>CM060919.1:678791801-680058944 GCA_030737875.1 Allium sativum
TGATTTTCCCGTGTATGACATCTTTTCAGGTTGGAGTACATCTGGACGTCTAGCTTGTCCTCGTTGTATGGAGAAGACACGAACATTTACATCAAAGTATGGGAATTTTTTTTATTGGTTTGACCGTCATCGGTGCTTTCTGCATATTAATCATAAATTTAGAATGGATAAAAAGAACTTTAAGCTAACAGAGTAGAGACCATGTTACCGCCTAAAGTTTGGGCAAGTGAAGAGATATATGAAATCGTAAGAGACTACCCAAAGATACATGAAACCGGGGAGCAGGTTGAAATTCCAAGTAAATCGGACATTCATAATTGGTGCAAGCAAGGTATATTTTAGGAGTTATCTTACTGGAAAAATCTACTACTTCGGCATAATATTGACGTCATGCACAATGAAAAAAAACGTTTTGACAACGTTTTTAATACAATTTTGAATGTAAAGAGGAAAACCAAGGAAGATGTGAATTCGAGACGTGATATATTACACTTCTGTAAACGGCCGGAACTTCATTTGTATGACGATGCCAAAAAACCCAAAGCATGCTATGAGATAGGTAACAAGCAAGTAAAACTTGTCCTAAAGTGGGTGGAAGGATTAAGATATCTTGATGGGATTTCTTCTAATCTCTGTAGATATGTGGGCTTTAAAAACAGTAAATTGAGTGAGATGAAAAGCAATGATTTCCATATCACGATGGAATATTTTTAACCAATGATTTTCAAGGAATTGTTGCCTACAAAAATATGGAGTGTTATAACAGAATTAAGTATGTTTTATAAACAACTTTGTTCATCGACGTTAAAGGTAGAGCGTCTACGTAAACTTGAAGTAGAAATCCATGTACTTCTCTACAAACTTGAGAAAATATTTCCACCAGCGTTTTTTAATGTAATGGAGCATTTACCTATTCATCTTCCATCCAAAGCACTCCTTTGAGGTTCTGTGCAATATGGATGGATATATCCTTTTGAGAGGTAATTTTGTATATACTCAGAAATCTTGATAGATACAATTTACATTTTTTTTACCAATATATGAATTCAATTAATCATATTATAGGTACTTGAATTATTTGATTTTTTTTTTTGGCAAAAGGCCCGAATAGAAGATTCGATTTGCTAATCGTACCTTAAAGAAGAAGCTTCGTTTTTTTCTTCCATTACTTTAGTGAAGATGTGAACATATCTTTTGTAACTATTCCTCGTAATGAAAAAACCGTTGAACACGAGTCTTCTCAAACAATGTTATCTATTTTTAAACAATACGGAAGACCTTCTAGAAAATGTGTGAAACTATGGTTAAACGATAAAGACCACAATGTGGCACGCACTTATTTTCTTTTAAATTGTGTGAAAGTAGCACCATTTTTCAGGTAATAATAAATTCATGTACAATTCAATTATATATATATATATATACACACACATTTATTTATTTTAATAAAAAAGAAACATAACACATATTTGCCGCATATACGAATTACAACATCCATCTGGTGATCTGAGTAAAGAATTTGCTGGATGGTTTGCAGAATATGTTCATGATCCTAAAAACTGTGTTGTTAACGAAGGAATACGACACCTTGCTATCGGTCCAAAAAGAAATGTCAAAACTTATCCAATATACTTCGTCAGTGGATTTTAATTCAACACCATTGATTATGAAGATGAAAAATTAACATATAACAGCGATGTATCTGTCAAAGATTGTAACACCCCACCTCCGCTAGGGTCACTCACAAGGGAATGCACTAGGTTTGGTGAAGCATTATCGAGGTAAACATGCACAGAAATATTACAAGACAGAACATATATATATAAAACAGCAGAAGTAAAACAAGTTTCATTACCTTATAAAATAAGGTCTAAAGCCTTTTACATCAGAATACATCAAAACCTGCCTTGCAATAGTAAAGAAGCATAAAACCTTTTCATAAATTATTCCCCAAGTAAAACAGTAAGGTAGTAATAGCCGGGAAAAGTCCAAGCCATACAAGATGACCTTCAAACAGAAGAAGTCCGAACTAACAACAACATTTCCTCCCTGAGAACCTGGGGGGGAAACGGAAGACAAAGAGGCGAAAGAAAACGGGGTCAGTCATAAAGACTGGTAAGTCCTATCTACTTCCAGCATAAAAACAGGTAAATGTAACATGACATGCATAAACTGAAAGTAAACATAAGGATGACAACAAGATAGATAAGCTAAACCAAGATAACTGGATGAACTACTGTAGCAAGGTAAACTAAGGTATCGTGATAAACCACGGTGTCAAGAATCAAGGTATCACATCGTCAGGTTTCTATCAAGTATACTATCACAAGGTATCTATCATGTATAACATCCCACGGTATCTATCATGTATATTTGCTCTGCACCTCTCGTACTAGTATCCCAACCCGCGTCATGTGTTAACTATGAATATCCATTGCCCAATGTCATGTAATGGTCCATGTCAACCTAATATATAGCATATGTAGGTTTTCCCAACTCGTATGTTTCTTTCCATGTATAGGTTCAGTCCTTTGCCGTAGGCCGTACGGGCTTTCTCAACGTAGTACCATTTTATCCTCGAAGTTGTTTTGGACTGCTACTCTTGATCTAGTTATGTTTTCTTACCATGAACTATCGCGTGTTCACTTAGGATTTATGCCACCTAGGACCACTAGTGATTATGCTACCTAATGAACGTTCCCGTGTCTCGGTTTGGGTTCAGGCCACCTAGGGCCACTAGGGATTATGCCACCCGTCAACCGCCCTTTATCCCACGTATGTATCGTGAATCGTTTTCCATGTCTAGACGCACATGTATCTCAATGTGCCATCCGAGTTCCGTGCCAGGGCAAATCAAGAAATACGGAACTCGGTCGGGAGCTTTAAGTCGTCTGCTAATGCAGATATCAAGGTCTGTTTTTGTATCCGTGGCTATGGTTCTACGTGACCCCTCCCTCAACTACTGAAAGGCAATCCAAGAAAAATCATGTATGAGAACTACATCCCGGCCCCACTATAGCCCCACTTTCCTATGGGCCAACCTCACCCATGACTCAATAGCAAGAACATGGTCTGTTGGGAGTTCTCTGCCTTTCCGTTCGCGCACGATTGACTAAAGATGGTAGCTAGCCGACGACGTGCTATCCAGGGAAAAATCAAGTATCGTCGACTCCATGCTAATCCATCCCAGTCTTTAGGTCGCTCGCATAGCAACCAAGGCGTACTCTTGGCTCTTCTATCGCAGACCTTAACCTCTGTGAGGCCGGGTTTCATGGACCACCTGCCACCTCACAGAGGGATACCAAGAGTACCCTCACGTCCCCCGAAGCTACCGCTTCGTCACCCAGTTCGTTGGAGCCCTTATCCAAGTCGGATAATTTGCTCCTCCTCGTGTGTTTAAGCGATGACCTACCATATCGGGTTACTCATCCATTCATGAACTAGTCCCATGTCCTTGGCTAAGAATTATTACTTAGTTATACTTAACTAAGGTTTACCACTTAGCTTCTTTTCCCCGTTACCCTTGATTAACCACGATTTTCTACCTAGTTCCTCTCACTAGGGTTTTGTCTATTGGGTTAAGTGTTGTTATTCAGGTTCGTGACTTAGCCCGCCTACGAATCATGTCAAGATTGGCTAAGTATTTAAGTTCAAGGCTTAGCCCTGCAAGTTGGTTAAGTGTACCAAGAAGCTCATGACTTAACCCTATCAAGCCAAATTGGTTAAGTGTTTATTTGTCTTAACCCTACCAGATTACCATGTTAGATTGATTAAGCACAGATTATCTTAATCCCATCAGATTATCGAGTCGGATTGGTTAAGCATGGGTTAGCTTAACCCCATCCACTAATCGTATTACAATGGTTAAGCCTAATTTTAAAAGGTCTTGTGACTTAACCCTATCAGGTCCACCTATTAGATTGGTTAAGTATAGGTTACTTAACCTCATCAAATCATCATGTATAATTGGTTAAGTATAAGTTACTTAACCCCATTAGATTTTCATGTTAGGTTGGTTAAGTATTGGTTACTTAACCTCATCGGATTACCAAGTTTAGATTGGTTAAGTGTTTAACTTAACCCCATCGAATTACCGTGTTTAGATTAGTTAAGTGGAGGTTACTTAACCCCATCTAATTACCGTGTTTAGATTAGTTAAGTGAAGGTTACTTAACCCCATCTAATTACCGTGTTTAGATTAGTTAAGTGAAGGTTACGTAACCCCATCTAATTACCGTGTTTTAGATTAGTTAAGTCTAAGTTACTTAACCCCATCTAATTACTAAGTCGGATTAGTTAAGTGTAAATTACTTAACCCCATCGAATTTACCGTGTTAGATTAGTTAAGTATGGATTACTTAACCTCATCGAATTTACCGTGTTAGATTAGTTAAGTATGGATTACTTAACCCCATCTCCTAATTGTCTTATATGGTTAAGTGTCATTAAGGAACCAAGTCCGGTTTAACTTAACCTACCCATTCGTGTCATATCGGTTAAGTGTCATTAATCAAAATTACTTAACCTTTTCATGTGGCATTAATTAGATTAATGCACCCCAACCTCTCACATTAGACCTTGTTGTGGTTACTAGTTAAGCCGGGCGGGTCCGGGTAGATTTACACCACAACCTAGTCTAACCTCGGGTTTTAAGTGCTATGTGACCAACTACTCACATTGGGTCCTATTGTTTGTAGCCACTAGTTAATCCGGGCGGGTCCGGGTAGATTTATGCTACAAACTCAACCCAACCTCGAGTTGGCCACTTTCATGTTTGGTCTAGTGTATTATTACACTTACAACCCACCCATGTCTAGTTCAAGTTCCATGTTTTCCCACGTGTCATGACCATATTTAAATGTATCATGAATGTCATGTTCTCATGTAAACCCCATGTCAAGTTTTTCATGTCATACCCACGTTTTTCCTAAGCTACCCAAACGTATTTCCAACCCAAGTGGAAGCGAGTCACATAGTAGGGTATTATGCCAACATATTGGCCACAAACAGGCATAGTATCATAAGGGAATTTGGCCACAAACATGCATAGTATCATAAGGGGATTTGGCCACAAACATGCATAGTATCATAAGTGAATTTGGCCACAAACATGCATGATACATAAGGGGTTTGGGTTCATTTACATGCATAAGCCCCAAAGTCAAATCTTTGCCAATGTTTCACAAGTCAAATGGTTCCCAAAGGTTCATGCTAGCATTTCATAGATAAAGATTCAAACTTGCAAGGTAAACTAGGTTAATTATAACGTGAATAGCATGATTTAGTCACTAAGCATAGCCAAAAGCCATAGGTTCAAGCAAAAGAGGCATGACAAGGTTCATATAGGCTAGCATACTTAGTTTAATCTCGTTTTATTCCATGCCATCATTAAGACTACCGTTTAGATCTAGAAGTAGCTAGAACTTACATAGCGAGGCTTAGGAAAGGATCATGCATCATCTTGACGAAGAAAGGTGGCTCCTTTGTCGAAGAATCGTCATGGAATTTGCGTAGCAACGTTGATCCCTCCTCGATTTGGTGTAGAAAGCTTGCACCTTTTGATTTGAACCCGATTTGAATGCATAGTCTCTAGGAATTGGAGATGGAGGCCATGATCACTTGGCATTTGGGCAGCACTTCGTGGCATGAGTGATTTGTGAGGGTTTAGGGTAGGCTTAGGGTCTTTTTATAGAGATTAGGAGTAGTTTAGGCCGTTAGATTAACCCTAGGATAGATCCAAGCCCTCAAAAATCGTCACAAGCCTCCAAAACAAGACCCAGGAGCCAAAACAGGTGCACCAGGCCGACCTGGCCGACCAGGGAGGTCGACACCCAGGTCGACCCCCAGGTCGACTCTAGAGTCGACCTGGTTGGGGGGGAGGTCGACCCTAGTGTCGACCCCCTGTCGACCTGCCTGGGCGGGATTTTTCCCGCCTACTCTGAATTTTGAAAATTGTGAATCTGTTTTCGAATTTGAATTTTTCGTGAAACATTGCGAGGCCATATCTTGGTCATACGGACTCCGATTTACGAAATTCCGGACTCTATTTCGCGTATTTTTCCGAGACGAACGCAATGGCGCAACCCGTTTTCCCTGATTCAGATTTTAACATTTAATTCTGCCTTGATTCTTGTCTTAACACGTTGTTAAAATTCGGGTTGTTACATTCGCCCCTCCTTTAAGGATTTCGTCCCCGAAATCTCCAAGTTAGGAAGAACGCATCCTACCATCCATCATCCATCTACTCAAAACATCATCCACAGGCAACCATTGTCCTTAGACGATTTCTAATGCCATATGAATATATGCAAAACGTGTGTGTATATGCTCCTTAGCTAATGCTAATGATCAGGCCTGAATGATCTTTCTAATGCAAAATATGTTTAGTGCCATGAGTCCAACATGTATGCAAATAGTCCTAGTCATATAAGTACTATATGCGTGCACAAACATTCATTCATAAGCAACATCCGCATGATAACACATTCAAATTCATCCATAAACAAGTATAAATACTCGTGCATATGCAACATGAAACGTGACCGCGTCAATCTAGTATCTAATGTGTATTCGCGCATCCACGAGCAACCACTTGCAACCATTTGCAACCATATCAATCATAACATGTTTCAAATACATGTTTACATCCATAGAGTTCTATCTAAGGTTCCCAAGATAAGATCGAGGAGATAAACAAGACAAACTCCTTCCGTGGTTTGTAACAGAAACAGGACCGAGAGGATATCCACCAAGCGATAGTATGCAAGTAAGCTCTACAGGAGAACCAGAGATCAAAGGTATCCTCCTAAAAAGAGATATAATGCGCGCGTCTAAGCCGCATTTCCATGAGCTTAATTCCATTGTGCTTTGACCGCCTTTGACTATATGATTTCGTAGCTCCTTGGTTCCTATTCCCAAGATATGAGTTAGAACTCATTTCACTGTCGCTTCTCGTTTCACTTTCACTCATTCTTTCCCTAGTATGCTCGGTTCAAACATACCTGCGTACTCATGCAAGCTCTCCAAAATTCACTAGTGAATTCTGGATCTCGTTTACCGATGCCAATCCATGTTACCACGTGCACTTACTAGGGTGGTTCCTATAACCCATGCTCAAGCGGAATGAACCATTCGTCTTATTGGCGGACGTTACTTGATTGGATCAGAGATTTCCGATAAATGCATCAAGAGATTCTAGGTAACTAACCATGACAGAACCCAAAAGGTTACACGAGACTTCGAAGGTATTACCAAAGCAAGCCAAGAGTCTGACTACCCTCTTTTCAAAACCGAGAATGGTATCCCTTACTGGATAACCACTTTACCCCTAGAATCCATCCATAGCTCAACAATAGAAGTATTGCTTCTAATCTCAACATTTGACATTTACACTCTCAATTCCAAACAAGTCATGAATAAATGGACCGACTCTCCAACCAGATTTTGGGACTAAAGTGGGATCTTCTACCATGCTAGCACTAAGGTGTAGAGACTTAACTATCGAGGCAGACTTAAATGATGCGATGATCAATACAAAGTCTGGACGGGATGATAAAAAAGAAAGGCTAAGCTTTTAACAGAAATGGTACCATTTCTTTAGGTACGCTAGAAATGAGAGCATACAATTACCCTCTCGCTGATCTTGTCCTTATCTTCCTTTGTGGATCAAGCCATACCAACAAGTTGCTTATTCTTAAGCTCGTGTCCTTTATCCTTTCTCTTATTATCCCTTCTTATAACTTCGGTAACTGGTCTCTCGAGAACTTCCTCCATCGCACGGGAAAACACTTACGTAGCTAGACAAGGATTAGTCGCAGTCAAAACTACTGTGACTACAGATGGAGGAAAGAAAGGAAAAGAGGTTCAATCAAGGAAACAAAGGATGGTGCTAATGGCTTTTGGGGAATAGCCTTTAAAAACTTTTCTTGAAAAATGCTTCTTTGTAAACGGTTTTTCAAATAGTTCTCAGAAGGTTTTAAAAACTTTTGCCCAGTCTGGTAACCTTCTGCTCTGATACCAAATGTAACACCCCACCTCCACTAGGGTCACTCACAAGGGAATGCACTAGGTTTGGTGAAGCATTATCGAGGTAAACATGCACAGAAATATTACAAGACAGAACATATATATATAAAACAGCGGAAGTAATACAAGTTTCATTACCTTATAAAATAAGGTCTAAAGCCTTTTACATCAGAATACATCAAAACCTGCCTTGCAATAGTAAAGAAGCATAAAACCTTTTCATAAATTATTCCCCAAGTAAAACAGTAAGGTAGTCATAGCCGGGAAGTCCAAGCCATACAAGATGACCTTCAAACAGAAGAAGTCCGAACTAACAACAACATTTCCTCCCTGAGAACCTGGGGGGGAAACGGAAGACAAAGAGGCGAAAGAAAACGGGGTCAGTCATAAAGACTGGTAAGTCCTATCTACTTCCAGCATAAAAACAGGTAAAGGTAACATGACATGCATAAACTGAAAGTAAACATAAGGATGACAACAAGATAGATAAGCTAAACCAAGATAACTGGATGAACTACTGTAGCAAGGTAAACTAAGGTATCGTGATAAACCACGGTGTCAAGAATCAAGGTATCACATCGTCAGGTTTCTATCAAGTATACTATCACAAGGTATCTATCATGTATAACATCCCACGGTATCTATCATGTATATTTGCTTTGCACCTCTCGTACTAGTATCCCAACCCGCGTCATGTGTTAACTATGAATGTCCATTGCCCAATGTCATGTAATGGTCCATGTCAACCTAATATATAGCATATGTAGGTTTTCCCAACTCGTATGTTTCTTTCCATGTATAGGTTCAGTCCTTTGTCGTAGGCCGTACGGGCTTTCTCAACGTAGTACCATTTTACCCTCGAAGTTGTTTTGGACTGCTACCCTTGATCTAGTTATGTTTTCTTACCATGAACTATCGCATGTTCACTTAGGATTTATGCCACCTAGGACCACTAGGGATTATGCTACCTAATGAACGTTCCCGTGTCTCGGTTTGGGTTCAGGCCACCTAGGGCCACTAGGGATTATGCCACCCGTCAACCGCGCCCTTTATCCCACGTATGTATCGTGAATCGTTTTCCATGTCTAGACGCACATGTATCTCAATGTGCCATCCGAGTTCCGTGCCAGGGCAAATCAAGAAATACAGAACTCGGTCGGGAGCTTTAAGTCGTCTGCTAATGCAGATATCAAGGTCTGTTTTTGTATCCGTGGCTATGGTCCCACGTGACCCCTCCCTCAACTACTGAAAGGCAATCCAAGAAAAATCATGTATGAGAACTACATCCCGGCCCCACTATAGCCCCACTTTCCTATGGGCCAACCTCACCCATGACTCAATAGCAAGAACATGGTCTGTTGGGAGTTCTCTGCCTTTCCGTTCGCGCACGATTGACTAAAGATGGTAGGTAGTCGGCGACGTGCTATCCAGGGAAAAATCAAGTATCGTCGACTCCAGGCTAATCCATCCCAGTCTTTAGGCCACTCGCATAGCAACCAAGGCGTACTCTTGGCTCTTCTATCGCAGACCTTAACCTCTGTGAGGCCGGGTTTCATGGACCACCTGCCACCTCACAGAGGGATACCAAGGGTACCCTCACGTCCCCCGAAGCTACCGCTTCGTCACCCAGTTCGTTGGAGCCCTTATCCAAGTCGGATAATTTGCTCCTCCTCATGTGTTTAAGCGATGACCTACCATATCGGGTTACTCATCCATTCATGAAATAGTCCCATGTCCTTGGCTAAGAATTATTACTTAGTTATACTTAACTAAGGTTTACCACTTAGCTTCTTTTCCCCGTTACCCTTGATTAACCACGATTTTCTACCTAGTTCCTCTCACTAGGGTTTTGTCTATTGGGTTAAGTGTTGTTATTCAGGTTCGTGACTTAGCCCGCCTACGAATCATGTCAAGATTAGCTAAGTATTTAAGTTCAAGGCTTAGCCCTGCAAGTTGGTTAAGTGTACCAAGAAGCTCATGACTTAACCCTATCAAGCCAAATTGGTTAAGTGTTTATTTGTCTTAACCCTACCAGATTATCATGTTAGATTGATTAAGCACAGATTATCTTAATCCCATCAGATTATCGAGTCGGATTGGTTAAGCATGGGTTAGCTTAACCCCATCCACTAATCGTATTACAATGGTTAAGCCTAATTTTAAAAGGTCTTGTGACTTAACCCTATCAGGTCCACCTATTAGATTGGTTAAGTATAGGTTACTTAACCTCATCAAATCATCATGTATAATTGGTTAAGTATAAGTTACTTAACCCCATTAGATTTTCATGTTAGGTTGGTTAAGTATTGGTTACTTAACCTCATCGGATTACCAAGTTTAGATTGGTTAAGTGTTTAACTTAACCCCATCGAATTACCGTGTTTAGATTAGTTAAGTGGAGGTTACTTAACCCCATCTAATTACCGTGTTTAGATTAGTTAAGTGAAGATTACTTAACCCCATCTAATTACCGTGTTTAGATTAGTTAAGTGAAGGTTACGTAACCCCATCTAATTACCGTGTTTTAGATTAGTTAAGTCTAAGTTACTTAACCCCATCTAATTACCAAGTCGGATTAGTTAAGTGTAAATTACTTAACCCCATCGAATTTACCGTGTTAGATTAGTTAAGTATGGATTACTTAACCTCATCGAATTTACCGTTTTAGATTAGTTAAGTATGGATTACTTAACCCCATCCCCTAATTGTCTTATATGGTTAAGTGTCATTAAGGAACCAAGTCCGGTTTAACTTAACCTACCCATTCGTGTCATATCGGTTAAGTGTCATTAATCAAAATTACTTAACCTTTTCATGTGGCATTAATTAGATTAATGCACCCCAACCTCTCACATTAGACCTTGTTGTGGTTACTAGTTAAGCCGGGCGGGTCCGGGTAGATTTACACCACAACCTAGTCTAACCTCGGGTTTTAAGTGCTATGTGACCAACTACTCACATTGGGTCCTATTGTTTGTAGCCACTAGTTAATCCGGGCGGGTCCGGGTAGATTTATGCTACAAACTCAACCCAACCTCGAGTTGGCCACTTTCATGTTTGGTCTAGTGTATTATTACACTTACAACCCACCCATGTCTAGTTCAAGTTCCATGTTTTCCCATGTGTCATGACCATATTTAAATGTATCATGAATGTCATGTTCTCATGTAAACCCCATGTCAAGTTTTTCATGTCATACCCACGTTTTTCCTAAGCTACCCAAACGTATTTCCAACCCAAGTGGAAGCGAGTCACATAGTAGGGTATTATGCCAACATATTGGCCACAAACAGGCATAGTATCATAAGGGAATTTGGCCACAAACATGCATAGTATCATAAGGGGATTTGGCCACAAACATGCATAGTATCATAAGTGAATTTGGCCACAAACATGCATGATACAAAAGGGGTTTGGGTTCATTTACATGCATAAGCCCCAAAGTCAAATCTTTGCCAATGTTTCACAAGTCAAATGGTTCCCAAAGGTTCATGCTAGCATTCCATAGATAACGATTCAAACTTGCAAGGTAAACTAGGTTAATTATAACATGAATAGCATGATTTAGTCACTAAGCATAGCCAAAAGCCATAGGTTCAAGCAAAAGAGGCATGACAAGGTTCATATAGGCTAGCATACTTAGTTTAATCTCGTTTTATTCCATGCCATCATTAAGACTACCGTTTAGATCTAGAAGTAGCTAGAACTTACATAGCGAGGCTTAGGAAAGGATCATGCATCATCTTGACGAAGAAAGGTGGCTCCTTTGTCGAAGAATCGTCATGGAATTTGCGTAGCAACGTTGATCCCTCCTCGATTTGGTGTAGAAAGCTTGCACCTTTTGATTTGAACCCGATTTGAATGCATAGTCTCTAGGAATTGGAGATGGAGGCCATGATCACTTGGCATTTGGGTAGCACTTCGTGGCATGAGTGATTTGTGAGGGTTTAGGGTAGGCTTAGGGGTCTTTTTATAGAGATTAGGAGTAGTTTAGGCCGTTAGATTAACCCTAGGATAGATCCAAGCCCTCAAAAATCGTCACAAGCCTCCAAAACAAGACCCAGGAGCCAAAACAGGTGCACCAGGCCGACCTGGCCGACCAGGGAGGTCGACACCCAGGTCGACCCCCAGGTCGACTCTAGAGTCGACCTGGTTGGGGGGGAGGTCGACCCTAGTGTCGACCCCCCTGTCGACCTGCCTGGGCGGGATTTTTCCCGCCTACTCTGAATTTTGAAAATTGTGAATCTGTTTTCGAATTTGAATTTTTCGTGAAACTTTGCGAGGCCATATCTTGGTCATACGGACTCCGATTTACGAATTTCGGACTCTATTTCGCGTATTTTTCCGAGACGAACGCAATGGCGCAACCCGTTTTCCCTGATTCAGATTTTAACATTTAATTCTGCCTTGATTCTTGTCTTAACACGTTGTTAAAATCCGGGTTGTTACAAAGATAATGATGATCCAGAGGAGCATATAAAAGATTTTTATGCGTCTTAACGCAAGTTTTAGAGTTGACATATTATGTACAACCCACAGAGAAATTTTTTCTTTTCAAATGCAACTGGTTTGGCAATGTTCCTGATTCTGAAGTTAACATGCACAAGGATTATAAGCTAATTAAAATAAGGCATATGTCGCATTACTATAAGTATGATCCTTTCGTTTGAGCAAAACAAACATTACAAGTCTTTTTTGCTCCGTATCCGTCTTTAAAAAAAAGACAAAGTAGAATGGTGGGCCGTTTTTAAAACAAAGGCAAGATTTACATTTGATGGAAATGGTATTCCAGACGAAGCAGTGTATCAAGCGGATCTTGAGCCAAATACTGAAATAATAATAGCTGATGACATTTATGTAGGGTAGTTGAATGACGAAGCGAATGTAGTAGTAGATGCATTTGTAAGTACTGAAGAAAATGATATAGAGTATGAGACTGAATCTGGATCAGAAGATGATGAAGACTGATGTTATGTACTTATGTTATGTACTATTATTAGCTATGTATTATGTTATGTACTTTTCTGAGCTATGTAACAATAATGATGATGACTGGTCTTAACTATGAATTTACTTACGCTGTTTACTATTCTGATTTATGCAATGATAATGATGATTATATATGTTATGCATTGTTCTTCTCATGTACGATTTATGTAATGATAATGATGACCGATGTTAATAATTCAAGTTATTTTGTATGCGCATTATATGATTGTGACAGATATGTTAGCAGATAAAAGATGATTGAGTAGTACGTCTTAGTTGACTCCTTTACCATCTCTCGGAGTAGTAGCAGGTCCTAGCAGCTTGGTGCCAGATCTGCGCCAAGTTGCAGAGATTATTCTGAAGAGTGCCGGGTAAATATCAAATTTCTTTCAGTTTAGATTATTTAAAATATATGAAATATTTATGTCAACATGTACACAGGGGATTCGAGATTGAGCCATTAGACTTCACTCTAGGCGTATCGAGGCAGTCTTACACGACCAAAACGTCTGGGGCTTGGCTGCATTAGGATAATATCCTACCTTATATCAAGAACACCATTCTAGCTGATTTATTGGTAAGTATTTTTTTATACTAATATTGAAAATTAATATACTTTATATAATTGAAAACAAATGTAATATGCATGCTGTTGAACGTGTTGAGGAGAAGGACATGCCAAACTTTTTGACTCACTAGAATATGAAGATGCGTAAAACTTATCGAGAGGCAATTTCAAGGGCGAAGACATCTAGTAAAAAACCTCAGTGGATGAGTGACTATGTTTGGGCAGCATTTCTAACATACTAGAATACAGAAGCAGCTAAGGTAAGATATAATGAAAATATTCAAATTTATATTGATTGCATTATTTTAATTAATCGTGTATCAAATTTAATAGAAAGTAGCAGCTACAAATAAGGCAAATAGAGTTAAGAATCCTACTTTACACCGCGGTGGCTCAAAATCATTCCAACAGCATAGAAAAGAATTGGTATAAATTTTAAATATTTTTAGCATATGTTCACATAAAAAAATTAGTGTATATCATTCATTCTTATTTTCAGTAATTTTATTACTGTATATATACTCAATTCGCAAAATTAGGAAGAGAGCCTTCGCTGACAGAGGTTTTTAGACACACACATGCGGTGGAACAAACCGATAAAAAGGGGAATGTTACGTATGATTGGGCGGCTCTGAAGAGTACGGGCATAATGGTAAATATGCTTGTCCGTATAAATTAAAATATTTCATATTCGTTCATACCACAGTATATAAGTAAATTATATAGCATTTGTGTTATAATTATATTGGTATTGTAGGAGAAGTACGATGTAGAGTCTGCTAGAGTGACGCAGACTAGTGGACATGAGCTTACGGTTGCACAGTCTGATCATATATGGGATTCTATTATTGATCCGCCTACTCGTAATAGGCGATATGCCTTTGGCAATCAGGAGGTAAAACATTTTTAGACATAAATTACGGATTTAATGTATGGCATTTGCTTCAAATTATGAGAAATAATCTTCAACTCATAAGTATTTTAGTCATTATTTTATATGTATGGCCTATGTTTCAAAAAGAGGTTTTAATGTGTACCCAAAATGCAAATAAGTAAACTTAAACGCTACTTGCTACAGCCTAAGCCATAAATTTTTGGATGTCAAACATAAGTAAAACAAATGTTTGCTAACTATATACATGTTTAACACAAACTAGAAAAAAATATGTTTAAAAAACTTTAATGTGAAGTTAATTATTTTGCAGGTTATTCAGCGTGATTATAGGAGGTCGATAGAGGAGGCGACTATTGTTCGGATGCAGGAGTAGATGAATGAGCTGAATGACTGGCGAAGAACCCAATGTCCTAGCAAATAGATGAGCGCATTGAAGCATACTGTTAGGAGCATGAGTTTAGGCCTGGGGAGGGAGATGCTGCTGCTAAAGGCGAAGAAGAAGAAGACGATGACAACGACAACGACGGGGAAGATTAGTTTGGTTGTTCATATACTTGGGTATGTACGTATACTTGGTTTTTTATATGGTAGATGCACGTACGATGATATGTGACGATGGTATGGTGTGTTTGGATATATATGACGACGATGTGTGACGATGATATTGTGTTTTGGATGTACGACGATACTATGTTATGATGGTGTTTAGAATTTAGTTTTTTTTTCCATATATTTTGACTTAATGAATTGATTATTGATGAGTATTGGTGAATTGATCGAATGATAGTAGTGTGGTATTGAGTATTGGCTGTACTGGACTGATATTGGATTGGTTTTGTTGTCGGGTGGATTGAGTGTTTAATTAAAGCAAAACCGGATAAATAACCTGTTGATGGCTTCTTTGTCCAACTTATTGATGGGGGACACGAAAGATTGAGGTGAAATATTTATGAAAGTATGACATATGTTTAAATTGCAAAATGTTTGGTTATAATAGTTATAATTGTTAGAAGAAAATTCCCTTAAAAATAATATCATGTTGAGGCCGCTTATATGGCTTTTGAGAAAACTACTTGGAATGATTGCAAAATCTCAAGTAAGCTTGTGATTAGGAAAAATCGATGTTACTAAATCAAAAAGAAATAGATTTAATTTCAAAAACAGTTTTCAAAGTGATATTATTATAAACAATGTAGTTGTTAATGCTAGTTTAACCGAAGAGAAAATGGAATAAGGTGAAATAATGGTTGAGAAAAACGTTGAAGTTTTGCTAGAGGATAGCAAAGAAGATTTTGAGTGTCAAAGTACATATAAAACTTAACGAACTGCCAAATCAAACAAATAAAAAAGGAAGCAGCTGAATCTCTTGTTCACACAAATAAAAAATTCCAATCTCCTGAATTGTTGGATGCTTCAGAAGAAATTCCATCATATGAGGTAGCCAAATCAGGTGGATGTCGACCGGCTTAATAGTAACATTGACCAGGTAGTCGTAGTTAAGCCTCTGGTTGAACCATTGTTAATAATCTCCTATGTTGATTTAGGTGATACTGCTACAACTATTAACTTGCAAAAGAATAATATGCAGCTGATAATGTGCAACCTAAATCTTTCAACTGCTGGATCGAGATGCTTTGGATCAGAGCAATCCCCCTCTGTTTAATCAAAGTGGCTCTAAATTGCTTCACCCAATTGGCCCTCCCTCAAAACAATTCAGATGGTAACTTTAATACAAATATGGGTTCAATTGCCATAGCTGCTCAATGTGTTCATGTGCATAAAACTATTTCCAATCCAGGATTAAGAGCATCTTCAATGCGGAAGTTATTGCAATGTAATGTCTACGACACATCAGCACATAACAACAATTATGTATTTTTGGTCTCTAATGCAACGGTGAAATAAATATGGAATCTGACGTGGGAAAAAAAATTCACATTGTGAAAGGGGTTGTCCAGTTTCAGACATCGCATTGACATTTTGAAACATACCCGTCATCGGATCGGTTGCTTTTTATTTTTCATTCCTATTCATACTTCATCAATCCGCCATGAAAATTCTTTAGGGCAGCGGTTTTTCAAGTTCGAATCGATTGTAATTCTTCCTGCTTGGTTCATTCACAGATCTCAGTTTAATATCAAATTGAAATCCAACTGCTGCTTCAACACCGTAATCGTTGATTCACAGCTGCTGCTGCTCGATACTTGTATTTTCACTTTCCAATTTAGGTAATATCAATTCCTGTTGTCGAACTTTGTTTCCTTTTCGATTTTTTTGGCAAACATTTTTTCGCTTATCAATCTTTGAAGCAGCAGCCGTTAGATTTGTTGGGACTCACGGATAGTTTTCGGTTTAGATCGGTATATATTCTCTGTTTTTTATAACGTTTTCAGATCAATTTTATATCATTTGCACTGTAATCTACATACCATAACATCCATCAATGTATGTATCAACAAGTACAGACATATTATTACCCGAAGGTTTAATTATATCTCCTACCTATTGGCAGAAGATAAGGGACTCATAGTTAACAAATTTATGGTATATTTTGATTACCTGCATATGTTTTTCTGAAATGTTTCCAACACGAAATAGTGATAACAAAAAGGAAATGTATACACATTATAATTATATTGTAATTTGCCATTTGCTATTGTTGTTTACATTTTCAGGTGTCAAAATATGTCTATGTCTTTATTAGAATCAAAAAATGGTTTTGATAGCTCAGACGACGAATCATGTTCCAACAACCGAATAATAGACTCGGATGATGAAAGCGAGAGTTTAATGACTTAGAACTCTTATGTTCCAATTATAGTTGCAACTGCTATGACATTTGAAAATAGACAACATGGTGGATCGACTTTTGGTAGACGCTACATTTGACGTGATAGAAAATCTCGACATGATCATATTATTAATGACTACTTCAAAGGTGAAAATTCAAAGTACACACCTGGTCAATTTCGTCGGCGCTTTCGAATGGATATTAAACTGTTCAATCGTATTTTGCAAGAAATTGGTCATTTTGATAGTTATTTCACACAAAAAATTGATGCAGTTGGAAATTATGGACCGAGTCCGTTACAAAAGATGATAGCTGCAATCTGGATGGTTGCTTATGGTTGTGCAGCAGACGTACTTGACGAATATGTTCAGATAGGTGAAAGCACCGCAATTGAAAGCCTCAAGCATTTTTGTGATGCAATTATTGGAATTTTTGAAGAACGGTATTTATGAAGACCAAATGACAGCGATATTGCAAAGTTACTAAAAGGAGAGAGTCGAGGTTTCCCTGGCATGCTTGGTGGTCTTGATTGCATGCATTGGCACTGGAAAAATTGTCCTACTGCTTGGCATGGAACACACACTAATGGGTTTAAAAAGGTCCCGACTCTCATCTTAAAAGCTGTAGCCTCCTATGATTTATGGATTTGGCATGCGTTTTTTGGTATGGCCGGTACGAGTAATGATATTAACATTCTTGATCGATCTCCATTATTTGATGATATAGTTAATGGAGTTGCTCCACCATGCAATTTTACAGTTTAAGGCCGCAATTATAATAAGGGGTATTATCTCTCAGATGGGATTTATCCAAAATATGCCACTTTAATTCAGACTATTTCCAACCTTCTAATACTAAGGAAAAACTATTTGCTAAACGACAAGAAGCAATCAGAAAAAACGTAGAACGAGCATTTGGAGTATTGTAAAGTAGATGGTATATTGTTCAAGGACCTGCTCGAATGTGGAATGCAAAGGATATTGGAAAAAAATTGAAAACTTGCATCATCTTACATAATATGATAATCGAAAGTGAACGGAATGAAGGATACAATCCATAAAGTTGGAATCCTCCTGGAAATGAAAGGCATCGTAATGTTGATTTAGAGCATGATTATACATTTCTACTGTCAAAGATGATCAGCGAGTTAAAAAAAATTCGTGATCAAGAAGCTCACAATCAATTGAAAACTGATCTCATCAATCACTTATGGACATATTACGGAGACGAGGGTACGTAATTTACGATGTATAACCTGTTAATTTGTCTCTTGTATTGTGCGCGTGTATAACAGTTGCATTTGTTCACAACTTTTAGTTTTGTACCTTTTTCTGCCACTATATAGAATGCTGGTTCAATAATTGTGTGCATCTAGAATTGTTTGTCTGTTGACTGGGTAGTTTGTCATATTGTTGTTATTTTTTACCTGTTTAAGCACTTGTATCAATTTTAAGGAAGCAACAACTTCCTGATGTTGTTGCTTCCCTCAAATTGATAAAAGTGCTTAAATAGGTAAAAATTAACAGCAATATGACAAACTACCCAGTCAATAGACAAATAATTCTAGATGCACACAATTATTGAACCAACAGTCTATATAGTGGCAGAAAAAGGTACAAAACTAAAAGTTGTGAACAAATGCAACTGTTATACACGCGCACAATACAAGAGACAAATTAACAGGTTATACATCGTAAATTACGTATCCTCGTCTCCGTAATATGTCCATAAGTGATTGATGAGGTCAGTTTTCAATTGATTGTGAGCTTCTTGATCACGATTTTTTTTAACTCGTTGGTCATTTTTGACAGTAGAAATGTATAATCATGCTCTAAATCAACATTACGATGCCTTTCATTTCCAGGAGGATTCCAACTTTATGGATTGTATCCTTCATTCCGTTCACTTTCGATTATCATATTGTGTAAGATGATGCAAGTTTTCAATATTTTTCCAATATCCTTTCCATTCCACATCCGAGCAGGTCCTTGAACGATATGCCATCTACTCTGCGATACTCCAAATGCTCGTTCTACGTCTTTTCTGATTGCTTCTTGTCGTTTAGCCAACAGTTTTTCCTTAGCATTAAAAGGTTCGAAAATAGTCTGAATTAAAGTGGCATATTTTGGATAAATCCCATCCGAGTGATAATACCCCTTATTATAATTGCAGTCTTGAACTGTAAAATTGCATGGCGGAGCAACTCCATTAACTATATCATCAAATAATGGAGATCGATCAAGAACATTAATATCATTGCTCGTACCGGCCATACCAAAAAACGCATGCCAAATCCATAAATCATAGGAGGCTATAGCTTCTAAGATGAGAGTCTGGACCTTTTTAAACCCATTAGTGTGTGTTCCATGCCAAGCAGTAGGACAAATTTTCTAGTGCCAATGTATGCAATCAAGACTACCAAGCATGCCAGGGAAACCTCGACTCTCTCCTTCTTTTAGTAACTTTGCAATATCGTCGTCGTTTGGTTTTCTTAAATACCGTTCTTCAAAAATTCCAATGATTGCATCACAAAAATGCTTGAGACTTTCAATTGCGGTGCTTTCACCTATCTGAACATATTTGTCAAGTACGTCTATTGCACAACCATAAGCAACCATACGAATTGCAGCTATCATCTTTTGTAACGGACTCGGTCCATAATTTCCAACTGCATCAATTTTTTGTGTGAAATAACTATCAAAATGACCAATTTCTTGCAAAATACGATTGAACGGTTTAATATCCATTCGAAAGCGCCGACGAAATTGACCAGGTGTATACTTGGAATTTTCACCTTTGAAGTAGTTATTAATAATAAGATCATGTCGAGATTTTCTATCACGTCGAATGTAGCATCTACCAAAAGTCGATCAACCATGTTGTCTATTTTCAAATGTCATAGCAGTTGCAACTATAATTGGAACATAGATAGAGTTCTGAGTCATTAAACTATCGCTTTCATCATTCGAGTCTATTATTCAGTTGTCGGAACATGATTCGTCGTTTGAGCTATCAAAACCATTTTTTGATTCTGATGAAGATATAGACACATTTTGACACCTGAAAATGTAAACAACAATAGCAAATGGCTAGTTACAATATAATTATAATGTGTATACATTTCCTTTTTGTTATCACTATTTCGTGTTGGAAACATTTCAGAAAAACATGTGCAGGTAATCAAAATATACCATAAATTTGTTAACTATGAGTCCCTTATCTTCTGCCAATAAGTAGGAGATATAATTAAACCTTCGGGTAATACTATGTCTATACTTGTTGATACAGATATTGATGCATGTTATGGTATGTAGATTACAGTGCAAATGATATAAAATTGATCTGAAAACGTTATTAAAAACAGAGAATATATACCGATCTAAACGAAACTATGCGTGAGTCCCAACAAATCTAACGGCGGCTGCTTCAAAGAATGATAAGCGAAAAAATATTTGCTACAAAAAAATCGAAAAGGAAACAAAATTCGACAACAGGAATTGATATTACCTAAATTGGAAAGTGAAAATACAAGTATCGAGTAGCAGCAGCTGTGAATGTACGATTACGGTGTTGAAGCGGCAGTTGGATTTCGATTTGATATTAAACTGAGATCTGTTAATGAACCAAGCAAGAAGAAATACGATCGATTCGAACTTGAAAACCGCTGCCCTAAAGAATTTTCATGGCGGATTGATTAAGTATGAAGAGGAATGAAAAATAAAAAGCAACCGATCTGATGATGGGAACGTTTCAAATTGTCAAATGCGATGTCTGAAACTGGACAACCCCTTTCACAATGTGATTTTTTTTTTCTCCACGTCAGATTCCAAATTTATTTCACCGTTGCATTGGAGACCAAAAATACATAATTGTTGTTATGTGCTGATGTGTCATGCACATCACGTTGCAATAACTTCTGCATTGAAGATGCTTAGATGCTCAAAGGATTATGCTCTGGGGCCGAAAGTAAAAGGGCAGAGATGTACGGTAACAGGCGCAATTCATGAGGAAGCATGGATTTATTTGGATTTGCACCCCTCCAAAACATCATCTAATCTCTAATCCTCCTTATGGCAAAATCAATCCTCTCCCTACATGGAAAGTTCTCCATCCTATCACCAAACCATTTACCTTTTCCACTACTGCACGCTGCCGTTCAAATGAATCGCAGACCACCTCTCCTTCAACTTCCTCTAAACATACCTCCCTTGCTGCCAAGATATCATCTCTGAAAGAATCTAGTTCAACTGAAGTTGATTTAAATTTTAAAGTCAGCACATCAACAACCTCGCTAATTCCAGAAACTGAAGAACCCATTACTCCAGTGGAATAACAAGAAGATAAACTCTCTTCTGCTAAAAGTTTAATTAATGATGCACAGTATTGGAGCAAGGAATATTAGAGGTGCACATTGTGACATCAAACTTGATCAGTGTAAAGATTTAATCAGGAACCATTATCTCAAATTGCTAGCCATTCTGGACACGTAACTCAATTCTCCTCTATATGATAAACTTGTAACTTTTTTTTTTTTTTTTTTTTTGGGCAAGGTCGACGGAGTTGAATGATCCGTTGTTATTTCATTGATACACCAAGAAATTTACTCATATATAACACCACATATGTAAGACACACGTCTAAACATACAAAGGAGAAAACATAGAAACAAGTGTATTGATATACTGGAGAATACAGAAAAAAAAAGGAAAAATACAAACACAAAAGCCACAAGAGGAAACCTCAACCAAGCAAAACACAAGGAAACACAACAGACCAGGCCTCACCCTAAAAAGCAAGGAATTGCTCAACAATATGCTTGTTGGAAGGCAGTTGAGTCCAGCCAGAAGACCCACATCATCATATTACAAGAACAATAGATACCCATTTTGTTACAGTCAACAGGCTGGGGTTAGCTAGATCAGCAGGCTGCTTGGCGATGATAGGCTTAGCAATAAGGCTTCCACTGATGTCTGACAGTTCTACAACATTACTGCGTGTGATTGCGGGGGAGTGAGAAGTTACAGAAGTAACAATATTGAAATGTTGATGAGAAATTTCATTTTCATTTGAAACTTTGTTGCCTGTTGAAATTTCAGTAGCAACTGCAGTTTGAACTAGTTAATTTAGCCGAAACAGTTTGTAGAAGGTTTGAATCATTCAGCACCTTCTCACATTCTGTTGATTGAACAATACATTGTTCCATGCCAACTTGGTCACCAGACTTAGACTGAACACCATGTAAACTACCACTACCAGATGTATACAGAGAAGCATTGCCTTAATCGAAATCAACAGCACATGCACCATCCGTTATAACTTGAACCTCATTTTGCATTATAGCATTGCCTGTTGATTTCCTACAACTTTCCACCTTACTTTTTCCTATTTCTTTCCTATTCGCATATTTTGCATCACCAGCAGGGATAGTGTTTCCACTAGCATTTATTTCTCCTTCCTTTAGAACGTCTAGAATTTGAAACATGTTATTAATCGCCAATGTCCCTTCATATAATCTACTTTTTAACTTAGTAGTACACTCTGTGTCCTTATCAATTCCAACATTATCCAAAATAGAACATTCAGGAATGATATTATTGTTCTTAGAAGCCTGGTTTAAAACAAAGTTGTTCACTCTTATCACATTTCCCTAATTCCTGTGTATTCTCCTTACTAACATTTGCTTGAACAACATTCTCAGATTTACTATACTTTCCTCCCTCCTCAGAAACTGCTGAAACGCGCTCAGACAAACTGTTTGTGACATTTGTTTTGACAACTTCAATTTCTTTCCCATTGTCTTTTCGAACCAACATCTCTGTGTCTTCCACTGTCTTTTTGGCGACTTGTTCGAACACTTTGTTACAGTCAACCCCATCCTTTACAACTAATGCCCCCTTCTAGAATTATCAACATTAAAATACTTTTTCACTTTGTTCAGTGTTTGCCACTTTTGAGCATTTCTCCCCGTATTCATATTCATTTGTCACTTCCTCCTCACGTTTCCACTGTCTGCATTTGTATTTTTCCGTGGAGTGCTACTTTATTCCCAATAATGACCACTGCATTCTCACAATTTGTCACTTCCTCCTCACGTTACTATTCTATATAGATAATCTCAAACAAGAAGAGAATACTCTTAAAACTGGCATATCCTTTAATCAAATTATTTGACAAATGAACAACAATGAAATAAAATAAAGATTGACTATATATTCTTATAGTCAAATATCAACCATAGTAAATTTAAATTATTGACAAGTATGTTCTCAGGATACCCAATACAACATAACATATATCAAGTTTTTGGATAATAATTTTAACTATAAGTGATACTTTTGTTGATCAATTACTGACCATATATTCAAGTCAAATAACAATATTTCTTTGGATCGATTAGTTATTCACTTGTAAAATTTAATAATTATCGCACATCTATCATCACACATGTGAAAATGGTTCAACCAAATACTAGTTTTTTTTTGAACGACTAATACTCACATGAATAAATACACATAAATATCAAATATTTCCATGAACAACTAAAATAAAAGAGGTCACTTTACTGATATGCTACTTCAGTCAGTTTACTTAGAATGTGTGATATCTACAGTTGCATAGAGACACAAAAAATATACTTGAGATTATTTTTTAGAGTCCATAAAATGTATTTCAAGTGCTATAAAACACTCCCAAAAAAATGCTTTAGGTCTATATAACACGTGAATTTTCAAAAATACGATTGTGAACAATATGTTTTAACCATCAGATAAGATCAAGAGAACCCAAACAATGCAGCATCTCTATAGCCCATGGTTTTCACCAAACATCTCTCTTGCTCTTTTCCTACTAACTTGTTTAAAATAAAAAGGGGCTACAAATCGGATGTATTTGGAATGCTTGAAAATAGGGGTGCCATAGAGCGTGCCTCTTTAATCATAGTTATTATAATCATTTCTTCATTCTGTGGTTATGTTCATGGTATTTCCTAAACAAATAAGATACAAGATATAATAAATAAGTCACATTAAAAAATGTCTAAGATGGATGTCAAAATTAAATGCCACAAAGAATTACATGCTAAGAACATAGTATATGCCTCACTGAATAACATGAATAAATATAGTAGTTATGATGTATATCTTAAAACATAATATAGCTACAAAGAATGCCACCATGTCATTTTAGTTTTATTTAGTGTGCTGTTAAAAGCACCCTGAAATGTGCTTCCTAACACCATGCTTAATTTAATCACTCTTAATTAAATTAATGTACTTCCTAACACCAGTTTTATTCCTCCATTCAATCGCTAATCACCGAACGTATTCCATCACCCGCCATTGGTTCAAACTTAAACCCTAATTCTTTTTATCATCTTATCTCGATCGATCAAATATAAACGTCGACCTGATTTGCTTCCTAACATGATCCGCCATCTACTTCTTCCCCAATTAATTCCTCTTAAATGCTAATTCTCAATTTTATTGTAATTTGAGGAAAAATTATTTTCGTAATCATTACTGTTGGATTTCTTAGCAATGAAGGGCACGAACTTATACACGAACGAAGATTTCGCGAATAGCCAATGCTCTAATGGAAAAGATAGGGTTATTTATCTTAAATTATTTTTGTATGGTTTCTAATGCTATTGTCTTATTTTCTTTTGATTTTTAAAAATTAAAATTATTGTTATGGATTTAAAATTTTTGTTGTGAGTAATAGAAGACATTAAGTACGCTGAATTCAAGAACGATAATGCAGAAGAAAATAGCATTGAATGAAGGAATAGCGGGAATAATTTAGGGTTGGGTGCCTATTTTTTATTTCGTGGTGGCCAGAGGCATATGTGTATAGGAAGAATGGTGGTGTTTAGTTATGGTGTTAGAAAGCACATTTTAGGGTGCTTTCAGCAGCACACTTTATTTATTATTATAATACATAAGTAAGGCCGAAAACCATGCATTTTGAATAAATATGAAACTACCACTCCCTTTTTTTAATGCTAACTAAAACATGAAAATGAAACATTTTTTTGTGAATGGATCGAATATATAAAACATTTGTATTTATCAAACGTAAATACATCAAATAATACGATCAAATAAATACCTTAACGGAGAATGCTTTAATTATTATTTTTCGAAATAACCCGAATACCTTATGTAATATATCCCTAAATTACTTGATCAAAAGTTAAGGAACATAACCAAACAACCAGATTTATATTTTCTTGCAAAAGTAGTCCAAAACCATATGGATTTATCCATACCATAAACAAACATTTAAAGAAAATGACCGTACAAAAAAATCCAAAGTATTTCTCACATTAAAATCCATAATTTATTTACAAAATACATAGTAATAAACATGTGGAGTCTATAATCGACATAAGTTGTTTCCAAAATTTAGAGGAATTTAGGTTATTTCCCATAATTCAATTGTTTCAAAATTTCTAACTTGTTTCAGAAATAACATATTGATCATTTAGATCGTACCAAAATAGTTTCACAAAATAGCTTAAAATAAAAGATACTAAATCAAATCCAAAAGCATCACCAGAAAACCCTTGATATATAGATCAAGATCTATAATTTGAATAAGAGATTACATGAATCATTAAATCCAAAATGAAGTTCAATCCAAAATTAAGAAAAAAAAATTCAAATTTCCCAATGCACTCAAAGATGGGTGGCTAGGATAGCACCTGCTAGGATTTCAATATAATTTATGATTGATAAACCATGAAATCCTAAATCTGATTAGGTGACTGTTAACCCATCTTTTTACAAAGCCATTACACAAATAATAATAATAATAATAATAATAATAATAATAATAATAATCAGATATATGGATTTTGCAATCATCGAGGCAGATTGCCCTGAGAGATGATTAGACGGCTCGGGACTTGAGCACGGTTAAAGATCAAAGTTTTAAATCTCGGATATCGGTCGCATTTCGTCTCGGGAATTTTATAAACTTGATCTCGTATCGGGGAGATCTCGGATGAGATGAGTCTAACTCGGGGGTTCGTCTCGGATTTCCATCTCGGGTCTGAAAGTTCATATCGGGACAATTTCAGGGTACATGATAAAAAATAATATTTTTGCAAAATGGTTTTTATGAATGCTACTAAAAACATAGTAACTTAAATTTGAATTGTAAAATAACTTTATTATTCTTTATTTTACGAAAGATCATTCATACTCTAAATCGTAATATGCTTAAAACAGAAATATTGTTAGACATAAAACGCTAAAAATATCTAAAACATTAAATAATTCAACATAAATAGACCATAAAATACATAATTTCATAAGTAACATGTACGTAAAACAGACGAATATGAAAATCATAAGCATTGTAGAAAATATACGAACATACAATATGGTCATTTATATGCATGTGTGATGCACAACGACAACAACAAAGCCATATATCCCAAACAAGTTGGGATTGGCTAGATATGGAACCCAAAAATAAAATTAAAATAAAAGAAATAATAATGATAATAATATATATATAAGGGTTTAAAATAACCAAACAGATAAAAGGTTCAATAAAAGTAAAATAAAGTCTAAAATAGTAATGAAAAAAAGTAAAAAGGTTCAACAAAAGTGAAATAAAGTCTTAAAAAAAAACATAAGGACAATATGGTCATTTAACATGCGCAACGTAAAATAACAAAAGATTATCATGGCTAGATTTTGAGTTTTTTAATGATTGTTCAAGTTCAAGAACAGATTTAAATTTTAACAAAAAAAATAAGATCTCGGACGATATTCCATTATTTCATCCCGGTTGATATATCGTTCGATATTGCAATATCTCGGGCGATACATTCGAAAGGAGATTTAGAGTGATATTTGTTGTTTCGTTTCGGAAGGAGCCCAAAACGAGATATCGGAGGAGATCTCAGGCGATATTTGGAAGATTTGAAAGTGTTAAAGATATGGAGTCATGGTTAAGCAGATTCACTCAGACGATACTCCAAAATTGGCTAGATATGGATTTTAGACTCTTGGCGTACATCAGATTGGTACTCATTCGATCACATGAATGTAAATATCTACTTCAACAAACATCGAACAATAACTCAACAACACTTAGAAATAATTTTGAAGATGGACACCAACGACCTGAAGACGAGTTCAAAGGTGGGCACCATGCGGATCACATGCCGAATAGACAGTGATTCCGATCGGTACTGATCTGATCCCTATAGGGATTGATACCGACCTGCAAACCATGTGTTTGCGATCCAATTGAAATTTTCTAGAGATGCAAGACTAGGTCTTTCAGATTTTCCAACAATGTTTTGGGCCAACTGGATGGTTTCTCGTTTATAAGTACATCTATGACATTTGAAATGGAAAGCTTCTCTTGGAAAATACGAGGATACTCTATCATTTTCTAGATTATCTCTTTCTTCTTCATTTCTTCCATCAAACCAACTATAATTGTAATCAAACATCATAAACAAATGATTATAATGAGTGGACGGGTACGGATTGAAAACCGCTATAAGTTTGGTGTCTTTTTCGTTTTCTGCACTTATTATCTACAATCGATGATTATATTTGTTTCGGTGTTTGTGACCAAAAATCTCGCAAACAGTGACCCATATTGATTTCATTGAGAGAATCAGCGGAAAATAAATGAAATGGCGAAAGTCTTACATGAATCCATGACTGTTGATTGAAAGAGAAAACATGGTTTTGTTTTTCATATTGACATAGGCTTAGATCTGAATTCATAGTTGTTGCTTCTGAAAAACAGAAAGAGACGAATCAAAAAGATAAGAGTTGCATTTGATCTTCTAAATTGACATATATTCTAAATCTGAAATATTTCCATAGAAGAGATTAGAAGAATAACTAGTGTTCATCTAATTTGTGGACCATGACATCATTATTTAATAATATAATTTCTAATTTGACACTACAACAAAGTAGGATTGCTCCGGTATATGCACATTAATACCAATGACAATTATTTTTTAAAGCCTTTTAGCTTTAATTCAAATTTGATTACTATAATTCGGCTTTTCACCGAATAACATAACATATTTTATTTTATACATATGACCCATATATTTATATTTAATTTATCCTTGCAAATATTTCTGTAAATAGCTGGAATAAAACACAATCTTTTGACCAACCGTGAAGTTTCAAAAATACCATGATATACAAACAAGATTACAAAAGGTTAGAAGTTTGAATTCTCGAACAAAAATTAACATTTATTTTCAAATGAATTTTTTTGAAACGACAGCATTGATATAGAGACAAATCATTTTCCGTCGAAAACTACAATTTTTATTTATATTTTCCGTTTATTTTTATCCAACTATATAAAAAATTCCAATTTAATATTTTTACAAAGGGCTTTTATATGCATGTGTGATGCACATGCCAAAAAAAAATCTTTTTAGAGATAATTGTCATGGTTAAAAATATCGACAATAGTAGAGTCGGTTATTAAGAAACATACAGAAAATGAAAAGTTCTATAATTGCAACAATTATATGGAAAGTACCTTTTTGATGACCATTATTGTGGGTCAGTGGCATTTGTTGACCATCCACTTGTAGAATTTTCAAGGCTGCCGTAAGAAATTTCACAACCCATTGACGCCTCACTTCCTTGACTACAGGTGCTTTTGCAATAGACAATTTGTCTGACAGAATTTACTTCCATTTTTCATTTGAATAGGTTTAAATATCTTTGCTTATGTGCTGATGAAATGCTTTATCTTCCTAAACTGAGTGAAATAAGGATAAATTCGCTATGATATTATTACGCTAAAAATACTGTATTTAGATCTGTCATTGTTTTAGTTCATATATAATTTTAATTATCCTTGACAAAAGAGTTTAGCACTTCCATTCGACTGTACATACTTTAAAGATAGGTGGTGTCTAGAACATAACATCTAAAAACAATTTCTAGAAATGAAAACAATAATTAATGTAAATAAAAAGAGAAACTTGTTCGCCTCCAAAACGTACATAATACATGCATGTATGAGTAATTTCAAACGGGGTATGATGGATTAATGGCAGAGAAGTACATATATGGGGAGATAAAATCATATTTGGTTAGGAAAAATTTGTAAACTTCTGGAAAAGATTGTAAACTTGAACAAAAGTAATCTTAAATAAAAAGTTAATATGAAGAGATGAAAGTTGGGGATATTGAACCAACGAATGTTCCAAGAAATAATGGATGAGGATATCGCAAATTATTTACGAGCCTACTGAAAGAACCCGAATGAATGTCCCTCTTAAGCCTCTTAAAAGTGCTCTTGAAATAGTATAGCTACCATAGGAAGGTAAACAAAAGATACAACGAAAATTATTTTAATTCAACTCCTGACAATGTGAACGGAGATCAATATAAACATTCACCTTGACCTTTTATTTTCTTTGAAGAACAACTACCAGTTATAAGTCTTGGATTTGCTTGTTAAAAGCATTGAGTCAGCCTTTAAGACAATCTGAGCCAGAAACTGATATAAGCCAATAAAACCGAGGAACTGTCAATGGAGCAATAAACAACAAATCAATAACTACTTAACTATAGAAGCAACATGTCATGTATACCACACATACACAGTATTACACCTAAGTGTAAAAAAGGGAAGCAGAAATCTGTTGGTGTAGAAATTCTGTAAATGTAGTGAAATGACATGACGGTGATAGCATCAAGTCTGTAGAGATCGCTCCAAGATACATCGATGATGCTTTCCTTAAGACGTTATCTGTCATCGTCGTTCGTTTAATCAAATAAATGAGTATTGTGAGTTGAGACAAATCGTTTCCAAAGATACAATACGGCCGAGATGTTAATATTTTTGATCGATTGTGGTAACAGTATCAAAATTAATCCGAACTATATTCCGAGTTGACCGCAGTGATAATAGTATATAATTCATGATCTTTAGTATCCCAAGACTAATATAATTTAAAAGAAAGGACAGATGAGAAGAAAACAAAAAGAATTGAATTTGCAACACTTTTCTGCTGCTTCTGAATTTGAGAATTCACAATGCTTTTAGGTAAATCTGAATTAAAGTCTGAAACTGATAACAGATGTCCGCTATTTATAGTGCGGACGAGATGTCTGTTTGTAGCAACTCCTTCCTCACAACAAAACGAACGTTTGAATGTCAAAAAAGCAATTCTCTCATGAGAATATTATATTTAAGCAAATATAATTTCTATTATTTCAAGATGTGAGACAAATCTCAATCTTTCTCTTCTTTTTATCGCCTTCTCATTTTTAAACAAAAACGCTCACACAAACAAAATTTATAGAAATTCACTAACAAAATTAATATATTAAAAAAGGAGATGAAAATAAAACAAAACTTAACAAAATTAAATAAACTGATACTCATAATGTGAAAAATGAATCTTGTAAACATGACTTAGAAATTAATTATAGTCACAAAAGCACAACATTTTTCTTCTGATCGAGTCTTAATTATCAACTTCAACCCCGAACAAGAATTGGTCTAAGTAAGTTGATGAATAGTCCAACCCAAATAAACATCGGAAAATACAAAACCAAAATGAAAAATTATACCTGGATATTATGACTATTGACTACCATCAGCAGCAGTTAGTGCAAAAGAGTCGGATCTAGCAATATGATGCTTTGGATGTTGCATTCCATTTAATTTTTCAGTCGAAACGTTTGGAGCCATGGGAAGAGGATTTGAAAGAGCATGTAGAAAATTTGAATTTGGGAAGTGAATGTAAAAAGGGAGGAAGAGAGCAAAGTCCTTACAGAGAGATGAACAATACCCAGAGGTGGATCGTATTTTTATGTCTAAGGAATAGATATATTAGATATATGATGACATATAAGAAAACATTACGTAAATTATCTTCGTATGGTGTCACAACAGATGAACATTTGGTCTGTATCCTTCAATCTTCAACTCCTCAGCTAAAACATCAATCAACCAGTCAAGCCCAAAAGTTTCTGGATGCCTCTTATGACCAGCATAAAAATCATAAGCTTGTCCATCAATCTCGATCCAGCTACAACCCGGAGTTTTACTCACGCCTCTTTCTCTCATCAACCCTCTCATTTTTGCCGAGTCCTCCCATCTGTTATTGCATTCATATATCTTTGCACCCATCACATAATTCCCCGAATTATAAGGCTCCAAGTCAATAATCTTATTCATAATCTTCTCTCCGATTTCCACATTTCTAAAATTACGACAAGCATTAAACAGTGCACCCAACATGACCGCGTCAGGCTTCTCTTTCATTCTCATTACAAACTCCCATGCTTCTTCTACATGACCTGCTCGTGCTAAAAGGTCAACCATGCAAGAATAGTGCTCGATCTGTGGGACAATTCGGAATTTAGTCTCCATTAAGTTGAACCACCGTTTGCCTTCGTCGATGAGTTTTGCATGTACACACGAAGATAAGAGGCCAACAAATGTGATGTCGTCAGGATACACTTCTTTTTCATCCAGCATCTGCTGAAATAACATAACTACCTGTAGGCCGTGCCCATGAGATGCCATGCCAGTTATCAAAGCGTTCCATGAGACGATGTTTTTCTTAGGCATGGACTGAAATATCTCAATTGCACGATCGATGTTGCCACATTTTGCATACATATCGATTAGAGCTGTGCTAATGTGAACATTTCTGTGAATGCCTTGTCTTGAGATAAAATTGTCTATCCATGATCCTAAATCTAGAGCCCCAACTGATGCACAAGCAGAAAGTACAGCAGCTAGTGTGTACTTGTCTGGCTGCGTTGTTGATACTCTCATGTTCTTGAATAGCCTGATCGCTTCTTCGGGTTGGCCATTCTGTGCATACCTGTTCGGTTTTGAAAATTGAATGATAAGTCCAAATTAAAGCATACTGATCTAATTTTACTCAAGAATTAAATTTGAATAGGTAGATATGTTGGAGGTTTTGAAATCGTTTAAAAAGAACCATAAAAATGAATTACACGACGTTAGCAAATTCCATTAAATAAGCACACGTATTTATAATTTTTACATCAGAACATTCATGGATTAACAAGCAAAAAAGCAGATTCAAATGTTTGGAATGAAAAGAAAGATGTTTGGAACTCCGTGCAAAATGAAAATAATCACAAGAGTAGACAAATCTGCCCAGAGCCAACTGCAATGCTAGTGAGCAATAGTACATAGAACAGTTAATCCAAAAAAAGAAAAAAAAACTATATAATTAAAGAATGATAATAATTAAAGTGGTTATTTAATATGCCTAGATATACACCACCAACTGATGTGCACAAATGTGCACCTGACATGAACACAGTGGTATACATGCTGCAATTGTCAATTGATAAAGATAGGTCAAAACGTTTTATTAAAGCACCAACAAGTTACTTGGACTAGGCAGTCAAAATAAGTGATACCAGCTAACAAAGTTTCTGCTATTTCTATATATAAAAATGTTGATATACAGATTGCTTTAACACCGTTATACTCAATGCTAGCTAGCAAAATTGTAACAAACAAACTAATGTAATAGGAATTCATATTAGGCTAGTGGTGAACGGAAAAATGTGAGAAGTTTGTGCAATCAGTTATGTCTTCTCTTGAACATATTCACTGTTTCATCCTCTTTCCTATATTTCTTCTAGTTTTAGTTTAATAATTAAGCAAAATATAATTTAATTTGATTAACGTAATATGTAAGGCTGCAAAATTAATACTTGCCCTGCAATCATTGAATTCCAAACCGCCGAGTCCTTCTCTTTCATCCCATCAAAAACTCTTTTTGCCTCCACCAACTCCCCACACTTTCCATACATGTTTACTAATGCTGATCCAACAAAGGATTCAACTTCAATCCCTCTCTCTTTTATCTCGTTCTCCAACTCCTTCCCTAACTCTTTATATCCTACATCACCACATGCTTTCAAAACACTCGCAATAGTCCTCTCACAAAACTCAAAACCCTCCTCCTTCATCTTCTTAAAATACTCCACACTTTCTTTTGCAAACCCAATTAACGAACAGCCCGATATCATAGAATTCCAAGACACTGAATCCTTGTTTTGAATTTCACCGAACACCTTAGCTGCACTTCCCAAATCTTTGCACTTCAAGTACATCGTTATTAAAGAATGACTAGTATGCATGTCCATATCCACACTCAACTTAAATGCAGAGGCATGAATCGTTCGACCCTGACTTAACGAACCAAGACTACCGGTTGCTTTAAGCACGAATGGGTATGTATATTTATCCGGTATTATGTTAAACTCAAGCATATTGTGATAAAATTCTAGAGCAAGATGGAATCTTTCCCAGTAAGTTAATGCCCTGATCATGATATTGTATGAGAAGTCATTTGGTTGTGGGATTTGGGTGAAGAACAGGGTGCAGTAAGAAAAATCTTGAAGTTCAATGATTTTAGAAAGGAAATGATTGGGAATAGAGAGGGAGTTTGTAAGTAGCTGAGTGTGGATTTGTTTGAGAGAAGAGATTGATTTGCATCCTTTCAATAAAGTAAGAATTTGTGTTTTGAGTTTCATTTGTTTGAGAAAATTTGATTTTCGAGAGTTTCTGTTTTAGCATTTCTATCAAAGAATCATTGCTGTGAAATCGTTTAGACACTTCTTAAATTCCGGGAGTGAATGATCAGGTGATGTATGGATGTACTGTTTCCATGTTAGCAGATAATGCAGGGCTTCAATCCAAAGAATTTTGTATTTTACCCAATCACTCAGATTTCGTTGTTCATGATCAAAATTTAAAAAGAAAATTGTTGCCAAGAGAATAAAGCACGGGTCCATTGAAAATAAATTGAAAATAAGGCAAATTCTATTTAAATCCGAGAATTTGCTGAGTAAACCCAGCGAATCTGAAAAAACAAGGTGAACCCAGCGTTTTACTGAGTTCACCCATGTATTTTTTTTTTTAAAGTCATTTTTACCCTCCCTCGTAGAGGTTGTACAAGATTCTTTAGTCTATCTCGTAGAGCCCCTACGAGATTCTTTACTTTACCTCGTAGAGGCCCTATGAGGTAAAGTAAAGAATCTCGCAGGGTCTCTACGAGGTAGAATACAAAATCTCGTATGGGCTCTACGAGGTATGCTGAAAATTAAAAAAAAATTTGCAAAATAGGGGCATTTTTGTCACAGTTTTTTCTGGGTATACTCAGCAAATTCCTGGGTCTAAATAGAATTTGTCTAGCTATAATTAATACCATTTTTGGGTATCAGTTTATATATATTTAGGTATCAATTTCATATATACATTTATTCTTAGTATCATTTTGATTTGTAATTAGATATCAGTTTTATGTTAACAATAATTACCCTATTTAAGAAACAGATTATAAATGCTAGTTTGTTATGCAGTTAGGTATCAGTCTTGAAATTTGATATAAGTATTTACTTGGTCTTCGGTTGTTAACAAGGTTTAAAAACCCTCGGTCCAAATATAGTAAAATACACGATCTAAAGAAGTCGTATAGCATATTGATGCTTCACTTATGCAAAGTGCAAACATATTGAAGTCTACCACGGAAACTGGGAACATTATTAGATGGGTATAAACATTTGGTTTTAAACTTAGCCCACTCAAACATTATGTCAAACATTATAAGCACAAGCAAACCAAATCACACACACACACAAATATATATATATATATATATATATATATATATATATATATATATATATATATATATATATATATACACACACACACACACACACATACATACACACACACACACATAATATATGTCAGGGGAGTTCTTTTAAAAGTGCAGAAGTGTATGCATGCACAAGGAGCATGCGTACATCAGCACAAGTCACAAGTCATTGTTTGGAGCCTCAAACCGACCCAGTCAAGAAGAAAAACCATGTATTCAATGTAGCTGCGCTCCAACGAGAAGATTGTTGGATCGCCCAACAAACCCTGGCATGGATCATCCACGATCCATATAGTTAAAGACGTATTGACTGGCTGCTTGGAGCGTGCATGAAGTTGCATCGTACGTGAAACGCGCATGGGTTGTCTTCAAGCTATGGAGTGATGGCAGGCATGATCGATCAAAGAAGCATGGGTCGCTGGCCATCGCCATCGATCGCTAAGCATCACCATGAAGCACTGATCATCACCTTGGATCGGATCGCGGTGCATATGATTGACTGGGTAAATCTGATCGATCGTGACAAAGTGAGGGACCATGGTATAAACATGGATCATGATAAATTATGGATCGTGGAGATAGCATTATGGATCGGCAGTGATGGGTGGATCAGTGATACAGTACACTGATCGCTTATATCTTGATCGTGATTGAGTGTTGGGTCGCGTGCATGTATATAATGGATCGTGATAGCATGACGGATCAGATTCTGGTATAAGTAATGGTCTGGCTCGAAGATTGGATCAACCCCTTGAAGCAGAACAGTTGCACGTGAACTAGTTGTACATGGGTAAAACATGGAGTTTCAAGTATGGACCATGCATAAGGGGTATGATTCACATGCGATCCATACAAGGAATGATGCCTACACGTGCATGGGTCGTTAATTATGTGGAACGCAAGTGATTTGTGGATGGATCGTGAAACGACCCGAACTTCCGTACCCTTTAAGTCGACTAATCATACCACACGTCCAACCCAAATTGCACAGAAATACGAATCATTTTTAGAAAGAAGTTAGAGGATGAGAAATAGAAAGAAAGAAATATTAGAATAGAAGAAAACGAAGATCACAAACTCACAGCGGAACGGATAAAATATATTAGATAATATAACTTTGAAGCACAAATCAGTATTTGTATATACATACCATTATCAGAGCACAACAGTTATCTCTGGGACAGTTATAAACACCTGTTTCCAGATACAACAAAATACACAGCGGAAAGTATGATAGTCTATAGCTAACTGTTGAAGCCTCCTGCTCCAAGCTCTCCAAGTATATCTGTAAAATCCTGACTACTTGACTGCCCGTACAAATTTGGGCACCCAAGAGTTTAGGGAAAACAAACAAAATAAACTCTGGGTCAGTCATGGGACTGGTGTGAGTAAACTCCAATCATTTGGTTTAACTTTTCAAAATCCTTTTCAAAAGAAAAGATAATCGTAAGACCAATCCACACATAAATACGGATGGCTTTTACCTTACGATAACCCAAAACACTTTGGAAATCATATATTATCTGATATTATAATAATGTCTAATCACAAGTAATTAACAATCTAGCAGAACGCTTGCATCTCACGCTCCATATATAATATTAAATCAAAAACCGCAGGGCGCTTATTGGAGATTGGATTTCTAACATGACAAGGTATGGGACCACCTTCCGAACGTGTATCTCTAGAGGCAAATACACTGGGTTCAACAAGAACGTCTTGCAACCCGGCCCTCACATGACCGACCACTCATTTCGCTTGAGTGTATCGAATGTATACCACCGACGGTTGGGATTAGCAACCGCCTCCCGAAAAGGGACAGCATCGATAGATTTAAGAAGCAAAAGGAATTTCTCTAGATAGGTGATCATACATCCTAATGGGTGCGACCCACATAGCCATGTTGCCTGCCCGATTTTTGTCCAATTCCGGGTTGTGAGGCTTGAGGTTTGAATTATCTTTCAGAACATCTGGCCATCATTCACTTTGAATGCCACATCGTCAGATCCATCGGAAATCACTAATTGATTCCCACAAAAATACTCAGATTGTTAGGCTAAAGAAGTTTCCCTTCTATGCCACCAACTTCGTACGTTTGAAGGAATCAACGTACGTAACCCCCTTTGGAAATACTCTGTCAGACACTCGTCCATACAAGTTGTCCTGGGTCTGGACAAACCGAAGGCACTATCCCGTAAACAGGATAGCCCTTGCATAACTCCGTCTTCAATTTTCTTCAGCATAAGTTGCTTCATAACGCTTACGCCAATACGGAGTGGTTTTCAGATATCAAATCTGATCCCGGTCTCTCCATATTGACACGGAGGTATAAAATAAATCAAAACTTTGATAGTCGGTGATTTAACTATCAAAGAAACATCCATACAATCAACGGTTCTATTTCCAAATGGAAATTCTATCAATCAAGCATCAAACAACACTGGGCCCTTTTTATATTAGTTCTTTATTACATTATCATTTCCAATTTCCATTTTCCACCTTTCGTGTTTCTTTCAAAGCTCTATTTTCTCTCTCGATTATTGGGAAAAACATTTCCAATATATATAATTCCTTTATTGAGAAAATATCTTTTACTCCAGTTAGAAAACATTTCTAAATCCTTTGAATAACTGATGTTATAAACATCGTTATTATACTCAGTTCATAAATCATTCGTTAACTAACGATATCACTAATCAACCCTCGCTATCGAGCCTTAACCATTTCTCCGTCAATAATGCAGTCAGTCAAGTTGGGGTATAATTACCTCTCAGACCTTAACTGAACGACATTCTTAACTTTGAAATAGTCAGAGCTCACAACTTTAAACCAAACATTGCTTACGCGACTCTCGGATTTGATCTACGAACACACCTTCTTTATAAAAATATTGATTATAACGGTAGCGTTATAATCGCTGTCTTCAAATGTTTGGTTTATAAAACATTGCTTTCAACAACATCGTTAAAACCGCTGTCTATTATAGAACACTTATCATAACCATAGCATTAAGATTGCTATTAAAACAGTTATTATAACGGCATCGTTAAAAATTGCTGTATAGATTTACAACATCTATTATAACAACAGCCCTAAAATCGCTGTTTAGTTTTATAAAAGCATTTCTTACAAAGACAGCGTTATAGTCGCTGTTTAAAAGCATTTCTTATAACAACAGCGTTATGATTGCTGTTTTTGAATAAAATACCGTGTGCGACGCACACGCTTCCGTTGTTCATTTATAAACTCTGTTTATTTTAAACAATTCAAGTTCTCCTTTAAACATATTTATAAACTATACATTCTTCTAACCACTTAATTCGATTTCTATAAATCCCCTTTTTATATACATTTTATTTGCAAAATATTTCCTTGTTTTAAACTATTTATTCTTTTATTTTAAGCATTTGAAAATCTTTCTTTAAACTTTCCTCTGTAATTTGCTAAATTCGGATCCATTTCCAAATATTGGTTTCAAAACCGATACTCACTTTCAAATATACATTCATATTTGAACTCACCTTTTAATTTATCCAATGGTTAATGATCCACTTAATTTATATCTTTATTCATAACATTTTTCTTGGTTTACCCAATGGAATAGGTTTCCATTTGCAACTCAATGAAAAAGAAATTATTTCTAATTTGGAAATAAACTCTGCTTTTAAATTCTAATTTCCTTTTTCACATTCGATGATATTTTACGGTATCTAAAATACCAGGTTCCTAAGGCCAGGGTAAACCAAACACACAAATTCAACCATGGATAATGTAGCATAACATATATAACCATCAAATAAAACAGTAAATAAAATGTTGAGGGATCCAGTTAGATCCCTCCAACCTGTTTCCCTGCACCCACAGATGTTACACAATAAAAATATCGCATTAATGAAAAAAAATCAATCAACGATGTGATTATATCAACCAATTTATCAACTATTTAACCAAGCAACCATCACACTGTATAAAATTATTTTAAAACTCGTTTATATAAAAATATAAACGAAGCAGAGTTAGTGAGTTTACTCACCTTGTTTTGCAGTTGACGAATCTGCTTCTGTTTCACTAAAAATGAAACAGACGTTAAATTTTTCCATGAACTTCCAATAGATCCGTTCTTAGCGAAACTGGTTCCTCAATGTAGACTTCGTCACTACGATCCCAACGTGTTCATTTCCATCTGATTCTGTTATCATATGATAAAGTTATATGCGATACGTTTAAATTTTACTAAATTAACTAATAAAATTATTTAACTTTTAATTACCCTCATTTGACTTAAGGACAGATTAGTTTTAATTAACTCTCGTGTTAATTTATTCCTTCCGCCCGAAATGTCGACATTTCCATAAAAGATCCTAACCATTTTCTCCATCAAAACTGTGTTGATTGGGTTCAAGGTGACCAAGTACTTACCGGTGTCCCAAAGCAGCCTCTCCTTGTCAGCAACCGCAGTCGTCTTGGTCTCCTGATAAATCCAATGATCTCAACTCGTTATACCCTTAATGAAATTTAATAAACATGTTTATATATAAATAATTTTAAACCTACAATAGATTGAATTAAATAATTTAATTCACTAGAATTAACAAAACTATTCATACCACAATACGCGGTCATTCATTTCTTGCTTGGACGTGCTGCAACCGATTTTCCTTTTTTTTTTTTTTGTTTCTGTTTTGTTAGCCGGTTCCAAAAAGCTTCGGCTTGGAAATATTTCTCCCCGAAGAAATTGAAAAGGAAGGCAGTGTATATTTATAATATGGTAAAACGTGGGTGAGAAGTAATAGGTCAGTAGAGTAGAACATAGGTGAGTCGGAAGAATTAATGGGGCATGTGATTTATGACTCCTTTGTCTACACGCTTTGAAAATATAGGGTGGCACTGTATAATTTATTAAATGGCCTCAGTACTTCCTATTTACATGTTTGCTGCTAGGTATAAAATAGGTATGTGTATAGCACCTCTTATGTCGGCTTGAAACATTTCTTTATGTCCGCAGATTATATAAATGGAAATATGCTTAACCGGTTACAAACACATATATCTATAAATGAAATTTCCCATTACAGTCTCAACAAAACCAATATCGATTTTCGTATTATGCATATTTATTTTATTATATTATTTATTTTATAGCGAAACTTTGCGGTGAAGTATCAGTGACACTAACCACAGTCGACTTCTGTTTACTGATAAAAAAGCTTATCTTGGTGTAAAAAGGTATAATGAACCCAATGGGACAAGTTTCGTCGAAATCCGACTTCGTTTGAAAAATTTTCCTTTATAAAACCAGAAATCAACACGCGTTTAAATTTTTCACGATCACCAGATAAATCAAAACAACTTGAAACAGCGAACACCGACAATAACTTTTCGATACGAACCCAATGGCACTAGTTTCGTCGCATTCTGAGACTGTTGCCCCGGTAGACTGTTTTTGGCGCGTACCGCACTGCCCTTCTGAACACCAAATTTTCCGATCTCTAAAAATAACAAATTATATATCTACCCTGACGAAAATCGACGATACGAACTCACCGGAACTGGTTTCGTGGCCTGATTTGATCGTCTGTTCAAGTTACACTCTAATATCCCTTTATTCAGTTGAATTAATTTAATTGCACTGAACGAGCGTTTACGGCTACCGTGGTCACATACGACATCGGTTTGCCACGCAATTCAACACCGTACAATAATTTAACGATACGGTCCCAATGAAACTGATTTCGTCGAAAACAGAGTCCGTTTGCAAAACGGCTATTTTAACACGTATAATTTAAATAACGATTTTCCACAGCGACTATTTCAAAATTTGATTTGACCATAACTAACAAATTATAACACGAAATCTAGATTTTTCTCTTTCATATGAAAATTATAATCAATATGGTTCCAACGTGTCTTGTTTCACAGAAATCCGACTTATATCGGATCCTGTATCCTCAGTTGAAGTTCAAAACTCTATATTACGAACTGCCGCGCGATTTCGAACTCGTTTTATAATATATTATAAATTAACGTTCAAACTTCGTTTTTAATTCCTATATGTAATTCAATTAAAATTTTTAAAACAAATATAAATATTCAGAATTCAACGGCCGAAAAATCCGGGTCGTTACATTCCTTCCCCCTTAAAATAATTTCGTCCTCGAAATTGCTAAGGTAGGAAAAGACACCACATACCCTATTAACTCGATCCACAAATCCCTTTTGTTCACTTCTTAACTTTAGTTTAACTGGGCCAATTTATTTCAATTAAAAATATTTATTTATTCTTACTAACGAACATTTTCAAGAATTCTAAAAATTTCCTAACACTTTAAATTCTGAAAAATTTCGGCAGCATCTCCTCTGCACAGCTCAATCTGTACAACCACAATTCGCCTTCCTAGGCCTCCTCCAATCCAAAAGAAAATCAAAAAGCCAAGTGGCTTGCCTCATAGGCTCATAAAATCATCGACCCAAACAATATTGTAAACATGTACCTTTTTGTCGGGCATAATTCTATCTCTTGCACTTGCTTCCATTCAATATTTGCTCAGCATATCCATTCCAACTGATTTCCAATCAGTCCAACTTCCAGTCTTTAACTCTCAACTTCTGATTAGTCCATTCCAATTCTATCAAGTCAAATCTGATCTCTACTTCAGGAATCAATCCACTTATTCCATTTGAGTTTCAAATTTCCATTTAACTTAAATTTCAATCCATTTGATTTATTTCCACCAATTTATTCAATTTATACAAGTTAAACAATTTCAGAATTCAAATTCCCGGGTTTTATTTCAAATAAGTTTGAACTCAATTCAAAACATTCGAATATCCAAAATAACTTGTCCTTTTCAAACAAGTTTTCATTTTCAAATTACTATGGTAGCAATCCATCACTCAGAAACCTGAAAATGAGTACCGATAATGTCGCGACCCATTATTAGTACTATTTTCTCGCCACTGAAGTGATTTCAGTGCTTAATCCCTTTAAAAATCCATTTAAACCATTCTTATTCAAAAATCTCTTCAAACTAATGCCATATTACCTTTAAAATACTTCAAGGAATATTTCAAAACTTCCGGGATTTAAATTCAAATTATGGTTTGAATTAAATTTCAGTTCAGCTTATTTGTATATCCTATTCTTATACAAATTCAATTTGGTTTTATACAACCATTTCAATATTTTATAATTTCCTTTGATTGTAATAACAATCAACACATTCGATAATTTCAGAAAATTATCCCTTTATATCAAAATAACTTTTGGGAAAATTATATCACTTACCCACTTTAAAACAATACTGAGTCGATTTGTTCTGTTCGAGAGTTTAGAAACACCTATCGATACAGTTGTACTTCCTGTATCGACCAGAATGCATAAACTACTCAACAAACCAGTCAACACAATATAAAACAAATTTTATATCGAATTTACAAATACGCGCTCATATATATACACTCAACTCAATCTAGGGTATTACTAACCCCATCTCTATTGAGTTACGCCACAGAGCCAAGGTTACTACTCAACCTTCAGCTCTGATACCAACTGAAACGACCCGAACTTCCGTACCCTTTGAGTCGACTAATCATACCACACGTCCAACCCAAATTGCACAGAAATACGAATCATTTTTAGAAAGAAGTTAGAGGATGAGAAATAGAAAGAAAGAAATATTAGAATAGAAGAAAACGAAGATCACAAACTCACAGCGGAACGGATAAAATATATTAGATAATATAACTTTGAAGCACAAATCAGTATTTGTATATACATACCATTATCAGAGCACAACAGTTATCTCTGGGACAGTTATAAACACCTGTTTCCAGATACAACAAAATACACAGCGGAAAGTATGATAGTCTATAGCTAACTGTTGAAGCCTCCTGCTCCAAGCTCTCCAAGTATATCTGTAAAATCCTGACTACTTGACTGCCCGTACAAATTTGGGCACCCAAGAGTTTAGGGAAAACAAACAAAATAAACTCTGGGTCAGTCATGGGACTGGTGTGAGTAAACTCCAATCATTTGGTTTAACTTTTCAAAATCCTTTTCAAAAGAAAAGATAATCGTAAGACCAATCCACACATAAATACGGATGGCTTTTACCTTACGATAACCCAAAACACTTTGGAAATCATATATTATCTGATATTATAATAATGTCTAATCACAAGTAATTAACAATCTAGCAGAACGCTTGCATCTCACGCTCCATATATAATATTAAATCAAAAACCGCAGGGCGCTTATTGGAGATTGGATTTCTAACATGACAAGGTATGGGACCACCTTCCGAACGTGTATCTCTAGAGGCAAATACACTGGGTTCAACAAGAACGTCTTGCAACCCGGCCCTCACATGACCGACCACTCATTTCGCTTGAGTGTATCGAATGTATACCACCGACGGTTGGGATCAGCAACCGCCTCCCGAAAAGGGACAACATCGATAGATTTAAGAAGCAAAAGGAATTTCTCTAGATAGGTGATCATACATCCTAATGGGTGCGACCCACATAGCCATGCTGCCTGCCCGATTTTTGTCCAATTCCGGGTTGTGAGGCTTGAGGTTTGAATTATCTTCCAGAACATCTGGCCATCATTCACTTTGAATGCCACATCGTCAGATCCATCGGAAATCACTAATTGATTCCCACAAAAATACTCAGATTGTTAGGCTAAAGAAGTTTCCCTTCTATGCCACCAACTTCGTACGTTTGAAGGAATCAACGTACGTAACCCCCTTTGGAAATACTCTGTCAGACACTCGTCCATACAAGTTGTCCTGGGTCTGGACAAACCGAAGGCACTATCCCGTAAACAGGATAGCCCTTGCATAACTCCGTCTTCAATTTTCTTCAGCATAAGTTGCTTCATAACGCTTACGCCAATACAGAGTGGTTTTCAGATATCAAATCTGATCCCGGTCTCTCCATATTGACACAGAGGTATAAAATAAATCAAAACTTTGATAGTTGGTGATTTAACTATCAAAGAAACATCCATACAATCAACGGTTCTATTTCCAAATGGAAATTCTATCAATCAAGCATCAAACAACACTGGGCCCTTTTTATATTAGTTCTTTATTACATTATCATTTCCAATTTCCAATTTCCATTTTCCACCTTTCGTGTTTCTTTCAAAGCTCTATTTTCTCTCTCGATTATTGGGAAAAACATTTCCAATATATATAATTCCTTTATTGAGAAAATATCTTTTACTCCAGTTAGAAAACATTTCTAAATCCTTTGAATAACTGATGTTATAAACATCGTTATTATACTCAGTTCATAAATCATTCGTTAACTAACGATATCACTAATCAACCCTCGCTATCGAGCCTTAACCATTTCTCCGTCAATAATGCAGTCAGTCAAGTTGGGGTATAATTATCTCTCAGACCTTAAATGAACGACATTCTTAACTTTGAAATAGTCAGAGCTCACAACTTTAAACCAAACATTGCTTACGCGACTCTCGGATTTGATCTACGAACACACCTTCTTTATAAAAATATTGATTATAACGGTAGCGTTATAATCGCTGTCTTCAAATGTTTGGTTTATAAAACATTGCTTTCAACAACATCGTTAAAACCGCTGTCTATTATAGAACACTTATCATAACCATAGCATTAAGATTGCTATTAAAACAGTTATTATAACGGCAGCGTTAAAAATTGCTGTATAGATTTACAACATCTATTATAACAACAGCCCTAAAATCGCTGTTTAGTTTTATAAAAGCATTTCTTACAAAGACAGCGTTATAGTCGCTGTTTAAAAGCATTTCTTATAACAACAGCGTTATGATTGCTGTTTTTGAATAAAATACCGTGTGCGACGCACACGCTTCCGTTGTTCATTTATAAACTCTGTTTATTTTAAACAATTCAAGTTCTCCTTTAAACATATTTATAAACTATACATTCTTCTAACCACTTAATTCGATTTCTATAAATCCCCTTTTTATATACATTTTATTTGCAAAATATTTCCTTGTTTTAAACTATTTATTCTTTTATTTTAAGCATTTGAAAATCTTTCTTTAAACTTTCCTCTGTAATTTGCTAAATTCGGATCCATTTCCAAATATTGGTTTCAAAACCGATACTCACTTTCAAATATACATTCATATTTGAACTCACCTTTTAATTTATCCAATGGTTAATGATCCACTTAATTTATATCTTTATTCATAACATTTTTCTTGGTTTACCCAATGGAATAGGTTTCCATTTGCAACTCAATGAAAAAGAAATTATTTCTAATTTGGAAATAAACTCTGCTTTTAAATTCTAATTTCCTTTTTCACATTCGATGATATTTTACGGTATCTAAAATACCAGGTTCCTAAGGCCAGGGTAAACCAAACACACAAATTCAACCATGGATAATGTAGCATAACATATATAACCATCAAATAAAACAGTAAATAAAATGTTGAGGGATCCAGTTAGATCCCTCCAACCTGTTTCCCTGCATCCACAGATGTTACACAATAAAAATTTCGCATTAATGAAAAAAAATCAATCAACGATGTGATTATATCAACCAATTTATCAACTATTTAACCAAGCAACCATCACACTGTATAAAATTATTTTAAAACTCGTTTATATAAAAATATAAACGAAGCAGAGTTAGTGAGTTTACTCACCTTGTTTTGCAGTTGACGAATCTGCTTCTGTTTCACTAAAAATGAAACAGACGTTAAATTTTTCCATGAACTTCCAATAGATCCGTTCTTAGCGAAACTGGTTCCTCAATGTAGACTTCGTCACTACGATCCCAACGTGTTCATTTCCATCTGATTCTGTTATCATATGATAAAGTTATATGCGATACGTTTAAATTTTACTAAATTAACTAATAAAATTATTTAACTTTTAATTACCCTCATTTGACTTAAGGACAGATTAGTTTTAATTAACTCTCGTGTTAATTTATTCCTTCCGCCCGAAATGTCGACATTTCCATAAAAGATCCTAACCATTTTCTCCATCAAAACTGTGTTGATTGGGTTCAAGGTGACCAAGTACTTACCGGTGTCCCAAAGCAGCCTCTCCTTGTCAGCAACCGCAGTCGTCTTGGTCTCCTGATAAATCCAATGATCTCAACTCGTTATACCCTTAATGAAATTTAATAAACATGTTTATATATAAATAATTTTAAACCTACAATAGATTGAATTAAATAATTTAATTCACTAGAATTAACAAAACTTTTCATACCACAATACGCGGTCATTCATTTCTTGCTTGGACGTGCTGCAACCGATTTTCCTTTTTTTTTTTTTTTGCATTTCATAAGGATCCTTATTTCATATGAACAGATCAGTTCATCCATTTCTTATATACTTTGTTTTTTCCTTCTTCATTTCTTTACGAACACCTTACTGTAAATTTCCAGTTTACCACCTCTCTGGTTCCCTTCATGTTCGGATTCACCAGAGCCAGAACCTTTTCATAATGTCTCTTCTTCACAACGTTGGACCCGTGTACAATAGCTCCAACTGCTTCTTCACTATAACTTAACGTCAAACCCCCTTTTTACATAGACTTCACCTTGCAGTGCCTTCACGTACTCAATCCACTTCACCCTCTTTGCTGTACCCCTCCATCTCATCATTGTTACTAAAACGCGAGTCTCCCTTCACCATTACATCACACCGAACCACATCCTTAACCACCAAACACCACGAAAGACGTCCACCACTTCACCCTTAGCTTCACCGCTCAAAGCTCCATCCCCATACACACATCAACTCGAGCTCGATACCCATTCCGGCGACCCATAGTTCAACTACCTTGCAGCACTAGGTGTCGCTGCAGTGGTTTCGATCTCCATAAGACTAAACCGCACCATTTAAAACACATAAGAAATTCTAGGCCTCACCGATGCGTACTCAAACATCTCGCCCTTTCCATTTTCTGATTTTTCCCTTTGGTTTTTTTTTGTTTCTGTTTTGGTAGCCGGTTCCAAAAAGCTTCGGCTTGGAAATATTTCTCCCCGAAGAAATTGAAAAGGAAGGCAGTGTATATTTATAATATGGTAAAACGTGGGTGAGAAGTAATAGGTCAGTAGAGTAGAACATAGGTGAGTCGGAAGAATTAATGGGGCATGTGATTTATGACTCCTTTGTCTACACGCTTTGAAAATATAGGGTGGCACTGTATAATTTATTAAATGGCCTCAGTACTTCCTATTTACATGTTTGCTGCTAGGTATAAAATAGGTATGTGTATAGCACCTCTTATGTCGGCTTGAAACATTTCTTTATGTCCGCAGATTATATAAATGGAAATATGCTTAACCGGTTACAAACATATATATCTATAAATGAAATTTCCCATTACAGTGTAACACCCCGAATTTTAGTTAATACTAAAATTCACTAATTACAAGATAAATAATCTCAGATGTGGGAATTAGGGGAAACGGGCTGCGTCATTACGTTCGTCTCGGAGAAATAAGCGAAATAGAGTCCGAGTTTTCGAAAATCGGAGTCCGTATGGCCCGGTTATGGCCCAAAGAAGTTTGCAGAAAAATTTAAAACTAAAACAGATTTAAAAATTTAAATATTCAGATTTGGAATGGGTCAGGCGGGGTCAGGCGGGAAGCTTCCCGCCCTACCCATGTCGACAGGGCTGTCGACAGGCCTGTCGACAGGGGTGTCGACTTGCCGGTCGACTTGCCTGTCGACAAGGTCGCGCCGCCCAGTGAACCTGGGTGCACCAGGTTGGGTTTCAGGCTGGCTAGGAGGGCTGGTTCTAGAGATTTCCTAAATCTAAGGGTCCTAACCTAATCTAGGGTTAATCTAAGGGCTTAAAACACTCACCTAATCCTATAAATAAGACCCCAACCCTACCCTAATTCATTCATAATTAAGTCTTGTAACTAAACTATGGCAAAATGAAATTTGAGCATGGCCTCCACTAGTTCATGAAGGAAGTTGCAAGCAAATCACTCACTAATCAAGCTAATCCCCCTCATATCATTCCCTAATCACCACCATCTTCATAGTTAGCAACTAATCCCTCTTCATAAGTTGGTTTTGGTGAGTTTCTATCACTTTAACATCAATGGTTAAAGTAAGTAGATTGGGTGTAATGAGACTTATGGTCTTAAATGCGGATTAGTGAGTTTGAATCATGTATAATGATATGCTAATCTATGTTGTTCTATGTTTATGCATGTTTGATAAATTGGTTTATGCATGCTTAATAAGTTGATTTATGCATGCTTAACAAGTTGGTATATGCATGTTTAACAAATGGATTTATGCATATTTAATGAGTGGAATTATGCATGTTTAACAAAGTGAGTTATGCAAGTTAAGTATATGTTTAAATGCAAGTTTAAAGTGATATGCAAGTTATGCATGCTTATGCAAGTATATGGATGGTTATGCAAGTCATGCATATGATTAAATGCAAGATTTATGTGATATGCAAGTTATGCATGCTTATGCGAGTATATGAATGCTTATGCAAGATATGTATATGCTTAAATGACATGATATGCGAGTTATGCATGTTTATGCAAGTTATGTATACTTATGCAAGTATGTGAATGTTTATGCAAGTATGTGAATGCTTATGCAAGTTATGTGTATGCTTAAATGCATGTTTAACATGTTATGCAAGTTATGAGAATGCCTATATGCAAGTTCAACATATTATGCAAGATATGTGTATGATAATATGCAAGCTCATATGCAACATGTTATGCAAATCATGTGTATGATAATATGCAAGTTTGGGTTAAATGTGGTTGGGTTAAAATGTGTTCATATATGCAAGTTGACATCCTCTTAACCCATGACAAAGTTATATGTTAAACCCATGATATTTGTGATGATCTTCCCCTTTATTATATCATGAAATGAGAACGATTTACGTGGGGAACGATGGGGTTGGTAAATAAGTTAATAAATGAATGATTGGGTATGATTAAGCATACCATAAAAATAAATTACCATAAGTGGGAATTTACCTATTGAGTTAGGTCTACCCCATGGGAATTTACCTATTGAGTTAGGTCTACCCATGTTATGGAAAACTTGATATTAATTAGGGATAATTAATATGGGGGTGATTAATTAGGTGTAATTAATCGACTAAGACACGAGGTTGGACTCATTTGTAGTGTAAAACTGCCCGGACCCGACCGGCTTAACCAGTTGCTACAAATGTCAGCCCAATGTGAGAGGTCTTAGCCATGAATTAAATACGTGATTAAGGTAAAGACACGAGGTTAGACTCTGTTATGACGTAAGACTGCCCGGACTCTACTGGCTTAACCAGGCGGTCATAACAGCCAGTCTAATGTGGGAGGTCTTTATGGGAGATCACGGTCTTAATTAATTAAGAAACACTTAACCATATTAGCATGTAGTGGGACATGAGGGGTTAAGTGGGTGCCTTGGGTGGCATGTGGAAATTTTATGGTTGCCTTGGGTGGCATGTGGAATCTAGTGGGTTGCCTTGGGTGGCAATAGAAAATACGATTAGAATACTTAACCAAGTGGAAACATGTAATTAAACATGATTAAAGGGTTAAGTGGGATACACTAGATATTTGACAAGCTTAAGTGGGTAGCTTGTGGGGGCCCATTTCAACCAATATCCCAAAACGTATCTTTGTGGGCTCGACCCATGTCGAGTGACGGGACACGCATATTGAGCTTGATTATAAGAGGCCAAAACGGGTTAGCGGTGGCAACGCAAGTCCAACGGGTTTCATATGCGTGTGTGGGCCCGGGCTGGTAGATAAGCCGTTGTTGCATCGTGTAGATATAAAGCCGTGCACCGTTAGTATTGGGTAGCCACTTTAGGGGAGTGATACACCCCACTGTGGGACCAGCACGGGTATCTACGGTAGGGAGCCGATCGATGGGGAGTAGTGGGTACACCTAATGAAGATAGGGGCAGACGACACCTATGTAGGGGTACACGAAACTACTGGGTAAGAATTACTGAGTACACCTAGTGGAGATAGGGGCAGACGGCACCTATGTAGTGGGCTAGGAGTACATGAAATTACTGGGGAAATTTTCTAAGTCCTTGGGAGGGATCAACCTTTAAGTAGGAATGACTGGTGTGGTGCAGTTAGTAATTATCCTTGGGTGGGTAGATGCGTCCTGACGGTTATCTTAGTTTATCCTAAGTCTACCAAGCTGCTTAGTGTAGCCATTCATCCCCAGATATTACCGTAGGTCAAGTTTATGTCTTCTCTGGTTACTTTAATGATTGTATTGTTAAAGTTATAGGACTCACTCAGACTTATGTCTGACCCCGTTGTTTTTATCTTTTTTTCCCAACCCTCAGGTCCTACGGTGGATCCTAGCGGTAGTAGAGCTTGATCGGATTGCTGTTCCAGTCTTTAGGAGCTTGGGTAGATGTAAAGCTCCAGTTATCCAGTTATCTTTTCTTTTGTTATGGCTATTGTATGAGAGAGTGGGATTATGTACTTCTTTATTTTGACGGATATTGTACTTGACTTTTATCATGGTTTTATGATGTAACCAGACATGTTTATTTCCGCTGTTATGAGATGATGTTTTAAAATTTCAAGTACTATTTATATCTGTCTTGGTGTATTTTTCTGTTCTATATTCACTAAAATACTCCACCGATGCTATGGCATTCCCTTAGTGAGTGACTATAGCGGGCGTGGGGTGTTACACGTGGTATCAGAGCAAAGGTTACCGGAACAGATAAAATTTTTTAGAAAATTATTTTTCTAAAAACATTTTTGGAAGAGATATTTTCAAAAACATGTCTTTAAAGAGAAAAGTTTTTAAAAGAAAAGCATAATCCCCAATAGCCATATCTATATCCTTCGAATTCTCCGTTTTGAATCTTTCCTTTTCCGTTTCAGCATGGCTGAGGATCTTAACTTTCCGGAGGGTGTGACGGTACCAGTATGGTATAGGAGATTGATGGAGGCTAGGGCCACCACTACGGGTCCAGCAAATGTTCCTCCACCAACCGTAGCACCCGATCTTCCTCCTCCCCCTCCTCCTGCACGGATACTTTTGCTAAGACTTGTAAGGAGTTTAAAGCTATGGGAGGGAAACCTTTTCAAGGATCTGAAACTTTTGTGGAGGCTAGAGATTGGCTTAAGGAGGTGGAAGAGTTGATAGATATCTTTGAGATGGAAGAAGGGAAGAAAGTCAAGTTGGCTGCTTGGTTAATGAAGGGGGAGGCCTCATTCTGGTGGGAGGTCACTAATGGAGAACGCCCCGTTGACTCTTGGGCGGATTTCAGGCAAAGATTTGTGGCAAAGTTTCTCTCAAGGGCGGAGGAGAACTTGTATATGGAGAGATTCTTGACTCTAAAGCAAGGAAATCTTTCGGTGAAGGAATATGTTAACAAGTTTAATCAATTGGCAAGGTTTGGCCTAGACATGGTGAATACACCGGAGAAGAAGGCTTTGAGGTTCGTGAAAGGCTTGAATGAACCTATGCATGGGTTGGCTATGACTCATATCCCTATGGGGGCCACCTTTGAGAAGCTAGTTGACATGGCACTCATGTATGAGGAAGAGAAGGGTCCTAATGCTAATAAGGCACCCGAGAAGAAGGGAGATCAAAAGAGACCTCAACAACAGCAAAGCAAAGGTGGGAAAGGCAACGGTGGCAAGGGCAAGAAGAAGAAGTGTTTCAATTGTGGGACACCTGGCCACCTAAGCAAGGATTGTCGCAAGAAGAAGAAGACTGGCTGCTTCAACTGTGGCGAAGCAGGGCATTTAGTAAAGGATTGCCCTAAGAAAGGGCAAAGGACGGGATCTACCTCGGGAGGACAGGTGCAAGCTCTTATGGCACCGAGTCAGGCTAGGGGGCAAGTACAGGCTCTCGCGGTTCCACCGATTCAGGAGAGAGGTAGAACTATTTCCGTTGAAAGTCTGGTTTTTCTATTTGATCATCCTGTCCGTACATTGTTTGATTCAGGCGCATCGCACTCGTTTATCTCATCATCATTAGTTGAGTCACTGCACTTAGACACCAGTCTGGTAGATGATCCCTTGGTTGTTTCAAACCCAATTGGGGGCTCCACTTATTTATCCATGATATGTTTGGGTTTGAAGATTTCTATACTTAGCATTGAGTTTAGATGTGATGCTTTTGTATTGGGCTTCACGGGCTATGGGTTGATTTTGGGCATGGACTGGTTATCCAGTAATGGTGCCGTTCTTGATTGCGAAAGGAGAGTTGTTAGGCTCATGACCCGCTTGGGTAACACTCTCGAGATTTCTTGTAATCCCAGGGATTCTGTTATGCTAAGTTATCTTGAATCGCTTGACGCTTCGGTCGAGAGTTTGCAATCTGTTAGAGTGGTCCGGGAATATCCGGATGTGTTTGAGGAGGTGAAGGGCTTACCTCCGAAGCGGGAGATTGACTTCCGAATATATTTGGTGGATAATGCTAAACCGGTATCTTTACCAGTGCGCCACATGGCTCCTCGTGAGAGGAGGGAACTCCATAAGCAAGTAGGGGAGTTACTTGAGAAGGGGTTCATAAGACGGAGCATATCGGAGTGGGGTGCTCCAGTAGTTTTTGCTACGAAGGCGGATGGGTCCCTCAGACTTTGTGTAGACTATAGAGAACTCAACAAGCTCACAAAGAAGAATAGACACCCATTGCCGAGGATAGATGATCTTTTCGATCAGTTGGTTGGCGCTTCAGTATTTTCTCAGTTGGACTTAGCCACGGGGTTTCATCAGTTGAGGGTGGCTGAGGATAGCATAGACAAGACTGCCTTTAGAACTCCGGATGGTTTCTATGAGTGGCTGGTGATGCCATTTGGGTTGACGAACGCCCCTGCATACTTTGTTGACTTGATGAGTAGGGTGTTCAGGGAGTTCCTTAATAAATTCGTGGTGGTCTTTGTGGATGATATCTTAGTATTTTCTAAGAGTGAAGAAGATCATGCCCTACATCTTGGGGAGGTGTTGAAGACTCTTCGAGCGCATAGCCTTAAGGCTAAATTCTCTAAATGTCACTTCTGGAGGAGGGAAGTGCGGTTCTTGGGGCACGTGGTCTCCAAGGAGGGGATAGCTGTGGATCCCGCGAAGGTAGTATCGATTCAGGATTGGAAGGTTCCAAAGAATGCTACCGAAGTAAGAAGTTTCTTGGGGTTGGCGGGTTACTATAGGAAGTTTATCAAAGACTTCGCGAAGATATCAGCCCCATTAACCCGCTTAACAAAGAAGAATCTTGTTTTCACATGGGACGTAGATTGTGATGATGCATTCCGACGGTTAAAGAGAGCTTTAACCACTGCTCCAGTTTTAGTGTTGCCAGATGGGAGCAAGCCATTTGTTGTCTATACTGATGCCTGTGGGACAGGACTTGGCGCAGTCTTAATGCAAGAGGGAAGGGTGATAGCCTATGGTGGAAGGCAGTTGAGGGCACATGAGAAAAATTACCCTACCCATGATCTAGAGCTGGCCGCTATTGTTTTTGCGCTTAAGATTTGGCACCATTATCTTCTTGGTGAGAGATTCGAGTTGTTCACTGACCATAAATCTTTGAAGTACTTGTTTTCTCAGAAGGATTTGAATCTGAGACAGCAAAGGTGGATGGAATTCTTAGCATCCTATGATTTTGAGATAGCATATACCCCTGGCAAGGGTAACGTAGTGGCGGACGCCTTGAGCAGGAAGAGGTTGTCCTTGAGTCCATTGTTCGTGGAACGACGAAGCTTGGAGTTTATCTCGATGTTTGATTTCAGACCTTCCATTGATTATGTACCCGGTTTGCTAGCTTCCTTGGAAGTTAGGCCTACTCTTTTGGGGTGGATTGGGGAAGCCCAGAGGGACGACCCACAGTTGGTTGAGTTGATAGAGAAGCTCATAAGGGGGGAGTCGTCCAGCCATTTGAGTAGGTACACCCTAGACGATAGGGGGTGCTTGCGTAGAGACGGTAGGCTTTGTGTACCGCAAGATGAAGGGTTGAGGAAGGCTATTCTTGATGACGCACACCGTTCTAGGATGACCATTCATCCCGGTGGGGATAAGATGTACCAAGACATGAAGAGGGTTTTCTTCTGGGCCGGTATGAAGAAAGATGTGGCCGAGTATGTCGCTCAATGTTTGGTGTGCCAGCAAGTGAAGGCGGAGCAAAGGAAACCAGGTGGGTTGCTTCACCCATTGGAGGTTCCGCAATGGAAGTAGGATAGCGTCTCGATGGATTTTATTGACAGGTTACCCAGGTCGAGGAAGGGTAATACAGGAATCTGGGTGGTGGTAGGCAGACTTACTAAGAGCGCCCATTTCATACCTGTGAAGAGTAAGAGGACTGCTCCATGGCTAGCTTCAGTATATCTTCGAGAGATAGTTCGATTACATGGGGTACCCTCTAGCATAGTTAGTGATCGCGATCCTATCTTCACTAGCGAGTTCTGGAGAAGTTTGCAAGAAGCAGTGGGGACTCAATTGTGTCTGAGCACTGCATATCATCCTCAGACGGACGGCCAGACTGAGAGGGTGAATCGTGTTCTAGAAGACCTTTTGAGGCTTTGTATCTTAGATTTTGGAGGTACATGGGAAGAGCATCTTCCATTGGTAGAGTTCGCATATAATAACAGCTTTCAGTCCAGTATTGGTATGGCTCCTTTCGAAGCTCTCTATGGAAGGCCTTGTCGATCACCTACATGTTGGTGGGAATCTACGGATAAGATCTTGCTTGGGCCCGATATGGTTAGGGAGACTTCTGAGAAGATTGACTTGATTCGAAGAAGGATGAAAGCAGCGCAGGATAGGCAAAAATCTTATGCGGACAAGAGAAGGACGGATCTTGAGTTTGAGGTTGGGGATATGGTTTTTGTTAAGGTATCTCCGTTAAGAAATGTTGTTCGCTTCGGATCCGTTGGGAAGTTAGCACCGAGGTTTGTTGGGCCGTTTCCTATCAAGGAAAGGATTGGACGGATGGCATATAGGGTGGAGTTGCCCGACAGACTTAGTGGTGTTCATGATGTATTCCATGTATCACATCTGAGGAAGTGCTTACATGAGACGGCAGAGGTGGTAGAGCCGAGCTTTCTTAGAGATGTAGAGGTAGAGCGTGATGCGACTATTCGACGAGCTCCTACTCGCATCCTTGGGTCAGAGACTAGGAAGTTGAGAAACAGAGAGGTGCGACTAGTCAAGGTGCAATGGGGAGAAGATGAGAGCAACGCAACTTGGGAGACGGAAGCGAAGATGCGTTCATTGTACCCATTTCTTTTTGAGGGTATGTCTTTACTTTCTCCTTTATCGCTTGTCTAGTACTTATCTTATCTTTAGTATGTCCTCTCGTTAGTACCTTTGACCTTTAGATAGGGTAAACCTATGGTTGAAACATGTGTTTGAGACATGTTATGGTTGATGGATGCAAGTGGATGCAAGTGTTTGCTAGTGGTTGCTCATGGATGCATATACACACACTCTAGGCACTAGATCGGCTCAGTCACTTCATATTGCATATTGCATAAAGTTGTGTGTAGGAAAATATATTTATGGATGTATAATGGTTGTGTTATCACATGGATGATGCATTTTGGTGAATGATTGTGCACTCATGTAGATATTGTATGTGTCGATAGGGTTTTCCCGCATACATAATGGATGCATGGCACTATCATGGTTTGCATATGTTCATACATTAGATAGGGAACATATACACACACTGTTTGCATATGCTCATACATCATTAGAAATTGTTTTAAGGACAATGGATGCCAGTGGTTGATGGTTTGAGTAGATGGTTGTTTGGATGGTAGGATATGCATTCTCCTTAGCTTAGAGATTTCGGGGACGAAATCCTTTAAGGAGGGGAGAATGTAACACCCCGAATTTTAGTTAATACTAAAATTCACTAATTACAAGATAAATAATCTCAGATGTGGGAATTAGGGGAAACGGGCTGCGTCATTACGTTCGTCTCGGAGAAATAAGCGAAATAGAGTCCGAGTTTTCGAAAATCGGAGTCCGTATGGCCCGGTTATGGCCCAAAGAAGTTTGCAGAAAAATTTAAAACTAAAACAGATTTAAAAATTTAAATATTCAGATTTGGAATGGGTCAGGCGGGGTCAGGCGGGAAGCTTCCCGCCCTACCCATGTCGACAGGGCTGTCGACAGGGGTGTCGACTTGCCGGTCGACTTGCCTGTCGACAGGGTCGCGCCGCCCAGTGAACCTGGGTGCACCAGGTTGCACCAGGTTGGGTTTCAGGCTGGCTAGGAGGGCTGGTTCTAGAGATTTCCTAAATCTAAGGGTCCTAACCTAATCTAGGGTTAATCTAAGGGCTTAAAACACTCACCTAATCCTATAAATAAGACCCCAACCCTACCCTAATTCATTCATAATTAAGTCTTGTAACTAAACTATGGCAAAATGAAATTTGAGCATGGCCTCCACTAGTTCATGAAGGAAGTTGCAAGCAAATCACTCACTAATCAAGCTAATCCCCCTCATATCATTCCCTAATCACCACCATCTTCATAGTTAGCAACTAATCCCTCTTCATAAGTTGGTTTTGGTGAGTTTCTATCACTTTAACATCAATGGTTAAAGTAAGTAGATTGGGTGTAATGAGACTTATGGTCTTAAATGCGGATTAGTGAGTTTGAATCATGTATAATGATATGCTAATCTATGTTGTTCTATGTTTATGCATGTTTGATAAATTGGTTTATGCATGCTTAATAAGTTGATTTATGCATGCTTAACAAGTTGGTATATGCATGTTTAACAAATGGATTTATGCATATTTAATGAGTGGAATTATGCATGTTTAACAAAGTGAGTTATGCAAGTTAAGTATATGTTTAAATGCAAGTTTAAAGTGATATGCAAGTTATGCATGCTTATGCAAGTATATGGATGGTTATGCAAGTCATGCATATGATTAAATGCAAGATTTATGTGATATGCAAGTTATGCATGCTTATGCGAGTATATGAATGCTTATGCAAGATATGTATATGCTTAAATGACATGATATGCGAGTTATGCATGTTTATGCAAGTTATGTATACTTATGCAAGTATGTGAATGTTTATGCAAGTATGTGAATGCTTATGCAAGTTATGTGTATGCTTAAATGCATGTTTAACATGTTATGCAAGTTATGAGAATGTCTATATGCAAGTTCAACGTATTATGCAAGATATGTGTATGATAATATGCAAGCTCATATGCAACATGTTATGCAAATCATGTGTATGATAATATGCAAGTTTGGGTTAAATGTGGTTGGGTTAAAATGTGTTCATATATGCAAGTTGACATCCTCTTAACCCATGACAAAGTTATATGTTAAACCCATGATATTTGTGATGATCTTCCCCTTTATTATATCATGAAATGAGAACGATTTACGTGGGGAACGATGGGGTTGGTAAATAAGTTAATAAATGAATGATTGGGTATGATTAAGCATACCATAAAAATAAATTACCATAAGTGGGAATTTACCTATTGAGTTAGGTCTACCCCATGGGAATTTACCTATTGAGTTAGGTCTACCCATGTTATGGAAAACTTGATATTAATTAGGGATAATTAATATGGGGGTGATTAATTAGGTGTAATTAATCGACTAAGACACGAGGTTGGACTCATTTGTAGTGTAAAACTGCCCGGACCCGACCGGCTTAACCAGTTGCTACAAATGTCAGCCCAATGTGAGAGGTCTTAGCCATGAATTAAATACGTGATTAAGGTAAAGACACGAGGTTAGACTCTGTTATGACGTAAGACTGCCCGGACTCTACCGGCTTAACCAGGCGGTCATAACAGCCAGTCTAATGTGGGAGGTCTTTATGGGAGATCACGGTCTTAATTAATTAAGAAACACTTAACCATATTAGCATGTAGTGGGACATGAGGGGTTAAGTGGGTGCCTTGGGTGGCATGTGGAAATTTTATGGTTGCCTTGGGTGGCATGTGGAATCTAGTGGGTTGCCTTGGGTGGCAATAGAAAATACGATTAGAATACTTAACCAAGTGGAAACATGTAATTAAACATGATTAAAGGGTTAAGTGGGATACACTAGATATTTGACAAGCTTAAGTGGGTAGCTTGTGGGGGCCCATTTCAACCAATATCCCAAAACGTATCTTTGTGGGCTCGACCCATGTCGAGTGACGGGACACGCATATTGGGCTTGATTATAAGAGGCCAAAACGGGTTAGCGGTGGCAACGCAAGTCCAACGGGTTTCATATGCGTGTGTGGGCCCGGGCTGGTAGATAAGCCGTTGTTGCATCGTGTAGATATAAAGCCGTGCACCGTTAGTATTGGGTAGCCACTTTAGGGGAGTGATACACCCCACTGTGGGACCAGCACGGGTATCTACGGTAGGGAGCCGATCGATGGGGAGTAGTGGGTACACCTAATGAAGATAGGGGCAGACGGCACCTATGTAGGGGTACACGAAACTACTGGGTAAGAATTACTGAGTACACCTAGTGGAGATAGGGGCAGACGGCACCTATGTAGTGGGCTAGGAGTACACGAAATTACTGGGGAAATTTTCTAAGTCCTTGGGAGGGATCAACCTTTAAGTAGGAATGACTGGTGTTGTGCAGTTAGTAATTATCCTTGGGTGGGTAGATGCGTCCTGACGGTTATCTTAGTTTATCCTAAGTCTACCAAGCTGCTTAGTGTAGCCATTCATCCCCAGATATTACCGTAGGTCAAGTTTATGTCTTCTCTGGTTACTTTAATGATTGTATTGTTAAAGTTATAGGACTCACTCAGACTTATGTCTGACCCCGTTGTTTTTATCTTTTTTCCCAACCCTCAGGTCCTACGGTGGATCCTAGCGGTAGTAGAGCTTGATCGGATTGCTGTTCCAGTCTTTAGGAGCTTGGGTAGATGTAAAGCTCCAGTTATCCAGTTATCTTTTCTTTTGTTATGGCTATTGTATGAGAGAGTGGGATTATGTACTTCTTTATTTTGACGGATATTGTACTTGACTTTTATCATGGTTTTATGATGTAACCAGACATGTTTATTTCCGCTGTTATGAGATGATGTTTTAAAATTTCAAGTACTATTTATATCTGTCTTGGTGTATTTTTCTGTTCTATATTCACTAAAATACTCCACCGATGCTATGGCATTCCCTTAGTGAGTGACTATAGCGGGCGTGGGGTGTTACACGTGGTATCAGAGCAAAGGTTACCGGAACAGATAAAATTTTTTAGAAAATTATTTTTCTAAAAACATTTTTGGAAGAGATATTTTCAAAAACATGTCTTTAAAGAGAAAAGTTTTTAAAAGAAAAGCATAATCCCCAATAGCCATATCTATATCCTTCGAATTCTCCGTTTTGAATCTTTCCTTTTCCGTTTCAGCATGGCTGAGGATCTTAACTTTCCGGAGGGTGTGACGGTACCAGTATGGTATAGGAGATTGATGGAGGCTAGGGCCACCACTGCGGGTCCAGCAAATGTTCCTCCACCAACCGTAGCACCCGATCTTCCTCCTCCCCCTCCTCCTCGCACGGATACTTTTGCTAAGACTTGTAAGGAGTTTAAAGCTATGGGAGGGAAACCTTTTCAAGGATCTGAAACTTTTGTGGAGGCTAGAGATTGGCTTAAGGAGGTGGAAGAGTTGATAGATATCTTTGAGATGGAAGAAGGGAAGAAAGTCAAGTCGACTTCTGTTTACTGATAAAAAAGCTTATCTTGGTGTAAAAAGGTATAATGAACCCAATGGGACAAGTTTCGTCGAAATCCGACTTCGTTTGAAAAAATTTCCTTTATAAAACCAGAAATCAACACGCGTTTAAATTTTTCACGATCACCAGATAAATCAAAACAACTTGAAACAGCGAACACCGACAATAACTTTTCGATACGAACCCAATGGCACTAGTTTCGTCGCATTCTGAGACTGTTGCCCCGGTAGACTGTTTTTGGCGCGTACCGCACTGCCCTTCTGAACACCAAATTTTCCGATCTCTAAAAATAACAAATTATATATCTACCCTGATGAAAATCGACGATACGAACTCACCGGAACTGGTTTCGTGGCCTGATTTGATCGTCTGTTCAAGTTACACTCTAATATCCCTTTATTCAGTTGAATTAATTTAATTGCACTGAACGAGCGTTTACGGCTACCGTGGTCACATACGACATCGGTTTGCCACGCAATTCAACACCGTACAATAATTTAACGATACGGTCCCAATGAAACTGATTTCGTCGAAAACAGAGTCCGTTTGCAAAACGGCTATTTTAACACGTATAATTTAAATAACGATTTTCCACAGCGACTATTTCAAAATTTGATTTGACCATAACTAACAAATTATAACACGAAATCTAGATTTTTCTCTTTCATATGAAAATTATAATCAATATGGTTCCAACGTGTCTTGTTTCACAGAAATCCGACTTATATCGGATCCTGTATCCTCAGTTGAAGTTCAAAACTCTATATTACGAACTGCCGCGCGATTTCGAACTCGTTTTATAATATATTATAAATTAACGTTCAAACTTCGTTTTTAATTCCTATATGTAATTCAATTAAAATTTTTAAAACAAATATAAATATTCAGAATTCAACGGCCGAAAAATCCGGGTCGTTACAGATCGGTTGTGTACGTATATGGACCATGTATATTTCAACGGAAGCTCCAAAGCACTCTTACCTATAAATACTAGACCACCTCACACATAAAAGAAGTTAGATTTTCTCCTACCGAAGGGCTTCCATTATTGATCTTAAGCTTCTCAAACATCGTTCTTCTCCAAAATCCATCGAACTTCTTCGTCGAGCTCGATTATCGAGATCTAGTTTTATAATCATCGATATTCACGAGATTCGAGTGTGATTCTACTCTGGAAATGAAAGATCGATTGTAAATCATTGAGAATCATTGTAATTCGAGATCAAACTTGTAATTTGTAATGGAGAAATCAATTAAGTGTGCATTCAAAGTGGACATAAGCCTAAATAGCAACTACACCACTATAAATTCTGTGTTATTCTTTACTTTTCTGCTAATTACTTAGGGCTGTCAATTTCCTACACGACCCGTGACCCGACTCGAAACCCGCACGGAAATTAGCAGGTTAACCCGACCTGTTTAGTTAGCGGGTCATTTTCGGGTCAACCCGAATTTGACCCGTTTATGAACGGGTGGGTTTAGGGTTGACCCGCTAACCCGATTTTGACCCGCCGAATCCGTTTATATGTTGTATCTCTTCCATACTGTTAGTCTTTTATATATACTGTTAGTGTTAATCTTTTACGTATTTAGTAATCAGTATGCTCGTATATGTAAGCTGTTATATTTTACTAATATATTCTCGTATGTTGTTAGTTATATTTTACTTATAACAACTGTAGCTCTTCCATACTGGTAGTCTTTAATTTATGCAGCATAGGAATATATACTTATGTATAGAAAATGATTTATGGATATGGTGACTTCATGCTTTATACGTGTGTTGTCTATTGGTGACTGTGCAACTAGTTGCATGTTGGTGATTATATAACAGTGTGCATGTTGGTGATTTGGCTCTTTTGTTGCTTATATTAGTAGGCAATATCTATCAATGGTTCAAATTGGTAAACCCGACCCAACACGACCCGACATGACCCATTTAGTTAAACGGGTTATGCGGGTCGGGTCGGGTCAACCCGTTTATAAACGGGTCGGGTTGGGAAAATATGAGCCATTTAATAAACGGGTCGACCCGACCCGTTTATAAATCAACCCGAACCCGACTCGACACGCCCCATTGATAGCCCTATTATTACTGCTTTTAATCTTGTTTTTCTGCAATTGAAATGTGTTTCTACATCTCTGTGGGGGTTAGCCCATTTTCGGTGTTAACATTTTGGTTCCCACCATGGGGCTCGAGCCCACGACCACAAGCTTAAGAGCCTTGATTTGAAAATTTTGAAGCATGTTCTTTCACTATAGATTCACAAAGTCTAAAAGCCAGGATCTTTGATAGAATTTGTCAAAAAAACTAGAAGGTTATCTGACGTCATGGCACCTTCGAAGAAGAACAGTAAATTTGCGAATCTAATGTTTGATAGGATTCGGTATGCTAAATTTTCGAAGAAGTATGTTTCTCCAACCATGCATGCATATAATGGAATCAGTGATCCCAATCTGTTTTTGTTCAAATACGACTAGCATATGAATGGTGTGAGGGTGACAAACGAGCTCAAGTGTCTTTACTTTCCTGTCTATCTAGAAGGAGTGGCTTTGTTATGGTTCACTAAGTTGCCACCGAAATCTACAGATCAATTCTCTGATTTGGAAAAGAAGTTCAGAGAACATTTCTAATTATACACCGTGAAGGCTAAGGAATTTATGTCGCTGTCAGGGCTGGATCATAATTTAGGAGAGTCGGTGAAAGCTTTTCTCAATCGCTTTAATACAGCTGTGATAGAGGTTGGTAATCCGGGGCCCATGAAGATACTAATGGCATTAGTTCGAGATGTGGATAAGAAGACTGAGTTTGGAAAGTCGGTAAAGATGAAAGAGCCTAATACACTCAAGAAGTTCTACAAAAAGGCCGATGAGTTCGTGAGGTTGGAAGATGTCCCCCTCGCTACCGGAACGTGGCTAGAACCAATATTGTGGAAGATAAGAAAAGTGATGATGCTCAAGGCAATAAGAAAGAGGTTGGGGGGGGGGGCAGAAGAGGGAAACCGACAAAGGAAAAGGGGAAAGTACTAGCAAAAAGCTTCATTATTTCAGACCCAAAGATTTGGCCCCTTTAAGTGATACCTTAGAGAACATCTACTTTGCTACCAAAGATGCAGGATATTACCCGAAAGAACCATAACTGAAGATAGGGAACAAAGCAACAAATTATGGAAGATTCTATCGCTTTCATAATCAACCCGGGCATATACTAATGAGTGTTGACATTTGAAGAACCCGTTCGAAGAGTTGATCAGGCAGAATAAGTTGCAACAGTATGTTTGAAAACAACAAGCAACGGATACCTCTCCAGTCGCTCAAGGGCAAGTTCAAGCTAACAACGGTTGATGAAGTTCAAATGCTCAGAGCATGGAATAATGACCATTTCCATTAATACCATACCTAAAGCATTGTTCAAATCTTGTGAAAATTGTTGTAATTTTTCTTGCAAATTTAAGTCACCCATGCTTAAAAGGGGATATTGTAATTGAATAGTTACTACATCACCTCTATTAATGAAAGTCTGCATCTGCTTATCTTGATCATATATTTGCAAATTTTTGTTAAATAATTCAAAAATTGCTAAAAATTGACTTAACATCGCAGGTTATTTGAAGAACGCTTGTTTACTCACAACCCAACAAGACTTAGTGATCCCTACATGTCTGTAACGCCACACCTCTATACTCACGTTAGCCAAGACGATTGCAAGAAATGGTGTCAAAAAGAATAAGGCTGTTGAGGAGCGACCATCTGTATATTAGCTTAGAATGAGTGTTAAATATGTCGGATAATATGGTCTTACTATTTAAATCTCATGAGAAAATATGACACATCTAATTCAAGTCCAAGTCTACTACACAGTGGCTATATATAAATCAGAAAGCAATATAAAATACATAACAATAAAATCAGAGTTAGACGCAGATATACACATCACTAAGGCAGAAAAGATATGACTATAATACTACAGAAGTGGAGGTCATAATATAAGTTGTTGTACAAGATCCACTATATCATAAAATAATAGGTACATGTACAACACAAAAGAATATGTACACAAAAGAGTCACTATCTCAAATACGTGAAAGATGAAACTATTAAAAAGTATGGTTAGCCAAAAGAAGGAGCTAGTCCATACTACAACTAAGGAGAGCACCTGCAATACTCGGTCTGACCCGAGTATATTTATAAGAATAAGCAATAAACAGATCAGTCTAGATGCACTCATCATTAAAAACTGAGATAGAAAATAGAGACATGAACGGAAAATGACATATATGAAATAACAACAATGTTCACATGTAAAATGTGAAGGCTCGATATGTCCAGAAAATATGCCAAAGAAAATCTCAGAGTTATATAAAATATTATCACTCCCTAAAGATATAACTATGTACGAGAAATGATGTCACCATCAAGTCAACACAAATAGAAAATGTGATATCATCAAATGAATATTCATGAGAAATGATATCTCCCATCAAGTCTACATGAAGTAGAAAATATGATATCAACACATGGATATTCATGAGAAATGACATACTCTCTGTTCCATTTTTTCCCTCTTCTACTTCAGCATTCAAGTCAATTTTTCTTTTTCGATATCTTCTACCTTTTCTGCAACTAGAAAATCCTCCACTGTTGCTTCAGAATCCACCGTTTTTCTCTATGTTATCATCTTTAGAGTCTGATTTTTGTGATTTCAATAGCTATCTAAGTTTGAATATTTCTTGTTCTGCCTCTTTTCTCAATCTTCTTTCTTTTTTTAGTTCCTCATATAATTTTTTTATTTTTTTCTTCAATCTCTTGAATGTGCAGTTTTAGTATCATAATTGAGACATCTTTGCTTTAATGAACCAAGAGATTCCTGGTTGTCACCACGTTTTTTTGGTCCATTTCTTTTCGTCTTCTAGATCTTGTTGATAATACTTCGATGTTTCTAAAAGAATAGCCTCGAGCGGTTGAATATTTGTTATTTCTTGTACCTTCATATGTTGAAAAATTAAAAAAGTTTTATAACTTGCGTACGTTTAATTTTACATAGGAATATACTGCCCATAGATAAGGTATCAATCTGGTATTACTTTAGGTATCAGATTTTAATAAATATTTTCTACCTAGTTTTAAGGTGTTAGTTTTATAGTACTTTAGGTATAATTTTTGTACAATAGTCCGCTACCCCGTTTTCAAGTATTAGTTTTACAATAATTTAGGTACCACTTTATAAAAATATTAATATTACAGGGTACTTAGATATCTTTTTTTTTTGTTAAGTATCAGTTTTTAGAAATAATACTTCATTTTCTCATAAAATCAGACATCAGATTCGAATTGTCTGAGGTATCATTTTTGAATTGTTTGAGATATCAATTTTGAGTTATATGAAGTATCAGTTTTAAAAACAGTGTTTTATATATTAAATAGAGATGAAATAGTAAGTAAAATTTAAACTTCATACATGTCTGTATTTGACTTGATTCAAGATATCTTTGATGACAATTGACTTAAGACCTTTCAGAGCTCTCCTAGCAAAGCATGGGAGTGTGTTGTTGAAGTTTCGTCTTTGTGCAATTAGTTTCATCTTTTCACACGTGCAATACTATGTATAAAAAATAAAATAAAATAAAACATGAATACATTTTTTAATCTTTAGATTAAATGTAATAATTTTGTAAATAATTTATCTTACCAAAGGAAGCATTGAACATCCAAATATGTTCCTAGGTTTGTGTGTATTTCGAAAAATTTCGTAAAAAATTCTGGATTGTTTGTGGCCATGAGACATCATTCATTTTCTCTATATCCAATTAGAATGGCACTAATCCATATCGTAGCTTTTGCTAGTTGTTGGAGAAGAAGAATGTGAGCAGTACCTCCACGATAATAAGAATGAGTAGGTCCTCTTCATATTGTTCCTTCTTTTTTGCAATTTTTGGTTTTATTCCTTTTTCTATCAGATTTCGAGTAATAAATGATGTCGATTCAAAATTCCTTGTTACGAAATCTTTGCAATTGGAAGATATTATTCTATTTGTCATTTTTTGTGTTGGCTCAATGTTATTTCCTTCTCGCGACAGTAGAACAACAAACTTATGTTGCATGTTGTACTTTTCATTTTATCCTCGCCAAAGACAAATGCTTCTTCTATTGGCGAATAACAACTATATACTACATCTAAATTTTCTTGATGTTTTTTGCATTCCTCTGAAGTTACTTTCTCTTTATCGAACACACTGAAAACTAAAAGAATAGAGTGCTTTTCAACAATTCAGTTTGATTCTTGCTCAGGCTTTTTCTTTATCTTTCACAAATTTTATCATTTTGTAAGCTGCCTACAGTCCACATCTGTACATAACATCACTTTTCGATTCTTCAGCTGCAACTACATCCTTGTTTAGATCTGTTCTTTTCATTGCCTCATTGTCTCTAGGTCTAGGATCAACGAAATCACCGTGATGTATCAAAAAAAAAATCGGTATATAATATAATGTAGTTACATAATTTAGGTATTAGTTTTATATTCGTTATGGTATCATGTAATGCACTTGTGCATGTTATACAAATGTACATGTGTATGCTATGCGATTAGCATGTGATATAGTACTAGTCTTACAAGTGAAATGGTATCAGCTTTACCAAAAAATTAAACAATTTTTACTTGATCGGGTTTATGTTACTAGTTTTACCTACTTTTGTATAAATAAGAAATCAGTCTAATGTGTTCAATTTTTGAGTATCAGTTCTTCAAGTTTTATGATATCATTTTTATATATTAAGAACACTCTGCTATTATTAGGTGTATGGTATCAGTTTTTATATATTAATAGTATCAATTTTTATTTCTTTATATTATAAGTATCATTTTCGATGAAATTTAAATCATTTATATCACAATACTATCAGTTTTTTTAATGATACTAACACAATAGTCCAATGTATTCTAACATAATAGTATTTTCAATCAAATTTAAAGCTTCTTAGGTATCAGTTTATATATATATTAATGATACTAACACAACAATATTAGTTTAATGTGTTCTAGTTATCAGCTTTGTAATTGAATAGTATCTTTTTTGTGTTTAATGATAGTAACATAAAATATTTAAGCATTTTCTTCTTATGATACTAACACAATAGTATCGTTTTTGTGTCTAATAATACTAACCCAACAATAGTATCACTTTTGTGTTTAATAATAGTACTACGATAGTATAATTTTCATTCTAACAAGCAATACTTAATATTATTGCGTATTATCTTACCGAATTTAATTCATTATCTTCAGACACTTTGGCTTGAATTTGTTTTCCTTTTTTGTTAGCTATTTTCAGTTGAATATGTACAATATTGTTACACAATAACAACAATAGTATTAGGTTTTTTTTAAGGTATCATTTACCTTAACTTTCTCTTTCTTTGTCTTAATCTTTCCAATTCTTTCAATGCGTTTTGGATCGTTATTCTTTTTCGACCTTCTCTCTCTAGTTTCCATCTTGTTTTTTCTTCGATATCTGGCATTTTAGTGTTGATTGATTCATTCTCTTTAGCTCGTGCAGTTTCTTTTAGGGTTTGTAAATTGATTTGATTTTGCTGTTCTACTATCCGCTCTTCTTCAACTAGGGTTTCCATTGTATGTTGAATATTTTTTCCACATTCACTTAGGGTTTCCGTTTGAGGTTCGTATTTGATTTGTGCTTGATCTAGTGTCGATTTTCGATGTTCGGTTAAATTTATGGATTCGATTATAGGAGATGAAGAAGTTTGTGATTTGGTTTCCATTACTGATGAATTTCGTGAGTTTTTGATACGTTTAGAAATGGAATTCGTAAAAGTAAAAGCAACATGGTGAGGAGATGGAATATGCACGAAGAAAATGTGTCGTTAATTTGGGCCAAGCTTTTTTTTGTCCTTTTGAATAAATTTTTTGCCCCATGTCCTTGTGGGTAAAATTATAAAACAGTTTGTCCTTGTATATTTTTCCACTTAAAATAAAGGATTCATTCAAATAGAAATTGCTAGGTCGCAAACCATTCATAACTTTATACTAGTACGAACCCATATTAGACACCTACTTTTATTCTAATAAAATAAATATTGGGTGATTTATTTAAATTGTGAAATTAAATTCTAATAAAAGACATATTTTGTGTCAAAAAATATTTTTTTGACCATAAAAAAATTATTTTCAAATACATATCATAAATATTGCTTACAACATCTAACTTTTGATAGTATCTATTTTAATTTTTCTTGAAATTTATTAATATTTGTTTTAATCATTTGCAAAACATTATACCTTCTTTATTAATAGTTGGCTTGAAAGTGCAAATTTTTGATCTACTAACAAACTTTTAATAATATCCTTATATATTTTTATCATTATATATCACTTAAAAGTAGGATCTATTAATTAATTCATTTTACAAATTCAAACCATATTTCTCCAAATATTAACAAATTTTATTATCAATAAAAAATGAGATCTAGAAAATATGTATTCATTAAAACATTGTTTTTTTATTATTTACTAACACAAATAAAAATTAAAGATAAAAAAATAGATATTGCAACTTAGAAAGTTCAAACTAACTACACATGATTTTAAAACAAAAATATAATTAAAATTTCATACAAATCATTTTTTTGGAATGTGTTAAACACAAATAGTTTCTTAACATGATTCACATGCAAAACATGTGCAATGTTAACGCACAGAACTCGTCTCCTAACGCTCGTTGAAATTAAAGAATTAATGCAGGAATATTAAATAATATTGGTAATATTGATTAACTTACTATATACCGCATATACATGGGATGAGCGATGAAAGAATTCGACCAAATTAGCGAGTGATTTAAAAGAAAAACTTTAAATTAAAACAACATTTATATAAAATTTCAATATTTATGCATATTCCTACATAAATTCACTATGGTTAAACATTGAGTAATGTATGGTTTGTTGTCGTTATATATAAATCCAAATTCATATATTACTATAATTATGTTTGAAATTATATCCAAGAGTAATAGATTCATGAGTCTAAAATAATTCTACGTTTTTCGTGGCATAGCCGATCGGTTTTTAAGGTGACTGCAAACACCTTTTATTATAACTTATAATAAAAATCCGTTAGTATAGGTGATTATTAGTAGATAATCTGCTATTCGGTTTTTAAGGTGGACCATCCACCACTTACTAAATTTATAATGTTCCGCCCACTGTACTTATACAGGCTTACAACACTGGAGCTAGCTTATCTACTAAACTACAAACCTATCTCCACATAGGGAGTGAGTTACATTTCAATTACAGTACATTCTACATATAGTAGAGCTTTACAAATGTAAACAACAGGACTAAAAAAATACAATACAGAGTACACAAGGTACAAGGTACATCCATAAGCACTGAGAAGTACTGTGTAAACGTGAGATGACTTGTAAGGCGGTAAGCCGCTCCATGATGGCAAGATGCAATTATAACTTTCTTATGCTCCACACCACAATATTATAAAGCACGAACTTCAAGACAGGCTTGAGGAACGAGGCCTGACAGTCCCATAGGTTAGCCAAAGGGAAATTTTTTATATGGACAAATTAATTAAAAAATTTATCCAAAAGGACAAGCCACTAATAATTTATCCATAAGGACAGTAAATAGGCCAGCCCAACATAATCCCTCTTTCATTACGTTCTTTTTATCGTTTCCTTCTTATCACTGAAAACCCTAGTCGCTGACCGCCTCTTCCATCAAACCCTAGTCTACTCCGACGATCAACTTCCACCACGTCACTGGCCGCCTCTTCCATCAAACCCTAATCGCCTCCGACAAACAACTTCCGCCTCTTCCATCAAATTTATCGATATCCTCACTGATTTCCAACGCTATTTCTTCCTCAACAATCTGACTCGCGCAAATTTCTCGATCTCCTCATCGATTTCATCATTTTTTATTTCGTGAATTCGTCGTAGAAAATCAAACGAGAGAGATGAACGAGAAAAAATCGTCAATTTAGCAGTAGTTTTTAGGTATCAGTTAGCTATTTTTTTAGGTATCAGTTTTCGTGTTTTAACAGCGTTATGCTTTTGTGTTTATAATTTTGCTGCAATATTAGTTTTCTACATGTACTGTTGCATTAGTTTTGCAACTCAATCGAAATTATATCATTTTAATCAATCAAAGTGGGATGTAAACATTTTTTGTATTAGTTTTTCTTTGAAATATCATAGCAGTTTTTAGGTATCAGTTTTATATTTTTTAGGTATCAGTTTTATATTTTCTAGTTGAATTTACACCATAGCAGTTTTTAGGTATCAGTTTTATATTTTTTTAGGTATCAGTTTTAAAATATAGAATGAGGAACAGTCGAACTTATTTCATTATAATCAACCAAACTGCGATGTAACATTTTTTGCATTAGTTTTAGTTTTAAAATAATGCAACATTAAATTTAGTAGAAAATGATACCTAAGTTGGTATAAAAATGATACTCGCTCATTGTACAAAGTAAAAACTGTTACTTTACACTATTAAAAAACTAATATGTGCATGTGAAATGATCATTTATGATGTATAACATTTACATCTGATACTCATAAATCATATCATTCAGTTCTATAATGTTTTTTTTATTAACCAGGATGATGATTCTGTTAGTCCGCGGGCAAGAGACATTAAGTTGACTACATCTTCTCTTTTGTTAGATATGCATGAATGTAGTATCATTTTTAACTACATATCGATATCGCTTTCTTATCTGTTGTTACTTTTCAGCACTAATGTATAAATTTTAGTTGAAAAGTGGTATCAGCTTCTTATTTCTAACCATCAATAAAGAATAAATTTTATACTATTATTTCTAACCATCAATATTTTTCATACATACAAAGCAGATTGTGGAATATTTGTGATCATATTTATGGCATCACACAATAGATCTGAAGTTACGCTGAAGGTGACAGATGAAAACATGGATAAAACAAGAGCAATGACTGTGTGCTAAATACTATCAAATCATGATAGCTGCTGGAATTTTGTTCGATTCATCACCGGATTGAGCAAAAAAATTAAAAGAAAATGAACGAATTAATGTCTAGAATAGTGTTATATGTAACTAGATTGTGTTTGAAAACAATGTTTTTTATTTCAGTTTTATATGTAAACAGTTTAAAATGTTTTGCAAATCAGTAATGACTATTATGTACATGCTGATGTATTGAACACTAATCTTGCTTATGTACATGTTGATTGATGGAATGATTGTTATGTTGGTGAGTTGAATGACAAATTAATGATATCAAATTTTGTCAGTATTGATACTATGAAAGTCATGCAGTTTTTAGGTATCACTTTCATATTTTTTTAGGTATCAGTTTTATATTTTCTAGTTGAATTTATATCATAGCAGTTTTTAGGTATCATTTTTATATTTTTTTTAGGTGTCACTTTTATATGTTCTAGTTGAATTTACATTATAGCAGTTTTTAGGTATCATTTATATTTTTTTAGGCATGACTTTTATATTTTCTAGTTGAACTTACATCATAGCAGTTTTTAGGTATCATTTATATTTTTTTTAAGGTATCAGTTTTATATTTTCTAGTTGAATTTACATTATTACGTTGGTATAAGTTTTAATTGTGTATGAAATCCTTGTAGATGCTGCATGCTGCTGCAATTTACTTGAATTCAAGACTGGATTGAGTAAAAGCATAAGTAAATGCATGAGTGCATTTTTGGAATGGGGGGCAGTGTTGTATGTACTTATATTGTGTAGGAAAACAATGTATCCTAGTATATCAGTTATGTATAGTTGTAGGTATCATATGATACAAGCGGGTATTATTGTGTATTATTGAGAATAATCTTATTTTTGTGATAACTGGATTGAATCGATTGCTATTAATTTTTTAAATCAGTAGGTATTATTGAGAATAAACATCATTTTTGTGAGATTTGAATTTACTAGATGGGTGTTATATTTTTATCAGTGGGTATTAGTTAGAAATAATGTTGTGTATCAAAAAAGTCGATTACCAAAGCAAACAACACAAATCTACCTACTTGCCACAGTTCTCATACACAAAGCCATAAAAATGATACCTAGAAAAATATAAAAATGATAACTAAAAGCTGCTTTAATATTTTAACGACAAAAGTAATACAGAAAATGTTTGAATCACAATTTGATTGATTAAAATGAAATAAATTCAATTGAATTACAAAGCTAGCGCAACAGTACAACAACAAAATTAATACAACAACAAAAAGTAACTTAAAAAAATAGCATAGTGAATACAGTAAAAAATACCCAAAAAATATAAAAATGATACCTAAAAACTGCTGTAATGTTTTAAATAAAAAAGTAACACAAAAATTACTTATATCACCGTTTGGTTGATTATAACGAAATAAGTTCGACTGTAATACATAGCTAATGCAACAATGCAAGTACAAAATAAATACAACACCAAAACACAACAAACAAATATAAAACAATGTTAAATAAACAAAAAAGATAACTAGAAAAATATAAAAATGATACCTTAAAACTACTCGATTCAAACATAATCATCATTAATCTTGTGAACATAATCGAAATATTTTTTAATAAATTTTAGTCGATTCAAACAGAATCATCGTTAATCTCGTGAACGAAATCCCAAATCAGTATGCTCAAGAGTGATTTTGCAATCTGAAACTCAGATCGAGAGATCATATGTCGAGATCAGATCTGATCGAGATATCAATACGCTCGAGAGTGATTTTGCAATATGAATCCCAAAAAAATGCGCTGGAGAAGGAAAAAACGTGCTGGAGAAAAGAATGCGAGATCGAGGGAAGCGCGATGTCCAAATGAGGAAGGAAATGAAATTAGCGCACGTGAAATTATAAAGAATAAGTATATTGTCCTTGTGAATAAAATTTTAGTGGGCTGTCCTTATGGATAAAAATGCCCTAAAATTTTTCCTTATGATCATTTTCCTGTTAGCCAAAATCTGCAATTCGCCAGAGAAGAAAGGAAGAGTTGTTCACCAAGATGAACTATGAATAGTACCAGCACACCTATCTCCTGACAAACCAAATTTGCACCAACAATTACACAACTGCACTGCAAATGCCAAAGGTCCTTGTAGACAACTACATTACATGATAAGATCTAGGCAAATGAAAACCAAGGGAAGAACCAAACACTAGAACAATCACCCTTTAATCCAGTAAGCAAGACCAACAATATCGAACTACCAACAAGACAAGCCAAGAAAAAACATTGAATACCCAAAACAGCCAATAAGTCCCATCACAGACAAAATACGTCGAGACGTGAAAGCGAAACAAACTATAGGGAGTTACTGCTTACATTGAGCTTCCGTTAGTGCTAGGCTCTTAACTTCAGCCATGTCCACCAGTTGAAGAACAAGCTTCTATAAGAGGCGAGTAGTTGCCTGAGTGACCACCAAATCGAGGAAAGAAGATTTGACAGTAGCATTTACTAGGAGAAGAGGGTTGTAAAAATGAGGTTCAAGATTTGGGGTTTGAACGGTGCTCAGATCGTATTACATGAAAAAACTTAGATTAGGAGACTATGTGGTAAAACGGAGGAGCAACATCGCGAAACATGGCTCCTACGCAACGAAGCTTTGTGCTGAAAAGATTTCATGTTCTAAACTTCAGATTTGAAAGTGACAAAGAGTACATTAAGGTGAAATCATGCATAACGAAAGCAAGGAGGGAGAGCAGACGAGAATTTATGGAGACAGAATTAAAGAGGGAATTGATTTTGAGCAGATTGGGTATTGGCAGAAAAACGATAAGAAAAAAAAAAGGAAAAGACTAGACCTTGTCGGTATTTACAATTTCACCTTCGTGAGGCGAAATGTAACGACCCGTATTTTTCAAACAATTTGTTTTAAATATTTAATATGGTTTTAAATATTGAAATGGTAACATAAATCGATTTTTATATTGAGTTATCGATTTAATAATCGGTATACGATTTATTTTGTATATATATAATTATTGATTTTGAAATAATTATAGTAATACGAGAATCTGAAGTAATTCAATTCGATATTAAAACGGAGTCAAAATATTTCAAATGATCAATAAAAAATGTATTTGATGATGAACGATAATAATAAATAATTTGTTATTAGAGAATTAATGGTTTCTGAATTTAAATTATATTATATTAATTTAATATGGTATATACGTTCAAATTAAATTCCAGAGTATATTCTGTTGAGTTCAGTATAACGCTATGATATTCAAACGTTGGTCGGTGCATTAAAATAGCGGTTCACGATTTCAAGTTGCAAACCCGGAAGTATTTAATTAATGGATAAGATCAAAATAAAATTAGAATCCATTTAAAAAGAATAAAGATCACTTTAAATCAAATCGCATTAATTAAAGGTGTACTTAAGCTATACAACTATAGCGTACCACGCAGGCTAAATTTCCTTAGTGCCGAAGGCCGTTCATATATATAAATGCAACCTTACCTTATTTCATTCATCTGCAAAATGGAAACAGAGATTTTTGTAAACAAATTAAAATGTTTGTTCCTTTTATAATCGCAATTTTCCATTTCATTTCATTTGCAATCGGAATCAAAGAAAAACAAAAGGGGTCTCCCTTTTCAAAATTTAAAAAAAATATGGTCACTCTTAAAAATCAAAACTCAGAACACTTTGTTGAATCCCTGGAAGCTCGACATCAAATTGGAAACTCGAGATTTGGTTTTAGAAGGTTCGACAGTTTTATTTAAAACGTTAGGGTTCAGATTCTCTTTGGTTTAGGCGTTGTCGAAGGAGCTTTAAGGCTGCGATTGATACTTCGTCGTTTGAATTAGGGCATGGGATTTTCCTAGGAGTGAAGTCGCGATGGGCTTAGGCAAGAGGGTGACTTCAAACTGATGACATCGGAGGTCGAGGCAAGTGTTGGATGAACTCGAGATGGAAAAGAAGACGTGCAGGCTGAGTGAGTGAAGTTTGACGATGCGGGTATCGGCCGTTCGACAGGGTGTAGTTGGGTAGTCGATTTACTGATGTCGATCTAAGGAAGATGGTGTTCGAAGGGGATTCGATTCTGGTTTCTTCTGGTACACGATTTTGTAAATGAGGTACGACAACTTTAAGGGAGGCCGACATTGATGACTAGGTATTTGACAGTATAGTAAATGGGGAGTTCGAACTATGTTAAGTTACGGTAATTCAAACTCTGATTTTTTTTGGGATGTAAATGAAGCATTGCATGGAGGAGATGTCTGGATAAGGAGCGACTGGAGCAACGTAGTGGTGAGGCACAGTAGTGGCAACATTTATGTACAAGAAGGGAATGGGAAGTGATTTTCTGATTTCAGGGAGGCTTGTGAACAGTATGTGACAAAGAATTTTTAAGGCATTACAATGGCAAGTGATGTCAGACAGGAATGAAGGAGTATTTAGATCGATTTCAATGGGAAATGGTCATTAATTTTTGAGATATCCTTCATAGATTGATCGAATAAGTGACAAGGCTAAGGTATACATTTTTATTAAGTTTAAATTACTTAGAAATATTTATTTATGTTAGTAGTTAATTAAATAAATAACCGTTTGATCATTAAACAAATAAAATTATCCTAGGTACAAATAAATTTGTTTAAGTGGGTTCGTAGCCGACGATACAAAATTTAAAACAGGATATTCAGCAATGGAAAATTCCGGTGAGTAAATCTCACTCAGATTAATTTAGAATTATTTTCATTTGTTAAAAATGATTGTTTGTTGGTTGTTTGCATGCATTGAAATATTATTATGGCTATATATATGTATATTAATTATTTAGGCTTGGTGTTTGTGGTTATTATATATATTGGTGATTGGATAGTTCCCGTAGTACCATTAGCAGATGCCCGCGGTATCATTAGCGGATGACCATATACGCCCCACGCTATGATAGTGGATGAACTTCTGTACCGTGATATCCTGCGTCGAAGCAGAATGATTGTTATTTATGTTGGCTAACGTCTGTGGATGTAGGAAAACAGGTTGGAGGGATCCAACTGGATTCCTCAAAACTATTACTATTTGTTTGTTTCATATATATTATCATATATGATGTGTTAGGAAACCTGTGATTGATAACTGAGTGTTTTGGGGTGTTTAAAATATCATTGGGCCTAAATGGTAATTTATAAAAATATCGTAAATAGGGTTTTGAGATTTAAAAAGGGAAAAATTATTTTATAAAATATAAATTGAACTAAAATAAATCCGTAAGGATTTATGATCTGAATTCGTTTTGTTCGAATTTATTTAGTTAAAATATGTCTAAATAAAATATTAGGATTAATATTAAATAGAAGTTAAAATTTAAATGTGAAAATAGATTCAATGTTATATATATGGGTAAGCTAAAATAAATAGAATATCCCAAAATAAGATTTTGGTTTTTAAATAGGTTTTTAAATAGAACTTGTTTGAATATATAAAAACAAGTAAAATAATAAACGATGTTTATAAATATGGTGAATTAATCATCAAGGGATGAATGGGTAATTTTAAATTCAAGTAGGAAATTTAAAATAGAAACTGAAATCATTCGAAAGGAAACGACGGGTTTTATTCTGAAATTTCGAATTTAAATTGCATTGAGTTTCAAATAGATGTTTGAAAAGAAAACTTGTTCTAAACAAAGAAGTTTAATTTATAAACGACATTTATAAATAAAGGGAAAATAAATTATCATTTGATAATTTAGAAATTTAAATTCAAATATGAATTTAACCGTGAATTGGAAATCTTTTGAGAAAAAGGAACGACAGGTTTTATTTCGTATTCGGGATATAAAAACGAATTGAGATAGGTTTAAGAAATTATATTGGGAATTCGATTTTTGCGAATTTTAGAAACTAATTCATTCCTAAAGGAATTGGAAATTAATATTAAAAATGGAGTTGTGATTGAATTTATAATTGGTGCTGTAATAATCGACGGTTACGGAAAATCAGAAATAGTAAGTTGAATTTGGAAAATGGGTTGAATATATATAAAAATATATTAGAATGAAGTTGAAATTATTATAAACAAAGTTTAAACGTTTATATATAAAAATAGAATGAAAACGAACTCGCCGCAGCGCGACCGGTCGTAAATTGGTGTTTAGAACTTCAATTGAGTATATAGAACTCAATTTAAGTCGGAATTCTTTGAAACAAGAATCGTCAGGACCGATTTGATAATAGTTTTCTAATGGAAGAGAAAAATATGGATTTTGTCTTATATATTTTGAGTTATGTCAAAATCAATTTTCAGAAAAACAACACCGTAACCATTATAAAACCATAACGGTTTGTTTAAATAAATAAAAAGATTTCAAGTAAATAAAAATCCGAATTTCCATTAAAAAAATCGAGACTGGAGATATAAAATAAATATGAACTTCAGTGAAGTAAATGAAGTAATTTTTGAAACAAAAATCAGATTTTTGTTATAGAATCGAACTAACTAATTTGAATAATAATTAGTTAATTGAAATTTGATACGAAATTGGGCTTTGAATAAGTAAAGGTGATTTGAGAAATTATATTCGAAATCAAAAAGGAAACTTGAATTGAAAATGGAATTCAATTTGTTTATAAGCAAGTAAATATTTTATTTGAACATGTTATGTCTAAACAAAGAAGTGAAATAGGCAAGATAGCTAATTAGAAAATAAATTAGCGAATTGGGTTAAGACGAATGGACTAATTTGGAACCAAATGGGAATATTTGGATATGGGTTTGATAGGTGTGGAATTAAGTATAATAAGATTATAATTTGTGTGCCCGACAAAAAGGTACATGTTTAAATTCCATATGAGATTTTATGCGCCGAATCGTCAAGCTGCTTGGCTTTTTAATTTTCTTTTTGAATGGAAAGATCCCAGAGGGGCATTTTGTAGTTGTATCGAGTGACCCGTACAAAGGAGGTTATGGCGAAATTTTCCAGAAATTTAAAGAGTTAGAATATTTTTTAGAAAATTGGATAACTAGAAAATCAATATATCAATATATATTGAATTCGATAAGGAAACGAATTTAAAATGGAATATTATAAAAAAAAGGAAATCGATAATCTGGTAATAGAAAGAGAAATGTATATACGTTTTGTGGCTTTATATGATGTTGATTATTTGAGGTAAGAGGTTTTGTCTGTTTTGAAGTTAAGGATGTTTTCAATCAAGGTCTGAGAGGTAGTTATACCCCAACTTGATTGATTTCATTTTTAACTGATAAATAGCAAGATTTAGTCTCGAAGAGATGTTTAAAGAATTTTAGTTGAATGAAATATTTTGGGTTGTTGTAACAGTGTTTTATACAACATTCGTTTTAACCCAAGTAAGTGGAATCTTGGAAATTTAACAATAAATATTTCCTAAGTGTAGAAATGAACGGGTGTGAAAGAGATGAGTAAGTGGAATGTTTTCCAATTTTAAATAGAATATATTTTCTAAGTATAGAAAATAAAAGATGGCAATATATATAAATGTTTTCCAAATAGTGTAAGCGGCAAGATGATTATTGAAAATATTTGTTTAACAAATGTTGATAAGGAAATAGAGAAGAGATGTAATTAATGAAATATTAATTAAGGGGCTCAGTGACTGTTTGATGTTTTAAATGGATGTTTGCTTTTCTTCGATAGTTAAATAACTGACTATCGAAGTATTTGCCAATATCAGTGTCAATATGGAGCGACCAGTTGGATTATTATCCGAGAACCACTCCGTATTGGCAGTAGCGTTGCGAATCAAATTTTATGAAGATAATCGAAGATGGAGTAAAGTGCAAGGGTTTTTCTATTAATGGAAATTATGCCATCGGTTTCGTTTAATCCTAAAACGAACGTATATGGACGAATGTCTGACAGAGTATTTCCAATAATCGCATATGCTGGTCTGTATGAACATATATGGTGGCAGAGAATTTCTTCTCTTAGCATAACATCCAAAATATATTTATGCAAATCAGTTAATGATTAATGGATCTGACAATGTGACATTCAAAGTAATTGTGTTATCAATGAATGGTAAGTAATCGTAGCCTCAGGCCTCAACAACCGGGAAATGACAAAAATCGGGCAGGCAGCATGACTATGTGGGTAACTCTCATTAGGGTGTATTATCACCTATCTAGAGAAATTTATTTAATTCCTTATTCTATTTGATGTTGTCCCATCCGGGAAAACGGTTGTTGATCCCAACTGGTGGTGAAATACATTCGATACACTTAAGTGAAATGAGAGGTCGGTCATGTGTGGCCGGGTTACAAGATGTTCTTGTTGAACCCGGTGTATTCTCCTCTAGAGATACACTATCGGAAGGTGGTTCCATACCTTGTCATAGTTGGAAATTCATTACCTAATAAGTGCTCGCGGTTTTGATTGTATATTATATATGTGGAGCGTGAGATGCAAACGTTCCACTAGCTTTCTAATTATTTGATTTAAACATTATTATAATATCAAACGAATTTTGATATAAAGATTATTGTTTTCTTTCAAAAAGATTTTGTCAAGTGTTTGGATTCTCATAAGGGAAAAACCCGTTCCGTGTTATACGACATGGTCTTATGAGATATCGTTTATTTTCCCCAAACTGTTTTAAATTGTTTTACTCATACCAGTCCCATGACTGACCCAAAGTTTATTTTTTTTACCTAAATTCTTAGGCGCCCAAATTTGTATGGGCCGTCAAGTAGTTCAGGATTTTACAGATCTATCTAAAGGAGCTTGGAGCAGGAGGCTTCAATGTTAGATATATAGTATTTTATTTTCGTTGTGTTTTAAGTGTTGTACTCTGATAATTGTATGTTCTACAGTTAAAATTTTTGTATTTAAAAAATTATGATATTATATTTTGTTCCGCTGCAATGTGAGATTCTGTGTTGTTATTTCTGTTCTTCTTCTACTTTTCTTCTTAAAAAAATAATTCGTATTTCTGTGATATTTGGGTTGGATGTATGATGTATGTGGTCAACTCAGATAGTATGGTTTGCGGTTCGTTACAGTTGTTATCAGAGCTTAGGTTAAGCGAATACCTAGGCTTTGGTGGAGATGTGCTCATTAGAGATAGGGTCAGTTTTACCCTAGATTGAGTTGAGTGTATATATATACAAGAGAGCGTATTTGATTGATATAATTTTTTTATATTGTGATGACTTGTCTGTTGAGTGGTTTATGAATTCTGATCGAATCGTGGGACGCCACGAAATCGATATGAATTTATAAATACTTGACCAGAAAAATTCGACATGATATTGTTTTAAAGTGGGTAAATAAAATAATTTTACCCAAAAAATTCTATTTTGATATAGAAGGAATAATTTTCTAGAGTTATTATAATATATGGATATATTGGTTGTTATTATAATCAGAAAAGATTATAAAGTTGGAATGGTTATATATAACCAAATAGAATTTATATAAGAATAAAATATACAAATGAGATTAACTGGAATTGGATTTAAATTAGAATTTGAAATTTAAATCATGGTTGTTTGGAAAAATATTTTCTGAAGTATATTAAAATAATATGGCTTTGTTTTGGAATGTTTTTTGAATAAAAATCGATTTTAATGGATTTTGAAAGTGATAAAGCACTGAACTCACTTAGTGGCTGGGAAATAATTTTGATGATGACCGCAGCATCAACAGTGTTCATTTTCGAGTTTCTAAGTGATGGATTGCTACCTTAGAAAAGTTTTGATGAAAATTTGTTTAAAAGAAAACAAGTTGGTTTGGAAATTCAAATGTTTTGAATTGAGATGGAAATAAATATATGTATATATTTATGTGATTTCGAAAGGAATTTGAAATGAAAACCTAAGGATTTGAATTATGGAATTTAAAATTTAACTTAAGCAAGTTAAATGGATCGAAGTGAATAAATTGATATATATTCAATTTGAATGAATATGAATTGGATGTGAATATACTTGTTGTAAATCATTCAGAATTAAATTAATGAAAGCATATATAGTGTGTGATATAAATAAAAACCAAAAGTTTTGGTAGAACTAAATTTGTAGAAATGTGAAGTGTTGAGTTTTAACATAAGTGAGACTTTGAAAAGTAAAGGGTTTATACCATGTTTCCTACCTTAGTAATTTCGGGGACGAAACTTGTAACAACCCGGAAAATCTGAACCAATTTAAAAATTTTAAATTGGCTATTTTAGTGAATTTTAGATATTTAAAATAAAATATTTTAAATAATAAAGGTGAAAGGTATGTTTGAATCGACGTTTGAAAATAAATATAATTATTTTGAAATATAAATAAGGCCTGAAATTGCGCGGCAGTTTCAAAATTTCATTTCAAACTTTGACTGACAGTACTGGGTGCAAAATAAAATAGATTTTAGTGAAACTAAAAATATTTAAATCTGTTAGTGAATATCTTTCTAACGAGTCTGAAAAATCAAAGTTTCATAGCGGGAGTCAGAAGTTATGGCCAAATGAATTTTCAGAAAGGTCGCTATAGAAATTATATCGCCCTTGAAAATGGACATTTTATAAACGATCTCAGAATTTGACGAAACCACTTTTGTTGGATCCGGGATGTCAAATTATTGCTAGATTTCAAATTTCATAATTTTTGAAGTTAATATGTGAGCGTGGCAAAGGAAAATGTGTTTTGGTCAATTACAGTTAAATTGGATCGACCAGAAAATGGCCATTTTTCAAACGGTCTCGGAATTCGACAAAACTAGTTTTGTTGGGACCGTATCGTCAAAACATAGATAGATTTATTTTTCGGGAATTTTTAGAATCAGTATGTGGCCCCAGCAAATTGAAATGTACGTTCAAAATAAATATTGAATGTTCTATATTTTAATTTGAAGGAAAACTAACTGAAAAAGTCGAATGGGCCGTCGAAACATATTCCATTGTGTTCGGAATGGGGGTATTTAGCTAGAGGCGACAATTGTTGGGTTTGGATTGGAGTTCTTAGGTAAAGAGGGGTATTTTCGGATTTAAAGAAATTAAATAATAAATTATAAAACCATCGTCCAATCAGAATCCATCTTCACTAACGCGTTGACCATGCTCCTCTTCTAAAACCCGACGGAAACCGCTCTCTCCTTCTCTCCTCTTTTTCTTCCCAACTGCTCAATGAAACCCAGTTCCACTTTGGAGAATTTTATAGGTCTCCCCTAGATCTTCAAATCCATATCGATTTCACCTTCTCTCGTTCAGTATTTCGCCAGATCGAGGTCCACGAAGTCGTTGCCTTGCGAGCTCCGCCACGCCCAGGTGCTGCGATCGAAGTGGGGCCCCTGACCATCGTTAGGCGCGGTTTTCCAGGCTCTAGGCCGTGGTGCTGACGGATTTTGCTATCGAGCTAGGGATTTGGCACGAATTAGAAAACTAGTTTTGAGCAGATTTCTGAAGGTAACGGCATATATATTTTTAACTGATTATAACGCTTTAAAGTGCTACGAACGATGATTTTAGTTTAAAAATCATATCTTTTTCGTTTCTTGTCGAAATTCAGTGAAACAAGAGACACCGAGACCGTGAGGACGTCTTCTACATTGTAGAAGAGATCGGATATTTTTCTGAGCCTTATACAATTTTTGGCAACGCGAAAAGCAATGTGAGATTTCTAAATTATAAACGTTATGGAAAACAACGATGTATAAATTATATAGTCGATGTACGAGTTATATAAGCGTTGTACACCTCATGTATAAGCGTTGTATAAGTTGTATGTTCGATGTATAAGTTATATATGCATTGTAAAAATTATATATGTGTTGAAATAAATTGAAATTATATTGAAGTGAAATCGAAATATAGTTATATACGTATATATATACTCCCCTCGTCCACAGACCATGGACGATATATACTGGTTGTGATTTTGTTTGGATTATTGGTTGATGTGAAATTTGGTGAATACCATGAATGGTTGATTTGAAATGATTGATTGTGGTTGAAATCCCAATAGGATTAGTATATGGGAAAATTCGCCTGTGTGCGAACTAGATATTGAAAATCCCCATTGTCAAAAACCGCGAGGTTTTAAGGTAGAGCGAGGAGCCGTACTAGGGACGGTCCCGGTTTTAACTACCATGCTGTTATGCTGCCGAAATTTTCAATAATACTCATGTGTTAGAATTATTTTCATGCATTGAAACTATATTCGTGTGTTGAATAGAAATTCATGTGTTGAATGAAGTTCATGTGTTAAATAAATTATTTGAAAGATAAAAATCACATTTTTATTATATATATAAACTATAGAAAATATTCGTGTGTTGAATAAAGGACTAGAATGATAAAAATCATATTTTTATCGTGTGTGTGAAGTCGAAAACATTCATGTGTTGAATATATGGATTGAACAATAAAATCTACATTTTTATTGTGAATATGAAGTGTGAAAAATGGTGATATGTGGAATAAATATTTTTGATGATAAGAATATCATTTTTATCAAATATATAAAGTGGATATAGTTTTGAAATTGAAGAAACAATTATATATATATATATAATTAAAATAAATCGAATAACAAAGCTGCAGTTCGTGTTTTGAAACCGTGATTTCAAATGATTAATGCAAGAGATCCGACCATCGGATTTTCCCCAAAACCACAACCGTTGGGTTCTCCTTGGAAATATCTTTCCAACGGCACCAACTTTGTAAAGATCCAACCGTTGGATTGTCTAGAATGTTTAATTCAAATCTGAAGAAAAACAGCGCTAGAATCGATTATATATATATATATAAGTATAATTAAATTAAATGGAATAACGACGCTGCAGTTCGTATTTTGAAATCGTAACTTCAAACGATTAGTGCGGGAGATATGACAGTCGGATTTTCCCGAAACTGAAACCATTGGATTCATTTTGAAAAGATCTTTCTAATGATATAAAATTTGTGAAGATCCAACGGTTATATTTTCAGATATGTGTAAATCAAATCTGAAGAAAAACAGCGCCACGGCTGCGTTATGGCCTGAAGCGTTGTTTTGAATGAATTGGCTATTTTTAAACAAATAAAAATAGCGATAAATCGTGATAAAATATTATAAACGATATGGAATGGAAATAAACTGAATTTGCTCGGTTTATGTGATATTTGATGGTGAATGTATTTGGTAAGAAAATTACATTAATCAATTTAATTAGTGATATCGAATAATTTAACCATGGAAATGAATAGATTTGAAATTCTAAATATACGTGAATTATTTGAAAAGACCGAGTTGATTCTCATTTCAAATAATTGATCGACGAGTGGAAGTCGAAGATATGAAGATGGTGCAAGACCGAAGATCTTCACGTCGAACGGAGGGGTGCTACTGATGCTCATGATAGGAGTAGTTACCTTGAAGGGGCTGAAGTAGTAGCCGTCCGGACGTACTTGTTGATTGTACGGATATGCGAGGTATTGAGTGCCTCCGGTTTCGTTTAGACCCAGAACGATCGTGTAAATGGACTGTGTGTCTGGCATTGAATTCTGTTCTGTGCTGATTGATCTCTATTAAATATATATCTGTTTAGCGGAGGAGAATTTATTCTCTTGCTTAACGCCCTTCTCTGAGACGTACGAGCTCAGAGGTTATATATCGATAGAAATCAGTCGCATGGCGTGAATTGCCTGTGTGGCATGCCTAAGTAGAAAATATCAAAGCTTCTGTTGAAAAGCTAAGTCTTGAGATTGATGATCAAAGCGCGGCCTGTGTGGCATAGCTTGTTGGATCTAGAATAACCCTAGAGGGGGGTGAATAGGATTTATCACAATTTTTAACTGAATTATAAATCTAACGAGATATATAATGGTAAACAAATCATAGAATATAACAGAAACGGAAATGCAGAAGATAAATCACACACAGATATACCCAGCTTCGGCAAAACCCTACCTACTGCTGCATTTCTAAGGTTTCTACTAGGTGATAGAGCAGATCCCGCATACAAGACCATGTACACTCGCAAACCCTGCTCCTATTCTAACCCTACACTCAAAACCTTAGACTGACCGATATCCATTCGATCAGATAACCAGTAACCCAGATTTTACAGACTCTATCAACTGTCAGTCAACACCCTGACTGAACCCCCTAGTATTTTACAGACACTAGAACTGTTTTGATTTGATTTACAAAACAAGATTAAAATACAACAAAAATAAAAACAGAAAAAAAACCTTGTGAAATTTAATAATGGAGTTTGAATATAAGGGGTCATCCCCTTTTTAAAAAACAAATCCACAGCCCCTTTAGTCACTTGGCCGGCCCATTCTCATTTTCATTTCACTCGATCTCTTTACTTTGTGGAAAAAGAAATGGCGGCGACTTTCTAGGGTTTCAATGGAATCGTCCCCAAATCGATTGCCACTTCGATGGTTTTCTGGAATTGATTGAATGGCTTCTCTGATGCTCGATTCTTTGTGGCTTTGCTCGTCCGATTTGGGATTGCTCTCTGGTTCGATCGAAACTGTGAGCTTTCTGAATTTTCTGCTTTGAAAATACTTGAATTGATTTTTAGGGTTTTTTATGGATTCGATCTGAAATGTTGGGTTGGTTTTTGATAGATTTGCCAGTGATGTAAATTGGTGTAAATATAGGATTAAACAAACCCTTAAACTTCTCTGATTTCACACGTATGACTGGTCTGATTTTGCAACTTTTCTCTTTTGATTCTTTGAATTGAAACGGCTTTGATTAAGATGATTGATGACCTTGGATGTAATTTTGTTCTTGAATGAACTTTGGAAGAAATTCAATACGGTTTCCAGTCCCTGATTTTATGTCGACAGTTTCTAGAAAGCAAATTGAAAAGAAAATTGTTTATTCCCAAAATAATTCATTGATACATTGTTAACCTGTATGATATCAATTTATAACCTTTGTTTGCATTCGAATATCTTCCCATAATTATTGCCATTACCATTCATGGAATTATTGGGACATATAGAAATTAATCTTGCCCCATTTGGTAATTTCTGAAAAGCAATTAAATTATTTCTTGCCAAACAATGATACATGATTTTGGTCCCCTTTTTATTCCTTGTTGTCGAATGCTTGGCCATTATAACTTGCCATAAAAAAATTACTGTGATTTCTGCCATGATTGGATAAATGATGAGAATCCATTGTTGATTTCTAGAAAGATATTTATCACTTGAATACTTGAGAAATTTCAGGATAGTCACTGCATGATTTCTTTCCCAATAAATGAACACTAATATCTTTACATCACTGTGGCCATCCTTTTGTGTGAGTGTTTGAGTTGATACATGCATCAAGTGTTGACTGTAAATCTGTGTTGCTTCATCCACGAAAATATTTGCTGAACCAAACTTGTATGAACTTGCTTTATTGCATCATACACTGACTTGAACAGCACCATCAGTTTGCAGTTTCCATTGCTATCACTTGAGTTACCCTGATTTCTAGCCATTGACATGATGCTTGTTGTGCCTCCATTTTGTACCGACTTGAATACTGATTTGCTTATGCATTGCTGAATACATTTTTGAGCTTTGACACATTTGTTCAAATTCTTGGTCATACTTGTATGAAACTGAACATGGTGACTTGATTTGTCTTGACTTTACTTACTTGTTGTTGCCATGTATATGCCACTGTACATAGACACTCTAGCTCCATTGGCTTACATTTGTTATTTTGCACCATGTTATTGACTGTTTGTCTCACCACTGTCTCGTCCATGTTGACCTGTAATAAATGATCTGCCTCGACTCATTTGTGTAGTTGCTTCATATATATATATATATATATGCTAGAACCATGTATTTGCCGTGTTGAGTATGTATGCTATCACTTATCCATTTGGCACTTTGTTTATATTGCTGAGCTGTGAGCCTTGCTTGCACCATTATTTATGCACCATGTCGACTTGAGCTGCTCCACCAAAATGCTGAAGTATTTTGCTCCATGCTCTCATAAACTGTTTGGGTTGTTTTGATCAGTGCCATGCACTTGTGGTTCCATTCACCATTAACCTTGTTTCAACACTGTGTAGTTTCACTCAATATGAACTTGCATTGCCCTATTGCTTTGTTATCCTTCATGCTGCTGAGTTGCTTGAGTGTGTTCATGTTCGCCATGCACTGTGAACCCGACTTGCTCCATTTGTGTATGGCTTGACCACTTTTACTTTCCACTTGTATTCATTGATGTTACTTTGTTATGCCATGGCTCGAACATATTTTGTCTGCTTCATATATACGACACTTGTTCCACTCATACATGGAAGTGTTCATGCATTTGCTGCCATGTTGATGCTTGTACATTTGATCTTATACTTGAGCTTTGCTTTGAAAATTGTTTGAGCTCTCGACCATATTCATATGCACTGAGTTGAGATGGTCCTTGTGGCTACTCCTCAGATGCATACTGATTGGCGTGGCAGTGCACACGTGTATATTTATACACGTGTGTATATGCAGCCATCAGATAGAATTTCCTATCCCTGTATATGTACAAACTGTCTGACTAGACACATACGAATCAGATCAAGTCATGAAAAATGATGAGAAACACACCAGAAATTTGAGGCAAATAAAAATTTTAAAAATAAAATTTATATTTGCAAGTATTCACTTTAAATTCCTGTTGCAGTGTACTGTGTGTTTCTGTTTTCATGTGACAGGTATGAAGACTGGACTGACTGTGAAGATGCTATAAAGACAGAAGACTGAATACAGAAGACAGTGTCAGTGTATCAATGTGTCCGTAAATTTAAAAAGGAAACTGAGTGATTGTATATGTATGAGATGTATAGACGAGTGTGAGTGTGAGGAACTGTATATATATGTATGAATTGTACTGAAGTTTGTAACAAACAAATTGTTTGAAATAAAATATTGTTTTATTGTCGTCAAACAAAATTTGTTTATCATATACTGTGTATTTACAAGTACAAATTCTGGGAAGTGATTAAATAGTGGAGTTGTAAATAATTGTACTGTTCGAGCGTTTGAAATATAATATTTAATTTAAATAAAATACTGTAAGAAAATATGAATATCAATACAATCGTATTCTATTTAAATATAAATATAGTATTCCTGTATGTGATGTAGAATAACAGTACAATTTTCAAACACATTAATAATAATATTTATTTGGTTGTTATCATCAAACAAAAATCATATAATTGTGTATACAACACCGTTATATACAACAATCTCCCCCTTTTGATGATGACAAACAAATAAAAGATTTTGAATCCAACAAATGTGTTTTACAGTGAAAAATGAACTCCCCGTATTTATTAGCTCCCCCTATAACTGTGCATGTGTGAATTGAACTGAATGATAATGAATTTTCAAAAATAAAAATATTTATAAAATATTCACTCATAAATCAAAATCTAATCCATTCTCCCCCTTTTGTTATCATCAAAAGGATACAGAGTTTAAAATACAGATGAAAAACGACTAAAAAAATATAATTTCAGCTTAAGAGGAAGAACGGTCATCATAAATCTCAATCAGTCAAACAAAAATCATAATAAACTGAGAACTAGTGGCATATTTCACATTGCAGAGAATGACAGATTTACGATGAAATTTATATAAATGAGGAGAGAGTTTTAAATATATGAATAATTTCCATTTATTTTCAAAAGAATTTTGTAAAATTATGCTCAAAAAATAGTGATGGATTTGGACTATAATTAATAATTCAATTTAAGTGATAAAATCGTATAATCTCAAATCCCAATCCCTATCAATCAACAAATCATAATACGTCATAAGATTTCAACACATTTCACAGATTAGAAGATGGATTGATAGACTGGTTTTTATACACAGAGGAGAATTTCAAATTTATTTCAATTTATAGCACATTTTCCTTTTCATTTTTTATTTATTTAAGAGCACACTGACCACGCATAACCAGAGCTTGGATTTTTAAATGGGATTAGTCGCAGCTTAAATTATAAATTGTCTCATAACCATGCATGACCAGAGCTTGGATTTTTAAACGAGATTAGAGACACACTTATGCATTAATTATATTTATTATTTTCAGCTTTAAAAAGAAAAAAGAAACTCCTCGGTATATAAAACCAAATATGGATGATAGAAATGTGGTAGGTACAGAGATGGACTGTGAAATAAATTTCAAAATTAATTATATTATGAAATATGCTCGACTGTACCGGGATTATTGAAAATTTCAATTATCACTAATTCTGAATAATAATATAGTCCCATTTCTGTCATGAATATTTCCACTGTTTATTCAAAATTAATTTTATAAAATATTAAACTCTCCACATCAATATAAAATCATGATGGATGACAGAATGATGAAAGATAATGAAGATGGTCGTGAAATAATTGCCAGTTCAAAGATATTATAATTACGGTTCAACCGTCATGAAAATCTAACTAAAATCTCCTCTTGTTGTGAAATATACAGTAGTCATAACTCATCACAATTTTAAAATTCTGATAACAATTTTGATGAATTATAAATACAACACAAATTGTATATTGATTTCAATTTCTGAATGAATAAACAATAAATAATTTTAAAATTCAAAATCAATTACCAGAGGAATTTAGGGAGATATATACACCATAAAGAATATAAACAAAAAATATTCAACACTTTTAAACTGATACCACATGGTGTCTCTATTTACGAGGAATTTTAACATGATACTGAACAAGAATGTCATAGACAAAAGAATTATTAAGTACTAAGCCCAAGCAGACGAGATAATAGATTATGCACATGTATTAGAGCAGCAAGCAAGTGATTCTAGAACAAACATTTTTCAAAAACAGTATCAGAGCAACACAGAAAAAAGTTTCAAATCATACTTGTCAAGGTCACAAAATATGATTCATTATCCAAGATCAGAAATACTGTTTATTTGAAAAACATTTGAGGAATATGAATAGCTCAAGATTTAATGAATCGATCACACCAAATTTCAAATTCAAAATATGTGTGAGATTCAATAAATCAATAACTCCAAATGATTTTAAATAAACATTCAAGCCAGTTGATCATGAAATAATAGTGAGTTACAAAATTAGATTTTTGATGAATTTTTCACAAGAAATCTCTGACAAGCACAAGTGAAATATTCAAATCATTTACATCAAGATTGAGAATTATTCATGATCCTAAAATTAAGAAATAAACAGATTTCAAAATAAAATGATCATGAATGAATATAAATATCACGATGTATCACCGATTCAAGACAATTTAACATATTCAAGCCAATCTGAAAATTTCTGAAATTATCACAACTGATAAGAAGCAGTGTACTATAATTAGTATAATATTTTAAGCGTTTCCAAAATGAATTGGAAGAAACTCAAAACAGCATAAGTGTGTGAAATTTCAATAATTATTCAGATCTTCAAAAATTTAGAATTCTAATTAACAGTGTTCAAGATATGACAAGAATACGTCAACACCTTTAGGATTTCAAAAAGCAGAAAATGAATTTCAAAGCAATTGCAGATAAAAAAATTCAGTATCTGGAAATGATTAAAAATATCAGAGTTCTACACACGCAAAACAAATTTCCAAAATATCATGAATACTGCAATTCAAGAAGCAAAAAAAATGGCAGTGATAAATCAAATCAGAATAGACAGAAGAAAGAGATAGAAGGGAGAAGAAGAAGAAATAAACAAAAGAAAAAAATCAAAACAGAAAATATTTACAGAGGTGAGTTTGAATCCAGTGTAAATCAGAATCTCTAACTCAACAAATCTTGGCTAAAGGAACTGTGAATGATATAGTGACATGAAGCGGTTTGAATCCAGTTTTTCTTTAGCAATGCAGTTCCTCAGCTTTCTTCGGAACCAAACAGTTTGGAGAATCGAGTGATCTAACAAAATTTGTAAAACCACTCACAGTTTTGTTCACACCTTTAGGTACCCAAACTTGTTTATATAAAAATCCATTCGAATTTACCTTTGTACCCTTTGGAACCCAAATTTGCTTGAATTTAACGAAGTTCGTTTTATTTCTTTTTGGGATCCAGGATTGTTTAAATGGATTATTATCAAACAAATTTACATCATGTTTATGATTCAAAAATCCTTTGCAATTATCAGAGTTTGAATTCTGGTTTTTAAAATCATTTGAGTTCTGATTTTCAAAAACGTTATTTTTCTCAAAACCGAGACCCCTTTTATTTCCAGATGAAAATAGATTTTTCAACAGCATATTCAAAGATTTTTCACCATTAGAAAATTTAGTCAAAGTTGACTCAAGCTGTTGAATTTTAGTTTTAAGATCATGGTCCTCTTTCATTAAATCCGAACAATGATTTTTAGTGATCTTACATCTTTCAAAATCAGATTTTAAAACCAAATTTTCATCTTAAAGAATTTTATTTCTGGCTTGGGATTCCATGATTTCAGATTCAAATCGTTTTTGTTTTTCAGACCCAAATTTCTTTAGATTCTCAATCTCATTTTCAAGATCTTCTAAAATCAAATTTGATTTCAACAAATTCTCCTTTTCTGCAATTTCAAATTTGGAATTTATATCTGTTTTAAAATTTTCAAATTCTTTTTGCAGAGGGTTATTCAAATTTGATAACTCAATCTTGTTCTCATTTAAGATCAGAATTTCATCTTCAAACTTTTGAATATTTTTATTGAGATGAACAAGATTGGTTTTCAATCTCAAACAATTTTTGCAAACTGAATCTGAAGAATTTTTAACATATTCAAGTTATGATTCCAATTCATCAATTTTGCTGGTCATCTCAAAATTCTTAGATTTCAGAGACTTATTTTTCAATTTGAGTTTATCAACAGATTTCGTTAAATCAAGACACATGTAAACCAGATCTTCATATGATAAATTTTCTGTTTCAGCATTTGTTGATTCTCTATCATCTGATCCATCTGAAGTTTCATCTACATGACTTGTTAAGCTTAAATCTGAATCTGGGTTGTCATCCTGGGGTTTTGAGCAGCTGTTGTCAATTTTTCCATACTTTGTATTGAGAGCTGTTAAGATTTCCTGTGCAGTTAAACAATGGGAGATCAGACTGTATTGATCATCATCAAGATAAGAATATAGAATATGTGTAGCACGAGAATTTAAAAATTTATCTACCATATCGTACCCATTGATAACAACATCCCAACATTTAATATTAACAAATTTTAAATAAAATTCCAATTTGGATTTCCAGTTTAAAAAATTTGTTCCATTGAAAATAGTTGGAGATGAACTGGACTGACTCTCTATCGACTGACAACTAGGAATCACCATTACTCTAGAGTTAATAGAATACCTGCTCTGATACCAAATGTTGGATCTAGAATAACCCTAGCGGGGGGGGGGGGGGGGGGTGAATAGGGTTTATCACAATTTTTAACTGAATTAAAAATCTAACGAGATATATAATAGTAAACAAATCACAGAATATAACAGAAACGGAAATGCAGAAGATAAATCACACACAGATATACCCAGCTTCGGCAAAATCCTGCCTACTGCTGCATTTCTAAGGTTTCTACTAGGTGATAAAACAGATCCCGCATACAAGACCATGTACACTCGCAAACCTTGCTCCTATTCTAACCCTACGCTCAAAACTGTAGACTGACCGATATCCACTCGATCAGATAACCAGTAACCCAGATTTTACAGACTCTGTCAACTGTCAGTCAACACCCTGACTGAACCCCCTAGTATTTTGCAGACACTAGAACTGTTTTGATTCGATTTACAAAACAAGATTAAAATACAACAAAAATAAAAACAAAAAAAACCCTTGTGAAATTGAATAATGGAGTTTAAATATAAGGGGTCATCCCCTTTTTAAAAAACAAATCCACAGCCCCTTTAGTCACTTGGCCGGCCCATTCTCATTTTCATTTCACCCGATCTCTTTACTTTGTGGAAAAAGAAATGGCGGCGGCTTTCTAGGGTTTAAATGGAATCGTCCCCAAATCGATTGCCACTTCGATGGCTTTCTGGAATTGATTGAATGGCTTCTCTGATGCTCGATTCTTTGTGGCTTTGTTCGTCCGATTTGGGATTGCTCTCTGGTTCGGTCGAACTGTGAGCTTTCTGAATTTTCTGCTTTGAAAATACTTGAATTAATTTTTGGCGTTTTTTATGGTTTCGATCTGAAATGTTGGGTTGGTTTTTGATAGATTTGCCAGTGATGTAAATTGGTGCAAATATAGGATTAAACAATCCCTTAAACTTCTCTGATTTCACACGTATGACTGGTCTAATTTTGCAACTTTCCTCTTTTGATTCCTTGAATTGAAACGGCTTTGATTAAGATGATTGATGACCTTGGATGTAATTTTGTTCTTGAATGAACTTTGGAAGAAATTTAATACGGTTTCCAGTCCCTGATTTTATGTCGACAGTTTCTGGAAAGCAAATTGAAAAGAAAATTGTTTGTTTCCAAAATAATTCATTGATACATTGTTAACCTGTATGATATCAATTTATGACCTTTGTTTGCATTCGAATATCTTCCCATAATTGTTGCCATTACCATTCATGGAATTATTGGGACATATAGAAATTAATCTTGCCCCATTTGGTAATTTCTGAAAAGCAATTAAATTATTTCTTTCCAAACAATGATACATGATTTTGGTCCCCTTTTTATTCCTTGCTGTCGAATGCTTGGCCATTATAACTTGCCATAAAAAAATTACTGTGATTTCTGCCATGATTGGATAAATGATGAGAATCCATTGTTGATTTCTAGAAAGATATTTATCACTTGAATACTTGAGAAATTTCAGGATAGTCACTGCATGATTTCTTTCCCAATAAATGAACACTAATATCTTTACATCACTGTGGCCATCCTTTTGTGTGAGTGTTTGAGTTGATACATGCATCAAGTGTTGACTGTAAATCTGTGTTGCTTCATCCATGAAAATATTTGCTGAACCAAACTTGTATGAACTTGCTTTATTGCATCATACATTGACTTGAACAGCACCATCAGTTTGCGGTTTCCATTGCTATCACTTGAGTTACCCTGATTTCTGGCCATTGACATGCTGCTTGCTGTGCCTCCATTTTGTACCGACTTGAATACTGATTTGCTTATGCATTGCTGAATACATTTTTGAGCTTTGACACATTTGTTCAGATTCTTGGTCATACTTGTATGAAACTGAACATGGTAACTTGATTTGTCTTGACTTTACTTACTTGTTGTTGCCATGTATATGCCACTGTACATAGACACTCTAGCTCCATTGGCTTACATTTGTTATTTTGCACCATGTTATTGACTATTTGTCTCACCACTGTCTCGTCCATGTTGACCTATAATAAATGATCTGCCTCGACTCATTTGTGTAGTTGCTTCATATATATATATATATATATATGTATGTATGTATGTATGCTGGAACCATGTATTTGCCATGTTGAGTATGTATGCTATCACTTATCCATTTGGCACTTTGTTTATATTGCTGAGCTGTGAGCCTTGCTTGCACCATTATTTATGCACCATGTCGACTTGAGCTGCTCCACAAAAATGCTGAAGTATTTTGCTCCATGTTCTCGTAAACTGTTTGGGTTGTTTTGATCAGTGCCATGCACTTGTGGTTCCATTCACCATTAACCTTGTTTCAACACTGTGTAGTTTCACACAATATGAACTTGCATTGCCCTATTGTTTTGTTATCCTTCATGCTGCTGAGTTGTTTGAGTGTGTTTATGTTCACCATGCACTGTGAACCTGACTTGCTCCATTTGTGTATGGCTCGACCACTTTTACTTTCCACTTGTATTCATTGATGTTACTTTGTTATGCCATGGCTCGACCATATTTTGTCTGCTGCATATATATGACACTTGTTCCTATCATACATGGAAGTGTTCATGCATTTGCTGCCATGTTGATGCTTGTACATTTGATCTTATACTTGAGCTTTGCTTTGAAAATTGTTTGAGCTCTCGACCATATTCATATGCACTGAGTTGAGATGGTCCTTGTGGCTACTCCTCAGATGCATACTAATTGGCATGGCAGTGCACACGTGTATATTTATACACGTGTGTATATGCAGCCATCAGATAGAATTTCCTGTCCCTGTACATGTACAAACTGTCTGACTAGACACATATGAATCAGATCAAGTCATGAAAAATGATGAGAAACACACCAGAAATCTAGGGCACATAAAAATTTTAAAAATAAAATTTATATTTGCAAGTATTCACTTTAAATTCCTGTTGCAGTGTACTGTGTGTTTCTGTTTTCATGTGACAGGTATGAAGACTGGACTAACTGTGAAGATGCTGTAAAGACAGAAGACTGAATACAGAAGACAGTGTCAGTGTATCAATGTGTCTGTAAATTTAAAAAGGAAATTGAGTGATTGTATATGTATGAGATGTATAGATGAGTGTGAGTGTGAGGAACTGTATATATATGTATGAATTGTACTGAAGTTTGTAACAAACAAATTGTTTGAAATAAAATATTATTTTATTGTCGTCAAACAAAATTTGTTTATCATATACTGTGTATTTACAAGTACAAATTCTGTGAAGTGATTAAATAGTGGAGTTGTAAATAATTGTACTGTTCGAGCGTTTGAAATATAATATTTAATTTAAATAAAATACTGTAAGAAAATATGAATATCTATACAGTCGTATTCTATTTAAATATAAATATAATATTCCTGTATATGATGTAGAATAACAGTACGATTTCAAACACATTAATAATAATATTTATTTGGTTGTTATCATCAAACAAAAATCATATAATTGTGTATACAACACCGTTATATACAACATAGTTTTGTGTATAACGTTGATTCGCGAGCCTCACATCCTGGTATGGACCAGAAACGGGAGAAGGATCCAGGGAGGGCATGTGTTTCTTTCTAGCTAGGGTGGTGTCAGTGACCTACCATCCCTGACATTTATATTATTTTCACCTGTGTGGTTGTTGCTGTTGCGAGGTGCCTCGGATATATCGGTCGATCTGGGACCGATGGAGTCATTGGACTCATTTACGCCCCAAAGGGCGGGGAAACGCAGTGTTCAGGCATTTTAATCCACGTCGGTAGACCGGCCCTGTGGCTCCAAAGGGTCGATGCGTTCTGATCCTGAGACATGGGCTAGATTGTCTTGAATTCGGTAAGGACTATCTTTTGCCTTGGTTCATGATGGAAATCCAATTTCCAAATACGACACCGTGCAGTTTTGATTGTATATATATATATATGGCGACATGATATATGGTACCCATGCCGTCTATGATTGATAGTTATGACTGAAATTGTTTTTGAAACATATATACACTAGCAATAATATCAAATGATTTGTTTTGCTCGTATCAAGCATATTTTGGCCATTATAAGGTAAAACTCTATCCTCCGGTTTGTGTTGCATTGTGTGATGGGAGCTGGGTCTTATAATGGCTTCATTTTTATAAAAAGCATTGCGGTATTTAAAAGATTTATTTGTTTTAAAGCACTGGCAATCCAATGGAGTAAACCCGTTCCGCGAAAGTGGCGTGGTCCTGTGATTAGCCATATTTGAAAATGTGTTAAGTAGATTTATCATACCAGTCCCATGACTGACTCGTAGTTTGTTTCACTTGCAAACTCGGTTGCCCCTTTTTCTACACGGGCAGCCTTGTATTCAGGTTTTAGCAGGCTCTTTCTGGATAGCTGGAGCTGAAGATGGATTTTATCATTTATCTCTTTTTATGCTGTTTAGCACCTGTTGTACATATTATGTTTTCTTTTCCGCTGTAGACATTTTATGTATAGCTGAACTGTATTTTATACTAATTATGATCCTATATACTGTGTAACTCTGATGATTTTATTTATCTAGTGTATTCTATTGTACATTATCTGGTGTATTTATTTATTTCTGTTCTGCTATTATCTGTTTATGTGTTATATTCCAAAGATTACCCTTCCCACCGTCTTATGGGGTTTGGGGTCGTCTCAAACGTTGTATCAGAGCTTTGGTTAAGCTTAGTTCTGGAATATAACATATGAACGAACTCGTCAGAAATAGAACCAGTAGTGTTCTAGGACAAGTAACTCATTACAGATGGATCAGTAATATCCTAAATGCGTATAGCAGAATGAAATACACCTCGATAGACACATTTACATTGAAGTATATGTCTCTATGTTTTAAAATTACCTTTTCTGCTGATCTGACACTTGGTCTGCTATTTGCAGAAGTACTAGAAAATGAGTGTTAGAAACAAAAGGAATGCAGAACCAGATCTAGAGGCTCTATTTAATAGATATCGAAATCTGGGTGGAGCACAATTCTCGGGCAATGAATCCCTTATTCAAACTCAAGCTTGGATGAGTTCTGTTGAAAGAATTTTTGAGCGTTTCCAGCTGAGAGATGATCAGAAAAGATTAGTGGCATCTTGGGCGCTCAAAGAAGAAGCCTTAATCTAGTGGGAAACATTTACTAAGGATAATCCAGAAGGTAATATTACCTGGGGTAGATTTAAAGAAATTTTTAGTAAAAGATTTATTCCTCTATAAGCAACTGAGCGGTTATGTGATGAATTTTCTTATCTGATACAAGGAGATGTGAATATCCTAGAATATCATAAGAAATTCAATGAACTTTCTCATTTTGCCCCTCATCTAATTCAAGATCCAAAGAGGAAGAATTTGAGGTTTATTAATAGTCTTCAAAGAAAGTACCAGAATAGTGTAATGGGACATGTGAAGCTTCCTTTTTCTGAAATGATATACATGGCTTATCAGTAAGAAGATCTTGATAGGCGAGGCCTTTTTGTCGATGAAGAGGAAGTCGGCACTAGCAGTAAAAGGAAATCTGAAGTTGATAGCCCAGAGACAAGTACACAGCCTGAAGCCAGTACGACGTCTGGGGCCAGAAAGAAGCCTAGATTCAATCGGGAAAAGGTTAAGTCTGAGGAAGGACCAATAACGACTGCAATATGTAATAACTGCAAGAAGCCAGGGCATTTTTAGGGGAATTGTAAATCCTCGAAGAAAGAAACAAACGTTGGGACAAAACCCAGGAACAATTTTCAAGAGAATATAAGATGCAGTCAATGCCAAAGGACCGACCATCTTGGAAAAGATTTTCGGTTCTTAAAGAAATCTAAAAAGGGTCAAGTAAATGAAGTAGTAGAAGTTTCAGAACCCTCAGCTAGTCAGGAAAGGCCAGATATTTTAGAAGGCACGCTTGCTGTCAAAGATATCCCAGTTAAAGTACTGTTTGATACAGGCGCGTCGAGAAGCTTTATTGCACAGAATGCGGTTATGCAATTGGATTTGAAATTGAAAAAGCTTAAAGAACCCATAACTGTTCATAATCTGGTTGGGGGTTCCTTCGATCTTAGTTGGGTTTGTGGGGTACATGTTTCTTTTTCTCATTATCGGTTCCCTTGTATCTCGATCGTGATGAATTTTACCGAATTCGATCTTATTTTAGGATTGGATTGGTTAACCAAATACGAAGTGGAAGTTAAATGTGCAGAAAGGGTTGTCAAGGTTAAAATGAAGCTTACTAATATTGTAATTCCCTATGAAGGTCCGAATTCTGATAGAAAAGACTTCTGGGCAGCACTAGATGTTTCTCCTTCTCAAATAGAACCTGTTCCTGTCGTTCCAGAGAATATTTCGTTCGACATTGCAAATATCCCAGTTGTCAAGAACTATGCAGATGTGTTCGAAGAAGTTATTAGCTTGCCTCCGCAAAGAGAAATTGATTTCAAAATCTCTTTAGTTCTGAATGCAAGGCCAGTAGTTCACGCTATTCGAAGAATGACCTTGAAGGAAAAAGAAGAGTTTGATAATCAAACTCAACATCTTGTATGGAAAGGTCTGATCAGGCCTAGTTTCTCTGATTGGGGAGCAGCAGTGGTATTTGTCCCAAAGTCAGACGGTACTCTCAGACTATGCGTAGATTATCATGACTTGAATAAGAAGACATTGAAAAACAAATATCCATTGCCGCGGATTGATGATTTGTTGGACCGATTGAATGGAGCACAAGTTTTTTCTAGAATGGACCTAGCTACAGGTTTCCATCAGCTTCGTGTTGCCGAAGAGTGTGTTCCTTTGACAGCATTCAGAGGTCCAGACTTATTCTGCGAGTGGTTAGTAATGATGTTCGGCTTATGTAACGCTCCGGCTTATTTTGTCGATCTAATGATCCGGGTATTTAGAGGAGTATTGAATAAATTCGTTCTGGTTTTTATTGATGATATATTGATCTTCTCTAAATCAGAAAGCGAGCATGGAAAACATTTGGAACAAGTGTTAGAAATTCCAAGAAAGAATGTGTTGAAAGCAAAGTTTTCCAAATGTATATTCTAGCAAGAAGAAGTCAAATTTCTTGGCCACGTCGTGTCAAAGCAAGAAATTTCTGTGGATCCCAGTAAAATCACTGCTATTCAAAATTGGAAACAGCCTCGTACGCCCACAGAAGTCAGAAGTTTCCTCGGATTAGCCAGCTATTATCGAAAGTTCGTTAAGAATTTTTCGGGGATATCCAGTCATTTGACGAAGCTTACTAAAAAGCATTCGAGATTCAATTAGACTCCCGAATGTGAGGCTGCTTTCCAGGAGCTGAAGTTAAAACTGACGACTGCTCCAGTGCTCACGATTATTGACGTCAACCAGGATTTGAAAGTCTGGACCGATGCTTGTAAAGAAGGCCTGGGCGCAGTGTTATTGCAAAGAGGCCATGTAGTCGCTTATGTTAGCCGTCAATTGAAACCACATGAAAAGAATTATGTTACACACGATCTTGAATTGCTAGCTATCATGTTTGCTATGAAAATCTGGAGGCATTATCTGTTGGTGAGAAATTTGAATTATACACTGATCATCAATCATTGAAATATTTATTCTCCCAGAAGGATCTTAATATAAGACAGCAACGTTGGTTGGAATTTCTCGTGGCATATGATCTTGATATCTTATATACACCGGGGAAGGCTAATGTTGAGGCTGATGCTCTCAGCATAAAGAATGTAATTGTCGCCAGTCTTATCATCACGCCTTTGTTGATTGATAACATATCTGCTCTTCAGAAGGATGATCACTTCATCTAGAAGATCAGAGAGAGAATTCAGAAAGGCGATCCCTCGAGTTTTCAAATAGAGAACGAGGGGATTCTTAGGTTGAAAGGCCGAATATGCGTGTCAAACATTCCTGAACTCCAGAGAGAAGTATTAGATGAATGTCACAAAGCCAAGCTTTGCATTCATCCAGGGGTGAGAAAAATGTATAATTACATCAAACGCACTTTCTGGTGGAAATCTATGAAACGAGACATTTCTTTATATGTTAACCGGTGTTCTACTTGTCAACAAGTCAAAAGCGATCAGCAGAAACTCGTTGGATTGTTGCAACCTTTGGAAATTCCGGGTGGAAAGTGGGAACAGATTTCTATGGATTTCATAGATGGTTTGCCCAGAACCAGGAAAGGAAATGACAGTATTTGGGTGATCGTAGATCGTTTCACGAAGACCGCCCATTTCATACCTGTCAAATCGAATAGAACTGCTCAGAGTCTGGCGCAGGTATATTTCAAGGAAATTGTTAGACTGCACGGAGTTCCCATGAGCATCGTTAGTGATCGTGACCCGTTTTTTGCCAGTAAATTCTGCGAAGCATTCCAAGCAGAATTGGGAACGAAACTGAACTTGAGCACCGCTGATCATCCTCAAACAGATGGTCAAACTGAGAGGGTGAATCGTATTCTTGAAGATCTATTGCAGGCTTGTATTATTGATTTTGGCGGATCATGGGAAGACCACATACATTTGGCCGAATTCTCATACAACAATAGCTACCAAGCAAGCCTGACAATGTCACCATTCGAAGCATTGTATGGTAGACCGTGCCGATCTCGGGTAGAACTTGGTGATAGACTTGTATTGGGACCCGATATGATTCGCGAAGCTGCGGACAAAGTCACCTTCGTTAAGAAATGACTACTAGCCGCTCAAAGTCGACAGAAATCCTATGCGGATAAAAGAAGAAGAGATATATCATTTGCTGTTGGCGACTATGTGTATTTGAAAGTATCTCCGATGAGAGGAGTAATCTGGTTCGGTAAAATAGGGAAATTGGCGCCTAAATTAATTGGTCCATTTCCTATTCTGGAACGGGTTAGAACTCTCGCTTATAGGGTTCAATTACCTGATTGGTTACCTGGAGTACATAATGTATTTCACGTATCTCAACTTCGAAAGCATGTTCATGATCCAGACTTGATCGTGGAAGAAGCAGCGCAACGGGATATAGAAATTACTCCAGAATTGGCTGTTAGAAGAGAACCGCTAAAGATAATTGGCAAAGAAACCAAAGAGCTGAGGAACAAGAAGGTTCACTTAGTCAAAGTGCAATGGAGTGGAGATCCGCGAGATTGTACTTGGGAAACAGAGGAAAGCATTAAGAAAGCCTACCCTAAGTGCAGGGTGGATGTCTTTGATTGACTCTGGTGCAAGGTACATTTACATACTTTGCATTACCATTTTGTTCTCAACTTTGTTTTTGTTTTCTTTACATGGATGTATAACTTTTTAATTATATAGTCTGAATGATTTTAAAAGAGTATATGAATTAATTAGTATGATTTTGAAAAGTTAAAAATAAAATTGATTGATGGTTGTGTTGTGTGAGTGTGAATTTGATTAATTAAATTATTAGAAGGATAGTTAATTAAATCAATAGTAGAATGAATGGTAGATTTATGCAATTAAATCACACATTGAACTGGTTTAAAAATAGATAGAAATATGTACATATGCATTATATATGTTTGAACAAGTAAATGGATTAGCTGTTGAGTAAAGAATTTATTTGCATGCCCGACAAATAGGTAAACCTTAATGAGTTGGATGCGCAATTTTATTATTATATCAACTCCTGTGAATGCCATTGGATGCAGAGTGTTGGTTGTTCTGTGTGTAATAATAAACGTCGCCATAGGATAGTAACAATTAATTTTGAACTACACTACATGGCATACTTCTTGAAGATAGGCATACTTCATCATATACCACATAAGCATTTGGAGCTTGTGTGACGGGGTTGAAGATTTGCCATACGAGCGAGAGGCTTGTATGGCGATGACTATATTTTACAGGTTGAATCGATGACTGATATGGACCATATAAAATATAACGGTAAATTGCCAGATTAATAAAAACCCCACACGGGTCTGGAGATGACAATAAACACGTCTCTCTGGTCATTAAGGCACAAAAACCATTTATAGGGTGACGAGAATTTATTCTCTGGAGTTATGATCTGTACACACTCCCCTGTGGACACCAGAATATATCACTATAAATATGTGGATGCTTATTAGGATTTATTGGGTACCTAATACGGCCCAATAAATTTCCAAACCATTCCTCGTACAAAAGAGGTTATGGCGAAATTTTTCGAAAATTTAGGGTGTTAGCCAATTTTTTTTTGAAGAATTTGAAAATTCTTAGAAACTTAAAAGTTGGAGAATGGAAGCCAGATTTAAAGTAGAGTTAGTTCATCAAACCACTTTCGACTTTGTTCCTTTTCGGGGATGAAAAGTTTTAAGTGGGGGAGAATGTAACCACCCGGAAAATCTGAATCAGTTTAAAAATTCTAAATTGTCTATTTTAGTGAATTTTAGATATTTAAAATAAAATATTTTAAATAATAAAGGTGAAAGGTATGTTTGAATCAACGTTTGAAAATAAATATAATTATTTTGAAATATAAACAAGGCCTAAAATGGCGCGGCAGTTTCAAAATTTCATTTCAAACTTTGACTGACTGTACCGGGTGCAAAATAAAACAGATTTTAGTGAAACCAAAAATATTTAAATCTGTTAGTAAATATCTTTCTAACGAATCTAAAAAATCAAAGTTTCATAGTGGGAGTCAGAAGTTATGGTATAGCCAAATGAATTTTCAGAAAGGTCGCTATAGAAATTATATCGCCCTTGAAAATGGACATTATGCAAACGACCTCAGAATTCGACGAAACAACTTTTGTTGGATTCGGGATGTCAAATTATTGCTAGATTTCAAATTTCATAATTTTTGAAGTTAATATGTGAGCATGGTAAAGGAAAATGTGTTTTGGTCAATTACAGTTAAATTGGATCGACCAGAAAATGGTCATATTTCAAACGGTCTCAGAATTCGAAGAAACTAGTTTTGTTGGGACCGTATCGTCAAAACATAGCTAGATTTATTTTTCGGGAATTTTTAGAATCAGTATGTGGCCCCAGCAAATTGAAATGTACGAAATGTTTTATATTTTAATTTGAAGGAAAACTGACTGAAACAGTCGAATGGGCCTTTGAAACATATTCCATTGTGTTTGGAATGGGGGTATTTAGCTGGGGGCGGCAGTCGTTGGGTATGGATTGGAGTTCGTATGTGAAGAGGGGTATTTTCTGATTTAAAGAAATTAAATAATAAATTATAAAACCATCGTCCAATCAGAATCCTTCTTCACTAACGCGTTGACCACGCTCCTCTTCTAAAACCCGATGGAAACCGCTCTCTCCTTCTCTCCTCTTTTTCTCCACAACCGCTCAACGAAACCCAGTGCCACTTTGGAGAATTTTATAGATCTCCCCTAGATCTTCAAATCCATATCGATTTCACCTTCTCTCGTTCAGTATTTCGCCAGATCGAGGTCCACGAAGTCGTTGCCTTGCGAGCTCCGCCACGCCCAGGTGCTGTTATCGAAGTGGGGGCCCTGATCATCGTTGGGCACGATTTCCCAGGCTCTAGGCCGTGGTGCTGACGGATTTTGCTATCGAGCTAGGGATTTGGCACGAAATTAAAACCTAGTTTTGAGCAGATTTCTGAAGGTAACGACATATATATTTTTAACTGATTATAACGCTTTAAAGCGCTATGAACGATGAGTTTAGTTTAAAAATCATATCTTTTTCGTTTCTTGTCGAAATTCAGTGAAACAAGAGATACCGGGACCGTGAGGGCGTCTTCTACATTCTAGAAGAGACCGGATATTTTTCTGAGCCTTCTACAATTTTTGGCAACGCGAAAAGCAATGTGAGACTTCTAAATTATAAACGTTATAGAAAACAACGATGTATAAATTATATAGTCGATCTACGAGTTATATAAGCATTGTACACCTCATGTATAAGCGTTGTATAAGTTGTATGTTCGATGTATAAGTTATATATGCATTGTAAAAATTATATATGCGTTGAAATAAATTGAAATGATATTAAAGTGAAATCGAAATATAGTTACATACGTATATATATATATATACATACACACGCACACTCCCCTCGTCCACAGACCATGGACGATATATATTGGTTGTGATTTTGTTTGGATTATTGGTTGATGTGAAATTTGGTGAATACCATGAATGGTTGATTTGAAATGATTGATTGTGGTTGAAATCCCAATAGGATTAGTATATGGGAAAATTCGCCTGCGTGAGAACTAGATATTGAAAATCCCCATTGTCAAAAACCGCGAGGTTTTAAGGTAGAGTGTGGAGCCGTATTAGGGACGGTCCTGGCTTTAACTACCCTTCCGTTATGCTGCCGAAATTTTCAATAATATTCATGTGTTAGAATTATTTTCATGTGTTGAAACTATATTCGTGTGTTGAATAGAAATTCATGTGTTGAATGAAGTTCATGTGTTGAATAAATTATTTGAAAGATTAAAATCACATTTTTGTTTTATATATAAACTATAGAAAATATTCATGTGTTGAATAAAGGACTAGAATGATAAAAATCATATTTTTATTGTGTTTGTGAAGTCGAAAACATTCATGTGTTGAATATATGGATTGAACAATAAAATCTACATTTTTATTGTGAATATGAAGTGTGAAAATGGTGATGTGTGGAATAAATATTCTTGATGATAAGAATATCATTTTTATCAAATATATAATGTGGATATAGTTTTGAAATCGAAGAAAGAATTATATATATATATATATAATTAAAATAAATCGAATAACGAAGCTGCAGTTCATGTTTTGAAACCGTGATTTCAAACGATTAGTGTGGGAGATTCGACCATCGGATTTTCCCGAAACCACAACCGTTGGGTTCGCCTTGGAAATATCTTTCCAACGACACCAATTCTGTAAAGATCCAACGGTTGGATTGTCTGGAATGTTTAATTCAAATCTGAAGAAAAACAGCGCCAGAATCGATTATATATATATATATATACTTAAATTAAATCGAATAACGACGTTGCAGTTCGTATTTTGAAATCGTAACTTCAAACGATTAGTGCGGGGGATCCGACCGTCGGATTTTCCCGAAACTGAAACCGTTGGATTCGTTTGAAAAGATCTTTCTAATGATATAAAATTTGTGAAGATCCAAAGGTAGATTTTCATATATGTGTAAATCAAATCTGAAGAAAAACAGCACCACGGTCGCATTATGGCCTGAAGCGTTGTTTTGAATGAGTTGGCTATTTTTGAATAAATAAAAATAGCGATAAATCGTGATAAAATATTATAAATGATATGGAATAGAAATAAACTGAATTTGCTCAGTTTATGTGATATTTGATGGTTGAATGTATTTGGTGTGAAAATTACATTAATCAATTTAACTAGTGATATCGAATAATTTAACCACTGAAATGAATAGATTTAAAATTCTAAGTATACGTGAATTATTTAAAAAGGCCGAGTTGATTCTCATTTCAAATAATTGATCGACGAGTGGAAGTCGAAGATATGAAGACGGTGCAAGACCGACGATCTTCACGTCGAATGGAGGGGTGCTACGGATGCTCATGATGGAAGTAGCTACCTTGAAGGGGCTGAAGTGGTAGCCGTGTGGACGTACTTGTTGATTGTACGGATATGCGAGGTATTGAGTGCCTCCAGTTTCGTTCAGACCCAAAACGAACATGTAAATGGATTGTGTGTCTGACATTGGATTTTGTTCTGTGCTGATTGATCTCTATTAAATATATATCTGTTTAGCGGTGGAGAATTTATTCTCTTGCTTAACGCCCTTCTCTGAGACGTACGAGCGCAGAGGTTATATATCGATAGAAATCAGTCGCATGGCGTGAATTGCCTGTGTGGCATGCCTAAGTGGCAGATAATCAAGGCTTCTGTTGAAAAGCAAGATCTTGTGGTTAATGATCAAAGCGCGGCTTGTGTGGCATAGCTTTGTGTATAACGTTGATTCACGAGCCTCACACCCCAGTATGGACCAGAAACGGGAGAAGGATCCAGGGAGGACATGCATTTCTTTCTAGCTAGGGTGGTGTCAGTAACCTACCAGCCCTGACATTTATATTATTTTCACCTGTGTGGTTATTGTTGTTGCGAGGCGCCTCGGATATATCAGTCGTTCCGGGACCGATGGAGTCATTTGGCTCATTTACGCCCCAAAGGGCGGGGAAACGCAGTGTTCAGTCATTTTAATCCACATCGGTGGACCGACCCTTTGGCTCCAAAGGGTCGATGCGTTCTGATCCTGAGACATGGGCTAGGTTGTCTCAAATTCGGTAAGGACTATCTTTTGCCTTGGTTCATGATGGAAATCCAATTTCCAAATACGACACCATGCAGTTTTGATTGTATATATATATATATATATATATATATATATATATATATATATATATGGCTACATGATATATGGTACCCATGCCGTATATGATTGATAGTTATGATTGAAATTGTTTTTGAAACATATATACACTAGCAATAATATCAAATGATTTATTTTGCTCGTATCAAGCATATTTTGGCCATTATAAGGTAAAAATCTATTCTCCGGTTTGTGTTGCATTGTGTGATGGGAACTGAGTCTTATAATGGCTTCATTTTTATAAAAAGCATTGCGATGTTTAAAAGATTTATTTGTTTTAAAGCACTGGCAATCCAATGGAGTAAACGCGTTCCGCGAAAGTGGCGTGGTCCTGTGATTAGCCATATTTGAAAATGTGTTAAGTAGATTTCTCATACCAGTCCCATGACTGACTCGTAGTTTGTTTCACTTGCAAACTCGGGTTCCCCTTTTTCTACACGAGCAGCCTTGTATTTAGGTTTTAGCAGGCTCTTTCTGGATAGCTGGAGCTGAAGATGGATTCTATCATTTATCTCTTTTTATGCTGTTCAGCTCCTGTTGTACATATTATGTTTTCTTTTCCGCTGTAGACATTTTATGTATAGCTGAACTGTATTTTGTACTAAGTATGATCCTATATACTGTGTAACTCTGATGATTTTATTTATCCAGTGTATTCTATTGTACATTATTTGGTGTATTTATTTATTTCTATTATGCTATTATCTGTTTATGTGTTATATTCCAAAGATTACCCTTGCCACCGTCTTATGGGGTTTGGGGTCGTCTCAAAACTCATTTAAGAGGGGAAGAATGTAACGACCCATATTTTTCAAACAATTTGTTTTAAATATTTAATTGATAGTATAAATCGATTTTTATATTGAGTTATCGATTTAATAATCGATATACGATTTATTTTGAATATATATATAATTATTGAATCTGAAATAATTATAGTAATACGAGAATCTGAAGTAATTCAATTCGATATTAAAACGGAGTCAAAATATTTCAAATGACCAATAAAAATTGTATTTGATGATAAACGATAATAATAAATAATTTATTATCAGAGAATTAACGGTTTCTGATTTTAAATTATATTATATTAATTTAATATGGTATATACGTTCAAACTAAATTCCAGAGTATGTTCTGTTGAGTTCAGTATAACGCTATGATATTCAAACGTCGGTCGGTGCATTAAAATAGTGGTTCATGATTTCAAGTTGCGAGCTCGAAGTATTTGATTAATGGATAAGATCAAAATCAAATCAAAATCCATTTAAAATAATAAAGATCACTTTAAATCAAATCGCATTAATTAAAGGTGTACTTAAGCGATACACTTATAGTGTACCACGCAGGCTAAATTTCCTTAGTGCCGATGGCTGTTCATCTATAAACGCAACCTTACCTTATTTCATTCTTCTACAAAATGGAAACAGAGATTTTTGTAAACAAATTAAAATGGTTGTTCCTTTTATAATCGCAATTTTCCATTTCATTTCCTTTGCAATCGGAATCAAAGAAAAACGAAAGGAGGTTACCCTTTTCAAAAATTTTAAAAAAATATGGTCACTCTTAAAAATCAAAACTCATAACACTTTGTTGAATCCCTGGAAGCTCGACATCAAATTGGAAACTCTAGATTTGGTTTTAGAAGGTTCGACGGTTTATTTTTAAAACGTTAGGGTTCAGATTGTCTTTGGTTTAGGCATTATCGAAGGAGCTTTAAGGGATGCGATTGATACTCCGTCGTTTGAATTAGGGCACGGGATTTTCCTAGGAGTGAAGTCGCGATGGGCATAGGGCAGAGGGTGACTTCAAACTGATGACATCGGAGGTCGAGATAAGTGTTAGATGAACTCGAGATGGAAAAAGAAGACGTGCGGGCTGAGTGAGTGAAGTTCGACGATGCGGGTATCTGCTATTCGACAGGGTGTTGTTGGGGAGTCAATTTTCTGATGTCGATCTAAGGGAGATGGTGTTCGAAGGGGATTCGATTCTGGTTTCTTTCGGTACGGGATTTTGTAGATGAGGTATGACAACTTCAAGGGAGGCCGACATTGATGACCAAGTATTTGACAGTACAGTAAATGGGGAGTTCGAACAATGTAAGTTAGGGTAATTCGAACTCTGATGTTTTTAGGATGTAAATGAAGCATTGCATCGAGGAGATGTCTGGACAAGGAGCGACTGGAGCAATGCAGTGGTGAGGAACAGTAGTGGCAACATTTATGTACAAGAAGAGAATGGGAAGTGATTGTCTGATTTCTAGAGAGGCTTGTGAACAATATGTGACAAAGAATTTTTAAGGCATTATAATAACAAGTGATGTCAGACTGGAATGAAGGAGTATTTGGATCGATTTCAATGGGAAATGGTCGTTGATTTTTGAGATATGCTTCATAGAATGATCGAATAAGTGACAAAGCTAAGGTATACATTTTTATTACATTTAAATTACTTAGAAATATTTATTAATGATAGTAGTTAATTAAATAAATAACCGTTTGATCATTAAACAAATAAAATAATCATAGGTACAAATAGATTTGTTTGAGTGGGTTCGTAGCCGATGATACAAAATTTAAAATAGGATATTCAGCTATGGAAAATTCCGATGAGTAAATCTCACTCAGACTAATTTAGAATTATTTTCATTTGTTAAAAATAATTGTTCGTTGGTTTGAAATATTATTGTGGCTATATATATGTATATTAGTTATTTAGGCTTGGTGTTTGTGGTTATTATATATATTGATGATTGGATAGTTCCCGCAGTACCATTAGCGGATGCCCGCAGTATCATTAGCGGATGACCCTATACGCCCCACGCTATGATAGTGGATGACCTTCCATACCGCGATATCCTGCACCGAAGAAGGATGGGTATTATTTATGTTGGCTAACGACTATGGACGCTGGAAAACAGGTTGGAGGGATCCAACTGGATTCATCAAAAATATTATTATTTGTTTGTTTCATATATATTATCATATATGATGTGTTAGAAAATCCGTGATTGATAACTGAGTGTTTTGGGGTGTTTAAAATATCATTGGGCCTAAATGGTAATTTATAAAAATAACGTAAATAGGGTTTTGAGATTTAAAAAGGGAAAAACTATTTTCTAAAATATAATTTGAACTAAAATGAATCCATAAGGATTTATGATCTGAATTCGTTTAATTCGAATTTATTAAATTTAAATATGTCTAAATAAAATATTAGGATTAATATTAAATGGAAGTTAAAATATAAATGTGAAAATAGATTCTATGTTATATATATGGGTAAGCTAAAATAAATAAAATATTCCAAAATAAGATTTTGGTTTTTAAATAGATATTTAAATAGAACTTGTTTTAATATATAAAAATAAGTAAAGTTATAAACGATGTTAATAGATATGATGAGACCTGAATTCGTTTAATTCGAATTTATTAAATTTAAATATGTCTAAATAAAATATTAGGATTAATATTAAATGGAAGTTAAAATATAAATGTGAAAATAGATTCTATGTTATATATATGGGTAAGCTAAAATAAATAGAATATTCCAAAATAAGATTTTGGTTTTTAAATAGATATTTAAATAGAACTTGTTTTAATATATAAAAATAACTAAAGTTATAAACGATGTTAATAGATATGATGAATTAATCATCAAGGGATAAATGGGCAATATTAAACTCAAGTAGGAAGTTTAAAATAGAAATTGAAATCATTTGAAAGGAAACGACGGGTTTTATTCTGAAATTCGGAATTTAAATTGGATTGAGTTTCAAATAGATGTTTGAAAAGAAAACTTGTTCTAAACAAAGAAGTTAAATTTATAAACGACGTTTATAAATTAAGGGAAAATAAATTAACAGTTGATAATTCAGAAATTTAAATTCAAATATGAATTTAACCGTGAATTGGAAATCGTTTCAAAAAAAGGAACGACGGATTTTATCTTGATATTTGGAATATAAAAACGATTTGAGATTAGTTTAAGAAATTTTATTGTGTAATGGCCCGCAAATCCGTACTATCTGAGTTGACTAATAACACCACACATCCAATCCAAATTGCACAGAAATACGAATCATTATTAGAAAGAAGTTAGAGGATGAGAAATAGAAAGAAAGAAATATTAGAATAGAAGAAAATGAAGATCACAAACTCACAGCGGAACGAATAAAATATATTAAATAACATAACTTTTTGAGATACAAACCAGTAACTTTATACACATACCATCATCAGAGCACAACAGCTATTCCTGGAACAGTTATAAACACCTGTTTCCAGATACAACACAATACACAGCGGAAATATGATAGTCTATAGCTAACTGGTGAAGCCTGCTGCTTCCAGCTCTCCCAAGTGAATCTGTAAAATCCCGACTACTTGACTGCCCGTAGAAATTTGGGCACCCAAGAGTTTAGGGAAAACAAAACAAAATAAACTCTGGGTCAGTCATGGGGCTGGTGCGAGTAAACTCCAACCATTTGTCTAACTTTCAAAATCCTTTCGAAGGAAAAGATAATAGTAAGACCAGCCCACACATAAACATGGACGGTTTTTACCTTACTATAACCCAAAACACTTTGATACAAAAATCCAGTGATATTATAATAGTGCCTAAATCAAATAAATAACCAAATAGCAGAACGCTTGCATCTCACGCTCCATATATAATATAAAATCAAAAACCGCAGGCGCTTATTGGAGATTGGATTTCCAACATGACAAGGTATGGAACCACCTTCCGATAGTGTATCTCTAGAGAGGAATACACTGGGTTCAACAAGAACATCTTGCAACCCAGCCCATACATGATCGACCACTCATTTCGCTTGAGTGTATCGAATGTATATCACCAACGGTTGAAATCAGCAACCGTTTCCCCGGATGGGACAGCATCGAATAAAATAAGGAATTAAATGAATCTCTAGATAGGTGATAATACACCCTAATGGGAGCGACCCACATAGCCATGCTGCCTGCCTGATTTTTGTCATTTCCCGGTTGTTGAGGCCTGAGGCTACGATTACTTTCCATTCATTGATAGCACAATTACTCTGAATGCCACATTGTCAGATCCGTTAATCATTTATCGATTTGCACAAATATATTCTGGATATTATGCTAAGGGAATAAATCTGTTGCCACCATATATATTTATACATACCAATATATTTGATCATTTGAAATACTTTGTTAGACATCCGTCCATATACATTCGTTCTGGGACTGAACGAAACCGAAGGCACAACTTCTATTAATAGAAAAAGCCCTTGCACTTCACTCCGTCTTCGATTATCTTCATATAATCTGATACGCAACGCTACTGCCAATACGGAGTGGTTCACGGATAATAATCCAACCGGTCTCTCCATATTGACGACGATATTGGCAAACACTTCGACAGTCGGTTATTTAACTATCGAAGTAAAACAAACATCCATTATAGCATCAAACAATCACTGGGCCTTTTAGTTTATATTTCATTAATTAAAACACTTCTCCAATTCCTTATCAATATTTGTTAACCAAATATTCCCAGTAATCTTATTGGTCTCTTACGCTATTTGGAAAAACATTTCCATGTATCACCTTCTTTTATTTCCTGTATTTAGAAAATATATTCTATTTGCAATTGAAAACAATTTCAATCACTTATCTATTTTCCGACTACTTTAATTATACTCAGGAAATATTTACTTTTGTATTTCCAAAATTCCACCACTTGGGTTAAAACGAATGTTGTGCAAAACATCGTTACGACAACCCAAAATATTTTATTCAACGAACTATTATTCAAACACTTCTCTTCGAGACTGTATCTTTCTATTTCTCAATTAAAAATGAAATCAATCAAGTTGGGGTATAACTACCTCTCAGACCTTGACTGAAAACATCATTAACTTCAAAACAGACAAAACCACTTACCTCAAATAATCAACATTATAAAAACCAATTATTCATTTTTAAACGTATATATGTTTCTCTTTCTATTACTAGCCTATCGATTTCCTTTTTATTTATAATATTCTATTTTAAATTCGTTTCCTTATCGAATTCTATATATATCGATTCATTTATTTCTAACTATCAAATTTTTCTTAAAAATATTCTAACTCCTTAAATTCCCGGAAAAATTCGCCATAACCTCCCTTGTACCGGGAGCATCGGGATATTTCAAATAGCCTCTCATGGCCCTCATCAATCCAAAAGAAAAAGAAAAAGCCAAGCGGCTTGCCGATACAGCGCATAAAATCTCATATATGAATTTAAACATGTACCTTTTTGTCGGGCACATGTATTATAATCTTCATATACTTCATCCCATACCTGTCTAACACATGTTTACCTATTTCAATTCAATTCGACTCAACCCATTCGTTTGAATTCAGTTTCGCCCATTTATTCTTTAATTAGCTTCTTAGCCTATTTCACTTCTTTGTTTGAACATAACAAGTTCAAATAAAATATTTTGCTTGCTCATTACAAAATTGAATTCCCATTTCAATTCAAGTTTCTTTCGATTTCGAATACAAATTTCCAAATCGAATTCACTTATTCAAAGCCCAGTTTCAATTTAAAATCTCATTAACTAATTATTATTCAAATTAGTTAATTCTATTCAATGATCAAAAATCTGATTTCTATTTCAAAAATCAATTCATTACTCCACCTGAGTTCACATATAATATACAACTCAAATCTGAAATTTTATAAATAGAAATTCGGATTTTATTCGCTTAAAATCCATTTATAAAATTAAATAAACCATTATGGTTTTTAAATTGTTATGGCGCTGTTTTTCTGAAAATTTGATTTTGATATAACTCAAAATTTATTCGACGAAATCCAGATTTTTCTCCTCCGTTAGATAACTATTATCAAATCGGTCCTGACGTTTCTTGTTTCAAAGAATTCCGACTTCAATTGAGTTCTATATACTCAATTGAAGTTCGAAACGACAATTTTTGAACTGCAGCGCTGCGGCGAGTTCGTTTTAATTTTATTTATAAATATAAACGTTTAAACTTCGTTTATAATAAATTCAACTTCATTCTGATATATTTTTAATATATATCAAATCAAATTTTTCCCAATTCAACATACTATTTCCAATCTTCTAAAATTGTCGATTTTTCTTTATTCAGTAATAAATTCATTTATATTTCAATCTTTTATATTTAATTTCAATTCCTTTTATAAATTACAAATCCTTTGGATTTATTTCTATTTTGTTTAAAAATCCACATTTTGAAATATATTTCATCATTCCCATTTCGAAATGATTTCCAACTTTCTGTTTCAAATTCTCTTTTCAATTCTCTTTGAAATTTCTATATTCAAATTCTATTTGAATTCTCTATATTCAAATTATATTTTTCAATTCCATTTGAATTTCTATTTTCAATTCCATTCAAATTCTATTCAAATTCTATATATTCAAATTATATTCAAATTCTATATATTCAAATTCCATTCAAATTCTATATATTCAAATTCCCCTTTCAACTCTATTTGAATTTCATATTGAAATTCTATTTCAATTCAATTTCAAATTCTCTATATTCAAACTCCATTCGAATTTCTATATTCGAATTCTATATTTAAAATTCCTTTATTCCAATTTCATTTCACTTTCTAAATTCAAATTCTATATTAAAATTTCCTTTATATTTTCTATATTCAAATTCCATATTTAAAATTTCTTTATCCCAATTCCATTTCACTTTCGATATTCAAATTCTATATTTGAATTCCTATATATTTTCTATATTCAAACTCCATTTCACTTTCTTTATTGAAATCCATTCGAATTCCTTTGAATTCAAATTCTATTTGAATTCCTTTAAATTCAAATTCTATTTCAATGCCTTTGAATTCAAATTCTATTTCAATTCCTTTGAGTTCAAATCCCATGTTTAAATTCCTTTGAATTCAAATATTCAAATTATCTCTTGATGATTTATTCATTATATTTATAAACACTATTTTATAAATTTCCTTGTTTTATTTAAACAAGCCTATTTCGAAATCTATTTAAAACCAAAATCTTATTTTGGAAATTCTCTTTGCATTTTCTATATTCAAATTCCATTGAATTTCTCATATTCTAAATTCTATTTGAATTTCTCATATTCAAATTCTATTTGAATTCCTCATTTGAAATTTCAAATTCTATTTTAGAGAAAAATAGAATTTCCTTTTAAATCTGCGAAATTCCTTTTCATGATATTTTTAAATATCAACACTTAGGCCCCGTGATATTTAAACACCAAATAACCAATTATTTATTTTAGGTTTTCTAACACATCATGTAAGATAACATATATGAAACCAAACAAACAACAGATAATATATTTTTGAGGAATCCTGTTGGATCCCTCCTACCTGTTTTTCCTGCATCCACAGACGTTAGTCAATAGAAATAATACCCATTCTGCTTCGAGGCAGGATATCGTGGTATGAAGGTCGTTCACTAATATATATTTGTGGGGCGCATAGGGAAATCATCCGCTATGAAACTGCGGGCATCCGCTAATGAGATTGCGGGAATCCAACCAATCATCAACCATATATATATATATATATATATATAATAGTCAAGCCTAAATAACTAATATATTTAAAGCAACCAGAAAAATCCAAACAAGCAACAACAATTATTTTTAACGGATAAAAATAATTCTAATTAAAAGGTGAGTGAGATTTACTCACCGTGATTTTTATTTTTCGAACATCCGATTAAATGTCAAGTCTTCCCAGCTACAAATCAACTCGAATTACCTCGAATAAATTTATTTCGCACCTAAGATAATTTATTTTTAATAAACAATTAAATATTTATTTATTTAAATTAGCTAAAGTAAATAAATAAATCTATGAATTTTAAATTTTCTAAAAACAGTACCTTACCGTCTAAAATATTTCACTACTTGTCTCCATTTTAGAAAGCCACAAACACTGGAAAACCTACTCCTAACCATCCATGTTTTGTGAGCACTACCTGAAACACCACAAGGACTCCGACCCTCCAGCTTATTTGCATGCTAGAACCTCCTGTAGCCAACCAGCATTCACTGTCTTCACCCTGATGTTGCCTTCTCCCTTGAACCGGATCTGGCCTTGTTGAACGGGTTGCGATTGAAGCTACTGTGACCACCAGCGAGTGACGCGTTTTGCCACCTCGAGTTCACCAAGGCACCCACCCCGACATCGACCTCACCGACTCATAGAAACTCCCAATTCGATCTCGATGCCTCACCAGATCTCGTTCGAATCAATCGCGAACTCCGTAATCGAATTCGCACTCCATTCTTCAGTTGCGCCCAATACTTGACGCTCACCTCCGCTCTTGAGCCATGAAATCCTTAGCGTCGAGCATTAGGGAACATCGCGCTTCATGTTTTCCCTTTTTTTTATTTCTTGTTTTGAATTTTATGGAATCGATTCGGCTATGAGAGGAAGAGGGCCTCGATTCCATTTTCTGATTTTGAATGGAGAACGAAAGCAAATGCTTTTGATTTTTAAGGAATTCAAATAACCATAAAAAGGGATTTCGATTTTTAAGTGCTTAAGAATGAATGAAAGGGTACTGGTATTTTATCGATAGAGATGCCTCACGGTTAAGGAAACAAAGGTAGGTGTTTTATTGGGTAGGATTTATCTGAGGTGGGTGTTGATTGGTACAGAGTTTATTAAGGGAAGGTATTAAATGGTACGATGTTTATTCAGTTTAAAAATATCCTGTGATCGCGAACTCCTTTTTGAACACAACGACCGACCTTCCTAGGGTAAAACCGCTATTCTGAATCCACTGGAACAGGTATCGAAACTCAATTCAACCATATGGAGGAGATATTAATTCAAAATGATATAAATTAAATTCAAAACAATTTAATTCCTTGATAATAAATTATTATCATCGTCTATATCTATATTCAAATAGAATATATATTGAAATCGAATTTATACCAGTCATCTGGATTGTTTTTGATTCAGTTTAAAATTATGGATTTCAATTGTTTTAGATTCGATAATTATATATATGTATATTCAAAATAAACCGTATATCAATTATTAAATCAACAACTCAATATAAAAATCCATTTATGTTATAAATTCAATATTTAAAACCATACAAAATATTTAAAATAAATCTACCAAAAATCCGGGTCGTTACATTCTTTCCCCCATAAAATAATTTCGTCCTTGAAATTGCTAAGGTAGGAAAAATGGTATAAATCCATTACTTTTCGAAATCTCACTTACGTTGAAACTCAAATCCTCATATTTCAACAAATTTAATTCCACCAAAACTTTTGGTCTTCCTTCATTTAATTCGAATGATCTATGATCAATCCATTTATATCCAATCTATGTTCTATTAAACCAAGTCAAATTGATTCTAGTCAATTGATTCACTTCAATCCATTTAACTAGCTTAAGTTAAATTCCACTTCCGGAATCCAAATCCCAGGGTTTTCATTTCAAATCCTTTTGAAATCACTTAAACATGTACATATATTTATAATCTTTACAAAATCAAAATATTTGAATTTTCCAACTAAACTTGTTTTCTTTCAAACAAATTCCCATCAAAACTTTTCTAAGTAGCAATTCATCACATACAAACTCGAAAATGAACACTGATAATGCTGCAGTCATCATCAGAATTATCTTCCAGCCACTTAACTGAGTTCAGTGCTTTATCACTTTTAAAATCCATTCAAAAATGATTTTTATTTAAAACCTTCCAAAACAAAGCTATATTATTTTAATATACTTCGAAAAATAATTTTCTAAACACCCAGGATTTAAAATTCCAAATTCTGGTTTGAATTCAATTTTAATTCATCTCATTTGTACATTTAATTCATATACAAATTCTATTTTGGTTATAAATAACCATTTTATTTTATAATCTCTTCTGATTATAATGATAACATCCAACACATCAATAATTTCAGTAAATTATTCTTTTTATATCAAATATAATTTTGGGCAAAATTATTTCATTTACCCACATTAAAACAATATCGCGTTCAATCTTCTATTCAAGTATTTACAAACTCTTATCGACGTCGTGGTGCCCCACGATTCGATCAGAATTCAAAAACCACTTAACAGACTAGCCAACACAATATAAAATAATTTTTATATCAATTAACAAATACGCCTCTCATATATATACACTCAACTCATTCTAGGGTAGTACTGACCCTATCTCTAATTAGCACATGCCACCACAACCTAGGTATTCGCTCAACCTAAGCTCTGATACCAACTGTAATGGCCCGCAAATCCGTACTATCTGAGTTGACTAATAGCACCACACATCTAACCCAAATTGCACAGAAATACGAATCATTATTAGAAAGAAGTTAGAGGATGAGAAATAGAAAGAAAGAAATATTAGAATAGAAGAAAATGAAGATCACAAACTCACAGCGGAACGAATAAAATGTATTAAATAACATAACGTTTTGAGGTACAAACCAGTAACTTTATACACATACCATCATAAGAGCACAACAGTTATTCCTGGAATAGTTATAAACACCTGTTTCCAGATACAACACAGTACATAGCGGAAATGTGATAGTCTATAGCTAACTGGTGAAGCCTCCTGCTTCCAGCTCTCCCAAGTGAATCTGTAAAATCTCGACTACTTGATTGCCCGTACAAATTTGGGCACCCAAGAGTTTAGGGAAAACAAAACAAAATAAACTCTGGGTCAGTCATGGGACTGGTGTGAGTAAACTCCAACCATTTGTTTAACTTTCAAAATCCTTTTGAAGGAAAAGATAATAGTAAGACCAACCAACACATAAACATGGACGGTTTTTACCTTACTATAACCCAAAACACTTTGATACAAAAATCCAGAGATATTATAATAGTGTCTAAATCAAATAAATAACCAAATAGCAGAACGCTTGCATCTCACGCTCCATATATAATATAAAATCAAAAACCGCAGGCGCTTATTGGAGATTCGATTTCCAACATGACAAGGTATGGAACCACATTCCGATAGTGTATCTCTAGAGAGGAATACACTGGATTCAACAGGAACATCTTGCAACCCAGCCCACACATGACCGACCACTCATTTCGCTTGAGTGTATCGAATGTATATCACCAACGATTGGGATTAGCAATCGTTTCCCCGAATGGGACAACATCGAATAGAATAAGGAATTAAATGAATCTCTAGATAGGTGATAATACATCCTAATGGGAGCGACCTACATAGCCATGCTTCCTGCCCGATTTTCGTCATTTCCCGGTTGTTGAGGCCTGAGGCTACGATTACTTTCCATTCATTGATAGCACAATTACTTTGAATGCCACATTTTCAGATCCGTTAATCATTTATTGATTTGCACAAATATATTCTGGATATTATGCTAAGGGGATAAAACCGTTGCCACCATATATATTTATACATACCAATATATTCGATCATTGGAGATACTTTGTTAGACATCTGTCTATATACGTTTGTTTTGGGACTGAACGAAACCGAAGGCACAACTTCTATCAATAGAAAAAGCCCTTGCACTTCAATCCATTTTCAATTATCTTCATATAATCTGATCCGCAACGCTACTGCCAATACGGAGTGGTTCACGGATAATAATCCAACCGGTCTCTCTATATTGACGACGATATTGGCAAACACTTCGATAGTCGGTTATTTAACTATCGAAGTAAAACAAACATCCATTACAGCATCAAATAATCAGTGGGCCTTTTAATTTATATTTCATTAATTACAACACTTCTCCACTTCCTTATCAATATTTGTTAACCAAATATTCCCAGTAATCTTATTGGTCTCTTACGCTATTTGGAAAAACATTTCCATGTATCGCATTTTTTATTTCCTGCATTTAGAAAATATATTCTATTTGCAATTGAAAACAATTTCAATCACTTATATATTTTCCGACTACTTTAATTATACTCAGGAAATATTTACTTTTATATTTCCAAAATTCCACCACTTGGGTTAAAACGAATGTTGTGTAAAACATCGTTACGACAACCCAAAATATTTTATTCAACTAATTATTATTCAAACACTTCTCTTCGAGACTGTATCTTGCTATTTATCAATTAAAAATGAAATCAATCAAGTTGGGGTATAACTACCTCTCAGACCTTGACTGAAAACTTCATTAACTTCAAAACAGACAAAACCACTTACCTCGAATAATCAACATTATAAAAACCAATTATTCATTTTTAAACGTATATATGTTTCTCCTTCTATTACCAGCCTATCGATTTCCTTTTTGTTTATAATATTCTATTTTAAATTCGTTTCCTTATCGAATTCTATATATATCATTACATTTATTTCTAACTTTCAAAATTTTCTTATAAATATTCTAACTCCTTAAATTCCTGGAAAAATTCTCCATAACTTCCCTTGTACCGGGAGCATCGGGATATTTCAAATAGCCTCCCATGGCCCTCACCAATCCAAAAGAAAAAGAAAAAGCCAAGCAGCTTGCCGATACGGTGCATAAAATCTAATATATGAATTTAAACATGTACCTTTTTATTGGGCACATATATTATAATCTTCATATACTTCATCCCATACCTGTCTAACGCATGTTCACCTGTTTCAATTCAATTCGACTCAACCCATTCGTTTGAATTCAGTTTCGCCCATTTATTCTTAATTAGCTTCTTAGCCTATTTCACTTCTTTGTTTGAACATAACAGGTTCAAATAAAATATTTTGCTTGCTCACTACAAAATTGAATTCCCATTTCAATTCAAGTTTCTTTTGATTTCGAATATAAATTTCCAAATCCAATTCACTTATTCAAAGCCCAATTTCAATTTAAAATCTCATTAACTAATTATTATTCAAAATAGTTAATTCTATTCAATAATCAAAAATCTGATTTCTGTTTCAAAAATTAACTCATTACTCCACCTGAGTTCACATATAATCTACAACCAAATCTAAAATTTTCTAAATAGAAATTCGGATTTTATTCGCTTAAAATCCTTTTATAAAATTAAATAAACCGTTATGGTTTTTAAATGGTTATGGCGCTGTTTTTCTGAAAATTTGATTTTGATATAACTCAAAATTTATTCAACGAAATCCAGATTTTTCTCCTCTGTTGGAAAACTATTATCAAATCGCTCCTGACGTTTCTTATTTCAAAGAATTCCGACTTTAATTGAGTTCTGTATACTCAATTGAAGTTCGAAACGACAATTTTCGAACTACAGTGCTGCGACGAGTTCGTTTTAATTATATTTATAAATATAAATGTTTAAACTTCGTTTATAATAAATTCAACTTCATTCTGATATATTTTTAATATATATCAAATCAATTTTTTCCAAATTCAACATACTATTTCCAATCTTCTAAAATTGTCGATTTTTCCGTATTCAGTAATAAATTCATTTATATTTCGATCTTTTATATTTAATTTCAATTCCTTTTATAAATTACAAATCCTTTGGATTTATTTCTATTCTGTTTAAAAATCCACATTTTGAAATATATTTCGTCGTTCCCATTTCGAAATGATTTCCAATTTTCTATTTCAAATTCTCTTTTCAAATCTCTTTGAAATTTCTATATTCGAATTCTATTTGAATTCTCTATATTCAAATTCTATTTTTCAATTCTATTTGAATTTCTATTTTCAATTCTATTCAAATTCTATATATTCAAATTCTATTCAAATTCTATATATTCAAATTCTATTCAAATTCTATATATTCAAATTCCCCTTTCAACTCTATTTGAATTTCATATTGAAATTCTATTTCAATTCTATTTCAAATTCTCTATATTCAAACTCCATTTGAATTTCTATATTCGAATTCTATATTTAAAATTCCTTTATTCCAATTTCATTTCACTTTCTAAATTCAAATTCTATATTTGAATTTCCTTTATATTTTCTATATTCAAATTCCATATTTAAAATTTCTTTATCTAAATTCCATTTCACTTTCGATATTCAAATTCTATATTAGAATTCCTATATATTTTCTATATTAAAACTCCATTTCACTTTCTTTATTCAAATCCATTTGAATTCCTTTGAATTCAAATTCTATTTGAATTCCTTTAAATTCAAATTCTATTTCAATGCCTTTGAATTCAAATTCTATTTCAATTCCCTTGAGTTCAAATCCCATATTTAAATTCCTTTGAATTCAAATATTCAGATTATCTCTTGATGATATATTCATTATATTTATAAACACTATTTTATAAATTTCCTTGTTTTATTTAAACAAGCCTATTTCGAAATCTATTTAAAACCAAAATCTTATTTTGGAAATTCTCTTTGCATTTTCTATATTCAAATTCCATTGAATTTCTCATATTCAAAATTCTATTTGAATTTCTCATATTCATATTCTATTTGAATTTCTCATATTCAAATTCTATTTGAATTCCTCATTTGAAATTTCAAATTCTATTTTAGAAAAAAAATAGAATTTCCTTTAAATCTGTGAAATTCCTTTTCATGATATTTTTAAATATCAACACTTAGGCCCAGTGATATTTAAGCAGCAAACAACCAATTATTTATTTCAGGTTTTCTAACACATCATGTAAGATAACATATATGAAACCAAACAAACAACAAATAATATATTTTTTAAACTGTTTTTCGTGCATCCACATACGTTAGTCAATAGAAATAATAACCATCCTGCTTCGAGGCAGGATATCGCGGTATGAAGGTCACCCACTAATATATATTTGTGGGGCGCATAGGGAAATCATCCGCTATGAAACTGCGAGCATCCGCTAATGAGACTGCGGGAATCCAACCAATCATCAACCCAATATTTATATAATAGTCAAGCCTAAATAACTAATAAATTTAAAGCAACTAGAAAAATCCAAACAAGCAACAACAATTATTTTTAACGGATAAAAATAATTCTAATTAACAAGTGAGTGAGATTTACTCACTGTGATTTTTATTTTCTGAACATCCGATTAGATGTCGAGTCTTCCCAGCTACAAATCAACTCGAATTACCTCAAATAAATTTACTTCGCACCTTAGCTAATTTATTTTTAATTAACGATTAAATATTTATTTATTTAGACTAGCTAAAGTAAATAAATAAATCTATGAATTTTAATTTTTCTAAAAACAGTACCTTACTGCCTAAAATATTTCACTGCTTGTCTCCATTTTAGAAAGCCACAAACACTGGAAAACCTACTCCTAACAATCCATGTCTTGTTAGCACTACCTGAAACACAACAATGGCTCTCCAGCTTATTTTCATGCTAGAACCTCCTGTAGCCAACCAGCATTCACTGTCTTCACCCTGACGTTGCCTTCACCCTTGAACCGGATCTGGCCTTGTTGAACGGGTTGCGATTGAAGCTACTGTGACCAACAGCGAGTGACGCGTTTTGCCATCTCGAGTTCACCAAGGCAACCACCCCGACATCGACCTCACCGACTCATGTAAACTCCCAATTCGATCTCGATGCCTCACCAGATCTCGTTCAAATCAATTGCGAACTTCGGAATCGAATTCGCACTCCATTCTACAGTTGCGCCCACTACTTGACGCTCACCTCCGCTCTTGAGCCATGAAATCCTTAGCGTCTAGCATCAGGGAACATCGCGCTTCCTGATTTCCCTTTTTTTCTTTTTTTGAATTTTATGGAATCGTTTCAGTTATGAGAGGATGAGGGCCTCGATTCCATTTTCTGATTTTGAATGGAGAACGAAAGCAAATGCTTTTGAATTTTAAGGAATTCAAATAACCATAAAAAGGGGATTTCGATTTTTAAGTGCTTGAGAATGACCGAAAGGGTACTGGTATTTTACAGATAGAGATGCTTCACGGTTAAGGAAACGAATTGTAACAACCCGAAAATCTGGGCCAGTTTAAAATTTTTATTTTGGCAATTTTGGCGAATTTTGATTATTTAAAATGAATTATTTTAAATAATATCGACGAGAAATTTATTTTGGAATTGAAATTCGATCGTATATATTATATACGTCATCGTTAGAATATATATAATTATATATAATTATAAATAGAATTGAAAATGGCGCGGTAGTTCGATAATTCGATTTCAAATTTCAATTGAACGTACCGGGTGCAGAACAATCCGGATTTTAGTGAAACCAAAAACATTAGGATCTAATTGAGAATATCTTTCCATCGAATCTGAAAAATCAAGATTTCATAGCGGGAACCAAAAGATATGTCCAGTTGAAAATTCTGAATAGTCGCTATGGAATTCAGGCCCTTAAAAATGGATATTTTGCAAACGACCTCGGATTTCGACGAAACCACTTTTGTTGGGTCCGTGACGTAAAGTTATTGCTAGATTCCAAATTTCATAATTTTTCGAATCGATATGTGAGCGTGGCAAAGGAAAACGCGTTTGACCAGTTTCAGTTGATTTTAATCGACTGGAAATTGGCCATTTTTCCAACGGTCTCAGAATTCGACGAAACTAGTTTTATTAGGACCGTATCGTCAATACGAAGCTAGAAAATATTTTTCTGTAATTTATCGAGTTAGTATGTGCCCCCGGTAAATTGAAATGCGTGTTCAAAATCAATATATAGAGTTATATGTTGATTTTGACGAAAACTGATTGTAACTATCGAATCAGCTTGCGATACATATCCCATTGTGTTCGGAATGGGGGTAAAACGTTAGGGACGATAGGCAGTGGGCCTCGTTTGGAAGTCGAAAATAAAAGTTGCTTTTTGTGGAAAATTAAATAATAAAAAAAACCCTTTCTACCCCGTTAACCCGCTCTGGCCCCCCCTCTCTCCTTTTAATCGATTCAGAAGATAAAAAAAAAGCGACTGCGAAAACCCGCCGCCACCCTCGGAGGACCACCGCCGCCTCGAGAAGACCCCCCCTCGTCGGATCGAGAGCCCCCCCTCTGAAGCCCGACGAACCCTCCTCCCTGTCCGATCGTGCACCCCCCTGAACCCGAAACCCACCACCGCCCCTTCAGAAGCTCCACCCCCTAGCCTCCACCGCCTGCTCCTCTTCTCTCCCCTCCTCTAACTGAATCGAATGCCGCCAGCACCCCAAGACCCACCAGACCCCCCCCTTAGCGATGCAGTGTAAGTTTTCTTTTCTGATTGTTTGTTATAATTGATTTTAAATATTTAGTTTAGTTTAATCAGTTTAAAAATCTGATTTCTTTTGAGTGAATAAGAGTGTACATTGTTTTTCAAAATTGAAAAAGCTTAGATTTTTAATTTGATAAAACTTGGATTTGTATGATAGAAAGATCTAAATTTTAAAAATAGAAAGGAGATGTTTTTAAAATAGAAGATATGATTTTTAGAATTGTAAAGATATGGAATAATTTTTAAAGGAATAAAAATATGATTTTTATATTTTTAAAGTATTAAAAATATAGTCTTTACTATATAGAAGAAATAAAAATATGATTTTTATATTTTTTAAAGTATTAAAAATATAGTCTTTACTATATAGAAGAAATAAAAATATGATTTTTATATTTTTAAAGTATTAAAAATATAGTCTTTACTATATAGAAGAAATAAAAATATGATTTTTATATTTTTTAAAGTATTAAAAATATAGTTTTTACTATCTAGATGATATAAAAATATGATTTTTGTTTAGGTAGAGGAAAAAAATATAATTTTTACATGATAGGAATATTAAAAATATCATCTTTATATAGGTAGCATAATAAAAATGTGATTTTTATAATGATGAAATAGAAAGGACGATATTTTGAGATGAGTAGTGAAGTAAAAATATGATTTTTACTTCGGGAAAAATATAGATTTTTGCAACAAGGAAGTTATAATTTTTATTATCCATAACGAGTTATAAAGATTTGATTTTGAAGGGAAAAAGAAGAAAGGCGAAATCTATATTTTTAAAATGGAATTTTTATCTATATGATAGCAAAGTAAAAATTCGATTTTTATATATTGAACAACGAAGTAAAAATTCGATTTTTATATATATAATAACAAGGTAAAAAAAATTCGATTTAAAAATGTGTGAAGCGATTATAAAAATATGATTTTTAAATGGAAAGTGAACAAATAAAAATGTGATTTTTATTTTAAAGACATCAAAATATAAAAATGTGTGATTTTTATATATGTAGTGACTACGGACAACGAAGGTGATAAAAAGGCGAGAACGACGAAGGTTTCTGCAAATGAAGTGTCGTGAAGTTGGGATAGCTATCAGTGAGAATTTCTCACCTTTCAATTTCTTTTTCTAGTTATATATATATATACTAGGATGCAGACGGTGCTTAGTAGCACCCGACACAATCGTCCACAGACCATGGACTTGTTTGTTTGGTTGCATAAATTAGTTAGATTATTTGATTGAAATTAAATTGTTTGGTGAAATGAATGTATTTGATTGATGTGTGAATGGCGTGGGCCTTCACTAGACCGGGGATAAGGCTAGGCCTCGTCCCGTTTCTAGTATCGTGCCGTTATGCCGCCGAAATTTTCTAAAATAAGTTAGAAAAATAAAAATATCATTTTATTTAAAGAATGAACTGAATAGAAATTCATATGTTAAAATAAAATTTTTTATCGTTAAAAATATATAATTTTTAACGTGAATATGAATATGTGAATGTGAATAAATAAATATTCATTTACAAACCGGACGGTTTGTTTATGTACACCTATTTGAAGGACATTGATTGGGATGATAAATTTTACACATCACCCAACTGCACAAATAAAATATGTGTTTGTTTGTTTGAAACCCCACACGGGTGTTGGGATGAAATTTGAAGTTCACTCATCCTGATTGATTAAATATGTCGATCGATTGATTGACAGGCTGTTATAAGCGTTAGATATCTATATTTGATGCTTATGCAGTGTAGTGCACTTTGGTTGATGGTTGATTATTTTTCAATGCTATTATATACGTGTGATGTATGAAAATCCATATAATTAACATTATATGGTGATTGATTGGGCCTCATTCCAATTTAGAAAATAAAGAATAATATAAAATAAAGGTTCATGTGTTGACTGTACTCATCCGTTGAGATTAGTCATGTGTTGAACGAAATGTTTTGATAATAACAAATATTTTGATAATAGAAATATTTGAAATAGAATATTTGAAAATAGAAATATATGAATCCGTGTTGATTAGATTGACGCCATTTTGACGTGAACGATATTTATATCAATTTTATTCATTTTAAAAATGAATATTGAAAAGTGATTTCGAAATCGAATATTTTGAAATGAAAATTGAATTTCAATTGAATATATAACGATTTCGAATTAAATTGAATAGAAAACCAATTTGAATTGAATCGAATAGAAAACCAATTTGATTTCAATTGAATATATAACGATTTTGAAATTGAATTGAATAGAAAACCAGTTTGAATTGAATCGAATAGAAAACCAATTTGAATCGAATAGAAAACGATTTTGAAATTGAATTGAATTGAAAATGAATTCAAATTGAATGGAAAATGAATTCAAATTGAATTGAAAGCGAATTGAATTGAATTCAAATTGAATTGAAATTTGAATTGAATAGAAATGAATTTTAAAACGAATTTATAAAGAAGAATTCAATTTTGCTTTGAATTGAAATAGAGGTTGAAATTGTTTTTGAAACGAATTTAAAACTATTTATATAATTCGTTTTAAATAGAAATTGACAAAATATATATTATATATATTATATATATAATATAATGGCCTGAATAGAACGCGCCGCGCCGCGGCAGTTCATGAATTTCGACCATTTATTTCAAACGGACATTACGGGAGATCCGACCGTCGGATTCTCCTAAAACCGGAATCGTTGGGTTCGTATCGAAAAGAGCTTTCTAACAAATATTAGAAATTCAAAATCTAACGGTTGGATTTGGAGTTACGTCCAAATCAGATTTGAAAAAGGTCGCTGTAAGTGCAGTTCGATGGCCATTGATGGAAATCGACTGTACGGGCCTTGATAAAATTATTAAAAATAGTAATAATTTGTGTAAAATCATAAGAAATGATTTAGAAAGAATTGGGATGAAAAACTCCCTATTTGAAAAGATAAAAATAGATTTTTATCGAAATGAACTAGTTTTGAACTAGAATTATAATTCTATTTATTTTTAATTAAATAAATTGGATTTGAAATGGTTTTGAAAATAACAAGAATTTCCAATGATTGCATTGGAATGGATTTGAATCGAAATTGTCTTCGGAATATTTCGATGTTGGATTTCGTGACTATACAGATGTTGTTATGGAAATTTGAAAGATATAGATATATATCGTTATTTCCAATACGATATTTGTTGGTCGTAGAATTTGATATTGAATATAAGCCGGGATATTTTCTATTCAGAGCCTTGTATTGAATATCAAATGTGATTTGGGTTTGTCGTGAATGGTGTCTTCAATAACACTGTTCTTGAATCCAGTTGAGAAAAAGATTGAATCTTTTTATTTAGATTTAATGAAGTGTACCAATTAAATAATATTTAATTGGAATTGAATTGATATTGATTTTTGGGTTTATCGTGAACAGTGTTTTAAATAACACTCGTTCTTTAACCCGATAATTAATGGAATGTGACTTTGGGTTTATCGTGAACCGTGTTTTTAAATGACATGGATTCTTTAACCCAGTTAACGATTAAAACTAAGTGGAGTTTTAATGAATCTTTAATTAGATTGAAATGATTGAGGATGGAGTATCACCAGTTTTGCTCCAGGCGATAGGTAAACCTTTAATTAGATTTGAACGTGAAATGGTAATTGAATTTACCGATAACACCGTGGTGTTAGATATGAAGTGCTACCAGTTTTACTTCATGGGATGAATAGGTTGGGATTGGGAAATTAAAACAAATGATTACTTCGGTAAGTTTCGTTAATCCCGACTAATTTGAATTGATATTCAAAAATAGATTAAAGAATAAATTCAAGAATTTATCTTGGATAAAATTAATGGGAACCTTTCCCTATGAATGTGAAATTTAGAAACTAACTGTCGGTTAGCTAAGTAGAATGGTTTTCTGGATATTGATCTGATGTTGGTTTCGGCCTTCGGGGTTAATATTTGGGGAATTATTCTCTTGATTAATTTACGGTTAGTGACTGATGAATTGGAATGAGGCGTATGTTGTGTTTGTGTAACACTTATTTAAAATATACGCGAGTTATTCGGAAAGACCGGGTTTATCCCATTTTGAATAACTGATTCGACGATAAGTCGAAGATGAAGACGATGGTCGAAGACCGGAGGTCTTCATGTCGTTTGGGTAATTACTGATGATCTTGATTGGGCTGTACACCCAAGAAGATGGAAACAGTTAGTGATCGTCCAGACGTACTTGGAGATCGATGGATATGCGGGGTACTAGGTGCCTCCGGTTTCGTTCAGACCCAGAACGGACTTGTAAATGGACTGTGTGTCTGACATTGGATTTTAGTCCGTGTGATTGATCTCTATTAAATATATATCTGTTTGGCGGCGGAGAATTTATTCTCTTGCTTAACGCCCTTCTCTGAGACGTACGAGCTCAGGGGTTATATATTGATGGATATCAAATGCATGGAGTGAATTGCCTGTGTGGCATGCCTAAGTGGCAATTGATCGAGGCTTCTGTTGAAAAGCAAAGTCTTGTGGTGATGATCAAAGCACGACCTTTGTGGTATAGCTTTGTGTAACGTTTGCTTCGCGAGTTTCACACCCGGTATGAACCAAAAACGGGAGAAGGACCTCAGGGAGGGCCTACGTTTCCTCCTAGCTAAAAGTGGCGTCAGTGGTTTTACACGCCCTGATGAGTTTGACTTATGTGGTTGTTGCTGTTGCGAGGTGCCTCGGTTAGATCGGACGATCCGGGTCCGATGGAGTCATTCGTTGGCTCGCTTACGCCCCAAAGGGCGGCGAAACGTAGTGCTCAGGCATTTTAATCCGCTCCATGTGGACCGGCCCTGTCGCTCCAAGGGTCGATGCGTTCTGATCCTGAGACTCGGGCTAGGCAGTCTCGAATCGGTTGAGGACTATCTTTTGCCTCGGTTCATAGATGGAAATCCAATTTCCAAATACGTGACATTCGCGGTTTTATTTGTAAACCTATATATGGCGACATGATATATGGTACCCATGCCGCCTATGATTGATACTTATGATTTTAAGTTGATTTATACACTATGCACTTAATATAGTATCAAATGATTTGTTTTAAAATGTATCAAGCATTCTTTGGCTGTTATAAGGGAAAACCCTATCCCCCGGCTTGCGTTGCATTGTGTGATAGGACCTGGGTCTTATAACAGCTTCATTTTTCTTTATTTAGCATTGCGCTGTTTGTTTTATGCACTGGTATTCTTGGGGGGAAACCCGTTCCGTGTTATACGGCGTGGACCCTTGATTTACCTAATTTTAAAATAAAGATTAATAACTGTTTTAGTTCTCACACCAGTCCCATGACTGACCTGGAGTTTATTGTTTTAACCTAAACTCTGGGTGCCCCTATTTTGACACGGGCAGCTAGTAGTTTTGGTTTTGTAGATTTATATTCACAGGATCCTGGTTTACAGCTGGAACGATATCCGGAAAGCTTTGTATCCGTATATCTCATTCTAGTTGTGTATTTGTATTGTATTATTTTCCGCTGCTATGTATTTAAATGTAATTTAAATCTCTGATATTTCTGTGTAATATTCATTTCTACTCTGTATATTCTTGTAATCTGATGCATTGTTGTAATATACAATGAAATGTTCTTTTATATGCGTTCTGTTGTGGCTTGTTCTCGAACTATCCGACACTTTCCTCACCGGGGAAGTTACGGGTTTTCACAGTTGGTATCAGAGCTTTGGTTTACAAAGCTCAGAGAACAAGACACATTAGAACCATATGAAAGAATTCATCAGATATTGGATTAGTAATATCCAATTAGAATGACTCGTTAGAGATAGGATCAGTAGTATCCTAGAACGAGTGTGAAGAGTATAATTTTCAAATGAAAACAATTTTGTTTTAAAATTCAAATCGCTTTATACGTATTTGATTATCTATTTATTTTGAATATGGACAATCTAATATATAAAGGTTTTGTATATACGCGTCATGAACGTATATTCGAAATTTTAATATATTGGATAGATATAGAATCACATTCTAGACACCCGGAGATGGTTCTGATGATTGACCGATCATCATCCGAATTTATGTTCGAGTTTTGAAGATGTGATTTTCTATATATTTCCATTACACTGGTGTGAGAACCAAAAACTTATATAGCTAGAACACATTGTTGTGAATTGGCATCAAAAACATGATTTTTGTATATATATTAAAATTTATGAATTTGAAACTCTAATTCACTAATTGATTGATGTTTGTGTTGTTTGTTCATTTGTTTGATAATTTTGAACCATTTAGCCTAATTGAATCAAATATTGAATTATATTGAAAATTGGTTGCATTTGCTTGCATATACATATACTTACATTGAACAGGTCATAGCAAGGAGGCTAGAGCAGAGAATAAAATTTGTTTGCCCGACAAATAGGTACATGTTTACTACATAATTTACTGTTTTGTTTGGGTGATGATGATTTTATGAGCCTATTGGCTAGCCGCTTGGCTTTTTCTTTTTCTTTTTGAGATCTGAAGGACCGGGGAAGCTATTTGAAATTCCCCGATGCTCCCGGTGCAGGGGACGTTATGGCGAAATTTTTCGAAAATTTAGGGTGTTAGCCAAATTTTTGAGGAATTTGAAAATTATCAGAAACTAAAAGGTTGGAGAATGAAAGCCAGATCGAACGTAGAGTTGATTAATCAAACCACTTTCGACTTTGTTCCTTTTCGGGGACGAAAAGTTTTAAGTGGGGGAGATTGTAACAACCCGAAAATCTAGGCCAGTTTAAAATTTTTATTTTGGCAATTTTGGCGAATTTTGATTATTTAAAATGAATTGTTTTAAATAATATCGACGATAAATTTATTTTGGAATTGAAATTCGATCGTATATATTATATACGTCGTCGTTAGAATATATATAATTATATATAATTATAAATAGAATTGAAAATGGCGCGGTAGTTCGATAATTCGATTTCAAATTTCAATTGAACGTACCGGGTGCAGAACAACCCGGATTTTAGTGAAACCAAAAACATTAGGATCTAATTGAGAATATCTTTCCATCGAATCCGAAAAATCAAGATTTCATAGCGGGAATCAAAAGATATGTCCAGTTGAAAATTCTGAATAGTCGCTATGGAATTCAGGCCCTTAAAAATGGATATTTTGCAAACGACCTCGGATTTCGACGAAACCACTTTTGTTGGGTCCGTGACGTAAAGTTATTGCTAGATTCCAAATTTCATAATTTTTCGAATCGATATGTGAGCGTGGCAAAGGAAAACGCATTTGACCAGTTTCAGTTGATTTTAATCGACTGGAAATTGGCCATTTTTCCAACGGTCTCAGAATTCAACGAAACTAGTTTTATTAGGACCGTATCGTCAATACGAAGCTAGAAAATATTTTTCTGTAATTTATCGAGCTAGTATGTGCCCCCGGTAAATTGAAATGCGTGTTCAAAATCAATATATAGAGTTATATGTTGATTTTGACGAAAACTGATTGTAACTATCGAATCAGCTTGCGATACATATCCCATTGTGTTCGGAATGGGGGTAAAACGTTAGGGACGACAGGCGGTGGGCCTCGTTTTGAAGTCGAAAATAAAAGTTGCTTTTTGTGGAAAATTAAATAATAAAATAAAAAAAACCCTTTCTACCCCGTTAACCCGCTCTGGCCCCCCCTCTCTCCTTTTAATCGATTCAGAAGATAAAAAAAAGCGACTGCGAAAACCCGCCGCCACCCTCGGAGGACCACCGCCGCCTCGAGAAGACCCCCCCTCGTCGGATCAAGAGCCCCCCCTCTGAAGCCCGACGAACCCTCCTCCCTGTCCGATCATGCACCCCCCCTGAACCCGAAACCCACCACCGCCCCTCCAGAAGCTCCACCCCCTAGCCTCCACCGCCTGCTCCTCTTCTCTCCCCTCCTCTAGCTGAATCGAATGCCGCCAGCACCCCAAGACCCACCAGACCCCCCCTTAGCGATGCAGTGTAAGTTTTCTTTTCTGATTGTTTGTTATAATTGATTTTAAATATTTAGTTTAGTTTAATCAGTTTAAAAATCTGATTTCTTTTGAGTGAATAAGAGTGTACATTGTTTTTCAAAATTGAAAAAGCTTAGATTTTTAATTTGATAAAACTTGGATTTGTATGATAGAAAGATCTGAATTTTAAAAATAGAAAGGAGATGTTTTTAAAATAGAAGATATGATTTTTAGAATTGTAAAGATATGGAATAGTTTTTAAAGGAATAAAAATATGATTTTTATATTTTTAAAGTATTAAAAATATAGTCTTTACTATATAGAAGAAATAAAAATATGATTTTTATATTTTTTAAAGTATTAAAAATATAGTCTTTACTATATAGAAGAAATAAAAATATGATTTTTATATTTTTAAAGTATTAAAAATATAGTCTTTACTATATAGAAGAAATAAAAATATGATTTTTATATTTTTTAAAGTATTAAAAATATAGTTTTTACTATCTAGATGATATAAAAATATGATTTTTGTTTAGGTAGAGGGAAAAAAATATAATTTTTACATGATAGGAATATTAAAAATATCATCTTTATATAGGTAGCATAATAAAAATGTGATTTTTATAATGATGAAATAGAAAGGACGATATTTTGAGATGAGTAATGAAGTAAAAATATGATTTTTACTTCGGGAAAAATATAGATTTTTGCAACAAGGAAGTTATAATTTTTATTATCCATAACGAGTTATAAAGATTTGATTTTGAAGGGAAAAAGAAGAAAGGCGAAATCTATATTTTTAAAATGGAATTTTTATCTATATGATAGCAAAGTAAAAATTCGATTTTTATATATTGAACAACGAAGTAAAAATTCGATTTTTGTATATATAATAACAAGGTAAAAAAATTCGATTTAAAAATGTGTGAAGCGATTATAAAAATATGATTTTTAAATGGAAAGTGAACAAATAAAAATGTGATTTTTATTTTAAAGACATCAAAATATAAAAATGTGTGATTTTTATATATGTAGTGACTACGAACAACGAAGGTGATAAAAAGGCGAGAACGACGAAGGTTTCTGCAAATGAAGTGTCGTGAAGTTGGGATAGCTATCAGTGAGAATTTCTCACCTTTCAATTTCTTTTTCTAGTTATATATATATACTAGGATGCAGACGGTGCTTAGTAGCACCCGACACAATCGTCCACAGACCATGGACTTGTTTGTTTGGTTGCATAAATTAGTTAGATTATTTGATTGAAATTGAATTGTTTGGTGAAATGAATGGATTTGATTGATGTGTGAATGGCGTGGGCCTTCACTAGACCGGGGATAAGGCTAGGCCTCGTCCCGTTTCTAGTATCGTGCCGTTATGCCGCCGAAATTTTCTAAAATAAGTTAGAAAAATAAAAATATCATTTTATTTAAAGAATGAACTGAATAGAAATTCATATGTTAAAATAAAATGTTTTATCGTTAAAAATATATAATTTTTAACGTGAATATGAATATGTGAATAAATAAATATTCATTTACAAACCGGACGGTTTGTTTATGTACACCTATTTGAAGGACATTGATTGGGATGATAAATTTTACACATCACCCAACTGCACAAATAAAATATGTGTTTGTTTGTTTGAAACCCCACACGGGTGTTGGGATGAAATTTGAAGTTCACTCATCCTGATTGATTAAATATGTCGATCGATTGATTGACAGGCTGTTATAAGCGTTAGATATCTATATTTGATGCTTATGCAGTGTAGTGCACTTTGGTTAATGGTTGATTATTTTTCAATGCTATTATATACGTGTGATGTATGAAAATCCATATAATTAACATTATATGGTGATTGATTGGGCCTCATTCCAATTTAGAAAATAAAGAATAATATAAAATAAAGTTTCATGTGTTGACTGTACTCATCCGTTGAGATTAGTCATGTGTTGAACGAAATGTTTTGATAATAACAAATATTTTGATAATAGAAATATTTGAAATAGAATATTTGAAAATAGAAATATATGAAGCCGTGTTGATTAGATTGACGCCATTTTGACGTGAACGATATTTATATCAATTTTATTCATTTTAAAAATGAATATTGAAAAGTGATTTCGAAATCGAATATTTTGAAATGAAAATTGAATTTCAATTGAATATATAACAATTTCGAATTAAATTGAATAGAAAACCAATTTGAATTGAATCGAATAGAAAACCAATTTGATTTCAATTGAATATATAACGATTTTGAAATTGAATTGAATAGAAAACATGTTTGAATTGAATCGAATAGAAAACCAATTTGAATCGAATAGAAAACGATTTTGAAATTGAATTGAATTGAAAATGAATTCAAATTGAATGGAAAACGAATTCAAATTGAATTGAAAGCGAATTGAATTGAATTCAAATTGAATTGAAATTTGAATTGAATAGAAATGAATTTTAAAACGAATTTATAAAGAAGAATTCAATTTTGCTTTGAATTGAAATAGAGGTTGAAATTGTTTTTGAAACGAATTTAAAACTATTTATATAATTCGTTTTAAATAGAAGTCGACGAAATATATATTATATATATAATATAATGGCCTGAATAGAACGCGCCGCGCCGCGGCAGTTCGTGAATTTCGACCATTTATTTCAAACGGACATTACGGGAGATCCGACCGTCGGATTCTCCTAAAACCAGAACCGTTGGGTTCGTATCGAAAAGATCTTTCTAACGAATATTAGAAATTCAAAATCTAACGGTTGGATTTGGAGTTACGTCCAAATCAAATTTGAAAAAGGTCGTTGTAAGTGCAGTTCGATGGCCATTGATGGAAATCGACTGTACGGGCCTTGATAAAATTATTAAAAATAGTAATAATTTGTGTAAAATCATAAGAAATGATTTAGAAAGAATTGGGATGAAAAACTCCCTATTTGAAAAGATAAAAATAGATTTTTATCGAAATGAACTAGTTTTGAACTAGAATTATAATTCTATTTATTTTTAAATAAATAAATTGGATTTGAAATGGTTTTGAAAATAACAAGAATTTCCAATGATTGCATTGGAATGGATTTGAATCGAAATTGTCTTCGGAATATTTCGATGTTGGATTTCGTAACTATACAGATGTTGTTTTGGAAATTTGAAAGATATAGATATATATATCGTTATTTCCAATACGATATTTGTTGGTCGTAGAATTTGATATTGAATATAAGCCGGGATATTTTCTATTCAGAGCCTTGTATTGAATATCAAATGTGATTTGGGTTTGTCGTGAATGGTGTCTTCAATAACACTGTTCTTGAATCCAGTTGAGAAAAAGATTGAATCTTTTTATTTAGATTTAATGAAGTGTACCAATTAAATAATATTTAATTGGAATTGAATTGATATTGATTTTTGGGTTTATCGTGAACAGTGTTTTAAATAACACTCGTTCTTTAACCCGATAATTAATGGAATGTGACTTTGGGTTTATCGTGAACCGTGTTTTTAAATGACATGGATTCTTTAACCCAGTTAACGATTAAAACTAAGTGGAGTTTTAATGAATCTTTAATTAGATTGAAATGATCGAGGATGGAGTATCACCAGTTTTGCTCCAGGCGATAGGTAAACCTTTAATTAGATTTGAACGTGAAATGGTAATTGAATTTACCGATAACACCGTGGTGTTAGATATGAAGTGCTACCAGTTTTACTTCATGGGATGAATAGGTTGGGATTGGGAAATTAAAACAAATGATTACTTCGGTAAGTTTCGTTAATCCCGACTAATTTGAATTGATATTCAAAAATAGATTAAAGAATAAATTCAAGAATTTATCTTGGATAAAATTAATGGGAACCTTTCCCTATGAATGTGAAATTTAGAAACTAACTGTCGGTTAGCTAAGTAGAATGGTTTTCTGGATATTGATCTGATGTTGGTTTCGGCCTTCGGGGTTAATATTTGGGGAATTATTCTCTTGATTAATTTACGGTTAGTGACTGATGAATTGGAATGAGGCGTATGTTGTGTTTGTGTAACACTTATTTAAAATATACGCGAGTTATTCGGAAAGACCGGGTTTATCCCATTCTGAATAACTGATTCGACGATAAGTCGAAGATGAAGACGATGGTCGAAGACCGGAGGTCTTCATGTCGTTTGGGTAATTACTGATGATCTTGATTGGGCTGTACACCCAAGAAGATGGAAACAGTTAGTGATCGTCCAGACGTGCGTGGAGATCGATGGATATGCGGGGTACTAGGTGCCTCCGGTTTCGTTCAGACCCAGAACGGACTTGTAAATGGACTGTGTGTCTGACATTGGATTTTAGTCCGTGTGATTGTTCTCTATTAAATATATATCTGTTTGGCGGCGGAGAATTTATTCTCTTGCTTAACGCCCTTCTCTGAGACGTACGAGCTTAGGGGTTATATATTGATGGATATCAAACGCATGGAGTGAATTGCCTGTGTGGCATGCCTAAGTGGCAATTGATCGAGGCTTCTGTTGAAAAGCAAAGTCTTGTGGTGATGATCAAAGCACGGCCTTTGTGGTATAGCTTTGTGTAACGTTTGCTTCGCGAGTTTCACACCCGGTATGAACCAAAAACGGGAGAAGGACCTCAGGGAGGGCCTACGTTTCCTCCTAGCTAAAAGTGGCGTCAGTGGTTTTACACGCCCTGACGAGTTTGACTTATGTGGTTGTTGCTGTTGCGAGGCGCCTCGGTTAGATCGGACTATCCGGGTCCGATGGAGTCATTCGTTGGCTCGCTTACGCCCCAAAGGGCGGCGAAACGTAGTGCTCAGGCATTTTAATCCACTCCATGTGGACCGGCCCTGTCGCTCCAAGGGTCGATGCGTTCTGATCCTGAGACTCGGGCTAGGCAGTCTCGAATCGGTTGAGGACTATCTTTTGCCTCGGTTCATAGATGGAAATCCAATTTCCAAATACGTGACATTCGCGGTTTTATTTGTAAACCTATATATGGCGACATGATATATGGTACCCATGCCGCCTATGATTGATACTTATGATTTGAAGTTGATTTATACACTATGCACTTAATATAGTATCAAATGATTTGTTTTAAAACGTATCAAGCATTCTTTGGCTGTTATAAGGGAAAACCCTATCCCCCGGCTTGCGTTGCATTGTGTGATAGGACCTGGGTCTTATAACAGCTTCATTTTTCTTTATTTAGCATTACGCTGTTTGTTTTATGCACTGGTATTCTTGGGAGGAAACCCGTTCCGTGTTATACGGCGTGGACCATTGATTTACATAATTTTAAAATAAAGATTAATAACTGTTTTAGTTCTCACACCAGTCCCATGACTGACCTGGAGTTTATTGTTTTAACCTAAATTCTGGGTGCCCCTATTTTGACACGGGCAGCTAGTAGTTTTGGTTTTGCAGATTTATATTCACAGGATCCTGGTTTACAGCTGGAATGATATCCGGAAAGCTTTGTATCCGTATATCTCATTCTAGTTGTGTATTTGTATTGTATTATTTTCCGCTGCTATGTATTTAAATGTAATTTAAATCTCTGATATTTCTGTGTAATATTCATTTCTACTCTGTATATTCTTGTAATCTGATGCATTGTTGTAATATACAATGAAATGTTCTTTTATATGCGTTCTGTTGTGGCTTGTTCTCGAACTATCCGACACTTTCCTCACCGGGGAAGTTACGGGTTTTCACATGAAACTAGGTGTTTTATTGGGTAGGATTTATCTGAGGTAGGTTTTAATAGGTACAAAGTTTATTAAGGGAAGGTATTAATTGGTACGGTGTTTATTCAGTTTTAAAATATCCCGTGATCGTGAACTCCTTTTTGAACACAACGACCGACCTTCCTAGGGTAAAACCGCTATTCCGAACCCCCTGGGACAGGTATCGAAACTCAATTCAACCATATGGAGGAGATATTAATTCAAAATGATATAAATTAAATTCAAAACAATTTAATTCCTTGATAATAAATTATTATTATCGTCTATATCTATATTCAAATAGAATATATATTGAAATTGAATTTATACTGGTCATCTGGATTGTTTTTGATTCAGTTTAAAATTCTGGATTTCAATTATTTTAGATTCAATAATTATATATATATATATATATTCAAAATAAACCGTACATCGATTATTAAATCAATAGCTTAATATAAAAATCCATTTATATTATAAATTCAATATTTAAAACCATACTAAATATTTAAAATAAATCGAACAAAAATTCGGGTCATTACATTCTTTCCCCCTTAAAATAATTTCGTCCTCGAAATTGCTAAGGTAGGAAAAATGGTACAAATCCATTACTTTTCAAAAGTTGAAACTCAACTCCTCATATTTCAACAAATTTAATTCCACCAAACTTTTGGTCTTCCTTTATTTAATTCGAATGGTCTATGATCAATCCATTTATATCCAATCTATGTTATATTAAACCAATTCAAGTTGATTCTAGTCAATTGATTCACTTCAATCCATTTAACTAGCTTAAGTAAAATTCCACTTCCAGAATCCAAATCCCAGGGTTTTCATTTCAAATCCTTTTGAAATCACTTAAACATGTACATATATTTATAATCTTTTCAAATTCAACATATTTGAATTTTCCAACTAAACTTGTTTTCTTTCAAACAAATTCCCATCAAAACTTTTCTAAGGTAGCAATCCATCACTTAGAAACTCGAAAATGAACACTGATAATGCTGCAGTCATCATCAGAATTATCTTCCAGCCACTGAAGTGAGTTCAGTGCTTTATTACATTTAAAATCCATTTAAAAATGATTTTTATTTAAAGATCCTTCCAAAACAAAGCTATATTATTTTAATATACTTCGAAAAATAATTTTCTAAACACCCAAGATTTAAAATTCCAAATTCTGGTTTGAATTCAATTTTAATTCATCTCATTTGTACATTTAATTCATATACAAATTCTATTTTGGTTATAAATAACCATTTTATTTTATAATATCTTCTGATTATAATGATAACATCCAACACATCAATAATTTCAGTAAATTATTCCTTTTATATCAAAATATAATTTTGGGCAAAATTATTTCATTTACCCACATTAAAATAATATCGTGTTCAATCTTTTGTTCAAGTATTTACAAACTCTTATCGACGTCGTGGCGTCCCACGATTCGACCAGAATTCATAAACCACTTAACAGACTAGCCAACACAATATAAAATAATTTTTATATCAATTAACAAATACGCGCTCTCATATATATACACTCAACTCATTCTAGGGTACTACTGACCCTATCTCTAATGAGCACATCCCACCAAAGCCTAGGTATTCGCTCAACCTAAGCTCTAATACCAACTGTAATGGCCAGCAAATCCGTACTATCTGAGTTGACTAATAACACCACACGTCCAACCCAAATTGCACATAAATACGAATCATTATTAGAAAGAAGTTAAAGGATGAGAAATAGAAAGAAAGAAATATTAGAATATAAGAAAATGAAGATCCCAAACTCACAGCGGAACGAATAAAATATATTAAATAACATAACTTTTTGAGATACAAACCAGTAACTTTATACACATACCATCATCAGAGCACAACAGTTATTCCTGGAACAGTTATAAACACCTGTTTCCAGAAACAACACAGTACACAGCTGAAATATGATAGTCTATAGCTAACGGGTGAAGCCTGTTGCTTCCAGCTCTCCTAAGTGAATCTGTAAAATCCCGACTACTTGACTGCCCGCACAAATTTGGGCACCCAAGAGTTTAGGGAAAACAAAACAAAATAAACTCTGGGTCAGTCAAGGGACTGGTGTGAGTAAACTCTAACCATTTGTTTAACTTTCAAAATCCTTTCGAAGGAAAAGATGATAGTAAGACCAGCCCACACATAAACGTGGACGGTTTTTACCTTACTATAACCCAAAACACTTTGATACAAAAATCCAGAGATATTATAATAGTGTCTAAATTAAATAAATAACCAAATAGCAGAACGCTTGCATCTCACGCTCCATATATAATATAAAATCAAAAACCGCAGGCGCTTATTGGAGATTGGATTTCCAACATGACAAGGTATGGAACCACCTTCCGATAGTGTATCTCTAGAGAGGAATACACTGGGTTCAACAAGAACATCTTGCAACCCAGCCCACACATGACCGACCACTCTTTCGCTTGAGTGTATCGAATGTATATCACCAACGGTTGGGATCAGCAACCGTTTCCCCAAATGGGACAGCATCGAATAGAATAAGGAATTAAATGAATCTCTAGATAGGTGATAATACACCCTAATGGGAGCGACCCACATAGCCATGCTGCCTGCCCGATTTTTGTCATTTCCCGGTTGTTGAGGCCTGAGGCTACGATTACTTTCCATTCATTGATAGCACAATTACTTTGAATGCCACATTGTCAGATCCGTTAATCATTTATTGATTTGCACAAATATATTCTGGATATTATGCTAAAGGAATAAATCCGTTGCCACCATATATATTTATACATACTAATATATTCGATCATTGGAAATACTTTGTTAGACATCCGTCCATATACGTTCGTTCTGGGACTGAACGAAACCGAAGGCACAACTTCTATTAATAGAAAAAGCCCTTGCACTTCACTCCGTCTTCGATTATCTTCATATAATCTGATCCGCAACGCTACTGCCAATACGGAGTGGTTTATGGATAATAATCCAACCGGTCTCTCCATATTGACGATGATATTGGCAAACACTTCGATAGTCGGTTATTTAACTATCAAAGTAAAACAAACATCCATTACAGCATCAAACAATCACTGGGCCTTTTAATTTATATTTCATTAATTAAAAGACTTCTCCAATTCCTTATCAATATTTGTAAACCAAATATTCCTAGTAATCTTATTGGTCTCTTAAGCTATTTGGAAAAACATTTCCATGTATCGCCTTCTTTTATTTCCTGTATTTAGAGAATATATTCTATTTGCAATTGAAAACAATTTCAATCACTTATCTATTTTCCGACTACTTTAATTATACTCAGGAAATATTTACTTTTATATTTCCAAAATTCCACCACTTGGGTTAAAACGAATGTTGTGTAAAACATCGTTACGACAACCCAAAATATTTTATTCAACTAACTATTATTCAAACACTTCTCTTCGAGACTGTATCTTGCTATTTATCAATTAAAAATGAAATCAATCAAGTTGGGGTATAACTACCTCTCAGACCTTGACTGAAAACATCATTAACTTCAAAACAGACAAAACCACTTACCTCGAATAATCAACATTATAAAAACCAATTATTCATTTTTAAACGTATATATGTTTCTCTTTCTGTTACCAGCCTATCGATTTCCTTTTTGTTTATAATATTCTATTTTAAATTCGTTTCCTTATCGAATTCTATATATATCGATACATTTATTTCTAACTATCAAATATTTCTTAAAAATATTCTAACTCCTTAAATTCTCGGAAAAATTCGCCATAACCTCCCTTGTACCGGGAGCATCGGGATATTTCAAATAGCCTCCCATGGCCCTCACCAATCCAAAAGAAAAAGAAAAAGCCAAGCGGCTTGCCGATACGGCGCATAAATCCTCATATATGAATTTAAACATGTACCTTTTTGTCAGGCACATATATTATAATCTTCATATACTTCATCCCATACCTGTCTAACACATGTTCACCTGTTTCAATTCAATTCGACTTAACCCATTTGTTTGAATTCAGTTTCGCCCATTTATTCTTTAATTAGCTTCTTATCCTATTTCACTTCTTTGCTTGAACATAACAAGTTCAAATAAAATAATTTGCTTGCTCATTACAAAATTGAATTCCCATTTCAATTCAAGTTTGTTTCAATTTCGAATATAAATTTCCAAATCGAATTCACTTATTCAAAGCCCAATTTCAATTTAAAATCTCAATAACTAATTATTATTCAAATTAGTTAATTCTATTCAATAATCAAAAATCTGATTTCTATTTCAAAAATCAATTCATTTCTCTACCTGAGTTCACATATAATCTACAACTCAAATCTGAAATTTTCTAAATAGAAATTCGGATTTTATTCGCTTAAAATCCTTTTATAAAATTAAATAAACTGTTATGGTTTTTAAATGGTTATGGCGCTGTTTTTCTAAAAATTTGATTTTGATATAACTCAAAATTTATTCAACGAAATCCAGATTTTTCTCCTCAGTTAGGAAACTATTATCAAATCGGTCCTGGCGTTTCTTATTTCAAAGAATTCCGACTTCAATTGAGTTTGTATACTCAGTTGAAGTTCGAAACGACAATTTTCGAACTGCAGCGCTGCGGCGAGTTCGTTTTAATTATATTATAAATATAAACGTTTAAACTTCGTTTATAATAAATTCAACTTCATTTTGATATTTTTTTAATATATATCAAATCAATTTTTTCCCAATTCAACATACTATTTCCAATCTTCTAAAATTGTCAATTTTTCCTTATTCAGTAATAAATTCATTTATATTTTGATCTTTTATTTTTAATTTCAATTCCTTTTATAAATTACAAATCCTTTGGATTTATTTCTATTCTGTTTAAAAATCCACATTTTGAAGTATATTTCGTCGTTCCCATTTCGAAATGATTTCCAATTTACTATTTCAAATTCTCTTTGAAATTTCTATATTCAAATTCTATTTGAATTCTCTATATTCAAATTCTATTTTTTGATTCTATTTGAATTTCCATTTTATATTCTATTCAAATTCTATATTTTCAAATTCTATTCAAATTCTATATATTCAAATTCCTCTTTCAACTCTATTTGAATTTCATATTGAAATTCTATTTCAAATTCTCTATATTCAAACTCCATTTGTATTTCTATATTCGAATTCTGTATTTAAAATTCCTTTATTCCAATTTCATTTCACTTTCTAAATTCAAATTCTATATTTGAATTTCCTTTATATTTTCTATATTCAAATTCCATATTTAAAATTTCTTTATCCAAATTCCATTTCACTTTCGATATTCAAATTCTATGTTTGAATTCCTACATATTTTCTATGTTCAAACTCCATTTTACTTTCTTTATTCAAATCCATTTGAATTCCTTTGAATTCAAATTCTATTTGAATTCCTTTAAATTCAAATTCTATTTCAATGCCTTTGAATTCAAATTCTATTTCAATTCCTTTGAGTTCAAATCCCATATTTAAATTCCTTTGAATTCAAATATTCAAATTATCTCTTGATGATTTATTCATTATATTTATAAACACTATTTTATAAATTTCCTTGTTTTATTTAAACAAGCCTATTTCGAAATCTATTTAAAACCAAATTCTTATTTTTGAAATTCTCTTTGCATTTTCTATATTCAAATTCCATTGAATTTCTCATATTCAAAATTCTATTTGAATTTCTCATATTCAAATTCTATTTGAATTCCTCATTTGAAATTTCAAATTCTATTTTAGAAAAAAATAGAATTTCCTTTTAAATCTACGAAATTCCTTTTCATGATATTTTTAAATATCAACACTTAGGCCCAATGATATTTAAATACCAAACAACCAATTATTTATTTCAGGTTTTCTAACACATCATGTAAGATAATATATATGAAACCGAACAAACAACAGATAATATATTTTTAAGGAATCCTGTTGGATCCCTCCAACCTGTTTTTCCTGCATCCACAGACGCATATCCTACTTCGAGGCAGGATATCGCGGTATGAAGGTCGTCCACTAATATATATTTGTGGGGCGCATAGGGAAATCATCCGCTATGAAACTGCGGGCATCCGCTAATGAGACTGCGGGAATCCCACCAATCATCTACCCAATATAAATATAATAGTCAAGCCTAAATAACTTAAATTTAAAGCAACCAGAAAAATCCAAACAAGCAACAACAATTAGTTTTAATGGATAAAAATAATTCTAATTAACAAGTGAGTGAGATTTACTCACCAAGATTTTTATTTTCTGAACATCCGATTAGATGTCGAGCCTTCCCAGCGACGAATCAACTCGAATTAGCTCGAATAAATTTATTTCGCACCTAAGATAATTTATTTTTAATTAACGATTAAATATTTATTTATTTAAATTAGCTAAAGTAAATAAATAAATATATAAATTTTAAATTTTCTAAAAACAGTACCTTACCATCTAAAATATTTCACTACTTGTCTCCATTTTAGAAAGCCACAAACACTGGAAAACCTACTCCTAACCATCCATGTTTTGTGAGCACTACCTGAAACACAACAAGGACTCCGACCCTCCAGCTTATTTGCGTGCTAGAACCTCCTGTAGCCAACCAACATTCACTGTCTTCAACCTGACGTTGCCTTCTCCCTTGAACCGAATCTGGCCTTGTTGAACGGGTTGCGATTGAAGCTACTGTGACCACCAGCGAGTGCCGCGTTTTGCCATCTCGAGTTCACCAAGGCACCCACCCCGACATCGACCTCACCGACTCATAGAAACTCCCAATTCGATCTCGATGCCTCACCAGATCTTGTTCGAACCAATCGTGAAATCCGGAGTCGAATTCGCACTCCATTCTTCAGTTGAGCCCACTAATTGACGCTCACCTCCGCTCTTGAGCCATGAAATCCTTAGCGTCGAGCATTAGGGAACATCGCGCTTCCTGTTTTCCCTTTTTTTTTATTTCTTGATTTGAATTTTATGGAATCGATTCGGTTATGAGAGGAAGAGCGCCTCAATTCCATTTTCTGATTTTGAATGGAGAACGAAAGCAAATGCTTTTGATTTTTAAGGAATTCAAATAACCATAAAGAGGGATTTCGATTTTTATGTGCTTGAGAATGAACGAAAGGGTACTGGTATTTTATCGATAGAGATGCTTCACGATTAAGGAAACAAAGGTAGGTATTTTATTGGGTAGGATTTATCTGAGGTGGGTGTTAATTGGTATAGAGTTTATTAAGGGAAGGTATTAATTGGTACGGTGTTTATTCAGTTTTAAAATATCCCGTGATCGCGAAATCCTTTTTGAACACAACGACCGACCTTCCTAGGGTAAAACCGATATTCTGAACCCACTGGAACAGGTATCGAAACTCAATTCAACCTTATGGAGGAGATATTAATTAAAAATGATATAAATTAAATTCAAAACAATTTAATTCCTTGATAATAAATTATTATCATCGTCTATATCTATATTCAAATAGAATATATATTGAAATCGAATTTATACCGGTCATCTGGATTGTTTTTGATTCAGTTTAAAATTCTGGATTTCAATTATTTTAGATTCAATAATTATATATATATATATATATATATATTCAAAATATACCGTATATCGATTATTAAATCAATAACTCAATATAAAAATCCATTTATTTTATAAATTCAATATTTAAAACCATATTAAATATTTAAAATAAATCGACCAAAAATCTGGGTCGTTACATATTGGGAATTCGATTTCAGCGAATTTTATAAAGTAATTCATTACTAAAGGAATTGGAAATTTAATATTAAAATGGAGTTGTGATTGAATTTGTAATTGGGTGCTGTAATAATTGACGGTTAGGGAAAATCAGAAGTATTAAGTTGAATTTGGAAAATTGTTTGAATATATATATTAAAATATATTAGAATGGGGTTGAAATTATAATTAACAAAGTTTAAAAGTTTATATATAAAAGTATAATTAAAACGAGCTCGCCGCAGCGCGACAGTTCGTAAATTAGCGTTTCGAACTTCAATTGAGTATATAGAACTCAATTTAAGTCGGAATTCTTTGAAATAAGAATCATTAGGACCGATTTGATAATCTTTTTCTAATGGAAGAGAAAAATATGGATTTCGTCTTATAGATTTTGAGTTATGTTAAAATCAAATTTTCAAAAAAAAAAAAACAGCGCCATAATCATTATAAAACCATAACGGTTTATTTAAATAAATAAAATGATTTCTAGTAAATAAATATCTGAATTTCCATTCGAGACTGAAGATATAAAGTAAATATGAACTTCAGTGAAGTAAGTGAAGTGATTTTTGAAACAAAAAACAGATTTTTTGTTATTGAATAGAACTAACTAATTTGAATAATATTTAGTTAATTGAATTTTGATAAGAAATTGGGCTTTGAATAAGTAAAGGTGATTTGAGAAATTATATTCGAAATCGAAAAGGAAACTTGAATTGAGAATGGAATTCAATTCGTTTATAAGCAATTAAATATTTTATTTGAACATGTTATGTTCAAACAAAGAAGTGAAACAGCCAAGATAGCTAATTAGAAAATAAATTAGCGAATTGGGTTAAGACGAATGGACTGAGTTGGAACCAAATGGGAATATTTGGATATGGGTTAGATAGGTATGGAATGTGTAACACCCCGTATGTTGAATAACTTGCTATAATATAAAACAGGGCAGAATTAAATTTTAAAATCTGAATCAGGGGAAACGGGCTATGCCATTGCGTTCGTCTCGGAAAAATACGCGAAATAGAGTCCGAGTTTTCGAAAATCGGAGTCCGTATGACCCAGTTAAGGCCCGAAGAAGTTTTCAGAAATTCAAAACAGATTTAAAATATTCAAACTTCACATTTCAGAAGAGGCGGTAAAATTCCAGCCAGGCAGAGGGTGTCGACCCTAGGGTCGACATGGGTGTCGACCCCCTGCCTAGGGGTCGACCCAGGGGTCGACCCCCCCTGTCGGTCTGTGTGACCTGGGTGCAACCTGAAGGGGTTTGGGCTAGGGTTGGTGGCTAGTGACGAAATCTGACGGCTCTAATCTGATTTAGGGTTAATCTAATGGCCTAAAACACTTAACTAATCTATAAATACACCCTAAGACTACCCTAATTCATACTAAAATTGGAGACAACATTGTTATGCCGTCAAAATGCAACTAGAAGGAGCCACCAACAAATTAAAGAGGAAGATAGCTTCTCAAATCAACTTCTAATCAACTCTAGCAACTTAATCCTCTTCATAGGAGTGCTAATCAACAAGTTGTGAGTTTCTATAGCCTTAATGACCAATTTTTGAAATGATTATGATAGGATAAAATGAGGTTATAGGGCTCACTCAGACTTATGTCTGACCCCGTTGTTTTTATCTTTTTCCCCAACCCTCAGGTTCTCAGAGTGGGCCTAGCACTAGTGGGCTTTGATCAGATTGCTTTACCTATCTTTTGGAGCTTGGACCGTGATGTAAAGCCCAGCTTATCTTTTCTATTATGGCTATTAGTTATGTAGTGGGATTATGTACTTTTGTTTTATCAAGGCGGATATTATGTACTTGACTCTTGTTTATGGTTTTGTGATGTAACCAAACATGTTTTACCTTCCGCTGCAATGAAATGATGTTTTAAATTCTCAAGTATTACTTATATCTGTCTTGTTGTAATTTTTCTGTTCTATATTCACTTAAGACACTCCACCGATGCTATGGCATTCCCTTAGTGAGTGACCGTAGCGGGTGTGGGGTGTTACACGTGGTATCAGAGCTGAAGGTTACCAGAACAGATAAAATTTTTAGAAAACTATTTTTCTAAAAACATTTTTGGAAGAAGTATTTTCAAAAACATGTCTTTTAAGAGAAAAGTTTTTGAAAGAAAAGAACATAATCCCCAAGAGCCATATATCCTTCCTTCGATTCTCCGTTTTGAATCTCTTCCTCTTTCTCTTTTTGAATTTTCCCTCCGCGTATAGATGTCTTTTTAAGATAAATAAGGACTTCCGTATGAAGGACGGAAGAACCACTTCAAGGGACTAAGACGTTTGTCGGGCTAAGAAGTTAGTCCAAGGAGGTGGAGGGCTTGTGGGTACCTTTAAGATGGACGAGGGAGGAAGGTTCAAATGGCTATTAGGTAAATAAAGGACGAAACCTCATCGTGGTGGGAGGTCACGAAAGGAGAATGTGAAGGAGAAGGCTAGTTGTTTTGGAGAAATAGGACACCTTATTAGGATTGTCCAAAGAGGTAAGGACAATGTACAGGATCTTCTGGAGGGTAGATGTATTCCCTCGCGGCTGGTATACCTGATGGGGGTAGGACCGTCTAGTTAGAAATTTGGTTCTCTCGATCATCCTGTTCGAACTTTATTCGACTTTGGCGCATCGCATTCGTTTATCTCATCATCGTTAGTTGAGTCACTGCACTTAAACACCAGTCTAGTAGATGATCCCTTGGTTGTTTCAAACCCAATTGGGGGCTCCACTTATTTGTCCATGATATGTTTGGGTTTGAAGATTTCCATACTTAGCGTTGAGTTTAGATGTGATGCTTTTGTTTTGGGCTTCACGGGCTATGGGTTGATTTTGGGCATGGACTGGTTATCCAGTAATGGTGCCGTTCTTGATTGTGAAAGGAGAGTTGTTAGGCTCATGACCCGCTTGGGTAACACTCTCGAGATCTCTTGTAATCCCATGGATTCTGTTATGCTAAGTTATCTTGAATCGCTTGACGCTTCGGTCGAGAGTTTGCGATCTGATAGAGTGGTCCGGGAATACTCGGATGTGTTTGAGGAGGTGAAGGGCTTACCTCCGAAGCGGGAGATAGACTTCCGAATATATCCGGTGGACAATGCTAAACCAGTATCTTTACCAGTGCGCCACATGGCTCCTCGTGAGAGGAGGGAACTCCATAAGCAAGTAGGGGAGTTGCTTGAGAAGGGGTTCATAAGACGAAGTATATCGGAGTGGGGTGCTCCAGTAGTTTTTGCCACGAAGGCGGATGGGTCCCTCAGACTTTGTGTAGACTATAGAGAACTCAACAAGCTCACAAAGAAGAATTGACACCCATTGCCGAGGATTGATGATCTTTTTGATCAGTTGGTTGGCGCCTCAGTGTTTTCGCAGTTGGACTTGGCCACGGGGTTTCATCAGTTGAGAGTGGCTGAGGATAGTATAGAGGAGACTGCCTTTAGGACTCCGGATGGTTTCTATGAGTGGCTTGTGATGCCATTTGGTTTGACGAACGCCCCCCGCATACTTTGTTGATTTGATGAGTAGGGTGTTCAGGGAGTACCTAAATAACTTCGTAGTGGTCTTTGTGGATGACATCTTGGTCTTTTCTAAGAGAGAAATAAGTTTTCGTATGTGCTTAATGGGTTAAGCAAAGCCAGTTATTTGATCGATGGTGGTTTTGGAGCGAGACTGGCAAGGACATCCAGAGCTGGACGAATGCTTAATTATTTAGCCGTTTTTACTAGTATCATCTCACGTAGGTCATCTGAATTCAAAGGAGGTATCCCTTGGGTGGTTGTCTGATATTGGTTTAGGCCTTTGGGGCTTGCACTTGGGGGATGTCGAGTTCGAATAGGATGGTCTGCGTGAGAGATGGATAGTTGTGACGATTTTGCATGGGAGAATATCCTGGTTTTCTCTAGAAGTGGAGAAAAGCATGCCCTACATCTTAGGGAAGTGTTGGAGACTCTTCGAGCGCATAGTCTTAAGACAACAAAGGTGGATGGAGTTCTTAGCATCCTATGATTTCGAGATAGCGTATACCCCTGGCAAGGGTAACGTGGTGGCAGACGCCTTGAGCAGAAAAAGGTTGTCCTTGAGTCCATTGTTCGTGGAACGACGAAGCTTGAAATTTATCTCGATGTTTGATTTTAGACCTTCCGTTGACTTTGTACCCGGTTTGCTAGCATCCTTAGAGGTCAGACCTACTCTTATGGGACGGCTTGGCGAGGCACAGCGGGACGACCCACAGTTGGTTGAGTTGGTAGAGAGGCTCATAAGGGGGGAGTCGTCCAGCCATTTGAGTAGGTACACCCTAGACGATAGGGGGTGGTTGCGTGGAGACGGTAGACTTTGTGTACCGCAAGATGAGGGTTTGAGGAAGGCTATACTTGATGATGCACATCGTTCGAAGATGACCATTCATCCCGGTGGGGACAAGATGTACCAAGACATGAAGCGAGTTTTCTTTTGGGCCGGTATGAAGAAAGATGTGGCCGAGTATGTCGCTAGATTGTTGGTATGCCAACAAGTGAAAGCGGAGCAAAAGAAACCAGGGGGTTGCTTCACCCATTGGAAATTCCACAATGGAAGTGGGATAGCGTCTCGATGGATTTTATTGATGGGTTACCGAGATCGAGGAAGGGTAATACGGGAATTTGGGTTGTGGTAGACAGACTTACTAAGAGCGCCCATTTCATACCCGTGAAGAGCAAGAGGACTGCTCCATGGCATATAGGGTGGATTTACCCGAGAGACTTATTAGGGTACATGACGTATTCCATGTGTCACATTTGAGGAAGTGCCTACATGAGACCGCAGAGGTGGTAGAGCCGAGCTTGCTTAGAGAAGTGGAGGTAGAGCGTGATGCGACTATTCGACGAGCTCCTACCCACATCCTTGGGTCAGAGATTAGGAAGTTGAGAAACAGAGAGGTTCGACTAGTCAAAGTGCAATAGGGAGAGGATGAGAGCAATGCTACTTGGGAGACAGAAGCGAAGATGCGTTCACTGTACCCATTCCTTTTTGAGGGTATGTCTTTTAACTTCTCCTTTATCGTTTGTCTAGTACTTATCTTATCTTTAGTATGTCCTCTCATTAGTATCTTTGACCTTTAGATAGGGTAAACCTATGGTTGAAACATGTGTTTGAGACATGTTATGATTGATGGATGCGTGTGGATGCAAGTGGTTGCTAGTGGTTGCTCATGGATGCATATACACACACTCTAGGCACTAGATCGGCTTAGTCACTTCATATTGCATATAATTGTGTGTAGGTAGCTATATTAATGGATGTATAATGGTTGTGCTATCATATGGATGATGCATTTTGGTGAATGATTGTGCACTCATGTAGAAATAGTATGTGTCGATAGGGTTCTTTCGCATACATATTGGATGCATGGCACTATCATGGTTTGCATTAAGGAGGTCAACTGAATCAGTAGACCGCCTGATTTTGCATTAGACAGGGAACATATACACACACTTTTTGCATATGTTCATACGGCATTAGAAACTTTAAGGACAATGGATGCCAGTGTTTGATGGTTTGAGTAGATGGTTGTTTGGATGGTAGGATACGTTCTTCTTGACTTAGAGATTTCGGGGACGAAATCCTTTAAGTAGGGGAGAATGTAACACCCCGTATGTTGAATAACTTGCTATAATATAAAACAGGGCAGAATTAAATTTTAAAATCTGAAGCAGGGGAAACGGGCTATGCCATTGCGTTCGTCTCGGAAAAATACGCGAAATAGAGTCCGAGTTTTCGAAAATCGGAGTCCGTATGACCCACTTAAGCCCCGAAGAAGTTTTCAGAAATTCAAAACAGATTTAAAATAATCAAACTTCACATTTCAGAAGAGGCGGGAAAATTCCCGCCAGGCAGAGGGTGTCGACCCTAGGGTCGACATGGGTGTCGACCCCCTGCCTAGGGGTCGACCCAGGGGTCGACCCCCCCTATCGGTCTGTGTGACCTGGGTGCAACCTGAAGGGATTTGGGCCAGGGTTGGTGGCTAGTGACGAAATCTGACGTCTCTAATCTGATTTAGGGTTAATCTAATGGCCTAAAACACTTAACTAATCTATAAATACACCCTAAGACTACCCTAATTCATACTAAAATTGGAGACAACGTCGTTATGCCGTCAAAATGCAACTAGAAGGAGCCACCAACAAATTAAAGAGGAAGATAGCTTCTCAAATCAACTTCTAATCAACTCTAGCAACTTAATCCTCTTCATAGGAGTGCTAATCAACAAGTTGTGAGTTTCTATAGCCTTAATGACCAATTGTTGAAATGATTATGATAGGATATAATGAGGTTATAGGGCTCACTCAGACTTATGTCTGACCCCGTTGTTTTTATCTTTTTCCCCAACCCTCAGGTTCTCAGAGTGGGCCTAGCACTAGTGGGCTTTGATCAGATTGCTTTACCTATCTTTTGGAGCTTGGACCATGATGTAAAGCCCAGCTTATCTTTTCTATTATGGCTATTAGTTATGTAGTGGGATTATGTACTTTTGTTTTATCAAGGCGGATATTATGTACTTGACTCTTGTTTATGGTTTTGTGATGTAACCAAACATGTTTTACCTTCCGCTGCAATGAAATGATGTTTTAAATTCTCAAGTATTACTTATATCTGTCTTGTTGTAATTTTTCTGTTCTATATTCACTTAAGATACTCCACCGATGCTATGGCATTCCCTTAGTGAGTGACCGTAGCGGGTGTGGGGTGTTACAGAATGAAGTATATGCAGATTATAATTTGTGTGCCCGACAAAAAGGTACACGTTTAAATTCCATATGAGATTTTATGCGCCGAATCGGCAAGCCGCTTAGCTTTTTAATTTTCTTTTTGAATGGAAATGGCCCAGAGAGGCTTTTTTTGTTGTACCGAGTGACCCGTATAAAGGAGGTTATGGCGAAATTTTCCAGAAATTTAAGGAGTTAGAATATTTTTAAGAAAATTGGATAACTAGAAAATCAATATATCAATATATATATTGAATTCGATAAGGAAACGAATTTAAAATAGAATATTATAAACAAAAAGGAAATCGATAATCTGGTAATAGAAAGATAAATGTATATACGTTTTAATAATGAATAATTGACTTTATATGATGTTGATTATTCAAGGTAAGAGGTTTTGTCTGTTTTGAAGTTAAGGATGTTTTCAGTCAAGGTCTGAGAGGTAGTTATACCCCCAACTTGATTGATTTCATTTTTAACCGATAAATAGCAAGATTCAGTCTCGAAGAGATGTCTAAAGAATTTTAGTTGAATGAAATATTTTGGGTTGTTGTAACAGTGTTTTATACAACATTCGTTTTAACCCAAGTAAGTGGAATCTTGGAAACATAACAATAAATATTTCTTAAGTGTAGAAATGTACAGGAGTGAAAGAGATGAGTAATTGGAATGTTTTCCAATTTGAAATAGAATATATTTTCTAAGTATAGAAAATAAAAGATGGCGATATATGGAAATGTTTTCCAAACAGTGCAAGAGGCAAGATGATTATTGAAAATATTTGTTTTAACAAATGTTGATAAGGAAATAGAGAAGAGATGTAATTAATGAAATATTAATTAAGAGGCCCAGTGACTGTTTGATGTTTTGAATGAATGTTTGTTTTTCTTCGATAGTTAAATAACCGATTATCGAAGTATTTGCCAATATCGTTGTCAATATGCAGAGATCGGTTGGACTATTATCCGAGAACCACTCCGTATTGGCAGTAGCGCTGCGAATCAAATTTTATGAAGATAATTGAAGACGGAGTAAAGTGCAAGGGCTTTTTCTTTTAATGGAAATCGTGTCTTCGGTTTCGTTCAATCCCAGAATGAACGTATATGGACGAACGTCTGACAGAGTATTTCCAATAATCACATATTTTTTTTAAGATGCAACCATTATTATAACCACTGCTAGTGCTAATCCCAAAAAACAAAAGCCTCCTCAGTTTCATATAGACCAAAAAGAACCATTACAATAGTCACTATTTTTTATTTTTACTTTATAATCAACCAAAAAGCTTGTAAAGATAAAATCAACTCTAGTTCCAGCCTTTCTTTGTATCTTCCCGTTCTCACCATCCGCTGCCGCCCTCCACGTTACCGCTTCCGGACCCTCCTCCCCAATCCTATTCATATGGGAATGTAGCAACCGTCTTGCCCTTATCGACAATTTGCTGCTTTTCAATCTCCGGCCTTTCACCTCTGTCTTCTCCTCTAGGCGGGTTCAAGACCAATCCATCCCTTTGTTTCCTACTGCCACCCTCCCCCTTGTGTGGAGGAGTATCCCGAACCACCTGCTGCTGATGCAGAAGAGTTGCTGGAACCACCTGCTCAATCTGATGCTGCTGCAGACGAGCAACCGGAACTGCCTGCTGAAAATAACCAGCAGCCGGAACAATCTCCTCAACCAAATACACGCGACGAATAGCCGGAATTGTCACCTCCTCCTCGATCACTTTCACACGACGAATAGCTGAGGACCGCTCTCCTCCAAAACCATTCCTTTCCTCGCTTCGACCACACAATCCTTTAGACAACCCGATACCCATGATTTTTCTTTATTGATCGATTCTGGCGGCTCCTGAGAGCTATGTCTGCTTGATATAGGGAAAATTCTAGGTTTTTTTTTGGCATAGGTTGGTCTGTATGAACATATATGGTGGTAGAGAATTTATTCTCTTAGCATAACATCCAGAATATATTTATGCAAATCAGTTAATGATTAACGGATTTGGCAATGTGACATTCAAAGTGATTGCGTTATCAACGAATGGTAAGTAATCGTAGCCTCAGGCCTCAACAACTAGGAAATGACAAAAATCGGGCAGCCAGCATGGCTATGTGGGTAGCTCCCGTTAGTGTGTATTATCACCTATCTAGATAAATTCATTTAATTTCTTATTCTATTCGATGCTGTCCCATTTGGGAAAACGACTGTTGATCCCAACCGTTGGTGAAATACATTCGATACACTCAAGTGAAATGAGTGGTCGGTCATGTGTGGCTGGGTTACAAGATGTTCTTGTTGAACCCAGTGTATTATCCTCTAGAGATATACTATCGGAAGATGGTTCCATACCTTGTCATCGTTGGAAATTCATTACCCAATAAGTGATCACAGTTTTGATTGTATATTATATATGTGGAGCGTGAGATGCAAACATTCCACTAGATTTCTAATTATTTGATTTAGACATTATTATAATATTAAAAGAGTTTTGATATAAAGATTATCATTTTCTTTCAAAAAGATATTGAAAGTTGAATCAAGTGTTTGGATTCTCATAAGGGAAAAACTCGTTTAGTGTTATACAGTGTGGTCTTATGAGATATCGTTTATTTTCCCTAAACTGTTTTAAATTGTTTTACTCATACCAGTCCCATGACTAACCCGAAGTTTATTCTGTTTTGTTTTACCTAAACTCTTGGGTGCCAAATTTGTATGGACAGTCAAGTAGTTCAGGATTTTACAGATCTATCGAAAGGAGCTTGGAGCAGGAGGCTTCAATGTTAGATATATAGTATTTAATTTCCGCTGTGTTGTAAGCGTTGTATTCTGATAATTGTATGTTATACAGTTAAAATTTTTGCATTTCAAAAGTTATGATATTATATTTTGTTCCGCTGCGATATGAGATTCTGTGTTGTTATTTCTGTTCTTCTTCTACCTTTTTCTTCTTAAAAAAATGATTCGTATTTCTGTGATATTTGGGTTGGACGTATGATGTATGTTGTCAACTTAGATAGTACGGATTTGCGGTTCGTTACACGAAACCTTTATTTCATAAGTTGTGGAAATTTTCAAAAATTAATATGATTGGGATATTTCATCCATAATAAAAAATACTTTGATATTAAAGGAATATTTCAAAAATTATTATGATATTTTCAGATGTAAAAAAGTACATGTAAATTGGCATGAGCTTCATCATATCATATTATGTGAAGAGGTTTGAACAATATTGCCTCCATACATCAACTGGTAAAAAGGAATTGTATTAATCATCACAAACGTAAAATCAATTTTATGTTAAATCAATGGAGGTCGATGTTGAAACGATTTCTGCTGTCTCCCCCTTTTCCATCCTCACTCACATAGCGTGACTTTCCCGACGCCGTCTTCCCTATCTCCTCCCTTTCCCTGCTTTCTTCCATGGCCCCTAAGCGTAAATCTAAGCCCTTATTTCCTGATCTGGAAGTTGGTTCTTCAACTGGATCTGGAAATTGTTATGTTGCAGTCCCCCCTACTCGAGTCATTTGTGACGCTGCTGCCACTGTCGTGGCCATGCCATCTAATCCACCACCTTAATTGTAGTAGCTTCTGTCAAAACTGACCGAGTCGCCCCAACTGAGGCTATGATACTGCATTGTCCAAATGGATAAGCATCGGTCTTCACTATTGTTAAGTTGTCGAAGCCTGCTATTTTGGTGTCGAAGTTCCAAGCTCCTGCAAATTCGGTGAGGATTATTGCTTCCGATCCATTCACTTCCTAAAATGGCTTCTTTGTCTACACCAGATTTGGTTACGAATGATGTCAATGGATGGATTTCGAGCTATGATGCTATGACCACCGTTGATCTAGGCATAGGTAAAGATATATCCCCTCTTTTCGCTGCTTGGCAGTTGATGCTCGTTGGATTGACATGACAACGTCTCTGGACACGAAAGCCATTTTGGATGTTGATTTGGTAAGGCCTCTAATACTGGTTTGAAATATATATTGTTTTGAACGATGTTGAGATTTTGGCAAAAGAAAATATAATGGAACTAATTTGCCTTTCTCCTATGATCAGAAAAGAACATTGTTTGGTCTGTGCCTAGTATTGAACCTGTTAATGCACCTATAGAGGCAGTGAATATTGCTAAGAATGCTAGGTCATGTTGTTTGCCTGTTAGAGATGGTGTTAATGCTCTCAAGTGGACATCTCTCTTTGATAACTTGCCATGTAACATGGGCACTTATACGCACCGTTATTTCAAAAATTCGGAGACTGATGCAATTAGTAATCTCCTGTCGAAAGCTGATCCATATTGGAGTAGATTTCTGGTAAGATTGCTTAATCGGGTTTTTCCTAGACACTCCTCCGTATTTGGTTGTTAAGGAGCATTATTATGGTAAGGTATGACAACTCCATGATAGTCTCGAAGTTTGCTTGGATCAATTTAAGTTTTTCCTGAAATTTTCACTTTCGAAGGAGTGTCTACATGTCCTTAGTGTTGAGCCAACTATTATTAGGGGGAAGCCTTTATCATTACTCCGTGGAGTCCGACTGTTGACAGAGCCAGAAAGAAGGTGCTATCTATTTCGATTTGGACTTACTTCTCATACATTCCCTCCGTTTTGCAATCGCTAACCGGTCCGAGTTGGTTGTCCAATTCAATTGGAAAGCTTAAGTGTTTTGATGCAAATAATGTAGCCAAAGACAAATTGTTCTATGCCAAAGCTCCAGTTGAAAAAACCCTTGACAAACCACTTTTGGAGACTATTAAAGTAAGAATAGCTGATGATTAATGTGGATGAGGTGAGAGTTCGATATGGATGGACATCCGACATTTGCTCCACATGCAACTCTTTTGGTCATTTAAAGGATTCATATGTTTGGAAATCATATGCTTTATCCCTTGTTCCTGTTCCATTATCTGAGCGAGTTCCTCTTCCTCGACCATCTGTTGTGAAGTGGGTTCCGAGAGTTCATCCATTTGTGGTCACTTCTCCTATCCAACAAATTGAAACAAAGATCTCTGCCCCTATTGTCACTGCTTAGTCGGCTGAAGAGGATTATTCATCTAATAGGGAATCGAATAGTAACAGTATTCGTCGGTACCTTGCTGATCGCTCTTAGGTCCATGATAATTCTGGTATGTGATATGATCCTAGAGAAGACATGCGTTATAGGTACCAATACGAAGGTACGTCCGATGGACGTGTTCATATAAAAATATGACTAAAGATTCTCGAAAGAGAATAAAAGAGGTAAGTTTAGTAAGTACGCACTATTCATCGGTTACAGTGTGAATATGCCACATCATTCAAAGTAAGGAAATTACCATAGCCAAAAAGAAAAATTAGAAAAAGGAGTTGTTACATAGTAGTAGAATGCTGAATAAACCAAAAGTAGTTAATATATAGAATCTTGATAAAATCATTGAGATGGTACTGATAATCAATATAATTACCCATTAATAAATAATAGTTAGAACGCCTTAACACATCATACCGAAAACAGTGCTGCCCATTTTACAGGTTGAATAAACTAAAAGGAGTAAATACATAGAATCCTAAAGGATTCAATGAGCTGCTGACATATCATGCAAAAACCATTCAGCCCTGACATATATAAAACCATTTTGGTATGTTCTCTTTCACCGCTCTTTCACTTTTGTTATCATTTGTGGTTTACAATGAATATGATGATTAGGCTCCGATATCTAATGCTGATTATGATTTAGGCATAGTACCTGAGATTATTGTAGAGAATAGTTACAAAAATTTTGTACAAAATGCATCATATTAAAATTTAGTAATAAAAGAATAGAAATTACCTTTCAATGCAGAATGTTTAAAAAAAATTCCATTATTCTTGCAAACTTAAATCGCTCATTGTTTTGGTTTGAACATTTCATCACTGTGCTAATATCTTCAATGTGTGGATAACAATTTAGCAATAAAAAGAGCAACATACATAAGTAAGTTTGAATGCAAAACCTTATAGAATAAGTAAACAAACTAAAATTGTTTTATTTCAGCAAAGAAATCAAAACACATAAACATATTATAAGACGAATAAAAAGCACACAATCACAAAGTTATGAGAAAAGTAGACAATATATTAGTATAACATGAATTTTTAAGTCTTAGTTTGAACAAATTTTAACCACTGTTTGAATAAGAATATTTTTATGATTATTTTAATCGAACTAATAAAAGAACATGCTGATGGTATCTACGTGTACAATAACGTAAAAGGTCAAAATTATATAGCACCGAAATTATATAAATACAAATTTACATTTATATTGGAAAGAAAGTGGTAAATAAAACAACAGCCATGTAAAATCTGCTCATAAAATTTGATAGGCTGTAAGTATGAAGGTAAAATAGATTGTCAAACAAATTATAGATCAATAGGAAGTTGAGAGTAGTAACTTTAGCATTTTTACTCACCTCCAGGGGAGTATAACAATAGGCAGAGATGTAGAGGTCTGATAATATGTAACCTTCTTGAACGCTATCTTCCATAGAAAACAAATGAAATGACGACGCTTCTTATTAGAAGATGTTGAGTCAATAGCATAATTGATGGGCAAAGATTAAATAAATAGTAAAAGATAACTCGAGGATATGTTGAAATGAAGGGATCTGAAATCTGTTGTGAAATCGACATAATGAGAGAAGAGAGAGTGGCGATTTTCATGTAGATCTAATAGGATTGATGCTGGATGTGGAGTTGATTCAATTCATGTAAAACGTGAAACCTGCATGCCTTTCCACTAATGTTTAGGCAGTGTTGTTTCCAAAAAGCGGGTGCGAAAGTGGAGGCACAATCATTAGTACTAAGCATTGTCAAAATGACTAGAAATTCCATTCTACTAACTTTGTTTTACTCATTTCTCATTATTGAAAAATAATGGGTACTTTGATTAAAAAAGTAAACTGATATTCACCAATAATTATGGTTTGAAATACCTTTTTGAAATATAATTTATAAAAAGAATAAAAACATCATGGCAACTTTTAATCCTACTTTCCCACATTGAAACTTGATCTCATCATCCTAATTCAGTACCAAAACTATAATGGTCAATGAAATTTGCAATATTTGTAGCCTTAAAAACTAGAAGTAAACCAATATCTAAGTTCTTACAACATCTAAAGTTACCAATATCTAAGTTCTTACAACATCTAAAGCTACCAATATCTAAGTTCTTACAACATCCAAAGCTTTAAATTCTTTTTCGCCAATTTTCAATATGTAGTAATACATATTATTTCCTTGGCATAAATGAGTTGTTAGTAGTTTTTTTTTCCAGGTTATTCGCTGTGTGCACGAAGCAAACTAAGTTAGATAAACAATAGTCTTTCCCATGCAAAATAAAAGTCAATAAAGCATGATTTGTAGTGAATGTATTCAATATAACTCCCCGACAATAGTCCGTCTATGTTAATTTCTCTCTCTCATATATAGTAATAAATCATATCAAATATAATTCGAAATGCCACATTGAGAACAAAACGTTAGGAAAGAAATTACCACACATTCGATATGTATAAGATCAAACTATATGCTATTTAATATCCGTTTATGATTTTGGAAAACATGGTTCTTAATCAAAAGCAATCAGTTTATGATTACCATTTAAACTATACCATATATCCCATCAAAAGTTATATCCAGCAGCAATCTTTGCACAATTGTTAACCAATAGAGAACTTAAACATAAAATATGAAGCTTAAAGTCACATATCATATCACAAGATCCCATTGTCTAGAGGGTTAGATAACAGTGTTACATCTGTAACTGCTATTTAGGATTAGAGATAAACTTGGTTTACAAACTATCATCTTTCGAAATATATAAGATTTGAGGAAAACCTAAGAACTTGATTCATGTCATTACCTATTGTAGGAAGCAATACTAAAATAAAATTATATTCAAATTAGTCTAATTAACATATTAGAATATCAACCAAGGGAAGTATAAAAAAGTATGAGTTAAAAATCAGAATTAGTAAATAAAACTCAAAAGAACAGTAGAGAAAAATTATATACCTTAAGTCAAAAAATAGAACTGTGGTCCAAAAATTGTTTGAAATAAGAACAAAAGCCAGAAAGTCGAAGCTGTAAATAAAAAATACAGTTATAAATAACAAACTTTGGCTATGAACTGTATAATAAAGCCAAGCAAATAGTAAAGAAAAATCTAATTTGCTAGTCTCCAAAACAAAACTATTGATATGCATAATGAATTGTATAGCTTCTTCTTTTTTAAGTGTAATTATTACAACAGTTGTTATTATGAACCACTTGAAAAGGTAGAAAGTTCTTTGAATAAAAAAGTATGAAAAATTGAGAAATTAGCAACAAATCTTACATGAAAATAGTACCCAGTTTGATCGCTCAATGATGTGAGGATTAATTTGTCCATCGAAGTCAATTCGCCATACTTGTTTATATGCTTTACCGGAGAACATGAATAATTTTTTGAGTTAGTTCAACCTACGAGTTAGAGTGGTATACATGACAAATAGGTGAACAAATTACAAACTGATCAGCAGAAAAAGGAAAAAGGAAAAAAGGCATATAAAACTAATGTAGATCCAACTATTGAACACTATTGGTCTTCTTCTGGCCATTCTGTTAATATATTGCTTGTTGAACCCTATTCGCCATTTAAAAACCTAAAGTAATTTTGAATAAACAAAAGCAAAATCCAATACAACTCAATAACAAATAACTGTAGGCAATCCAACAGATGGAAAAATCGATGAACTGAAGGGATTCAAAATCATAAGGGGTGAAATCGCCATACCCTATTATGAGTCACGTGACTTCTTACTTTCTAACGGTACATGTATGTCCTCCAGAATAACACTTTGAATCATATTCCATTGATCAGTGTATGCCTGCTATGAGAAATACCGGTCCTTGCTTAGCCGCTAATGTTATCGTCGACAATATAAGATGCTGTATGTAACAACCCGAATTCCGACAGACCGATTTTTTTTTTCAAAATTCTAATCCATTGAAACTCATGTTGGTTGCTCTGGTATCCTGCATAAAAGACAGAGATATAAAATATATCAGAGCTCAGAAAATACCTCACAGCGGAATGAATAAAATATGGTATAAACCAAATATAGCCTTATCGTAGTAATAATACTGACTTACCAGTATCTAAAGCGATCATATCTCTACCACAAATTTAAACTGTGAGTATGTTATGAGGAGGGGGTCAGAACACAAGTTCTGGTGACTACATTTAAACTATACGTTTTGGATAAGCCTATATATACCGTTCTGTTACATTTTCTTGTTTATTAGGTTACTTGGGTTAACAACACTCAAGGCTTACACACACGTCTTACCCATCTACTTCCCAGTGGATTAACCTAATACAGTATATATGTAGCTACCCCCCAATATTGAGGTACACTCCATGGTACCCCACTCGCAGGGTCTCCACCGTAATGCCATAGAAATGTACGCAGTCCCTTATCCTACGCCGGAGTAACATACAGATCTCTATATAACAATGTTACGTCCCGCATATGTCTACCAGTACTATGCCATGTAAGCGTATGGACTGCCACCTTTGATCGAATCAGATTCCACTACAGAGTAATGCCCTCAAATCTACGATACACCACCCAAAGCAGATAGGCATGTACCTAGACCATAACCTCTAATATGCACCAAGTTCCGTGGTAGGGCTGTACAAGAAACACGAAACTCGGTCGGGAGCTTTTCCATATCTGTACAGGCCCGTCTTTAAGGGCCTCAAAATACAGATTTCCCTCGGGTCTGGTTTCCATAGTGGCTATGTCCCCACCTTGTCCCCTCCCTCAACTAGTAAAGACTATGAGAGGTAAGCGACCTGCCCCTAACAAACAATCTAAACATCTAGTTGGCGTCTCCCCTCTACCACCGTGCCTCAATAGTGCAAGGTGGATGACGTCTTGGGTTTAGCTCTAGTCTTCTCGCATCCCACTGGTTGCCGATGACGGGTACCTGACGATCTACTATCCTTGCTGGTTGTGACCCCTGCCTCCCTATTAAGGAGACCGCCGAATCACCCTAGTGTCACCTCGTCACAGCTTTCTGATTGTAAAGCTACTTCTACAGTCAAGGCTTACTCAACGGATAATTACGCGCAAACCCAACATCTGTGAGCACAGCCCGAACACTGCACCACCACAGAGGACTACCAGGTGCACCTTCCATGTCCCAAGAAGCCGCGTGCTTCCCCTTCCGGTCCTTCGGAGCCGACAGAATAATCAGATGAACGTGCGCTCCCCTCATGCCTTATGACACCACGATGATCTACCCCATTGGGTTATTCACCCTCAAACGTACGGACTAGTCTAAGCGCCTCAATTTAATGTGTTATTAAACCCTATGTCTAATCATTCAATTATGCGCTTGCTCTACCTCATTGGGTTTCCATTTAACTTGGTTATTCCCATTCACGTTGACTTCTTATTCAAGTTACCAAGTTCCTCTTGCTTATTAATTTCAGTCACATAACTTAACCCATTTAAGCTTATTAATAAGCCCATAGCATGTTACTCTCTAGATTGTGATCTAAGGTCTGTAATCTACAATCTCTTTATATTATTCATTGTCCAACAACACGTTCTACTTAATATGTAATTAAGTATATCTCAATTCACATTTTTTCTGTTTAACATGTCACTTGTTATTTATGATTAAATATAACTTATTTCATTTCATGAGTTTGCCTCATTCATTCTTATTTAATCATAATTCCATCTTATATTGTCACAACCACTTATCGTTGTTCACTTATTAACTTAGTTCTCCTAACTAAGGTTTACTAATAAGTTTCTCTCCCTATAAATATAACATATGCTGTCCTCATCCGTAGATCTCATATTCTCGTTCTCACAAATAACTTAATTTACAATTAAGTACAATTTATCTCATTACATAAGTTATTCCAATTTCCTTATTGCTTATTATAACCTAAGTTATGATTCCCACATTTCCCTAGGACAATCCTACCTATTATATAACATTCTCATTAATTTAATTTATTTATAATAGGTTATTACCATTCCCCTTTAGTTCCACTTCTTTGACTGTTGTAATTATCTTTCATTCATTTCCTTATTCATTTCTATTCATTTCCATTAATCATAATTAGTGTCATTTATCTCAATCCATTTATATACATATATTTATATATATGCCTATGTACTAGACCTCTCACATTAAGCCTACCGCTTGCAGATGCTGGATTTGCCGGGCGGTTCCAGGCTGTTCCAGGCAGAATTCTTCCATAAGTTGATTTAACCTCTTGTCTTAGCACCGTTACGTGTTTTATTCACGCATTAAACCCCTCACATTAAATTAACAACTTGTGGATGCTCGATTTGCCGGGTAGTTCTGGGCAGACTTCTACCACAAGTTGAATTTAACCTCGGGTCTAAGTGCAGTTACAGTTTTCTATTTACTGTAAATTTTCTATATAATTTAGGCATGTCCATTCCTTCAAATTTTTACTATAATCTATATTTTACATGTCATAATTAACACTATATTAAGTCCATTATCTTATTTTCATGTCGTATGTTCTTCCTAACATGTAATTAACTTCAATCAAAATACAATAACATGTATCCCAATTTCTACAGTTAAGGGTTCAAGTACATAAATGCCACAAGTTAACATGTAATTAGAACAACAGTAATCACTACACATATTTTAACAAGTTTACATTTCAACATATGAACATTTTAGCACATTAAACATTTCAACATATGAACATTTTAGCACATTAAACATTTCGACATATGAATTGTCCAACATATTAACATTTTAACATATTAATATATCAACATGTCATATTAGCATTTCATCACTTTAATCATTCTAGCAGATTTACATTGCATATTAACGGGGAATGTCAAACGATAATATAACATTATCAAAAATGATATAACTTAAATCCACTCACCTAATTGCTTTCCAATTCCTGAACCTGGTCCAGATCTAGCATTCTATAGTTTCCCCTAACTGGATTTAGAACCGAACAACCATGGATTCACAATACTTACTAAAATAAAAAGGGAAGAAAGAGGAGAAAACTGAATAGGTCAGAACCAAGAATTTACCTTACTTCGAATATGATTCTGAACACCTTCTTTATATTCATTCTTTTCCTCCGGATCTTGAATCAGATTTTTTCTAAACTAATTATTCTATTTTTTTTTGAAGATAGTTGAGGAGGACGAAGAATGACAGAGCTTAGACGTTGTCTCATAGAATATGAGATTTAGTCTAGGATCTGGTAGCCTACTTATATGTGTTCAGGATTGTAACGACCCATATTTTTGGCAGTCAAATATTTAATTTAATTTATTATTTTAAATATTATAATTGAAGTATTAATGGATTTAATATTTAATTTGTTATTTAAACGAAGTTTGAATGTTATATATTTATATAATTATAAAACGAGCTCGAAATGGTGCTGCAATACGTAATATGGAGTTTAGGATCCAGTTTAAGTCGGATTTCTGTAAAACAAGAAGCGTTGGAACCGTATTAATGATAATTTTCATATGAAAGAAAAAAATCCAAATTTCATGGTATAGATTGTCAGTTATGACCAAATCAAAATTTGAAATAATCGCTATGGAAATCGTTATTAAAATATAGGCCTTTAAAATAGCCGTTTTGCAAACGATCTCTGTTTTCGATGAAATTAGTTTCATTGGAACCGTAACGTTAAATTATTATACGGTATCAAATTGCATGGCAAACCGATGTCGTATGTGACCACGGTAGCCGTAAACGCCCATTCAATTTCTATGGCGCGTAATTAAATTTATTTAATAGAGAGATATATGAGTATAACTTGAACAAACGATCGAATTAGGTTGTGAAACCAGTTTCGTTGAGTTCGTATCGACGTTTAGAGTCAGGATAGGTATTTAGTTTGTTATTTTTGGAGATCGGGTAAATTGGTGTCCAAAATTGCATTGCGGTGCATGTAAAAATAGCGTACAGGGAAATAGTCTCAGAATGCGACGAAACTGGTGCCATTGGATTCATATTAATTAATTATTATAGTCATTTCAATTTTTATGTCAATTGGACTTATCGTTTGATCGTGGCAACGATAAACGCTTTAAACAATTCTATTATTTTGGTCAATTCGGATAGAGGTAACTTTAAACGAATAAACGACTGGCCAAATGAACTCCGATTTGAACGAAACAAGTTTCATTGGATCCGTAAGCAAGAGGTCTAGTAAAATGTGAAGGTTCCAAATTTATTGGATTTTTTCTATAATTCTAGGAACTTTAAACGCTTGATTTTTCATCGATAATCATAAAGGACTTTTCACGAACGATGTCGGAATTCGACGAAAGCTGTCCCATTGGATCCGGAATATGTTTTTATGCTAGGACTAGGTGTCTTTATCTCGATTGGAGATCACATGTAGTGGTTTTTAACGTGATTTCTCATGACGAAGTTTCGTACATTATAATATTAATAAAACATCCCACGCTTTCGCTGTAGCTTATCCTTATGCTTGTGCAGCTGTTTACTTTACCCCAAATTCTTCATTTACTTGCGTCCCAAACTATGTAATTTCTTCACCACCAATCTACTCTAACTCCGTGCTACCCAAGTAATTTTTATTTTTGTGTCATGTAACAGCTAGTACCTTTTCTGTGTAGACCTATTCCCTACGACTTGCTCCACACGTACTCCTGTCTATAAAAGAGGCCTCGCTCCATTCATTTCACTTCATTTCAAAAATTAAAACCGCAAATATTTCCAAAGAAATGAACGAACCAAATTTTACCGTCTTCCTCTCATTCAATCTCCTTATCCACTAAATTAAGTCAAAATTTGCCAACTGAAAATCGTTCAGCTCAATGAGCTATAGGGTCTGAACGGCTATGATTGATTTTAGAGACTCAAGGTGAAGGGATCTCGTCAGAAAAGACATTTGGTTAGAGGCCTGCAGCAAGAAAACAATGGGGATTGACGGCTCGAGGTTTATGTCGGTGACCAGAGGGGCTGAGGCGCGTGTCTTGGCACTTTTGGATCTAATTCCGGTGAACTTTGAAATGTGGAGAGATCGATGGTTAGGGGGTGAGCTGAGTTGTTGAACACGATGGGAGCAGTATGGGAACTGGATGCATGTACTGGTGGACTGGGAGCTAAAGTAGTTGTGGAGGACGAGTTCTTGCGTGAATAACGAATTGAATTGGGATGGATTATTGTGAACAATAATATGGAATGAAGTATGTAATATAAAGGGAATGCAGCGTTAAAACAAAGGAATTGGAGTTGATTTCCAGGATCGGTCCAATAACTTTGCTGAAGAATGAGGGCGCGATGACCTGCTCTTGCTTTTGAGCGTGGTTGCTGCCTTTTATAAACGAAGGGAATGAAACGATAAGGAATTTCGCTCGATCCGAATCGATCGCTAAACTGACCAAGACTGTTCGAAACCGCTGACTGTTTTGAGAACACGACAAATCGGAACACAAACAGAAGAACATTTCATTGCTTATTACAACAATTCCATCAGAATACAAGAATATACAGAGTATGAATAAATACTACACATTAAATATCAGAGATTTGAATATATTACTGCAGCGGAAAAATAATACAATACACAACTGAAAGAGATATACAGATATAGAGTTTTTCGGGTACCGTTCCAGCGGTAAATCAGGATCCTGTGAATATAAATCTGCAAAACCAAAACTACTAGCTGCCTGTGTCAAAATAAGGGCACCCAGAGTTTAGGTTAAAACAATAAACTCCAGGTTAGTCATGTGACTGGTGTGAGAACTAAAACAGTTATTTAAAACTTTACTTTAAAATAAAGTAAATCAAGGGACCACGCCGTATAACACGGAACGGGTTTCCTTCCAAGAATAGCAGTGCATATAACAAAACAACGCAATGCTTTTTGGAAAAATGACGCTATTATAAGACCCAGGTCCCATCACACAATGCAATACAAGCCGGAGGATAGGGTTTTCCCTTATAATAGCCAAACATGCTTGGTACGTTAAAAACAAATCATTTAATACTATTATAAGTGTATAGTGTCAAAACAATTTCAATCATAAATATCAATCATTGACGGCATGGGTACCATATATCATGTCGCCATACTAGGCTCTACAATCAAAACCGCAAATGTCACGTACTGGAAGTTGGATTTCCAAATGTGAACCGAGGCAAGGGATCGTCCTCAACCGATTTCGAGACAATCTTGCCCATGTCTCAGGCAAGCGCGCAAACAAGCCTTGGATCGTTAGGGTCGGTCCACCGATGTGGATTATTATGCCTAAACACTGTGTTCCCCCGCCCTTTGGGGGCGTAAATGAGCCCAATGACTCCATCGGCTCCACATAGTCACCGATATATCCGAGGCGCCTCGCAATAAAACAACCACACAGGTGAAAATAATATAAATGTCAGGGCTGGTAGGTCACCGACACCACCCTAGCTAGAAAGAAACGCATGCCTTCCGTGATGTCCTCTCCTGTTTCTGGTTCACAACCGGGGTGTGAGGCTCGCAAATTAACGCTACACAAAGCTGTGCCACATAGACGGTTCTTTGATCATCAACCACAAGACTCTGCTTTTCAACAAAAGCCTTGAACACTTGCCACTTAGGCATGCCACACAGGCAATTCACTCCATGCTATTGATATCCATCAATATATAACCCCTGAGCTCGTACGTCTCAAAGAAGGGCGTTAAGCAAGAGAATAAATTCTCTGCCGCCAAAGAGATATATATTTAATAGAAACCAATCACACAGAATAAAATCCAATGTCAAACACATAGTCCATTTACAAGTTCGTTCTGGGTCTGAACGAAACCGGAGGCACCTTGTACCTCGCATATCCTTCGATCTCCAAGTATGTCTGGACGATCACCAACTGATTCCCTCCTCTTGGGTGTACAGCCCAATCAAGATCACCAGTAATCACCCAAACGATGTGAAGACCTGCGGCCTTCGACCACCGTCTTCATCCTCGACACATCGTCGAATCAGTTATCCAGAATGGGATAAACCTGGTCTTTCTGAATAACTCGCGTAAATAATAAACAAGTGTTACACAAACACAACATACGCCTCATTCCAATTCAGAATATTCTTTTATCGAAATATTCTTATACTTTGGGAAAGAATCCCATTAATTTTATCAAAGATAAATTCTTTAAATTTATTCTTTAATCTTCTTTCGAATATCAATTCTAGTTAGTCGGGATTAGCGAACCACACCGAAGTAATCATTTATTTTATTTCTCAATCCCAACCTATTCATCCCATGAAATAAAACTGGTCATACTTAGTATCTAACACCACGGTGTTACCAGTAAATTCAGTTACCATTTCACGTTTAAATCTAATTAAAGATTTAGCTATCGCTTGGAGAAAAACTGGTGATACTCCATTCTCGATCATTTCAATCTAATTAAAGATTCATTAAAACTCCACTTGGTTTTAATCTTCCCAAAAATCAATATTAATGATTGTTTAACTTGGGAAATCATATCCTGTCTTTAACTGGGTTAAAGAACCAATGTCATTTAAAACACGGTTCACGATAAACCCGAAATCACATTCCATTCCAGTCCAATTTATTTTATTAAATTGGAAAACTTTACTTTGGAAAACCTCCTTTAAATCTTAACAAAAGATTTATAAATTCCAAATCACATTTCACTGTAAATCGGGTTAAAGAACAAATGTCGTTAAAACACAGTTCACGATAAACCCAATTCCCATTTGATATTAAATCCAAGGCTCTGAATAGAAAATATATCGACTTATATTCAATATCAAATTCTACGACCAACAAATATCGTATTGGAAATAACGATATCAATATATCTTTCAAACTTCCATAATAATATCTGTATAATCACGAAATCCAACATCTAAATATTCCAAAGACAATTTTGATTCAAATCCATTCCAATTCAATTATTGGAAATTCTAGTTACTTTTAAAACCCTTTCAAATCCAATTTATTTATTTCAAAAATAAATGAATTATAATTCTAGTTCAAAAATAGTTCATTTTGATAAAAATCTATTTTTATCTATTCAAATAAGGAGTTTTTCATCCCAATTCTTTCCAAATCATTTCTTAATGATTTTACACAAATTATTTCTATTTTTAATAATTTTATCAAGGCCCGTACAGTCGATTTCTAACAACGGCCATCGAACTGCACTTACAACGACCTTTTCGAAATTTTGATTTGGACATAATTCCAAATCCAACTGTTAGATTTCAAATCTATAATATTCATTAGAAAGCTCTTTTCGATACGAACCCAACGGTTCCGGTTTTAGGAGAATCCAACGGTCGGATCTCCCGTAATATCCATTCGAAGCCAGTGGTCGAAATTCGCGAACTGCCGCAGCGCGGCGCGTTCTATTCAGGCCAATATATATATATATATATATATATATATATATTATATTTCGTCGATTTCCTTTTAAAACGTATTTTATAAATCGTTTTAAATACGTTTTCAGAACGATTTCAACTTCATATTCAATTTCAAATCAAAATTGAATATTCCATATCATCGATATATAAATGATAGTATTTTCAAAATATTATATTTTGAAATCAGTTCCTTTTCGATATTCATTATAAAAATGAATAAAATCAATATAAATATCGTTTACGTCAAAATGGCGCATATCTAATCAACACGGCTTTATATATTTCAATAACTTCGTTATTCTATTCAACAAATAAATATTTTATTCAACACGTGAATTTTCTTTTATTCAACACATGAATATATATTCTATTCAACACATGAATTTTCTTTTATTCAACACATGAATATCTATTTTATTCAACACATGAATTTTCTTTTATTCAACACATGAATATCTATTTTATTCAACACATGAATTTTCTTTTATTCAACACATGGATATCTATTTTATTCAACACATGAATTTTCTTTTATTCAACACATGAATATTCTTTATTTTCTAAATTGGAATGAGACCCACTCAATTACCATATAATGTTATTTATATGGGTTCTATACAACACATGCATATAATAGCAATGATAAATAACCAACCATCATCCAAAGTGCACCACACAACTGCATAAGCATTAAATATAAATAATTAACGCTCACACAGTCTATCAACCCATCGATTGATGTACTACTAGACAATTGGGATTAGTGCACATCAATATCATCCCAACACCCATGTGGGGTTTCAATCAATCAAACACATATTTTATTTGTGCAGTTGGGGGATGTGTAAAATTTATTGTCCCAATCAATATCAGTCAAATGGGTGTACATAAACAAATCGTCCGATTTATTTATTCATATTTATTTTATATACACGTTAAAAAATATATTTTTAACTATAAAATATTTATTCATTCCATCTCACATCACACAATCAAATTTTCACAGCACTTCAATTAAACAAACAAGTCATCCATGGTCTGTGGACGACGGGTGTCGCGTGCTACTAAGCACCGTCTGCATCCTGGTATATATTTCAAACTAGAAAACAAATTAAAAGTGAGGAGTTCTCACTGAGAGCTAAACCAAACGCGCCACGACTCTTCGCAAGTAGAAAATCTTCGCCGTGCTCGCCTTTTGGCACTTTCGCCGTCCGTGTTCGCTACATATATAAAAATCGCATTTTTATTACATTATCTTCAAAATAAAAATCACAACTTTACACTGTTACTTCATACATAAAAATCATATTTTTATGTTGATATTTATATTATAAAAATTATAATTTTATAACGCTCTTTTCATAATAAAAATCATATTTTTATTATACTATGGTATAAATAAAAATCATTCCTTTATTTCTACTTCATGTATATAAAAATCGAATGTTATCGCTACTTCATATATGTAAAAATTGAATTTTTATAGAGATGTTCATATCATAAAAAGTCAAATCTTTATAGCGATATTCCTATAATAAAAACCATATTTTTATAATAAATAAAAATCAATTCTTTATAAAACTAAAGATCACATTTTTATTTTTAATGTCGAACCTATAAAGGTCGCATTTTTATTTTCGCAACATGTATAAAGATCTCATCGTTCTATGATAAAAAACAAATTTTTATCATGTTATAATTTATATAAAAATCGATTTATTTTTATCATACCATAATGTAGATAAAATTCAGATCTTTATTTTGCTATAATAATAAAAAATCTGAAAATAAAAGTCAAACTGAAATGCTTCCTTTGAATCGAGCAAGGGGGCGTCGGATTTGGGCTGATGGGTGGCGGCGTGAGGCGCTGCAGGTGGTGGCGGGTTGATGGTGGGTCCGGGGGCTGTAGGGTCAACGACGGCGGTTCTGGGTCACTAGGGTTTGCTGTTTGATTTGGGGGATTTTGGGTTCGGGGATGGTGGATTGGACGGAGGAGGAGGGCGGCGTCTGGGGTGGTGGAAGCCGATGGTCGCGCAACAGGAGGCGTGGTGGCGATAGGGGGCGCGATCGAGGGGGCGACAAGGACTGTCGGGTTTTTTTTTCTTTAGAGAAGGCACGATTTTTTTCTGAGAGGAAAATGAGGGAGGGTGATAATATATAAATATATATTTATTTAAAAATTTTTATTCCAATTAATTGACTTTCCTTTTGAACTCCAAAGTGAGACCCAACGACTGTCGTCCCTAGCCAATTACCCCTATTCCGAACACAATGGGATATGTTTCGTAAGCCAAATTTATCGTTTCGATCAGTTTTCATTAAACTTAAATTATAAATCAATATATTTTGAATTTAAACGTACATTTCAATTTACCGAGGCCACATACGAACTCTAAAAATTCCAGAAAAATTATTCCTAGCTTCGTATTGATGATACGGTCCTAACAAAACTAATTTCGTCAAATTTGAAGACGGTCTGAAAAATGACCATTTTCCAGTCGATTAAATTCAACTGGAATTGGTCAAACACGTTTAACTTCACCATGCTCACATATTGATTCATAAAATTATTCAAATTGGAATCTAGCAATAACTTGACATCCCGGATCCAACAAAAGTGGTTTCGTCGAATATGAAGGTCGTTTGCAAAATTTCCATTTTTAAGGGCCAGAATTCCATAGCGACTATTCTGAATTTTCATCTGGGCATAACTTTTTATCCCTGCTATGAAATTTTGATTTTTGGGATCTGCTGGAAAGATATTTTCATTTAGATTCTAATATTTTTGGTTTTGCCAAAATCCGGTTTATTTTGAATCGTGTACATTCATTTGAAATTTGAAATCGAATTTTCAAACTACCGCGCCATTTTCAATTCCTTTAATAATATAAAATAAATATTTATATTCTAACGTCGATTCAAATAAATATATTCATTCTAATGGTATTCAAAATAAATTTCTTGTCGTTATTATTTAAAATAATTCATTTTAAATATTCAAAATTCACTAAATTTGCCAAAATAAAATTTTTAAATTGGCTCGGATTTCCGGGTTATTACAATCTCCCCCACTTAAAACTTTTCATCCCCGAAAAGGAACGAAGCTGAAAGTTGTTTTACAAACCAACTCAACTTTCATTATTTTCTTTATGGCTTAAGTTCTTCAACTTTACAGTTTCTAAAAACTTTTCAAATTCTTCAAAAATTTGGCTAACACCCTAAATTTTCGAAAAATTTCGCCATAACCTCCCCTGCACGGGAGCTTCGGGATATTTTAAATAGCCTCCCATGGCCCTCACCAATCGAAAAAGAAAAAGAAACAGCCAAGCGGCTAGCCAATCACCTCATGAAATCATCCAAACCCAATAAATTTGTAAACATGTACCTATTTGTCGGGCAAACAATTTTATTCTTCTGCTCTAGCCTCCTTGCTATGACCTGTTCAATGTAAGTACATGTATATGCATGCAAATGCGAAAAAATTTCAATACAACTCACTATTTGATTAATTTGGCTAGATGGTTCAAATTTTAATTAATCAACCAATAATCAAACAACACAATCAACAATTAATTAGTTGATTAACATTTCAAATTCATAACATTGATACATAGTCCAAAAATCAGATTTTTGATGCCAAATCACAACAATAAGCCCTATCTAGTTTTGGTTCTCACACCAGTCTATGGAAATATATAAATATCACACTTTCGGCACTCGATTATAAATACTGATGATGCGGCCGCATCACCAGAATTATCCCCAAGCGACTAGAGTGTGATTCTATATCTATCCAGTATATTAAAACTTCGAATACCCGTGGATCAGACGTATATGCAAAATCTTTATATACTTGATTGTCCAAATCAATACAAATAAATATTCAAATACGTTGAATAAGGTTTAAATTTTCAAAACAAAATTTGTTTTCATTTTTAATTTTCAAAACTCTACTCTTCACACTCATTCTAGGATACTACTGTTCCCATCTCTAACGAGTCGTTCCCATTGGATATTAATAATCCAACCTCTGATGAATTCTACCGTTTGGTTCTAACGTGTCTTGTTCTGTAAACCAAAGCTCTGATACCAAATGAAACGATAAGGAATTTCGCTCGATCCGAATCGATCGCTAAACTGACCAAGACCGTTCGAAACCCCTGATTGTTTTGAGAACACGACAAATCGGAGCACAAACAGAAAAACATTTCATTGCTTATTACAACAATTCCATCAGAATACAAAAATATACAGAGTATGAATAAATATTACACATTAAATATCATAGATTTAAATACATTACTACAGCGGAAAAATAAAACAATACACAACTGAAAGGGAAATATGGATACAGAGCTTTCCGGATACCGTTCTAGCTGTAAATCAGGTTCCAGTGAATATAAATCTGCAAAACCAAAACTACTAGCTGCCTGTGTCAAAATAAGGGCACCCAGAGTTTAGGTTAAAACAATAAACGCCAGGTCAGTCATGTGACTGGTGTGAGAACTAAAACAGTTATTTAAATCTTTATTTTAAATAAAGTAAATCAAGGGACCATGCCGTATAACACGGAACGGGTTTCCTCCCAAGAATACCAGTGCATATAACAAAACAGCGCAATGTTTTTCGGAAAAATGAAGCTATTATAAGACCCAGGTCCCATCACACAATGCAACACAAGCTGGAGGATAGGGTTTTCCCTTATAATAGCCAAACATGCTTGGTACGTTAAAAACAAATCATTTGATACTATTACAAGTGTATAGTGTCAAAACAATTTCAATCATAAATATCAATCATAGACGTCATAGGTACCATATATCATGTCGCCATACTAGGCTCTACAATCAAAACCGCAAATGTCACGTATTGGAAGTTGGATTTCCATCTGTGAACCGAGGCAAGGATCGTCCTCAACCGATTTCGATACAATCTAGCCTATGTCTCAGGCAAGCGCGCAGAACAGCCTTGGATCGTCAGGGCTGGTCCACCGATGTGGATTATTTTGCCTGAACACTACGTTCCCCCGCCCTTTGGGGCGTAAATGAGCCCAACGACTCCATCGGCGCCACATAGTCACCGATATATCCGAGGCGCCTCGCAATCCAACAACCACACAGGTGAAAATAATATAAATGTCAGGGTTGGTAGGTCACTGACACCACCCTAGCTAGAAAGAAACGCATGCCCTCCCTGATGTCCTCTCCCGTTTCTGGTTCACAACCGGGGTGTGAGGCTCGCGAATTAACGCTACACAAAATTGTGCCACACAGGCGGTGCTTTGATCATCGACCACAAGACTCTTCTTTTCAACAAAATCCTTGATCACTTGCCACTTAGGCATGCCACACAGGCAATTCACTCCATGCGATTGATATCCATCAATATATAACCCCTGAGCTCGTACGTCTCAGAGAAGGGCGTTAAGCAAGATAATAAATTCTTCTCCGCCAAACAGATATATATTTAATTGAAATCAATCACACAGAATAAAATCCAATGTCAGACACACAGTCCATTTACAAGTTCGTTCTGGGTCTGAACGAAACCGGAGGCACCTTGTACCTCGCATATCCATCGATCTCCAAGTACGTCTGGACGATCACCAACTGATTCCCTTATCTTGGGTGTATAGCCCAATCAAGATCATCAGTAATCATCCAAACAATGTGAAGACCTCCGGTTTTCGACCACCGTCTTCATCCTCGACACATCGTCGAATTAGCTATCCAGAATGGGATAAACCCGGTCTTTCTGAATAACACGCGTATATAATAAACAAGTGTTACACAAACACAACATGCACCTCATTCCAATTCAGAATATTCTTTTATTCAAATATTCTTATACTTTGGGAAAGGTTCCCATTAATTTTATCAAAAATAAATTCTTTAAATTTATTCTTTAATCTTCTTTTGAATATCAATTTAAATTAGTCGGGATTAGCAAACCACACCGAAGTAATCATTTATTTTATTTCCCAATCCCAACCTATTCATCCCATGAAGTAAAACTGGTCATACATTATATCTAACACCACAGTGTTACCGGTAAATTCAATTACCATTTCACGTTTAAATCTAATTAAAGATTTAACTATTGCCTGGAGCAAAACTGGTGATACTCCATTCTCGATCATTTCAATCTAATTAAAGATTCATTAAAACTCCACTTGGTTTTAATCTTCCCAAAAATCAATACTAATGATTGTTTAACTTGGGAAATCATATCCTGTCTTTAACTGGGTTAAAGAACCAATGTCATTTAAAACACGGTTCACGATAAACCTGAAATCACATTCCATTCCATTCCAATTTATTTTATTAAATTGGAAAACTTTACTTTGGAAAACCTCCTTTAAATCTTAACAAAAGATTTATAAATTCCAAATCACATTTCACTGTAAATCGGGCTAAAGAACAAATGTCGTTAAAACACAGTTCACGATAAACCCAATTCCCATTTGATATTAAATACAAGGCTCTGAATAGAAAATATATCGGTTTATATTCAATATCTAATTCTACGACCAACAAATATCGTATTGGAAATAACTATATCAATATATCTTTCAAATTTCCATAACAATATCTGTATAATCTCGAAATCCAACATCGAAATATTCCAAAGATAATTTCAATTCAAATCCATTCCAATTCAATTATTGGAAATTCTGGTTACTTTTGAAACCCTTTCAAATCCAATTTATTTATTTCAAAAATAAATGGATTATAATTCTAGTTCAAAACTAGTGCATTTTAACAAAAAACTATTTTTATCTTTTCAAATATGGATTTTTTTCATCCCAATTCTTTCCAAATCATTTCTTAATGATTTTACACAAATTATTACTATTTTTAATAATTTAATCAAGGCCAGTACAGTTGATTTCCATCAACGGCCATCGAACTTCACTTACAACGACCTTTTCCAAATTTTGATTTGGACATAATTCCAAATCCAACCGTTAGATTTCAAATCTCTAATATTCATTAGAAATCTCTTTTCGATACGAACCCAATGGTTCCGGTTTTAGGAGAATCCGATGGTCGGATCTCCAGTAATATCCATTTGAAGTCAATAGTCGAAATTCGCGAACTGCCGCATCGCGACACGTTCTATTCAGGCCATTATATATATATAATCAAAATTTCAAATCAAAATCTATTTTCAAAATGATTTCAACTTCATATTCAATTTCAAATCAAATTTGAATATTCCATATCATCGATATATAAATGATAGTATTTTCAAAATATTATATTTTGAAATCAATTCCTTTTCGATATTCATAATAAAAATGAATAAAACGATATAATTATCGTTCACGTCAAAATGGCGCATATCTAATCAACACGGCTTTATATATTTCAATAACTTCGTTATTCTATTCAACAAATGAATATTTTCTTCAACACATGAATTTTCTTTTATTCAACACATGAATATATATTCTATTCAACACATGAATTTTCTTTTATTCAACACATGAATACCTATTTTATTCAACACATGAATTTTCTTTTATTCAACACATGAATATCTATTTTATTCAATGAATTTTCTTTTATTCAACACATGAATATCTATTTTATTCAACACATGAATTTTCTTTTATTCAACACATGAATATTCTTTATTTTCTAAATTGGAATGAGACTCACTCAATTACCATATAGTGTTATTTATATGGGTTCTATACAACACATGTATATAATTGCAATGATAAATAACCAACCATCATCCAAAGTGCACCACACAACTGCATAAGCATTAAATATAAATAATTAATGCTCACACAGTCTGTCAACCCATCGATTGACGTACTACTAGACAATTGGGATTAGTGTACGTCAATATCACCCCAACACCCGTGTGGGGTTTCAATCAATCAAACACATGTTTTATTTGTGTAGTTGGGCAATGTGTAAAATTTACTGTCCCAATCAATATCAGTCAAATGGGTGTACATAAACAAATCGTCCGATTTGTTTATTCATATTTATTTTATATACACGTTAAAATTTTTAACTATAAAATATTTATTCATTCCATCTCACATCACACAATCAAATTTTCACAACACTTCAATTAAACAAACAAGTCATCCATGGTCTGTGGACGACGGGTGTCGGGTGCTACTAAGCACCGTCTGCATCCTGGTATATATTTCAAACTAGAAAACAAATTAAAAGTAAGGAATTCTCACCGAGAGCTAAACCAAATGCCACGACTCTTCGTAAGTAGAAAATCTTCGCCGTGCTCGCCTTTTGGCACTTTCGTCATCCGTGTTCGCTATATATATAAAAATCGCATTTTTATTACGTTATCTTCAAAATAAAAATCATAACTTTACATTGTTACTTCATACATAAAAGTCGTATTTTTATGTTGATGTTTATATTATAAAAAATATATTTTTATAACGCTCTTTTCATAATAAAAACCATATTTTAATTATACTATGGTGTAAATAAAAATCATACCTTTATTTCTACTTCATGTATATAAAAATCGAATTTTATCGCTACTTCATATATGTAAAAATTGAATTTTTATAGAGATGTTCATATCATAAAAAATCAAATCTTTATAGCGATATTCCTATAATAAAAACCATATTTTTATTATAAATAAAAATCAATTCTTTATAAAACTAAAGATCACATTTTTATTTTTAATGTCGAACCTATAAAGGTCGCATTTTTATTTTCGCAACATGTATAAAGATCTCATCGTTCTATGATAAAAAAAACAAATTTTTATCATGTTATAATTTATATAAAAATTGATTTATTTTTATCATACCATAATGTAGATAAAATTCAGATCTTTATTTCGCTATAATAATAAAAAAATCTGAAAATAAAAGTCAAATTGAAATGCTTACTTTGAATCGAGCAAGGGGGCGTCGGATTTGGGCTGAGGGGTGGCGGCGTGAGGCGCTGCAGGTGGTGCCGGGTTGACGGTGGGTCCGTGTGAAAACCCGTAACTTCCCCGTAAAGGAAAGCGACGGATAGTTCGAGAACAAACCACAACAGAACACATATAAAAGAACATTTCACTGTATATTACAACAATGCATCAGAATACAAGAATATACAGAGTATAAAAGAATACTACACAGAAATATCAGAGATTTAAATTACATTTAAATACATAGCAGCGGAAAATAATACAATACACAACTAGAAGAGATATACGGATACAAAGCTTCCCGGATATCGTTCCAGCTGCAAACCAGGATCCTGTGAATATAAATCTGCAAAACCAAAACTACTAGCTGCCCATGTCAAAATAGGGGCACCCAGAGTTTAGGTTAAAACAATAAACTCCAGGTCAGTCATGTGACTGGTGTGAGAACTAAAACAGTTATTAATCTTTATTTTTAAAGGTTGGTAAATCAAGGGACCACGCCGTATAACACGGAACGGGTTTCCTCCCAAGAATACCAGTTCATAAAACAAACAGCGCAATGCTAAATAAAGAAAAATGAAGCTGTTATAAGACCTAGGTCCTATCACACAATGCAACGCAAGCCGGGGGATAGGGTTTTCCCTTATAACAGCCAAAGAATGCTTGATACGTTTAAAACAAATCATTTGATACTATTATAAGTGCATAGTGTATAAAACAACTTCAAATCATAAGTATCAATCATAGGCGACATGAGCGTCCCATGCCACTATGTCGCCATATATAGGTTTACAAATAAAACCGCAAATGTCACGTATTTGGAAATTGGATTTCCGTCTATGAACCGAGGCAAAAGATAGTCCTCTACTGATTCGAGACAATTTAGCCCATGTCTCAGGCAAGTACTCAGTCAAGCCTTGGAGCGACAGGGCCGGTCCACCGATGTGGATTAAAATGCCTGAACACTACGTTTCCCCGCCCTTTGGGGCGTAAATGAGCCAACTAAACGACTCCATCGGTTCGAGAACGACCGATCAATCCGAGGCGCCTCGCAACAGCAACAACCACATAAGTCAAACTCGTCAGGGCATGTAAAACCATTGACGCCACTTCTAACTAGAAAGAAACGCATGCCCTCCCTGAGGTCCGTCTCCCGTTTTTGGTTCATACCGGGTGTGAAACACGCGAAGTAAACGTTACACAAAGCTACGCCACAAAGGCCTTGCTTTGATCATCACCACAAGACTTTGCTTTTCAACATAAGCCTCGATCAATTGCCACTTAGGCATGCCACACAGGCAATTCACTCCATGCGTTTGATATCCATCAATATATAACCCCTGAGCTCGTACGTCTCAGAGAAGGGCGTTAAGCAAGAGAATAAATTCTCCGCCGCCAAACAGATATATATTTAATAGAGATCAATCACACGGATTAAAATCCAATGTCAGACACACAGTCCATTTACAAGTCCGTTCTGGGTCTGAACGAAACCGGAGGCACCTAGTACCTCGCATATCCATTGATCTCCAAGTACGTCTGGACGATCACCAACTGTTTCCATCTTCTTGGGTGTACAGCCCAATCAAGATCATCAGTAATCACCCAAACGACGTGAAGACTTCTGGTCTTCGACCACCGTCTTCATCTTCGACTTATCGTCGTATCAGTTATTCAGAATGGGATAAACCCGGTCTTTCCGAATAACTCGCGTATATTTTAAATAAGTGTTACACAAACACAACATACGCCTCATTCCAATTTATCAGTCACTAACCGTAAATTAATCAAGAGAATAATTCCCCAAATATTAACCTCGAAGGCCGAAACCAACATCAGATCAATACCCAGAAAACCATTCTGCTTAGCTAACCGACAGTTAGTTTCTAAATTTCACATTCATAGGGAAAGGTTCCCATAAATTTTATCCAAGACAAATTTTTTGAATTTATTCTTTAATCTATTTTTGAATTTCGATTCAACTAGTCGGGATTAACGAACCTTACCGAAGTAATCATTTGTTTTAATTTCCCAATCCCAACCTATTTATCCCATGAAGAAAACTGGTAATACTTCATATCTAACGCCACCGTGTTATCGGTAAATTCAATTACCATTTCACGTTCAAATCTAATTAAAGATTTAACTATCGCCTGGAGCAAAACTGGTGGTACTCCATTTCGATTATTTCAATCTAATTAAAGATTCATTAAAACTCCACTTAGTTTTAATCGTTAACTGGGTTAAAGAATCAGTGTCATTTAAAACACAGTTCACGATAAACCCAAAATCACATTCATTAATTATCGGGTTAAAGAACGAGTGTTATTTAAAACACTGTTCACGATAAACCCAAAAATCAATATCAATTCAATTCCAATTAAATATTATTTAATTGGTACACTTCATTAAATCTAAATAAAAAGATTTAATCTTTTCTCAACTGGGTTCAAGAACAGTGTTAGTGAAGACACCATTCACGACAAACCCAAATCACATTCGATATTCAATACAAGGCTCTGAATAGAAAATATATCGGCTTATATTCAATATCGAATTCTACGACTAACAAATGTCGTATTGGAAATAACGATATAAATATATATCTTTCAAATTTCCATAACAACACCTGTATAATCACGAATTCCAACATCGAAATATTCCGAAGACAATTTCGATTCAAATCCATTCCAATGCAATCATTGGAAATTCTGGTTATTTTTAAAACCCTTTTCAAATTCAATTTATTTATTTAAAAATAAATAGAATTATATTTCTAGTTCAAAACTAGTTCATTTCGATAAAAATCTATTTTTATCTTTTCAAATATGGAGTTTTTCATCCCAAATCTTCACAAATCATTTCTTATGATTTTACACAAATTATTACTATTTTTAATAATTTTATCGAGGCCTGTACAGTCGATTTCCATCAACGGTCATCGAACTGCACTTACAGCGACCTTTTTCAAATTTGATTTGGACATAATTCCAAATCCAACCGTTAGATTTCAAATTTCTAATATTCGTTAGAAAGCTCTTTTCGATACGAACCCAACGGTTCCGGTTTTAGGAGAATCCGACGGTCGGATCTCCCGTAATGTCCGTTTGAAATAAATGGTCGAAATTCACGAACTACCGCGGCGCGGCGCGTTCTATTCAGGCCATTATATTATATATATAATATATATAACATATATTTCGTCGATTTCTATTTAAAACGAATTATATAAATAGTTTTAAATTCGTTTCAAAAGCAATTTCAACTTCCATTTCAATTCAAATCAAAATTGAATTCTTCCTTATAAATTCGTTTTAAAATTCATTTCTATTCAATTCAAATTTCAATTCAATTTGAATTCATTTCAATTCGCTTTCAATTCAATTTGAATTCGTTTTCAATTCATTTCGAAATCGTTTTCAATTCGTTTCATTTCGAAATCGTTTTCAATTCATTTCATTTCGAAATCGTTTTCAATTCATTTCATTTCGAAATCGTTTTCAATTCATTTCATTTCGAAATCGTTTTCAATTCATTTCATTTAGAAATCGTTTTCAATTCATTTCATTTCGAAATCGTTTTCTATTCATTTCATTTCGAAATCGTTTTAAAATCGATATAAATATCGTTCACGTCAAAATGGCGTCAATCTAATCAACACGGCTTCATAAATTTCTATTTTCAAATATTCTATTTCAAATATTTCTTTTTCAAAATAGTTGTTATTATCAAAATATTTCGTTCAACACATGACCAATCTCAATGAATGAGTACTGTCAACACATGAACTTTTATTATATATCGATAAAGGTGTAAATTTTATTACTAAAATATTTCGTTCAACACATGACCAATCTCAATGAATGAGTACTGTCAACACATGAACTTTTATTTTATATCGATAAAGGTGTAAATTTTATTACTAAAATATTTCGTTCAACACATGACCAATCTCAATGAATGAGTACTGTCAACACATGAACTTTTATTTTATAATATTCTTTATTTTCTAAATTGGAATGAGGCCCAATCAATTACCATATAAAGTTAATTATATGGATTTTCATACAACACATGTATATAATAGCATTGAAAAATAATCAACCATCAACCAAAGTGCACTACACTGTATAAGCATCAAATATAGATATCTAACGCTTATAACAGCCTGTCAATCAATCGATCGACATATTTAATCAATCAGGATGAGTGAACTGCATATTTCATCCTAACACCCGTGTAGGGTTTCAAACAATCAAACAAATATTTTATTTGTGCAGTTGGGCGATGTGTAAAATTTATCGACCCAATCAATGTCAGTCAAATCAGTGTACATAAACAAACCGTCTGATTTGTAAATGAATATTTTATTTATTCGCATTCACGTTAAAAATTATATTTTTAACGATAAAACATTTTATTTCAACATATGAATTTCTATCCAGTTCATTCTTTAAATAAAATGACATTTTATTTTTCTAACTTATTTTAGAAAATTTCGGCGGCATAACGGCACGATACTAGAAACGGGACGAGGCCTAGCCTTATCCCCGGTCTAGTGAAGGCCCACGCCATTCACACATCAATCAAATCAATTCATTTCACCACACAATTCAATTTCAAATCAAATCATCTAACTAATCTATGCAACCAAACAAACAAGTCCATGGTCTGTGGACGATTGTGTCGGGTGCTACTAAGCACCGTCTGCATCCTAGTATAAATATATAATTAGAAAAGAAATTGAAAGGTGAGAAATTCTCACATATAGCTATCCTAGCTCCACGGCTCTTCATTTGCAGAAGCCTTCATCGTTTCGCCTTTTTGTCACCTTCGTTGATCGTAGCCACTACATATATAAAAATCGAATTTTTACTTTGTTATTCAATATATAAAAATCGAATTTTTACTATGCTATTCAATATATAAAAATCGAATTTTTACTATGCTATTCAATATATAAAAATCGAATTTTTCTTATGCTATTCAATATATAAAAATCGAATTTTTACTATGCTATTCAATATATAAAAATCGAATTTTTATTTCGAAGTTCAATATATAAAAATCATATTTCTATTTCGAAGTTCAATATATAAAAATCATATTTTTATTTCGAAGTTCAAAATATAAAAATCATATTTTTATTTCGAAGTTCAAAATATAAAAATCATATTTTTATTTCGAAGTTCAATATATAAAAATCATATTTTTATTTCAAAGTTCAATATATAAAAATAACATTTTTAACATGATGTTTTCATTATAAAGATTATATTTTTATAACGCTACTTTTAATATAAAAATTATATTTACTATCTATATAATATAAAAATTATATTTTTAACCATTCTCTAATATAGAAATTATACTTTTTTTATTCTCTACCTTCATGTATAAATTTTTTTTACATCTTTATGCAAATAAAAATCGAATCTTTATGTGCTAAAATATAAATCAAATCTTTATGGTTTAAAAATCAAATCCTTATAAAGCTAAAGATTTCATTTTTACATACATAAAAAAAAAAAATCGAGCCTTTATATTAAATAAAATCAGAATCTTATGTAGTTAAAAAAAATCTCATTTTTCATAAGGGAAAAATCAAGTACTTCATAAGGGAGAAATCAGCAAGAAAAAAAAGGGGGAAAAACTGACCAAACCTTAAGGTTTTGCCCACCGGAGAGCCTGTTGGTCGGAGGAAGGGGAAATGGGGTCGGGGGAGGCGGCGTCAGGCCCGCAGGTGGTGGGGGAGGATGGCTCGACGTCGGGCTGGTGTGGGATTGGGGCTCGCACGGTCTTTGTTCGACGAAGAGGGAGGTGAGGAGAGAGAAGAAGCGTCGGAGGTGAGGAGGGGGGGGGGGTGGGATCGACTGCGAGCGGCGACGCTCCAGCTCCGGTGGGCGGAGGCAGCAGCGTGGCGGCGACGAGGTGTAGCTGTAGGGTTTTTTTCTTTTTTTCGATTTAAAATGAAGAGAGAGAGGAGGGTAGGTGAGTTTATATAATATATATTATATAATTTAATTATTTTAATTTCAAAAAGAAACTTTTTGTTTCGACCTCCAAACGGGACCCACCGCCTGTCGTCCATAGCGTATTACCCCCATTCCGAACACAATGGGATATGTATCGTAGGCTGATTCGGGTGTTTCGATCAGTTTCCGTTGAATTTACATTTAAATCCTTTATTGAATTTTAAACGTACGTTTCAAATTACCGGGGCCACATACTAACTAGAAAAATTCCCGAAAAATAATTTCTAGCTTCGTATTGACGATACGGTCCTAACAAAACTAGTTTCGTCGAATTCTGAGACCGTTAGAAAAATGGCCAATTTCAGTCGATTAAAATCAACTGAAACTGGTCAAACACGTTTTCCTTTGCCACGCTCACATATTGATTCGAAAAATTATGAAATTTGGAATCTAGCAATAACTTGACACTGTGGATCCAACGAAACTGGTTTCGTCGAAATCCGAGGTCGTTTGCAAAATGTCTATTTTTAAGGGCCTGAATTCCATAGCGACTATTCAGAATTTTCAACTGGACATATCTTTTGATTCCCGCAATGAAAGTTTGATTTTTCAGATTCGTTTGAAAGATATTATCAATTAGATTCTATTATTTTTGGTTTCACTAAAATCCAGATTGTTTTGCACCCGGTACATTCAATTGAAGTTTGAAATCGAATTATCGAACTACCGCGCCATTTTCAATTCTATTTATAAATATATATAATTATTTATATTCAAACGACGACGTATATAAATATATACGTCGAATTCTATTCAAAATAAATTTTCTCGTTGATTTTATTTAAAATAATTCATTTTAAATATTCAAAATTCGCTAAAATTGCCAAAATAAAAATTTCAAACTGGCTCGCATTTTACGGGTTGTTACAATCTCCCCCACTTAAAACTTTTCGTCCCCGAAAAGGAACAAAGTCGAAAGTGGTTTGATTAATCAACTCTACGCTCGATCTGGCTTCCATTCTCTAACTTTTCAGTTTCTGAGAATCTTCAAAATTTCAAAAATTTGGCTAACACCCTAAATTTTTGAAAAATTTCGCCATAACCTCCCCTGCACCGGGAGCATCGGGGAATTTCAAAAAGCTTCCCCGGTCCTTCAGATCTCAAAAAGAAAAAGAAAAAGCCAAGCGGCTAGCCAATAGGCTCACAAAATCATCATCACCCAAACAAAACAGGAAATTATGTAGTAAACATGTACCTATTTGTCGGGCAAACAAATTTTATTCTCTGGCTCTAGCCTCCTTGCTCTGACCTGTTCAATGATATATATGCATATGCAAGTAAAAGCGACCAATTTTCAATACAGTTCAATATTTGATTCAATTAGGCTAAATGGCTAAAAATTAGCAAACAAATAAACAAACAACACAAACATCAATCAATTAGTGAATTAGAGTTTCAAATTCATAATTTTGATATATAGACTGAAAATCTTGTTTTTGATGCCAAATCACAACAATAAGCCCTATCTAATTTTGGTTCTCACACCAGTCAATAGGAAATATATAAATATCATACCTTCGACACTCGAACACTAATTCTGATGATGTAGCTACAATCATCAGAATCATCTTCGGGCGACTAGAGTGTGAATCTATATCTATCCAGTATATTAAAATTTCAAATACACGCGGATCAGACGTATACGCAAAATCTATATATACTGGATTGTCCACATCAATATAAATAAATAACCAAATACTAATAGTTGATTTAGATTTTCAAAACAAAATTTGTTTTCATTTGAAAAAAAGATACTCTTCACACTCGTTCTAGGATACTACTGATCCCATCTCTAACGAGTCATTCTCATTGGATATTACTAATCCAATATCTGATGAATTCTTTCGTATGGTTCTAATGTGCCTTGTTCTCTGAGCTTTGTAAACCAAAGCTCTGATACCAACTGTGAAAACCCGTAACTTCCCCGTAAAGGAAAGCGACGGATAGTTCGAGAACAAACCACAACAGAACACATATAAAAGAACATTTCACTGTATATTACAACAATGCATCAGAATACAAGAATATACAGAGTATAAAAGAATACTACACAGAAATATCAGAGATTTAAATTACATTTAAATACATAGCAGCGGAAAATAATACAATACACAACTAGAAGAGATATACGGATACAAAGCTTCCCGGATATCGTTCCAGCTGCAAACCAGGATCCTGTGAATATAAATCTGCAAAACCAAAACTACTAGCTGCCCGTGTCAAAATAGGGGCACCCAGAGTTTAGGTTAAAACAATAAACTCCAGGTCAGTCATGTGACTGGTGTGAGAACTAAAACAGTTATTAATCTTTATTTTTAAAGGTTGGTAAATCAAGGGACCACGCCGTATAACACGGAACGGGTTTCCTCCCAAGAATACCAGTGCATAAAACAAACAGCGCAATGCTAAATAAAGAAAAATGAAGCTGTTATAAGACCCAGGTCCTATCACACAATGCAACGCAAGCCGGGGGATAGGGTTTTCCCTTATAACAGCCAAAGAATGCTTGATACGTTTAAAACAAATCATTTGATACTATTATAAGTGCATAGTGTATAAAACAACTTCAAATCATAAGTATCAATCATAGGCGACATGAGCGTCCCATGCCACTATGTCGCCATATATAGGTTTACAAATAAAACCGCAAATGTCACGTATTTGGAAATTGGATTTCCGTCTATGAACCGAGGCAAAAGATAGTCCTCTACGGATTCGAGACAATCTAGCCCATGTCTCAGGCAAGTACTCAGTCAAGCCTTGGAGCGACAGGGCCGGTCCACCGATGTGGATTAAAATGCCTGAACACTACGTTTCCCCGCCCTTTGCGGCGTAAATGAGCCAACTAAACGACTCCATCGGTTCGAGAAAGACCGATCAATCCGAGGCGCCTCGCAACAGCAACAACCACATAAGTCAAACTCGTCAGGGCGTGTAAAACCACTGACGCCACTTCTAACTAGAAAGAAACGCATGCCCTCCCTGAGGTCCGTCTCCCGTTTTTGGTTCATACCGGGTGTGAAACACGCGAAGTAAACGTTACACAAAGCTACGCCACAAAGGCCTTGCTTTGATCATCACCACAAGACTTTGCTTTTCAACATAAGCCTCGATCAATTGCCACTTAGGCATGCCACACAGGCAATTCACTCCATGCGTTTGATATCCATCAATATATAACCCCTGAGCTCGTACGTCTCAGAGAAGGGCGTTAAGCAAGAGAATAAATTCTCTGCCGCCAAACAGATATATATTTAATAGAGATCAATCACACGGATTAAAATCCAATGTCAGACACACAGTCCATTTACAAGTCCGTTCTGGGTCTGAACGAAACCGGAGGCACCTAGTACCTCGCATATCCATTGATCTCCAAGTACGTCTGGACGATCACCAACTGTTTCCATCTTCTTGGGTGTACAGCCCAATCAAGATCATCAGTAATCACCCAAACGACGTGAAGACTTCTGGTCTTCGACCACCGTCTTCATCTTCGACTTATCGTCGTATCAGTTATTCAGAATGGGATAAACCCGGTCTTTCCGAATAACTCGCGTATATTTTAAATAAGTGTTACACAAACACAACATACGCCTCATTCCAATTTATTAGTCACTAACCGTAAATTAATCAAGAGAATAATTCCCCAAATATTAACCCCGAAGGCCGAAACCAACATCAGATCAATACCCAGAAAACCATTCTGCTTAGCTAACCGACAGTTAGTTTCTAAATTTCACATTCATAGGGAAAGGTTCCCATAAATTTTATCCAAGACAAATTTCTTGAATTTATTCTTTAATCTATTTTTGAATTTCGATTCAACTAGTCGGGATTAACGAACCTTACCGAAGTAATCATTTGTTTTAATTTCCCAATCCCAACCTATTTATCCCATGAAGAAAAATGGTAATACTTCATATCTAACGCCACCGTGTTATCGGTAAATTCAATTACCATTTCACGTTCAAATCTAATTAAAGATTTAACTATCGCCTGGAGCAAAACTGGTGGTACTCCATTTCGATTATTTCAATCTAATTAAAGATTCATTAAAACTCCACTTAGTTTTAATCGTTAACTGGGTTAAAGAATCAGTGTCATTTAAAACACAGTTCACGATAAACCCAAAATCACATTCATTAATTATCGGGTTAAAGAACGAGTGTTATTTAAAACACTGTTCACGATAAACCCAAAAATCAATATCAATTCAATTCCAATTAAATATTATTTAATTGGTACACTTCATTAAATCTAAATAAAAAGATTTAATCTTTTCTCAACTGGGTTCAAGAACAGTGTTAGTGAAGACACCATTCACGACAAACCCAAATCACATTCGATATTCAATACAAGGCTCTGAATAGAAAATATATCGGCTTATATTCAATATCGAATTCTACGACTAACAAATGTCGTATTGGAAATAACGATATAAATATATATCTTTCAAATTTCCATAACAACACCTGTATAATCACGAATTCCAACATCGAAATATTCCGAAGACAATTTCGATTCAAATCCATTCCAATGCAATCATTGGAAATTCTGGTTATTTTTAAAACCCTTTTCAAATTCAATTTATTTATTTAAAAATAAATAGAATTATATTTCTAGTTCAAAACTAGTTCATTTCGATAAAAATCTATTTTTATCTTTTCAAATATGGAGTTTTTCATCCCAAATCTTCACAAATCATTTCTTATGATTTTACACAAATTATTACTATTTTTAATAATTTTATCGAGGCCTGTACAGTCGATTTCCATCAACGGTCATCGAACTGCACTTACAGCGACCTTTTTCAAATTTGATTTGGACATAATTCCAAATCCAACCGTTAGATTTCAAATTTCTAATATTCGTTAGAAAGCTCTTTTCGATACGAACCCAACGGTTCCGGTTTTAGGAGAATCCGACGGTCGGATCTCCCGTAATGTCCGTTTGAAATAAATGGTCGAAATTCACGAACTGCCGCGGCGCGGCTTGTTCTATTCAGGCCATTATATTATATATATAATATATATAACATATATTTCGTCGATTTCTATTTAAAACGAATTATATAAATAGTTTTAAATTCGTTTCAAAAGCAATTTCAACTTCCATTTCAATTCAAATCAAAATTGAATTCTTCCTTATAAATTCGTTTTAAAATTCATTTCTATTCAATTCAAATTTCAATTCAATTTGAATTCATTTCAATTCGCTTTCAATTCAATTTGAATTCGTTTTCAATTCATTTCGAAATCGTTTTCAATTCGTTTCATTTCGAAATCGGTTTCAATTCATTTCATTTCGAAATCGTTTTCAATTCATTTCATTTCGAAATCGTTTTCAATTCATTTCATTTCGAAATCGTTTTCAATTCATTTCATTTCGAAATCGTTTTCAATTCATTTCATTTCGAAATCGTTTTCAATTCATTTCATTTCGAAATCGTTTTCAATTCATTTCATTTCGAAATCGTTTTCAATTCATTTCATTTCGAAATCGTTTTCAATTCATTTCATTTCGAAATCGTTTTAAAATCGATATAAATATCGTTCACGTCAAAATGGCGTCAATCTAATCAACACGGCTTCATAAATTTCTATTTTCAAATATTCTATTTCAAATATTTCTTTTTCAAAATAGTTGTTATTATCAAAATATTTCGTTCAACACATGACCAATCTCAATGAATGAGTACTGTCAACACATGAACTTTCATTATATATCGATAAAGGTGTAAATTTTATTACTAAAATATTTCGTTCAACACATGACCAATTTCAATGAATGAGTACTGTCAACACATGAACTTTTATTTTATATCGATAAAGGTGTAAATTTTATTACTAAAATATTTCGTTCAACACATGACCAATCTCAATGAATGAGTACTGTCAACACATGAACTTTTATTTTATAATATTCTTTATTTTCTAAATTGGAATGAGGCCCAATCAATTACCATATAAAGTTAATTATATGGATTTTCATACAACACATGTATATAATAGTATTGAAAAATAATCAACCATCAACCAAAGTGCACTACACTGTATAAGCATCAAATATAGATATCTAACGCTTATAACAGCCTGTCAATCAATCGATCGACATATTTAATCAATCAGGATGAGTGAACTGCATATTTCATCCTAACACCCGTGTAGGGTTTCAAACAATCAAACAAATATTTTATTTGTGCAGTTGGGCGATGTGTAAAATTTATCGACCCAATCAATGTCAGTCAAATCAGTGTACATAAACAAACCGTCTGGTTTGTAAATGAATATTTTATTTATTCGCATTCACGTTAAAAATTATATTTTTAACGATAAAACATTTTATTTCAACATATGAATTTCTATCCAGTTCATTCTTTAAATAAAATGATATTTTATTTTTCTAACTTATTTTAGAAAATTTCGGCGGCATAACGGCACGATACTAGAAACGGGACGAGGCCTAGCCTTATCCCCGGTCTAGTGAAGGCCCACGCCATTCACACATCAATCAAATCAATTCATTTCACCACACAATTCAATTTCAAATCAAATCATCTAACTAATCTATGCAACCAAACAAACAAGTCCATGGTCTGTGGACGATTGTGTCGGGTGCTACTAAGCACCGTCTGCATCCTAGTATAAATATATAATTAGAAAAGAAATTGAAAGGTGAGAAATTCTCACATATAGCTATCCTAGCTCCACGGCTCTTCATTTGCAGAAGCCTTCATCGTTTCGCCTTTTTGTCACCTTCGTTGACCGTAGCCACTACATATATAAAAATCGAATTTTTACTTTGCTATTCAATATATAAAAATCGAATTTTTACTATGCTATTCAATATATAAAAATCGAATTTTTACTATGCTATTCAATATATAAAAATCGAATTTTTCTTATGCTATTCAATATATAAAAATCGAATTTTTACTATGCTATTCAATATATAAAAATCGAATTTTTATTTCGAAGTTCAATATATAAAAATCATATTTCTATTTCGAAGTTCAATATATAAAAATCATATTTTTATTTCGAAGTTCAAAATATAAAAATCATATTTTTATTTCGAAGTTCAAAATATAAAAATCATATTTTTATTTCGAAGTTCAATATATAAAAATCATATTTTTATTTCGAAGTTCAATATATAAAAATAACATTTTTAACATGATGTTTTCATTATAAAGATTATATTTTTATAACGCTACTTTTAATATAAAAATTATATTTACTATCTATATAATATAAAAATTATATTTTTAACCATTCTCTAATATAGAAATTATATTTTTTTATTCTCTACCTTCATGTATAAATTTTTTTTACATCTTTATGCAAATAAAAATCGAATCTTTATGTGCTAAAATATAAATCAAATCTTTATGGTTTAAAAATCAAATCCTTATAAAGCTAAAGATTTCATTTTTACATACATAAAATAAAAAAAAATCGAGCCTTTATATTAAATAAAATCAGAATCTTATGTAGTTAAAAAAAATCTCATTTTTCATAAGGGAAAAATCAAGTACTTCATAAGGGAGAAATCAGCAAGAGGAAAAACTGACCAAACCTTAAGGTTTTGCCCACCGGAGAGCCTGTTGGTCGGAGGAAGGGGAAATGGGGTCGGGGGAGGCGGCGTCAGGCCCGCAGGTGGTGGGGGAGGATGGCGCGACGTCGGGCTGGTGTGGGATTGGGGCTCGCACGGTCTTTGTTCGACGAAGAGGGAGGTGAGGAGAGAGAAGAAGCGTCGGAGGTGAGGAGGGGGGGTGGGATCGACTGCGAGCGGCGGCGCTCCAGCTCCGGTGGGCGGAGGCAGCAGCGTGGCGGCGACGAGGTGTAGCTGTAGGGTTTTTTTTTTCGATTTAAAATGAAGAGAGAGAGGAGGGTAGGTGAGGTTATATAATATATATTATATAATTTAATTATTTTAATTTCAAAAAGAAACTTTTTGTTTCGACCTCCAAACGGGACCCACCGCCTGTCGTCCATAGCGTATTACCCCCATTCCGAACACAATGGGATATGTATCGTAGGCTGATTCGGCTGTTTCGATCAGTTTCCGTTGAATTTACATTTAAATCCTTTATTGAATTTTAAACGTACGTTTCAAATTACCGGGGCCACATACTAACTAGAAAAATTCCCGAAAAATAATTTCTAGCTTCGTATTGACGATACGGTCCTAACAAAACTAGTTTCGTCGAATTCTGAGACCGTTAGAAAAATGGCCAATTTCCAGTCGATTAAAATCAACTAAAACTGGTCAAACGCGTTTTCCTTTGCCACGCTCACATATTGATTCGAAAAATAATGAAATTTGGAATCTAGCAATAACTTGACACTGCGGATCCAACGAAACTGGTTTCGTCGAAATCCGAGGTCGTTTGCAAAATGTCTATTTTTAAGGGCCTAAATTCCATAGCGACTATTCAGAATTTTCAACTGGACATATCTTTTGATTCCCGCAATGAAAGTTTGATTTTTCAGATTCGTTGGAAAGATATTATCAATTAGATTCTATTATTTTTGGTTTCACTAAAATCCGGATTGTTTTGCACCCGGTACATTCAATTGAAGTTTGAAATCGAATTATCGAACTACCGCGCCATTTTCAATTCTATTTATAAATATATATAATTATTTATATTCAAACGACGACGTATATAAATATATACGTCGAATTCTATTCAAAATAAATTTTCTCGTTGATTTTATTTAAAATAATTCATTTTAAATATTCAAAATTCGCTAAAATTGCCAAAATAAAAATTTCAAACTGGCTCGCATTTTACGGGTTGTTACAGTCCGGGGGCTGTGGGGTCAATGGCGGCGGCGGTGGGTCACTAGGGTTTGCTATTTGATTTGGGGGACTTTGGGTTCGGGGATGGTGGATTGGACGGAGGAGGAGGGCGGCGTCTGAGGCGATGGAGGCCGATGGTGGCGCAACAGGAGGCGCGGTGGCGATAGGGGGTGCGATTGAGGGAAAAGAGGGAGCGACAAGGACTGTCGGGTTTCTTTTTTCTTTAAAGAAGGCAAGATTTTTTTCTGAGAGGAAAATGAGGGAGGGTGATAATATATAAATATATATTTATTTAATTTAATTTAATTCCAATTAGTTGACTTTCCTTTTGAACTCCAAATTGAGACCCAATGACTATCGTCCCTAGCCAGTTACCCTCATTCCAAACACAATGGGATATGTTTCATAAGCCAAATTTATCATTTCGACCAATTTTCATTAAACTTAGATTATAAATCAATATATTTTGAATTTAAACATACATTTCAAATTTACCGAGGCCACATACGATATCTAAAAATTTCCAGAAAAAATATTTCTAGCTTCGTATTGACGATACGGTCCTAATAAAACTAATTTCATCAAATTTGAAGACCGTATGAAAAATGACCATTTTTCAGTCGATTAAATTCAACTGAAATTTGTCAAACACGTTTAACGTCGCCATGCTCACATATTGATTCAGAAAATTATGCAAATTGGAATCTAGCAATAACTTGACATCCCGGATCCAACAAAAGTGGTTTCGTCGAAAACGAAGGTCGTTTGCAAAATTTCCATTTTTAAGGGCCAGAATTCCATAACGACTATTCTGAATTTTCATCTAGGCATAACTTTTTATCCCCGCTATGAAATTTTGATTTTTCAGATCCGTTGGAAATATATTTTCAATTAGATTGTAATATTTTTGGTTTTGCCAAAATCCGGTTTATTTTGAATCCTGTACATTCATTTGAAATTTGAAATCGAATTTTCAAACTATCGCACCATTTTCAATTCCTTTTATAATATAAAATAAATATTTATATTCTAACGTCGATTCAAATAAATATATTCATTCTAATTCTATTCAAAATAAATTTCTCATCGTTATTATTTAAAATAATTCATTTTAAATATTCAAAATTCACTAAAATTGCCAAATTAAAATTTTTAAATTGGCTCGGATTTCCGGGTTATTACAGGGAAGCTGCTGATCAGCCTCAATTCTTTTGAACGTAACTGTACTTGGTTAATTTTAATTAAATGATATAATTAGTTAATTAACTAGTGACAATTAAACATGAATTTGCAGACGACTTGGAACATTTCGAAGGAGGAGAGCGAAACCTAGAAGGAAAGTTGCCCTGTTATCAAGTGGTTGAACGTAATATTCAATTTGCCTGGGCATGAATAAGAAAGTAATTAGCAACTTTTAACTAAAGAAAAGGGTTAATCAATTAGATTATAGTTTAAATAACAAATGATTCAGTAAGTTGATCATTTTCTTTTACGGAACCTGTGTTGAAGACCCACACGAAGCAGTGAAGCTGTTCTCAAATTCAGAAGGGAACGAAAGTTTCAAATCACGTAATTTAGTTTGGTTAAGTATGATTAGTAATAAAATTTAATGAAGTGATTTAAGGAATCCTTGGTAGAATTTGTTTGGCACACAGGAACATGTGCAGTGAAGACAAATTCAAACAAAACAGTGGATGGGCGGAAGAATCATCGGCCTGGGTTATGGATTCTAAACCATGTAATTTAATTAAATAAGACTAATTAAAAATTAATCATATATATTAACTTAGTAACACTTCAACGTTAATTACTCTAATCACTTTTTGTCTTAGGCAAAATGGAATGAAGAAACCAAAGTCCGACTCATGTTTTCACGGGAGTTGGGAAGATAACAGTCGGCCCAAATTTTATATTGATGTAATTAGTTTTTAATTTAGACTCGATTAGGGATTTATTTTATAATTAAATTATATTAACTTTAAATATTGATAATATGATCTTACATTGTCAGAATTGGAAAAACAAAGTGCCGTTGGAATCATTAACGAACATTACGTCTTGAAACAAGACTGGACAGGAATTGGAATCAACTGGGATGTTTAATTAAATTAAACAACCGTTTAATTTAATTAAAACAAGCCGTTAACAATAGAATCAAATCAAGGTAAGTTAAACTCACTCAGTTCTTCCCATTTATATTTTATATAAATTGGGTTTTTTATTTTGTGTGCTCTAGTTGCTAATTATTGACTGTTTGCTAGTTATATATTTATTTGTTGACTTAACTGATGAAATTAAACCGTTGTTTAATTTCAGTAGAATACTAAATCATTATTTTAACGATTGGATCCAATAGAGACAATTTACCTTGTTGGTCATTTTTATAAAATAAACATGTTTAACTGTTTGAATTGTCTGAATTGTTTTGTTGATTGGTTGATATTATATTCATTATTTGCTATTATAGAAATTAACAGTTAAATTGAATTGATTGACCTGAGTTGTGATAACCATTTGAATGCAGGGAGGAACAGAATGGAGGGATCCAATGGGATTCCTCAAATACATCATTTTTTCCATATTATCATATATGAACTGCCCTGATTGGGTGATTGATTTGATGACTGATATTTGACTGAAAATTCGACATAGGTCTTGTTTAAACCAATGGGCAATGTTGGTTGAGTAATTGGCAGCATATGGCCGATATGAATAAATTGTTTTTTTATATTGATTTACTGTCAGATGAATCGACAGAACTGAAGTTATAAAATTTATTTATAATTGGATATAGATTTTTATATATATTATTTTAAATAAAAGTTTGTTAACAGGAAATAAATATTTATTACTTATTTAATTAATTATTAATTGATTTTATAAAGCAAATTCTACTGTCAATCAGATTTATAAACAAGTGAAGAGAAATTAATCTAACAGTTAATTAGGATAATTGTTTTGTTAAGAAACAATTAAATGGGACTATTTAAATTAATTACGTTATCAATTAATTTAAAGGAGAACTAATTGGAATCGGTTAACGAGATAACCGTATTTAGAGTTGACTAGTGATCACCATTTTTAATTGGAATTAATTTATAGTTTGTTTGGATTAATCCAATAAAATAGTTTAAAAAATATTTGTTTAATTTTAATAGGGTTTTAAAAAGGGAATTTACTATTTATTTTAGTGAATAAAGGAATTAACCATTGAGGTAGTTAATGATCAAAGTGAATTATTCTATTAAATTAATAATAATTTAGAAACTTACTTTTCATTGAAATTCATTTTGAAAGTACTCAAAATTAAAGTGAAAATCTAGTTGAATGGTGAAAAGAGTTTATGAACAGGTTTTATTTTAAAAACCCGAATTTATATAACGAAGTTATAAAGATAATTTTAAGCGAATACAATAGATTAAATTAAATGTTTACTTAAAATTCAAATTAAGTAAAAGGAATTGAGAACATAAGGGTTTATAATAAACCAGTGTTATATAAAAGAGGTTTGAGGTGTTATATCGTTAATTTTAAATTAACATTACTTAAAAATGGGATTAAGTAAAATTGGAGAATTGAAATAAGAATTCCAAGTGGGAAATGATTGAATGGATCAGAAAAGAAATTGGTAAAAGTGAATTTGGGTAAAAGAAGTGGGTTGTAGGATTTTGTAATCAAATCCGAATTATAAAAATGAATTTGTTTTAAGAGGCAAAGGTTAAAAGGAGGATTTTAGAGGAAACGGGTTACGCCATTTGAGTTCGTTTCGGAATTCTTCTTGAGATAGAGTCCGAGTTTGCTAAAACGAATATCGTATGAAGAAGATATGGACGAACGAAGTTAGGCAAAAAAAAAAGGGAAGTTGACCAGAATGTACTGGCACACTTCACAAGTGCGGCAGTACAAAAATGCACTGGCGCACCTGCCAAGTGCGCCCATACCGATCCAGCATAGAATTCTAGAGTGTTCTGTGATAATGTGTCTTCTTCTGAGTGGCAGGATGATGTGTATTTGAGCTGGGTGGTTCTGATGGTCTCCTAGTTCATCTAAGGGCTCTAAATAATCCTAGACATCTATATATACATGGCCAAACCTAAACCCTAACATCATAACCCTAAAACTATGGTGTCATCATGATGTCCGTCTACAAGCTAGCCTGGCTTCCTTCATTTTCTCCAAACTAGAAAATCAAATTCAAACTAGGAATCAATTAGAAGAACTAGAGAATCTAACGTTTACATCAAAGGATAGCTTTTCAAATTCAGAAATCAGATCCCAGAAATCAAGATCCATGCTTTTTCTGTAAGTACAGTTATTCTTTAGATCTGAACACCTAATAAGAAATCATGACTGTAATAACTGGATCTAGGACTATGCCTAATTCTATTCGTGCCTATCCTTTTGTCAATTCTGAATTGCTTATGCCTATTGGACTGTTGTGACTGACATAGTGAAGACTATCATGCCTATTGGACTATTGTGACTGACATAGTTAAACCTATCATGCCTATGAGACTATTTGGGACTGACACCATTGAACCTGTCATGTTGTATTAAATTTGTGGTCCTTTTATGTATGTAAATTACGTGATAAGTTATATTCATACATGCTTACATGTTTAGATCCAAGCTAGTACCCATGTTTAAGATCTATATAAGTTCATGCTTATACAATTAGATCTATGCTAGTTCGTATGTTAATTGGATCTAATTTAAATGCAAGATCACGTTTATATGCTTAGTTAAGTTTATGTCGTTCTATGCCAAATTTATACTACGCATGTTGATCTATATTGTTTATGCCTATTGGAACGTTACATGTCTCTTTCTTTTCCCTTTTGTTTATAAGTTAGGCTAATTTGCGAGCCTAGCGTTCTATGTGAATTATGCGAACGAATAACGGGGGAGACGTTGGGGAAAAAAATATTAAACTACATGCTATTGGCATAGATTGGCTCCTAATCATGTAAATGATTAGTAGCATGAAATGGTAGAATTTGTATACCTAGAATTATGGACATAATCTAGAGGGTAAATGGGGGCATGACTTGAATTGACAACACATGGGGAAAATTTACATACGAACATAAATTGTAATTATGTAGATTAATTAAAAGATGAATATGCCTAACCCGAGGTTAGATTGAGTTACGGTGTAAGACTGCCCCGAACCGCCCGGCACATCCAACAACCGGAACAATATAGATCTAATGTGAGAGGTTAGCGCATTAAGCCCAAAAACCCGAGGTTAGATTGAGTTACGGTGTAAGACTGCCTGGAACCGCCCAACACATCTAGCGACCGCAACAGTATAGATCTAATGTGAGAGGTTGGTGCTTTAATGAATGAATTAAAGCTAAGAAACAGACAGGCTAAGAGTGGTAGGGTTAAGTTAATCAAAGCAACACTTAACCAATGTAACATGACAAGTGGTAGGGTTAAGTAACACAAGATGGAAACACTTAACCAATATAACATGATGTGTGATAGGGTTAAGTAACACAAGGAGGCGACACTTAACCAATGTAACATGACAAGTGGTAGGGTTAAGTAACACAAGAGGGCAACACTTAACCAATATAACATGACCAGTGGTAGGTTAAGTTAACATTTAACCAATGAATGAATGGGGTTAGGCTAAGGGGGAAACACTTAACCAATATAATATGATGAATGGACAGGGTTAAGTTAATAGAAAACACTTAACCAATTACAACATGATGAATGAGAAGGGTTAAGTTAATAAGAAACACTTAACCAATATGACATGACGTGATGGGTTAAGTTAACTTGAATGGATGGGTAACACTTAACCAATTTGGGGGGTATACGAATAGACCCTAGGAAACCCTAGTAACAGGGATCCATTTCAGCAGTAACCTAGATATATGTATCACGATACCTTGAACTAGGCAGGGTAGGGCACGATTACTGGGCTGATTACAAGTGGTCAAAATAGCGGCGGGGGGTACAGTAGTGTAGTTCCGACGGAGTATGGGCATGCACGTGCTCCGGAGTGGAAAAGAAGGCACTGGGCATCAGTAGTATACACTGTGCATCTTAAATCGTGTCGGGTCGCTATCATTGGGATTGATACACCTTATGGTATGGCCAGCACAGGGTATCTACACGCAAGAGAGGGCCGATTGACATAGACACAAGGAAAATTAATACAAGTACATCTAACATCTTCATGGCAATTAGGCTGATTGAGGTAAGATCCTCATACTAGATGTACACCTGAAGGCTACCACAATTTCTGGGTTGGGATCACCTTATTTTATAACACAGGATACTAGTTGGGATATTAGTAGGGTATACAGATCCTTTTTCACAAGATACTAGTTGGGAATACAGATCGTTCCATAAAAGACACTAGTTAGGATGCTAGTTGGGTGGTGCAAAGAAAATAAATCAGACAAAGAACCGAAGCGCATTCAGTGTATCTTACCTTGTCATATCTAACGATCATCATTTGTTGTCTTGCCATGATTATCATCATGGTTATGTCAGGTATTCAGTTTATTCATGTCATGATCCTTTTACCTGTTTATATGCTAAATAATCACTGGACTTACCAGACTTATGTCTGACCCATTTTCTTTCGCCTTTTTTCTTCCGTTTCCCCCTCCCAGGTTCATAGGGAGAGAATATTACCACTTAGCTCAGTTTTCTTTCCAAGCTTGAAGATAGTTGATGTATTGCTTTGGACTCTCTTTTCCACTGCTATGGCTGGCTCATGCTTTATTGGGGAATATCATTGTTATTTTATGCTTCTTTATTTTGTTAAACAAGACAGATGCTTTGTTGTAATGGGTAAGGGTGTTTTGGTGTTGGAAAACAAATCTTTGTACAAGCTATTTTACAAAGCTGGTGTTTTATCAATGAAGTAAAGTTTTATATATTTTCCGTTGTTTAAAATTTTGTATGTTTTGTAATTTGTCTGTTCTATACACTTATGACGCTCCACTGAAGTTGATGCATTCCCTTTGTGAGTGACCTTAACGGAGGTGGGGTGTTACATGTGGGGTGTTACACGTGGTATCAGTGCTGAAGGTTACCAGAACAGATAAAAGATTTTGAAAACCATTTTCAAAAGTATTATTTTCAAAAACATGTTTTAAAGAAGCGTTTTTCAAGAGAAAAGTATTGTTTTTAAAAGGCATATTCCCTAAAGCCATATGCACTACCTTTCGATTCTCTATTTGAATCTCTTCTTCCTTTCTTTTCATCATAGTTTCATAGGCATACGGCACATGTCGGGGGCGAAGTAGTGCCCAACCTCCATTTGTGGCCGCAGTAGTCCCACCTGCGGCTAATCTTCTTTCAAGCTTTTTAGGTTGCTATGCGAAGGAGGTAGTTTTGATAAACTTGTCAACAAGCCACACAAGGATAGTAAGGATAAGAATAAGGGAGTTTGGGCTAAGGAGCACAAGCCCAAGGATAACAAGCTTGTTGATACGGCATAATCCATGCAGAAGGAGAAAGGTGAAAAGAAAGAGGCCAAAGTAGAAGAATCACAAAAAAGGGATTGGAATATAAGAACGGTGGAAGAAATAATAGATCCCGCGACATGGAGAAGTGTTTTTTCTATATTATAGTGGGTCATTTAATTGTAGGAAGAAGAAGACAGGTGGTTGTTTTAAGTATGGTGAAGTAGGGCATCTTATCAAGGATTGCCGAAGGACAAGGACAAGGGCAAAGGACATAATCTTCTAGCGGGAAATGGCATGCTCTCACTACTAGGGTACCTAAGAGAGGTAGGTACGTTTCTGCTGAAAGTTTAGTTTTTCTTTTCAATCATCCTATTAGAACTTTGTTCGATTCCGGCGCTTCACATTCTTTTCTATCTGCTTCCGTAGTTGAGTCTCTGCACCTTAGTACTAGTATAGTAGAAGATCCAGTTATTGTCTCAAATCCAATTGATGGTTCAGCTCATTTATCTATGATTTGTTTTGATTTGGGAATATCTATACTAAGCGTTGAGTTTAGATATAATGTTTACGTTTTTGGTTTCATGGGCTATGGGTTGATTCTAGGGATGGATTGGTTATCCAGTAATGGTGCCATTCTCGATTATAAAAGGAGGGTAGTTAGATTTTTGACTTGCCTTGGTAATACCCACGAAAATCTCGCGTAACCCTAAGGGTTCTGTCATGCTGGGTTACCTAAAATCTCTTGATACATCTGTTGATAATTTGCAATCTGTTCAAGTAGCCCATGAGTATCCCAATGTCTTTGATGAAGTGAAGGGTTTACCCCCAAAACATGAAATAGATTTCTGCATATACTTGGTTGATAACGCCAACCTAGTTGCATTACCCGTACAACACATGAATCCAAGGGAAAGGAAGGGCTCAGTGAGCAAGTTAAAGAGTTGCTTGAGAAGGGGTTTATTAGGCGAAGTATTTCTGAATGGGGTGCTACAGTAGTGTTCGCTACTAAGGCGGATGGTTCACTTCGCTTATGCGAGGATTATAGAGAATTAAACAAGCTGACTAAGAAAAATAGGCACCCACTTCCAAGAATAGATGATTTGTTAGACCAACTTGTAGGTGTGTCTGTTTTCTCCCAACTAGATTTGGATACAAGGTTTCATCAGCCAAGAGTAGCTGAGGACATTATAGATAGGACTTCTTTAGGACCCCTGACGGTTTCTTTGAGTATCTCGTCATGCCTCTCAGTTTAACGAATGCACCCGCTTATTTTGTTGACTTGATGAGTAGGGTGTTTAAGGAGTTCCTTAATAAGTTTGTAGTAGTCTTCATTGACGATATCTTGATTTTCTTAAAGAACGAGGAAGAACATGCTTTGCATTTAAGAGAAGTCATGGATACATTTCAAGCACATCAACTTAAGGCGAAGTTCTCCGAAATGTCATTTTTGGAGAGAAGAAGTAAATTTTCTAGGACATATAGTGTCCAAAGAAGGGATAGCAGTAGATCCCGCAAAAGTTGTTGCGATGTAAGACCAGAAGGTCCCAAGGAATGCAACAGAAGTAAGAAGCTTTCTTGGACTAGCGGGTTAATATAGGAAGTTCATTAAGAACTTTGCGAAGGTATTAACCCTACTTACTAGATTAACGAAGGAGAATCTAACCTTGGCTCGGGATATTGACTGTGATGTCGCTTTCCAACGATCGAAGAGGGCTCTTACAACGGCCCCAGTTTTGACTTTTACCTTACGGTAGTAAAAAGTTTACGGTATACACGGATGCATGCGACATGGGACTATGTGTCATTTTGATTTAGAAGGAAGGGTAAGGTCGTAGCGGATGCCTTAAGAAGAAAAAGGTTGACTTCGAGTCCTCTTTATGTGAAAAGGAAAAGTTCAGAATACATATCAACCTTTGATTTTAAAAACTTCGGTTAAGTTAGTAGTTAGCATCGCTAGGAGTAAGACCTACGCTTTTGGATCAAATATGGACTTCACAAAGAAAAGACTCTCAGATAGTTGACGCAATGGATAAGTTAAGAAGAGACCTCTAATCACCGTAATAACTACACTTGGTAACATAGTTAGCATCTGTTTATTTTCAAGATATAGTTCTTCCACATGGAATCACCTCTAGTGAATTTTGAAGATCCTTTGAGGAAATGTTAGCTTGACACAACAGAAGTTGTAGTCCCGAGTATACTAGAAGGAGAAGAGGTGGAACGAGAGGCGACAGTGAAATGAGTTCCAACTCAAATTTTGGAAATAGAAATTAAGAAGCTACGCAATCGTGAAGTTAAGACAGTCAGAGCACAATGGGGTGAAGCTCAAGAAGATGCGACTTAGAAGACTGAAGACTAGATACGCGCGTTACACCCTTTTTTAGGGTATATCCTTGATCTCTCTTTTTCTGTAAAGTTGTTTGCATGATAGTCTTTATCTTTTAAGTATATCCTCTCGGTCCTACCCTCGATTCTTTGGTAGAAGCCAATGGATGTAAACATGTGTTTGAGACATGTTATGTTTGGTGGATGCAAGTGGATGTAAGTGTTTGCTAGTGGTTGCTCGTGGATTCATTTACACACACATTAGACACTAGATCGGCTCAGTCACTTTCATATTGCATATGCATATATGTATTTGTATATGGATTGAAACTTGATGTGTTATCACATGGATGTTGCATTTGTATGAATGATTGTGCACTCATGTAGGAGTTATAAAGTACGATTAGGAACAATTGCATACATGATGGACTCATGGCACTGACATAATTCGCATTAAGGAGGTCAACTGAATCAGTAGATCGCCTGATTTTGTATTATATAAGAACATATACACACACTATGCATATGATCATGAAATCATTAGAAACCTTTTTAAGGACAATGGATGCCTATGATTGAATGGGTGAGTAAATGTATGATTGGATGGTAGGATACATTCTTCTTGACTTGAAGACTTCGGGGACGAAATCCTTTAGGTAGGGGGAATGTAACACCCCGTAATGTTTAAAACGGGACATAAGAGATAATTAAAGAATAATTAATTATTAGAAGAAAAATTAGAGGAAATGGGTTACGCCATTCCGTTTGTCTCGGAATTCTGCTTAAGATAGAGTCCGAGTTTGCGTAAAACGGATACCGTATGAAGAAGATATGGACGAACGAAGTTAGGCAGAAAACCGGAAGTTGACCAGAATGCAATGGCGCACTTCACAAGTGTGCCAGTACAAAAATGCACTGGCGCACCTTCCAAGTGCGCCCATACCGATCCAGCACAGAATTCTGGAGTGTTCTGTGATGATGTGTCTTCTTCTGAGTGGTCGGATGATGTGTATTTGAGCTGGGTGGTTCTGATGGTCTCCTAGTTCATCTAAGGGCTCTAAATAATCCTAGACATCTATATATACATGGCCAAACCTAAATCCTAACAACATAACCCTAAAACTATGGTGCCATCATGATGTTCGTCTACAAGCTAGCCTAGCTTCCTTCATCTTCTCCAAACTATAAAATCAAATTCAAACTAGGAATCAATTAGAAGAACTAGAGAATCAAACGTCTACATCAAAGGATAGTTTTTCAAATTCAGAAATTAGATCCCAGAAATCAAGATCCGTCCTTTTTCTGTAAGTACAGTTATTGTTTAGATGTGAACACCTAATAAGAAATTAGGACTGTAATAACTGGATCTAGGACTATGCCTAATTCTATTTATGCCTGTCCTTTTGCCAATTCTGAATTGTTTATGCCTATTGGACTATTGTGACTGACATAGTGAAGACTATCATGCCTATTGAACTATTGTGACTGACATAGTAAAACCTATCATGCCTATGAGACTATATGGGACTGACACTATTGAACCTGTCATGTTGTATTAAATTTGTGGTTCTTTTATGTATGTAAATTATGTGATAAGTTATGTTCATACATGCTTACATGTTTAGATCCAAGCTAGTACCCATGTTTAAGATCTATATAAGTTCATGCTTATACAATTAGATCTATGCTAGTTCGCATGTTAATTGGATCTAATTTAAATGCAAGATCACATTTATATGCTTAATTAAGTTTATGTCGTTCTATGCCAAATTTATACTAAGCATGTTAATCTATATTGTTTATGCCTGTTGGAATGTTACATGTCCCTTTCTTTTCCATTTTTTTTATACGTTAAGCTAATTTGCGAGCCTAGCGTTCTATGTGAATTATGCGAACGAATAACGGGGGGGATGTTGGGGGAAAAAATATTGAACTACATGCTATTGGCATAGATTGGCACCTAATCATGTAAATGATTAGTAGCATGAAATGGTAGAATTTGTATACTTAGAATTATGGACATAATCTAGAGGGTAAACAAGGCATGACTTGAATTGACAACACTTGTGGATAATTTTCATATGAACATAAATTGTAAATATGTTGATTAATTAAAAGATGAATATGCCTAACCTGAGGTTAAATTAAGTTACGGTGTAAGACTGCCCGGAACTGCCCGGCACATCCAGCAAATGTAACAATATAGATCTAATGTGAGAGGTTAGCGCATTTAGCCCAAAACCCGAGGTTAGATTGAGTTACGGTGTAAGATTGCCCGGAACCGCCCAGCACATCCAGCGACCGCAACAATATAGATCTAATGTGAGAGTTTGGTGCTTTAATGAATGAATTAAAGTTAACAAACAGACAGGCTAAGAATGGTAGGGTTTAGTTAATCAAAGCAACACTTAACCAATGTAACATGACAAGTGGTAGGGTTAAGTAACACAAAAGGGCAACACTTAACCAATATAACATGATGTGTGATAGGGTTAAATAACACAAGGAGGCGACACTTAACCAATGTAACATGACAAGTGGTAGGGTTAAGTGACACAAGAGTGCAACCCTTAACCAATGTAACATGACAAGTGGTAGGTTTAAGTAACACAAGAGGGAAACACTTAACCAATGTAACATGGCCAGTGGTAGGGTTAAGTTAACACTTAACCAATGAACGAATGGGGTTAAGCTAAGTTGGAAACACTTAACCAGTATAATATGATGAATAAACAGTGTTAAGTTAATAGAAAACACTTAACCAATTACAACATAATGAACGAGAAGGGTTAAGTTAATAAGAAACACTTAACCAACATGACATGACGTGTGGATGGGTTAAGTTAACTTGAATGGATGGGTAACACTTAACCAATTTGGGGGGTATACGAATAGACCCTAGGAAACCCTAGTAACGGGGACCCGTTTCAGCAGTAACGCACATAGATGTATCATGGTACCCTGAACTAGGCAGGGTAGGGCACGATTACTGGGCTGATTACAAGCGGTCAAAATAGCGGCAGGGGGTGCACCAGTGTAGTTCCGACGGAGTATGGGCGTGCACATGCTCCGGAGTGGAAAAGCAGGCACTGGGCATCAGTAGTATACACTGTGCATCTTGAATCGTGTCGGGTCGCTATCATTGGGATTGATACACCTTATGGCGGGGCCATCTTAGGGTATCTGCACGCAAGAGAGGGCCGATTGACATAGACACAAGGAAAATTAATACAAGTAGGGAGCCGATCGATAGGGTAGTAAGGGTACATCTAACATCTTCATGGCAATTAGGCTGATTGAGGTAAGATCCTTATACTAGATGTACACCTGAAGGCTACCACAATTGCGGGGTTGGGATCACCTTATTTTATAACAAAGGATACTAGTTGGGACACTAGTAGGGGATACAGATCCCTTTTCACATGATACTAGTTGGGACACTAGTAGGGAATACGGATCATTCCATAAAAGACACTAGTTAGGATGCTAGTTGGGTGGTATAGAGAAAATAAATCAGAGAAAGAACCGAAGCACATTCAGTGTATCTTACCTTGTCATATCTAACGATCATCATTTGTTGTCTTGCTATGCTTATCATCATGGTTATGTCTGGTATTCAGTTTATTCATGTCATGATCCTTTTACCTGTTTACATGCTAAATAATCAGTGGACTTACTAGACTTATGTCTGACCCATTTTCTTTCACCTTGTTTTCTTCCATTTCCCCCCACCCAGGTTCACAGGGAGGGAATATTACCACTTAGCTCAGTTTTCTTTCCAAGCTCGAAGATAGTCGATGTATTGCTTTGGACTCTCTTTTCCACTGCTATGGTTGGCTCATGCTTTATTGGGGAATATCATTGTTATTTTATGCTTCTTTATTTTGTTAAACAAGATAGATGCTTTGTTGTAATGGGTAAGGGTGTTTTGGTGTTGGAAAACAAATCTTTGTACAAGCTGTTTTACAAAGCTACTGTATTATCAATGAAGTAAAGTTTTATATATTTTCCGTTGTTTAAATTTATTTTTGTTTTGTAATTTATCTGTTCTATACACTTATGACGCTCCACTGAAGTTAATGCATTCCCTTTGTGAGTGACCTTAACGGAGGTGGGGTGTTACATAATGGTTATATCCCAGAAAGAGATTTTCAAATAGATGATAAGGTTTGATGAAACCGTATTTAAATAAAATAGTTAAATGGAATTTGTGTAGATATTGGAATGAATTATTGGGTTACAACTCTTATCCATATGCTGATAAGAACGTTGGTGATTAAGGTCTGAGAGGTAATTAAAATACCCCAACTTGAACGACATCAGGATTATCCGAGGATGATATTAGCTGTAATAGTAAAAGGGGTTAGTGATAATTTATGATTTCCGTTAAAGAAATAATAATGCAACGTGAAACAAAGATTTGGAAAGTATATATAATAAGGATTCCAAAGTAAAAGAGAAAAAAGGGGTTTCCGAAATATAACGATATTTTCAAGATAAAAAGGAATCGTAAAGTTAAGTTTTATTCTATAAGAATGAGCATGGATTTTTGTTTTCAAGTAATGTAATAAAAAATATTCTGTAATGTTATTTGGCAAGTAATAAGTTGAATTGATTTCCCAATATTAGATAATAATATGGCTAATGTTTTGAAAATGAAAATAGGTAACTGGATATGATATAGGATTTTCCTAAGTAATAAAATGAACTTGTTTAAAGAAAAATTTAATGTTTAATATGAAGCGGAAACTATATTTATAATATCGAAATATTTAAGAGTTTTAAATTTTACATTTTGTTTTAGTTAAAAGGCCAATTGATGCTAAATACTGAACTAGTGAACTCATTGGATGTTCGTGGTTGAATCACTGTTTATTTTGATAGTTAAATCACCAACTATCAAATTGATCTAATACGATTGTTGGTACGGAAAAACCGGGATCGAATGTATATTCGAAAACCATTCCGACCAACAAATACACGAAGATATCAGAAGATGATCGAGACGGAGCATTGAAGACCGTAGATTTTCATAAACGGAAGAACTGTTAATAATCTTTGGATATGCAACCAAAGCTGTACTGTGGTTCTATCGTGGTTGGAATCTATGGGTTGCAAGGACTTCTCGCTACTGATCCATGGGGTGATTCCTATATTGGATGCAGTAGGAGAGTACCTTCGGTTCATCCTGTTTCTGGATGACTTGTATGGACGAATGTCTGACTTAGTACTTCCAGAAAACCACGAACGTTGATTTTTACAAATATATCAAGTGGTGGCAAAGAGGGGCACTTCTTTTAAACCCAGAGTATATTTGTGGACGTCAATTAGTGATTTGACAGATCTGACGATGTGGCATTCAAAGTAAACGATGACCAGATGTTCAAAGTTAATCTAAACCTCAAGCGTCATCAACCGGGAAATGACAAAAATTGGGCAGGCAGCATAGCTATATGGGTCGCTCCCATTAGGGTGTATAATCACCTATCTTGAGAAAATCCATTTCCTTCTTTAACCTATTTCGATGCTGTCCCTTTTGGGAAATGGTGGTTTGAGCCCAACCGTTGGTGATTTACATTTGATACACTCAAGAAAAATGAGTGGTCGGTCATGTGTGGGTCGGGTTGCAAGACGTTCTTGTTGAACCCAGTGTATTCGCCTCTAGAGATGCACTATCGGCAGGTGGTTCCATACCTTATCACAGTCGGAATCAAATCCCCAATAAGCGCCCGCGGTTTTGATTGTATACTATATATGTGGAGCATGAGATGCAAGCGTTCCGCTAGATTGATATCTACTTGTATTTGGACACTATTATAATATCAGAAAAGATATTGATTTCAAAAATGTTTTGGGTTACCGTAAGGTAAAAATCGTCCGTATTTATGTGTGGATTTGGTCTTATGATTATCCTTTTCATTTGAAAAGATTTTTGAACTTTAAAATCAGGTTGTGTGATACCCTTAAACTTAGTGTGTTTTATCTCACTCTGGTTCACCAGACTGACCCGATGTTTTGTAAATGCTCGGGTTGGACCGAGGTGTACAGGTCCAGGTTATCGGATGTTGCGAAGTCCAGACATGTGCTGGAGAAGTTCAGACGTATTATGCATATGGTGTGTATTCCACTGTGTGATTGTATATGTGAGGACATGTTATTACAACTGTCCAAAGATGTTGATGTACTCTAATATTGTTAGTATTTTTAAAGGCTCTCAATAAGGATCTATTTCTGTATTATATTTTGTTCTGCTGCGATGTGAGACTCTGTGTTGTGTTACTTCTTCTTCTAATCTAATATTTATTTCTTTCTTATCTCATCCTCTAATTTCTTTCTAATAACGTTCCGGTGTTTTCGTTGCTTGGAAGGTCGGCATGAGATACGGAATTGTGTTTATGTCAATTTTCGAGGCTGAAAACCATTGGGTCATTACAAGGATCTTATCGTACACGTAGCGCTGAGTCAGCATTGAACCCTGTTAAGAAATAGTCTAGGTTCGCAGATGAATCTAGTCGGATCTGGGGGGTGTCAACCCAAGTGTCAACCCTCTATAGGGTGTTGACCCCCGTATAGGTCCCACGAGCTGTTTTGGCGCAGAAGTTTGATTTTTGAATGTTTGAATTTCTGGAATTTATTTAACTATTGTATTCACATGTAATCTTCTTATATGTATACAAATCTTCTAATGACCATTTTACACGTATATATATATGTATATATACATATATATATGCACGATTTTATTTCGTTTTCAAATTTCAAATGGTTTTATGCCGTTGTCTTACCATATTTTTTTGATTACAAATTTATCTTGAACTTTATCTCTTGTATATATATATTTCTACATATATATACATATATATTGTCATATATATATATATATTTACTTCCTTATATGTATATTTTCCTTCTATGTGCGTTTATACATATTTTCTCTTTAGAACATGTTTTAATTTAGTCATTCCCTTAAAACAAAAATATGACGCCGATGGGGTTTGAACTTTGTACCTCTTGTATGCAAGACACATGCTCTAACCAACTGGACTACTAAGACTATTGTTAACAAGGCTTAAAACAATGGTAATTATAGTTCTCTTCTTACTTCTCTTTTTCATGTTTGTTACAATATTTCATTTGACCCATTGTATGAATCTTTTTCTTTAATTTCTCTTTTATTATTAATGCATAATATTTGTAAATTAGTGCACGCAACATATTTACACTTCTTGCAACCAATCCTTTTTTTCCTTTTCAGTGGATGGATTTATTACATGCAGTCACATATTATCTTTATTTTATTCTTCATATATATATATTTATGTCTATGCATATATATACATATGTATTATTTAATTATTAAATTGTCATAAAATATGGGGTGTTACATTCTCCTACCCATAGGAAATTTCGTCCCCGAAATTTGATAAGGGTAAAATAGATAACCCCTCGCATAATATCCATCCACCATGTGTGCATCCAATTTTTGCAAACATTGTGCACTTGTGCAAACTGTAATACAACATAATAATACATGTATGCCTAAGCGGTACCTCCTATGTGTATGCATTTCAAAAATTCTTTAAAAACATGATGCTCACATCCTAAATATACTGGCAATTCTACATAAATGCAATATTTTGAAAATCAAAATACATTTTCACCCAAAATTTCCCACATTCTTGCAGAGGAAGAGCGCAGTTCATCCAATTGTTGCATCCAAATCCTACCAACCAACTTTATTTTTCGAATTTCAGAAAAATCTAATATTCTAAATTTATTTCTTATGTTACAAAAAAGTGGAAAACGGAAAATTTCACATCTTCCATTTTTCTTTTATGTACCTTTTTCCAACCGTACTTGGATTTTATGTAATTATCTATAAAGATTACCTACTTTCCTATCCAAGCACAGCCCACATAAGAAAATTTTCTTTTTTACTGATTTTCTTTTTTATCTTTTCTTGGAAATTTTTACTCTTACTCATCTTTTATCATAATTTTCCGTCTTTCTTTAACTGTCCTATTTGTTGTTGTACTGAATTTGTTGTTTCTTTTTGTTAGTTGTACCATTTCTCTTTTCTTAGCTTATTTAATCATCTAATCTAAGTTTAGTTTTCAAATAAGCTTTTAAGTCCTTCAACTAAAATAGGAAAACAGACACTCTACACAGCTACTACGAAGGGCCAAGAATCTCGGGACTATGTCCCCCTTAGACAACAAGCTTGAACCACGGGATCAATGACATGTTTAGGTGTTACCCTAACTACCCAACAGGAACAAAATAACAGAACGATCCCAACAGATATGCAATAATGGGTTGTACCCCTAACATGAAAATTAGCAACATGATCTAAATACTTACTTGCCCTTTACTATCTAGTAGTCACCACTAGTCCTAGCTGTGTACCAGCAATTATTTCAAGCAACACCCTTATCTTTTCAATGCTTATGCATTCTATGGAAACTTACCATTATTCCAAGATAATTCTCGCTATTTACTTTATAGTCTTAAAACTTTTCCTGTCTTTCCTAGGCACTAATCCTTACCTACTCCACACTTTTAAAGCATGGTTTGGCCTTTTCATTTAAATTTTCTTCCAAAAATTAGAAGTGTTAAAATTTAATTTTCCTCATGAAAACTTACTTTTGCCAAACCATAAAACATGTCATTTTATATAAAAAAATGTAAATCATTTTTTTCAAATCACAAAAACTGGAGTAGATAAGGACAACTATTTCTCAATCAGGTTTATAACTTGTTCTTACCTGTAAGGTCGGTTCAATTACTTCCTACAAGGTGCAAACATCTACTCTATTCTTAATTTCTACAACTTATCTTGTCCACCCAACAAAATTTTCTCTTTTAAAACAATTTATCAAAAATGATTGTCAAAAGAATAGAGATTTCAGAACTTTCTTTACTGAGAATTTTAACAAAATGCAGTACTTTCTAATATTTGCTTTTTAATCCTTTCATGCAATATAACAAGAAAACTAGTGAGTTATACATGCTCTATAATATGCACATTTTACGGAGAGAATTTTATTTTAGACAAAGTTTTTGCAAGAAATCACTATTTACAAAATATACCTCATTTTACTTTAAAACTCAATATGTGTACTTTACATATTTTAGAACTATAACTTTTAAGATTAAAACTTAAAAACACCATAAACCATTTTTCCAAAACTTTTACAATTTCAAGTTCTTAAAAGTTGACAATGGGGTTAGACTCAAAGCGAGTTTCCAATTTTTCTAGGCTTTCCTAGACACTCCCACAAAGTCAATTCTCTCAACTATATATATTCTTAATCCATTTTTCTCTTTTTAACCTTTTCCAATTTATAAGGTTTTACCGCCAAACCCACTAACCCAAAATATAAATCATATGGGATTCACCTTCCTTCCATACAAAGTACATTGTACACTTTCCACCCAATTTACTAGAGGGTCTCACAAGGATCCGAAGGCCCACTTATACTATACTGGATAGTAAGGGGTCCAAACAAGGTGGGTACAGACACCTTCCAATGAGGAGGTTAGCGTGCATCATGCCGATTAAGGAAGATAAGATGTTGCCAGTGATTTATGCTATGTCCTTAGAGCTTATGGATCAGGTTTGATAAACCCGAGAACATAGTCAATATAGGTTCTCACAATTTGGTTTAGGAGCCAATCGATGGGTAGAATTAGGTTATATCCCAATTTATGAGTTTCAATAAATGAAGCAGAAATCGATTGTTTGACATTCGACTATAGTCTTGGTTATCTTTTTGTTCTTATTTATTGAGTTGTGCTTCAAATTATTATTCTGTCTAAATTTTCTCTTTTATCACACATGCTAGTAAAAACTGAACTCATCAGGCTTTATGTCTAACTAGTATTCTTTTTCTCTTCTTCCTTCCTTTTCGCCTCTGGTTCTCATGGTAGAGAATCTAGTAGTTGGTAGAGCTTTGGCCTAGTTCGGCCCATTTGAGATTCTCATTTTTCTTGTTCTCTTCTTTTACATATCCCTTTCCACGTTTGGTTTATTTTCTGTACTTGATGCTGAGAGGGATACATTTTATTTTGTTACTCTGATTCTGTTGTTTTTAAGAGATAGCTATGGTCTAATGATCTATGACATAATAACACTGTTTTATTCTGCGTTAAATGAAAGTTTATGTTCCGCTGTGTTTTTATTATGTTGTCTTGTGAATTTTAGCCCCTTTGATGTTATTTTATACTTATATGCTTCATATCTCTTAGTAAAATCTTCATATAGGTAACGTTAAGAAATGTTGGGTGTTACATTTGGTATCAGAGCTTAATATTACAAGATTAGTAAATAGTTCTCATTTTTAGATGAAAAGTCTTCTAAAGAAAAGTTTTTTCAAAATAAAACGTTGTTTTTGAAAAACATCCCCACAAGTCAATTACAATAATCCCATGATTCTATTACCGAATCCTTTTCTCTTTTCCGTTCGTAGCATATCCCGAGTTCCTAACTTTCCTGATGGTGTCCCCATTTTGACTTGGTTCCATAGGTACGTGGAAGCTATAGCACCCACCGAAGGGTAAGAGTATGCCCAAGCACCCGCTCTAGCCGTGGCGGCTCCTCCTAATGCACCACCGACGGCTAATTTATTTAAGCTTTGCGAAGAAATCACTACTCTTGGCGGTAAGACCTTCCTTAGTTCAGGGACTTTTCTTGAGGCCCGAGCCTAGCTCAGGAATACTGAGCGCATATTTGGATTGTTGAAGCTTGATGACAGGAGAAGAGATAGGTTAGCTACATGGAAATTGAAGGATGATGATTTGTTTTGGTGGGAGATGGCTGATAAAGAGCACGATTTTGAGACTTGGAATGACTTTACGGAGAGGTTTGGAAGGAAGTTTCTATATCAGGTGGAAGAGGACATGCAATTGGAGAAGTTTTTAGTACCGAGACAGTGTGATCTTTCTGTGGAGGAATATGTTAATTAGTTTAATAAGCTTGCTAGGTTTGGAATGGATTTGGCAAATACGGATCATAATAAAGCTGTGAGGTTTGCTAAGGGTCTGAATCAACCTCTACAGGGACTTGCTATGATTCATATCCCGATAGGTGCTATGTTTGAGAATCTTGTTGAGATGATGCTTATGCCTAAGGAAGGGAAAGGTGATATCAGGAAAAGTAAAGCTAAAGTAGCTAAGGATAGTTTTGGGAAGAAGAAATGGTGGCCTAAGAAAGTTAATAAGAAGAAGGGAGAGAAGCCTGAGAAATTTCAAATAAAGAAGGATGGTAAATGCCATGGATGCAACATGACTGACCATTTTGTTAGGGACTGCAAGAAGACTGCTAAAAAAGGAAGCTGATTTAATTATGGACAGTCAGGTCATTATAGTAGGCAGTGTCCTCAGAAGCAAGGGCAAGGAGCTGGTTCTTCTATAGCGTAGATGCATGCATTGGAGGCGGATCAGGGTAGTGTTGGTCAGGATAAAGGCATGAAAGTCATAGTCGAAGGTTTGATCTCTCTTTGTGACTTTCCAACTAGGACCTTATTTGATTATGGCGCTTCACATTTGTTCATTTCCACCTCATTAGTCAATTGTCTGCACCTTATTGTATCTCTTGTTTCTGATCCAGTAGTAGTTTCAAATCAAATAGGAGGTTCGACTCATTTATCCATGATGTGTAAGGGCTTGATACTTTCTGTATTAGGCGTTGAGTTTGATTGTGATGCCTATGTACTGAGGTTTCGGGGTACGGTATTATTCTAGGGATGGACTGGCTGGCCATGTATAGTGCCATTTTTGACTGTGAGAGGAGGGTAGTGAGATTGATGACTTGTCATGGTAAGGCTCTCGAGATACCTTGCGACCCGCGAAGGCCAGCCATGTCGAACTTCTTAATGTCCCTAAATACTTCTATCAATGATCTTTGTTTGGTACATGTGGTGAGTGATTTTTCGGACGTATTTGAGGAGGTGAGAGGACTACCTCCGAGGCAATAGATCGACTTCTGGATTTATTGATTGAGAATGTTATGCCTGTTGCATTGCCTTTGCGTCCTATGCCTCCGAGAGAAAGGAAAGAATTGAGTAAGAAGGTGGGTGAGCTATTAGAGAAAGACTATATTAGATGGAGTATATCTAAGTGGGGAGCACCAGTCATTTTTGCTACTAAGGCAGATGGCTTTCTCCGTCTGTGTGTGGATTATATAGAATTGAACAAGCTCATGAAGAAGAATCGAGACCCACTCCCTTAGATATACGATTTATTTGATCAGTTGGCGTGTGCATCCGTTTTCTCTCAATTAGACTTGGTGACTGAGTTTCATCAGCTTCGACTTGCTGATAATAGTGTGGATAAGATCGCTTTTAGGACTCTACATGGATTTTTTGATTGGTTGGTTATGCCCTTTGGGCTGGCCAATGCACCAGTATATTTTGTTGATTTGATGAGCCGAGTGTTTAGGGAGTTCCTAATTAAGTTTTTGGTAGTGTTTGTGGATGACATCTTGACATTCTTTAGAGATGAGGATGAGCGTGCACTACATCTGGGAGAGGTTTTCAGTACTCTTTGTGCCCATCAATTGAAGGCAAAGTTCTCAAAGTGTCACTTTTGGCGTAAGGATGTGAAATTATTGGGGAATGCAGTTTTGGAAAATGGTATAGCGGTTGATCCCGCTAAGGTGGTTGCTGTGCAAGACTGGAAGGTCCTCAAGAATATGACTGAGGTTGAGGAGCTTTCAAGATTTGGCGGGGTTTTATCAGAAATTTATTAAGGAATTTGCACTGATTTTAGCTTCGCTTACCCGCCTTACAAATAAGAACTTGGTATTCTCATGGGATGTGGATTGGGAGGTTTCGAGATTAAAGAAGGCTCTTAGGACCGCTCCAGTGTTGACCTTTCCAGACGGATCCAAGATCTTTATAGTGCATACAGATGCTTGTGGTGTAGGATTGAGTGTAGTCTTAATGCAGGAGGACATGGTTGTTTGTTATGGGAGCAGACGACTAAGGGTACATGAGAAGAATAATCTTGCCCATGATTTAGAGATAGTAGCTATTGCTTTTGCCCATACGTCTTAGAGGCATTACTTTTTTGGCGAGAGGTTTGAGTTGTATACTAATCATAAGTCTCTCAAGTATTTATTTTTGCAAAAGGATCTTAACTTGAGGCAACAACGTTGGATGGAGTTTCTAGCATCCTACGATTTCAAGATTTCTTTTACCCTAGGGAAGAGGAATGCAGTGGAGGATGCTTTGAGTAGGCAGATAATGAATTTGATCCCATTATTCATAAAGTGGCAGAGTTTGGAGTTTATCTCATTTTTTTAATTTCAGACCATCTACGAATTATGTAGAAGGATTATTAGCATCACTTGAGGTGAAACCTACTCTATTAGAACGGATTGGATCCAGTTAGCGTGATGATCAGAAGCTAGCCGATATTTTGGACCGACTAGGTAGAGAAGAGACCTCTAAGCACCTTTCTACATGCTCAGTTGATGAGAGAGGATGGCTACGCAATGATTGTAGGTTATATATACCCCGCAAGGGAGATGTCATGAGTGCGGTATTATCATAGGCCTATCAATCTCGGAGGACCATCCATCCTAGCAGAAATAAGATGTATAGGGATATAAAGAGGGTCTTCTACTGGAAAGGGATAAAGAGAGACGTGGTAGATTTTTTGGTAAGAAGCATATCATGTCAGAGAGTTAATAAGGTAAAGCAAAAGAAATTAGGTGGATTATTTCAGCCCTTAAATGTGACATAATGGAAGTGGGAGTGCGTCTCGATGGATTTCATAGATGGTTTGCCTAGTCAAGGAAGACAATACCAACATTTGGGTGATTATGGATAGATTGACAAAGAGCACTCACTTCATCCCAGTTAGGAATAGTAGGACTGCAGCAGGGTTAACTTCGATATATTTGAGGGAGATCGTCTGACTTCATGCACTATGCCACAAACGACCTAATGCAATGAATTTGCAAGGTGTTGCCAGTCAAAAGGTCCCGATAGCTATACTATTTTTGGTCCTGCTGCAATGTTCTATTTTGGTGTTACCTTAGCCATAAAAATGTGTTGCTCTAGATAAAAAAGTGCAACACAATGCAACATTTTATACATTGTTGCTATAGTAGACCTTTCCATGTCTTACGTGGTGATCCGCGTGAATACGATTCAACGGTCTACGTTACCAATCCACGTCAACCTGATTTTTGTTCATCGCCTCAACTCATTTGCCCAAAAAATTTATTTTCACGCTGAAACATAATTCACCGTATTTGCCATTGTTTATTTTTTAGTTGAGAAAAAACTTCGATTTAAAAATGGCGGGTCTCCGATTTATGATATTAATAGCGGCTCTCCCCGTTGATTTCGCACCTTTTCTACCATCTCCACATCGTCTACTTATTTCAAAACCATCTCCACTCCTTTTTTGTCTAGCGAGAGGCATCACCGGATCTGGGGGTATTTTCAATAACGAAGGTCTTTCTGATGCTTTAGGTTCGCATTCTTCTGTTGTCACCAGATTTGGGCACATTTCTGATGCTGTTGTGTTAGCATCAGGTAATTCTTTGAACCTAATTGGGGTTGCTATGGGCTGTGTCCTCAAGGAATTGAATATAGAAAATGTTGAAAAGCTTTTGGCCGATGTAAATGTGGTGCCAGACTCCTCAATCCTTCAGATACCTTCTAAAACACTGCTTATATCTCCATGCCAGCTAAGTATTTACAATAATGTCGCAATGGACCCTGGATTGCCTACACCAAAAAAGCCTTATCGTTACAAGGAAAGTGTAACACCTCGTAATTTTAACAACATTAAAGATGATAAATTAAAGAATAATTAATTTAATATTCATAATTAACGGAAACGGATTGTGTCATTGCATTCATCTCGGAATTTTGGTCAAAATAGACACCTGGTTTGCATAAAACAGATACCGTATGAAGAAGTTATTAAGGTTTGAAGTTTATATACGCATAAGAAGAATATATATGAATAAAATATATCCAGAAAAATCAAAATAGTTCAAAATCGCAGAATTTGGGGGAGCGGGAAAATTCCCGCCCAAGGGTGTCTACCCCTGGGTCGACCCCATAAAGGGGGCCGAACCCCCTGCGACAGATTTGGAAAGATTAAGGTTTCGTGATAGCTATATATATGGACTCATTTTTCTTGTTTCTCCACACCAAAAATAATGGAGAACTAGATGCTGCCTCTGCCCAGATTAAATCAAGTCTTTTCTTCTTCAGCAATCAACTAGAGTTCAGAGATCTGTGATTTAACATCTGCAACCTTTCTTTTACTTTTCTTAGATCCAATCACAGTGAATCTATGTTAATTTTAGATTTAGATATTTAAAAAGTAAATCTTGACATGACCATAACTTGGATCTATGCCTGTGACTATTTGAATCATATCAGATCTGCTATAACCTGTTTATCTAAGTTGTTCTGACATGACTTCGAACTAGATCTGAACCTATATCTATTTATCATGTAAAATCTGCCATTGTTTGTAGACATAATTCACTGTTTAGATCACCACATGCCTATTCCTATTATGTTTGTGGCTAAATCAGATATGTTATTAGTTGGATATCTAATTCATTGTTTAAATCTTATCATGCCTGTTTATAATATCCCTATTATGTTAGAATTAGTTCTATTGTCACATGTTCATCAGATCTGTTCCTATATGTCTACCATGTCATTATGCCACTATGTGTTTATGCCTATTTTTGTCATTATATATCAATCTTGTTAGTATGATCATTTCTGTCCTCTCCCCTCTATCTTTTCCCTTTTTATTTTTATATAACCTAGCTACTTTTGAGACTAGGCATGCCGCTAAAATATGCGAATGCGTTAAATTGGAAAGAGGGGAAAACAGTAATATTGGGGGCATAACTTGTATTGGGAAATTTAGGCATAACTTGAATGAAATATATGAATATGAATTTGAGGCATAAATCAAATTGTGATTAAAGACCGTAATTCAAAGTATATGATTCATTATGAATATAACTTGGGAAAGGGGCATAAAAACCTATAACGACATAGGAACAATTGGTTAATAATGGAAATGCCTAGGATTACAATAATAAGAAGCTATGACCGCGCTTAGACATGAGGTTAGATTACACTTGTGGTGGAAGTCTACTCGGAACCGACCGACATATCCAGCGACCATAAGTGGTGAATTTAATGTGAGGGGTCTAAGTGCATAAATACGAGACGTGCTAAGACACGAGGTTAAGTCCGACTTGTGGAAGAAGTCTGCCCGGAACCGACCGACATATCCAGCATCCACAAGTGGTAGGCTTACTATGGGAGGTCTAGCACATTATAACCATAAATGAATATGGTAATGAATTGGAATACTTAATCTAGTTGAATCCATATGGATTGTATGAACATATAACTTGAGTAGGCGTTAATTAAACTTGTTTGAAACAGTGGGTGAGTTAAGTAAGTCTTGGGTGGGTGGGCAATATATATATAGGCTCACAAACTTAACTTGTGGCGTTATGCAATCTTTTACTCTAGTATGGCATAACCTGTGGAAAACCTAGTGGGGATGCAAGCACAGGGGGAAGCATTTATCATCTTGTGTATGGGACCCATTTTAGTCAGTAACTCATATATGTCTCAAACAAGTACTCTGAACTAGGCCAGAGTTGGGGCACGCTTATTGGGCTGATTGTAAGAGATCCAAACGTGGGGGACGATGTGGGTGGCGCATTCTGACGGGGTCATGTGCGTGCATGGCTCCGGCAGAGGAGGTTTATACGCCGTGACACCTGTAGATACAGTTGTGCATATCCTGAAAACGAACGGTTGCCACTTTAGGGAGTGATATGCCCTGCTGTGGGGCCAGCACAGGGTATCTACAGAGTAGGGAGCCGATCGATTAGGGTAGTAATTTAGGTGCATCTAGACTCTAATATGTTTAGGAGCCCATTATTATCTCTAGGGGTAACTTTGGTATGTTGGGTTGCTTGTTGATTTTATGGGGTGAAAATCTCTGACTGGAAGTACACCTAAGTCTACCATCTTATACTTGTTAGGGATCATCATGTTCATAAGACAATAGTATTGGCGCAGAGAAATCATTAGAGAGCATAGTATACTATATCATGTTATCTTGTTTACCCTGTCATACCTGGCTTTTATGATGTTATCTCTCTTTTCCACTTTATATGTCTGTCATGATACTTTTACTTATTTATATGCTAAAAGTAACTAGACTTGCCAGACTTTATGTCTGACCCATTTTGTTTCCTATTTTTTCTCTTTCGTTTCCCCTAGGTTCTCAGGGTGGGAATACTCAAGCTTGATCATGATTCTGTTTGCATTCTGCTTGGATCTGCTTAGATGTATTGCTCGAGTTCTTATCTCTTCTACTGTCGCTATTTTTTTGGGATTATGCTTCTTTTATTGCCATACTCTGATGTTTTAAGTACAAAACAGAAATTTTAAGATGATGTACTGGGTTTATGTATTTTCAGACTTATGATGTTTTGAACCACGCTATAATGCTTTCTGGATTGATAAAATTTTAAATTCCACTGCTATTTTATAATTGTCTTGTATATTTCTGTTATTGTTTACCTATAACGCTTCATGAAACTTAATGCATTCTCTTAATGAGTGACATTAACGGACGTGGGGTTTTACACTTGGTATCAGAGCTGAAGGTTACTAGATCGGATAAAGTTTTTAAAAATTATTTTCAAAAAAGTTTTAAGGAAAAATCATTTTCAAAAGAAAAGTCTGTTTTGAAAAACATATTCCCCAAAAGTCATATGTAATATCTTTCGATCCTTTGTTTGATCCTCTTTTCTTTTCTTTTCAGCATGTATGGGAAACCTAATATTTCTGAGGGTGTTACGATACCAGGCTGGTTCCGTAGGTACCTAGAGGCCACGACACCTACCGGTGGTCAAGATGGCGTTCCTCCCCCAGCTGCACCCGTCATTCCTCCTCCTCCACCTCTACATGCAGATAATTTCTCTAAGATCTGCAAAGATTTCTGTGTTATTGGAGGAAAGCCATTCCAGGGAACCTTAGATGTTCGTAGAGGCAAGGAATTGGCTCAAAAAGACGGAGGATCTGTTTGGAATTTTTGAAGTGGACGATCGTAGGAAGATTCAGTTAGCTGCCTGGTTACTAAAAGATGAAGCTTCGTTCTGATGGGAAGTGACGCAAGCAGGGCGTCCAGTGGAGACTTGGGATGATTTTCGGCAAAGATTTGAAATGATGTTTCTTTCTCAAGCTGAGAAAAGCGTGAAAATGGAAAGGTTCTTGGCGCTCAAGCAAGGAGGCATGATTGTTAAAAAGTATGTTAACAAATTCAACCAACTAGCAAGATTTGGGTTGGAGCTATACTCCGCATAAGAAAGCTTTGCGTTTGCTTAAGGACTGAATGAACCCTTTCATGGATTAGCTATGTCTCAACTCCAATAGGAGTAACTTTTGAAAGGCTCATTGGTATGGCCTTGATGCATAAGTAAGATAAAGCTGAAAAGAAATAAGTTAAGGTTGAGGAAACACAAAACAAGAAAGTATGGCCCAAGAAGGTACAACAACAGAAAAAGAGCGGAAAGAATGACAAGGCTAAGAGTAAGTGCCATAATTGCGGACGCGAGGGTCATTTGATCAAGGATTGCAAAAGCAGGAAGATTGCTTGCTTCATTTGTGGAGAGGTCGGACGCTTTTCTAAGGAGTGCTCGAAGAAACAAGGACAAGGTCAAAGGGCATGAGCTTCTGGTGGGAAAGTGCATGCTCTCGCAATCGGTGCACCAGATCGAGGTAGGAAAGTTTCCATAGAGGGTTTGATTTCTCTTTACAATCATCCTATTAGAACTCTTTTTGATTCTGGCGCTTCACATTCAATTATATCTAATTCTGTGGTAGAGTCTCTGCACCCTAGTACTAGTATGGTAGTGGATCCCATTGTTTTCTCAAACCCTATTGGTGGTACAACTCATTTGTCCATGAATTGTCGGGGTTTGAGAATATCAGTGTTAGACGTCGAGTTTGAGTGTGACGCATATGTGCTCGGTTTTATGGGCTATGGTTTGATTCTAGGGATGAATTGGCTAGCCATGTATGGTGCCATTCTGGATTGTGAAAGGAGGGTCGTTAGACTTTTGACTTGCTATGGGAGGACCCTCGAGATTTCTTGTGACCCTAAGGGGTCTGTCATGCTTAGTCTCCTATAGTCTCTTGGCGCATCTATTGATGATCTGAGATTCGTACCAGTAGTTTGTGAGTATTCTGATGTTTTAAAGGAGGTTCGGGAATAACCTCTGAGGCACGAGATAAATTTTCGTATATACTTGGTAGACAATGCATAGCCAGTTGCATTACCTGTGCGCCATATGGCTCTAAGAGAAAGGAATGAGCTTAGCAAGAAAGTAGGCGAGCTACTTGAGAAAGGGTTTATTAGGCGAAGCATATCTAAATGGGGTGCTTTGGTGGTATTCGCAACTAAGGTGGATGGTTCGCTTCGCTTATGTGTGGATTATAGAGAGTTGAACTGTAACACCCTGTAATTATAAACATTAAAATTAACAAATTTAAGAACACTTAATTTTTAAAGAATAATTAAGGGAAATGGGTTATGTCATTGCGTTCATCTCGGAATTCTGCTTGAGATAGAGTCCGAGTTTGCGTGAATCGGACTCCGTATGAAGAAGTTATGGAGGTTAGAAGATTTCAAGCTTAAGCAGAAATTAAATTAAAAATCAGAAAACAGATTCGAAATTCAAAATCCAGGAAAACAGCTGAGTGGGAAATCTCCCGCTCAGGGGTGTCGACCCCCACGGGGTGTCGACATGGGAGTCTACCCCCTACAGGGGTGTGGACATAGGTGTCGACCCCCTGTAGGGGTCGACCTAGGGCCGTCAATTTCTAACACGACCCGAAACACGAACCGTAACCCGCACGATAAAAACCAGACCCAACCCATTTATAAACGGGTCAATTTCGGGTCAACCCGCTCTGACCTGATTAATAAACGCGTTGACCCGACCCAACCTGTGAACCCGTTTCTGACCCATCATGACCCGTTTGATATAAAACATATTTTTATTACTCTACAATCTACAAAACATAAGCCCAGTCCACTACCCATTTGTCTCTTTACCCTAATTTACCAATTACTAAGCATCCACTCATTCAATCATTCTAATTTATGCGATTCTACCTCTTCGCTCCTTCAGACTTCAGTTTCCTCTTTCCTTTTTACACCGAGCCCAAGATTATATGATATCCCTCTGAAATTGCACATGAAATCGAAGAACAATAGCAGCACCAGGAAAAAGCATTGCCAACAACATCGTCTCGAGACTCGAGCATCATCTCTAGATTCTATGAGCACTTCGTTGTTGCATAGTCCTTTTTCTTTCTTAATTTATGCTACAAAGACTCGATCAAATGCAGCCATCATTAGAAACCCGCGTTTTTATACAAATATTTTTTTAACGGGTTACAACAATCAAACCCGAAACCCACACGACTATAAATGGGTCAACCCGAACCCGACCTATCTAATAAACGGGTTGAGCTGACCGGACCCGAACTCAACTCGAACACGACTTGACCTGACCCGAACACGACCCAACCCAACCCATTGACAGCCCTAGGTCGACCCCTACTGACTGTTCTGGACAATGATGATTTTCTGAGTCGTATGACTACATGGCGACTTCTGATTAGTCTGATGACGCATTTTCTTGGACTGGATGGTCTGGATGGATCCTATGTTGATCTAGAGGCTCAAATTAATCCTATACTTCTATGTAATCACATCAAACCTAAACCCTAAACCTCATAACCCTATTTGTAACAACCCTGAATTTTGGGGCCAATTTAAAATTTATTTTAAGTTATTTTAATGGATTTTTGAAATTTAAAGTAATTTATTTTAAATAATAACGAATGAATTTAATTTAATTATAAAAGGAGTTTGAAATGGCGCAGCAGTTCGAAAATTCGATTTCAAACTTTAATTGGATGTACAGGATTCAAAATAAATCGGATTTCAGTAAAACCAAAAATATTTAAATCTGCTTAAGAATTTCTTTCTAACGAATCCGAAAATTGAAATTTCACTTTAAAAATTGTAAGTTATGCCCAGTTTAAAATTTGGAAAAGTCATTGTAGAATTTATATATATATTTTAATATAATATATTGGCCTTAAAAATAGCCATTTTGCAAACGACCTCGGTTTTCGACGAAACCACTTTTATTGGAACCGGAATGTCAAATTATTGTTAAGTTTAATTTTCCAGAATTTTTCGAGTTAATACGTGAGCGTGGCAAAAGAAAACGTGTTTTGATCATTTCAATCAATTTTAATCGACTGAAAAATGGCCATTTTTCAAACGGTCTCAGAATTCAATGAATTAGTCTCGTTGGAACCGTATCGTCAATACGAAGCCAGAAATATTTTTTTTGGAATTTTCGGAGTTCGTATGTGGCCTCGGTGTATTTAAATGTACGGTAGAAATTAAATTATTAATTTAATATTTCAATTTTAATAAAACACGCAACAGACTTCAGAATTGGGCTACGGGGCATAGCCCATCGCGCTCAGAAAGCATCAAAACCTTAAGTTTGACACTAACTGGGCCTGATTTGGAGACAGTCCGAAAATCCACCTTTAAAACACGTTTTTCGAGAAATTATATTATTAATTAAAAAAACCTAATATCTAGTTCAGCCGCCACCATCTAATTTGATGGCCGAAAATCTATGAATTTCAAACCTCAATATTTTCCAATCCGCTCAATGGATTTCAGCTAACTTGGTGCCAAATCGAAGAGATTTTCATGACCTTTCAATCGGTACGGACAAGATCGAGTTTCACTGGGGTTTTTTTTTTTTTTTTGCGAAATCAGCCTTCAAAGGCACGGCGCTCGAGGCCGTCTCCAGGCCGGTCGAGGCCACCGCGCCACCAGTGGTGGGCGGCGATGGAAGCCGCCTCGGAGGCGCAGCAGGCCCCTCCTCCGATGAACGTTCGATGCCTCCTGGTGTGCGTAGTTCGCGGTCAAAGATTTGAGCAAATTGGTTCAGCGTAACGAAGAAGAAGAGGAAGGTTAATATTATTTAATTATTTAATTTATTTATTTAATTAAACTTTCCAATGTTTTAAAATTTCGTAACTTTCACATACGAGATCCGTTTCACAAACCGTAAATTGCGTTGGAATCACAAAGTCGAGATCTACGCGACGGCGCCAACCGCAGCTGAAACAGAGACAATTGAAAATTCAACCAAATCGATGTGAGAACTCTAATTTTTATTATTTAATTAATTATTAGTTATTTTTCTCGCTTTAAAATGATTGTATTGTGATATTAGTTCAGATCTGAAATGTTCTGTGTTGTATAAATTGTTGAGTGTCGCTTGTGGTGTGTTTTGTTGTCCATGGTTGAAATTTCATATATTGTTGAATTTTATTTGCGATTGGATCTAGTTGTTCTAATTTATTTTATATTGTTAAAATATTATTTTTATCTGAAAATAAACAACAGAAATTGGTTAACAAATAAAATCTTATTTTTATTTGTTTTACAACAGAATATGAACAACAAATAAAACCTTATTTTTATTTGTTTACTTTACAATAGGATTTGGCTAACAAATAAAATTTTGCTTTTATTTGTTTACATTGAGAGCAAGATTTGTGAATTATAGTAAAAAAAATCTTTTTACTGTCACCTTAAACATAGGATGTTATAAAATTAGAATAACAATAAAATATTAAATTTTATTGTTGATATTAAAAACATATTTGTAAACAAAACTTTACTTACATTGTATTTGTAAATTAAGGGTAATGTTGGGAAAAACACCTAAGCATTTACATTTTACTTGTAAATAAAAATACACATTTAAGAGTGGTAGTTTTAGTTCACATTTTTATATATATGTAAGAACCTATTTTTGTGTTAATTCCTTTTTAAATAAAAGATCATATTTTTATTGCCAATTTGTACAATAAGGAAAATGATATTAAAGGTTCATACTTTTATTGTCGATTTATTGCAATAAAAGAAATAGACCGTTAAGACTGCACTTTTATTTAGAATTTGTTTATTATAAAAAGATTGAACTTTAAAGACTATCTTTTATTGACAAATTGTCAAAATAAAGGATTTAACATTTTTTTTCTTGTAATTTGTTCAATATTAAGATAAGATATGGGAATTACATTTTATGTAATACTATTTTATGAGAAGATTATGTTTATATTTTATTTTGTTCATTAGAATAATTTGACATTTTAGTGATAAAAATGTCCAGTAGAATTGACATGTTAGTTATAAAAATGTTCATTAGAATAAATTTACATTTTTATAAGATGTATACTAGAAATGAAAATGGCATTGTAGTATAAGATGTAGCAGTAGAGAAAATTTACATTTTCATTATAAATGGTAGCAATAGAGAAAATTAACATTTTCATTAGAAAATGTACATAAAAAAAGAACATTTGTTTATAAAATGTTACAATGAGGATTAAAATAACATTTGGCTATAAAATGTGGTATCAGGATTAAAATAACATTTTTGTTAACAAATGTTACCTTAGAAATAAATACATTGAGTGAAAAGTTATATTTTATTTACATTGTAGTTGTAAATAAAAGAATACATTAAAGAGTTACCTTTTTATTTACAATTTAATTGTAAATAAAACATTTCATTTTTATTTTAAATCATTTTCAAAGTTTAGGACTGGAATAAAGAATTTCATTTTAATTCTTCAATTAGTTGAATGAAATAGTGTTGGAATTTAAGAGGGACACTTTTGCTGTCATTTTATATAAAATAAAAATTGGTAAATTGAAAGGGTAATATTTTATTGTCATTTTATACATAATAAAAAGGAAAGGTTTAAGAATCACATTTTAATCGCTATTATTTACAAAATAAAAGATGTAAAGGTTGTATTTTTTTATTGACATCTTATATACAATAGAAATAAAAGCACTGAAAAGATGTATCACTACTTTTTAATATAGAATCGTTGACAAAATGAAATTTTACTCTTTAAATCATTTTGTTGAAATAGAATTGTCAACAAAATGTATATATCACTTTTATACCTTTTTGTTGAGATGGAATCTATATGCAAATATGATAACCAATTTTATTTGCATAACGTGTATTGAAAATTTATATACAAAGGTAATAATCATTTTTATTCGTATAATGAACAGTAGGATAAGTTTGCAATAATAATAATCATTTTTAATTGTATATCATACAATTGAATTTATAGGCAAATATGAAAACCATTTTATTTGCAAACTTACATTAGAATTGATATTCTAATTATAAGAACATATTATTAGTCACATTAGAAAGTCAAGAAAATTATATTTTTACTTGACATTAGAAATAAAGACATGTTTATTATCATAAACTTGTTAATAGAATTTAAATTGGTTAAATCCATTAACCAATTATTTATTTGTATATTTATATGAACTGTTGTTGGCTGAAAACCCCACACGGGTATTGGGACGATATTTGAAATACACGAATCCCAATATTGAATTGTATGTCTATCGATTGATCGATAGGCTGCGGTGAGCGTGATTATTTCATTTTTATGCTCACACAGTTCAAAATTGCACTCTGGATGTGAATGGATGATTTGATGAGTATTTATCAATTATTGTCATATATATGAGACGTGTGAAATCCGTATAATTCAAATTATATGGTACATGATTGAGTTGCATTCTGATTCAGGTTTTCTTTTAAAAGAGAATATTTTACATTTAAAATCTTTTTATATGAAGAATAATTTTAATTGATTATTTTAAAATATGTTTTATAGTAATGAATAAATATTTAAAGAGCAAATCTTTTAATTAAGATCATTAACATTTCTAATTATATTTTACGATTGAAATAAAATGATTTGTGGGTTGGATTTACCGTGGACAGTGTTTTCAAATGACACTTGTACTTTAATCTAATTTACATTGAAGTTACTATTTGGAATTTATAAATCTATTTTATAGATTTAAAAAGGAATTTTCTAAAAGTCAAATTTTCCCAATTTAATATATTAAATTGGAATTAAGTGGAAATTCGATTGATAATAATCGAGATGGGCTTCTGTAAAAGAAGACCGATATTATATATGGAATTTAAGAGGCCTTGACGTTATTCTATTTATATTATTAGTCCGATATAGAAATTTATATCGAATATGTATTGATTTAATTTCTGCGGAATTCCATATTTTGGAAATTGATTTGTAGGTTTATCGTGAACTGTGTTTAAAGGACACTAGTTCTTTAACCTGTTTAAGACAAGATTTATTCCTTAGAATTTATAAGAATCTTTTAATATTAATATCTTATTAAAAGAATATTCTGTGTTGGAATGCGGCGTTGGTGTGATTTTATAGCATTTGATTTTTAATCACAAAATACGCGAGTTGTTCGGAAAGACCGGGTTTGACCCATTCTGAATAATCATCACGATGATCAAGAATCGAAGATGAAGGCGGTGGTTGAAGACCGAAGGTTTTCACATTGTTGGGATGATGATGACTGGTATCTTGAATTGGGACTGGCCTTCCAAGGCAAGATATTTGGTAATGATCGTCCAAACGCATTTGGAGATCGACAGACACGTTGTTTCGCTCAGACCCAGAGCATAAGCTTATAAATGGAATGTGTGTCTGACATTGTACTCCTTTATATTGTACTTATTGATTTTCTGCTGACTGTATGAATGCTTGGTGGCGGAGAATTTATTCTCTTGCTTAACACCTTTTGTATATTTTGGCAAAGATTAATAGTATGATATGGATTGACAGTGTGGCATACCAAGATGCAATGATCAAGGCTTTTGTTGAATAGCAGGCCTTGTGGTTGATGATCAAAGCACGGCCTGTTTAGGCGTAGCTTTGTGTATAGCTTGACTTCGCGAGCCTCACGACCCGGTGGAGTCTAAAACGGGAGAAGGGAACGCAGGGAGAGCAGCACGTTTCTTTCTAGCTAGAAGTGGTGTCGGTGCTTAAACTGGCTGATATTTACTTATGTGGATGATGGAATGAGGCGCCTCGGATGTTAAGTCCTATAGGATCGGGAAACATGTGTTCAGGAATTGCCAATCCACAAACCGCAAGTGTGGACCGACCCTGCAGCTTTCCAAGGGTTCTCTGCGGGGAATCCTGAGGCATTAGCTAGAGTGTCTCGAATCGGTAAGGAGCTCCTCCCTAGCCTTGACTCATGATGGAAACCCAATTTCCAATACGACCTCATGCGGTTTTGATTGTATTACTAGTATGACGACATAGTAGGATGGGGTACTATGCCGCCTAGGATTGATACATTATGATTGAAATTGTTTTTGAAATATATATACACTAATAATAATATCAAATTCGTTTTTATCATATCAAGCATTTTTTACCATTATAAGGTAGAACCCTATCCTCCGGTTTGCGTTGCATTGTGTGATGGGACTTGGGTCTTATAATGGTTTCATTTTTCAAAAAAGCATTGCGTTGTTTTATGATTTACCTTTAATTATGCACGACAATCCATTGGAGTAAACCCGTTCCGCGTTAGCGGCGTGGTCCTTGGATTTGCCCTATTGTTATTAGTTATATTAGTTAAGAATTCTCACACCAGTCCCATGACTAACTCGTAGTTTGTTTCACTTTGCAAACTCGGGTGCCCTCTTTTCCACATGGGCAGTCGAGTAGCTTTTTGCAGATATTTATCTCTTGAGTAGGATTCTAGATTGAAGCCTAAAGTTATGTCCAGAGCATATAAGTCTTCCGGTGTTTATTGTATTAAATTTAATGTAAATTTATCTTCTGCTAAATTTTATTTTATTCGATGTACTCTGATATTCTGTACTCTGATGTTATATTATTATGATGTAATTAAAATCTGATATTATTGTTCTGATGTGTTGTATTCCCAAAGTTAACGTATTCGGGTTTGAACAGTCTTGGTCGATTTTGCGATCGATCGGGTCGGGCGAAATCCGGGTCGTTACAGTTGGTATCAGAGCAAGGTTGGCTCAAATCTTTGGGGTACAACTCATTAGAACAGAACAAAAGGCTCGTCAGAGGTTGGATTAGTAATAACCAATAAGAATACTCATTAGAGATAGGATCAGCAGTATCCTAGAATGAGAAAACTCGTTAGAGATGGGGTTAGTAATGCCCTAGAACGAGTTAAGAGTTACGAGTTTATAATTAAAGTATTTTTGAATATATTTATAAACTATTCTTTGGAAATATGATTTTTATATATGAAGGTATCTATATTTTGAAAAGATAATCAACCAATAAATTTTTAAAATTAAGACTAGTTAATTAAACAACTTTTAGCTTCGTTCCTTTTCGAGGACAAAAAGATTTTAAGTAGGGGAGAATGTAACAAACCTGAATTTTGGGGCCAATTTAAAATTCATTTTAAGTTATTTTAATGGATTTTTGAAATTTAAAGTAATTTATTTTAAATAATAACGAATGAATTTAATTTAATTATAAAAGGAGTTTGAAATGGCGTGGCAGTTCGAAAATTCGATTTCAAACTTTAACTGGATGTACAAGATTCAAAATAAATCGGATTTCAGTAAAACCAAAAATATTTAAATCTGTTTAAGAATATCTTTCTAACGAATCCGAAAAATTGAAATTTCACTTTAAAAATTGTAAGTTATGCCCAGTTTAAAATTTGGAAAAGTCGCTATAGAATTTATATATAATATAATATATTGACCTTAAAAATAGCCATTTTGCAAACGACCTCGGTTTTCGACGAAACCACTTTTATTGGAGCCGGAATATCAAATTATTGTTAAGTTTAATTTTCCAGAATTTTTTGAGTTAATACATGAGCGTGGCAAAAGAAAATGTGTTTTGATCATTTCAGTCAAATTTAATCGACTGAAAAATAGTCATTTTTCAAACGGTCTCAGAATTCGACGAAACTAGTCTCGTTGGAACCGTATGGTCAATACGAAGCCAGAAATATATATTTTTGGAATTTTCGGAGTCCGCATGTGGCCTCGGTGTATTTAAATGTACGGTAGAAATTAAATTATTAATTTAATATTGCAAATTTAATAGAACATGCAACAGACTTCAGAATTGGGCCATGGGGCATAGCCCATCGCGCTCAGAAGGCATCAAAACCTTAAGTTTGACACTAACTGGGCCTGATTTGGAGACAGTCCGAAAATCCACCTTTAAAACACGTTTTTCGAGAAATTATATTATTAATAGAAAAAACCTAATATCTAGTTCAGCCGCCACCATCTAATTCGATGGCCGAAAATCTCTGAATTTCAAACCTCAATATTTTCCAATCCGCTCAATGGATTTCAGCAAACTTGGTGCCAAATCGAAGAGATTTTCATGACCTTTCAATCGGTACGGACAAGATCGAGTTTCACTGAGTTTTTTTTTTTTTTTTTTTTTGCGAAATCAACCTTCAAAGGCATGGCGCTCGAGGCCGTCTCTAGGCCGACCGAGGCCACCACGCCGCCAGTGGTGGGCGGCGATGGAAGCCGCCGCGGAGGCGCAGTAGGCCCCCCTCCGATGAATGTCCGATGCCTCCTGGTGTGCGTAGTTCGCGGTCAAAGATTTGAGCAAATGGGTTCAGCATAACGAAGAAGAAGAGGAAGGTTAATATTATTTGATTATTTAATTTATTTATTTAATTAAATTTTCCAATGTTTTAAAATTCCGTAACATTCACATAGGAGATCCGTTACACAAACCGTAAATTGCGTTGGAATCACAAAGTCGAGGTCTACGCGATGGCGCCAACCGCAGATGAAACAGAGACAACTGAAAAATCAGCCAAATCGATGTGAGAACTCTAATTTTTATTATTTAATTAATTATTAATTATTTTTCTCGCTTTAAAATGATTGTATTGTGATATTAGTTCAGATCTGAAATGTTCTGTGTTGTATAAATTGTTGATTGTCGCTTGTGGTGTGTTTTGTTGTCCATGGTTGAAATTTCATATATTGTTGAATTTTATTTGCGATTGGATCTAGTTGTTCTAATTTATTTTATATTGTTAAAATATTATTTTTATCTGAAAATAAACAACAGAAATTGGTTAACAAATAAAATCTTATTTTTATTTGTTTTACATCAGAATATGAACAACAAATAAAACCTTATTTTTATTTGTTTACTTTACAACAGGATTTGCTAACAAATAAAATTTTACTTTTATTTGTTTACATTGAGAACAAGATTTGTGAATTACAGTAAAAAAATTCTTTTTACTGTCACCTTAAACATAGGATGGTATAAAATTAGAATAACAATAAAATATTAAATTTTATTGTTGATATTAAAAACATATTTGTAAACAAAACTTTATTTACATTGTATTTGTAAATTAAGGGTAATATTGGGAAAAACACATAAGCATTTACATTTTACTTGTAAATAAAAATACACATTTAAGAGTGGTAGTTTTAGTTCACATTTTTATATATATGTAAGAACCTGTTTTTATGTTAATTCCTTTTTAAATAAAAGATCATATTTTTATTGCCAATTTGTATAATAAGGAAAATGATATTAAAGGTTCATACTTTTATTGTCGATTTATTGCAATAAAAGAAATAGACCGTTAAGACTGCACTTTTATTTAGAATTTGTTTATTATAAAAAGATTGAACTTTAAAGACTATCTTTTATTGACAAATTGCTAAAATAAAGGATTTAACATTTTTTTTCTTGTAATTTGTTCAATATTAAGATAAGATATGGAAATTACATTTTTATGTAATACTATTTTATGAGAAGATTATGTTTATATTTTATTTTGTTCATTAGAATAATTTGACATTTTAGTGATAAAAATGTCCAGTAGCATAATTTGACATGTTAGTTATAAAAATGTTCATTAGAATACATTTACATTTTTATAAGATGTATATTAGAAATGAAAATGGCATTGTAGTATAAGATGTAGCAGTAGAGAAAATTTACATTTTCATTATAAATGGTAGCAGTAGAGAAAATTAACATTTTCATTAGAAAATGTACATAAAAAAAGAACATTTGTTTATAAAATGTTACATTGAGGATTAAAATAACATTTCGCTATAAAATGTGGTATCAGGATTAAAATAACATTTTTGTTAACAAATGTTACCTTAGAAATAAATACATTGAGTGAAAAGTTATATTTTATTTACATTGTAGTTGTAAATAAAAGAATACATTAAAGAGTTACCTTTTTATTTACAATTTAATTGTAAATAAAAGATTTCATTTTTATTTTAAATCATTTTCAAAGTTCAGAACTGGAATAAAGAATTTCATTTTAATTCTTCAACTAGGTGAATGAAATAGTGTTGGAATTTAAGAGGGACACTTTCGTTGTCATTTTATATAAAATAAAAATTGGTAAATTGAAAGGGTAATATTTTATTGTCATTTTATACATAATAAAAAGGAAAGGTTTAATAATCACATTTTTATTGCTATTATTTACAAAATAAAAGATGTATAGGTAGTATTTTTTTACTGACATCTTATATACAATAGAAATAAAAGCACTGAAAAGATGTATCACTACTTTTTAATCTAGAATCGTTGACAAAATGAAATTTTACTCTTTAAATCATTTTGTTGAAATAGAATTGTCAACAAAATGTATATATCACTTTTATACCTTTTTGTTGAGATGGAATCTATACGCGAATATGATAACCAATTTTATTTGCATAACGTGTATTGAAAATTTATATGCAAAGGTAATAATCATTTTTATTCGCATAATGAACAGTAGGATAAGTTTGCAATAATAATAATCATTTTTAATTGTATATCATACGATTGAATTTATAGGCAAATATGAAAACCATTTTATTTGCAAACTTACATTAGAATTGATATTCTAATTATAAGAACATATTATTAGTCTAAACATACATTAGAAATGTATAGAGAAATTAGTCGAGAAAATTATATTTTTACTCGACATTAGAAATAAATGACATGTTTATTATCATCAGCTTGTTAGTAGAATTTAAATTAGTCAAATCCATTAACCAATTATTTATTTGTATATTTATATAAACTGTTGTTGGCTGAAAACCCCACAGGGGTATTGGGACGATATTTGAAATACACGAATCCCAATATTGAATTGTATGTCTATCGATTGATTGATAGGCTGCGATGAGCGTGATTATTTCATTTTTATGCTCACACAGCTGGAAATTGCACTCTAGATGTGAATAGATGTGAATGGATGATTTGATGAGTATTTATCACTTATTGTCATATATATGAGATGTGTGAAATCCGTATAATTCAAATTATATGGTACATGATTGAGTCGCATTCCAATTCAGGTTTTCTTTTAAAAGAGAATATTTTACATTTAAAATCCTTTTATATGAAGAATAATTTTTAATGATTATTTTAAAATATGTTTTATAGTAATGAATAAATATTTAAAGAGCAAATCTTTTAATTAAGATCATTAACATTTCTAATTATATTTTACAATTGAAGTAAAATGATTTGTGGGTTGGATTTACTGTGGACAGTGTTTTCAAATGACACTTGTCCTTTAATCCAATTTACATTGAAGTTATTATTTGGAATTTATAAATCTATTTTATAGATTTAATAGGGCATTTTCTAAAAGTCAAGTTTTCCTAATTTAATATATTAAATTGGAATTAAGTGGAAATTCGATTGATAATAATCGAGATGGGCTTTGTTAAAGAAGACTGATATTATATATGGAATTTAAGAGGCCTTGTCGTTATTCCATTTATATTATTAGTCCGATACAGAAATTTATATTGAATATGTATTGATTTGATTTCTGTGGAATTCCATAATTTTGAAATTGATTTGTAGGTTTATCGTGAACTGTGTTTAAAGGACACTAGTTCTTTAACCTGTTTAAGACAAGATTTATTCCTTAAAATTTATAAGAATCTTTTAATATTAATATCTTATTAAAAGAATATTATGTGTTGGAATGCAGCGTTGGTGTGATTTTATAGCATTTGATTTTTAATCACAAAATACGCGAGTTGTTCGAAAAGACCAGGTTTAACCCATTCTGAATAATCATCACGATGATTAAGAGTCGAAGATGAAGGCGGTGGTTGAAGACCGAAGGTTTTCACATCGTTGGGATGATGATGACTGGTATCTTGAATTGGGACTGGCCTTCCAAGGCAAGATATTTGGTAATGATCGTCCAAACGCATTTGGAGATCGACGGACACGTTGTTTCGCTCAGACCCAGAGCATAAGCTTATATGTAATAACCCGGAAAATCTGGGCCAGTTTAAAATTTTTATTTTGGCGATTTTAGCGAATTTCGAACATTTAAAATAGATTATTTTAAATAATATCGAAGAGAAAATTTGTTTTGAATATAAATAGAACGTATATATTATATACGCGTCGTCGTTAGAATATAAACATTTATATATAATTATAAATAGAATTGAAAATGGCGCGGTAGTTCGATAATTCGATTTCAAACTTCAATTGAATGTACCGGGTGCAAAACAATCCGGATTTTAGTGAAACCAAAAATAATAGAATCTAATAGTGAATATCTTTCCAACGAATCCGACAAATCAAAATTTCATAGCGGGAATCAAAAGATATGTCCAGTTGAAAATTCTGAATAGTCGCTATGGAATTCAGGCCCTTAAAAATGGACATTTTGCAAATGACCTCGGATTTCGACGAAACCACTTTTGTTGGGTCCGTGATGTCAAATTATTGCTAGGTTTCAAATTTCATAATTTTTCGAATCAATATGTGAGCGTGGCAAAGGAAAATGCGTTTGACCAGTTTTAGTTGATTTTAATCGACTGGTAAATGGCCATTTTTCTAACGGTCTCAGAATTCGACGAAACTAGTTTTGTTAGGACCGTATCGTCAATACGAAGCTAGAAAACATTTTTATGGAATTTATAGAGTTAGTATGTGACCCCGGTAATTTGAAAGGTACGTTTAAAATTCAATATAGTGATTTAAATGTAAATTAAACGGAAACTGATTCAAACGATCAAATCAACCTGGGATACATATCCCATTGTGTTCGGAATGGGGGTAAAACGCTATGGACGACAGGCGGTGGGCCTCGTTTCGAGTTCGTTTGTAAAAGTCAACCTTTTAAATTAAATAAAAATAATAAATAAATAAATAAAACTCTTTCCCCCCCTTTTATCTCATTCTGGCCCCCCCTTCTACCATTCGTTCGATCCAAGGAAAAAAAAAGAAAAAAAAAACGAGAGCGACGGGGGGAGGGAAGCCGCCGCCGCCCCTCCCCGATGGACCCCGCGACCCCCTCCCTCAGCTCGCCGCCCTCCCCTTCTCCTCCTCCGCCACCTCGAAGCACCGACCCCCCCCTGCCCTAATCGACAACCGAAAAACCCCCGCCCCTCTCATTCGCCGACGCCGCCCTCTGAACCCCCACCTCCGCACCTCCGGCGCCTCCGCCACGAGCCCCCCCCTCACTGACGAACGGAGAAGCCCCCCTGTAAGTTTTTCTGATTTTATTTATTTTATAAACTGAATTTTATTTAATATATAAACTGAATTTTATTTATTATATAAACTGAATTTTATTTAATATATAAACTGAAATTTATTTATTATATAAACTGAATTTTATTTAATATATAAACTGAAATTTATTTATTATATAAACTGAATTTTATTTAATATATAAACTGAAATTTATTTATTATATAAACTGAATTTTATTTATGTGGTAAAGTTATAAAAAGGTAATCTTTTATGTTTTTAAAGTAGTAAAAATATGATTTTTATATTTTTAAAGTATTAAAAATATAGTCTTTACTATATAGATGATGTAAAAATATGATTTTTGGTTAGGTAGAGAATTAAAAATATAATTTTTACATGATAGGAAGATTAAAAATATCATCTTTATATGTGTAGAAAAATAAAAATGATATTTTTATAAAGATGAAATCTTTAAATTTGTAAAGGCGAAGTCTATATTTTTATAAAGGCGAAGTCTATATTTTTATAAAGGTGAAATCTTTATTTTAGAAAAGGGAAATCTTTATATGGAAAATAGCGTGATAAAAATATAATTTTTATCTATATAACATAGTAGTAAAAATTCGATTTTTGAATATCGAATAACATAGTAAAGATTCAATTTTTATATAAAGTATAACGAAGTGAAAATTCTATTTTTACAAATATGAAATAGCGATGAAAATTCTATTTTCACAATATGAAGTTAGCGATAAAAATATGATTTTTAAATTGAAAATGAATAAATAAAAATGTGATTTTTATTTTAAAGACATCAAAATATAAAAATGTGTGATTTTTATATATGTAGTGACTACGGGCAACGAAGATGATAAAAAGGCGAGAATGAAGAAGATTTCTATAAAAGAAGTGTCGCGAAGTTGGATAGCTAGTCGGTGAGAACTTCTCACCTTTCAATTTCTTTTTCTATTTATATATATATATATATATATATACTAGGATGCAGACGGTGCTTAGTAGCACCCGACACAACCGTCCAAAGACCATGGACTTGTTTGTTTGGTTGCGTAGACTAGTTGGATTATTTGATTGAAATTGAATTGTTTGGTGAATTGAAATGGATTTGATTGATGTGTGAATGGCGTGGGCCTTCACTAGACCGGGGATAAGGCTAGGCCTCGTCCCGTTTCTAGTATAGTGCCGTTATGCCGCCGAAATTTTCTAAAATATGTTAGAAAAATAAAAATATCATTTTATTTAAAGAAAGAACTGGATAGATATTCATATGTTAAAATAAAATGTTTTATCGTTAAAAATATAATTTTTAACGTGAAGTGAATAAATAAAATATTCATTTACAAACCGGACGGTTTGTTTATGTACACTGATTTGACTGACATTGATTGGGTCGATAAATTTTACACATCGCCCAACTGCACAAATAAAATCTGTGTTTGATTGTTTGAAACCCCACACGGGTGTTGGGATGAAATTTGAAGTTCACTCATCCTGATTTATTAAATATGTCGATTGATTGATTGACAGGCTGTTATAAGCGTTAGATATCTATATTTGATGCTTATACAGTGTAGTGCACTTTGGTTGATGGTTGATTATTTTTCAATGCTATTATATACATGTGATGTATGAAAATCCATATAATTAATTTTATATGGTGATTGATTGGGTCTCATTCCAATTTAGAAGATAAAGAATATATATAAAATAAAGGTTCATGTGTTGACTGTACTCATCCGTTGAGATTAGTCATGTGTTGAACGAATTATTTTTATAATAAAAATTTACATCTTTATCAATATATAATAAAGGTTCATGTGTTGACTATACTCATCCGTTGGGATTAGTCATGTGTTGAACGAAATATTTTTATAATAAAATTTATATCTTTATCAATATAAAATAAAGGTTCATGTGTTGACTATACTCATCCGTTGGGATTAGTCATGTGTTGAACGAAATATTTTTATAATAAAAATTTACATCTTTATCAATATATAATAAAGGTTCATGTGTTGACTATACTCATCCGTTGGGATTAGTCATGTGTTGAACGAATTATTTTTATAATAAAATTTATATCTTTATCAATATATAATAAAGGTTCATGTGTTGACTATACTCATCCGTTGGGATTAGTCATGTGTTGAACGAATTATTTTTATAATAAAATTTATATCTTTATCAATATAAAATAAAGGTTCATGTGTTGACTGTACTCATCCGTTGAGATTAGTCATGTGTTGAACGAAATATCTTAACAAAAATAGTCACACGTGGACGGTACTCATTCGTTGAGATTAGTCGTGTGTTGACAAAAAGAAATATTCGAAATGAATTGAATATAAAACGATTTCGAAATGAATTGAATATATAACGATTTCGAAATGAATTGAATATATAACGATTTCGAAATGAATTGAATATATAACGATTTCGAAATGAATTGAATATATAACGATTTCGAAATGAATTGAATATATAACGATTTCGAAATGAATTGAATATATAACGATTTCGAAATGAATTGAATAGATAACGATTTCGAAATGAATTGAATATATAACGATTTCGAAATGAATTGAATATATAACGATTTCGAAATGAATTGAATATATAACGATTTCGAAATGAATTGAATAGAAAACGATTTCGAAATGAATTGAATAGAAAACGATTTCGAAATGGATTGAATAGAAAACGAAATGAATTTGATTAGAAAACCAATTTGAATTGAATCGAATAGAAAACCAATTTGAATTGAATCGAATAGAAAACCACTTTGAATTGAATCGAATTGAAAACGAATTCGAATTGAATTTAAAACGAATTGAATTGAATTCAAATTGAATTGAAATTTGAATTGAATAGAAATGAATTTTTAAAACGAATTTATAAAGAAGAATTCAATTTTGATTTGAATTGAAATGGAAGTTGAAATTGCTTTTGAAACGAATTTTAAAACTATTTATAAAATTCGTTTTAAATATTAATCGACGAAATATATATTATATATATAATATAATGGCCTGAATAGAACGCGCCGCGCCACGGCAGTTCGTAAATTTCGACCATTTATTTCAAACGGACATTACGGGAGATCCGACCGTCGGATTCTCCTAAAACCGGAACCGTTGGGTTCGTATCGAAAAGAGCTTTCTAACGAATATTAGAAATTCAAGATCTAACGGTTGGATTTGGAGATACGTCCAAATCAAATTTGAAAAAGGTCGCTGTAAGTGCAGTTCGATGGCCATTGTTGGAAATCGACTGTACGGGCCTTAATAAAATTATTAAAAATATTAATAATTTGTGTAAAATCATAAGAAATGATTTGGGAAAAATTGGGATGAAAAACTCCATATTTGAAAGGATAAAAATGGGTTTTTATCGAAATGAACTAGTTTTGAACTAAATTTAGAACCCAATTATTTTTTAAATAAATGAATTAGATTTAAAAAGGGGTTTTAAATAATCGAATTTCTAATATATTTGATTGAATTTGAAATGGGTTTATCGTGAACAGTGTTTTAAATAACACTAATTCTTTAACCCGATAACAAATAGAATGTGATTTGGGTTTGTCGTGAACTGTGTTTTAAATAACACCTAGTTCTTTAACCCAATAAAAGGAGTTTTAACGAATCTATAATTAGATTGACATGTGAATTTGTAATCTAAATTATCAAATTTAGAAATGAGCGGGAATGGAGTATTACCAGTTTTGCTCCAAAGCGATAGTTAAATCTTTAATTAGATTTGAACGTGAAATGGTAATTAATTTTACCGATAACACCACGGTGTTAGATATGGGGTATTACCAGTTTTGCTTCATGGGATGAATAGGTTGGGATTGGGAAATAAAATAAATAATTACTTCGTTACGGTTCGCTAATCTCGACTAGTTGGAAAAACCATAATTTGGTTTTAAACGGCATCCAAAGGAAGATTACAGGATAAATTTTAAAGAATTTATCTTGGATAAAATTAATGGGAACCTTTCCCTAAGAATGTGAAATTTAGAAACTAGCTGTAGGTTGGCTAAGAAGAATGGTTTCCTGGGTATTGATCTGATGTTGGTTTCGGCCTTCGGGGTTAATGTTTGGGAAATTGCTCTCTTGCTAATTTGCGGTTAGTGACTAATGAATTGGAATGAGGCGTATGTTGTGTTTGTGTAACATTTGTTTTAATACACTACACCAAAACAGGTGATTGCCAACGAGTATAACTGTCGCAAACAATTTCCGCAACACTTATTAGCATTGCTATGGGGGTGTGGCAATGTATTACCAACGCATATAAGCGTTGGAAAATATTCATTCCCAACGCTTATATGCGTTGGCAAATATTCATTCGCAACGCTTATATGCGTTGGCAAATATTCATTCACAACGCTTATAAGCGTTGGCAATATTATATTCGCAACACTTATAAGCGTTGGTAACATGCAACGCTAATATTTGCATATAAGATAGCACAAGCTCTATTTAATATGCATTCATTCAGCTATGGAATTATCTCAACATAGCAACATGTAACCAAATCAATAAGGAAAAAAAATCCATATTCATGATAACAGCAAAGTATGAACTAACAAAAAAAATCAATACATAAAGATACTAAATTTAATATATATACAATATCCGATTCCATAGTAATAACAATACAGAATTAACATAATGCAAGATGTTTTTCATATTTGTAGTCTACAAGTACCAAACGCGAAACTCCAACTATATAACGAACCATACATCCAAAAATTTGCATAGCTTGTACCACCAATTTTTCTCATTTTCTCTGCTTCTTCTACTGCTTTCTGCGTGCATTTAATTTAATAACATCAATTAAGTTTCAAATAGCAGAAAATGTTATAAGTTCAAAGTCATACCTTTTCAATTTTGACACATCTTTTGTCTATTGAGCTCGATGAAATCTTGCAATTTAAGCTCCTTTTTAAGCCTTTTGTTTTCTTCAAGAACCTCCAATGCAAATTCCACACCACGATCACATAATGGTTCGTCAATCCAGTGGATGAATCCACAATCTCTAAGAGTTCCAGTATTTGCACAAATAAAATATCGGCGACCAACATTTTTATTTAAATAGCATGTTCTGAATATTGGTTCAATGTTGCAACGGCATAACAACCTTCGAGATTGTGCTTCTTCAACATAGCATGTTGGTAGGGGTGGCAATCTTGTAGGTGTGGTCGATCTGGTAGGCGATGCCATATCATTCTGAACACTTAATAATGCCAAATCTCTTTCTAAACTCGACTCTATTCTCTCGTAGACGCTAAACGGAGTTGGTGTCTGAGATTCGGCTGAGCAAACAATTTGAGTAGGATCGCCTGAATCTTCTGAATAGGCCGATGGACAATACCGTAGGAAGTAGTCATGATAATCGGTCGAAGGCCTTGAGTAGGAGGACATCTGTAGAAAATAAATAAACAACAACAGTCTCAAAATGCAATCACTATTAAATATAGATTCCAAGTGCAAAATTGTAGATGAATTACACGGTTCCACCTATTTTTCAAAGTTCAATGGTTATTTCTAAATAAGTCGGCACCTTGATGACATTTCTAAATAAGTCGGCACCTTGTGCAAAGATGTACAGTGTATTAACTCAAGCAGTTCGAAGGAAATAACAGAACCATGTATGTGCTAGTAATATCCTAGTGGTGCCTTGGCGGGTTCAAGTAAATGACAAAAATACTAATATATGCACTTGGGTTTTGGTCTGATAACCAAGCATCAATGCAAAATACGTGTAAACTTAGTTATCCTAACATAAAAGCTTATGTACATGTTCATGTCCAAAGTAAGGTGCAGCCTCCTATTAAATTGCAGATTTTGAAATGTAGCACTACAACAACTCAGGCAACTGATTTTAGAACTACCAAGGTAGCAACAAGTGATTCGAGCATTTTAGAACTACCAAGGCAGTGTCTATTATATAAAGCAGACAGTGTCTATTTTTGAAAACCTTTCATTGCAAAGAAAGAAACTGGCAACATTCACGGTCCTTTATTCAATTCTTACACTTCTGTTTACATTTTTAGTTCAAATTCAGTCTTCACCTAACCCATTTCCTACAACTACAGCTCACCACAATTTTTTGGTTAAATGCACTATTTACTACGGAATTTAACTATTATTTTTCTTTTCGTAGAAAATTGGAACTTGTGTTAATTTACAATTAGCTGCTAGATTAAAAGTTAAAATGATGAATTTTGATAACCTTTGCCTAATACTAAATTTAATAGGCCGCAGTATGAAAAACATTTGATGATAGATCAAAAAGTAAAGAAACTACTTCGAGTACTTAGCAAATAAGAACACAGCCATCACCACTCTTTAATACTTTTTATTGATCTGGCTTGAAACATGTGTACACTTACATGCGAGCATGTTCGTGTGTTTTTGTTTAAAATACCATGCTAAATGGATGTTAAGCAGGATAACAAAACTTAAAATATGCACATCTTATTGTCAAAGTGATAATCTAATAGAGTGATTACTGTATGCTTGCAGAGCATTTGCATGTTTTGATTATTGAATTGCTTTGTATTAGTTCTTAACCTACTGGTACCTATATGCTTTGTAACTCAGGTTAGTGTCACACTAGCATATATTAGTTAATGACAACATCAAAACAGGATATTCAGAACAATGTCAGTTATGCTTTATGGATCAATCTTAGCATTCATGCAATGTGGAGAATAAAGTTATATCTGTACTACAATCAATTTAAAAAATAGAAATTAGTTATAAACAGAGGAGTGATGCAAGATTAATCGATTGTGCCATAAATATTCTTCTGTCAAATTCTTATAACTGTAGTTATGAAATATGAGATACCTCCAAGAGCTTTCCTAAATCAAACTTAGAAGCTTTCAAGATCTTCACTTTACGGATAAACACGTTCTGGAGTGGGTAGATGAGTGAGGTTGCCTTCTCTATTTCTTATATGCATGGCTTTCATCTTTTTGAAGGTCAGCAAGTGAGCATTCAAATACTCTATGTTTGAGCCCTTCAGATGCAATCTGAATATCACAAATAAAGCTAAGTAGACAGAATATTTGAATGCTAATTAAAATTGCAAATTTTATCAAACCACAAGTTCATCATGATATTTTGTTTTCATTATAAAAGAACAATGGTAAACAAGCATTTTTATCCTAATGTTACTTTGTTCATATGCATTACCGTTCGATAAGAAAAATACTATAAAACAAATGGATTCACTTTAGGTAACTAGAAAACTGGCTCAGTATAACTGAGCCTATATGGCTCAGTATTACTGAGCCATTATGCTCTTTTTACTGAGCCAATGGCTTAGTTTAACTGACTGTTTAATGGGATGTAAGTGTTCAATGGATCCGTATTGTTTATGCTACCGCACACCAGTTGTGGAACCGACCGTTTAATGTCATATAAATTGGAAATTTTACTTGTTAATTTTTATTAACATGTAATACAACTCATATTTAATGATATAATGGAAATTAACATATGATCAATGAAAGCAGTTATGATGCTTATAACAAAATGCAACAGTCGCTACAGCTATGCATTTGTAAGTTCAATATACCAAACATGCATGATTTTAAATGCAGGAATAAATTATAAATGATACAACTCTAAATGAAGATGGTGATGAGGATTTTTGAATTTTAATGCATTAAATCATGGTTCATAGCATAGGAAAAAGGAAAAAAAAGAAAAAAGAAAAAAGGAACATGCTATAGTGACCTGGGCTTTAACGATTGGGTAAAGATTGCTCCCATCTACAGAGCATGCAGTAATGTAACCAGTTAAATCAACATTACTGAAAAAGAGATAACTCAAACTGCTGCACTTATGGTCACTCAATGTTTAACTGCACAAGTAATAGCCCCTTCATTTTGAACTCCAATAGATACATACAATGTATAAGGGAGCGTTGGAAAATAAATTGTGCGGGCAACAACTAAAATCTGAACACCAATTCTAGTCCATACAAGTAACATGATAAATAACTGCTTTTTGGTTGCAATCCAAGCCAAAATGGATAAGAAGAACATGACCAATCATATAGGACAATAGTTGCTCAATAGACAATCTAAAAACAACAAAAATGTGTATATTAATACAACTGGAAAAAAAGAAAAAAAACCAAGACAAAAAGAAGATGTGATTGCTTTTTCTTTTTATGTAAAACTTAACTGACCTGTAGTTGTATACAGTTTGTTTATTACTACTCAGAGAACAAGTAAGTCTGCAGCTGAGATTGACTTGAAAACTTGCTTGTCTCACTGTTCCAGCAGTGTACAAAAACTAAAAATAAAAACTTACACAAGAAATCACATATTTTCACATATAACCGTGCACTTATATGATATAAATTCTTAACTGATACAACGAGAATATAACAGTAACATTGTAAAAGCTATAAGAAGTTACTAAAATTGTAGAAATAACTCAAAAAGCAACGGCAGAGCAATATCTAACAAACGAATGCCTCGTACTGCTGGTACGATTTTCTTTCCTATCTTGGTTTGCTCATATATTGATTCCCTGTGATAGTGTTGAATGGGTGAATGTGATCCTTCGAACTTTTTCAAGGTTATAACAATGTGTTTCTCCACAAATGACCTAGTTAACAAAGCGATCTGGATATTCATATAGCTTGCTGAAACTTTGCGCTACAACATTATTACTTAACTTGGATGAATTTCTTTTGCCTATATCATTTATCCGCTTACAAAAATACACAATGTTCGGGGAACCTTGTTTACAGATTGTTTAAAGTTATTTAAATACAAATCTTAGGTATTATATTCAGACTGATTTAATTTGAATGGTGCTACAATCTAAAAGGATCAGGCAGAAAAAAAGAAAGAAAGAAAAACCATAGTATAAAAGCCTAAATATTTGAAACATAAACATGCTATGCTTTAAGGAAATATTATGCTTGGTTGAAAAACCAGACTTAGATGTGCAATTATAAACCATACAAGAAGAAATAATTTAACTTAATTTGAAAGCGTATTCAAAGAATCTTTTAAGGAAGAAAGAATAATTGACTAAAAATAATAATCAAAGGTCAATTGATACAATGCCAGATTCAACAATTAAATTAGTTTATATGGAGCATATACTGCATTGTTTATATGTTCACATATCAAATAACTTAAACGAGAACACTTAACATGGATCTGCCAAAATAAACCAAAACATTTACTTATGAAAATGGTTCTGCTGAAATAAACGAGATGACGTTCTAAAACCATCCGAAAGAGGTTTCTGAATGGCTTGAAAAGGAGCCAATTTGGATGTTGCAAACATCAACTAAGCAATAAGTTTAAACATCACAGATGCTTCAGTTCCCATACAAATCTTGCATGACGCATAACGTAGAGAATAAGACAGAAGATAATGAGGAGCCAAATAACACGAATAAAATTTATACCTGAAATCGGAATTACAAACAATAGCGAATCAAACGAACAAAGATCCCCAAAATTGAACGCGAGTTGTTCCCTGAACAAAATCGATTCTCTGATGTCCAAACTGAATGCGACCCCCCAAAATCCGATTCTTTGATGTCTGATTAGATAGGATCGGATTCGAATTTTATAATCTTCGCAATTCTAGGATTCGTCAATTTTTTTTATATGAAATAGTGAGATATGTATTTCTGATTTAGTCGGCCGTTTGTTGTAAAAGCGTTGGACAGAGAAACGAGAAATGGGAAATAGGGTTATGGACATTGGTTTACATTTTTGCCCTCGTAGTCCAGCCTTACCAACACAAATAAGTGTTGGCAATAAAATTAATATAATTATGTATTTTTGGTAACACTTTTTTAATATAGCAACGCATATAATTGTGACTACCTTGCGACACAAATAAGTGTTGGCAATTGAACAAAAAAAGGGTTACCAAATGGCCATTATGGTGTAGTGATATACGCGGGTTGTTCGGAAAGTCCGGGTTTATACCCATTCTGAATAATTGATTCGACGATAAGTCGAAGATGAAGACGGTGGTCGAAGACCGGAAGTCTTCACATCGTTTGGATAATTACTGACGATCCTGATTGGGCTGTACACCCAAGAGGATGGAAATAGTTGGTGGTCGTCCAGACGTACTTGGAGATGGATGGATATGCGAGGAAAGTGCCTCCGGTTTCGTTCAGACCCAGGACGGACTTGTAAATGGATTGTGTGTCTGACATTGGATTTTATTCTGTGTTGATTGATTTCTATTAAATATACATCTGTTTGGCGGCGGAGAATTTATTCTTTTGCTTAACGCCCTTCTCTGAGACGTACGAGCTCAGAGGTTGTATATCGATGGACATCAGTCGCATGGCATGAATTGCCTGTGTGGCACGCTAAGATGCAATGATCAAGGCTTCTGTTGAAAAGCAAAGTCTCGTGGTTGATGATCAAAGCACAGCCTACGTGGCAGCTTTGTGTATAACGTGGATTCGCGAGCCTCACACCTCGGTATGAGTTAAAAACGGGATACGGACTGCAGGGAGAGCACGACGTTTCTTTCTAGCTTTGGTGGTGTCAGTGACTTACCAGCCCTGACATATATATACTTTTCACCTTTGTGGTTGTTGGATGAGGCGCCTCGATTATAGGTCTGTAAGGACCGGGAAACGCGTGTTCAGGCATAATTAATCCTCTAACGTAAGTGTGGACCGGCCCTGAAGCATCCAGGGGTTACCCAGTGTGCGTAATCCTGAGGCATTTGCTAGAGTGTCTCGAACGCGGAGAGGAGCTTGCCCCTTGCCTCGACTCATGACGGAAATCCAATTTCCAATACGTGTACTGCGGTTCTAATTGTAGAACTAGTACGGCGACATGATATATGGTACTCATGCCGTCTATGATTCATATTTATGATTGAAATGTTTTGACACTATACACTTATCATAGTATCAAATGATTTGTTTTAAACGTACCAAGCATGTTTGGCTATTATAAGGGAAAACCCTATCCCCCGGCTTGCGTTGCATTGTATGATAGGACCTGGGTCTTATAATAGCTTCATTTTTCGAAAAAGCATTGCGTTGTTTATTCTATGCACTGGTATTCTTGGGAGGAAACCCGTTCCGTGTTATACGGCGTGGTCCCTTGAATTACTATCTTTTAAAATAAAGTTTTAATAACTGTTTTAGTTCTCACACCAGTCACATGACTGACCTGGAGTTTATTGTTTTAACCTAAACTCTGGGTGCCCCTATTTTCCGCACGGGCAGCTAGAAGTTTTGGTTTTGCAGATTTATATTCACAGGATCCTGGTTTACAGCTGGAATGATATCCGGAAAGCTCTGTATCCGTATATCACCTTCAGTTGTGCTTTGTATTATTTTCCGCTGCTATGTAATTTATTGTAATCTCTGATATTTATCGAATGTAATTTATTCATTTATACTCTGTATATTCTTGTATCTGATGGAATTGTTGTAATATACAATGAAATGTTCTTCTGTTTGTGTTCTGATTTGTCCTGTTCTCAACGTTCAGGGGTTTCGAACGGTCTAGATCGGTTTAACGACTGGTTCAGACTGAGCGAAATTCCAGGCCGTCACAGTTGGTATCAGAGCTTTGGTTTACAGAGCTCGAGAACAAGACACATTAGAACCATACGAAAGAATTCATCAGATATTGGATTAGCAATATCCAATTAGAATGACTCGTTAGAGATAGGATCAGTAGTATCCTAGAACGGGTGTGAAGAGTATATTTTCCAAATGAAAACAATTTTGTTTTGAAAATTTAAGCCATTTTAAAAAGTATTTGATTATTTATTTATTTTGAGTATGGACGATCGAGTATATATAGATTTCGCGTATACGCGTCATGAACGTATATTCGAAGTTTTAATATACTAGATAGATATAGAATCATACTCTAGTGGCCCGAAGATGATTCTGATGATTGACTAGTTGTCATTAGTATTCATGTTCGTGTAACGAAGGTGTGATATCGATATATTTCCATTAGACTGGTGTGAGAACCAAAACTTATATAGTTAGAACACATTGTTGTGAATTGGCATCAAAAACAAGATTTTCAGTATATGTATCAAATTTATGGATTTGAAACTCTAATGCACTAATTGATTGATGTTTGAGTTGTTTGTTTATTTGTTTGCTAATTTTGAACCATTATGCCTAATTGAATCAAATATTGAACTATATTGAAAATTGGTTGCATTTGCTTGCATATACATATATATCATTGAACAGGTCATAGCAAGGAGGCTAGAGCCAGAGAATAAAATTTGTTTGCCCGACAAATAGGTACATGTTTACTACATAATTTACTGTTTTGTTTGGGTGATGATGATTTTGTGAGCCTATTGGCTAGCCGCTTGGCTTTTTCTTTTTCTTTTTGAGATCTGAAGGACCGGGGAAGCTATTTGAAATTCCCCGATGCTCCCGGTGCAGGGGAGGTTATGGCGAAATTTTTCGAAAATTTTGGGTGTTAGCCAAATTTTTGAAAATTTGAAAATTCTCAGAAACTGAAAAGTTGGAGAATGAAAGCCAGATCAAACGTAAAGCTGATTAATCAAACCACTTCCGACTTTGTTCCTTTTCGGGGACGAAAAGTTTTAAGTGGGGGAGATTGTAATAACCCGGAAAATCTGGGCCAGTTTAAAATTTTTATTTTGGCGATTTTAGCGAATTTCGAACATTTAAAATAGATTATTTTAAATAATATCGAAGAGAAAATTTGTTTTGAATATAAATAGAACGTATATATTATATACGCGTCGTCGTTAGAATATAAATATTTATATATAATTATAAATAGAATTGAAAATGGCGCGGTAGTTCGATAATTCGATTTAAAACTTCAATTGAATGTACCGGGTGCAAAACAATCCGGATTTTAGTGAAACCAAAAATAATAGAATCTAATAGTGAATATCTTTCCAATGAATCCGACAAATCAAAATTTCATAGCGGGAATCAAAAGATATGTCCAGTTGAAAATTCTGAATAGTCACTATGGAATTCAGGCCCTTAAAAATGGACATTTTGCAAATGACCTCGGATTTCGACGAAACCACTTTTGTTGGGTCCGTGATGTCAAATTATTGCTAGGTTTCAAATTTCATAATTTTTCGAATCAATATGTGAGCGTGGCAAAGGAAAATGCGTTTGACCAGTTTCAGTTGATTTTAATCGACTGGAAAATGGCCATTTTTCTAACGGTCTCAGAATTCGACGAAACTAGTTTTGTTAGGACCGTATCGTCAATACGAAGCTAGAAAACATTTTTATGGAATTTATAGAGTTAGTATGTGACCCCGGTAATTTGAAAGGTACGTTTAAAATTCAATATAGTGATTTAAATGTAAATTAAACGGAAACTGATTCAAACGATCAAATCAACCTGGGATACATATCCCATTGTGTTCGGAATGGGGGTAAAACGCTATGGACGACAGGCGGTGGGCCTCGTTTTGAGTTCGTTTGTAAAAGTCAACTTTTTAAATTAAATAAAAATAATAAAAAAATAAATAAAACTCTTTCCCCCCCCCCTTTTATCTCATTCTGGCCCCCCTTCTACCATTCGTTCGATCCAAGGAAAAAAAAGAAAAAAAAAACGAGAGCGACGGGGGGAGGGAAGCCGCCGCCGCCCCTCCCCGATGGACCCCGCGACCCCCTCCCTCAGCTCGCCGCCCTCCCCTTCTCCTCCTCCGCCACCTCGAAGCTCCGACCCCCCTGCCCTAATCGACTGCCGAAAAACCCCTGCCCCTCCCATTCGCCGACGCCGCCCTCTGAACCCCCACCTCCGCACCTCCGGCGCCTCCGCCACGAGCCCCCCCTCTCTGACGAACGGAGAAGCCCCCCCTGTAAGTTTTTCTGATTTTATTTATTTTATAAACTGAAATTTATTTATTATATAAACTGAATTTTATTTAATATATAAACTGAATTTTATTTATTATATAAACTGAATTTTATTTAATATATAAACTGAAATTTATTTATTATATAAACTGAATTTTATTTAATATATAAACTGAAATTTATTTATTATATAAACTGAATTTTATTTAATATATAAACTGAAATTTATTTATTATATAAACTGAATTTTATTTATGTGGTAATGTTATAAAAAGGTAATCTTTTATGTTTTTAAAGTAGTAAAAATATGATTTTTATATTTTTAAAGTATTAAAAATATAGTCTTTACTATATAGATGATGTAAAAATATGATTTTTGGTTAGGTAGAGAATTAAAAATATAATTTTTACATGATAGGAAGATTAAAAATATCATCTTTATATGTGTAGAAAAATAAAAATGATATTTTTATAAAGATGAAATCTTTAAATTTGTAAAGGTGAAGTCTATATTTTTATAAAGGCGAAGTCTATATTTTTATAAAGGTGAAATCTTTATTTTAGAAAAGGGAAATCTTTATATGGAAAATAGCGTGATAAAAATATAATTTTTATCTATATAACATAGTAGTAAAAATTCGATTTTTAAATATCGAATAACATAGTAAAGATTCAATTTTTATATAAAGTATAACGAAGTGAAAATTCTATTTTTACAAATATGAAATAGCGATGAAAATTCTATTTTCACAATATGAAGTTAGCGATAAAAATATGATTTTTAAATTGAAAATGAATAAATAAAAATGTGATTTTTATTTTAAAGACATCAAAATATAAAAATGTGTGATTTTTATATATGTAGTGACTACGGGCAACGAAGATGATAAAAAGGCGAGAATGAAGAAGATTTCTATAAAAGAAGTGTCGCGAAGTTGGATAGCTAGTCGGTGAGAACTTCTCACCTTTCAATTTCTTTTTCTATTTATATATATATATACTAGGATGCAGACGGTGCTTAGTAGCACCCGACACAACCGTCCACAGACCATGGACTTGTTTGTTTGGTTGCGTAGACTAGTTGGATTATTTGATTGAAATTGAATTGTTTGGTGAATTGAAATGGATTTGATTGATGTGTGAATGGCGTGGGCCTTCACTAGACCGGGGATAAGGCTAGGCCTCGTCCCGTTTATAGTATAGTGCCGTTATGCCACCGAAATTTTCTAAAATATGTTAGAAAAATAAAAATATCATTTTATTTAAAGAAAGAACTGGATAGATATTCATATGTTAAAATAAAATGTTTTATCGTTAAAAATATAATTTTTAACATGAAGTGAATAAATAAAATATTCATTTACAAACCGGACGGTTTGTTTATGTACACTGATTTGACTGACATTGATTGGGTCGATAAATTTTACACATCGCCCAACTGCACTAATAAAATCTGTGTTTGATTGTTTGAAACCCCACACGGGTGTTGGGATAAAATTTGAAGTTCACTCATCCTGATTTATTAAATATGTCGATCGATTGATTGACAGGCTGTTATAAGCGTTAGATATCTATATTTGATGCTTATACAGTGTAGTGCACTTTGGTTGATGGTTGATTATTTTTCAATGCTATTATATACATGTGATGTATGAAAATCCATATAATTAATTTTATATGGTGATTGATTGGGTCTCATTCCAATTTAGAAGATAAAGAATATATATAAAATAAAGGTTCATGTGTTGACTGTACTCATCCGTTGAGATTAGTCATGTGTTGAAATAATTATTTTTATAATAAAAATTTACATCTTTATCAATATATAATAAAGGTTCATGTGTTGACTATACTCATCCGTTGGGATTAGTCATGTGTTGAACGAAATATTTTTATAATAAAATTTATATCTTTATCAATATAAAATAAAGGTTCATGTGTTGACTATACTCATCCGTTGGGATTAGTCATGTGTTGAACGAAATATTTTTATAATAAAAATTTACATCTTTATCAATATATAATAAAGGTTCATGTGTTGACTATACTCATCCGTTGGGATTAGTCATGTGTTGAACGAATTATTTTTATAATAAAATTTATATCTTTATCAATATATAATAAAGGTTCATGTGTTGACTATACTCATCCGTTGGGATTAGTCATGTGTTGAACGAATTATTTTTATAATAAAATTTATATCTTTATCAATATAAAATAAAGGTTCATGTGTTGACTGTACTCATCCGTTGAGATTAGTCATGTGTTGAACGAAATATCTTAACAAAAATAGTCACACGTGGACGGTACTCATTCGTTGAGATTAGTCGTGTGTTGACAAAAAGAAATATTCGAAATGAATTGAATATAAAACGATTTCGAAATGAATTGAATATATAACGATTTCGAAATGAATTGAATATATAACGATTTCGAAATGAATTGAATATATAACGATTTCGAAATGAATTGAATATATAACGATTTCGAAATGAATTGAATATATAACGATTTCGAAATGAATTGAATATATAACGATTTAGAAATGAATTGAATATATAACGACTTCGAAATGAATTGAATATATAACGATTTCGAAATGAATTGAATATATAACGATTTCGAAATGAATTGAATAGAAAACGATTTCGAAATGAATTGAATAGAAAACGATTTCGAAATGGATTGAATAGAAAACGAAATGAATTTGATTAGAAAACCAATTTGAATTGAATCGAATAGAAAACCAATTTGAATTGAATCGAATAGAAAACCACTTTGAATTGAATCGAATTGAAAACGAATTCGAATTGAATTTAAAACGAATTGAATTGAATTCAAATTGAATTGAAATTTGAATTGAATAGAAATGAATTTTTAAAACGAATTTATAAAGAAGAATTCAATTTTGATTTGAATTGAAATGGAAGTTGAAATTGCTTTTGAAACGAATTTTAAAACTATTTATAAAATTCGTTTTAAATAGTAATCGACGAAATATATATTATATATATAATATAATGGCCTGAATAGAACGCGCCGCGCCACGGCAGTTCGTAAATTTCGACCATTTATTTCAAACGGACATTACGGGAGATCCGACCGTCGGATTCTCCTAAAACCGGAACCGTTGGGTTCGTATCGAAAAGAGCTTTCTAACGAATATTAGAAATTCAAGATCTAACGGTTGGATTTGGAGATACGTCCAAATCAAATTTGAAAAAGGTCGCTGTAAGTGCAGTTCGATGGCCATTGTTGGAAATCGACTGTACGGGCCTTAATAAAATTATTAAAAATATTAATAATTTGTGTAAAATCATAAGAAATGATTTGGGAAAAATTGGGATGAAAAACTCCATATTTGAAAGGATAAAAATGGGTTTTTATCGAAATGAACTAGTTTTGAACTAAATTTAGAACCCAATTATTTTTTAAATAAATGAATTAGATTTAAAAAGGGGTTTTAAATAATCGAATTTCTAATATATTTGATTGAATTTGAAATGGGTTTATCGTGAACAGTGTTTTAAATAACACTAATTCTTTAACCCGATAACAAATAGAATGTGATTTGGGTTTGTCGTGAACTGTGTTTTAAATAACACCTAGTTCTTTAACCCAATAAAAGGAGTTTTAACGAATCTATAATTAGATTGACATGTGAATTTGTAATCTAAATTATCAAATTTAGAAATGAGCGGGAATGGAGTATTACCAGTTTTGCTCCAAAGCGATAGTTAAATCTTTAATTAGATTTGAACGTGAAATGGTAATTAATTTTACCGATAACACCACGGTGTTAGATATGGGGTATTACCAGTTTTGCTTCATGGGATGAATAGGTTGGGATTGGGAAATAAAATAAATAATTACTTCGTTACGGTTCGCTAATCTCGACTAGTTGGAAAAACCATAATTTGGTTTTAAACGGCATCCAAAAGAAGATTACAGGATAAATTTTAAAGAATTTATCTTGGATAAAATTAATGGGAACCTTTCCCTAAGAATGTGAAATTTAGAAACTAGCTGTAGGTTGGCTAAGAAGAATGGTTTCCTGGGTATTGATCTGATGTTGGTTTCGGCCTTCGGGGTTAATGTTTGGGAAATTGCTCTCTTGCTAATTTGCGGTTAGTGACTAATGAATTGGAATGAGGCGTATGTTGTGTTTGTGTAACATTTGTTTTAATATACGCGGGTTGTTCGGAAAGTCCGGGTTTATACCCATTCTGAATAATCGATTCGATGATAAGTCGAAGATGAAGACGGTGGTCGAAGACCGGAAGTCTTCACATCGTTTGGATAATTACTGACGATCCTGATTGGGCTGTACACCCAAGAGGATGGAAATAGTTGGTGGTCGTCCAGACGTACTTGGAGATGGATGGATATGCGAGGAAAGTGCCTCCGGTTTCGTTCAGACCCAGGACGGACTTGTAAATGGATTGTGTGTCTGACATTGGATTTTATTCTGTGTTGATTGATTTCTATTAAATATACATCTGTTTGGCGGCGGAGAATTTATTCTTTTGCTTAACGCCCTTCTCTGAGACGTACGAGCTCAGAGGTTGTATATCGATGGACATCAGTCGCATGGCATGAATTGCCTGTGTGGCACGCTAAGATGCAATGATCAAGGCTTCTGTTGAAAAGCAAAGTCTCGTGGTTGATGATCAAAGCACAGCCTACGTGGCAGCTTTGTGTATAACGTGGATTCGCGAGCCTCACACCTCGGTATGAGTTAAAAACGGGATACGGACTGCAGGGAGAGCACGACGTTTCTTTCTAGCTTTGGTGGTGTCAGTGACTTACCAGCCCTGACATATATATACTTTTCACCTTTGTGGTTGTTGGATGAGGCGCCTCGATTATAGGTCTGTAAGGACCGGGAAACGCGTGTTCAGGCATAATTAATCCTCTAACGTAAGTGAGGACCGGCCCTGAAGCATCCAGGGGTTACCCAGTGTGCGTAATCCTGAGGCATTTGCTAGAGTGTCTCGAACGCGGAGAGGAGCTTGCCCCTTGCCTCGACTCATGACGGAAATCCAATTTCCAATACGTGTACTGCGGTTTTAATTGTAGAACTAGTACGGCGACATGATATATGGTACCCATGCCGTTTATGATTCATATTTATGATTGAAATGTTTTGACACTATACACTTATCATAGTATCAAATGATTTGTTTTAAACGTACCAAGCATGTTTGCCTATTATAAGGGAAAACCCTATCCCCCGGCTTGCGTTGCATTGTATGATAGGACCTGGGTCTTATAATAGCTTCATTTTTCGAAAAAGCATTGCGTTGTTTATTCTATGCACTGGTATTCTTGGGAGGAAACCCGTTCCGTGTTATACGGCGTGGTCCCTTGAATTACTATCTTTTAAAATAAAGTTTTAATAACTGTTTTAGTTCTCACACCAGTCACATGACTGACCTGGAGTTTATTGTTTTAACCTAAACTCTGGGTGCCCCTATTTTCCGCACGGGCAGCTAGTAGTTTTGGTTTTGCAGATTTATATTCACAGGATCCTGGTTTACAGCTGGAATGATATCCGGAAAGCTCTGTATCCGTATATCACCTTCAGTTGTGTTTTGTATTATTTTCCGCTGCTATGTAATTTATTGTAATCTCTGATATTTATCGAATGTAATTTATTCATTTATACTTTGTATATTCTTGTATCTGATGGAATTGTTGTAATATACAATGAAATGTTCTTCTGTTTGTGTTCTGATTTGTCCTGTTCTCAACGTTCAGGGGTTTCGAACGGTCTAGATCGGTTTAACGACTGGTTCGGACTGAGCGAAATTCCAGGGCGTCACATTATAAATGGAATGTGTGTCTGACATTGTACTCCTTTATATTGTACTTATTGATTTTCTGCTGACTGTATGAATGCTTGGTGGCGGAGAATTTATTCTCTTGCTTAACACCCTTTTGTATATTTTGTCAAAGATTAATAGTATGATATGGATTGACAGTGTGGCATACCAAGATCCAATGATCAAGGCTTTTGTTGAAAAGCAGGCCTTATGGTTGATGATCAAAGCACGGCCTGTTTAGACGTAGCTTTGTGTATAGCGTGACTTCGCGAGCCTCACGACCCGGTGGAGTCTAAAACGGGAGAAGGGGACGCAGGGAGAGCAGCACGTTTCTTTCTAGCTAGAAGTGGTGTCAGTGCTTAAACTGGCTGATATTTACTTATGTGGATGATGGAATGAGGCGCCTCGGATGTTAGGTCCTATAGGACTGGGAAACGTGTGTTCAGGAATTGCCAATCCACAAACCGCAAGTGTGAACCGGCCCTACAGCTTTCCAAGGGTTCTCTGCGGGGAATCCTGAGACATTAGCTAGAGTGTCTCGAATCGGTAAGGAGCTCCTCCCTAGCCTTGACTCATGATGGAAACCCAATTTCCAATACGACCTCATGCGGTTTTGATTATATTACTAGTATGGCGACATATTAGGATAGGGTACTATGCCATCTAGGATTGATACATTATGATTGAAATTGTTTTTGAAATATATATACACTAATAATAATATCAAATTCGTTTTTATCGTATCAAGCATTTTAGACCATTATAAGGTAGAACCCTATCCTCCGGTTTGCGTTGCATTGTGTGATGGGACTTGGGTCTTATAATGGTTTAATTTTTCCAAAAAGCATTGCGTTATTTTACGATTTACCTTTAATTATGCACGGCAATCCATTGGAGTAAACCCGTTCCGCGTTAGCGCCGTGGTCCTTGGATTTGCCCTATTGTTATTAGTTATATTAGTTAAGAATTCTCACACCAGTCCCATGACTGACTCGTAGTTTGTTTCACTTTGCAAACTCGGGTGCCCTCTTTTCCACACGGGCAGTCGAGTAGCTTTTTGCAGATATTTATCTCTTGAGTAGTATTCTGGATTGAAGCCTAAAGCTGTGTCCAGAGCATAGAAGTCTTTCGATGTTTATTGTATTAAATTTAATGTAAATTTATCTTCCGCTGAATTTTATTTTATTCGATGTACTCTGATATTCTGTACTCTGATGTTATTTTATTATGATTTAATAAAAGTCTGCTGTTATTGTTTTGATGTGTTGTATTCCCAAAGTTAACGTATTCGGGTTTGAACGGTCTTGGTCGATTATGCAATCGATCGGGTCGGGCGAAATCCGGGTCGGTACACTATTCTATGAAGCCGTCATGTTGTCCATCTCTAAGCTAGCCTAGCCACCATCTTCTCCAACTAGAAATCAAATTCAAGGTTAAAAGAGAAAGATCAAAGCCTACATCAACGGATTAGCTTATCAACTTCAGAAATTAGATTCTAGATCTTCTCTTCTTTCTTAATCTCTGTGAGTTCATGTAGCTTTCACAAGATAATTAAACTAAAGTAATTATGATAACTTGTAAATTGTGATCATATGATTATGCCTATAATGGATCTTATCAAATTTGCAAGTTTTCATCTTTTTTGATTCATAGCCTATGCTTTTCTAATCAATTCTATCAGTTCATGCCTGTTCGTGCTCGTATATTTATGCCTATTTTGATACCATGATTCTCTTCCCTTTTCCTTTTAAATTTTTCTTTTTATGAGTTAGGCTAACTTTGAGCCTAACATATTATGCGAAATTTGCGCACGTATAATGCTTGAATGATTGGGAAAAGGTTTGGGAAATGTTGAATAAAAAGGTATAAATTGATGATGGCTATGGTTCGGAAAAAATTGTATATAATAGAAAACATGAGACTTGATGTAAATGGATTTGGGTGTAAACTTGTAATAATTTGGAAAGTTCAGTTATTTCTTAGATTTGGAACATGTAATGGGAATCATGACTTGTAATGAATCGAATCTAGAACTATGTCTAATTGTAAGATAACCAATTCTGATTCATGCTTATCCTTTTTGTCAAAACTGAATTACCTATGCCTATGAGACTGTTGTGATGGAAACTATCATGTTGTACACCAAAATGGTAATTCTTTTATGTTCAATTCTATCAATTATTATGCCTATGATGTAACTTGCTCAGTTTAGCCATACTTATTGTTAATGTACAACATGCCTATTGGAAACATGATTCTTGGATTGGGTACACCTTTACATGCCTATTTTGTTCCTTATGTCAATTCTTATGTTTCTCCTCTATCCCTCTCCATTTTATTTTGGGACCTTGTGTACGTGCGATTGAAACACGGGGAATTAGGTATAACTTAATTAAGTAATTGTGGGCATAACAAGTAAATGTGGCATAGCTTGAATTGACCACACTTGTGGATAATTTATGTATAATAGACCTGGACAGTAAATTTGCAAATTGGCTAAAAGATGAATGCCTAAGACAGGAGATTAGACTTGTTTTGCGGTATAAGACTACCCGGAACCGCCCGACATATCCAGCAACTACAAACGACAGTCTAATGTGAGAGGTCAAAGGCATAAATTAGATGCATAGACACGAGGTTAAGTCTGGCTTGTGGTGGAAGCCTGCCTGGAACCGCCCCACATATCCAGCGGCCACAAGTGATCGACTTAATGTGAAAGGTCTGTGCATTAATAACTTTACCTAAACGAGTTAGGTGGGTGGGGTTAAGTTAACATGGGTAAGAAGACAACTTAACCAATATTACATGAACATAGTGGATAGGGTTAAGGCAAGCTTAACCAATAATACGTATGAACTTGATAAGTAAAAGGGTTAAGTAAACCTTGGGTAGGTGGGTAATATTAGTATATATAGGCCCATAAACTTAACCGTTAAATAAACATGCGTGAATCAGTGGGAAGGTTAAGTGACATATGGATAGGCGACACTTAACCAATACAACATGTTAATTAAACAAATGGGTGGGTTAGGTTAAATTGAGAACACTTAACCGTTATAACATGTTGGTTAGGAAACCCTTTTAACGGGGACCCATTTCAGCAGTAACCCACATAGATGTATCACGGTACCCTGAACTAGGCAGGGTGGGACACGATTACTGGGCTGATTATAAGCGATCAAAATGGCGGCGGGTGGTGCGTCAGTGTAGAATCCGACGGTGTACGGGCGTGCACGTGCTCTGGAGTGGAAAAAGAAGGCACTGGGCATCAATAGTCATACACTGTGCATCTTGAATTGTGTCGAGTTGCCATCATAGGGATTGATACATCCCATCGTGGGACCAGCACAGGTATCTACAAACAAGCGGGGCCAAATGACACAAGTAATAAATGCATGCGAGTTAGTGAGCCGATCGATTAGGGGTAGTGTGGGGACATCTAGTATCTATTATGGGAAAGTAAGCTATCGAGGATTGTATGGGGTGGATACCTCTTACTAGATGTTACGCCTGAGGGCTACCAAGTGCGGGGATGGGATCAACTTTCAGTATGGAACTAGTAACGGTGCGATATATTTAACATTGGTGCAGTGTAGTAATTACCCTATAGTGATTAGAAGCACAATCAATGTTTATCTTATTCATCTTGCCTACCTTGTCATGCATGCTTATGTACAGTCATTTCTTACATTCCAATTTATGTTCTTTTCCTGTTACTTTAATGATTATATTATTAAAGTTACTGGACTCACCAGACTTATGTCTGACCTAGTTTGTTTCGCCTCTTTTCTTACGTTCCCTCCCCCAGGTTCTCAGGGAGGAAATACTCAAGCTTAGATCAGATGTCTCTTTCTTCCAGCTTGAAGTTGGAAGATGTATTGCTTGGCTTTGGTTCTGCTTATGGCATTTTCTGGTGGGGATTATGGCTTTAAAATTTTGTACTCTGAAGGCTTTTGTACAAGACTGATATTATGTACTTGGTTTTGTTGTTTTGAAGGTGTAACCAGACCTATTTCTGTTTCCGCTGCAATAAAGTTATAAAATTTTCAATAACTACTTTATCCGTCTTGTAATATTCTGTTTTGTTTACTTATAACGCTCCACGAAACTTAATGCATTCCCTTTGTGAGTGACATTAACGAAGGTAGGGTGTTACACTTGGTATCAAAGCTAAAGTTTACCAGTACAGATAAAAGATTTTTAAAACTGTTTTCAAAAGCATTTTTATAAAGAAGTATTTTCAAAAAAAGACATGTTTTAAAGAAGGAGTTTTCAAGAGAAATCTTTATTATGAAAAACATAATCCCCAAAAGCCATATATCTTTCTTTCGATTCTTTGTTTCGAATCTCTTCCTTTTTCCTTCTTGAGTCTCTTTCCCTGCTTGTAGATGCTTTTTCTAAGATATGTAAGGAATTTCATGCGATGGGCAGAAAACTATTTCATAGGATTGAGACGTTTGTCGAAGGTAGGATTGGCTCAAGGAAGTGGAGGACTCGTTTGGTATCTTTGAGATAGACGATGGAAGGAAGGTTCAGCAAGCTGCTTGGACGATGAGGGAGTTTAAGCTAAGGGGCACAACCCAAGAATGAAGAATTTGTTGATATGGCTTTAATCCATGAAGAAGATAAAGGAAAAAGTGGGAAGAATAATTAACCCCATGAAAAAAGAAGGCGTCTTTATTGTGGTATAACGGACCATGTAATTAAGAACTGTAGGAAGAAGAAGCCTGGCTGTTTTCATTGCGATGAGGCAGGGCATCTGATTAAAGACTGCTCGAGGAGGCAAGGACAAGGACAAGGACAAGGGCAGAGGACATGACCTACTTCCAGAGGACAGGTTCATGCTCTCATGGCACCAGGACTAGAGAGAGATAGAAACGTTTTTGTTGGAAGTTTGATTTTCCTTTTTGATCATCCTGTTCAAACTTTGTTTGACTCTTGCACTTCACAATCGTTTGTATCTGCTTCGTTAGTTGAAACGCTGCATCTAAATACTAGTCTAGTTATGGATCCCATTGTAGTCTCAAATCCCATTGGAGGTTCGGCTCATTTATCTATGCTTTGTCGGGATTTGAGAGTGTCTATCTTGGGCGTTGGGTTTGAATGCAACGCCTACGTTCTTGGTTTCATGGGCTACGGCTTGATTCTAGGAGCAGATTGGCTAGCCAGGTATGATGCCATCCTGGACTGTGACAGGAGGGTAGTTAGATTGTTGATTCGTTATGGAAGAACCCTTGATATTTCTTGTAAACCTAGGGGTTCAGTGATGCTTAGCTACCGAGAATCTCTTAATGCATTCATCGATGATTTGAAATCTGTTCATATAGTCCGTGAGTATAGTGACATCTTTGATGAGGTTTGGGGTTTAATCCCAAGGCACGAGATAGACCTCCGTATATACTTAGTAGATAATGCAAAGCCAGTTGCATTACTAGTGTGCCACATGGCTCGGAGAGAGAGGAGGGAACTCAGTAAGCAAGTAGGGGAGCTACTTGAGGAAGGGTTCATAAGAAGAAGTATTTCGAAATGGAGTGCTCCAGATGTTTTTGCTGCGAAAGCTGATGGTTCGCTTAGATTGTGTGTGGACTATAAGGAGATGAACAAGCTCACAATGAAGAACAGACACCTATTGCCGAGGATAAATGACTTGTTTGATCAGTTGGTTGGTGCTTCGGTTTCTTGCAGTTGGATTTAGTTATAGGATTTCATCAGCTAAGGGTGGTTGAGGATTGCATAGATAAGACTGAATTTAGGACTCCCGACGGTTTCTTCGAGTGGCTCGTCAGGCCTTTTTCGTTTAACAAATGCACCCGCATATTACGTAGACTTAATGAGTTGGGTGTTTAGGGACTTTCTAAACAAGTTTTTGGTAGTCTTTGTAGATGGTATTTTGATTTTCTCTAGTAGCGAGGAAGAGCATGCCCTAAATCTAGGGAAATCTTAGAGAGCCTACAAGCGCATCAACTCAAAGCTAAGTTCTCTAAATGTCATTTTTGGAGGAAAGAAGTGAGGTTCTTAGGACACGTGGTCTCTAAGGAAGGGATAGCAATGGACCCTGCGAAGGCGGTGGCATCCAAGATTAGAAGGTTCCTAGAAAAGCAACGGAAGTAAGAAGTTTTCTAGGGTTGGCGAGTTACTATAGGAAGCTTGTTAAGAACTTTGCGAAGATATCAACCCCTGATTTGACTTTGCTAGATGAGAGCAAACCATTCACAGTATATACTGGTGTTTCCGGGATAGGGCTTGGAGCAGTTCTCGATGCAAGAAGAAAAGGTGATATGCAAAAGGCGGTAGGTACGTAGTTATGTTTGTGCATCGCGTATCGTCCGCAGACTAATGGATAGACAGAAAGGGTGAATACAATCCTTGAAGATCTTTTTAAGGTTATGTATCCTAGGTTTTGGAGGGACATGAGAAGAGCACCTTCCATTTGTGGAGTTCGCTTATAGCAACAGCTATTAAGCTAGCATTAGGGTTTTTATGGACGACCGTGTCGATCACCAACTTGTTGGTGGGAGTCTACGGATAAGATTTTGCTTGGACCTAAGCTGATCAGAGAGAAACTTCAGGGAAGATGGACTTGATTCGACGATGAATGAAGGTGACACAGGACCGACAAAAGTCAAATGCTGACTAAAGATGAACTGATCTTTAGTTCGATGTTGGAGACATTATTTTTGTTAAAGTGTCACCATTGAGGAACGTAGTTTGCTTTGGAGCTGCAGGGAAATTAGCGCCAAGGTTCGTACGACCCTTTCCCATTACAGATAGGATTGGACAGATGGCGTACAGAGTGAAGTTGCCGGAGAAGCTTAGTAGTGTTCATGGCGTGTTTCACATGTTGTATTTGCAGAAGTGTTTACATGATACCGCGGAAGTAGTGGAGCCGAGCATGCTTGGAGAAGTGGAAGTGGAGCGAGATGCCACGATTAGACGAGCTCCTACATGCATCCTTGGATCAGAGATCAAGAAGTTACACAACAGAGAGGTCAAGTCGGGTAAAATCCAATGGGGAGATGATCAAGGAGACGCGACTTGGATACGAAAGACATGATATGTGTGTTGTACCCTTTCCTTTTGTGAGGGTACGTTCTTAACTTCTCCCTTTTCTACCGCTTTGTTTATACTTATTCTATCGTTTAGTATGTCCCCTCTTTTACATCCTCGATCTTTAGACAGGAAAATCCTACGTTTTTGTGTTTGAGACATGTTATGTTTGGTGGATGCAATTGTTTGCTAATGGCTGCTCGTGGTTGCATTTACACACACATTAGGCACTAAATTGTCTCAGTCACTTTCATATTGCATATACATATATGTATTTGTATATGGATTGAAATTTGATGTGTTATCGTATGGATGTTGCATTTGTATGAATGTACGGTTGTGCACTCATATAGGAATGATATGTATCAATAGGGTTCTTTTGCATACATAATGGATGCATGGCACTATCATGATTTGCATTAAGGAGGTCAACTGAACCAGTAGACCGCCTGATTTACCATTTGGGTAAGGACATACACACACTATGCATATGCTCATGAAAGCATCAGAAACCTTTTTAAGGACAATGGATGCTTGTGATTGAATGGTTGAGTAGATGGATATTGGATGGTAAGATATACATTCTTCTTGACTTGGAGATTTCGGGGACGAAATCCATTAAGGAGGGGAGAATGTAACACCTCGTAATTTTAAACATTAAAATTAACAAATTTAAGAACACTTAATTTTTAGAAGAAGAATTAAGGGAAACGGGTTACGTCATTGCGTTTGTCTGGGAATTCCGCTTGAGATAGACCTGAGTTTGCATGAATCGGACTTCGTATGAAGAAGTTATGGAGGTTAGAAGATTTCAAGCTTAAGCATAAATTAAATTAAAAATCAGAAAACAAATTCAAAATTCAAAATCCGGGAAAGCTGCTGAGCGGGAAATCTCCCGCTTAGGGGTGTCGAGCCCCCAGGGGGTATCGACATAGGAGTCGACCCCCTATAGGGGTGTCGACATAGGTGTCGACCCCCCTATAGGGGTCGACCCCTGATGACGGTTCTGGACAGTGATGATTTTCTAAGTCGTAAGGCTATGTGGCAACTTCTGATTGGCCTGATGACACATTTTCTTAGACTGGATGGTCTGGATGGATCCTAAGTTGATCTAAAGGCTCAAACTAATCCTATGCTTCTATATAATCACATCAAACCTAAACCTTAAACCTCATAACCCTATTCCATGAAGCCGTCATGATGCCCATCTCTAAGCTAGCCTAGCCTCCATATTCTCCAAACTAGAAATCAAATTCAAGGTTAAAAGAGAAAGATCAAAGCCTACATCAATGGATTAGCTTATCAACTTCAGAAATCAGATTCCAGATCTTCTCTACTTTCTTAATCTCTGTGAGTTCATGTAGCTTTCACACGGTAATTAAACTAAAGTAATTACGATAAGTTGTAAATTATGATCATATGATTATGCCTATAATGGATCTTATCAAATTTGCAAGTTGTCATCTTTTTTGATTCATAGCTAACGCTTTTCTGATCAATTCTATCAGTTCATGCCTGTTCGTGCTCGTATATTTATGCCTATTTTGATACCATGATTCTCTTCCTTTTTCCTTTTTCTTTTTATGAGTTAGGCTAACTTCGATCCTAACATATTATGCGAAATTCGCGCATGTATAACGCTTGAATGATAGGGAAAAAGTTTGGGAAATGTTAAATAACATGTAATTTGTAAAAAGGTATAAATTGATAATGGCTATGGTTTGGGAAAAATTGTATATAATAGGCAAACATGAGACTTTACGTAAATGGGTTTGGGTGTAAACTTATGATAATTTGGTAAGTTCAGTTATTTCTCAGATTTGGAACATGTAATAGGAATCATGACTTGTAATGAATAGAATCCAGAACTATTCCTAATTATAAGATAATGAATTCTGATTCATGCTTATCCTTTTTGTTAAAACTGAATTACCTATGCCTATGAGACTGTTGTGATGGAACCTATCAAGTTGTTCACCAAATTGGTGATTCTTTTATATTCAATTCTATCAAATCTTTATGCCTATGATGTAAATTGCTCAGTTTAGCCATACTTATTGTTAATGTACAACATGCCTATTGGAAACATGATTCTTGGATTGGGTACAACTTTACATGCCTATTTTGTTTCTTATGTCAGTTCTTGTGTTTCTCCTTTATCTCTCTCTATTTTATTTTTGGACCATGTTGTACGTGCGATTGAAACGCGGGGAATTGGTTATAACTTAATTAAGTAATTGTGGGCATAACAAGTAAATATGGCATAGCTTGAATTGACCACACTTATGGATAATTTATGTGCAAATAGACTTGGACAATAAATATGTCAATTGGCTAAAAGTTGAACGCCTATGACACGAGGTTAGACTTGGTTTGCATTATAAGACTGCCCGGAACCACTCGGCATATCCAGCAACCGCAAACGATAGTCTAATGTGAGAGGTCAAAGGCATGAATTGATGCTTAGACACGAGGCTAAGTCTGGCTTGTGGTGGAAGCTTGCCCGGAACCGCCCAGCATATCCAGCAACCACAAGTGATTGACTTAACGTGAGAGGTATGTGCATTAATAACTAATTAATGCTAAATATGATACCTTAACGAGTTAGGTGGGTGGGGTTAAGTTAACATGGGTAAGAAGACAACTTAACCAATATTACTTGAACAAAGTGGATAGGGTTAAGGCAAGCTTAACCAATAATATGTATGGACTTGATAAGTAAAAGGGTTAAGTAAACCTTGGGTAGGTGGGTAATATTAGTATATATAGGCCCACAAACTTAACCGTTAAATAAACATGCGTGAATCAGTGGGAAGGTTAAGTGACATATGGATAGGCAACACTTAACCAATAAAACATGTTAATTAAACAAATGGGTGGGGTTAGGTTAAATTGAGAACACTTAAACGTTATAACATGTTGGTTAGGAAACCTAGTAACGGGGACACATTTCAGCAGTAATCCACATAGATGTATTACGGTACCCTGAACTAGGCAGGGTGGGGCACGATTACTGGGCTAATTATAAGCGGTCAAAATAGCGGTAGGTGGTGCGTCAGTGTAGGTTTCGATGGAGTACGCGCGTGCACGTGCTCCGGAGTGGAAAAAGCAGGCACTGGGCATCAATAGTCATACATTGTGCATCTTGAATTGTGTCGGGTTGCTGTCATAGGGATTGATACACCCCATGGTGGGACCAGCACAGGTATCTACAAACAAGAGGGGTCGAATGACAGAAGTAATAAACACATGTGATTTAGGGAGCCGATCGATTAGGGGTAGTGTGGGGACATCTAGTATCTATTATGATCAAGTAGGTTGTCGGGGATTGTATGGGGTGGATACCTCTTACTAGATGTTACGCCTGAGGGCTACCAAGTGCGGGGCTGGGATCAACTTTCAATATGGAACTAGTAACAGTGCGATATATTTAGCATTGGTGCAGTGTAGTAATTACCCTTTAGTGATTAGAAGCGCAATCAACATTTATCTTTTTCAACTTGCCTACCTTGTCATGCATGCTTATGTATAGTCATTTCTTACTTTCCAGTTTATGTTCTTATCCTGTTACTTTAATGATTATATTGTTAAAGTTACTGGACTCACCAGACTAATGTCTGACCTAGTTTGTTTCGCCTCTTTTCTTCCGTTTGCCCCCAGGTTCTCAGGGAGGAAATACTCAAGCTTAGTTCATGTGACGACCCCATTTCCCGTACTGACGGAGACAAGGGTTATCTTTGATGAGGCCAGGAATATTCTCTGTGACTTCAGGGATATTTTCTATTTGAGTTGAAGAAACATCCAAAGCTGCCCAAAAGTCCTTTCTATTTGAATTCGGGCCTTCACATGGTATGGTTATATAATTCCCCGATTGGGCCTTTAGCTTAACAACTCTCTCGGCGCATCTAACCTCTGCTTCATATTTGGTTAGCCAATCCAATCCCAGAATAAGATCGAATTCATTAAAATTCATGACGATAGAGATAGTAGGGAATTTATAGCAGGAAAAAGAGACAGGTACTGCACAAACCCAACTGAGATTGATGGAACCCCCAACTGGGTTTTGGACAGTCATTGGTTCTTTGAGCTTTTTCAATTTCAAATCCAACTTCTTGACTGCACTCCTTGCAATAAAGCTTCGTGACACGCCTGTATCAAACAGTACTTTAACTGGAATGTTCTTGACATTGAGCGTGCCTTCTAAAACATCAGACCTTTCCTGAGCAGACGAAGATGTAGGCACTTCTGCCACTTCATTTACTTGTACTGCTTCAGGTTTTATGAACAGCGGGCAGTCTTGCTTTACGTGACCCACCTGATGGCAAAGATTGCATTTTCTATTTTCTTTAACCTTGTTCTTTGTTTTAGATCCCTCCTTCCTCTGCATTTTCAAGGACTTACATTTCCTGGACAGGTGACCTTTTTTATTGCAGTTTAGGTATATGGCGGTCATTACTGATTCTTCCTCTGGTCTAGCCCTTTTTCGATTGACTTTGGGCTCCTTGCTGACCTCAGACATTGTACTGGCCTCAGGATGATCAGTTTCAGACTCAATTTTATTACTAGAGCCGACTCCTTCTTCGTACTGTACCATACCCTTCTTGTCTAGATCTTCGTACTGGTAAGCCATGTATATCATTTCAGAGAAAGGAAGCTTCACATTCCTCATTACACTGTTCTGATATTTTCTTTGAAGCCCGTTGATAAATCTCAAATTCTTCCTCTTCGGGTTTTGAATTAAATGAGGGGCAAAATGAGAGAGTTCGTTGAATTTCTTATGATATTCAGGAACGGTCATATCTCCTTGTATCAAATAAGAAAATTCATCACATAGTCGCTCGATCGCTTCTGGAGGAGTAAATCTTTCCAGGAAAATCACTTTGAATCTGTCCCAGGTGATATCACCTTCTGGATTATTCTCTATAACCGAATCCCACCAGAACAAAGCTTCGTCTTTGAGTGCCCAGGAGGCCAGTAATCTTTTCTGGTCATCCCTTAGCTTTAAACCATCAAAGATTTTCTCAGCAGAGCGAGTCCAAGCCTTTGTCTTCATAATAGATTCTTCACCAGAGAACGGTATTCCACCCATATTTCGATATTTGATTAATAGGGCCTCAATATCCGGTTCTGCATTCCTTCTATTTCTGACACTCATTTTCTAGTACTTCTGCAAATAGCAGATCAAGTGTCAGGTCACAGAAAAGATATTTTAAAACATAGAAACAAATACTTCAAATGTAAATGTGTCTATCGAGGTGTAATTTCATTCTGCTTTACTCATACTAGGATATTACTGATCCTATCTGTATAGAGTCACCCGTCCCAGAACACTCCTGGTTCTATTTCTGATGAGTTCGTTAATATGTTATATTCCAGAACTAACCTTAACCAAAGCTCTGATACCACGATGTGACGACCCCATTTCCCGTACTGACGGAGACAAGGGTTATCTTTGGAATATAACACAGAAACATATAATAGCAGAACAGAATTAAATAAATACACCAGATAATGAAACAATAGAATATACCGGATAAACGAAATCATCAGAGCTACACAGTATACAGGATCATACTTAGTACAAATACAGTTCAGCTATACATAAATGTCTACAGCGGAAAATAAACATAATATGTACAATAGGAGCTGAACAGCATAAAAAGAGATAAATAATAGAATCCATCTTCAGCTCCAGCTATCCAGAAAGAACTAGCTAAACCTGAATACAAGGCTGCCCGTGTAGAAAAAGGGGCAACCGAGTTTGAAAGTGAAACAAACTACGAGTCAGTCATGGGATTGGTATGAGAAATCTACTCTAACATTTATAATATGGCTAATCACAGGACCACGCCACTTTCGTGGAACGGGTTTACTCCATCGGATCGCCAGTGCTTTAAAACAAATCATTCTTTTAAACATCGCAATGCTTTTTATAAAAATAAAGCCATTATAAGACTCAGTTCCCATCACACTATGCAACGCAAACCAGAGGATAGAGTTTTACCTTATAATGGCCAAAATATGGTTGATACGAACAAAACAAAAGCAATTGATATTACTACTAGTGTCTATATGTTTCAAAAACAATTTCGAATCATAACTATCAATCATAGACGGCATGGGTACCATATATCATGTCGCCATATATATATACAATCAAAACCGCACGATGTCGTATTTGGAAATTGGATTTCCGTCCTGAACCAAGGCAAAAGATAGTCCTTACCGAATTCGAGACTGCCTAGCCCGAGCCTCAGGAACAGCCGCAACTGCCCCTTGGGGCGACAGGGCCGGTCCACCGATGTGGATTAAAATTCCTGAACAATGCGTTTCCCCGCCCTATGGGTCGTAAACGAGCCAATGAATGGCTCCATCGGTCCCGGGTCGACCGATATATCCGAGGCGCCTCGCTATCCATCATCCACATAAGTAAAATGTCAGGCCGTTTAAAAACACCGACACAACTTCTAGCTAGGTAGAAACGCATGCCCTCCCTGAGGTCCTTCTCCCGTTTCTGGTTCATACCGGGATGTAAGGCTCGCGAATTCACGTTATACACAAAGCTATGCCCCAAAGGCGGTGCTTTGATCATCACCACAAGACTTTGCTTTTCAACAGAAGCTTTGATCATTTGCCACTTAGGCATGCCACACTAGCAATTCATGCCATGTGACTGATGTCCATCGATATACAACCTCTGAGCTCGTGCGTTTCAGAGAAGGGCGTTAAGCAAAAGAATAAATTCTCCGCCGCCAAACAAATGTATATTCAATAGAGATCAATCAACACAGAATAAAATCCAATGTCAGACACACAGTCCATTTACAAGTCCGTTCTGGGTCTGAACGAAACTGGAGGCACTAAATACCTCACATATTCATCGATTCCCACGTATGTCTGGACGATCACCACTAATTATCCATATTTCGGGATGCCTCCCAATCAGGACCTCAGTTACCATCCAAACGAGGTGAAGATCGATCTTCAACCCCAGTCTTCATCTTCGACTTCTTATCGTCGATTCAGTTATTCAGAATGGGATAAACCTGGTCTTTCTGAGCAACTCACGTATATAATAAACAAGTGCAACACTAACATACATACGCATCATTTCAATTCATTAGTCGCTAACCGTCAATCAGTAAGAGAACGATTTCCCAAATATTAACCCCGAAGGCCGAAACCAACATCAGATCAATACCCAGGAAACCATTCGACTTAGCTAACCTTCAGTTAATTTCTAAATCACACATCCATATCGTTTATAATATTTTATAACGATTTATCGCTATTTTTATTTATTTCAAAATAGCCAATTTATTCAGAACGACGCTTCGGGCCATAACGCGGCCGTGGCGCTGTTTTTCTTTATATTTGATTTACACATATCTGAAAATCTAACCATTGGATCTTCACAAAATTTACATCATTAGAAAGATCTTTTCAAAACAAATCCAACGGTTCCAGTTTCGGGAAAATCCGGCGGTCGGATCTCCCGGTATAATCGTTTGAAGTTTCGATTTCAAAATACGAACTGCAGCGTCGTTATTCGATTAAATATAATTATATATATATATATATATAATCGATTCTGGCGCTGTTTTTCTTCAGATTTGAATTAAACATTCCAGACAACCCACCCGTTGGATTTTTACAAAGTTGGTGTCGTTGAAAAGATATTTCCAAAGCGAACCCAACGGTTGCGGTTTCAGGAAAATCTGATGGTCGGATCTCCCGGTATAATCGTTTGAAATCACGGTTTCAAAATACGAACTGCAGCGTCGTTATTTGATATATTTTAACTCTATTTATATAAATATATCGATTCTTCGATTTCAAAGCTATATTCTTTTCATACATTTGATAAAAATGATATTTTTATCTAACTGTCTTCTATTTCAACACTTCACTATTTTTAACGATTCGTGCATATAATAAAAATGTGATTTTTATTGTAAAACAATTCATTTCAAAACACTATTATTTTATATAGTTAATATAGGTGAAAAAAATAGGATTTTTATTATAAAATAATTTATTTCAAAACAAGATTATTTTATACATTTCATATTGATGTTAAAAATGGGATTTTTATTATAAAACATTTTCTTTCAAAATATGAATACCATTCAACACATGAATTTCAATTCAACGAATGAATTTCGATTCAACACATGAAGGTTTTCTATAGTTTATATAAATCAATAAAAAGGTGGTTTTTATATTTAAAACACGAATACCATTCAACACATGAATTTCAATTCAAGGAATGAATATCGATTCAACACATGAAGGTTTTCTATAGTTTCTATTTATAGATAAAAATGTGATTTTTATATTTAAAACACGAATACCATTCAACACATGAATTTCTATCCAACGAATGAATATCGACTCAACACATGAAGGTTTTCTATTCTACGAATAAATATAGTTTCAACAAATGAAAATAATTCAAACACATGAATATTATTCAAAATTTCGGCAGCATAACGGCAGGGTTGTTAAAACCGGGACCATCCCTAGTACGGCTCCTCGCTCTACCTTAAAACCTCGCGGTTTTTGACAATGGGGAATCATGCATCTAGTTCGCACGCAGGCGGCATGTATATTTATTTCATTTCCACAAACTAATCCTATGTGGTTTCAACCAAATATTTCTCAACCACAAACGGGTATTTTTCAACCACAATCAATCAATATCAACCACAAACAATTCCCATCAACCATTCGCTATCAATCAATTTTCACACCGATCACAACCAATAAATATCGTCCATGGTTTGCGGACGAGGGGCGTATATATATATATATATTTATATAGCAATTCACTTCTATTTCAACATATATACAATTTTTACAACGCATATATAACTTATACATCGAACGTACAACTTATACAATGCTTATACATGAGGTGTACAATGCTTATATAACCCATACATCGACTATATAATTTATACATCGTTGTTTTCCATATCGTTTATGAATTAGAAATCTCACATTGGGTTCCACTCCACCAAAAATAGCAGAAGGCTCAGAAAAATATGCGGTCTCTTCTAAAATGTAGAAGACGTCCTCACGGGTCCAATGTTTCCTGTTTCATCGAATTTCGTTACCGCATGAAAAAGATATGATTTTTCAAAGTTTGCAACGCTTTGAAACTGTTGAAATCAGTTTTAAATATACAAGGCCGTACCTTTCACTATTCGTTCGAAACTAGGTCTCCAGATTTCGCGCGAATCGATGCGTGATATGACGATCAGCCTCCACCACCTTGTCGGGCTTGGCACGGCGCACCCAGGGGTACCGCCCACGGCGAACTCGAACTCCAGGTGGCGCGGGAAATTAGGAGCGAACGAAGGGATTTCCTGGCCTCGATTCTCCCGATTCACGAGGTGTTGGAGATCGTGGCTGGTATGGATTGGAAGAGGACGTGGAGATCTTCAGAAAATCCAACTGGAGCGAGGTGGTTTGTTGAAGGGATTGGCCAGAACGGAGGAGAGAAGGAAGAGGACGCGGCCGCCGTTGCTCCAGAACGTTTACGGGGAGAGAGAAAGGAGTGGGAGAATATGATTGGCCAAGGAATTTTTTTTTATATTTATTTATTTTAAAATCCCAAAAATACCCTCTAATCCACACTAACACCGATTCAAACCCAATGACTGCCGTCCCTAGCGTTTTACCCCCATTCCAAGCACAATGGGATATGTTTCGTAGGCCCATTCGACTGTTTCCATCAGTTTTCCTTCAATTTAAAATATATAACATTCAATATTTAATTTGAACGTACATTTCAATTTGTCAGGGCCACAAACTGATTCGAAAAATTCCAGAAAAATAAATCTGGCTATGTTTTGACGATACGATCCCAACAAAACTAGTTTCGTCGAATTCTGAGACTGTTTGCAAAATGGCCCATTTCTGGTCGATCCAATTTAACTGTAATTGACCAAAACACATTTTCCTTTGCCACGCCCACACACTAGCTTCAAAAATTATGAAATTTGAAACCTAGCAATAACTTCACATCCCGGATCCAACAAAAATGGTTTCGTCGAATTCCGAGGTCGTATGCAAAATGGCCAATTTCACGGGCTATATAATTTCCATAGCGACCTTTCTGAAAATTCATTTGGCCATAACTTTTGCTTTCCGCTATGAAACTTCGATTTTTCAGATTCGTTAGAAAGGTATTCACTAACAAATTTAAGTATTTTCGGTTTCACTCAAATCCATTTTGTTTTGCACCCGGTACAGTCCGGCAAAGTTTGAATTCAATTTTTGAAACTGCAGCGCCATTTCAGGCCTTGTTTATAATTAGAATTAATTATATTCGTTCTCAAACGTCGATTCAAACTCACTTTTCATTGCTATTATTTAAAATATTTATTTTAAATATTTAAAGTCCATCATTTTAGCCAATTTAAAAATTTTAAATTGGTTCAGATTTCCTGGGTTGTTACAGTTCAGATGTCTCTTTCTTCTAGCTTAAAGTTGAAAGATGTATTGCTTGGCTTTGGTTTCGCTTATGGCATTTTCTGTTGGGGATTATGGCTTTAAATTTTTTTACTCTGAAGGCTTTTGTACAAGACTGGTATTATGTACTTGGTTTTGTTGTTTTGAAGGTGTAACCAAACCTATTTCTGTTTCCATTGTAATAAAGTTATAAATTTTTCAAGTACTACTTTATCCGTCTTGTAATATTGCGTTCTTTTTACTTATAGCGCTCCACGAAACTTAATGCACTCCCTTTGTGTGTGACATTAACCAGCGTGGGGTGTTACATGAACAAACTCACAAAGAATAATAGGCACCCACTCTCAGGGATAGATGATCGGTTTGACTAGCTTGTTGGAGCATCAGTTTTCTCTCTGTTAGATTTGGCCATGGGATTTCATCAGTTGAGGGTGGCTGAGGATAATATAGACAAGACAGCTTTTAGGACTCCAGATGGTTTCTTTGACTGGCTCGTTATGCCTTTTGGGTTGACGAATGCACCCGTCTATTTTATTGATCTGATGAGTAAGGTGTTTCGGGAATTTCTAAATAAGTTCATCGTGGTCTTTGTTGATGATATCTTAATCTTCTCAAAGAGCAAGGAAGAGCATGCCCAACATTTGAGAGAAGTTTTGGAAACTCTGCGTGCGCATCAGCTTAAGGCAAAGTTCTCCAAATGTCATTTTTGGAGAAAGAAGGGATAGCAGTAAATCCCGCAAAGGTAGTTGCAGTTCAAGATTGGCAAATCTCGAAGAATGCACCGGAAGTGAGAAGCTTTCTTGGATTGGCAGGCTATTATAGGAAGTTCATTAAGTACTTCGCAAAGATATCTGCCCCACTTACCAGGCTGACGAAGAAGAATTTGACGTTTTCATGGAATATGGATTGTGATATTGCTTTCCAACAATTGAAGAGGGCTCTGACAACAACCACAGTCTTGATTTTGCCCGACAAAAACAAAGTGTTCACGGATTACACTGGTGCATGTGGTACAGGGCTTGGTGCGGTTCTGATGCAAGAGGGAAGGGTAGTATATTATGGGGGTAGACAACTAAGGGTTCATGAAAAGAACTACCCTACCCATAACTTAGATATAGCTGCCATAGTATTCACGCTTAAGATGTGGCGTCATTATTTGCTTGGAGAGAAGTTAGAGCTATACACCAATCATAAATATCTCAAGTACTTGTTCTCGCAGAAGGATCTTAATTTAAGGCAGCAAAGATGGATATAGTTCCTAGCATCTTATGACTTCGAGATTGCTTATACCCTTGGCAAGGGTAATGTGGTGGCAGACGCACTGAGTAGGCAGAGGGTGGCCTTAATTCCTTTGTTTATGGAAAGGAAAAGCTTGGAATTTGTATCGACATTTGACTTTAGACCCTCCACCGAGTCTTTGCCTGGCTTATTTGCATCACTGGAGATGTGACCTACTCTAATGGATAAGATAGGAGCTTCACAGGGAAGGGGTCCACAGATTTCAGACATCTTGAATTGGCTCAGTAAAGGGGGGACTTCTAGTCACCTCAGTAGATATTCCATAGACGATAAAGGGTGGTTAAACGAGATGGGAGGCTTTGTGTTCCCCAAATTAGGAGTCTTTTGAAGACAGTCCTAGAGGAAGCCCATCATTCCAAGATGACTGTTCATCCAGGTGGCGATAAGATGTATAGGGGTATGAAGAGGGTTTTCTTTTGGGCTGGGATGAAGAAAGATGTGGTAGAGTTTGTTTCTCATTGTTTGATTTGCCAGTAAGTTAAAGCTAAGCAAAAGAAGCCCGGTGGTTTACTTCATCCTTTGGAGGTTCCATAGTGGAAGTGGGAAAGCGTCTCTATGGATTTTATAGATGGTTTTCCTAAATCAAAGAAAGGCAACACCAGTTTTGGGTTATAGTAGACAAACTTACTAAGAGCGCTCATTTCATTCCAGTTAAGAGGAAAAGGACAATAGCATGGTTGGCAGCAGTTTACGTTCGTGAGATAGTCCGTCTTCATGGAGGACCTTCCAGCATCGTAAGTGATCGTGACCCCATTTTCACTAGTGAATTTTGGAGGAGCTTGCAAGAAGCATTAGGTACGCAGTTGTGTTTGAGCACCGCTTAGCACCCTCATACCGATGGACAGACAGAAAGGGTGAACAGAGTTCTCAAGGATCTTTTAAGACTGTGTATCCCAACTTTGGAGGAACTTGGGAAGAGCACCTTCCTTTAGTAGAGTTTGCCTACAACAACAGTTATCAAGCTAGTATTAGCATGGCACCCTTCAAAGCATTATACGGACGACCCTGTAAATCACCAACTTTTTGGTGGGAATCTACAGAAAGACTACTGCTTGGACCAGATATAGTTAGAGAAACATATGAAAAGATTGATCTTATTAGATGGCGAATGAAAACAGCTAAGGATAGGCATAAGTCCTACGCAGATAAGAAAAGGGTTAACATTGAGTTTGAGGTTGGAGACATGGTTTTCATTAAGATATCACCTTTGAGGAATGTGGTTCACTTTGGATCTATAGGGAAATTGGCACCAAGATTCGTATGACCATTTCCCATAACATAGAGGATTGGCCAAATGGCCTATAGAGTAAAGCTACCATAGAGACTATCTCGTGTTCATGATGTTTTCCACGTTTCTCATTTGCAGAAGTGCTTGCATGATACTGCAGAAGTAGTTGAGCCAAGTATATTAGAAGAAGTAGAGGTGGAACGAGAGGCGATAATTAGGCAAGTTCCTACCGTATTCTCGGATCAGAAGTTAAGAAGCTACGCAATAGAGAAGTCAAGTTAAAGAAGGTTCAGTGGGGAGATAACCCATAGGATGTAACTTGGGAGACCGAAGATAAGATTCGTACTACGTACCCTTTTCTTTTTGAGGGTATGTTCTTAACTTCCTTTCCAAAGCTTTTATTTATGCTTGTTTCTATCATTTGAGTATATCTTATCGATCAAGTCTTAGACCTTTAGGTAGGAATCTCACGGATGTAAACATGTGCTTGAGACATGTAATGTTTGATGGATGCAAGTGTTTGCTTGTGGTTGCTCTTGAATGCATATACACACATTAGGCACTAGATCGGCTCAATCACTCTCATATTGCATATGGATGTGTGTGCATTTTTCTTCTTTTTTATGGATGGAAATGGATGTATCATCATATGGATGTTGCATTTGGACAGATGGTTGTGCACATATATAGAACTTATAAGTTATAATAGGATTATTTCATACATGCTGAATTCATGGCACTAACATACATTGCATAAAGGAGATCGACTGAATCTGTAGACTGGATGATCTTCGCATTAGTATTGGGACATATACACACACCTTTGCATATGTTCATATAAGCATTAGAAATATTTTAAGGACAATGGATGCCTGTGATTTGTGGATGAGTAGATGGATGTGGATGTAAGGATATACATTCTTCTTAACTTGGAGATGAAATCCTTTGAGTAGGGGAGAATGTAATACCCGTAATTTTAACAACACTAAAGAAGATAAATTAAATAATAATTAATTTAATATTCAAAATTAAGGGAAACGGACTGCACTATTGCATTCGTCTCGGAATTCTGGTCAAAATAGACACCTGGTTTGCATAAAACTGACACCGTATGAAAAAGTTATTAAAGTTTGAAGTTTGTATACGCATAAGAAGAATATATATGAATAAAATATATCCAGAAAATTCAAAATAGTTCAAAATCGTAGGATTTGGGGGAGCGGGAAAATTCCCGCCCAAGGGTGCCGACCCCATAAAGGTGGTCGACCTCACTGCGGTAGATCTGGGCAGGTTAAGGTTTCGTGACAGCTATATATGGCCTCATTTTTCTTGCTTCTCCACACCAAAAATAATGGAAAACTAGATGCTGCCTCTGCCCAGATTAAATCATGTCTTTTCTTCTTCAGCAATTAACTAGAGTTTAGAGATCTATGATTCAACATCTGCAACATTTCTTCTACTTTTCTTAGATCCAATCATAGTGAGTCTATTTATCTAATTTGTTCTGGTATGACTATGAACTAGATATGAACCTATACCTATTTATCATGTAAAATCTGCCATTGTTTGTAGATCTAATTCATTGTTTTGATCACGTATGCCTGTTTCTATTATGTTTGTGGCTAAATCATATCTGTTATTAGTTGGATATTTAATTCATTGTTTAGATCTTATCATGCCTGTTTATAATATCCCTGTTATGTTAGAATCAGTTCTATTGTCACATGTTCATCAGATCTATTCCTATATGCCTACCTTGTCATTATGCCACTATGTGTCTATGCCTATTTCTGTCATTATATGTCAATCTTGCCAGTATGATCATTTCCGTCCTCTTCCCTCTATCTTTTCCCTTTTTATTTATATATAGCCTGCCTACTTTCGAGCCTAGGCATGCTGCTAAAATATGCAAACACGTTAAATTGGGAACGAGAGGAAAACGGTAATATTGGGGCATAACTTGTATTGAGAAATTTAGGCATAACTTGAATGAAATATATGAATATGAATTTGGGGGCATAAATCAAATTGTGATTAAAGATCTTAATTTGGGGCATATGGTTCATTATGAACACAACTTGGGAAAGGGGCATTAAAACCTATAACAACATAGGAACAATTGGTTAATAATGGAAATGCATAGGATTACAGTAACAAGAAGCTGTAATCACGCTTAGAGACGAGGTTAGATTACATTTGTGGTGAAAGTCTGCTCGGAACCGACCGACATATCCAGTGACCACAAGTGGTGAATATAATGTGTGTGGTCTAAGTGCATAAACACGAGACGTGCTAAGGCACGAGGTTAAGTCCGACTTGTGGAAGAAGTTTACCCGAAACCGACCGACATATCCGACATCCATAATTGGTAGGCTTAATGTGGGAGGTCTAGCATATTATAACCATAAATGAATATGGTAATTAGTTGGAATACTTAATCTAGTTGAATCCATAGGGATTGTATGAACATATAACTTGAGTAGGGTATAAGTAAACTTGTTTGAAACAGTGGGTGGGTTAAGTAAATCTTTGGTGGGTGGGTAATATTTATAAATATAGGCCCACAAAGTTAACCTGTGGGGTTATGCAATCTTCTACTCTAGTATGGCATTACCTGTGGAAAACCAAGTGGGGATGCAAGCGTAGGGGGAAGCTTGTATCATCTTGTGTGTGGGACCCGTTTCAGTCAGTAACCCATATATATGTATTAAACGAGTACTCCGAACCAGAACGGAGTCGGGGCACTCTTACTAGGTTGATTGTAAGAGATCCAAACATAGGGGACGGTGTGGGCAGTGCATTCCGACGGGGTCATGTGTGTGCACGGGTCCGGCAGAGGAGGTTTAGACCCAGTGACACCTGTAGATATGGTTGTGCACATCCTGAAAACGAAGGGTTGCCACTTTAAGGAGTGATACACCCTACTGTGCGGCCGACACAGGGTATCTACGGAGTAGGGAGCCGATCGATTTGGGTGGTAATTAGGGTACATCTAGACTCCGGTATGTTTAGGAGCCCGTTATTATCCTTAGAGGTAACTCTGGTATGTTGGGCAGTCTGTTGATTGTATGGGGTGAAAACCTCTGACTGGAAGTACACTTAAGTCTACCATCTTATACTTGTTGGGGATCATCTTGTTCATAGCCTGTCATACCTGGCTTTTATGACGTTATCTCTCTTATCCACTTTATATGCCTGTCATGATACTTTTACTTATTTATATGCTAAAAGTAACTGGACTCGCCAGACTTTATGTCTGACCCATTTTGTTTCCACTTATTTCTCTTTCATTTCCCTTAGGTTCTCAGGGTGGGAATATTCAATCTTGATCAAGATTCTGCTTGCATTCTTCTTGGAGGTGCTTAGATGTATTGCTCGAGTTCTTATCTCTTCTACTATGGCTACGTTTTTGGAGATTATGCTTCTTTTATTACCGTACTCTGATGTTTTAAGTACAAGATAGAAATTTTAAGATGATGTACTGGGTTTATGTATTTTCAGACTTATGATGTTTTGAACCACGATGTTGTGTTTTCTGCATTAATAAAATTTTAAATTCCGCTGCTAGTTTATATATGTCTTGTAAGGTTTCTGTTTCTGTTTACCTATAATGCTTCACGAAACTTAATGTATTCTCTTAATTAGTGACATTAACGGCGTGGGGTGTCACAGAAAGAATCTTAGTTCCTGGTTAAATAATCAAAATCTTGGATAATACATTTTTTGTTAGTCATTTGCTTATTTTTTTATTAATTTAATTGTACATATTTCTTATCAGCCGATGAAGATTTTGCTTGACGATGCAAGTTTTTCACATTTTTCTTGTAGCAAAAAACACTTCAAAGAATTGCATTTGGAAAGCCTTTAGAATATAGTGTCCTTAAGGATAAAAGGTAAAGTTCATTGCGTTTTGTATTTCTTTACATTAGCAAGCTAAAATTTATGCTTATATGTACACATTTACTAAATGGTTCAGTTCTTTCTTTTATAGAAAACTGTATTCCCTTTTTTTATTGTGCATTTTCATACACATACTATTGGACATGAACCTGCACAAATTGTTGAGTGCTCTCATCGTATCACTGTTATGGTAGTTGTGAATGGAAAATATCTTCAACACATGGTTGTTTCAAAGAAGGCTTGGTCTTCCGAAATCAGATGAATCGGGCCCTGGACCGCACCGTCGCTGCGCCTAGACCCGCTTCTCGGTTCGCCTTCGGCTCGGCACTTGGCTCAACTTTGGCTCGGCTCTCCTTCGGCTCGACATATATTTGTCACTATTACTGTCTGTATAAATTGAAACTGCATATGTAATGAGTGAACTGAGTGATGTAGTAAGGAATATTTGTATATGTGTTTGACTATGTTAATAAAAGTGAATTGTAAATGGTGGAGTTAGAAATGTGTACTATTTCAAATGTTGAAATAAAATATCTATTTGAATAAAAATTCTGTTTGAATATTTAATCGTGTGTAGTAGAAATTAATTCTCCTTTTTATTACATTATATTTTTTTATTAAAAAATCAATATAAATATCTATAGCAACATTTTTTGAATGTTGCTACAGACACCTAAGGATGTTGCTATGGACCTAAATAGGGGTCAATTGTAACAATATTTGTTATGTTGCCGTAGGTAGCCAAAATGTTGTCTTTGAGGTCTTCAACAATTGTGAAAATTGCATCACCCGAAAAATGTGGCCAAAGACCCATGCCAATATTTTTTTTGGATTATGGCAACAATTTTTTTCTGTTGCATTAGCTCGTTTATGGCGTAGTGATGAAGTTCCCACGAGTATTATTGGTGACAAAGACCACATATTTACCAGTGAGTTTTGGTGGAGCCTGCAGAAGGCGTTAGGGACATAGCTGAGACTAAGTACCGCATAACACCCTCAGACAGATGGACACCGAGAGGGTTAATTAGATTCTTGAGGATTTATTATGGCTGTGCATTTTGGACATCGGAGGGAGTTGGGAGGAGTATCTTCCCTTAGGTGAGTTTTCTTATAACATCAACTATGAGGCGATTATTGGCATGGCACCTTTTGAAGCTTTGTATGGACAACCCTATATATCACATCTTGTTGGTGCGAGACTATATATAGACTTCTTCTTGGACCAGAGATGATCAAAGAAACCACAGACAAGTTCGGCTTGATTCAAAAAAGGATGAAGGCAACTCAAAACAGACATAAATCTTATACGGACAGAAGTAGATCAGATCTTGAGTCTACGCGGGGGACATGGTTTTCATTAATGTATCTCCTCTTAGGAATGCGGTGCTGTTTGGCTCAATTGGGACATTAGCACCGAGATTTGTTGGACATTTCCAATAGTAGAGAGGATAGGTCAAATGGCTTATAAAATTAGGCTACCAGAGAGGTTTCTGATTTATTTTTCTTGCATAGATCATATTTTTAAATTGTTAAAACACTAAAATGGTTAACGATAAAATCAATTAAACTTAACAGTGGTTCATGCCTCACATTTAAGGAAATGCCTACATGATTCTGCAGTGGTAGTGCAGCCGAGTACTTTAGAGGAGGTTGAGGTCGAGAAGGAGGCTTCTATCAGACGAGTACGTACGCGGATTCTAGATTATAAAACAAAGAGGTTAAGGAATAAGGAGATTAGACTTGTCAAGGTTCAGCAGGGAGAGGATAGAAACGAAGCAACATGGGAACCAGAGGAGTGGATTCGTGAATATTTTCCATAACTTTTTGATAGTACACTCTCAATCCTTTCTCAGTTTTGAATTTGAACCTTGTTCATTTCCTATCATTTGAATTAGTGTGTCTTAAGAAAGCCTATGGAAAGTAGGGCATGGTTTAAACATGTTATTAGGACATGTTATGTTTGATGGATTCATGTGGATGCAAGTGTTTTCTAGTGGATACAATGGATGCATATATACACACACTAGGAACTAATTAGAGATCGACCACTAGGACACAAACATAATTGCATATGGATATATTTGCACTTTTAATTCCCTTTTAATTTATGGATGAAAAATGGGTGATTGTCATATGAATGTTGCATTTTATTGATGATGGTTGCAGCACACATATAAAAATTTATGTACCGTTAGGATTCTCTTGCATACATTTTGGATGCACGACATTGAAATAAATTACATAAAAGGAGGTCGACCGAATTAGTAGATCACCTAATTTCTTGCAATAATTAGAGACATATACACTACACTATTGCATATGTTTATGAAAAACACTAGAAATCCTAAGGACAATATATTCCAATGATTGGTGGATGAGTAGATGGATTTAGATGATGGTGTGATAATATTTACGACATTCTTCTAGCCTTGGAGATTTCGGGGACAATATCCTTTTAGGAGGGGAGAATGTAAGAACCCAAAATTTTAATAAAGCAATTTAATTAAAAGATTAATAAAATGAATATTAATCACAAAAATATTGAGAAATGGGCAACGGTGGTTGCTCCATTGGGTCCGCTACAAAATTCTGGCTAAGATAGACATTAGATTTGCTGAAATTGGACTTAAAACGAAGAAGATATGAAAGAAAAAAGCTTGGAATTCAAATTTGAAATTGGAATAAACAACGAATTAATTAGAAATTAATTCAGGCGTAAATCAAGGTCAGCTAAGGAGACCTATCTAAGAAATGTGTGCAACCTAGTACACACATTTCAGGTGCAAATCGGCTGAGTTCAGGTGTGTTTTTCTATAGAGGTCTTCTAATCTGATGGCCTAAGTTTTTAACCTAAAATCTGACGATCCCAAATCCCCTAGATCTATTATAAATATGGCTCCAAACCAAAACCTGTTTCTTCTTATTCTATTCTCAGCCTCCACCTTACACAACTTTCTCCTCAAATGTTTTAATGGAATTTTGAGGCTTGATTATACACACAACTTTGGACAATATTTATATATAGAGTTTTCCTAGCAGGGATTATTTGGATTTGCTTAAAAATTGTGAGTACTTTCAGTAATTACAAGATTCAGTATAAATTGGGGTTTATTTGATAGTATAATAGCTATAAATTTTATTCAAACTTCAATTTTCTTTTCTATCGATAATCTATGTAAATCTGATTACTGCTCTATCTTAAATTTGTCTATTTTTAGTAATCTATTTTGTTACTATAATTTTATTCATTCATCTTTATCCCTTTTTCATCATATATAATTTTATTACAGTTAAGATTCATCCCTATTTTATTTTAGATCTGTTCTTATTTATCTGAGCCTAGGCCATGCAAGAGCTTAGGACATTGTCCTTTTAAATTTACGTTGAGTTTTGGCCTTCAAGAGCACAAACAATTATTTATTTTTGTTTATGCACAGTTTGGGGTAAAAATATGAATTTTTCATGCACAAACCATTATTTTTACGTTGAGTTTTCTTAACTATTAGGTTTAGCAACACTCAAAGCTCTATGCACATGTCGCACCCATCTACACGGTAGATTAAACCTAATATAGTATATATGTAGCTATACCCAGCATCTCAAGGTACTCCCCACAATACCCTCCTTGTACGGTCTCTGCCGCCACACTACAAAAGAATATGCAACCTCCTTCTTGTGCTAAATGGCATACGAAAATCAATATCATTACGTCACGTAATCACACAGAACTACCATTGCTGTGCCATATAAGCGTATAAATCGTTTTATCTAAACTCCTCGTCAAAACAAGTCCCAACACGTAGTAATGCCCCACTATTGACCATCCTTTTGGTAAGGCCATCAAGATTCATTGGGGTCATAGACTTCGGCCCAGATGACAAGAAGGACTAATTAACACTGACTAAGGGGCTGATCGATCCATGGATGAATCGGTCAACACCTGAGCTTAAGCCAATCACAAGAACTTGATATGCAAGCCAGCTGGAGACCGTGATCTTTGGACCGATGATGTCAGGTTCAGTCCAATGCTTTGCAAAATATCCTCCTAAATATTTGGTCGTACTCCTGTTTGGACGCTACTAGTCATCCTCTATGATCGGATCAGATTCTACATATCACTGCAGATTCAAACCACGCCACCCATTACGAGAAGAAATCCTCTTTAGGATCTCCTAAAATCTAGGATCAGAGGACACATATAGTAGCAAATTTGAATATTGTAGCATCTATAAACAGACCTTCTGGACTCAGAAGAAGGATGTTTTGGCCAATTTCAGATTATATCATTAATGTAACTATTCGACTGTAATAGATCATTTGATATAAGAAGATTATAAATTGAACGTAGGCTCAATAACGCCAAACCAATATAAACCTGCGTGTGATTGCCTTTATTTATTTTTCATTTATGTCTTTATTTATTCTCTACATTTTCATTCTTTGGGTGTTGTACCAATTTTTGGTGTCAACACTTTGGTGCTTTCACTGAGAACTTGATATTCTCAGCATTTGAAGGATTTTGCTCTACTTTCGGATCGCTAAGTCCGAGACGAGATCCTACATTTTTTCAACATCGTTGAACCATGGTTGCTAAATCCTCAACGCGTGTCATTAGAAAGCAGCCTCCAGCTGCAACATTAACAAATGCGGGAGGGGGGTCGACTGTTCCGGACCCAACTCCGGGCCAACCCACACTACCACCTTCGGTACAACCTTCTTCAGTGGATCAAGACTCCTTCTCATCTTTCGCTACATATGATGTGTTTATGACCATGATAAATCAACTCCGGGAAACCACGGAGGCTTTAAATGTTCATGGCCGGGGGAATGCAAAAATGAGGCAAAATATGAACTGTAAGTCGAGGCAATGGGAAGAATTCAGAAACCAACAATCTTCCCCTCGTCGAATGGACCAAAACTTGGAAAGATCATCATCATTCGGGCGAAGTAGAGGCCGACGTCAACCGCGACGCCTGCTGGAAAGGCCCGAAAACATACAACAATTGCATTTGGAAGGGTGTTCAGACTGATAGAGGCTATACAGCGGTAAGATCGTATAGAATGGAGTATAGGATATAATGTATATGGTAGAGTAGTAAGCAGTTAATCACACAGTCAATTTATACTGGTTTGGACCACTGTCCTACGTCCAGTCCTAGACTCACTTCTGGTATTTCACTAACACTAAAACCCTCACTTCACTCGGAGGAATAAGTTCACAATTAACCAAACCACTAAATGGGATTTCTTGCCTCAACCACTGAAGAGGTCTTCACTAATACAGAATAATTGTTGACTCTTTTGTGTTCTTGATAACACGGATTTTCGAATATTAAGTACACCCTTCCTATAGCCTTTCCTTGATGATAATCGTGAAGTGCATGAAGGAATATGGAAGTTTAAAAGTCTCAAGTATGAAAGTAGATAGCTTTTTAGAACTTAGAGGACTTTGAATAAGATGGAGAGAATTAGAATAAAATTCGGTGGTTAGATCATCTAAGCAATTCTCTATTAATAATGTATAAAAAGATACAACTGATCGTGAAGAGTTTTGATGAAGAGATATGGATTAAACAGTTGTGTCTCTTCATAAAGGATGCAACTCTTCAGAATTCAGATGTCTGAAAATAAAATTCAGATGTCTGTTTATTTTAAAAATCAAGTCAGCAAGGAAATAGTGTATTTTGGGCGCATTTCAGATGTATGAAATATATCAACCAGACATCTGAATATTGTATATAAAAACATTCTGTTTCAGCAAACAGACGTCTGAATTTTTCTGACCAGACGTCTGTTTTCTGTTTCTTGTCTATTCCCTGCCTTATTTAAATTAGAAAACTATATATATATATATATATATAAACTTTTTGTGTGTGTGATCATCAAAGAAGACTTTAACATAAAATTCTAGGACTACCAAATTCTTACAACATATTATATCATTCAATCTTGTGTTCTTGAATCTGATCGTCGAACATGTTGTCTTCCTGCAATACAGAGTTAGTCGATAATATATGTTTATAATTGTCATAGTCAAAATACTCATATAGCGGGATCCAACACAGACCAACCAAGAGCGACGGACCAAACTTGTTGGATCTAGATTAACCCTAGAGGGGGGGTGAATAGAGTTTGTTCAATTTTATAGGATATAAAAAATTATCTGATCACAGAATGCAATAGAGAAAGTAAATGCAGAAAGTAAATTACACACAGATATAGAAGCTTCGGCAAACTCTGCCTACTGTTGCATTCACTAAGGTTTCTACTAGGAAATAAACAGATCCCGCTTACAAGACCCTGTAAACTCGCGAACCTCTCTCTCATGTTCTAATCATACGCCTAAAACCCTAGACTGATCTATATCCCGTAGATCAGATTTTCCCCCAGCTACAAACATGTAGCCAGTAAACCCTAGTTATTACAAACACTATAAAACTGCTAGTTAAAAACCCTAACTAGATCACCTAGTTTGACAGACACTAGAAAACTGAAGACGGTTGATTACAAAAGAAATCAAAACAAGACAATATAAAAAATAAATAAGAAAACCCCCTTGCCCTTAAACAAAATAGGGCGGCCAATTTTAATTCTTTTATTCCTCTTTTTCTCAAAAAGAAATGTCGGTTCTTCCAAAAGAAATTTGGGTTTCTTGAATCCCAAATCACGACTTGTAAAATTATAATCGATTTCTCGGATTTGTTCTTCGGAGTTGCTTTGGATTGTCGCTGCTTTCTTGTCCACTGATTTAGGGATTGCAATAAAAAACGTGAGTTTCTCCTCGCTTGATTTTGTTGCTCTTCGAATTGTTGTTGTTTTTTATCTCTATCTGATTTTGCGATGCCCCATTTTCCATTGATGAATTGTGTTCAAATAGATTTATGAAATCCGCATATACTTTGATTTCAACTTTAATGGCTTGATTTTGATTGCTTGAGTGTTCCCCTTTTGGTTTTAACTACCTCGGCTTTGATTGACTTCGGCCTTGATGAATAAGTAATTTTGGAAATTTGTGGATTTATAAACTTGCGTGAATTTGGGTTGCCTTGACTTAATCTCTGTCTTATTTGAGATTTGAAACATTTTATTCATGCCAATTTTGTTCTTGTGTGAATAAAATGTTTGATTATGTGTGAACTTCTCTTGCGAGCTTGATTTGTTGCCTTCTATATCCACATGATTCATTGATTGGTACTGATTTGGATTCGTGAAAATTTGGAAACCATTTATTTGATTTGCTGCGACTACATGGAAGTGATTTAGGCTGAGATACCTTGAATGAATTCTAGAAAGTTTTTTAACCTAATTGATAACATTTCTGGAATGTTTTCAGGAAACATCTGAATGATAACTTGCCCAAAATTCTTCATTGATTTCTTGCTGTAATTCTGGAAGCACATGAATGATTTTAATCAAAAAATATTTTTCTGGAATTACATTACAGTCGTGACTATTTCCTTTAAATTCCATTAATTCATTCCGGAAACTATGAAGCTGTTTTCATGCCAAACAAGGATTTTGATTTTCTGGGAATTAATTTGTTGCTCAAAAGCAGATTGCCAAAAAGCTTTTTCAAATTGGGGAACATAATGAATAATGTTGGCAATTGTTTCATGTCCAAATAATACATAATCTCCCTTAGTTCTAACTTGCATGCTAAAATCTGAAATGCAAACAGTTGATTTGTAACTCTTGCCATTTCCTTGTTGAGCTGTTTTGAATGTGATTTTCAATTTGCCTTGAACTTGAATAATGCAAAAATGTTGACTCTTGCACCATATATATGGACCGTGTCATTGTTTTTGCTTGCCTACTGACTTGCTCGAACATTCACTGATTATTTTATTGGCACTTTAAAATGATGGCTTTTGACATGCTGTATTCAAAATTAAGAATCAATTGCCAATTCAAAAACTGGGAATTTCGACTTGCCTTTTACCGTATTGAAAAGTTTTGATTTTGTCTTTCGAAATGATGTATTCACACTTAAGAACTACTTGTTTGAAAATTTACTGCTCACTGTCTTGTGTATTTGACCATTGTATATGTGCTCTCTTGTCAGTGCTGATGCATTTTTGAGTGATACCTCCTAACATGTCTTATCCTTGCTTTTTCTTTGAACATCTGGACTTGTGCATGGCTCGACCATGCTGCACCATGATTGTTACTGCATATATGCACACCTGTTATGCTGTGTTGATAATTTCATGATACATTGTACATGCTGCCTTGAACTGTTTTGTTTGTGTACTTTCATGAACTCCATGCCATGCTCCACTCTTGTGTTAAACTGGCTTAACATATCAGTCATCACTGCAGTATTGTTAGCTTGATTGTTTAATCGGGTTGGTCTAGTGTACGTTGCTCACTAGCTCGGCTTGGTTTTGCATTTGGCTATTGTTCATGGACACCGGACCCTTGCACTGTGCATGTGTGTCGGGCTTCACCTGAACACAACTTGATATACTTACCCCTGCATAGAAATATGTGTACATACATACAATGTATGTGTATACATGTATAGTGCACATCCATATAATATATATATGTATATATATATATATGTGTGTGTGAGCACTACAGATGATGTCTACCTTATGGTATTTACAGTGTATCACTATGAATATCACAAGTAGTCTAGTTATAGATGGTTATACAGATAAATCAGATCAAGTCATGGAAAATGTTGAGAAACACATCAAAAAATTCTGAAGCAAATAAATTTTTAAAATAAAAATTATATTTGCTAGAATATAAAATTATTTCTATTTTAGATTACTCTATGTGTGTATGTGCGTGTGTTTCTTGTGACAGGTAAGCAGCTAGACTAGACAAAAGTGACTGGACTGACAATGAAGCTTGCAGAAGGCAAAAGACAGAAGACAAGTGTATATGGGTGTAACTGTACAATTGAGTGATTGAGTGAACTGTAGTGAGGAGCAATGTATATAAAAGAAATTTAATGTATATGTATTGTATTTCGGTGAAATGTACAAATAGTGGAGTTATAAATTTGTACTGTTGAGATGTTGAAATAAAATATTCTATTTTAATAAAATATTGTGTGAATATTTGAATTCTTGTACAGTAGTATTCTATTTAAATATAAATAATATATTCCTTTCTGTGATGTAGTATAACATTACAATAACAAACACATTTATAATAATAAATATATGTTTGTTATCATCAAACAAAAATCATAGAATTGTTAGATACAACAAAACTCAGGTCGATCCAGCCAACTTGAAAGATGTTGATCCAATGGTTCGACATGATCGAAGCGCTTCTCGGATCACCAAAACACCACTCATGTCCTTCCTCCCCGACGTCTTGTGAATGACCGGGATGCCCGCAAAAGAGGACGGATCGCCCGAACGGTGAATTAGGCGACGTTGCATGGAGAGGGAGCAAGGAGGAGTCGGTCGGTGGAAGAGGCCGATCGATGTACACTTATCCCTCCAGATTTAACTGCCATGGTATAACAGATCATGAATGACAGCAAAGGGTATTAGAATGAAGATTAGGGGTTCGAACGAAGCCATACACCATTTACAGATGACATTCTATAGGCAAAATTCCCTAGAAGATTCAATATGCCTCAGATGAGCCATTACGAAAGAACCACCGACCCACAACAATGCTTGATGAGGTATTCATGGCACATGGAAGTAGTTGTAGACCTAGACACCATAAATGTAAGGCCTTTCCTATTTTCTTGAGCGGGGTAGTGCTCATGTGGTTCAATTTGCTTCCCCCGAGATTGGTTCCAAACTTCAAAGACTTAAGTGAGAAGTCCCTGAATCAATTCCGCCTCCACGCTTCCAAGTCGAAGCATGTTATGGCCCTTTCCGCAGTAAAGCAAGGAAGGGGGAATCCCTGAGGAACTGTCTTAGTCGATTTAACCAGGCAGTCACCAAAGTAAGCAATCCCAATCACGAAACAGTGTTAATAGCCATAGTGGACGACATCGACAAAAGGACGGAGTTTGGAAAGTACTTGATTGGAAAGCCTCCCACGTCGATTGAGATGTTCTATGAGAAGGCTAACATCTGATTACGACAGGAAGATGTGCAGCTGGAGGAGGAAGATGGACCAAAAGAAATTGCTAATAAAGCCATCCAAAGTAATGTGGCTGTAAAACAGACTGGGGATAATTCCGGAAAGTTGGAAACGATGTTGGAAATCGTGGCAAGCGAAATGGTAATGAACCGAGGGGAGCCAATGGAAACTCTGGACAAAGGGGGAATTCCAGAAAGAGACCCCGATTCCAGGTTTTGAAAGCTATACTGCATTGAATGATACACTTGAAAACATCTATCTCGACACGTGCAGTATAGTTTAGTACAAGAAGACACCTTTGCGTGAATCCATAGAGAAGGAACAGGTGATAGGAAAGTTTTGTTTGTTCCATGAAATTTATGGGCATGCGACTAATGAATGTCGTCACCTTCGGGACATTGTTGAGAAGCTGATTCGAGAAGGAAAGCTCGATGAGTATAAGGTGACCTCGAGAGACAGAGGGCAAGGAACATCAGCTCCCAAGCAAAGTCAGGCGGCTCCTAGAGCCACAACCCAAGAAAAGGCGAAGGGAATAGTGATCAATGCCATTGATGGAGGATCTCATCCATCGGGGCATAGCATTTGGACTACAGAATTGTATGTAAAATCCTCAAAACATCTGGACATTGTGGAGACCAGCGCCCCTGAAGCTGCCAGTCCTATAAAGCAAAGAATCTCCGAGTATCGACCCATTGGTCATAACAACCATTATCGTCCAAGCTACAGTATGAAAAGTTTTGGTCGATAATGGGAGTTTAGTGAACATTTTATTCAAACAAGCTTATGACCAGATGAAGTTGCAATTAAGAGACTTGAAGCCTTATACGGGTCAGGTACGTGGTTTCTATGGGTCATCTACCAAGCCGGTCGGTCAGATCGACCTACCAGTAGAGTTAGGAGATGGAGATTGCAGGAGAGTACGGATCTTGCCATTTGTTGTAATGAATATAAGCTCCCAGTACAACGCATTCTTAGGGCGACCGGCCCAAGCAGAATTCAGAGCTTGTATTGTTCCTTGGTGCTTACTTTTGAAATTCCCGACCGATGGAAGGATCAAAATGGTGCGTGGGAACCAAGTGACAGGACGAGCTTACTAATTAGTAGAATGAAAAGAACCGTGAAGTTAGGATAGCGAGGAATCTAGAGATAAGTCTCCCTATGTAGAGGGGAAAGAAACATAACAACTACAGAAAACATCCCGTCCAGTAACGTCCATCTACCAACTCGAGAACATCGATCCAAGAGAGGATGAAGAACCGGGATGTAGGAAGGTAGCCCTAAATGAGACTACCGTGGAGATCTCAATCGACAACGATGACCCAACTAGAGTTTTGAAGATTGGATCCCACCTTGACCCCCTCTGAACAAGGTAGTTGATCGAATTCCACCGTGCTAACCTTGATGTATTCGCGTGGACCCATGTTAACATGTGTGGGATCTCACCCTCCATCGTAAATCATTCTCTTAGCATCGAACCGAAGTATACCCATGTGAAACAGAAGAGGCGGACGCTCAGCCCAGAGAGGTCTACGGCTCTAAAGGAAGAAATTAGAAAGCTTCAATCCAATGGGTTTATCCGAGATGCAACTTACCCTAAGTGTTGTGAAGAAAACATTGGGAAGTAGTAGACTTGTATCAACTTCTCGGATTTAAATAAAGGCTGCCGTTAAGACAGTTTCCTATTGCCCAGGAGCGATCAGTTGGTCGACTCAACCACAAGACATGAACTTCTTTCATTTTTGGACGCTTACTAGAGGTATAATCAGATTGCAATGCATGCGCTAGACCAAGGACATACTAGCTTCATAAAGGATCTCAGGCTATATTGTTATGTAGTCATGCCTTTTGGATTGAAGAATGCTGGGGTGACTTATTAGCGTTTAGTTAACCGAATGTTTCAAGATCAGATAGGAAAAACGATGGAAGTGTATGTGGATGATGTTATTGATATTTTTCGTCCACACCGGAGACAGGTCAACAGAAGTGGACCTAAGGGAACAACAGGTTTATTTAGCTTTCACGAGTTTGAGATAGTTCACCGTTTCCTAGATATCATGTGTAACAACCCGAATTTCGACAGACCATTTTTTTTCAAAATTCTATCTATAAAAACTCGTGTTGGTTTTCTCTGGTATCTTGCAGAAAAGACAGAGATATAAAATATATCAGAGCTCTGAAAAATATCTCACAGCAGAATGGATAAAATATAATGTAATCAAAATATAGCCTTACCGTAGTAATAATACTGCCTAACCAGTATCCAAAGCTATCATATCTCTGCCACAAATATAACCTACGAGTATGTGATGAGGAGGGGTCAGAACGCAGGTTCTGGTGATTGGATTTAAACTACACATTTTGGATATCCCTACATATACCGTTCAATCACATTTTCCTATTTATCAGGTTACTTGGGTAAACAAAACTCAAGGCTTACACACACTTCGTACCCATTTACTTTCCAGTGGATTAGGCTAATAAAGTATATATGTAGCTACCTCCAAATTAAGGTACACCCCATAGTACCCCACTCGCACGGTCTCCTCCGTAACGCCACAGAAATGTATGCAGTCCCTCATCCTACCACGTAGGATGTACAAATCTCTATATAACAATGTTACATTTCACATATATATATGTCATTACTATGCTACGTAAGTGTACGGACTAACACCTTCGATCGAATCTGATTCCATCACAGAGTAATGCCCTCAAATCTACGATACACCACCCAGAGCAGACATGCATGTATTTAGACTTTCCTATGTATGTATCGTCAATCGTATTTAATGCCTTAACCGCACATAACCTCTATTGTGCACCGCGTTCCATGGCAGGGTTGTACAAGAAACACGGAACACGGTTGGGGGCTTTTCCATATCTGTACAACCCCGCCTTTAAGAGCCTCAAGATATAGATACCCTTCAGGTCTGTTTTCATGGTGACTATGTCCCCACCATGGCCCCTCCTTCAGCTAGTAAAGACTACAAGAGCTAAATGACTTGCCTCTAACAAACAATCTAAACATCCAGTTGGCGTCTCCCCTCAACCACCACACCTCGATAGTGAAAGGTGAACGGCGTCTTGGGTTTAGCTCCGGTCTTTTCGCATCCCACTGGCTGCCGATAACGGGTACCTGATGATCTACTATCCTTGTTGGTCATGACCCCTACCTCCCTATGAGGCGATCGTCGTATCTCCCTAGTGTCACCTCCTCATAGCTTTCTGACTGCAAAGCTAATTTTGCAGTCAAAGCTGCTCACCAGGTAGCTACGCGCAGATCTAACCTCTATGAGCACAGCCCGAACTCCGCACCACCACAGAGGACTACCAGGGGCACCTTCCACGTCCTAGGAAGCCGTGTGCTTCCCCTTCCAGTCCTTCAGAGTTGATAGAATAATTAGATGAACGTGCGCTTCCCTCGTGCCTTATGACACCATGATGTCTACCCCGTTGGGTTATTCACCCTCAAACATATGTATTGGTCCAAGCGCCTCAGTTTAATGTGTTATTAGACCCTATGTCTAAACATTCAATTATGCGCTTGCTCTACCTCCTCGGTTTTTCATCTAACTTGGTTATTCCCATTCACGTTGACTTCTTATCCAAGTTACCAAGTTCCTCTTGCTTATTAATTTCAGTCATATAACTTAACCCTTTTAAGTTTATTAATAAGCCCATAACATGTTATTCTCTAGATTTTGAACCAAGGTCAGTAATCCACAATCCCTTTATATTCTTGTTAGATTTCATCATTACAATAACAGATTCTACTAAATATGTAATTAACTTATCTCAATTCACATGTTTTCTATTTGACATGTCACTCATTATTTACGATTAAATATAACTTATTTCATTTCATAAGTTTGCCTCATTCTTTCTTATTTAATCATAATTCCTTCTTATACTGTCACTACAACTTATCGTTGTTTACTTATTAACTTAGTCCCCTTAACTAAGGTTTACTAATAAGTTCCATTTCCATAAATATAACCTATGTTGTCCTTATCAGCATGTTTCAGATTCTCGTTCTCACAGATAACTTAATTTACAATTAATTACAATTTATCTCATTACATAAGTTACTCCATTTTCTTTATCGTTTATTATAACCTAAGTTATAATTTCCACTTGTCCCTAGGACAAGCCTACCTATTATATAACATTCTCATTAATGTAATTTATTTATAATAGGTTATTATCCTTCCCCGTTCATTCCAATCCTTTTACTGTTGTAACTTTCATTCAATTTATTTCATTTCCATTAATTACAATTAATGCCATTTATTTCTATCCTTTTATATTCATATATGCTTATGTACCAGACGTCTCACATTAAGCCTACCACTTGTGGATGCTAGATTTGTCGGGCGATACCAGGCAGACTTCTTCCATAAGTTGACTTAACCTCGTGTCTTAACACCATTACATATTTATTTACGCATTAGACCCTTCACAATAAATTAACAACTTATGGACGCTGGATTTGCCGGGCGGTACCAAGCAGACTTCTACCACAAGTTGAATTTAACCTCGTGTCTAAGTGCAGTTACATTTTTCTATTTACTGTAAATTAATGTATGTTCATTCTTTCAATTTTTTAATGTAATCTATACTTTACATGTCATACTTAATTTCAAATTAAGTTCATTTCTAATTGCCATGTCGCATGTTTTTCCTAACATGTAATTAACTTCATTTTTAAAATGACAACATGTAATCATAAAATCATGTAATTATTCCTTTCTAATAATTTAACATGTAACTATCACAATTTTTACTGTCAAGGGTTCAAGTATAATATATCACAGGTTAATAATTAAGCGTTCAATTACATAATATGTCACAAATTATCATGTAATTAAAACTTACATGTATACAATAGTAACTGTTTCCACATTTTAAAGAAATTCACATTTCCACATGTTAACATTTCAGCTTTTTAATCATTTTAACTTATAACCATATCAAATTAACATTTATAATATATTTACATTGCATGTTAACGGGGAATGTCAAGCGATAACATAACATTATCAAAAATGTTATAACTTAAATCCACTTATATTAATATGCCGATCTAGAAGAGAATCTCTTTAGATTGGTTGCAGATGGAGAGTCATGAGTTTGTATTGTCATTGTAGTTGAAAACGCCTTATTTTCTGAATTTGTTGTTGTTGACGATAAATTTTCTTTTTAATCTTTATTTGGATAACACTCCAATTTTATAATTAATAATTTTATTTAGAAATTATACGGAGGAAGAAGAGAGTGAAGAAACAACAAATGAGAATGGAGAGCTATAGGATCCTTTATATATGAAGCTCAAATTGACACTGACCGTCTATTTACCCTAATCTATTCTTTCCACGTTATAAGGCCAATAGGGAGTTGCCAAGTCAACAATAATTTTGAGTTAGACAATAGAATAAAGCCAACAAGGCATGCATTTTCATTTCCTACTAATTAAATGTGCCAATTAGGCACCCCATTAATTTTCTACTGTTATGCACATTAATTCCTTTTTCATCTTTATTTATTATGTTCATACAGTCTTCATATATTTCTAAGTATATACACATATATTCCCTTTTAATTCATTATGTCAATTCCTGATTAGGCTCCTTTTTTCCTTTTTCTATATATTTGCAGGCACATTTTGTATGCATGTATATAATCTTATAAATTGTTCCTTGTTTAATTTTTCTCTTTCCGTTAATACTTACTGTTAACCTTCTATTGCCCATCATTAATTCTTTTGCTTTTGAATTTCGAATGTTATGTGTGTATAATTAAATACATCTTCCTTATTATTTTACGTGCCTTATCTTTTTATTTAATGCAATCATTTTACCATGGTTTCTTTTTCCTTATTTCAATCAATCCATTGCATTAATTTAGCGCATGTATTATCTTCCCATCAATTTTGAATTGATTTGAATTATATTCATATATAAGGTCCTTATATGTATACAAAACTTCTAATGACCATTTTACGCGTATATATATGCGCACAACTTATATTTCGTTTTCAAAATTCAAATAGTGTTGTACCGTTATTTAATTCTTAACATATTTCTTTGATTGTAGCCTTATCTTGAACTTTATCTCTTGTATACATATATATATATATATATATATATATTTCTACACATATCTACGCGTATATTTACATATACATGTATACATATATTTTTCTATACTTCCTTATATGTATACTTTTCCTTATATGTGCGTTTATACATATTTTCTCTTATGAACATATGTTATTTTAGCCGTTCCCTTAAAACAAAATTATAACAGCGGTAGGGATCGAACTATATACCTCTTGTATGCAAGCCACATACTCTAACCAACTAGACTCTAAGGCTAATGTTAACAAGGCTTAGAATAATGGTAGTTATTGTTCTCTCCTTATTCCTCTTTTTTATGTTTGCTACAATATTTCATTTAAACCATTACATTAATCTTTTTCTTTTATTTCTCTTTTATTATTAATGCATAATATTTGTGAATTAGTGCATGCAACATGTTTACAATGCATGCAACCAATCCTTTCTTTCTTTTAATGCATTAATATTTTCTTCTTTTAAATGTTTATGTCTATGCATATATATACACATATGCATTATTTAATTATTTAATTGTTACAAAATGCGGGGTGTTGCATCAAGGTTTTGAGTCCATAAAATTAGTTACTCTTCCCTCAGTGGGGTGAGTATCATGTTTAAGCAACCCAAGAACCAACAATTATCTTGGGACAAGGGATCCCTAAGCACAGTCCTCGATAAGGACTAAACAGCTTGTAGGAAATGGTTCCGCACTGATTTCGCAGAAGGGCTTAGGCTAGGGTAAGAGCTTGTACGCATGTAGGGAGCAAATAACATGTTGCACTGGTGATAGCTAAGAAATACCATGAGAAAGACATAAGGAAATACTTAAATATTGATCCACTCTTTATTGATCTTTGAATTGGATTACACGGGTGATTACAACTGAAACCCTCAATTTAATTTAGAAATTGGGGTTTACTCTAGAGAAAAAGAGCATGAATGAGAATGAGAAAATCGCCCCAAAAATGAGACCCCTGGGGTCTTATTTATAGACAAATTGGGGCCCATTTTTCTATTGGGCCAGTAGTACCCCCTGTCGGCAGCTTTCCCTCTGGTTCTGGAAGTCTTGGCTCTCAGCCGGCTTTTCTTTAGGTTTTAAAGGCTTTGCTTATGGCTTATTGAAGTATCGGTTCCTTCTCTTGGGAGAAGGGTTCTGGTTTGCGGAACTCTTTTTTGATTGCTTGTCCATCTACCATATATGGATCTCGAGTTTGTCGGCACGAATGGCTTTCGGAAGGTTTTGACTTCCGGATGTAGGCTTCCGAATATGGGCTTTTGGTCTCAATATTAACACTTTGTGGTGCTTGACTTTGTGATTCAAGTGAAGGGTTGCCAGCTCTGTCACTCCTGTTGGTATTGACACTAAGCAGATTAGCATGGACAACTTGCCTCTCTTCGGGGTTCTAACTTGCCTTTCGGTAAACTCCTGAAGCGTACCTTACTTCTTCGGAGGTTGCTTCCGGTACTCTGTTATTTACTTATTAGGGTAACTTCTCGAGAAGGAATTAATGAAGGTCTTGGTAATTGGTTCCCAAGTAATCTCCATATGCCTTAAACCTTGTATCTTTGGTGCTTTCGTCTCCTTATGTATCGGTATTAAGCAGTTTAATACTGATAGCCCTTTCGTTCTTCTTGGTCCCGGTTTGTTGGGTTATTGGTCTTTCTCCTTGTTAGTTTCTGGTTCCGAAAGTCATTCTTTTATTTTCCTTTCGTGCCAGGATTACCCTGCCGCTATCCTTTCTTTGTATAGGTTTTGAGTACTTTTCTCCAATGTTGATGTTGGTTACATGGATTTCGAATTGTTCCCCTTACGCTTTAGGCTTTACCTTGTGCTTGGATTTTGTTTTACGGAAGATTCCTTTATACTTCTAGATGCCTATTACCCCTTCACTGCCAGTCTATTTCTGTTCTTTATTTTGCTAATAACATTTGCTCCCTTTAGTGAAGGGGTATTTCAACTTTTCTAGTCAAACCTTCTAAATGAATCGATTATTTCTTCCTTTCTATATATATACTCTCCTTGCTCCACATTATTAGCTCCTTCTCTTCATCATTTCCTAAAAAAATTATCTTGGAAAAAGCAACAATAATCTTTAAGTAAGTATCTCAGTAAGTCATTCGTATTCAAAATCAAAATACGGTTAGCTAAACTTGAGCAGTGGCGACTATCGGCTTTGCTTGCCATGGACTGATCTTAGTTTCCTAATTATCAGTTCCTGGTAATCAGTTCTGAACTTATTTGGTAGCTCTAATTAATGTTTTTACCTTGTTGTATAAAAATCTAAACAGATTATACCTGGCACTATGGGGAAGAAGCATTTAAACCTCATAGGAACTATCCTTTGCCGAATGACCCTTCTGCCACTAGGAAGGTTAGCGCCATCGAGAAACATTCCTTGATTTCGTCTCAAGGGCAGGTTAATGCCATTCTTCAAGATTTTGGGATTTCGGGTGTTGAAGCCATTCCTCCTCATGAAGTGGACGCATCTCCTCCCCTTCAGATGGCTATTTTGCATATTCTACGATCCATATTTGGCATGGACGGTTCGTCCCATTTCCTTGCTCCATTCATCGGTATCCACAATATTTGGGAATTGCTCCCGTCCAACTCTCTCCCAACATTTACACATATTTGTTAGGCCTAGAATTGTTATCCTTGGAATCAGGTAATGGTTATTTAAGCCCCTCTACGCTTTATTATTTGGTTCACCCTTCCAAACTTAGTGATACGAATCCTCAGATCTTCCGAGCAAACCACAAAGAAACTGTTATCATAAGGGAAAACAAGATTTAAAGCCCGGGAGACCCAATTTTTCTTTGTCCGTCGTCCTTTCGGTATTTACGGCAGCTTCAACACTCCGAGTATATAAGGAAGCACTTTTTTTTACCGTTCGTATATGTTTTTGTAGAAGCTGCACCCAAACTGTTGAGTTTTGCGGATAAGGAAGTAATTGACCTTCTTGGCACTGCCTCTAGTCAACATGGTAACAGGTCTTCACTATTTACTTCTTCAATCCTTCGAAGGCACTCCCTGTTGCCTTTTTGGTCTTGTTTAGCAAAGGGACCCTCTCTTTGTCGCTAGGAAGAAATGCCCCTTTCTCCCCCAACTCTCCTTTATTTCTTGATAATCCAAGTGAACTCCTTATGTGGTATTTTTAGAATGGAATCATAATTGAGGTTTTTCTCAATTTCCTTTACTATATTTTAGGAGTTGTACGTACTAAGTCTAGTAGGACCGACTCCGTTTCCTCGGTTCCAAGGACTGGAGTTTCTTATCTTAAAGATGCATTATTAAAGTCTAAGGAAAACATGAAAAGGAAGCTTATGAAAAGGAGTTTAGAAGATCCTCTCTCGAAAAACCTAGAAGACTCAGCCGGTCCATCCCTTTGATCCGATGCGGTTTTTGATGTTCCAGAGATCACTTCTCCAAAGAGGTCCCCCTGTTTTAACTCTCGTCTCGCCGGGTCTTCCGAAGTCTCTTATGAATTCCATTATGTGATGGGATTTTCTTCTTCTTCTGAGGACAGTGCTCCTTCTGCCTTTGTCAACCCTCTTAGAGGCGATAGCTTCAACAAATTAGTTGGGCAGATTATTTCCTCTTCTACCTTTTCCGGTATTGACTTTTCATTTGATTTCTCTGGTGGTTGTCAAGCTTTAGTCGAATAGCTCTTGCTGGTATGAATTCTTATCTTTTCTTTTTTCCTGCCTTTCTTTCAATTTCCTCATCTATGTCAATTGTGTTCTTTATAGGCTTAAAGAAGATAACACGTCTTCGAGGAAGAAAATGATTCCCTAATCCTTGCTAAATAATGTATAGTTATGGATCGGAGTAAGCTGGAGTAAATTATAGCAGAGGCAAAGAATTCAAATACCATGGAAAAGGAATCCCGTTTAGCCACGGTTGAAGAAGTTAGTGCTTTAAAAGAGTCTTTGAAATCTAAAGATAATATAGCCATGCTTGATTCTCGTTGTTTCTCTTTATAAATACAAAATTCTCTTTTGGAAAAAGAGAATGGTTCTCTCAAGATCGAGCTTGGCAGGAAGGATACTTTATTGGTCAACTATGTTAGAGTGGTGAACGATATTAAGTGGAGGATCTCTTGCTTTCTCCAGACCACCTTGGAATGAAATTATGGTTAACTCTTTCGAGGATGCTTTCCTTCTTCTTTATGCCGATAATATGGACAAATGTTCGAATCTGAGCTTTTCTTCTCTCGATTCATTTTTAGCGGAAAGATTTAAGTCCAAGATATCCTGTGTAAGGAGAATGTGACGACCCCAAACCCCGATGAGACGGTGCAAGGATTATCTTTGGAATATAACACATAAACAGATAACAACAGAACTGAAATAATTAAATACATCAGATAATGTTCAATAGAATACACTGGTTAAACATAATCATCAGAGTTACAAGTATACAGGATCATACTTAGTACAAAATACAGTTCAGCTATACATAAATGTCTATGGCGGAAAACAAAACATAATATGTATAATAGGAGCTGAATAGCATAAAAAGAGATAAGTGATAGAATCCATCTTCAGCTCCAGCTATCCAGAAAGAGCCTGCTAAAACCTGAATACAAGGCTGCCCATGTAGAAAAAGGGGCACCCGAGTTTGCAAGTGAAACAAACTACGAGTCAGTCATGGGACTGGTATGAGAAATCTACTTACTTAACACATCTTACAATATGGCTAATCACAGGACCACGCCACTTTCGTGGAACGGGTTTATTCCAGTGGATTGCCAGTACTTTAAAACAAATAAATCTTTTAAACGTCACAATGCTTTTTATAGAAATGAAGCCATTGTAAGACTCAGTTCCCATCACACAATGCAACATAAACCGGAGGATATAGTTTTACCTTATAATGGCCAAATATGCTTGATACGAGGAAAATAAATCATTTGAAATGTAAATTTTATCATTTAATTCTTAATCAGACTCTAATCGTAAACTAGTAACAGAACGATTCCCTAAGTATTAACCCCGAAGGATGAAACCAACATCAGACCAATACCCAGGAAACCATCCGTCCTAGCTTGTTTTCAGTTAGTTTCTAATTTTAGATACAATCATAAATATCAATCATAGACAGCATGGGTACCATATATCATGTCGCTGTATATATTTACAATCAAAACCGCACGATGTCGTATTTGGAAATTGGATTTCCGTCATGAATCGAGGCCAGGGATCGTCCTCACCGCTTCTAGACTGTCTAGCCTGAGCCTCAGGACCCAGACTCAGGTGGGCCACTGGATCGTCAGGGCCGGTCCACCGATGTGGATTAAAATGCCTGAACACTGCGTTTCCCTGCCCTTTGGGGCGTAAATGAGCCAACGAATGACTCCATCGGCTTCACATAGTCACTGATATATCCGAGGCGCCTCGCAACAGCAACAACCACACATGTGAAAATAATATAAATGTCAGCCAGTTTAAGCACTGACACCACCTTTAGCTAGAAAGAAACGCATGTCCTCCCTGAAGTCCTCTCCCGTTTCTGGTCTATACCGGGGTGTGAGGCTCGCGAATTTACGTTATACACAAAGCTATGCCACACAGGCAGTGCTTTGATCATCCACCACAAAGCTCTGCTTTTCAACAAAAGCTTTGATCATTGCATCTCAGCATGCCACACAGGCAATTCACGCCATGCAACTGACGTCTATCAATCACATAGAACGAAATCCAATGTCAGACACAGTCCATTTACAAGTCCGTTCTGGGTCTGAACGAAACCGGAGGATCTTTATTCCTCGCATATCCGTACAATCAACATGTACGTCCGGACGGCTACTACTTCAGCCCCTTCTAGGTAGCTACTCCTATCATGAGCATCAGTAGCACCCCTCCATTCGAGTGAAGAACATCGGTTTTGCATCGTCTTCATATCCTCGACTTTCAATCGTCGATCAATTATTTGAAATGAGAATTAACTCGGCCTTTTCAAATAATTCACTTATATTTAGAATTTCAAATCAATTCATTTCAATGGTTAAATTATTCAACATCGCAAATTCTGTCCTTTAATGTAGTTTTCACGCCAAACACATTCAACCATCAAATATCACATAAACCAAGCAAATTCAGTTTATTTCCATTCCATATCGTTTATAATATTTTATCACGATTTATCGCTATTTTTATTTATTTAAAAATAGCCAATTTATTCTAAACAACGCTTCAGGCCATAATGCAGCCGTGGTGCTGTTTTTCTCCAGATTTGATTTACACATATCTGAAAATCTAACCGTTGGATCTTCACAAATTCTATAACATTAGAAAGATCTTTTCAAAACGAATCCAATGGTTCCAGTTTCGGGAAAATCCGACGGTCGGATCTCCCGCACTAATCGTTTGAAGTTACGATTTCAAAATATGAACTACAGCGTCGTTATTTGATTTAATTTAATTATATTTATATATAAAAAATAATATAATCGATTATGGTGCTGCTTTTCTTTAGATTTGAATTAAACATTCTAGACAATCCAACCATTGGATCTTTACAAATTTTGTGCCGTTGGAAAGATATTTTCAAGGCGAACCCAACGGTTGTGGTTTCGGGAAAATCCGACATTCGGATCTCCCGCACTAATCGTTTGAAATTACGGTTTCAAAATACGAACTGCAGCTTCGTTATTCGATTCATTTTAATTATATATATATATAATCCTCTTCGATTTCAAAACCATATTCATTTCATACATTTGATAAAAATGATATTTTTATCCAACAAACATTTATTTCAACACTTCACTATTTTTAATAATTCATGTATATAATAAAAATGTGATTTTTATGGTAAAACAATTTATTTCAAAACACGACTATTTTATATAGTTCATATAGATGATAAAAATATGATTTTTATTATAAAACAATTTATTTCAAAACACGACTATTTTATATAGTTCATATAGATGATAAAAATATGATTTTTATGGTTAAATTAATTTATTTAAAACACGAATACCATTCAACACATGAAATTATATTCAACGAATGAATTTCTATTCAACACATGAATTTTTTTATGTAGTTCGTATATATAATAAAAATGTGATTTTTATTGTTAAAGCAATTTATTTAAAACACGAATACCATTCAACACATGAAAATAATTTCAACACATGAAAATAATTCTAACACATGAATATTATTGAAAATTTCGGCAGCATAACGGTAGGGTAGTTAAAACTGGGACCGTCCCTAGTACGGCTCCTCGCTCTACCTTAAAACCTCGTGGTTTTTGACAATGGGGATTTCATGCATCTAATTCGCACGCAGGCGAGCATGTTTTCTTTCATTTCCACAACCTATTATAATTTTGTTTTCAACCACAAATGGGTATTTTTCAACCACAATCAATCTTTCTCAACCACAAACAATTTTATAAACCATTCGCATTACTCACCAAATTTCGCACCAACCAAATAATCCAAACAATATCATAACTAATAAATATCGTCCATGGTCTGCGGACGAGGGGAGTATATATATATATATATTCGTATATAAATATATTTCAATTCACTTCAATTCATTTCAATGTCATTTCATCGCATATATAATTTTTACAACGCATATATAACTTATACATCGAACATACAACTTATACAACGCTTGTACAAGAGGTGTACAACGCTTATATAACTCATACATCGACTATATAATTTATACTTCGTTGTTTTCCATATCGTTTATAAATTAGAAATCTCACATTGGGTTCTACTCTACCAAAAATTGCAAAAGGCTTAGAAAAATATGCGGTCTCTTCTAGAATGTAGAAGGTGTCCACACGAGTCCACTATCTCTTGTTTCACTGGATTTCGTCAACAAATGAAAAAGATATGATTTTTACAGTGAAATCAAAAACCGTAGCGCTTTAATGTGCTATTAAATAGTTTAATATAATTTAGGCCGTTACCTTCAAAATTCGTTCAAAACTAGGGTTGGATTTTCTGGCCAAAGCGTGTAGCGTGGTGACGATCAGACCTCGCCACGTTGGAGAGCTAGGAGGCGCGCACCCGAAGAGGTAAGTGGGGCCCAGTTCGACTGTGCCAGTCGTCGGCGGCGGCGAGATGAACTTCCGAACTTTGAAGGCTCGATTCCGGCGCTACAGGTGACGATAGGAGGTGGGGTTAGGTCGGATTCGATGAGGAAGGAGAGGGCTACAAAAAGCTCAACAGGTGTGGGGGTCAACGATGAACGAGGCGGTCGAATTTGAGGAGAGAAGGAAAGAAGCAGCGTCTGTCATTTATCATGGGGGGAGAGAGGAATTTACGGGGAGAGAGAAATTTACGGGGAGAGAGAAATTTATGAGGCCCAATCATATTTTTTCTTTTATTTATATATTTATAAATTTCGAAAATACCCTGTTTCACACATGAACCCCAATCCAGACCCAACGACTGTCGTCCGTAGCTAAATACCCCCATTCCGAACACAATGGGATATGTTTCATAGGCTCATTCGACTGTTTCAGTCAGTTTTTCCTCAAATTAAAATACAAAACATTCAATATTTGATTTGAACGTACATTTCAATTCGCCGGGGCCACACACTGATTCTAAAAATTCCAGAAAAATAAATCTAGCTATGTTTTGACGATGCGGTCCCAACAAAACTAGTTTCGTCGAATTCTGAGACCGTTTGAAAAATGGCCCTTTTTCTGGTCGATCCAATTTAATAGCCAAACACATTTTCCTTTGCCACGCCCGCATACTAGCTTCAAAAATTATGAAATTTGAAACCTAGCAATAAATTGAAATCCTGGATCCAACAAAAGTGGTTTCGTCGAATTCCGAGGTCGTTCGCAAAATGTCTATTTTCAAGGGTTATATATTCTCTATAGCGACCTTTCTGCAAATTCATTTGGCCATAACTTTTGACTCCCGCTTTGAAACTTCGATTTTTCAGATTCGTTAGAAATATATTCACTAAAAGATTTAAATATTTTTGGTTTCATTAAAATCCGTTTTATTTTGCACCCAGTACAGTCAGTCAAAGTTTGAATTCCAATTTTGAAACTGCCGCGCCATTTCAGGCCTTGTTTATAATTCAAATTAATTTTATTTATTTTCAAACATCGATTCAAGCTTACTTTTCATTGTTATTATTTAAAATATTTATTTTAAATATTCAAAATCCACTAAAATAGCCAAATTAAAATTTTTAAACTGGTTCAGATTTTTCGGGTTGTTACAGAGAAGAGAAAAAGTTCCTATGAGGGAGGAGACCAACTTAGCTGAACTTTTGTTTATTAAAGATATCCCCTTTGAGGGACAACATGCTAACGACGCAATAGCTCTTATTGAGGTACCAAAGATTGTTAGTGTTAATGGTGATAATCCCAAATTCATAGATTCTATTGAGGATGGGGAAGAGTATAATGATAATTTTGTTGGCGTTGGTTGCACCTTCTCAACTTTCGATGGCCGAGATGAGGCACATGGCAAGGATATTGAAATCACCAAAGGTGATCTTGCTTTGGTTGAATCCCCAATCCTTCCGGAGTGCAGAAGATGGGGAAAGATCCAGGCGTCAAGGATGCTTTCTTAGTTGAGACCTCATGAGTTTCTGCTCCTGCTTCTGTGGTATGACAGTCTTTACAATACGTACTTATTTTATTTCTTTTCAGCAATTGACATCTCCTCTCTTTTTCTCTTATGTGAAGAGGAGGAAGTTAGGTTCTAGGTATTTTACTCTTAGAAAGGCTCAGTCAGAGTGATTTGTCTTATCAGGGAGTTGAACAAACAAATAGACGAGCATAACATTTTGTCCAACAGATACCACCTTCTTGACAGAAGTGCCATAAAACTACTACTTTTTAAGGAGAAAGAGATGCCCTTAGGTTGTGAAATGCCCGCTTACGATGTGAAGGGCTTTAAAGAGAAAATATCGAGCTCACGACTTTGTTTTGGATGTTAACTGAGGATAGAGACATACTAATAGCCTTTCTGTACCAAATTACAGTAGATATGAAATAGTGGATTTTTCTTTTTAGGTGATCGTAGCAGGGGCTTGCTTAGACACCTCCAAAGAAAGTGGCCTGATGAGCTTGGTGAGGACCTTCACCCGTGTGAATGTTGGATCCTTCCCCAACTTAACTCTATCCTAGAGAATTACCTTTAGAAAAAATTAAGTTTAATAAGCATCAATTTGTATCCATGACTTTTAAAATATCTGTCTTGTATGAGTAAGAGGGCTATTTGTAAGGAATTTACTTATTTAGGTTATGATGTAATGAATTATCTTTCTTCTAATCTCTTTGATATTTTCTTCAGAGTTTGTCTTCAACTTTAAGTTTGCTTTCTAGGTATTTCTTAGGGACTTACGTTAAGCTAAAAAAAGAATATCGAGAGAAGTCTTTCCTCATTGAGTCTTCCCCATTAGTGCAATATTGCTTTTAAGGGACCTTGAGAAGTTTTATACTCAATACCCCAAAATCTGCCTTGACTTCCTTAGCGGCGAAAAGGATCAACTTTTAAGAGAGATCCGTACATATCAAACGAAGTCAACCCAAGGTTACGAAAGTCCACTTGCCGAGAGTGGGATTACCGCAAGTTTCCTCCAGTTTACACACCTAATGGTTTTGGAATCCCATTTGATTCCTCACTTGACCTATTCGCTAATGCCTTGGATAAAGTTAGGAAGGTCGTTTTTTATTCTGAAATCCATACTAAGAAGCTATCATGATGCTTTTGAGAACTAAATCATGCTTATACATAAGTTTCAATATTAGTGTAAGGATGCTTTTCTTACTAGAGACACGATTGTTCCAAAATCCTTTTGTAAATAATCATGCGTAATATGAGGTACTTGATGTACTATATTTTATACGTAATGGTCTGTAGCGATAGTGCTTATAAACGGAGTTATGATTTATAAAGGTGTCACTTTATATGTGGCCTCGGCCTATGATGGAAACGTTCTCTTTTCATAATTTCATCATAGAATTGTTCAAAACTTAACATAACTTATTAAAGGTTGGCCTAAAAGACATTCATGGCGTATCACCAAATCTTATTGAAATTAATGGCATGATAGTATGAAATAATTAATGAATTTAAGTATACTTCATGCACTAGTAGAAGTCTAATAGCGTGTTAGGTACTTCTAGGGAATCTCCCTTTTCGGGGAAAAGAAACTCCATCCCAGGGCTTTATTGAAGGGGATCTAAGATACATGTTTGAGCATTCTCCCGAATATGTATTCTAATGTTGTGTGGTAATATATATTGCATGCGTACTTGGTATAGTGAATAGTGAATTTGGTGAATGCATGGGTTAAGGAATCCTCCCTGAGCAATACAAAAGGTTCCAGTCCTTTCTTGAAGGCTTCTTGGGTAATCAGACTTCGTTTGTTAAGTTGCTCGTATTTCCCTTCCACACGGATTAGAGTTTCACGACCTCGATTAGGGTATTAAGGACAGATTTCCATAAATCGCCTTCTAATAGTGATAGGACTCTGATTCATTTTCTAGATTAGGGGGCAAGACTAGAAATCTGCTTCTGGTAGTAACATAAATCTAGTTCCCAACCAAATTCAGATTATTAAGAAAGTCAAATATCCCTTTTTATTTGAGCTTCCAAACCGACTCAGATTCGAGTATTTGATAGGAATTCCAAAGTAAACCAGATTCAGATATTTAATAGATTGAAGGCCAAAATTCCACTTCTGGTATTAATAGAAGCCCGAAACTAACCCTTATTCGGGCATTTAAAGATTGAAGACCAGAAACCCGCCTTTGGTGTTAATGTTTCGTTACCTCCTTTGGGTTTGATTTATGAAGCTGAGGTTGTACGTGCTTCATGAGCCACTCTCTGGGCTTTTATCGTTAAAGCAGAGGATGTATGAGCTTTTTTGGCCTCTCTCTAGGCATGTGCGTCCGGTGCGCTTGGCCAGCTTATCCACAAGCAGGGCCCAAGGACTTACCCGATCTCCCTCCAAGAGGCGCCTTATCCTGACCATTGTAGGAGATGATAAGGTCTTAGATACTTAAACAGGGCCATCATAGACACAGAATTAAGGCTTACTCTTTTGATGCTCTATCCCTGTCCAGTTAAAGCGCTCAGCTGATCCAATGCAGTGGAGGTGCAAAAAGTTACAACGGGGATAAAGCGAGGAAATAGCAGGATATCGCGGACGAGTCTAAAATAACATTTAAAACTCATATTTAATGTTTTTACAAATAAAAAAGTGATAATTAAATGGTAAATTAACATTCAATTTAATTATAATTTGTACATTCTTAATTTGAAATAAAAGCATGTGCAAGTATATGTAAATGAATGTGAACTTTTATTTATTTTGATTAAATTTAATAGAAAATTATAGTATTTTCTATGCTGAAAAATAAATGTCAAAAAATTCTATTAATTTATAATGTGAAAATGTCTGCCTTCAGTTGATTTCTTTTATAGAAGATATAGCAGAAATAGTGGAATATAGCTGAAATAATGGGATATGTCGGGAATATCGGAATATAGCGGGGTTTAAAGCGGAGAGGCTATTTGGAAATAGCGTATTGGTAGAAATCCTCTACATGATATAGCGGGGATATAGCGGGGTAATAGCAGAGCATAAACTGCACAGCTCTATTCTGACCATCGTAGGCGTTGATAGGGACTTACACTCCACCCACCTCCAAGGGGTGCCATATCCTGACCATCGTAGGCGATGATAGGGGTTTGCGTTCCATTCTACTGGTAACGTAGAACATAAGCAGAGGTAAGACATGCTATTCTGCGAGCAGAAGTAGGACATGCTTAGTTCATAGCAGAGGCAGGGCGTACTCTTCTACGAGTAGAGGCATGGCATGCTAATTAGATCCTATATCACGACCATTTCCGGTGTGGGTCGGTGGCTTACGCTTTTGACGCTTTAACCTAGACCTTTTTGATTTGGGCATGGAGAAAGGCTTACACACCACCCCCCTTCGAGGGTTGCCTTGCCCTGGCCAACTCGGCGATGACAATTTTTTTTGATCCCTTTGTGGGTTAACCTATCTTTGGTTATCTCGATTCTTGGGAGGGTTTCTATACCATAAGTTATATAGACAGTCCTTTTTCTAAGGATCTTTATTGGACTTAGTTTGATCTTTTTACAAATTCCTGTAGTTGGTCCTGATCGAAGAACTTAATGATCATCCCTTTGAGAGTTTTTACAGTGGCAAGTCTCATGTCCATTCATCACGTAATAGTGACAATAAGTCCCTCCCAATTTCCTTTCATACTCGGGCTTCTTTTTTGAAGATGCCCAACAATTGAGCTTTTGTTTTGTTAGGAAATAGATGTTTTCCGTTAATGTAGTAAGGTAGTATGCTTCGAATATTTTTGGTATAAGCCTCCTTTCTTATTGTTGGAACTTAGCCCTTCTATTTCCAAACCTTGTTACTTCACTCATATCCATGTTTCCTCTTTTTAAGTCATGCTGAGATTAGAGAGCTATCCTTTTAGCCCACTTGGAAGCAGAGTGGTTGAAATCGTCTATTATTTCTCGTCTGAATATTATCCCTATGATTTGCTTGCGGAGAGATTTTCTTATATGAGAAAAGGTATCACGTTCCTTTGATGTAGAACCATGTAGAGGAAGGGTTTAGGTTTTTTCTGTATAGGAAGGGCAATCGTTCCAATAGTTAGAATCATGTTGCTCTACTTCCCTTTTCCACTTGATTATTTGCAAGGCTTCCATTCTTAACCTTTGTTCTTACGCCACTCTTAGGTCAATATCACCTGACATAGCCATTTGAGAACCAAAAGACTCTCGTTAGGACCTTTTACCCAAAATCTTGCTTCTCCAAAGCTTAGTCTAACCTCGAACGGAACAACACAGTTAGATATGGGGGAAGGTTAACCACAATGTCGAAGATTCAAGCCCTCCTTCTAGAGCCAAAATGTTAACGATATTTTTCGTTAACATCGGAGATAGGTCAACGAAAGTGGACCTAAGGGAAACAGGTTTATTTAGCTTTCACAGAATTGAGATAGTTCACTGTTTCCTAGATATTAAGGTTTTGAGTCCAAAAGATTAGTTACTCTTCCTCAATGGGGGTGAGTATCACGCTTAAGCAACCCAAGAACCAATAGTTATCTTGGGACCAGGGATTCCTAAGAACAACCCTCAATAAAGACTAAACGACTTGTAGGAAAGGGTTCGACACTGATTTTGCGGAAGGTTTTATGCTAGGGTAAGAGCTTGTATGCATGTAGGGAGCAAATAACTTGTTGCACTAGTGATAGCTAAGAAATACCATGAGAAACACATAAGGAAACACGCTAAGTATTGATCCACTCCTTATTGATCTTTGATTTAAATTACACGGGTGATTACAGCTAAAATCACCAATTTGATTTAGAAATTAGGGTTTACTCAAGAGAAAAAGAGTATAAGAGAGAGAATGAGATAAACCCCCCAAAAATGAGACCCTTGGGTTCTTATTTGTATAAACATCGGTGTCCCTTTTGCTATTGGGATAGCAGTACCCCCTGTCAGCCGCTTTTCTCTTTGGTTTCGGAAGTCTTGGCTCTCGGCCGCCTTTTCTCTAGGTTCTGAAGGCTTTGCTTATGGCTTTTTAAAGTGCCGGTTCCTTCTCTCGGGTGGAGGGTTCTAGTTTGCGGAACTCCTTTTTGATTGCTTGTCCATCCACCTTGTATGTGTAAGAACCCGTAACTTCCCCGTGAAGGAAAGCACGAATACTTTGAGAACAACACGCAAAAGGACGCATACGGAAGAACATTTCATTGTTATTACAACAATGCATCAGATTACAAGAATATACAGAGTATAAATGAATATTACACAGAAATATCAGAGATTTAAATTACATTTAAATACATAGCAGCGGAAAATAATACAATACACAACTAGAAGAGATATACGGATACAAAGCTTTCCGGATATCGTTCCAGCTGTAAACCAGGATCCTGTGAATATAAATCTGCAAAACCAAAACTATTAGCTGCCCGTGTCAAAATAAGGGCACCCAGAGTTCAGGTTAAAACAATAAACTCCAGGTCAGTCATGTGACTGGTGTGAGAACTAAAACAGTTATTAATCTTTATTTTAAATCATTAGGTAAATCAAGGGACCACGCCGTATAACACGGAACGGGTTTCCTCCCAAGAATACCAATGCATAAAACAAACAGCGCAATGCTAAATAAAGAAAAATGAAGCTGTTATAAGACCCAGGTCCTATCACACAATGCAACGCAAGCCGGGGGATAGGGTTTTCCCTTATAACAGCCAAAGAATGCTTGATACGTTTAAAACAAATCGTTTGATACTATTATAAGTGCATAGTGTATAAAACAACTTCAAATCATAAGTATCAATCATAGGCGGCATAAGCGCCCCATCCCACTATGTCGCCATATATAGGATTACAATTAAAACCGCAAATGTCCCGTATTTGGAAATTGGATTTCCGTCTATGAACCGAGGCAAAAGATAGTCCTCAACCGATTCGAGACGCTCTAGCCCGCCCCTCAGGCAAGTACTCTGTCAAGCCTTTGGATCGTCAGGGCCGGTCCACCGATGTGGATTAAAATTCCTGAACACTACGTTCTCCCGCCCTATGGGGCGTAAATGAGCCAACGAATGACTCCATCGGACCCGGATCGTCCGATCAAACCGAGGCGCCTCGCAACAGCAACAACCACATAAGTCAAACTCGTCAGGGCGTGTAAAACCACTGACGCCACTTTTTAGCTAGAAGGAAACGCATGCCCTCCCTGAGGTCCGTCTCCCTTTTTGGTTCATACCGGGTGTGAAACACGCGAGGTAAACATTACACAAAGCTACGCCACAAAGGTCGTGCTTTGATCATCAACCACAAGACTTTGCTTTTCAACAGAAGCCTCGATCAATTGCCACTTAGGCATGCCACACAGGCAATTCACTCCATGCGTTTGATATCCATCAATATATAACCCCTGAGCTCGTACGTCTCAGAGAAGGGCGTTAAGCAAGAGAATAAATTCTCCGCCGCCAAACAGATATATATTTAATAGAAATCAAACACACAGACTAAAATCCAATGTCAGACACACAGTCCATTTACAAGTCCGTTCTGGGGCTGAACGAAACCGGAGGCACCTAGTACCCCGCATATCCATCGATCTCCAAGTACGTCTGGACGATCACCAACTGTTTCCATCTTCTTGGGTGTACAGTCCAATCAAGATCATCAGTAATTATCCAAACGACGTGAAGACTTCCGGTCTTCGACCACCGTCTTCATCTTCGACTTATCGTCGTATCAGTTATTCAGAATGGGATAAACCCGGTCTTTCCGAATAACTCGCGTATATTTAAATAAGTGTTACACAAACACAACATACGCCTCATTCCAATTCATTAGTCACTAACCGTAAATTAATCAAGAGAATAATTCCCCAAATATTAACCCCGAAGGCCGAAACCAACATCAGATCAATATCCAGAAAACCATTCTGCTTGGCCAACCGACAGTCAGTTTCTAAATTTCACATTCATAGGGAAATGTTCCCATTAATTTTATCCAAGATAAATTTCTTGAATTTATTCTTCTTTTGAATTTCGATTCAACTAGTCGAGATTAACGAACCTTACCGAAGTAATCATTGGTTTTAATTTCCCAATCCCAACCTATTCATCCCATGAAGTAAAACTGGTTATACTTCATATCTAACACCACGGTGTTATCGGTAAATTCAATTACCATTTCACGTTCAAATCTAATTAAAGATTTAACTATCGCTTGGAGCAAAACTGGTGATACTCCATTTCGATTATTTCAATCTAATTAAAGATTCATTAAAACTCCACTTAGTTTTAATCTGTGACTGGGTTAAAGAATCAGTGTCATTTAAAACACGGTTCACGATAAACCCAAAATCACATCGCATTTCAATCAGTCCCTAATTGTAAATTAGCAAGTGAGCAATTCCCTAAGTATTAATCCCGAAGGCCGAAACCAACATCAGATCAATACCTCAGAAACTATTCAACTTAACTAATCTCCAGTTAGTTTCTGATTTTCTTAACTCCTTTAGGTCTAAGAACTGTATTATTGAAGATACCGTTCACGACAACCCAAAATCGCCTTTCATTAATGATCGGGTTAAAGAACGAGTGTTATTTAAAACACTGTCCACGATAAACCCAAAAATCAATATCAATTCAATTCCAATTAAATATTATTTAATTGGCACACTTCATTAAATCTAAATAAAAGATTTAATCTTTTCTCAACTGGGTTCAAGAACAGTGTTAGTGAAGACACCATTCACGACAAACCCAAATCACATTTGATATTCAATACAAGGCTCTGAATAGAAAATATACCGGCTTATATTCAATATCAAATTCTACGATTAACAAATGTCGTATTGGAAATAACGATACAAATATATCTTTCAAATTTCCATAACAACACATGTATAATCACGAATTCCAACATCGAAATATTCCGAAGACAATTTCGATTCAAATCCACACCAATGCAATCATTGGATATTCTGGTTATTTTTAAAACCCTTTTCTAATTCAATTTATTTATTTAAAAATAAATAGAATTTTAATTCTAGTTCAAAACTAGTTCATTTCGATAAAAATCTATTTTTATCTTTTCAAATAGGGAGTTTTTCATCCCAATTCTTTCTAAATCATTTCTTATGATTTTACACAAATTATTACTATTTTTAATAATTTTATCAAGGCCCGTACAGTCGATTTCCATCAACGGCCATCGAACTGCACTTACAGCGACCTTTTTCGAATTTGATTTGGACATAATTCCAAATCCAACCGTTAGATTTCAAATTTCTAATATTCGTTAGAAAGCTCTTTTCGATACGAACCCAACGGTTCCGGTTTTAGGAGAATCCGACGGTCGGATCTCCCGTAATGTCCGTTTGAAATAAATGGTCGAAATTCACGAACTGCCGCGGCGCGGCGCGTTCTATTCAGGCCATTATATTATATATATAATATATATAATATATATTTCGTCGATTTCTATTCAAATCGAATTATATAAATAGTTTTAAAATTCGTTTCAAAATCTATTTCAACTTCCATTTCAATACAAAGCAAAATTGAATTCTTCTTTATAAATTCGTTTTAAAATTCATTTCTATTCAATTCGAATTTCAATTCAATTTGAATTCATTTCAATTCGCTTTCAATTCCATTCGAAATCGTTTTATATTCAGTTCATTTCGAAATCGTTTTCTATTCAATTCATTTCGAAATCGTTATATATTCAATTCATTTCGAAATCGTTATATATTCAATTCATTTCGAAATCGTTTTCTATTCAATTCATTTCGAAATCGTTTTCTATTCAATTCATTTCGAAATCGTTATATATTCAATTCATTTCGAAATCATTTTCTATTCAATTCATTTCGTTTCGAAATCGTTTTCAAATCGATATAAATATCGTTCACGTCAAAATGGCGTCAATCTAATCAACACGGCTTCATAAATTTCTATTTTCAAATATTCTATTTCAAATATTTCTTTTTCAAAATAGTTGTTATTATCAAAATATTTCGTTCAACACATGACCAATCTCAATGAATGAGTACTGTCAACACATGAACTTTTATTTTATATCGATAAAGGTGTAAATTTTATTACTAAAATATTTCGTTCAACACATGACCAATCTCAATGAATGAGTACTGTCAACACATGAACGTTTATTTTAAAATATTCTTTATTTTCTAAATTGGAATGAGGCCCAATCAATTACCATATAGAGTTAATTATATGGATTTTCATACCACACATGTATATAATAGCATTGAAAAATAATCAACCATCAACCAAAGTGCACTACACTGTATAAGCATCAAATATAGATATATAACGCTTATAACAGCCTGTCAATCAATCGATCGACATATTTAATCAATCAGGATGAGTGAACTGCATATTTCATCCTAACACCCGTGTAGGGTTTCAAACAATCAAACAAATATTTTATTTGTGCAGTTGGGCGATGTGTAAAATTTATCGACCCAATCAATGTCAGTCAAACCAGTGTACATAAACAAACCGTCTGGTCTGTAAATGAATATTTTATTTATTCGCATTCACGTTAAAAATTATATTTTTAACGATAAAACATTTTATTTCAACATATGAATTTCTATCCAGTTCATTCTTTAAATAAAATGATATTTTATTTTTCTAACTTATTTTAGAAAATTTCGGCGGCATAACGGCACGATACTAGAAACGGGACGAGGCCTAGCCTTGTCCCCGGTCTAGTGAAGGCCCACGCCATTCACACATCAATCAAATCAATTTCATTTTGCAAACCACAAAATTTGGAGTAAGGGTCTAACCTAGCCTTACTCCTACGCCTTATAACGGCGCACGTCTAATCCTAACCAATTTATCGATTCGATTTTTCACACCACAAACCACATTCAAACCAATATCGCAATCAATCACCAAACAGTCAAACAAACAAGTCCATGGTCTGTGGACGGTTGTGTCGGGTGCTACTAAGCACCGTCTGCATCCTAGTATATATATATATAACTAGAAAAATAAATTGAAAGGTGAGAAATTCTCACTTATAGCTATCCAAACATCTTGACTCTTCTTTGATAGAAATCTTCATTGTTTTCGCATCTTCGTCAGCTTCATCGTCCGTAGCCACTACATATATAAAAATCGAATTTTTACTTCGCTATTCAATATATAAAAATCCATTTTTCTATCGAAGTTCAATATATAAAAATTCTATTTTTCTATCGAAGTTCAATATATAAAAATTCTATTTTTCTATCGAAGTTCAATATATAAAAATTCTATTTTTCTATCGAAGTTCAATATATAAAAATTCTATTTTTCTATCGAAGTTCAATATATAAAAATTCTATTTTTCTATCGAAGTTCAATATATAAAAATTCTATTTTTAATTACGCTACTATATAAAAAGATTTCGCCTTTCCTAAAATAAAGATTTCGCCTTTATAAAAAACATGGACTTTGCTTTTTCAAATTTAAAGATTTCATCTTTATAAAAATCTCATTTTTATTTTTCTACACATATAAAGATGACATTTTTAATATCCCGATCATGTAAAAATTATATTTTTTTCTCTCTACACACATAAAAATCACATTTTTACCCTTCTACCATATGAAAGATTATATTTTTAATACTTTAAAAATATAAAAATCATATTTTTATTACTTTAAAAATATAAAAATCATGTCTTGCTCCTTCTACATAATAATAAAAATCCCGTCTTTTCTCTTTTTAAAAGTATGATTTTTATTTTAAACCAGTTTTTAAAATCATAAATAATCAGTTTTTAAAATCATTTATAATCAGTTTTTAAAATCATTTATAATCAGTTTTTAAAATCATTTAAAATCAGTTTTTAAAATCATTTATAATCAGTTTTTAAAATCATTTAAAATCAGTTTTTAAAATCATTTATAATCAGTTTTTAAAATCATTTAAAATCAGTTTTTAAAATCATTTATAATCAGTTTTTAAAATCATTTAAAATCAGTTTTTAAAATCATTTATAATCAGTTTTTAAAATCATTTATAATCAGTTTTTAAAATCATAAATAAAAATCATAAAAAGAAAAGGACTTACAGAGGGGGGGACTGTGCTAGCGGCGTCTCGTCGGAGGTGGATGGTAGGGGGGGTGCTCGGCACTGGTGGCGCGTCCTGGGGCGGTGGGTGCGTGGGCGGAGGCGCTTGGAGCGGGGAAGAAGGAGAAGACGCGTTTTGGGGCGAGGGGGCTTCGCGGTCGTGGGGATGTACGGGGGCGGGGGGGGGGGGGGGGCGAGTGGAGGCGGTGGGGCGATGGTGGAGGGAGGAGCGGCGGTCAACGGAGCGGTGGGTTTTTTTCTTTTTTTTTTCTTTTTTCTTTTTATTCTGCTTAACGAAGAATGAACGGGGGGGCCTGGTAGTTAAGGGGAGAAGATATTTTTTTATTTATTTATTTATTATTTAATTATTAAAAAGTTGACTTTTACATACGACCTCGAAACGAGGCCTACCGCCTGTCGTCCATAGCGTTTTACCCCCATTCCGAACACAATGGGATATGTATCGCTAGCTGATTTGATCGTTTCGATCAGTTTCCTTTAAATCTACATTTAAATTGCTATATTGAATTTTAAACGCACATTTCAAATTACAGGGGCTACATACTAACTAGAAAAATTCCCGAAAAATATTTTCTAGCTTCGTATTGACGATACGGTCCTAACAAAACTAATTTCGCCGAATTCTGAGACCGTTGGAAAAATGGCCAATTTCCAGTCGATTAAAATCAACTGAAATGGTCAAACGCGTTTTCCTTTGCCACGCTCACATATTGATTCGAAAAATTATGAAATTTGAAATCTAGCAATAACTTTACGTCATGGACCCAACAAAACTGGTTTCGTCGAAATCCGAGGTCATTTGCAAAATGTCCATTTTTAAGGGCCTGATACATATATGAAAATATATATAAATTCCACGGCGACTATTTCTAATTTTAAACTGGACATATCTTATCATTTCTAAGATGAAATCTCAGTTTGTTAACTTCGTTACAAAGATATAGTTATACAGATTCAAATATTTCTTGTTTCGTTCAATTCTGACTTATATTGAATTCTGTATATTCATTTGAAATTAGAAATCGAATTTTCGAACTACCGCGCCATTTTCTATTCCTTTTATAATTATATATAATTATTATATATTCTAACGACGACGTATATAATATATACGTCGAATTCTATTCAAAATAAATTTTCTCGTCGATATTATTTAAAATAATTCATTTTAAATAATCAAAATTCGCTAAAATGGCCAAAATAAAAATTTCAAACTGGCTCGCATTTTACGGGTTGTTACAATCTCCCCCACTTAAAACTTTTCGTCCCCGAAAAGGAACAAAGTCGAAAGTGGTTTGATTATTCAACTCTACGTTCGATCCGGCTTCCATTCTCCAACCTTTCAGTTTCTGAGAATTTTCAAATATTCAAAAAAATTGGCTAACACCCGAAATTTTCGAAAAATTTCGCCATAACCTCCCCTGCACCGGGAGCATCGGGGAATTTCAAATAGCTTCCCCGGTCCTTCAGATCTCAAAAAGAAAAAGAAAAAGCCAAGCGGCTAGCCAATAGGCTCACAAAATCATCATCACCCAAACAAAACAGGAAATTATGTAGTAAACATGTACCTATTTGTCGGGCAAACAAATTTTATTCTCTGGCTCTAGCCTCCTTGCTATGACCTGTTCAATGATATATATGTATATGCAAGCAAATGCAACCAAATTTCAATACAGTTCAATATTTGATTCAATTAGGCTAAATGGCTAAAAATTAGCAAACAAATAAACAAACAACACAAACATCAATCAATTAGTGAATTAGAGTTTTCAAATTCATAATTTTGATACATATGCAAAAATCACATTTTTGATGCCAAATCACAACAATCGGCCCTATCTAATTTTGGTTCTCACACCAGTCAATAGGAAATATATAGAAAATCCACTTTCGTCACTCGAACATAAATTCTAATGATGGAGCTCCATCATCAAAATCATCTCCGGGCGATTAGAGTGTAATTCTATATCTATCCAGTATATTAAAATTTCGAATACACGCGGATCAGACGTATACGCAAAATCTATATATACTGGATTGTCCACATCAATATAAATAGATAATCAACTACGAATAATTGATTTAAATTTTCAAAACAAAATTTGTTTTCATTTTAAAAATATACTCTTCACACTCGTTCTAGGATACTACTGATCCCATCTCTAACGAGTCATTCTCGTTGGATATTACTAATCCAATTTCTGATGAATTCTTTCGTATGGTTCTAATGTGTCTTGTTCTCTGAGCTTTGTAAACCAAAGCTTTGATACCAACTGTAAGAACCCGTAACTTCCCCGTGAAGGAAAGCACGAATACTTTGAGAACAACACGCAAAAGGACGCATACGGAAGAACATTTCATTGTTATTACAACAATGCATTAGATTACAAGAATATACAGAGTATAAATGAATATTACACAGAAATATCAGAGATTTAAATTACATTTAAATACATAGCAGCGGAAAATAATACAATACACAACTAGAAGAGATATACGGATACAAAGCTTTCCGGATATCGTTCCAGCTGTAAACCAGGATCCTGTGAATATAAATCTGCAAAACCAAAACTACTAGCTGCCCGTGTCAAAATAAGGGCACCCAGAGTTTTGGTTAAAACAATAAACTCCAGGTCAGTCATGTGACTGGTGTGAGAACTAAAACAGTTATTAATCTTTATTTTAAATCATTAGGTAAATCAAGGGACCACGCCGTATAACACGGAACGGGTTTCCTCCCAAGAATACCAGTGCATAAAACAAACAGCGCAATGCTAAATAAAGAAAAATGAAGCTGTTATAAGACCCAGGTCCTATCACACAATGCAACGCAAGCCGAGGGATAGGGTTTTCCCTTATAATAGCCAAAGAATGCTTGATACGTTTAAAACAAATCGTTTGATACTATTATAAGTGCATAGTGTATAAAACAACTTCAAATCATAAGTATCAATCATAGGCGGCATAAGCGCCCCATCCCACTATGTCGCCATATATAGGATTACAATTAAAACCGCAAATGTCCCGTATTTGGAAATTGGATTTCCGTCTATGAACCGAGGCAAAAGATAGTCCTCAACCGATTCGAGACGCTCTAGCCCGCCCCTCAGGCAAGTACTCTGTCAAGCCTTTGGATCGTCAGGGCCGGTCCACCGATGTGGATTAAAATTCCTGAACACTACGTTCCCCCGCCCTATGGGGCGTAAATGAGCCAACGAATGACTCCATCGGACCCGGATCGTCCGATCAAACCGAGGCGCCTCGCAACAGCAACAACCACATAAGTCAAACTCGTCAGGGCGTGTAAAACCACTGACGCCACTTTTTAGCTAGAAGGAAACGCATGCCCTCCCTGAGGTCCGTCTCCCGTTTTTGGTTCATACCGGGTGTGAAACACGCGAGGTAAACGTTACACAAAGCTACGCCACAAAGGCCGTGCTTTGATCATCAACCACAAGACTTTGCTTTTCAACAGAAGCCTCGATCAATTGCCACTTAGGCATGCCACACAGGCAATTCACTCCATGCGTTTGATATCCATCAATATATAACCCCTGAGCTCGTACGTCTCAGAGAAGGGCGTTAAGCAAGAGAATAAATTCTCCGCCGCCAAACAGATATATATTTAATAGAAATCAAACACACAGACTAAAATCCAATGTCAGACACACAGTCCATTTACAAGTCCGTTCTGGGGCTGAACGAAACCGGAGGCACCTAGTACCCCGCATATCCATCGATCTCCAAGTACGTCTGGACGATCACCAACTGTTTCCATCTTCTTGGGTGTACAGCCCAATCAAGATCATCAGTAATTATCCAAACGACGTGAAGACTTCCGGTCTTCGACCACCGTCTTCATCTTCGACTTATCGTCGTATCAGTTATTCAGAATGGGATAAACCCGGTCTTTCCGAATAACTCGCGTATATTTAAATAAGTGTTACACAAACACAACATACGCCTCATTCCAATTCATTAGTCACTAACCGTAAATTAATCAAGAGAATAATTCCCCAAATATTAACCCCGAAGGCCGAAACCAACATCAGATCAATATCCAGAAAACCATTCTGCTTGGCCAACCGACAGTCAGTTTCTAAATTTCACATTCATAGGGAAATGTTCCCATTAATTTTATCCAAGATAAATTTCTTGAATTTATTCTTCTTTTGAATTTCGATTCAACTAGTCAAGATTAACGAACCTTACCGAAGTAATCATTGGTTTTAATTTCCCAATCCCAACCTATTCATCCCATGAAGTAAAACTGGTTATACTTCATATCTAACACCACGGTGTTATCGGTAAATTCAATTACCATTTCACGTTCAAATCTAATTAAAGATTTAACTATCGCTTGGAGCAAAACTGGTGATACTCCATTTCGATTATTTCAATCTAATTAAAGATTCATTAAAACTCCACTTAGTTTTAATCTGTGACTGGGTTAAAGAATCAGTGTCATTTAAAACACGGTTCACGATAAACCCAAAATCACATCGCATTTCAATCAGTCCCTAATTGTAAATTAGCAAGTGAGCAATTCCCTAAGTATTAATCCCGAAGGCCGAAACCAACATCAGATCAATACCTCGGAAACTATTCAACTTAACTAATCTCCAGTTAGTTTCTGATTTTCTTAACTCCTTTAGGTCTAAGAACTGTATTATTGAAGATACCGTTCACGACAACCCAAAATCGCCTTTCATTAATGATCGGGTTAAAGAACGAGTGTTATTTAAAACACTGTCCACGATAAACCCAAAAATCAATATCAATTCAATTCCAATTAAATATTATTTAATTGGCACACTTCATTAAATCTAAATAAAAGATTTAATCTTTTCTCAACTGGGTTCAAGAACAGTGTTAGTGAAGACACCATTCACGACAAACCCAAATCACATTTGATATTCAATACAAGGCTCTGAATAGAAAATATACCGGCTTATATTCAATATCAAATTCTACGATTAACAAATGTCGTATTGGAAATAACGATACAAATATATCTTTCAAATTTCCATAACAACACCTGTATAATCACGAATTCCAACATCGAAATATTCCGAAGACAATTTCGATTCAAATCCACACCAATGCAATCATTGGATATTCTGGTTATTTTTAAAACCCTTTTCTAATTCAATTTATTTATTTAAAAATAAATAGAATTTTAATTCTAGTTCAAAACTAGTTCATTTCGATAAAAATCTATTTTTATCTTTTCAAATAGGGAGTTTTTCATCCCAATTCTTTCTAAATCATTTCTTATGATTTTACACAAATTATTACTATTTTTAATAATTTTATCAAGGCCCGTACAGTCGATTTCCATCAACGGCCATCGAAGTGCACTTACAGCGACCTTTTTCGAATTGGATTTGGACATAATTCCAAATTCAACCGTTAGATTTCAAATTTCTAATATTCGTTAGAAAGCTCTTTTCGATACGAACCCAACGGTTCCGGTTTTAGGAGAATCCGACGGTCGGATCTCCCGTAATGTCCGTTTGAAATAAATGGTCGAAATTCACGAACTGCCGCGGCGCGGCGCGTTCTATTCAGGCCATTATATTATATATATAATATATATAATATATATTTCGTCGATTTCTATTCAAATCGAATTATATAAATAGTTTTAAAATTCGTTTCAAAATCTATTTCAACTTCCATTTCAATACAAAGCAAAATTGAATTCTTCTTTATAAATTCGTTTTAAAATTCATTTCTATTCAATTCGAATTTCAATTCAATTTGAATTCATTTCAATTCGCTTTCAATTCCATTCGAAATCGTTTTATATTCAGTTCATTTCGAAATCGTTTTCTATTCAATTCATTTCGAAATCGTTATATATTCAATTCATTTCGAAATCGTTATATATTCAATTCATTTCGAAATCGTTTTCTATTCAATTCATTTCGAAATCGTTTTCTATTCAATTCATTTCGAAATCGTTATATATTCAATTCATTTCGAAATCATTTTCTATTCAATTCATTTCGTTTTGAAATCGTTTTCAAATCGATATAAATATCGTTCACGTCAAAATGGCGTCAATCTAATCAACACGGCTTCATAAATTTCTATTTTCAAATATTCTATTTCAAATATTTCTTTTTCAAAATAGTTGTTATTATCAAAATATTTCGTTCAACACATGACCAATCTCAATGAATGAGTATTGTCAACACATGAACTTTTATTTTATATCGATAAAGGTGTAAATTTTATTACTAAAATATTTCGTTCAACACATGACCAATCTCAATGAATGAGTACTGTCAACACATGAACGTTTATTTTAAAATATTCTTTATTTTCTAAATTGGAATGAGGCCCAATCAATTACCATATAGAGTTAATTATATGGATTTTCATACCACACATGTATATAATAGCATTGAAAAATAATCAACCATCAACCAAAGTGCACTACACTGTATAAGCATCAAATATAGATATATAACGCTTATAACAGCCTGTCAATCAATCGATCGACATATTTAATCAATCAGGATGAGTGAACTGCATATTTCATCCTAACACCCGTGTAGGGTTTCAAACAATCAAACAAATATTTTATTTGTGCAGTTGGGCGATGTGTAAAATTTATCGACCCAATCAATGTCAGTCAAACCAGTGTACATAAACAAACCGTCTGGTCTGTAAATGAATATTTTATTTATTCGCATTCACGTTAAAAATTATATTTTTAACGATAAAACATTTTATTTCAACATATGAATTTCTATCCAGTTCATTCTTTAAATAAAATGATATTTTATTTTTCTAACTTATTTTAGAAAATTTCGGCGGCATAACGGCACGATACTAGAAACGGGACGAGGCCTAGCCTTGTCCCCGGTCTAGTGAAGGCCCACGCCATTCACACATCAATCAAATCAATTTCATTTTGCAAACCACAAAATTTGGAGTAAGGGTCTAACCTAGCCTTACTCCTACGCCTTATAACGGCGCACGTCTAATCCTAACCAATTTATCGATTCGATTTTTCACACCACAAACCACATTCAAACCAATATCGCAATCAATCACCAAACAGTCAAACAAACAAGTCCATGGTCTGTGGACGGTTGTGTCGGGTGCTACTAAGCACCGTCTGCATCCTAGTATATATATATAACTAGAAAAATAAATTGAAAGGTGAGAAATTCTCACTTATAGCTATCCAAACATCTTGACTCTTCTTTGATAGAAATCTTCATTGTTTTCGCATCTTCGTCAGCTTCGTCGTCCGTAGCCACTACATATATAAAAATCGAATTTTTACTTCGCTATTCAATATATAAAAATCCATTTTTCTATCGAAGTTCAATATATAAAAATTCTATTTTTCTATCGAAGTTCAATATATAAAAATTCTATTTTTCTATCGAAGTTCAATATATAAAAATTCTATTTTTCTATCGAAGTTCAATATATAAAAATTCTATTTTTCTATCGAAGTTCAATATATAAAAATTCTATTTTTCTATCGAAGTTCAATATATAAAAATTCTATTTTTAATTACGCTACTATATAAAAAGATTTCGCCTTTCCTAAAATAAAGATTTCGCCTTTATAAAAAACATGGACTTTGCTTTTTCAAATTTAAAGATTTCATCTTTATAAAAATCTCATTTTTATTTTTCTACACATATAAAGATGACATTTTTAATATCCCGATCATGTAAAAATTATATTTTTTTCTCTCTACACACATAAAAATCACATTTTTACCCTTCTACCATATGAAAGATTATATTTTTAATACTTTAAAAATATAAAAATCATATTTTTATTACTTTAAAAATATAAAAATCATGTCTTGCTCCTTCTACATAATAATAAAAATCCCGTCTTTTCTCTTTTTAAAAGTATGATTTTTATTTTAAACCAGTTTTTAAAATCATAAATAATCAGTTTTTAAAATCATTTATAATCAGTTTTTAAAATCATTTATAATCAGTTTTTAAAATCATTTAAAATCAGTTTTTAAAATCATTTATAATCAGTTTTTAAAATCATTTAAAATCAGTTTTTAAAATCATTTATAATCAGTTTTTAAAATCATTTATAATCAGTTTTTAAAATCATTTAAAATCAGTTTTTAAAATCATTTATAATCAGTTTTTAAAATCATTTAAAATCAGTTTTTAAAATCATTTATAATCAGTTTTTAAAATCATTTATAATCAGTTTTTAAAATCATAAATAAAAATCATAAAAAGAAAAGGACTTACAGAGGGGGGGACTGTGCTGGCGGCGTCTCGTCGGAGGTGGATGGTAGGGGGGGCGCTCGGCACTGGTGGCGAGTCCTGGGGCGGTGGGTGCGTGGGCGGAGGCGCTTGGAGCGGGGAAGAAGGAGAAGACGCGTTTTGGGGCGAGGGGGCTTCGCGGTCGTGGGGATGTACGGGGGCGGGGGGGGGGGGGGGGGGGGGGGCGAGTGGAGGCGGTGGGGCGATGGTGGAGGGAGGAGCGGCGGTCAACGGAGCGGTGGGTTTTTTTCTTTTTTTTTTTCTTTTTTTTTTTTATTCTGCTTAACGAAGAATGAACGGGGGGGGCCTGGTAGTTAAGGGGAGAAGATATTTTATTTATTTATTTATTTATTATTTAATTATTAAAAAGTTGACTTTTACATACGACCTCGAAACGAGGCCTACCGCCTGTCGTCCATAGCGTTTTACCCTCATTCCGAACACAATGGGATATGTATCGCTAGCTGATTTGATCGTTTCGATCAGTTTCCTTTAAATCTACATTTAAATTGCTATATTGAATTTTAAACGCACATTTCAAATTACAGGGGCTACATACTAACTAGAAAAATTCCCGAAAAATATTTTCTAGCTTCGTATTGACGATACGGTCCTAACAAAACTAATTTCGCCGAATTCTGAGACCGTTGGAAAAATGGCCAATTTCCAGTCGATTAAAATCAACTCGACTGAAATGGTCAAACGCGTTTTCCTTTGCCACGCTCACATATTGATTCGAAAAATTATGAAATTTGAAATCTAGCAATAACTTTACGTCACGGACCCAACAAAACTGGTTTCGTCGAAATCCGAGGTCATTTGCAAAATGTCCATTTTTAAGGGCCTGATATATATATGAAAATATATATAAATTCCACGGCGACTATTTCTAATTTTAAACTGGACATATCTTATCATTTCTAAGATGAAATCTCAGTTTGTTAACTTCGTTACAAATATATAGTTATACAGATTCAAATATTTCTTGTTTCGTTCAATTCTGACTTATATTGAATTCTGTATATTCATTTGAAATTAGAAATCGAATTTTCGAACTACCGCGCCATTTTCTATTCCTTTTATAATTATATATAATTATTATATATTCTAACGACGACGTATATAATATATACGTCGAATTCTATTCAAAATAAATTTTCTCGTCGATATTATTTAAAATAATTCATTTTAAATAATCAAAATTCGCTAAAATGGCCAAAATAAAAATTTCAAACTGGCTCGCATTTTACGAGTTGTTACAGTATGGATCTCGAGTTTGTCGGTACGAATGGCTTTCGGAAGGTTTTGACTTTCAGATGTAGGCTTCCGGATGTGGGCTTTCAGTTCTGATATTAACACTTTGTGGAGCTTGCCTTTGTGATTCAAGTAAAGGGTTGTCGACTCTATCACCCTTGTCGGTATCGACACTAGACAGATTAGTGTGGATAGCTTGCCTCTCTTCAGGGTTCTAGCTTGCCTTTTAGTGGACTCCTTAAGTGTATCCTTACTTCTTCGGAGGTTGCTTCCGGTGCTCTGTTAGTTACTTATTAAGGTAACTTCTTGAGAACCAATTAGCGGAGGTCTCGGTAATTGGTTCTTGGATAATCTTCACATGCCTTAATCCTTGTATTTTTGTTCCTTTTGCCTCCTTATGTATCGGTATTAAGCAGTGTAATATCGATAGCCCTTTCGTCCATCTCGGTCCCGGTTTGTTAGGTTATTGTACTTTCTCCTTGTTAGCTTCTGGTTCCAGGTGTCCTTCTATTATTTTCCTTTCGTGCCAGGATTACCCTGTCGGTATCCTTTCTTTGTATAGATTTTGTGCTCTTTTCTCCAATGATGATGTTGGTTGCATGGCTTTCAGATTGTTCCCCTTACGCTTTCGACTTTACCTTGTGCTTGGCTTTTTCTTTATGGAAGATTTCTTTATACTTGTGGAAGCCTGTTACCCTTCACCGCTAGTTTGTTTCTGTTCCTTATTTTGGTAGTAGGAAATGATATGTTGGTGTAGAACGGGCATTCGTCCGACCATGTTAAGGATCAGCTAGAGATGTTCAACATTCTCCGAAGATATGGGATGAAGCTCAATCCCTTGAGGTGTTCTTTCAGAGTAGCATCAGCGAAGTTTTTGGGTTTTCATAGTTAGCACCCGAGGGATTGAGATCAATCCCGATTAGATTGTAGCCATTAAGGGAATCCAGGAACCTAGAAGAATTAAGGATGTGCAAACTTTAGAAGGAAATGTGGCTGCCATGCACTGATTCATATCTAAAGCAACCGACAAGTGCTTGCCTTTCTTTGAGTTGATCAAAAGGGGAAAACGAAACTTCGCCTAGACACCTGACTATGTAAAGGCCTTTTAGAATTTACTCGACCATCTGGAGAAACCTCCTATCTTATATAAACTGATCATGAAGATCTGTTTGTACCTGGTGGTATTTGCACATGCATTCAGCTCGGTCCTAAACCGTGAAGAGGATCGGGTACAACGACTAGTTTATTATGTAAGAAAGAAGCTAATGGGGCTGAACGTAACTATCCAAAGATTGAAAACTTGCCTATAGTATGCTCATTTCCTTACGAAAGCTCTGACTTTACTTCAGGCTCACCTTATCAAAGTGTTCACCGAACAACCACTATGATAAGTTTTGTAATGACCTGAGGCAAGTGGAAGACTGCTCAAATGGAATATCTAGCTTAGTCAATTCGATTTCACCTTTATCCCATGTAAGTTTACCCGGGGACAAGCACTGGCTGATTTCATAGTCGAGTTCACCACTTTGGAAGACGACAGCATGAAGGACAGTATCAAGCATCCAGATACCAAGTTGAGGTCGGACACCTAGAAGTTGTATACAGATGGGGCCTGTAACGATCGATGTTCTGGTGCTGGCATGTTATTATTATATCCTGAAGGGCGGTTGATCTGTTAAGCCCTAAGACTGAATTTCTTGGCTACCAACAATGACTCAGGGTACGAAGCCTTGGTTGCCGAGCTCAAACTCGCGAACGACATGAAAATATCACCGCTTAATATTTTCTATGATTCACAACTTGTTGTATTCCAGGTTCGAAAAGAGTATCAGACTAAAGGGGTTTGACTTGTTGTCTATCTTAAGCAGGTCAAAGAATTGTTGAATAGTCTTGATCAGTATAACATCTCCTACATTCCCAAAGAGGAAAACCAAAAGGAGTATAAATTGGTAAAACTCGCCAATTTCGATATCCCAAGTGAGGCAGAGTTAGTTCCTAGAGACTTTGAGCATTCTGAGCATCGATCAGATGAAGATGGATCAGTCATAAACCGAACCTGACCAGGAGCCTAGGATGACCCCGATTAAGAATTTTCTCCTGCATGGCACTCTTCCCGAAAGACGGAATGAGTGATGAGCTCTCGTGCAACAAGCCTCTAGAGACATCTTCCAGTAGGACATCCTTTACATAAGGGGTTTTTCCATTCCGATGCTTCGATGTGTGGCTAATGATGATGTTAAAAGAATATTGAGAGAAGTGCGTGAAGGAGAGTGCGTCGCACATACAGGAGGGGAAACTCTGGCTAAGAAAGTGCTCCGATATGGAAACTTCTGGACGACTATTAGCAAGGATGCAGCTAATTATTCTAGGCGATGTGATAAATGCCAGTGGTTTGCACAAATCCCACGAGTCCCACCGACAGAATTGACTCAGATGGTCAGCCCTTGGCCATTCGTTGTTGGGGGAATAGACATTATAGGAACTCGGACAATCTCAAAGGGAGGTGCAAAATATGCGATCATGGCGGTAGATTACTTTTAAAAATGGGCAGAAGCCGAACAGATGACCACGATCACGACAAAGCGAGTCATCAACTTTATTGTCGGGAATATCATATGTAGGTTTAGTTTACCCTGGACTATCATAACTTGCAACGGGACTTAGTTCTACCACAAATGTGACTTAACCTCGTGCCCAAGTACAATTATAATTTTATAATTATAATTAACTTTTCTAAAACGTACTCTTTGAAAATATCCTTTCCATTAAAGAATCTTAATTTTAAATATTCTTTAATTCTAAAATGACGTGATTCCAAATGTCATAACTTACCTTTCAAATCTTTATAAATGTCTGAACTTTCCATATTATTATAACAATTAATAATAATCTTCCCAAAATGTCTTACTTTGAAATCAAATCTATTGATTGCCACATAATGACGAATAAATGTAATCTTTCCAAAACGTTCAAATTTCGAAATCAAACTTTCTTATCTTAACATGTGGACAGTAAATATGTAATCTTTATAATTAAATCTCCTTTATTATAACTTTTAAACAATAAAGATATAATCTATTTAAATCAACGCCAATTAATTCCATTAATTGAGTATAAATTAAAATATTCATTAATTCAAAATTGATAATAGTAATATTAATCTTTTCAAAATGTTCAGTTTTGAAACAAATCTTCTTAATTTAACATGTTGACAATTAAAAAGGGTATCTTTTTAATTCTAGTCTTTTATTGTAATTTTTTTACTAATAAAAATGTTATCTTTCCAGTTCACTCTTTTTATTGTAACTTTGACAATACATACCTTCCCTTTTGAAAACATGGAAACCATCCTTCGGTTCCTTTAATTGAATATTGGATTATAATATTCTTTAAATCAAAATTGGAATGAGAGTCACACAATTTCCATGTAATTTGATTACACGGATTTCAAACATCGCACTTATTCCATAATAATGTCAACCATTCACATAACAGCCAAAGTGCAATTTATAACTAAATACAAGGGTGACGTGTATTCAAATATCAACCCAAGACACGTGTGGGGTTTCAACCAACACAAATTCAGATAATACATTATTAATTGTGCTTTTTTGACGATGTGTGGAAATTGATCGTCCAATCAACATAGACAAGTCAGAAAACTTGTTATGGCAGTGTCAACAAATTTTATATATCATAAATGACATAACATTATTCGCCATACTCACATATTTCAAATGTTTAACAATTCACAATATTCATCCAACTCAATATTCATTCCAACAAACAATTTCAACACAGTTAACTAAAAATAAATAATTATTCATAATTTGAATGAGATAAAAGTTCTCACCTTGGCCGGGCTGTAATTGACGGTTTGGGCCTAATTTTTGGCCCAAAATTTAGCTTGCTCCAAATTGGGCGTAGTTAGTGTCGTTGCGAAGCTCTCGACTCGCTGATCGCAGCAAATCCTGTTTCGCGCGATTTCGAGTTCGTATCACAAAGTTATGAATTTTCGAAGTTTCGTAATAATTAAATAATTAATTTAAATTATGAAAATTACCCAAAATTTCAACTTACTTAGAATTGAATGTAGTTAGTGTCATTGCGAAGATCTCGTCGCCACGATCGCAGCGGATCTGAAATCGTCAGATTCCGAATTCGTATGAGAGAGATATACAATTTCAAAGTTTGAATTACAAAATTACCCCAAATCTCGGTCAAACAGCCCCTCACCACCTTTGACCGCCGTTTCCCGCCGCCTGGAGCCACCTAACATCACCGGACCACCGCCAATCTCTTCGTCTTGGCGAGACGCACCATCACCAGAAAGCGCCGCCGCTAGAGCTTCTTCGATCATCGGGAAATTCGCCGTGAACGAAAATCAGTTCGCGGGTCCCACAGGCCACACCTCTTATCCAAATGACCTGAAAATTTCTGAACACCTTCTCCTTGTGTAGACGAAGAACTTTCGTGTTTGGCCCTTCGCCTGATTCTTCCCGGATTGGCCGAAAATTGATCATCTATGTTATGAGCTCGCCGAAATTTTCTGTTTTGCTCCAATTCAGTTTTTCTCGATTTCCGTGCCCGTCCATCGACTTTCAGACAAAACTTTCTGCGACAAAGTTGTAGATCTTTGTCTCCTCTACAATTTCTTCCATTGCGCCATCCTCCAATTCTTCACAGTTTTGCCAGAAAACACCAAAATCCGAAACTGACTTTTTGCAATCAAACTCAGATCCCGGTGAATCCGTGCAACAACAGGTCTTGAATTTTTGGTGGTAGATAGAGGATAAGAAGATGAACAAAACCCAGAAAGGGTTTGGTCTAATTTTGTTCTGATTTGGAGTTATGTTTAGTTTTAGGGTCTTTTGTGCAAAGAATATTTTTAGAGTGGAGGCCATGGAATATGTAGAAAATGAAGATGGAGGAGGCTATGTTATGTTTAGGGTTCAGCTAATGGCTATTAAAAGATAATATATAGGCAGGTTGTAAACTCAATTAGGCCCAATTACCCTTATGTACATATATTAATACATTTTTTTGTCCGCTTTTCGTGGTTTAAAAATTCGTGTTAACACCTACGAGTTCCATTGTAATTGAAAATTGAAACATAAATATTCCTTGACATTACGGATTTAAAGAAACTGGTTTCGTCTTTTTCCGAGCCCGTATGAATTAATAATGATTTTTTAAAGTCTGGAAATTGATCGTTTTCACTGAAAAATCAATTATAATTACATAATAATTCTAAAAATTCCAAAAAAAATCATTTCTAGCTTTGTTTTGACGATACAATCCAAAAAAAATTAATTTCGTTGAATTTGAAGACCGTTTGCAAAACTTCACTTTTCAAGGCGTATATATTTTATATTTAAAAATATATTTTTATATGAATAATTTCCGAAACTCAAAATATATAAGTGTTTATACTTTTTCAATGCAGAAACATCATTTTGAACTCAATGGAAGTGGTTTCAAGTCCAAATTCGTTCGTATGTAAAAAGTAGCGTTTTGGGTCTTATATATATAAACTTTCCCGTGTTTTTCTGATATCTGTATTTAGGCATAACTTTTGATTCCCGCTGTGAAATTTCAATTTTTCGGATTCATTGGAAAGATATTTTTAAATAGATTCTAATATTTTTGGTGTCGCTAAAATCCGATTTATTTCGCATCCTGTATAGTCAGTCAAAGTTAAAATTCAAATTTTCAAACTGTCGCGCTATTTCTAACTCCTTTTATAATTTAAATAAAATTCAATCGTTTTACTTCGATTAAAATAAATTTATAGTCTTTGTTATATAAAATAAATTATTTTAAATATTAAAGACCCATTAAAATGATTAAAATAAAAAATTTAAATTCGGCCCAAAATTTCGGGTCGTTACAATCTCCCCACTTAAGAACTTTTCGTCCTCGAAAAGGAACGAAGCTAAAAGTCGTTTACTTAATTAACTCAATATTCATTCTAATAAATTTTCAATTTAGTTCAATATTGAATTTAATCTAGTTAAATGTATCATTCTATTATATATTGGTTTTGTTAATTACCATTTCATTAATTTTATTAGTTAAACTAATAATCAAACATCACAACCAGCAATCAATTAGGTGATTAACTTTTCAAACATATATAGCCTTAATATATATAGATAAAAATCATATTTTTAGTGCAAATCATAGCAAATAACCCTATCTAGTTTTGGTTCTCATACCAGTCAATTGGAAAAATATAGACATCCCACCTTCGTTACTCGAACATAAATACTGATGATGCAGCTGTCATCATCAGGATTATCCCGGGGCGACTAGAGTTGCAAATTGGGCGTAACCCGGAAGTGTGGAGGAAACAGAAAACATCACTTTCACAAAACATTCACCATCATCATAAATTTCATTTTTCATATGATTGGCACATATATATAGTGGCTAAACTTTATTTCATTTCACAAATGATTTTGCAACTCGTTCACCTTTAGGTACGATCTTTCTAATTTAGGAAACGTTACAGTGTGGACACTGTTTAGATCTAGTGGGGGGGAGGAGTTTGCATTGCATTCTTCTCATTTTTTCTTTATTTCTTTTATATAGGACCATCATGCATTTTATATCGTAGTAACATGCCATTTTTTTAAACATGACTCATTTTAGATTGATACAATAAAATAAATTAACAATTGTTAATCAGTTGATAGTATTTTTTCTCTCAACTAAGATCAAATAAAAATATAATGAAAAGTTGAATTTTGAGGGAGAATAGTGTAACCGGTACATAGAGAGATTCTTAGGTGATGATCATGAAGTTTATTCCAAATTGTAGTCTTTGTTTAATGAGTAGAGGACTTAAAATACTTATATTGGCTTTTCGAGTCTTTAAAACTAAGTTGTGTTAAGCTGAATTCGTGTAACTCTCTCTTGTTCTTATATTTTCAATAATAATAGTAATAGTAATCAAAGGGTATCCAACATTGCTTGTAATTCTAGCGTTGGTGTGCAAACCTGTCAAGCTCTATCCGACATGTTGTTGACAAAGTCAGCGTCGGTATATCTTGGTCTCATTTTATGAGTTGGACACCTAAGGATTACCGACATGTTACTGACAAAGTCAACATCGGTCTGCACAATCGGCCAAGCTCTGTTCCATCTGTCATGGGTGGTATACCTTGGTCTTTTAAGTTAGGTGTATGTAATTAATCATAAATTTTAATTTTTATAGAGATAGAGAATAAGCGATGATGCCCAAGCACTTCTAGACCTTATTGATTTGACTAGTCATACACAAGGAAATTAGAATACCACTTTGCGAACTGTGACAAGCAAACTAAGAATTTATTTCATGGCTGCACTATGTTATCAACCGAACCAACTGGTCAAAATAGAACATAACATTTGAAAACTTGAATTATATTGAAAATTTGTGACAAGTTGAGGTATCTAAAATAAAATCAACTGGCTGGAAATTATTAACTTAATTTGTTGTACCACTTTCCCGAAACAAGTCGTATGTTCATTTTTTTTGTTTTTATTTGCATATGTTCCTTGCATTCTTGATTATGGCGGTTCATGGGAGGATCACTTGCACTTGGTGGAATTCTCTTATAATAATAGCTAACAAGCAAGCTTGAAGATGTCACTGTTTGAATTATTATATGGCAGACCATGCAGATCTTCGACATGTTGGGTGGAGTCAGGCAATCGACTAGTCTTGGGCCCCGACATGGTTCGTGAAGCATCGGATAAGGTTTACTTGATTAAGAAGCGCCTATTGACTGCTCAGAGCCGACAGAAGAGCTATGCAGACCAGCGAAGAAGAAATTTAGAATTCTCTGTTGGTGATCGAGTATACTTGAAGGTTTCTCCATTGAGAGGCGTAATTCGTTTTGGGAAGACTGGAAAGTTGGCACCGAGATTCATTGGTCCATTTCCTATTCTCGAAAGGATTGGTACTCTCGCTTATAGAGTGCAACTGCCTGACTGATTGCCAGGGGTGCATGATGTATTTCATGTGTCTCAACTCCGCAAGCATGTGCATGATCCAGATCCGATTGAGGATGAATTAAATCAACAGGTCCTGGATATTACTCCGAATCTAACAGTGAGAAAAGACCCGATAAAGATCATTGGCAAAGAAACCAAAATTTTGAGGAATAAGAGGATCAACCTAGTCAAAGTTCAATGGAGTGGGGATCCTAGAGACTGTACTTGGGAGACAGAGGATAGCATCAAAAAGGCTTACCCCAAGTGCAGAGTGGACATCTCCGAATAACTCTTGTGTTAAGGTACATTTACCCCAGTTTACATTTTCCGTCTTGTTTCCTGCTTTACTTTGTTTCTTTTTCGAGGATGAAAAACTCTTAAGTGGGGGAGATTGTAACGACCCGGAAAATCCAAACCAAATTAAAATTTTTATTTTAAATAATTTAGTGGAAAAATGTGGCAGAAATTAAAATTTTCATTTTTAAATAATATTAAAGCCAGTGGAAATAGTCAATTTTCAAACGATCTCTGTTTTCGACAAAACAACTTTTGTTGGAATCGAAATGTCATATTATTGTTAGGTTTCAATTTTTAGAATTTCTGATTTATTATGAGAGCGTGGCGAAAGAAACAGTGTTTTGTTCAATTCGGTCAAATTTGATTGACTGAAAAATAGCCATTTTTCAAACAGTCTCAGAATCCGACGAAATTAGTCTTTTAGGACCGTATCGTCATAACGAAGCCAAATATATTTTTTCTGGATTTTTCTGAGTCCGTATGTGACCTTGGTGAATTTATTTATACGAATGAATTAATTTAATAAATGATTTAATTATTAAATTAAATAAAACAGGCCTCGAACAACCGTTTGGGCTAACGGGACCTGTCCCGTTGGATCCGGGATATGGGTTGTTGGCTAGGGGCACCTTCTGTTGGATTGGAATCTGAACGGTTTGAAAGTTACGGATTTTTTTGTAAAAATAACATTAAAATATTATATAATCAAAGAACCCGAGCCACTATCCATCTTCCATCGTCCAGCCGCCACTTTACATTCCATGGCCAGAAAAGCTCGCACCTTCCCCCTCTAAATTCTCCTTCATCCCCATAAATCAGACCCCAAGCCATACACCACCTCGAAAGCTCTCCTCTTCCTCTTTCCATCTGTACCAACCATCACCCGTCTCGTCGTCGGTAACCCGAGAACCGACCCTCCAAACGTCGGCCAAACAAACCGCCGCCCAAGCCACACGCTGCCACTGAGTGGGACCCCACCTCCAGCGTTCAGGCGCCGGTCCAAGGCCGACAATTTCCCCCTGTTCGATATGGAAATCGTTGCGTTGATTGATTGGTTTTCGGACCCAAAATTTTGAACAAAAACTGAAAGTCACGGCCGAGTTTTAGAAAGAGAAGAAAGGTTAACCCTTTGACTAATTATTTAATTAATTACTATAAAATTGTGTTATAACTTAATTAAATCATAACTCTTTCGTTCTAGCTCGGAATTCGGTGATTTCTGAAGCTGTGAAATCGTGATTCGGAGTACTACGCTTTAGAACTGATCGGGATTGATTTTGAACTACTTGGAATTTTATATCTGAATTGAAATAAGGTGAGATCTCTGAATTTTAATGATTAAATTATTTAAATAATTTACTTGCTATCCGAATAATTGTTGTTAATAAACAAATCTGCAATGTGATGATATGGTTAAATATTCATATGTTGATGGATGATGCAATATCTGCTTGTTTACTATTCTGTCAATTCAGATCTGTATGAATCACATATTTTGGTGAACCGTATATAGGAAATAAAGTGATCCCTTTTTACATTTAGTTGTCGATGAAACATTGATTATAGGAAATAAACAAAAGTATATTCCTTTTTTTTCTTATTTTATTTACAATCTAGTTGTAAATAAAATATTTGATCATTAGAAAAGTACAAATTCTGATCATTAGAAGAAGAACATATTTATAGTGGACATGTTGTATTAACATGTTTCCCTTGTAAATAAAAAGACACAATTTAATAACATGTTTCCTTTGTAGATAAAGGAATCAAATTTGCGATGAAATCTTATTTACATTTTTGCTATGTAAATAAAAGAACCAAATTAGCGATGAAACCTTATTTGCATTTTCCTTTGTAAATAAAATAATCAAATTTGCGATGAAATTTTATTTACATTTTTGTTACATAAATAAAAGAACCAAATTAGCGATGAAATCTTATTTGCATTTTTCTTTGTAAATAAAAGAACAAAGTTATCGATTGAACCTTATTGATACATTTCATAGGTAGATAAAAGGAGCAAGTTTAGCGATTGAATTTTATTTGCATTTCATATGTAGATAAAAAGAACAAATTTAGTTGTAAGTAAAAATTGTGATCATTAGAAAGAGATCAAATTTTGATCATTAGAAAATGAACAAAATTTGGATCATTAGAAAAAGTATAAAATTTGATAATTGGAGAAAGTACAAAAATTGTGATGCTATTTTATATACATTTATTTGTGTAAATGAAAAGAGCGAACACCTTATTTTCATTGTTATGTAAATAAGAAATAGAATAAGTTGCATTTATTTACATGTAGTGTAAATAAATAAGAAATAGAAAAGGTTATATTTATTTACATATAGTGTAAATAAATAAGAAATAGAAGAAGTTACATTTATTCACATGTAGAGTAAATAAATAAAATAAAATAAAAGAAAGAAAAAAAAAGGAATGTTTTATTTCCATTTAGTGTAAATAAAACATGACATAATAAAAAGGGACATTTTATTTATATCTAGTGTTGATAAAATATGACATAGAAAAGAATTACATTTTTGGTTTGCATTTTTAGGTGCAAATAAATCATAGAAAGAGATTACACTTTTTATTTGCAAATTAGTTGCAAATAAAAGACATGAATATGAAAAGTACCTTTCCATTCACTTTTTAAATATGAATAAAAATATGGGAATAAAAAGTACATTTTGTTTGCATTTCATATGTAAATAAAAACACCGTTTTAAAAAAAAAAGTGAATTTTTATTTGCAAACTAGTTGCAAAATAAAAACATGAATTTGAGAAAGTACGTTTTTATTTTGCAAACTAGTTGCAAATAAAAATAAGAATTTATAAAGTACATTTATTTGTAATTCAGTTATTAATAAAAATGTGCTATTGGAAAATACATCTTTATTCACCATTTAGATATGAATAAAAACATGAAATTAAAAGAAGTATTTTATTCGCATTTTAGGTGTGAATAAGAACATGAGTTTTAGAAAGTGATTTTTTATTTATAATTTAAAGATAAATAAAAACAGAGGTATAATAATGACATTTTATAATCAGGGTCGATGCGATTAAAAAAATACAGAAATTAAGAGCGACATTTTTATCATCACTTGAGAGGCGATAAAAAGAATGGATTTGTATAGTTGGAATCGCCAACGAGTTATATTTATATTTATATATAAATATAAATAATAAAATTAAACGAAACACGCATGGCAGTTCGCGTATCAGCAATCGTAACTTTAAACGATTATACCGAAAGATCCGACCGTTGGATTTTCCAAAACCCGGACCCGTTAGGACCGCTTTGGGAAGAGCTTTCCAACGATATAAAATTTGTCAAAATCTGACGGTTAGATTTCAAGATATGTGTAAATAAAAATCGGGTAAAAACAGCACCAGGGCAGCCCACTGACCCGAAGCGTCGTTTATTTATTTTGAGCTATTTTCAGATAAATAAAAATAGCGATAAATAGTTATAAATATATATGAAATGATTTAAATGATAATTATGCGACAATTATTTGAAAAGACCGGGTTTAACTCATTTCAAATAAGTGCACGGTGATTAAATCAAAGATATAAGAAGACGATGGTTGAAGACCAGCGATCTTCACATCGAATGGACGACGACTACTGATGCTTTGGATTGACTTGCTCCCAGGACGGGGTTGAAGCAGTAGTTGTCCGGACGAATGTGTTGATTGTACGGATAAGCGAGAACTTATCAGGTGTCTCCGGTTTCGTTCAGACCCAGAACGGACTTGTAAATGGATGCGTGTCTGACGTTGGAATTCATTCCATGTAATTAAATCGATTTGTATTAATATATGTCTGTTTGGTGGTGGAGAATTCATTCTCTGCTTAACACCCTGGTATATAGTAATAGTTGTCGATCACATGGCGTGAATTGTCAATGTGGCACGCCAAGATGCAATGATCAAGACCTTTGTTGAAAAGCAGGCCTTGTGGTTGATGATCAAAGCATAGCCTGTTTAGGCGTAGCTTTGAGTATAGCGTGACTTCGTGAGCCTCACACCCCGTTATGATTCAAAAACGGGATTAGGACTGCAGGGAGTGCACACGTTTCTTTCTAGCTAGGGGTAGTGTCAGTGCTTAAACTGGCTGGCATTTTACTTATGTGGATGTTGGATTGAGGTACCTCGGGTTTTATAGGTTGTTAGTGGCCATACTATAGGTTCAAAGGTACCGGGAAACATGTGTTCAGGAATTGCCAATCCACTAACGTTAGGTGGGGACCGACCCTGAAGATCCAAGGGTTGCCCATAGGTGTGATCCTGAGGCATTTGCTAGAGTGTCTCGAATCGGAGAGGACGATCCCTAGCCTCGATTTCAAGACGGAAACCAATTTCCAATACGACATTACGGTCTTGATTATAAACTTATATATGGCGACATAGTATATGGTACCTATGCTGTCTAGGATTGATACATTTATATTGAAGTATTTTAATACTGCTTGGACACTAATAATAATATTAAAATATTATTTTACACGTATTAAGCATGTTTGATCATCATAAGGGAAAACTCTATCCTCCTGTTTGCGTTGCATTGTGTGATAGGACTTGAGTCTTATGATGGTTTCATTTTTCAAAAGTCATTTCATTGTTTTTGTATAAACTTTATTAAATTATGCACTGGCAATCCAATGGAGTAAACCCGTTCCGCGTTAGCGGCGTGGTCCTATGATTCGCCAAAATTTTAGCTAGTATAGAAAGGTTTCTCATACCAGTCCTATGATTGACTCGATGTTTGTTTCACTTTGCAAACTCGGGTGCCCTCTCTTTACATGGGTAGCCAAGTGACAGGTTCTTAGGGAGACATTTTCTGGATTGAAGACTGCTTGGAAGGAAAAGACGAAGACTCTCTTTTATCTTTATCTTTTGCTTTAGAGACTTTATTCTATCTTGTATTTTTATTGTATGTCATGGAGTTTAGACTTATTTTCCTTTGAAACTTATTTCCTTTGATTCAGACTTTTATTTTGCTAAGTTGTATCCTGTAAACTGCGTACTCTGTGGTTCTGTTGATGTGATGTTTATGACTTATATCTTTTCCGCTGCAATAATTATGTGCAATGATATTATCTGAGATCTGTTGTTGTTATAAATATGTTGTATTCCAAATGATTATCCTAACTTTCGGTCAACGAAAGTTTGGGGTCATCACAGTTGGCACATATGATAACCCACCTCTTTCGATCCTGGGACTTATGGGTTATGCTCCAAATTAGGCGTAGTTAGTGTCTTTGCGAAGCTCTCGACTCGCTGATCGCAGCAAATCCTGTTTTGCGCGATTTCGAGTTCTATCACAAAGTTATGAATTTTCGAAGTTTCGTAATAATTAAATAATTAATTTAAATTATGAAAATTACCCAAAATTTCAACTTGCTCAGAATCGAACGTAGTTAGTGTCATTGCGAAGATCTCGTCGCCACGATCGCGGTGGATCTGAAATCGTCAGATTCTGAATTTGTATGAGAGAGATATACAATTTCAAAGTTTGAATTACAAAATTACCCCAAATCTCGGTCAAACAGCCCCTCACCATCTTTGACTGCCGTTTCCAGCCGCTTGGAGCCACCTGACATCACCGGACCACCGCCAATCTCTTCGTCTTAGCGAGACGCACCACCACCAAAAAGCGCCGCCCCTAGGGCTTCTCCGGTCATCGGGAAATTCGCCATGAACGAAAATCCATTTGCGGGTCCCAAAAGCCACACCTCTTATCCAAATGACCTGAAAATTTCTGAGCACCTTCTCCTTGTGTAGACGAAGAACTTTCGTGTTTGGCACTTCGCCTGATTCTTCCCGGATTGGCCGGAAATTGATCCTCTATGTTCTGAGCTCGCAGAAGTTTTCTTTTTTGCTCCAATTCAGTTTTTCTTGATTTCTATGCCCTTCCATCGTCTTTCAGATAAAACTTTCTGCGGCAAAGTTGTAGATCTTTGTCTCCTCTACAATTTCTCCCATTGCGCCATCCTCCAATTCTTCATGGTTTTGCCAGAAAACACCAAAATCTGAAACTGACTTTTTGCAATCAAACTCAGATCCCGGCGAATCTGTGCGACAATAGGTCTTGAATTTTTTGTGGTAGATAGAGCATATGAAGATGAACAAAACGCATAAAGGGTTTGGTCTAGTTTTGTTTTGATTTGGAGTTAAAATTGTTTAGTTTTAGGGTCTTTTGTGCAAAGAATATTTTTAGAGTGGAGGCCATGGAATATGAAGAAAATGAAGATGGAGGAGGCTATGTTATGTTTAGGGTTCAGCTAATGGCTGTTAAAAGATAATATATAGGCAGGTTATAAACTCAATTAGGCCAAATTACCCTTATGTACATATATTAATACATTTTTTTGGCCGCATTTCGTAGTTTAAAAATTCATGTTAACACCTACGAATTCCATTGTAATTGAAAATTGAAACATAAATATTCCTTGACATTACGGATTTAAAGAAACTGGTTTCGTCATTTTCCGAGCTCGTATGAATTAATAATGAATTTTTAAAGTCTGAAAATTGACCGTTTCCACTGAAAAATCAATTATAATTATATATTAATTCTAAAAATTCCAGAAAAATCATTTCTAGCTTTGTTTTGACGATACAACCCAAAAAAATTAATTTCGTTGAATTTGAAGACCGTTTGCAAAACTTCACTTTTCAAGGCGTATATATTTTATATTTAAAAATATATTTTTATATGAATAATTTCTGAAACTCAAAATATATAAGTGTTTATACTTTTTCAATGCTGAAACATCATTTTGAACTCAATGGAAGTGGTTTGTGTCCAAATTCATTCGTATGTAAAAAGTAGCGTTTTGGGTCCTATATATATAAACTTTCCCGTGTTTTTCTGATATCTTGATTTGGGCATAAATTTTGATTCCCGCTAGGAAATTTCAATTTTTCGGATTCGTTGGAAAGATATTTTTAAATAGATTCTAATATTTTTGGTTTTGCTAAAATCCGATTTATTTCGCATCCTGTATAGTCAATCAAAGTTAAAATTCAAATTTTCAAACTACCGCGCTATTTCTAACTCCTTTTATAATTTAAATAAAATTCATTCGTTTTACTTCGATTAAAATAAGTTTATAGTCGTTATTTTATAAAATAAATTATTTTAAATATTAAAGACCCATTTAAATAATTAAAATAAAAAATTTAAATTTGGCCCAAAATTCCGGGTCGTTACAGTAAATCTAATGTGAGGGGTCTAAGTGCATAATTAAAACATGTAATGTTACTAAGCGACGAGGTTAAGTAAACTAATGGTAGAAGTCTGCCCGGACCCGCCCGCCAAATCCAGCGTCCACAAGTGTAGGCTTATTGTGAGAGGTCTAGTGCATATATATAAGTATCTATAACAAGATATGAATAAATGGTAATGATGGTAATTAAATATCTAACTCGGAAAATAACAAAGGAAGGGATGTAATGGACTGAGTTAGTGCGATGCGAAGGAAAAGTGATGTATTTCCCTAAATGACCTATTTCTAAGACCGTGGGTGCAAGTAAGCCATAGTGAATAAAGTAAGAAAAAGGAAAGAAATAACTTGTCACCACGGATTTAGATGGGAATATGTTATGAAAATAAATCACTGATTCCTTCTATAAATCAAGCTAATAAGGTGCATGAAGTGTTTTCCTTAATAAAATAAGGAACATATATTATTGTGAATGAAGAATAGTGGGTTACAATAGTAAATGGTTTAAATGGGGAATGATAATAACCTATTATAAATAACATTAGTGAAAATGTTGTATAATATGTGGACTTGTCCTAGGGACAAGTGAAGATTATAACTTAGGTTATAATAAACTAGTAGGGAAATGGGATAACCGGTGAAATAAGATAAGGGGCTCTTAATTGTAAATTAAGTAATCAGTAAATGGGGAAGCCAGAAACCAATTGGTAAAAGGGGAAAATATATGAAATATAAGAAGTTGTACTTAATTATAAATTAAGTAATCTGTAAACTTGGAAGTCTGAAACCCACTGATAAGAATAACATGTTTGGACTTGTCCTAGGGACAAGAGGAAATTATAACATAGGTTATAATAAATGGGTAGAGACTTATTAATGTACCTTAGTTAAGATAACTAAGTTAATAAGTAAACGACGATAAGTTGTAGTAACGGTGTAAAATGGAATTATGATTAAATGAGAAAGAATGAGGAAAACTTATGAAATAAGTTATACGTAATCATAAATAATGACTGACGTGTTAACCAGAAAACATGTGAATTGAGATATACTTAATTACATATTAAGTAGAACATGTTATTGTAATGATGAAATCAAGAAAGAATATAAAAGAGATTGTGGATTACAGACCTTGGGCCCCAATCTAGAGAGTAACATGTTGTGGGCTTATTAATGAACTTAAATGGGTTAAGTTATATAAATGGAATTATTAAGCAAGAGGAACTTGGTAACATGATTAAGAATTCAATAGGAATGAGAATAACCAAGTTAAATGGAAACCTGATGAGGTAAGTCAAGCGTGTAAAAGAATGTTTAGAATAGGGTCTATCAACATATTAAAGTGAGGCGCTTGGACCAATCCGCACGTTTGAGGGTGAATAACCATACGGGGTAGATCATTGTGGTGCTAAAAGGCACGAGGGGAGCGCACATTTATCTGATTGTTCTGTCGGCTTCGAAGGACATGAAGGGGATGCATGCAGCTTCCTGAGATACTTAAGGTGCTCCTAGTGGTCCTTTGTGCGGTGGCAGATGTTTAGGCTATGCTCGTAGAGGTTAGGTCTGCACGTAACTACTAGGTGGGTGGGCCTTGACTACAAAAGTAACTATGCAGTCAGAACGCATTGACGCGGTGACACTAGGCTGATTCGACGGTTGCCTCAACGGGGAGACGAAGGGTCACGACCAACAAGGATAGTAGATCGTCAAATACCCGTCATTGACATCAAGTGGGATACGAAAAGACTAGAGCTAAAACCAATATACCATTCACCTTTCACTATCGGGGTAAGGTGGTTGAGAGAAGACGCCAAATGGATGTTTAAATTGTTTTCTTCAGGGGTAGTCGTTTAGCTCTTGTAGTCTTTACTAGTTGAGGGAGGGGCCGAGGTAGGGCCATAGCCACCGTGAAAACAGACCATAGGAATATCTGTATATATAGTCTCTTAAAGATGGGCCTGTACAGATATGGAAAAGCTCCCGACCGAGTTCCGTGTTTCTTGTATAGCCCTACCACGGAACTCGGTGCACATTAGAGGACGTACGGTTATGGAATCGAGCTACAATTGACGATACATATGTGGACAATCTGGATACATGCATGTCAGCTCTAGATGGTGTATCGTAGACTTGAGGGCATTACTCTAGTATAGAGTCTGATTCGATCAAAGGTGGCAATAGCATAGTAATCATAGATATATGTGGAACATAACATTGTTATATAGAGGTCCATACGTCACTACGATGCAGGATGAGGGATTGGGTATATTTCGATGGTGTTACGGTGGAGACCATGCGAGTGGGGTACCATGGGGTGTACCTTAATATTGGGGGTAGCTACATATATACTATATTAGGTTAATCCACTGAGAAGTAAATGGGTACGACGTGTGAGTAAGCCTTGAGTGCTGTTAACCCAAGCAACCTAATAAATAAGAGAATATGATTGAACGGTATATGTTGGATTATCCAAAGCGTATAATTTAAATCCAATCACCAGAACTTGTATTCTGACCCCCTCCTCATAACATACTCGCAGGTAAGATTTGTGGCATAGACATTATAGCTTTGGATACTGGTTAGGCAGTATTATTAATATGGTAAGGCTATATTTTGATTATATTTCATTTTATCCATTCCACTGTGAGATATTTTCTGAGCTCTAAAATGTTTTATGTCTCTGTATTTTCTACAGGGTACCAGAGCAAACCAATCCGAGTTTCGATAGATTGGAATTTTGAAATAAAATCGGTCTATCAGAATTCGGGCTGCTACATCTGGCATCAGAGCTTAGGTTTGGGATTCCTATATAAATAGTGAGTGAACTTATTTGTATTTTTAAAAATATAAATATATTATATATATATATACCTAGATCCATAGAGGAACCCACTAAATAGAAAGAGTATAACATGACTAGAAATGGGATGTTTTTTGTACACTGAAGGAATGAATATAGAAATCTGAGACCCTTAGATAATTTGGATAGAGAATGTACAATGTACTTTGTATGGAAGGAAAGTGAATCCCATATAATTAGTATTTTGGGTTAGTGGGCTTGATAACCTTAGGAATTGGAAAAGGTTAAAAAGAGAAAAATGGATTAGGAATATATATAATTGAGAGAATTGGCCTTGGGGAGTGCCTAGGAAAGCCTGGAAAATTGGAAACCTTCTTTGATTCTAACCCCTTGTTAACTTTTAAGAACTTCAAATTATAAAAGTTTTGGGGAAATGGTTTATGGTGTTTTCAATTTTTAATCTTAAAAGTTATAGTTTTTAATATGTAAAGTATATATATATTAGGTTTTGAAGTAAAATGGGGTATATTTTGTAAATATTGACTTCTTTCGAAAAACTTTATCTAAATTCAAATTCTCTCAGTAAAAGATGCATATTATAGAGCATGTATAGCTTGTTAATTTTCTTGTATACAAGAATCTTTAATAAAGGAAATTTTGAAGCCTCTATTCTTATGATAATCCTTTTTGATAAATTACTTTGAGTGGACAAAACAAGTTGTAGAAATTAAGAATAGAGTAGATGGTTGCACCTTGAAGTAAGAGACTGAACTGACCTTATAGGTAATAACAAGTTATAAACTCGACTGAGGAATAGTTGTCCTTATCTACTCCAGTTTTTGTGATTTGAAAAAAAAAATTATTTACATTTTTTTAAGATGACATGTTTTTATGGTTTGGCAAAAGCAAGTTTTGATGAGGAAAATAAAATTTAGACACCTTTAAATTTTTGGAAGAGAGTTTAAATGAAAAGGCCAAACCATGTTTTGGAAAGTATGGAGTAGGTAAGGATTAGAGCCTAGGAAAGACGGGAAGAGTTTTGAGGCTATGAAGTAAATAGCAAGAATTATCTTGAAAAAATGGTAACTTCCCGTAAAATGCGTAAGCATTGGAAAGCCTAGGGTGTTGCTTGAAATCATCATTGGTACATAGCTAGAATTAGTAGTGACTACTAGATAGTAAAAAGGGTAAGTACATGTTTACATCCTGTTGCTAATTTTCATGTTAGGGATAAAACCCGATACTACATTTTTGTTGGGATCATTCCATTATTTTTTTCTTGTTGGGTAATTAGGGTAACACCTAAAACTATCGTGGATCTCGTTGTTTGGACTTTTCTGTCTGAGGGCGGACACAGTCCCGAGATTTTTGGCCCTTAGTAATAGCTGTGTAAGGGTATCTGTTCACGTGTTTTAGTTGAATGACTAGAAGCTTATATAAATTTAAACTTAGATCAAATAATTAAATAAGCTAAGGAAAGATAAAAGGTACAACTAAAAAGGAAACAACAAATTCAGTAAAGCAACAAACATGATAAGTTATGAGAAAAGATGGATAAGATGAAAATTTCCAAGATAAGATGAAAAAGAAAATTAGTAACCAAAGAAAATTTTCTTATGTGGGCTGTGCTTAGATAGGAAAATAGGGAATCCTTATAAATAGTTGCGACGAAATTTCCTAAGGGTAGGAGAATGTAAAACCCCACATTTTTAACTTAAGATAATAAAATAAGAATAGCTTAATTAATATTCAGAATTAAGTAAAACGAACTGCGCCATTGCTTCCATCTCGAATTTCGGGTCAAGATAGACACTTGGTTTTCATAAATCAGACATCGTATGAAGAAGTTATTAAAGTTCGAAGGTTGTATACGCGTAGGAAGAATACATATATACATATATATTAGGTTAAGAAATTCAAAAATAGGTCCAGAAATTCAAAATTCAAAATTTAGGAAGGTGGTATATTTCCCGCCTAGGGGTGTGTACCCCCCTAAAGGGGGTGTCGACCCCTGGTCGACCCCCAAGTGGTGGATCGACCCATGGGTCCCTGGTCGACCCCCCAAGGGGGGTTGACCCACCCGCGGTAGATTTTGGCAGATTAGTTTTTTTTTTAGATTTGGACGTTTCTGATGGTTTTTAATCAAATCTGAGGGTCCTGGTTTCTCTAATACACCTATAAATAAGACTCTGGAGTTAACCTTAAACCTCATATTTATGAGGCTACACTGAAGCTCTGTTGTTTTTCCTCTTCCTCCCCTAATCTATTTATAAAATTTAGGTTATTAGTTTAGGTAAAATTCTGAATCTAAATCTGGAGGAGAGGAACCTATGCTTGTATATGGGTGTTCAGATCTCTTAACGAAGTGAGGTAATTCCTAATTCTGGCCTATTTTTAATTCTTTTCTCTTGCTTCTTTTTCTTTCTTTCTTTCAGTATAAAGTTATGAATCTATGGTTGTTAAGTTCTGAATCAAATTAGGGGAAAAACATGGAATGATAGATCTGGACCAGATCTGGGATTTGGATAGCTTACGAGGTGAGCGGGTTTAAGTTATAGCCTTTAGATAATAATATGTTACCGTTTAGCATTCCCCTTTTCATTAATTGCAAAATTACCAGGTTAATTATAAATTATTGTTAAACAAGTTGAGATGTTAATATGAATAATTCATACGTTGAATCAGTTAAAGTGTTGGAACGATTACATGTGAAATAAACTTGTTAGAATATGGACAATGATTACTTTTGCCATAATTATTTGATTCACTTATGGAATATTATTGAGTAAAAACAACATGTTTAACTTGTTAGATTTGAATAACTACCCGATTGAATGTTTACATGTCAAAATTGGATTAAACATATGTTAAAAAGGACATGTGACAAAAAAATAGGCATAACTGGACGACATGTAAATTAGATTACCATAAACTAGATTACAGTAAAAAAGGATAATATGCCTAAAATTTACATGAATGGGAATAATTGTTAAAGAACGAACACGCCTAGAGTCATAGTAATTTGACACTGTAGCACTCTTAGACACCAGGTTAGATTGCACTTGTGATAGAAGTCTACCTGGAACCGCCCGGCATATCCAGCATTCACAAGTGGTAAATCTAATGTGAGGGGTCTAAGTGCATAATTAAAACATGCAATGGTACTAAGACACGAAGTTAAGTCAACTTGTGGTAGAAGTCTGCCCGGACCCGCCCAGCAAATCCAGCATCCAAAAGTGTAGGCTTAATGTGAGAGGTCTAGTGATGTATTTCCCTAAATGACCTATTTCTAAGAACGTGGGTGCAAGTAAGCCACAGTAAATAAAGTAAGGAAACGGAAGTAAATTACTTGCCACCACGAATTTAGATGGGAATACGTTATGAAAATGAACCACTGATTCCTTCTATAAATCAAACTGATAAGGTGCATGAAGTGTTTACCTTAATAAAATAAGGAACAAATATTACGGTGAATGAAGAATAATGAATTACAATAGTAAATGTTTTAAATGGGGAATGATAATAACCTATTATAAATAACATTAATGAAAATGTTGTATAATAGGTGGGTTTGTCTTAGGGACAATTGAAGATTATAACTTAGGTTATAATAAACTAGTAGGGAAATGGGATAACTGGTGAAATGAGATAAGGGACATTAAGTAATCAGTAAATGGGGAAGCCAAAAACCGGTTGAGAAAAGGGGAAAATATAAGAAGTTGTACTTAATTATAAATTAAGTAATCTGTAAACTTGGAAGTCTGAAACCCATTGATAAGAATAACATGTTTGGACTTGTCCTAGGGACAAGAGGAAATTATAACATAGATTATAATAAATGGGTAGAGAGACTTACTAATGGACCTTAGTTACGAGAACTTAGTTAATAAGTAAACAACGATAAGTTGTAGTACTGGTGTAAAATGGAATTATGATTAAATAAGAAAGAATGAGGAAAACTTATGAAATAAGTTATATTTAATCATAAATAATGACTGAGATGTTAACCAGAAAACATGCGAATTGAGTTGTACTTAATTATATATTAAGTAGAACATGTTATTGTAATGTTGAAATCAAGCAAGAATATAAAAGAGATTGTGGATTACAGACCTTGGACCACAATCTTGAGAATAACATGTTGTGGGCTTATTAATGAACTTAATTGGGTTAAGTTATATAACTGGAATTAATAAGCAAGAGGAACGTGGTAACTTGATTAAGAATTCAATATGAATGAGAATAACCAAGTTAAATGGAAACCCGATGATATAATACTGGTAAATATTTTGATATAATACCGGTAAATAACCACTGGAATTCCAAACTCAATGAGTGTACCAAGAACTATTATGGGATGAATCTCCAAGTAAAGGAGTTTTTATTCTAGGACACTATATAGTGCATATTTTGATATGGTAGTTATAATTTGTAAACATAATATCATTTTACTGATTATAAGTTACTAGTTACTTGCTACAAACTGTCCATTTGGGGATGTCAGTCAATCGAGCATGGAGAGCTACTTGAACATTCTTGTTTTGGGTTTCTGCATGAATTAGTTTGTTGCACCTTTCCAAATATAGTTGATACTGGACCATCCTTTTTGATGCATATAGCACCAGACCAACCTTTTATAACCCTTTAATAATATTTTGTTGCTCCTTATCTAAGGCTTTTGATTTTGTCTGTATGTACGAAGTGTAAATAAAACATCAACCTATACAGAATTCTACTGCCTTTATAGATGCATAACATATGCTAATAAAACATAGATTCAATCAACCCCTAGAATTCATAAAGAAAATCTCTAGTATTCATCTGGAAACAAAAATGCATGCAATGGATAATGAATTCTCAATGCATATCCACCCATACGATGCATTTTATTATGCATATCAACTATTTGTTAGAAAATAGAATATGTACACATCTACAAATAGATCGGAACATATATGCAATAGTTATAGGCTTAGAGTTTACTATTCATGATGTATAGCCGTGCAAGTTATCTTGCAATGTACCCATGTAACCTTTGCTCCCCTACAGACAAAATCAGCGTCATCTTTGCCACAAAAAATTTGGCACTCAAAAAGTATAATTCAACTGCATCTGCTTGTCTTTTGGCTTGGCAAGCATACAAAACATACTTTTGCATAAGTTCGGCATGATTTCCTATCTGCATTTGTGTGAACAAATGTACTTTTTATTTTTTTAGAATGAAACAAGTTATAATGGGGGTCAAAAGTTATAGTTTTATATCCAACCCTAAAACAAAATAAATTAAGTCCAGAATTTTCTCTATACGATCAATATGACTATTCCTGCACTAAGAAAAATGTGTTCAAAGAAAAAAATATAGAATATAACTCCATAATACTTCGTAAATAAGATGAAGAACAAAAATGAACCACAAGCATCGCAAAGTCAAAAATGTGTTTTGGAATGATATTATGTTTGTTTGCTTGCTTAATCGCATTTGATGTTCCGATAGATCCTCCTCATAAAAACTGTTGAACCAATATAGCCCACAACACCGCATAATATTCCAAGCCATGAAAGAACATCAATGTGTAGCCGAAGTAGAAGCTAGTCTGGAAAAAGCCAAACATTTTGGAGTAAAGGTAGACACAGACAACAGTTGAAGCAGCACAGAAAAACAAGGTCCGTTGCCAATGATAGTTATCGGCATTAAACAAGAAATACATGTTGACTATTGTAACACGGACGGTTACAATTAGGAGTATCAGGAACACCAAAAGCATGAAACCATAGATATAGTAAACCTTGTAATTCCAAAAACAAATGAAGAGAAATATATCTCAATGAAAATGCTACCAAACGGAAGCAGACCTCCCATGAGTGAAATGACAGAAGAAGTGAGATACCACTTTTTCTCAGGAATAGGACGAGGAATAGTTTTCACATGGCATAGATTGTTAGGGGTTCCACTCCAATTACCACCCACAACTGTACCTAAAAGCGCAAGAGGGAAGGATATTAAATCCCAAAAGCATAAATACTACAACCATGGTGCCAAACGGAATTGCTACGAGTGAACCGTAAAAGATAGCAACAATGTTGAGAATGAATCCAATTCCAAAACAAAAAAAGGGAATAGAGATGCTGTTAGAATCATCGCCTTTATCCAGCTTGTCCCACCATTCCTTGAGTAAAGGCCGCCACTTACATTGCCTGCAATGAATGAAGTAAAAACATAGCACACTACGGAAGTAGTGACAATAGAACCTCGCCCAATATATAACATGCCAACAATAGCCAAGACAACCACAAGTAGGATAAGCAGTGTCAACTGAGCACCAGTCCCAACCAAAGCGGAAAGAAGAACTGAATCACTAGGAGGTCTGAATACTCCATGAACAAGTTCCTACCCATATTCTTCGAATTCGCTGACATTTCTTTCCATAGACTTCAGATCATCATCTTCACGGGCATATTTCGCATAGTCATTTCTATGCATTCTCATCAATATCGTGGAAACTAAACCCGTAGGGAAAATTACCATCATAAACAAATTGAAAATGGAGAACCAACGAATTTGGTGCTCGAAGAAAGGATAGTCTAAGTAAACATCAAATCAAGCTGCAAATGCAATATTTGATGGCATCTATTTTACCTAATATGTCAAATCAACTTTTTTGCTTGGTTCTAAGAGCTTCGAAGATTCTTCAGTGAGATTGACATGGATTATTTGGTTTCCATTATACTTCACAAGTATATTCTTGTGAGTGAAAAGATAATGTGTGTCCTCATTGTTTTTATCAGCCTCGCCAACAAAACCCCAAAATGGCAAATCATCAACAAAAAAATTCAAACCAATAGGAGTTTTCTATTGCAGTAGTGACCCGCTGCAGCTTTTCATCATCAAGTTCAAGAGTACAAATGGATACCTTGTCAAATTTTTTTGAAATTTAATATCAATCTGGCTGCCAATAATAATTGCCTTTTAGAACCTCACCATGCCAACCCCACTTATGTATAGGGTTTTCTCCTAACTGGCATAACGAATGTCAACTAGTTCTACCAATTCACTAGCGAACAATACATAAAACGAAGTCAACAAAAATTTAAAACCTTAATAGTATTCAACCTTCAAGCTTCTTATTGATAAAAAATAGAACGTTTCTATGCTATAACAGATATTCATATTACCACATATAATTGACCAACTTATAATCATGTAAGTTTTGATTTGCTTTGCACATAAAAAACTGGGATATACCTAATCAAACATTTACTGCCGTGAGTTTTAGATGATGCTTGCTGTGAGTTTCAGATAATATTGAACAACAATCAACCAAAATTAACATTATCGCCATAGACATGTTTTCAACCAAGCGTTGGTCATAAGAGAAACAAGATAACACACATACAACAACAGACCAAGCATCACAGGTACGATAACGTAGTTTTTTCTTTGAATCCATACAGCGCGGTGCGTTCTCGGTATCAGTTTTAGATCTTGGCACTTTGAATTCAGGCGACAAGCCAACGACATCAGTTTTAGGCAGCATCGTTTGATTCCAAGCGACGACGATCCATTATCAATGTTAGCTGCGACCAGATCCTTCAGGGAAGAAAAGAAACTCTATCGACAATCAATCTTAGGTTGCTTATTGTTCTAGCCAACGGGGGTTGCTGAGTTGGCGAGCCAGTTATAATTAAGGGATTGAGTTTGTTCTAAGCAACTGTGGTGGTTGCATTATAAATAAATTAGAACTTCAAGGATTTAGCGATGAATGGGTTGAATGAAGAAGTTTGAAGTAGGAAAGGAAGTGGATTTAGGTTTTAGACATAAGAATTAAGAATTTCAAGGATTTACATTGTAAAGCGGTACCATGAAGTAGGAAGATAAAATATAAGGCGGGAAGTAAATTTTACTGACCGGCTAAACAAAAAATAATTATTAGATTTGGTCACACGTATACCAGGTACAAATTAGAATATTTGCGCATCATTAGTTACGGTTGCAAGGCTCCAATATACATTACAACAAATTTTGTTTTAAAAAATAACTTCTCATAGAAAATTCAAAATTTTACTTTAAATTTTATGAATATTTCAAAATTGACTCTTTCTCTTATAGTGCTAAAATAGTAATATTTATTTAACTGTAATTATTAATTATTAAAAATTAATAACTAAATACTAATTCTTAATTGTTAAATGTTATTTATATTAAATGTTAAACATTAATCATTAAGTGATGGTACCGATTACTAATTATTTAATATTAACTGTTTATTTGTTAATTATTAAAAGTAATTAATGATTATTAACTACAATTTATTGATAACTAATAATTAAATATAATATTAGAAATATAAAAATTAGTTATTAATGATAACCAGAAACTATTAATTAATTCATAATTACTGCTATCAAACACAAATTATAAATTAATCGATACAAGAAATTATTATTAATTATTAATTACTCCTTAATAGTAATATTAACCAATTATCATTTATTTATTTATTATGAATTTATTAATTAATTAATATTTAAACATATTCATATTTCAAATTAATTATGAATTATTATCCATTAGTTTTTTATTATTAATTATTATTATTTAATAATTATCCATTTATTTTATTATTTTTTAAATGTTAATTATTATTATTTGCTAATTATTAACTATTATTATTTAATTATCAGTTATAAATATCACTTTATAATACGTAAATTTAATTATTAATCTTAATACTAGTAGTTAATCATTTAATAATAACTATCTAAAATTAATTATTAAAAATTAATCATTAAAAGCTGATACTTATATTTAATAATATGTTTTTCGCAACTGGCATTGCCCCTTGTAAAAAATACAGTTATTGCTAGTGGCAAAAATAGTTGCTAAGGATATTTATTCACAACTAGCTTGTAAGCGCAGTTGTAAATAATACGTTTGTTGCAACTGTTATGGAAGCACAAATGCTAAAAGTAAGTTTTTGCTACAGGAAGGGAAGCGCAGTTGCTAAAAATATGCTTTTCGCAACAAAAAGAAAAGGCATGTTGCTAAATCTCATATATTGCAACTACTACAATAAGTTTGTTGCTAAATATCGTTTACTGCAACTATCATGTGTGCATGTTGCAAATAGCTGGTTGTAATAGGGTATTTTTCTTGTAGTGTAATGATGTTTTAAACCTATATAAGTTGGATTATATGGTGATTGATTGAGTCTTCTTCCAAATTATATATTAATTGAATATTTAGTAATTAAATAATAAGAGAAAAATAAAAGTTTGAATTCATAATCCAAAATGATTTGAAAAGATAGTTTAAGTAATTACGAATAGTTTTCGTAAAGATGGAAAATTTATTTGAATAAGTTTCAATTAATTAAGGCATGTTCAAATTTAAAATTTAATTTGAATAGTAACTTTAAAAAGTGAAGTTCTGCTTGGATACGTAGAAAGTGTTTTAACTAGATTTTATCATCCAAACTATCTTATTTTTTATGGGTTTCAGGAAGGTTTGGGTTTCAAAAGATAAAGTTTGAAAAATAATATTACTTTAATGATTCAAATCATATTATAATATATAAATAGTGAATATTTGAATTCAAAGTTAAATATTGGAAATATAGTTTTTAAAAGTTATTATATATGATTTATATAATTAATAAATTATTTCAAAAGCAATTCGACTCGATTTTAAGTATAAGTCGATGTTTGGTCTGAATAGGACTAGTCACACAATAGTAGTTTGCGAATTTCGACCGTTGACTTTAAATTAACGAACCAGGAAATCCGACCGTCGGATTTTCCCAAAACAAAAAATGTTTTGTTCCAAAACAAAAGATATTTTAAAAAGAAATTTTTTAATGCGACGTTTAGATCTTGAAATAAGTCCAAATTGAATTTGAATAAAAATCACACTGGTGCAGTTTGGGACCTAAAATTGGATTTTTATGAGATAAGCTATTTTTAAATTATTAAAAATAGGGAAAATTATGATGAATCATAAAAAATTGTTTCAAAATGATTTGGATTGAATATAATAAGTTTTGAAAAGATAAATAGCTATTTAACGAAAATGAGCTGATTTTGCAACATTATGTGTGATGGATTTATGGGTCGGGTAGAAATAAAAAGGTTTGACATAACCAATGTTACCCAAAGGTTGTGGAAACATATCTAAAGGATTAAAACGAGTATTTTAATATATTTTGGTACTTGAAAGTATTTAACAAAGTTAACTTTCCCAAATAACAAAGTAAATTAGAATTGTGTGGGAATCGATTTGGTGATAATTGAGATGGGTCTCTATGGATGAAGACCTTTACTATTTAAGGAATTTAAAAGGCTTTATCTTTGTTACGCTTATAGTATTAGTCTGATATGGGAATTCATACCGATTATGAGCTGATATGATTTCCATGAAGATTTCATTTAGAATGAAAGTATGATTTGGGTTTATCTCGAATGATGTCTTTATAAATGTTGTTTTTAACCCATTTAAAGGAAAAGATGATTTTCCAAGTTAAGTTAAAGAGTAATCTTTATTAAATTTGAATATAAAGATTAAATGAAAGGGTTTCCCCTAGCAAATGATAATGAGAACAAAGTTTAAGGATCGCTTAAAAGAAGATAAGCGTGTTTTTCGTGTAAAGATAAGATTGAATCTTAAATAAGATTTTGGGATAAAAACAGAAGTTGGAACTTGATCATTTTATTGTTGAGATGGGCGATCTTCTGGGTGTTTGATCTGATGTTGATTTAGGCCTTTAGGGTCATACACTTGATAGATTATTCTCTTGGCTTTGTGCAGTTGAGAACTAATTCTGGTTTATGAATGGTTTTCCTTAATGATAAGATTGAGAAATCATAAGTACAATTTTGGGCTAGAGATGTGATCAGAGAAAGATAAAGAAATTTACCTTAATCAATGAATTGATTGGGTTCGGGTAAATATGTTTTCTCGTAAAGACAAATGAGATGCTTATTCAGATTTGGAATAAAAAAATGGAATTAATAAAGGTAATTAAACTTACCAAAATACTAGGGCAATTAGATATGGAGAACTGCTTGTTTTGCTCTGTGGGATGAATAAGATGGGAATAGGATAATGATTCGAGTAAAAGAATATTCTAAAATAGAATGAGACTCGTGATACCCTATATGTCTATTGATTTTAAAGATGCACTAGTTATTCGAAAAGACTAGGTTTCAACCCATTGCAAATAACTATACGACGTAATAAAAACAATTGAAAACGGCGATGACTATGATTGAAGACCAGAGATCTTCCCATCGGATGGATTGCACATTGATGTCTCAGGTGGCCACCCATTATAAGATTTAAGTAGAAGCGATCTGACCGTACTTGAAGCGATTCAGATTGCAAGAGATTATGCACTCAGGCGGGGTCATGGAATAAAGTGCCTTTGATTTCGTTAAAAACCCAAAACGAACTTATAAATGGATGTATGTCCGACGTTGTATTTTACAGCATAATAAATAGGTTTCTATTTATGATATATCAGCTAGGTGGTAGAGGATCTATTCTCTTTGCATAACACCCTCCTCTGAGACATATGTACTCAGTGGGTTATATATTAATAGATACCAGTTATATGTTGTGAATTGACAGTGTGGCATGCTAAGTGTTTCTGGCAGATAGATCAAAGCTTTTGTTGAAAAGTGGAGCTTTGTGGAACGTGAGTTCAGGGACTTACAACCCGAAAATGAGCTGAAATAGAATGAAGTACCGCAGATTTAAGGACAAACTTTTCCTTCTATTTGAGAAGCGATGTTATTGTATGGAGCCCAGGCAATTTACTTATGTGGAGATGGATCGAGGTCCCTTAGATAATGGTCGGTTACGATCGGAAGATGTTATATTTAGGAGAAACTCAATATACACCTAGTATAGATGGGTCGGCTCTGTCGCTACAGAGAAAGGAATCATATGTTGGTTTCTAGGATATCGCGCTAGAGGTGTACCCGAATCGGTTAAGGAAGATCCTTTGCCTTGGTCATTGTTAGAATCTTACCTCCAATACGAACCTTTATGGTTTTAGTTGTAATTTATGTATGTAGACGTAATATATGGGTACCTACATCTACTAAGATTTATACATTTATTTTCGGAAGTGATTTCTACATTAGACATTAATGATAATTGTTACTACCAAAAATTAACTCCGAGACAGGATGATGGTGAAGGGGTATCGGACCATCACTAACAAAGAAAAGTAACCCGCAAGTAAAATCTAAGCATAGAGTAAAACCGAGAGCCTAAGAGAGACATCCGAAAGGGCAAACAACTGGCACCCTCAACAAAGAAGGAGTCTCAAAATCCAGCATGAAGAGAAGTTACCGGCATGAAGGATAACCGACAAGAAGTCATCTGAGACCAAGAGCTAATAAAGAGGAAAGCAAGGAATATTACAACTAGATACCTAGAAGGATGAGAGGGATATCAACATTAACTCGCTTAATGCCGATACATCAAAGAAAAAGAGCATAAGGGGATCATCCGGAAGCCATCTACCGAGACCACAACCAGATAGTCACCAAGAGGCCACTTTAATAAGTAACTAATAAAGTACCCAAAGAAGTCCTCTAGAAAGCCGAGACACACTTCAGGAGTCTACTGAAAGGAAAGCCAGAACCTCGAAGAGAGACAAGCTGTCCACACTAATCTGCTTAGTGTATACAGCAAGAGGGGCGACGGATCCGGAAACCACTCACTTGAAATATGGAGGCAGGTTATACGAAGAGTAAATAGCAACTCCAAAAGCTCATGACCGAAAGTGGATTTGCAGAAGCTAGTGTCTGGAAGCTCACTTCTGGAAGCCTAAAGCCTTCCTAAAGCTATCCATACTGACAAGCTTGGTATCGATACAAAGAAGACAGACGTGACATCAAAAGAGAAGTTCCAAAGACCGGGACCATCCTTCCAAGAGCCGGAACCGCCATCTCAAAAGTGTTAAGCAAAGCCAAAAAAGCGATCGAAAGTTAAGCACCTAGAACCAAAGGGAAAGGCGGCAGACATGGGTTTCTGCTGGCCCAATGACAAAAGGGGGCCCGATTAGTCTATAGATAAGACCCCAGAGGTTTCATTTCGCGGACCGATTTCTCATTTCTGATTCTTGTGCTCATTTACTCTAGAGTAAACCCTAATTTCTAAATCAGTTTGGGAATTTCTATTGTAATCACTCGTGTACTCTAAATCAAAGATCAATAAAGAATGGTTCGACACTTAGCGTATTTTCTCATGAGTTTCCAATCTGATTTCTCAGCTATTTCCTACACAACTTGCTATAGACTTCCTACATAGCTACGGGGTCCTGCCCAATCCTAGACTCTTCCTCAATGTTCTTGCAGATCCCCTTCCTACAAGCCATTTGGCCTTTTGTTAAGGGTTGTGTTTAGGGAGCCTTTGTCCCAAGATAATTGTTAGTTCTTAAGCCATTTAAACATAATGCTCACCCCACTGAGGGAAGAGTAGCTAATCTTCAGGCTCAAAAACCTTGATATCTAGGAAATGGTGAACTAACTCGAACTCGTGAAAGCTAATCAACCTCATTTTCCTCTTAGATCCACTTCCTTAGACCTATCTCCGGTGTTGACGAAAAATATCGTTAACATTTTGGTGCTAGAAGGAGGGCCGAACCTATAACCTTGTGGTTAATAGCAAACCATATCTAACTGTACTGCTCCGTCCGAGGTTGGACTAGGCTTTGAAATAGCAGAAATCATGAATAGAAGGTCTCTACGAGTAACTAGTGAGTTTCCCATGGTTGCATCAAGCATTAATAGGCCACAGACATTCGAAAAGGTCAAGTTAGAAACCTTACGCATTGAAGATAAAGAAGGAGATGTAAAGCCTTATGATCCTGATCATTGGTGCATAAACCCTTTCCCTTTGGGACCAACCCCAATCTTTGGCCTAAGTAATTTCACAACATAACATAATCCCTTTCTTCGTATCAAGCAAACCATCCAAATGTAAGCTAAAGGAAAAATATTTGGGCAAAGGACTAAAAAAGGTTTCGCTTATCCTACTGCAAAAGGGTCCAAAAGGAGTATGCCCTTGCATCAAGGCATGGCTAAAAGAAAGTTTAAGGACAAAAAGGAAGCAATGGAATCGGGTGGTAAAAGGGCTAAGTTCCAACATCGAAAGAAGGCCTTCAAATCAAGATTACCAAAAGGTTGTACTACCGCGATTGAGGACATCTACTCTCTAACTAAGCGTGAGTTGGAATTTTGGCCTTCATTAAAGAAGAAACCCAAGAATGAAACCAAGTTGGGAGGGCCATATTGCTACTAACATATGATGAATGGACATGAGACCAACTATTGCAGAGTTTTAGAAGGAAAGATTATCAACTTTTTAAGCCAAGGAAAACTACATAGATATGTAAAGAGAACATGGCTAACTATGACAATAGATTCTTTGAGAGAGTAGATTGTCTACCTAATTACAAGGACGGAAACCCCCTCAAGACTTGAAATGCCCAAAGGTGGGTCAAATCACAAATGGATAAAACCCTTGTCACCGCCGAGTTGGCCAGGGCAAGGCACTTCCTGGAGGGAAGTAGGGTGTAAGCCTTTTTCCGCACCTAAATCAGAAAGGGCTAGGTTAAAGCATAAAAAAGGTAAGCCTCTGATTGACAACAGAAATGGTCGTGATAGAACATCTAATTAGCATGCTCCGCCTCTGCTCGTAGAAGAGTACGCCCTGCTTCTACTATGAACTAAGCACGTCCTACATCTGCTTGCAGAAGAGCACATCCTACCTCTGCTTATGTTCCACGTTACCCATAGAAGGGAACACAAACTCCTATCATTGCCTACGACAGTCAGGATTGGGCACCCCTTGGGGGGGTAGAGTGTAAGCCCTTATCACCGCCTACGATGGTCAGGGTAGAGCATCAAAAGAGTAAGCCTTAATTCCGCATCTACGATGGCCCGGTTTAAGCACCTAAGAGCTGATTATCGCCTACGATGGTCAGGATAAGGCGCCTCTTAGAGGGAGGTCGGGTAAGTCCTTGGGCTTCGCTTGTGGATAATCTAGCCAAGCGCACCGAATGCACAGCCCAGAGAGTGGCCAACAAAGCACGTACATCCTCTGCTTTGATAACCAAAAGCCCAGAGAGTGGCTTAAGAAGCACGTACGTCCTCTGCTTCTAAAATCAAACCCAGAGGGGGAACAAAATTAATTATTAGAAATAGGTTTCTGGTCTTCTATTAAATGCCCGAATCTGGGTTAGTTCGGATCTTCTATTGAATACCTAAATATGGGTTAGTTCGGTCTTCTATTAATTATTCGAATCTGGGTTATTTTGGAACTTCTCTTAAATACCCAAATCTGTGTTAATTCAAGATTCCTATTAGGATACCAGAAGTGAGTTCCTGGTTCTCTATTAAGCAACCCGAGTCCGGGTTGGATCTAAAAGCTTTATTATTATCGGGGGGGGGGGGGGGATTCTCGGACTTCATCCTAAAATGATGATTTAAAAGCATCGACCAAAGCTTCTGGTCATTACTAGAAAGAGCGCACCAGCCATCTACTGTTAACAATCTCATTTGGGTCACAAAGACTTAAATCTTCGCTCCTAGAGAGGGATCAACAAAGCAGAACTTAGAGGGAAATTAAAATAGTTTTATATGATAATGAACCTTTTCTGGTTTATGTTTATTGATAGTGAATAAATCAATAAATTGGTCAAATAGTTTTGTTAAATTAAAATAGCAGTATAAATTAACAGTTCTGGTTTATGTTTATTTCGGTACGAAAATATCGATAAAATAGGTTTAATATGGTTTAAAATTAAGGGTGCGTTTTTTACAGGTCCCTATTAAGTTTCAAAATATAAAAAAAACCCGGTGATAAAAATAATATAGAATACATCCCTATTTTTGAATTTCCGCTAAAAAAATTCCAGATCTACCCTTATACACCTAAAAACATATCCAACAACTGTTTGTCCTCATTTACTCAGTCTATCGCTCCTATTATCTCGCTCATAAACTAAATCCTACAATTCTGGAAAACCGTCTATCACTCCAACAACATTTTTTTTTTTTTACTTTTTTTGATTTTTATGAAAAACTAGAGAATTAGATACATATATTACGTAAAATTGCATACATATATTAATATTGTGCATAAAAAATTATTAGTTTTGCGCAACAATGAAGTAGACGTGCATAAATTAATATTATACAGAAATAAATAATTACTTGAATGTAGGGACTACAATTTTTTTATTAACATTTTTGATTTTTACGAAAAACTAAACAATTACATACAAATGTTACTTAAAATTGCATAAATTTATGCAACTAAGTGAAATAATTGCATCCGTATACAAAACTGTACTACATAATTGCTGAAACAAAAGAAATGACAAAAAAGTAAATACATATAATTATAACAAGATGCATATATATATGCACATAACAGAAATATGTGCATACATACATGAAAATTTTCATAACATTTACATGTACTACATCAAAAAATAAGTACAGACCACATTTACATGTACTACATAAAAAATTTCAAAACATTTACAAAGCAGAGATGATGGTCTTTTGCAGAACAAGTAATTTTGTTAAGACCCAGTTTATTGCGCAAACCACATCTTATAGTCTCTGTAGAAACAACTGCAGATTTCAATCATTTGGAAAAAGATGGATGACCAAGCTTCAACAACACCACTACACCAATATCCGTTGGAACACTGTTAGCAAAAAAAGAAAATCAACATTAATAAGCTTAATGTGCAGTAACCTAAATTACAAAAATTGCTTCAGAATAATATAATTACATGCTTACAAATCAGCAAAATAACAATAATTTCTGAATATTTATATGCAAGTATTCCAGATATATGCATCGAAATATGAATATATTTGTAAAATAATATGTTTTTCTGTTTGTTTGTTAAAAAATTGCATACATATATGCGTATATTAAAAATAGCTGCATATTTGTCCGCAACATTTTATCAGAAGTTCAGCAGAAATCAAAAATATTTTCCTACATCTTACACTATAATTTCTGAATATTTATATGCAGGTATTCCAGATATATGCATAAAAATATGAATATATTTGTAAAATAATATGTTCTTCTGTTTGTTTGATAAAAAATTGCATACATATATGCATATATTAAGAATAGCTGCATATTTGTCCGCAACTTTTTATCAGAAGTTCAGCAAATATCAAAGATATTTTCGTACATCTTACAGATCGCGATTTTGAATGTTTTTCTGTTTGTATTTTCATCAAAAATTGCATACATATATGCATATAATAAGAATAGCTGCATATTTGTCCGCAACTTTTTATCAGAAGTTCAGCAAAAATCAAATATATTTTCCTACATCAAGCTATGCAACTCGACTCCAGTTTCATCAGAGCAGTGCCATACAAAGTTTTTTTTTTTGAAACATAAAAACTCCATTAGTTCAAAACAATTTTTTTTTGAAACATCCATACAAAGTTAATATAGCGGAAAGTATAGTACAATTTCAGACAAAACCTCAATTGACAAAAAAGACACAAATTTTTACTTGTTTCAAAAAACAAAAGCATAAGAACTACACAGTACGTCCATAAGGGACTATGAAGCACCACTGAACCTCCAATGTAAGGAAAAATATCTCGCTCAAATTTGTTTTATGCTTGAAATGCATGCTGAAATTACAAACGATTACAGGAAAAAAAATCCAAAAAAAATAAAATACTTGAGTTCAGTGAATTTCTCATCAAAATTAAACTTAGGCAACGAGAACAACCATAAACAAGTCACATGCAGATCAAATTACAGGTCCATAGACCACACAAAAAGATTAAAGCATCCAACTTTCTATTGTTTAGAGACATATGAAGCCGCATGTTACATTTAGGAAGATCTGTAACACCCGTTGCCTGAATTACTAACCCATACAAAAATCCATACAAATAGATTTTCAAATAACTGCATAATTAGGGTACTGAATTACTAACCCATTGCCTGAACGAAGAAGAAGATCACCAGCGGAGGAGCTTTCAATTTTGACTAAAATCGCGATTAGGAGGCTGTCCAGGAATTGCGGATTCACCGATTAAGAAGATGTGGATCACGATTTTGGTTGCTGGAAGTGAGGCTGACGAATTAGATTTATGCTGACGAATCAGGATTTGGATTGAGAAGAGATAACCTCAGGCGGCGATGGAGAAATCAGCCACCGATTAGAGGCCATGAATTTCATTGGAGCCGCCGCCGCCATGGAGAACGAAAATTAGGTTTCTGGAAAAGAAAAAAAACTAATTACGTAATGAGTAGATCCGACCTAGGTAAATATGGCGTGAATTAAGAAAAAGGGCATTTTTGTAAAAATATCAGACGCTATTTGAAATTAGGGATGTAATTTATATGTTTTGAAACAGGAGGATGTGAGCCTAATTAAGTTTTATTTTAAGGATGTGACCCTAATTTTCACTAAAATTAATTTATATGATAATGAACCTGTTTATAAATTTTACGGTTAATTTATATATATAGAAAATACTAGCGTTATTTACACTAGTTTTAAGTTGGAAATTTAAATCTTTATGAGAATAAACTTGTTAATAGCTATTTAGAAACCTCTATTAGTATTTCAGTTAGCTAATAGCATCTTAATTTAACCTGTTAACATACACAAAAGTGTTTAATGTAGTTGAATAATTCAAAGAAGTAGTTAACGCTTTATTATGCATGCTTATGTAATAATCCATTTAATTCAAAAAGAAAAACAACTCTTATGCACTAATTCCTAAACCCTCTCTTTATTAGATAACTCACACTATCTCCCATACCCTTGTCACCCTCTTCCAAGTTGCCATGCTCTTAAGTAACATAGTATAAGGCAGAAAATCATTTGATTTCACTTCACTTTTCTATTTTCATTTTGTTTTAATTCTTCTTCTTCCTCCTCTCCACAAGGCTCAATCCCCTTGCTCCTCCCACCATCGATGACCATCACCCCCTCCCCATACTTGTGCGCAGCCCTAGAATCCCTACATAGGCCCCCCTTGGCCAAAAAAACCCTCCTTCACTCCTTAAAGTCCAAAGCTTCCACCTTTTGTCCATTTTGCACCACCCAAGCACTTCTATCTCTTCCTTCCACCATCGCACCTCCCTTTGGACCGCACAGCTGTGCGCAATACCCCCCACACACCCTTATCCAAGCTGTGGACCCCACTCCTCTTTCTCATTCCCTAAGGACTTAAAAGCACAACCTTTCCTTTCCTAAATGCAAACAAAAATATACATATACAAGTATTGTAGCTTTCATGAAGAGTTTTGAGGTAGAAAATTTGAAAACTTGGTTGTTAAGTGAAGTTCAAAGTCGTAGAGAAGCTAGGGATGTCCTACACTAAAGTTTGGTGGAGCAAAGAAGCAATGGTGAGCGAGTTTTTCTCACGTTTGGTTAACTATTGTAATTAGAGTAGATAATTATGCTAGTTGTAGTAATTGTTAAGTGGTTAAGTAATTTTGGGTTTAATGGTGTTAAAGGTTAAGTTAGAGAGTTAATTACTCACTAGTTTAGTATTAAAGTGGATACCTTAATGGTTATGTAGTTAAACCATAAATAAATGGTCGTTTGGTTTGGTTGATAACGTGGTTGTTATAGATGGATGATAATGAAGTTAGCAAGTTAATTTTGATAACACATCAATTTTCTAAGTAATTGTGTGATTATGAATTTGGTTAGGATAATTTAAAAAGTCCAAAATATTCAATTCTTAGTGATAAACTAATTTAAAATGTTCACCTAATTATCAAGTAAATGGAAAATGGATGAATATGGACATTAATTAATATTGACATGATATTGGTCAATATTTATGCGACATAGATTGATAACTTGATGAGAAGTGTGTTGACATTAATTTGAGATGATTGGATTTGCTAATAATAGCAAATAAATTATTAATGATGGTTAATACTTTATTGAAGTGATCTAAAATAGTAATTAAGTGTTAATGACCTTAGCACTTATTTTAATGATTCCATTACATGATAACTAATTGTTAATGATTGTTAATGGATGCTAATGATATGTTAAACCCATATAAGTTGGATAATATGGTGATTGATTGAGTCTTATTCCAAATCAGAATTTAATTGAATATTTTATTAATTAAATAATATGAGAAAAATAAAAGTTTGAATTTTTAATCCAAAATGATTTGGAAAGATAGTTTAAGTAATTACGAATAGTTTTCCTAAAGGTGGAAAATTTATTTGAATAAGTTTCTAGTAATTAAGGCTTTTTCAAATTTAGAATTTAATTGTGAATAGTAACTTTAAAAAGTAAAGTTTGGTTTGGATATGTAGAAAGTGTTTTAACTAGATTTTATCATCCAAACTATCTTAATTTTTTTGTGGGTTTCAGGAAAGTTTTGGTTACAAAAGATAAAGTTGGAAAAATAATATTATTTTTATGATTTAAATAATATTATAATATTTAAATAATGGAATATTTGAATTTAAAGTTAAATATTGGAAATATAGTTTCCAAAGGTCATTATATATGTTTTACTTATATATAATTAACAAAATATTTTGAAAGCAATTCGACCCGGTTTTAAATACAAGTCGAAGTTTCGTCTGAATAGGACTAGTCGAGCAGCGGTAGTTCGCGAATTTCGACCGTTGACTTCATATTGACGTACCGGGAGATCCGACGTCGGATTTCCCAAAAACAAAAACATTTGGTTCAAAATGCAAAGAGTTTTCAAAGAAAAAGAAAGTTTTATAATCCGACGGTTAGATCTCGAACTAAGCCCAAATCAAATTTGTATAAAAATCGCGGTAGTGAAGTTTGGGACCCGAAAGGGATAAATTATGCTAAATCATAACAAATGGTTTAAAAGTGATTTGTATTGAAAAGATAAAAAGCTATTTTACGAAAATGAGATGTTTTAGCAATGCTGTGTGACGGGTTTATGGGTTGGGTTGAAATAAAAAGTTTTGATATAACCAATGTTATCCAAAGGTTTTGCAAGCATATATAAAGGATTAAAATGAGGATTTTAAAATATTTTTAGATCTGAAAATTATGTAACAAGGTTAAGTTTCCTAAATAACGAATTAAATTGGAATTGAGTGGGAATCGATTTGTGATAATCAAGATCAGTCTCTATGGATGAAGACTGTAACACCCCACCTCCGCCAGGGTCACTCACAAGAGAATGCACTAGCTTTGGAGGGGCGTTGTCTAGGTAAACATGCACAGAAATATTACAAGACAGAACATATAAAATAGCGGAAGAAAAACCAAATTTCATTACCTCATAAAATTATAAGGTCTAAAGCCTTTTACATCAAAATGCCTTTAAAATCCATTACATTGAAAACCTGTCTTGCAATAGTTAAAGAAGCATAAAACCACAGTCATAAAATATTCCCCAAGTAAAACGGTAAAGCAGCCATAGCCAAGAAGAATCCAAACCATACATGATGACCTTGAAGCAGAAGAAGTCCAAGCTAAATAACAGTATTTCTTCCCTGAAAACCTGGGGGGAACGGAAGACAAAGAGGCGAAAGAAAACGGGGCCAGTCATAAAGACTGGTAAGTCCTATCTACTTCCAGCATAAAAACAGGTAAAGGTAACATGACATGCATAAAATGAAAGTAAACAGAAGGATGATGACAAGATAGACAAGCTAAACCAAGGTAACAGGATGAGCTACTGTATCAAGATAAACTACGGTCACTATGAATCAAGTATAACATCCCAAGGTTCTATCGAGTATAACATCCCAAGGTTCTATCGAGTATAACACCCCAAGGTTCTATCAAGTATATTTGCCCTGCACCTTACGTACTAGTATCCCAACCCGTGTCATGTGTTAGCTACAAAATGTCCCTTGCCCAATTGTCATGAAATGGTCCATGTCAACCAAATGTAGGTTTTCCTAACTCGTATGTTTCTTTCCATGTATATGTTTAGTCCTTTGCCGTAAATCCTACGGGCTTCCTCACGTAGTTCTTTACTACTTCAACGTAGTTCCATTATCCTTGAAATCGTTTGGACTGTCCCCCTTGATCTAGCTGTATTTTCTTACCATGAATTCTCGAATGTTCGGCTAGGATTTATGCCACTTAGGACCACTAGGGATTACGCTACCTACTAAATGTTTTCGTAACTCGGTTTGGGTTTAAGCCACCTAGGACCGCTAGGGATTACGCTACCCGTCAACCACGCCCCTTTTTCCCACGTATGTATCGTGAATCGTTTTTCCATGTCTAGATGCACATGTATCTCAATGTGCCATCCGAGTCCCGTGACAGGGCTAATCAAGAAATACAGGACTCGGTCGGGAGCTTTAGGTTATCTGCCGATGCAGATATCTAGGTCTGTTTTTCTATCGGTGGTTATGGTCCCACGTGACCCCTCCCTCAACTACTGAAAGGCAATCCAAGAAAATCATGCACGAGAACTATACTCCAGCCATCCATGCCCCACTTTCCTATTGGCCAACCTCACCCATAACTAGATAGCAAGTATATGGTCTGTTGGGAGTTCTCTGCCTTTCCGCATACGTACATGATTGACTAAAGATGGTAGGTAGTCGACGACGTGCTATCATAGGGCTAAACTAAGTATCGCCGACTCCATGCTAATCCACCCCAGTCTTTAGGTTGCTCGCACAGCAACCAAGGCATACCCTTGGTTCTTCTACCGCAGACCTTAACCTCTGTGAGCCCAAGCGGATCATCTGCAACCTCACAGAGGGATACCAAGAGTACCCTCACGTCCCCCGAAGCTACCGCTTCGTCGCCCAGTTCGCTGGAGCCTTTATCTAAGTCAGATAAACATTCGCTCCTCCTTGTGTGTTTGTTTAAACGATGACCTACCGTATCAGGTGACTCATCTATTTGTGAACTGGTCCAATTCCCTTGACTAAGAATTATTACTTAGTTATCCTTAGCTAAGGTTTATCACTTAGTTTCCCCTTCCCGTTATCCTTATTAACTACAATTTTCCACTTAGTCCCCTGAACTAGGGTTTTTGTCTAATGGGTTAAGTGTTGTCATTCGAGTTCATGACTTACCCCGCCTACGAATCATGTCAAAATTGGCTAAGTATTCAAGTTCAAGACTTAGCCCTACAAACCATGTATCAAGTTGGTTAAGTATATCAAGAAGTTCATGACTTAACCCCAGATTATCGTGTCAGATTGGTTAAGTATAGGTTAACTTAACCCTATCAAATTACCGTGTCAGATTGGTTAAGTATAGGTTATCTTAACCTCATCAAATCATCGAGTAAAATTGGTTAAGTGTAGGTTAACTTAACCCCATTAAATTATCGATTCGGATTGGTTAAGTATAGTTTAACTTAACCCCATTAAATTATTGAGTCGGATTGGCTAAGCATATTTAAGAGGTTCGTGACTTAACCCTATCAAATCATGAAGTCAGATTGGTTAAGTGTAAGTTAACTTAACCCCATCAAATTACCGAGTCGGATTGGTTAAGTGTAGGTTAACTTAACCCCATCCACTAGTCGTATTTATAATGGTTAAGTATCATTCTTGTGGGTTTACTTAACCCTACCACACATCGCGTTATCTCAGTCGGGTGTTATCAACCCATTTAGGCTAAACTAACCCATCCGCTAATCATGTTATATGGTTAAGTGTCTTTGAGTAATCAAGTCCGGTCTTACTTAACCTACCCATTCATGTCATATCGGTTAAGTGACATTAATCAAACTAACTTAACTTTATCATGTGGCATTAAGTAAATTAATGCACCCCAACCTCTCACATTAGACTTTGTTGTGGTTACTGGTTACGCCGGGCGGGTCTGGGCAGCTTTACACCACAAACTAGTCTAACCTCGGGTTTTAAGCGCGATATGACCAACTTCTCACATTGGGTCTTATTGTCTGTAGCTACTGGATTTGCCGGGCGGTTCCGGGCAGATTTATGCTACAAACTCAACCCAACCTCGAGTTGGCCACTTTCATGTTTTCCTACTTGTCATGTTCATGTCAAATTTAGGCCACGACAAAGTCCACGTTTTCCACTTATGCCCATTGTCCCATTACTTAATTCATGTTAAGTTTCATAGCCCATCTCAAGTTTGCCTAAACTACCCAAGGCGTATTCCCAATGCTAGTGAAAGCGAGTCAACATAGTAGGAATAATATGACAACATATTGGCCTCTAACATGTATGCTAGCATAAAGGGATTGGCCTCAAACATGTATGATAGCATAAAGGGATTGGCCTCAAACATGTATGATAGCATAACACTAGGTTCATCATCATAGGCATGTAAATGGTCATGAGGGGTTTAGGTTCTTTTACATGCATAAGCCCCAAGTCAAGTTCATATGAATGTTCCACAAGTCAAATTGTTCTAAGGGTTCATGCCCCAAAAGTCAAGATTCAATCTTACATGATAAACTAGGTCAAACACAACATGAGTGGCATGATTTAATCACTAAGAAATAGCCCATAAGTCATAGGTTCAAGAGAGGGGCAAGACTAGATTCACATAGACTAACATACTTAGGTTTCATCTCATTTTATTCCATGTCAACATTAGAACTACCGTTTAGATCTAAAAGTAGCTAGAACTTACAAAGCATGGCTAGAGATTTATGAGCAAGCATTTGTCGTAGAAAGGTGTTGAGATGATGCTCTACTTCCTTGATTTGATGTAGAAAGCTTGCTCCTTTGACTTGAATCTAGTTTGCATGCTTAGGCCTTTGAGGTTGAAGATGGAGGCCATGATCAAGAGACATTTGGGAAACACTTTGTTGTTAGGATGGCTTGAAGTGAATTAGGCTAGGTCTTAGGGTGTTTTTATAGAAGTTAGGACTAGTTTAGGCCCTTGGATTAACCTTAGTTTAGATCTGAACCATCTAATCTCATCATAGGCCAACAGAACAGACCCAAAGGAGCAAGCAGGTGCACCAGGCCAACCTGGCCCGACCAAGGAGGTCGACCCCCAGGTCGACACCCAGGTTGACTTGGTCCCTGGGGGGTCGACTCCCCAGTCGACCCGGGGCTGGGCGGGAAATTTTCCCGCCCAGTCTGTTTGGGGCTAAATTAGAAATTTGAAAATCTGTTTTTGTTTTCTGATTTTTCGTGGAACTTCTGGAGGCCATATCTCGGTCATACGGACTCCGATTTACGAAATTTCGGACTTGTTTCCAACTAGAATTCCGAGACGAACGCAACGGTGCAACCCGTTTCTCTTGATTCTTATTTTAAAATTTAATTATGCCTCGATTATTGTCTTAATACGTTATTAAAATTCGGGTTGTTACATTCTCCCCTCCTTTAAGGATTTCGTCCCAGAAATCTCTAAGTTAGGAAGAACGTATCCTACCATCCATCATCCATCTACTCAAAACATCATCCACAAGCAAACATTGTCCTTGAGAGATTTCTAATGCTGTATGAACATATGCAAAAAGTGTGTGTATATGTTCCTTATCTAATGCAAATGATCAGGCCTGATTGATCTTCTAAATGCAAAATATGTTTAGTGCCATGAATCCACATGTATGCAAATAGTCCTAGTCACATAAACACTATATGTGTGCACAACCATTCATCCATATGCAATATTCACATGATAACACATTCAAATTCATCCATAAACAAGTATAAACACGTATACATATGAAATATGATATGTGACTGAGCCAATCTAGTGCCTTGTGTGTATTCGCGCATCCACAAGCAACCACTTGCAACCATATCAATCATAACATGTTTTCAAATACATGTTTACATCCACAGGATTCTACCTAAGGTCCTCAAGATAGGACCGAGAAGATAAGTAAGATAAACTCCTTTTGGATTACAAGAAATCCCTTTCTAAACCCAACCCATATCCTATAAAGCCCAAAAGGTTTAGTCAACCTAACGGACACCTTCAAACCCTGGCATGTATTATTAACCGATGAGTCATACCCCTTATGGAGTTTGCAACAGAAATAAGATCGAGAATAGGACCGAGAGGATATGCATAAAAGATAGCATGCGGGTAAGCTCTACAGGAAAACAGGGATCAAGAATACACTCTTAAAAAGAGATATGATGCGTGTATCTTGTCTTCAATCTTCTAAGTCGCATTTCCCTGAGCTTAATTCCATTGTGCTTTGACCATCTTTAACTTCATGATTTCGTGGCCTCTTAACTCCTATTTCCAAATATGAGCTGGAACTCACTTCATTGTCGCCTCTCGTTCCACTTTTACTTATTCTCCCTCTAGTATACTTGGCTCAACCATATCCGTGCACTCATGGTTTCATGTAAGCTCTCCAAAATTCACTAGTGAATCATGGATCTCGTTTACTCGCTCTACGACATTCCTCGCAGAAGAACTTATCTCTTGAAAACAAGCAGATGCCAACCATGTTACCAAGTGTACTTACTAGAGTGATTTCCATAACTCATGCACAAGCGAAATGAACCATCTGCCTTAGTGGCGAACTCTACTCGAACGGATTACCAACAAATGCATCAAGAGGTTCTAGGTAACCAATCATGACAGAACCCTAAATGTTACACGAGACTTCGAGGGTATTACCGAGGCAATTCAAGAGCCTAACTACCCTCCTTTCAGAACCGAGAATGGCACCCTTACTGGATAACCACTCCATTCCTTGAATTCAACCCATAGCTTAAAAGCATAAGCATTATTCCTAAAAGTTATAGGCGTCCTCAAATCCAAACAAGTCATGAATAAATGGACCGATTCCTCAACAAGATTTGAGATAAAAAAATGGGATCCTCCACTATGCTAGTACGAAGGTGCAGAGACTCAACTATCGAAGCAGACTTAAATGATGCGGTGATCAAAGCAAAGTCCTGACGGGATGATAGAGAAGAAAAGCTAAACCTTTCACAGAAACGTTACCATCCTTCTTAGGTACGCTAACAGTGAGAGCATACAATTGCCCTCTCGATGATCTTGTCCTCGTCTCATAATACTTGACTATCTTTTCATTTTTACCCTACTAGAGATACTCTCTCTTGTCATGGGTTTTATCATTCACCCTTTTCCTCCTTTGTGGATTAAGTCATACCAACAAGTTGCTTGTATCCTTTATCCTTGTTCTTACTATCCTTTCTTATAACGCGGTAACAGGTCTCTCGAGAACTGCCTCCATCGTACCGAAAACACTTACGTAGTTAGAAAAGGATTAGTCGCAGTTCAAACCACTATGACTACAGGTAGGGGGGGAAGAAAGGAAAAGAGATTCAATCAAGGAAACAAAGGATAATGCTAATGGCCTTTGGGGAATAGCCTTTAAAAATAAAACTTTCCTTGAAAAATGATTCTTTGTAAATGGTTTTCAAACGGTTTTTAGAAGGTTTTAAAACTTTTGCCCAGTCTGGTAACCTTCTGCTCTGATACCAAATGTAACACCCCACCTCCGCCAGGGTCACTCACAAGAGAATGCACTAGCTTTGGAGGGGCGTTGTCTAGGTAAACATGCACAGAAATATTACAAGACAGAACATATAAAATAGCGGAAGAAAAACCAAATTTCATTACCTCATAAAATTATAAGGTCTAAAGCCTTTTACATCAAAATGCCTTTAAAATCCATTACATTGAAAACCTGTCTTGCAATAGTTAAAGAAGCATAAAACCACAGTCATAAAATATTCCCCAAGTAAAACGGTAAAGCAGCCATAGCCAAGAAGAATCCAAACCATACATGATGACCTTGAAGCGGAAGAAGTCCAAGCTAAATAACGGTATTTCTTCCCTGAAAACCTGGGGGGAACGGAAGACAAAGAGGCGAAAGAAAACGGGGTTAGTCATAAAGACTGGTAAGTCCTATCTACTTCCAGCATAAAAACAGGTAAAGGTAACATGACATGCATAAACTGAAAGTAAACAGAAGGATGATGACAAGATAGACAAGCTAAACCAAGGTAACAGGATGAGCTACTGTATCAAGATAAACTACGATCACTATGAATCAAGTATAACATCCCAAGGTTCTATCGAGTATAACATCCCAAGGTTCTATCGAGTATAACACCCCAAGGTTCTATCAAGTATATTTGCCCTGCACCTTCCGTACTAGTATCCCAACCCGTGTCATGTGTTAGCTACAAAATGTCCCTTGCCCAATTGTCATGAAATGGTCCATGTCAACCTAATGTAGGTTTTCCCAACTCGTATGTTTCTTTCCATGTATATGTTTAGTCCTTTGCCGTAAATCCTACGGGCTTCCTCACGTAGTTCTATACTACTTCAACGTAGTTCCATTATCCTTGAAATCGTTTGGACTGTCCCCCTTGATCTAGCTGTATTTTCTTACCATGAATTCTCGAATGTTCGGCTAGGATTTATGCCACCTAGGACCACTAGGGATTACGCTACCTACTAAACGTTTTCGTAACTCGGTTTGGGTTTGAGCCACCTAGGACCGCTAGGGATTACGCTACCCGTCAACCACGCCCCTTTTTCCTACGTATGTATCGTGAATCGTTTTTCCATGTCTAGATGCACATGTATCTCAATGTGCCATCCGAGTCCCGTGACAGGGCTAATCAAGAAATACAGGACTCGGTCGGGAGCTTTAGGTTATCTTCCGATGCAGATATCAAGGTCTGTTTTTCTACCGGTGGTTATGGTCCCACGTGACCCCTCCCTCAACTACTGAAAGGCAATCCAAGAAAATCATGCATGAGAACTATACTCCGGCCATCCATGCCCCCACTTTCCTATTGGCCAACCTCACCCATAACTAGATAGCAAGTATATGGTCTATTGGGAGTTCTCTGCCTTTCCGCATACGTACACGATTGACTAAAGATGGTGGGTAGTCGACGACGTGCTATCACAGGGCTAAACTAAGTATCGCCGACTCCACGCTAATCCACCCATGTCTTTAGGTTGCTCGCACAGCAACCAAGGCATACCCTTGGTTCTTCTACCGCAGACCTTAACCTCTGTGAGCCCAGGCGGATCATCGGCAACCTCACAGAGGGATACCAAGAGTACCCTCACGTCCCCCGAAGCTACCGTTTCGTCACCTAGTTCGCTGGAGCCTTTATCTAAGTCAGATAAACATTCGCTCCTCCTCGTGTGTTTGTTTAAACGATGACCTACCGTATCAGGTGACTCATCTATTTGTGAACTGGTCCAATTCCCTTGACTAAGAATTATTACTTAGTTATCCTTAACTAAGGTTTATCACTTAGTTTCCCCTTCCCGTTATCCTTATTAACTACGATTTTCCACTTAGTCCCCTGAACTAGGGTTTTTTTCTAATGGGTTAAGTGTTGTCATTCGAGTTCATGACTTACCCCGCCTACGAATCATGTCAAAATTGGCTAAGTATTCAAGTTCAAGACTTAGCCCTATAAACCATGTATCAAGTTGGTTAAGTATATCAAGAAGTTCATGACTTAACCCCAGATTATCGTGTTAGATTGATTAAGTATAGGTTAACTTAACCCTATCAAATTACCGTGTCAGATTGGTTAAGTAAAGGTTATCTTAACCTCATCAAATCATCGAGTAAAATTAGTTAAGTGTAGGTTAACTTAACCCCATTAAATTATCGAGTCGGATTGGTTAAGTATAGTTTAACTTAACCCCATTAAATTATCGAGTCGGATTGGCTAAGCATATTTATGAGGTTCGTGACTTAACCCTATCAAATCATGAAGTCAGATTGGTTAAGTGTAAGTTAACTTAACCCCATCAAATTATCGAGTCGGATTGGTTAACTGTAGGTTAACTTAACCCCATCCACTAGTCATATTTATAATGGTTAAGTATCATTCTTGTGGGTTTACTTAACCCTACCATGCATCGCGTTATCTCAGTCGGGTGTTATCAACCCATTTAGGTTGAACTAACCCATCCGCTAATCATGTTATATGGTTAAGTGTCTTTAAGTAATCAAGTCCGGTCTTACTTAACCTACCCATTCATGTCATATCGGTTAAGTGCCATTAATCAAACTAACTTAACCTTATCATGTGGCATTAAGTAAATTAATGCACCCCAACCTCTCACATTAGACTTTGTTGTGGTTACTGGTTACGCCGGGCGGGTCCGGGCAGCTTTACACCACAACCTAGTCTAACCTCAGGTTTTAAGCGCGATATGACCAACTTCTCACATTGGGTCTTATTGTCTGTAGCTACTGGATTTGCCGGGCGGTTCTGGGCAGATTTATGCTACAAACTCAACCCAACCTCGAGTTGGCCACTTTCATGTTTTCCTACTTGTCATGTTCATGTCAAATTTAGGCCACGACAAAGTCCACGTTTTCCACTTATGCCCATTGTCCCATTACTTAATTCATGTTAAGTTTCATAGCCCATCTCAAGTTTTCCTTAACTACCCAAGGCGTATTCCCAATGCAAGTGAAAGCGAGTCAACATAGTAGGAATAATATGACAACATATTGGCCTCAAACATGTATGCTAGCATAAAGGGATTGGCCTCAAACATGTATGATAGCATAAAGGGATTGGCCTCAAACATGTATGATAGCATAACACGAGGTTCATCATCATAGGCATGTAAATGGTCATGAGGGGTTTAGGTTCTTTTACATGCATAAGCCCCAAGTCAAGTTCATATGAATGTTCCACAAGTCAAATTGTTCTAAGGGTTCATGCCAACATTCCACAAGTCAAGATTCAATCTTACATGATAAAATAGGTAAAACACAACATGAGTGGCATGATTTAATCACTAAGAAATAGCCCATAAGTCATAGGTTCAAGAGAGGGGCAAGACTAGATTCACATAGACTAACATACTTAGGTTTCATCTCATTTTATTCCATGTCAACATTAGAACTACCGTTTAGATCTAAAAGTAGCTAGAACTTACAAAGCATGGCTAGAGATTTATGAGCAAGCGTTTGTCGTAGAACGGTGTTGAGATGATGCTCTACTTCCTTGATTTGATGTAGAAAGCTTGCTCCTTTGACTTGAATCTAGTTTGCATGCTTAGGCCTTTGAGGTTGAAGATGGAGGCCATGATCAAGAGACATTTGGGCAGCACTTTGTTTTTAGGATGGCTTGTAGTGAATTAGGCTAGGTCTTAGGGTGTTTTTATAGAAGTTAGGACTAGTTTAGGCCCTTAGATTAACCCTAGTTTAGATCTGAACCATCCAATCTCGTCACAGGCCAACAGAACAGACCCAAAGGAACAAGCAGGTGCACCAGGCCAACCTGGCCCGACCAAGGAGGTCGACCCCCAGGTCGACACCCAGGTCGACTCCCCAGTCGACCTTGTCCCTGGGGGGTCGACTCCCAAGTCGACCTGGGGCTGGGCGGGAAATTTTCCAGCCCGGTCTGTTTGGGGCTAAATTCGAAATTTGAAAATCTGTTTTCGTTTTCTGATTTTTCGTGAAACTTCTAGAGGCCATATCTCGGTCATACGGACTCCGATTTACGAAATTTCAGACTCGTTTCCAACTAGAATTCTGAGACGAACGCAACGGCGCAACCCGTTTCTCTTGATTCTTATTTTAAAATTTAATTCTGCCTCGATTCTTGTCTTAATACGTTATTAAAATTCGGGTTGTTACAAAGACCTTTACTATTTAAGGAATTTAAAAGAATTTTTCATTATTCCACTTGTAGTATTAGTTCGATACAAGAATTCATATCGATTATGAGCTGATATGATTTCTGTGAATATTACATTTAGAATGAAAGATGATTTGGGTTTATCGTGAATAATGTCTTAAATAACATTTTTCTTTAACCTAAGGAAAAAATGATTTTCCAAGTTTGGTCGAAGAGTAATCTTTATTAAATTTGAATATAAAGATTAATTGAAAGAGTTTCCCTTAGCAAGCAATATTGGGGATAAAGTTAAAGGATCGCTTAAAGGTAGATAAGCATGTTTTTCGTGTAAAGATAATATTGAATCTTAAATAAGATTTTGGGATAAAGAAAGAAGTTGGAACTTGATTGTTTTATCGATAAGCTGGGTGATCTTCTTGGTGTTTGATCTGATGTTAGTTTAGGCCTTTGGGGTCATACACTTGATAGTTTATTCTCTTGGCATTGCGCAGTCAAGAACTAATTCTGGTAAATGAAAGGTTTTCCTAATGATAAGATTAAGAAATTGTAAGTACGATTTTGGGTTAGATATATGATCAAGGGAAGATAAATTAAGATACCCTAATCAGAGATCAATGAACGGGCTGGATTTGGGTAAATATGTTTTCCCGTAAAGACAGATAAAATCTTTAATCAGATTTGGAATGAAAGAATGGTATTAATAAAGGTAATTAAGTTACCAAAACGCGAGGGCAATTAGATATGGAGTATTGGCAGTTTTGGCCCGTGGGATGAATAAGATGGGAATGAGATAATAATTTGAGGAAAAGAATATTCCAAAATGGAATGATACTCATGATACACTATATGTCTATTGATTTTAAAGATGCGCCAGTTATTCAAAAAGATCGGGTTTCAACCCATTGCGAATAACTATACGATGTAATAAAAGCAATTGAAAATGTCAATGACTGTGATTGAAGGCCAGAGATCTTTGCATTAGATGGATTGCTCGTTAATGTCTCGGCTGGCCACCCATTAAGAGATTCAAGTAGCAGTGATTCGACCGTACCTGAAGCAATTCGGATTGCAAGGGCTTTCGCACCCAAGCGGGGTCATGGAATAAAGTGCCTTCGATTTTGTTCAAAGCCCGGAATGAACTTGCAAATGGATGTATGTCTGATGTTGTATTTTACATCATAATAAATTGGTTTCTGTTAATGATATATCAGCTAGGTGGCGAAGGATCTATCCTCTTAGCTTAACACCCTCCTTTGAGACATATGTACTCAGAGGGTTATATATTAATAGATACCAATTTTATGTTGTGAATTGACAGTATGGCATGCTAAGTGCTGCTGGAAGATAGATCAAACCATTTGGTGAAAAGTAGAGCTTTGTGGAACGTGACTTCAAGGCCTTATAACCCAGAAATGAATCGAAATAGGATGAAGTACCGTAGAGTTAAGGACACATGTTTCCTTTTAGGTTAGAAAGTGATTGAATACCTTGCAACTTATGTGGAGATGGATCGAGGACCCTTGGATAATGGTTGGTACGATCGGGAGATGTTATGTTCAGGAGAAACCTGAACTATACCTGGTATAAGTGGGTCGGCTCTGCCGTTATAGAGAAAGGGATTATCTGATGGTTCCTGGGACATCCAGCTAGAGGTGTACCCAAATCGGTTAAGGAAGACCCTTTGCCTTGGTAATTGTTGGAATCCAACCTCCAATACGAACCTTTACGGTTTTAGTTGTAATATATGTATGTAAACGTAATATATAGGTACCTACGTTTGCTAAGATTTACACATTTACTTTCGAAAGTGATTTTCACATTAGACATTAATGATAATATTCAATGGTTTTCGCGTCCCAAGAATATTTGGTGATCACAAGGTAAAACTTGCTCCTAATGGTGCGATCTTGCATTGTGTGATGGGATGCGGGTCTTATGGTAGCTTCATTTTCCAGAAAGCATGCATGAAGTTTTAAAACCCTTTTTGTGATTATTGGACATATGTATGTTTTATTTCTAGTTCTCAAGCTGGTTAATCTAATCTTGACTCGAGTGTTTTGCCAATCGGGTCAGATCTGAGTGTATTTCAGGATTTGGAAGGGTTCGAGGAGTTCCTAGTTCATTCCAGAGGAGTGGATGATCTTCGTCAGAAGGTAGGGCACATTCTACTATGTATACTTGGATGTCATGGTTGGATTATGGGAGGATAAAGATAATTACTGTCCATGGTATCTTTATTTTGATAATTTATATGTTTTCCATTGTAAATTTTCTACTAAAAAATTATATTTAAATATTATATTTGGTTCCAATCCGCTGGAGATTTTGTTCTTATCTTTGGTTCTATTCCGCTATGTTTGCTCTAATAAATCCCGATGGATTGGGTTTGCGATAATTGGTTTTGCGGTACATGAAGACTTGGGATGTGTTAAGTATTGACTACCAAAGATGAAAAAATCATTTTGTCACGAAACATTTCGAGGATGCTTACTTTTTAGTCTGGACTTGTGTGGTTTATAATCGGTTCAAAGGGTAGGGACTTGTTGGGTCGTCACACTAAATTTCCTCTTTTATCACTCAAGCTAGTAATTACTGAGATCATCAGGATTTATGTATGACTACTTTTTTTTCCTCTTCTTTCTTCCTTCCCTCAGGTTCTCAAGATGGATGATCTAGTAGTTGATAGAGCTTTGGCCTAGCTCGGCCCATTGGAGATTCTCATTTGTCTTGTTCTCTACTTTTACAAATACCTTTCCACGTTTGGTTTACTTTTTATACTTGGTGTTGAGATTTAGTATTCTATTTTTTTGTTTTTATGAGATAGATGTGGTTTAATTGGTCTATGATGTAATAGCACTTTTTATTCTGCTTTAAATGAAATTTTAAGTTCCTCTATGTTTTTAATATGCTTTCTTGTGAATTTTAACCTTTGTGGTGTTATTTATATGTATACACTTCATATTTCTTAATGAAATCCTTTAAATGTGTAGCGTTAAGTAATGTCGGGTATTACGTGTTTGTTAGCTCCTGTGCTGTTGTAAAGATCCACCATTTTGACTGTACTGAATCGACAAAATATGTCAAATTCGAACCGTTCAAAATGACAGATTGTTATTAGCTTCTAGGGTAAATACAATAAATCACAGATCATAGTCATAGAGAAATATAATATCTCGGGGTGGAAAATAAATAACACAATAGTAGTTCATGAAACTACTAAATAAAGTTTACAAAAGAGTTTACATAAACATTACAGCGGAAGTCTAATACAAAGTGACTAGTACATAAAGAAATAAGAACTATTTGAGATAGAAATGACAGGAAAAGTTGAATGACTAGAACAATTGAATAAATGGATAAAAGATGAACAAAACTCTAATAATCTCCAAGCTCCAAGTGTAATCTCGAAAGCTGCAACACTCGATTTGACCCAAGCAATAAAAAAAATAACTCGAATCAGGGCTAACATTCTCATGGAAGTAAATCAACTCAAATGAAATGTTTAGTGAAATGCATCAGTAACTTAAAGGATGTTTGGGATCACCATCCTCTAAGGATCCACTAAACTATATACTATACAGTAATATATGCTATATACAGTAGTGTTTATCAGTAAAGTAAAGTATCAAAATAGCGTAAGCAGAATTACATTATTACCCTTACATCGTTTATATATTCCTGTAGTATATATAGTAACATAATTTCTCCATAAACTGGAGGGCTATCACAGGGTACTCAATATAAAATAGTACAAAACAAAATCGTAGTAGGCCCGTGTATGGCATGTGACAAGGCACACGAGGAATGCTAGGATGGATACATCGTTCGCAAAGCCAGATTGGTGGTAACGCATAGCAAATCCTACCGCCCACCTCGAGACACACTCCAAAAATCAAAATAGGTCCCAGTCAAATCACAAAAATAATAGAATGGTATCGAAGAAATGTGCTCGATAGAAGGAATGACCTCACTTAGTCTCGGCGTAGCACCTGTTTTAGTCACATTAAGCCGACTCACGGGAGTCAGGGTCACGTAAATACCATGTATTAGAATCATTCACCAAGCCATCCTACTTCGTTTTGGAACTCCACCATGTACATAGTTGTTAAAGTGATTTTCAGTATTGGCAGAGATTATGAGAATAGCTGATCCCGATCTATTTAACAACCAAACGTTTTTGATCACTTTATAATCATTATACGAAATCTCATATTCAAATTTGAAATCAAAATTAAATATCTAACTTCAGTTATATTTAATTTTGAGAATAACTCACTTAAATAGCTTTAATCAAATCAAGATAGAAAATCATATCGTAAAGATCTCAAATAGAGTATAAACCAATACTAGAATATTTAACTTTGATTTCATTTAATTTCTGAAAACATTTTCATAGCTTCAATCCAAAATTAGCTTATATTTAAATAATACCTTAAAAGTCTCAAATACCGTTTAAATCAATACTAAAATATTTAACTTCGATAGTATCTTAGTTTGATTTATTTTCATCAAAGTCCAAGTTCAAACAATTCATATAATACAATCCCCTTTATAAGATTTCTTCTTAAGTCGATTAAAAAAAATCCAATATTTTGGTTCAAATTCAATTTCTTCAATTCAAATCAAATTTCATATTTCAAGTTAAACTATTCATATCATATCCTATAATTTCAAATTGTACCATTCAAAATCATAACTTATAGATTCAAATCATATAAATTAAAATCATTCTTATAATTCTATTTATAAAATTTCTTAATTTTTACCAAATTGATTTGTATAATCAATTCCATACATAAATAATTTGTATATTCAAATTCACATTCAGTCACTTTATAATCAAAATCATTTCATATCAAATTTAAATTAAAATTAATTTCTTTAATTTAGAATTTCAAATTTAAAAATCAATTTACACAATTCAAGTTCATTTCTTATAAAGTTTATGTTTTAAACTATTTCAAATTCATAACTCATATGAGTTCATATGTTGAATAGAATATCAATATTTAAATTTAAACCTTAAATTTGAATCTCGAAACCTAAACTAATCCATCTTTAAGTTTATAAAATATGTTAAAATTAAACTTAGAAAATATATATAAGTTAATAAGTTATTAAATTTAATAAAAAATAGATTTATATACATATGTAAGTTTATAATAACTTAGAAATAGTTTTTTAAAGAATTATTTATTATAATATATTAAATTAAAGTTTAAAATTCATATATTATCATTATTATTAAATTATATACTTTTAAAAATACATAAGATTATAAGTAAAATCTTAAATAAAAAATTAAATCCATGTTTAGTCATAAAATTATTTTTAAAACATATAATTTAAATTTACAAAATATAGGTTTTAAAATCATCAAGGTTATATATATATATATATATATATATATATATATATAAAAAGAGATATTAGGTTATAGTTAAAATTCAAATTTCCAAATTATTTTACTTCAAAAACATGACTAATGGTGTCCATACATAATTTTCTACCTTATGATCAAGTGATACAAATATTCATTTCAATCCATAATTTAAAATTTTAAGGGTATATATATCATTTCAACTGGTAATCCCAAATTCGGTAAAAAAAAAACGTTTAGGTCTATCGTTTCAAACCATAACCATTTTTCCTTAATCTAATGTCTGTTCGGGTGTGTATCATTTCAGCCCATAGTGATTTTATAAACTATGGAAATCAACGACATAAATAAACAAAATAAATTATTACATAACATCAATATCATCACATCACAAATCATACATCATCAGTGCACCTACGTGTCATATATAGAAGGTGTATACATCGAATAAAATGATTTCTACTAGTAGACTTACATATTCCATAACAATTCATTTGTACTAAATTTAACGTCCATGAAACAATGTAAGTCAAGTGTGAGATAAACTCACCTTACGTGGCACTGAATGGAGACGACAAATGAATGGATACAGAATTAGACGACATCTAAGCACGACTTGGAATGGATATAACCTTGATAACCACTCAGTATAGTATTATTTTTATAAGAGGAGGTTAGGAAATTTCTCAACAGATCGATATGGCTATTGGATTTTTGGAACGATTTTTGAAACACAACACCAAACTATACTCAACAAAATAAAGCCCAACAAATCTTTTTAGAAAAATATTATATATATATGTAAAAAATCAATACAACGACACATACAATCCAAATGAATATATATATATAACGCACATAAACAACACACACACACACACATATATATATATATATATCTAAAATTAACACAAACTCATCCACACTCAGGTACAACATACCCAGGCACACACACAACCAACACAAAAATACAAACATAACTCACGCCAAAGCACTACTCACTCACGAACAAACATTCATAGCCAAACACACCCACTTACACACAATAAATGAACACCCAACTCAGGAATAAAACAAACGCAAATAAAAAGAAGTAACCCTTTCTCCATTTCTCTTTAAACATATATATATATATATATACACGATTGTAAAAGAAATACTCATGCGCACGCAAGAAAAGAAACTCACGCACTCAACACCACCAACACACACACGCAGAGGATTTGTCATGGTCGTAGGTTGGGAAGTCGAAGGGGTACGGTTGGTGGCTGGTTCCAGTGGAGGTGGTTGGTTCCAATGAAGACGGCTCAAAGTGGCGTTCTGGTCATCGGGAAGGGGACGTGGAAGACTGAGGAGGTGGTCGACGTGGCCTCAGGTGGGGAGAATCTTAGGTGCTCATGTTGGGGAGGAGGAGAGGCCGTGCGGCGAAAGGGGTCGGTGGTGGAGGGGAGCAGGCAGGCGTGGCTTTGAGTCAGCGTGGGTTTAGGGAAGGCGTGTATGGCTACTCGCCAATTTCTCGAGCAAAAGAAAATGAATAGGAATAAGAGGATCAGTACAAAAAGTGTGTGCGGTGAATATAAAACGAACGGGTACAAAAAAAAAATTTATTGTTTCTTTTTTCTTTATAAAAAACGAATGGGTAGAGCGAAAAAGAAGGAACATGGAACCAAAGGTTGGCACTATTAGGAAACCGATGTTAGAAGGTTGAAAAAGTAAATAGATGTGTTTGCAAAAGAAAGAGAACAAAGGGTTTTGAAATAAAAGTGGACGAACGATTTTGGCAATATATAACGAACAGTTTGCAAATCAAAAAGTGAACGATATCAAATGAGATTTTGTTTTGATATGGGAACATTGAATAGATAAAACGAGATTACCAAATTGGAAAAAGAAAGAGTTTCAAATACCAAAACAAAGTGAATCTGACAATTAAAAATTGAACGATGTTTGCGGGAACAACGACCAATACAAACGACGATTCTAAGCAATACCAAAGAAATAGTTTTGAAACATAAATCAAAGATCTGATTCTAATAATCTTCAAAAAACAATTTATACAATAATGCTAGTTAAATATTAAAATTAAAATTAAAATTTGAGAATGAATTCAAATTCAAATAACTAAACTCGATTAAATTTATTCACTAATTAAGATTTGAAATTTCAAACATTGTTTTTTGTTATTAAATTATATGTATCAAAAATTAAATCCATTCATTTTATAAAATTCCAAACTAATTTGAGTTTTAAATAAAAAATCAAAGTATAATTAAATCATTGAATAAAAATACACTTAAAATTCAGGTTGTTACAGCTGTACGCTTATTTAGTTGTAGCGGACGATCCACTTTAATAACCGTCTATGGTGGACGGACTACCTTAAAAACTGAACATAGTAGGGTGGCAATATGTCAATCTCCTATAATATTTGTAATTATTATTTGTTATAATAATTAGTGTTTGCAGTCACTTTAAAAATTGGTCTGCTTTGCCAAAATATTACAAGCCATTAAATTTCTAGAAACTGTAGATTTCTAAACTTGAAACTTGGAAACTCTTATAAAAATATTTTTCTATATCTATATTTTTTTCAAGTTTTTTTAAGTTTAACTGTGGGGCTAAGTACAAAGTGGTTTCTAAAAATTTTCATTCTCAAATTTTCTGCATGAAATTGTTTTTCCTTTTATCGAAATTCCCTTTAACATGAGTTACCCCATAACGATGTCTGAACTCAATCAAAGTCAAGCCTCCCTTTGCGCTATATACACACACACACTCCTAATCCATTTCTTTTTCTCGTATTACAAGGCTTTACTTCCCAAACCACAAATCCAAAATACCTGAATTTCAGATATTGACAAAAGGAATTTTCCCCTCTCTTTTCTCAAAAAATTTATACGCACCTTGTATTCTAATCACCCATGGACCTTCTTTCCTCAAATTCCATAAACATATCCTATGCGTACAAAACCAATATTCCAACTATTTTTCTCATATGTCATTTTTCTTTCCTTATGGGCTTCTCTATGGATCTAGGTATATATATATAATATATTTATAATTAAAAATTACAAATATGTTCACTCTCTGTCTATATAGGAATTCTTAACATAAGCTCCGATACTTGATGTAACAAATCAAATTCTAGCAGGCCCGATTTTTTCACAAAATGCTAATCAAAGTCCACTGAAACCCGAGTTGTTTTGTCTGGTATCCTGCAAAAAGGCAAAGATAAATATATAAGTGCTCACAACTAAATATCTCACAGCGGAATAAATAAAGTATAATAGCAAGTAAATACTTACCATAAAAATGACATTATCTAGCAAATGTCTCTAAACTGTATAATCTTTGCCACCTGTCTAACCTATGGAATTGTTATGAGGAGTAGGTCAAAATAAAAGTTTTGGTAAATGGACAAATTATACTTTCCATAAATAACACTACTTATACCGTTCTATCACCATTGAGTTACTGGAATTTATTACACGTTACACCTTCGAATTTATGCATAAATCATACCCATCTACTCCCAAATAGATTAACCTAATAAATCATATATATGTAGCTAGATGCCTAATATACCAAGGCACTCCCTATAGTACCCTCCTTGAAAGGTCTCCATTGTCATGCTACGAAAGTATACTAGACCTCCATCGCTACACTACCAAAGCATACTAGGCCACGTCACGAAAGTGTATTAAGCCTCCATCGCCACGCTATGAAAGCGTACTATCTACCATCTAAGTTCCACCACGGAACTCAATTAAGGGACTTCTATAACTGTAAAGTACAACTTCATTAGGCCTACAATACATATATCCATGGATTGTTCTGTCTCTTTTCTTGGTAGCTATGTCCCCACTTCCCCCTCAACAAATGAAAGACCATTCCAAGATCTAAGTGACTGTGCCACTAACAAACAATCTAAGTATCCAAATTGGTGTTACCCCTTATCCACTGTCTCGACAGTGAAAGATCATTGGCATGTTGGTTCAAGTCTTCCCTGTATTTGCTCTGACTAATGATGATAGGTATCTGATGATTTACTATCCTTATTGGGTCCTGACCACGAAGCCTACTCTCGGAGCCGAGGCAACCACCGAGTCCTAAAAATCATCCTATTTGCCTTTTGGTTTCCCTCAAATAACTGATGTCAAGGCATACTCTATGGATGGAATCGTACAAACCCGCCTCTAGGGGTGCAGCCTCGTTGGTCGTACCCTATAGGACCATCTCAGAGTATCCTCATGTCCCGTAGAAGTCTTGAACTTCCATTCAGTCTCGTCGAATAATAAGTTGGATGTGCTTCCACCGTGTCTCTTGTCACCTACAATGATTACCCCGTTGGGCTCTTCTTTCCTTCGTACTGGCCAAATGGACTCGCTGTTTTATTAGATCTTATCTCTAATTTATGATTATTCGTTTTATTTACTTTTTTTTCATTGATTTACAATATTATTCAATCCGTTTAATCTGAATTTTAATTACTCATTAGTCAACTTTAGAATTTACCACAGAACCATCGAATAACCATAGAATGCCCATTTATGAGCCACCAAAGAATACCATAGGATTGCCTAATCACAAGGCCACCATAGAACTGTAGAATTGCCTAATCACAAGGCCACCATAGAATTTTACTTATTAAACTTAATTCATAATTTTAAGTTTATTCATAATACACTTTCCTTATTTCATTTCACTTTTTAAATTATAACTTTATGTTATAATCTACTTTTATCGTAGAACCGTTGCCATATAATTACGTACCATTTCCATAGAATTGCACTTATTAAACTAAATTTACAATTATAAGTTTATAATAATCCTTTCTTATTTCTTTTATCTACATAATATCATTCAGTTATGTTACCTTTTTCTTTTCATCTTTGTTATTTAGTCTTTAGGAAGTTTGGCCTATTCCTAATTGATTGGTTATTAAAACTATACCAAAGTTTAAGGTAATTATTGCAATAGAAATCCATAATTGCAAGCAATTTCTTTCCACTATTTTTATGCTATTGAATAGTGCGTAATAGAGCTAAATCCTCATTTCACACTAATCCATTCCTTTCTTTCTTTTTATGCTTGCAATTATGTTTCCCAATTTTATTATAAACCAAACTATGAAAATATATACCCTATTTCCTAACTAATCAATATAGGCTATTCCTAACTTTTAGTTTTACAGGTAAATGTAAATTCTTTTTGACCCTTTTATTTCCCTAAAACTGACATATTTTCTGTAAGTTTGAATACAATTAGTGTGATACCCCAAACCCCCATACCAGGGTCGTAAGGATAATCATTGGAATATAACATATTCATCACAACAGCAGATTACAGATAATAGCATAACACATGAAATCATATAATAATACTCATCATCATAGCAACGGAATCATAAATGTCATCAACATCAGAGTTGCACACAGATAAGGAAACTACTTAGTACATAAAAGGTTCCAACAAATACAAAATAAGTCTAGAACATTATCAAATACAGCATAGATAAGGTGATGTCTAAATGTCCAAAATAAGAGATAAAAGATAGTCTTCGTCTTCTGCCAAAAGAGCACACCATGCTACGGTGCATATCCAAAATAAAGCCTGTTACCTGTTTACTTGGCTTCCCGTGTAAAAATAAGGGCACTAGAGTTTGCAAGTGAAAACAAACTACGAGTCCGTCATGGGACTGGTATGAGAAATTTTACTTAACTTATCTAATAATAAGGCTAATCACAGGACCACGCTGCTTGACACGACCCGAACTTCCCCCTGAAGGAAAGCCCGGATTGCTTTGAGAACAAGCCACATCGGAACACAAACAGAAGAACATTTCATTGCTTATTACAACAATTTCATCAGAATACAAGAATATAATAAATATTACACATTTGCCAAACATCAGAGATTTACAATGCAGCGGAAAATAGTACAAAACACAACTGAAAGGAATATACGGATACAGAGCTTTTCGAATATTATTCCAGTTGTAAACCAGGATCCTGTGAACATAAATTTGCAAAACCAAAACTACTAGCTGCCCATGTGGAAATAGGAGCACCCAGAGTTTAGGTTAAAACAATAAACTCCAGGTCAGTTATATGACTGGTGTGAGAACTAAAACAGTTATTAATCTTTATTTTAAAGTTCGGTAAATCAAGGGACCACGCCGTAAAACACGGAACGGGTTTCCTCCCAAGAATACCAGTGCATAAAACAACAGCGTAATGCTAAATAAAGAACAATGAAGCTATTATAAGACCCAGGTCCCATCACACAATGCAACACAAGCCGGAGTACAGGGTTTTACCATATAATAGCCAAAGAATGCTTGATACTCTAAACTTCATCTTTTATTATTACTATAAGTGTATAACGTCAAAATAATTTTAATCATAAGTATCAATCATAGACGGCATAAATGCCACATACCATTATGTCGCCATAGATAGGTTCTACAATCAAAACCGAAAGGTCACGTATTGGAAGTTGGATTTCCATCTGTGAACCGAGGCAAGGGATTGTCCTCACCGCTTCGAGACAATCTAGCCTACCATGTCTCGGTAAATTCAATTACCATTTCACATTCAGATCTAATTAAAGATTTAACTATCGCCTGGAGCAAATCTGGTAATACTCCATTCTCGATCTTTTCAATCTAATTAAAGATTCATTAAAACTCCACTTGGTTTTAATCTTCCCAAAAATCAATATTAATGATTGTTTAACTTGGGAAACCGTATCCTGCTTTTAACTGGGTTAAAGAACCAATGTTATTTAAAACACGGTTCACGATAAACCCGAAATCACATACCATTCTATCTTCCTTTAACTTTAAATTAGAAAGTGAACAATTCCCTAAGTATTAACCCCGAAGGCCAATACCAACATCAGATCAATACCCAAGAAACCATTCAACTTAACTAATCTCCAGTTAGTTTCTGATTTTCATAACTCTATTGGGCCTAAGAACAGTATCATTAAAGATACCATTCACGACAACTCAAAATCACATTCCATTAACGATGGAATCTTCATGGAAAACAAATCGATATATAAAATCGATATAAACTTCCATATCCGACTAACAATATAAATGGAATAACGGCAAAGCCTTTTAAATTCCATATATATTAGCAGTCTTCCTCCACAGAAATTCACTTCGATTATTACCAAATCGAATTCCACTCCATTCCAATTTCTTTTATTAAATTGGAAAACTTTACTTTGGAAAATATCCTTTAAATCTTTACAAAAGATTTATAAATTCCAAATCATATTTCACTGTAAATCGGGTTAAAGAACGAATGTCGTTAAAACACAGTTCACGATAAACCCAATTCACATTCATTAATCATCGGGTTAAAGAACAAGTGTTATTTAAAACACCGTTCACGATAAACCCAAAAATCAATTCAAATTCAATTCCAGTTAAATACCATTTAATTGGTATACTTCATTAAATCTAAATAAAAAGATTTAATCTTTTTCTCAATTGGGTTTAAGAACAGTATCATTAAAGAAACCATTCACGACACACCCAAATCCCATTTGATATTAAATACAAGGCTCTGAATAGAAAATATATCGGCTTATATTCAATATCAAATTCTACAACCAACAAATATCGTATTGGAAATAATGATATAAATATATCTTTGAAATTTCCATAACAATATCTGTATAATCACGAAATCCAACATCGAAATATTCCAAAGACAATTTTGATTCAAATCCATTCTAATTCAATTATTGGAAATTCTGGTTACTTTTAAAACCCCTTTCAAATCTAATTTATTTATTTCAAAAATAAATGGATTATAATTCTAGTTCAAAACTAGTTCATTTCGATAAAAAAAACTATTTTTATATTTTCAAATATGGAGTTTTTCATCCCAATTCTTTCCAAATCATTTCTTATGATTTTACACAAATTATTGCTATTTTTGATAATTTTATCAAGGCCCGTACAGTCGATTTCCATAAATGGCCATCGAACTACACTTACAGCGACCTTTTCCAAATTTGATTTGGACATAATTCCAAATCCAACCATTAGATTTCAAATCTCTAATATTCGTTAGAAAGCTCTTTTCGATACGAACCTAACGGTTCTGGTTTTAGGAGAATCCGACGGTTGGATCTCCCGTAATATCCGTTCGAAGTCAATGGTCGAAATTCGCGAACTGCCGCAGCGCGGCGCGTTCTATTCAGGCCATTATATATATATATATATATATATATATATATATATATATATCGTTGATTTCCTTTCAAAACATATTTTAAAAATCGTTCTAAATTCGTTTTCAAAATGATTTCAACTTCATATTCAATTTCAGATCAAAATTGAATATTCCATATCATTAATATATAAATGATAATATTTTCAAAACGTTATATTTTGTAATTACTTCCTTTTCTATATTCATTATAAAAACGAATATAATCGATAGAAATATTGTTTGCGTCAAAACGGATCATATCTAACCAACACAGCTTTATATATTTCAATAACTTCGTTATTCTATTCAACAAATGGATATTTTCTTCAACACATGAATTTTCTTTTATTCAACACATGAATATATATTTTATTCAACACATGAATTTTCTTTTATTCAACACATGAATATTCTTTTATTCAACACATGAATATATATTTTATTCAATACATGAATTTTCTTTTATGCAACACATGAATATTCTTTATTTTCCAAATTGGAATGAGGCCCAATCAATTACCATATCATGTTATTTATATGGATTCGCTACAACACATATATGTAATAGCAACGACAAATAATCAATATCATCCAAAGTGCACCACACAACTGCATAAGCATTAAATATAAATAATTAACGCTTACATAGTTTGTCAACCAATCGATCGACATACATCTAAATAATTGAGATTAGTGTACGCCAAATATCATCCCAACACCCATGTGGGGTTTCAAATCAACAAACACAGATTTTTGTTTGTGCAGTTGGGTGATGTGTAAAATTTATCGTCCCAATCAATATCAGCCAAATGGGTGTAAATAAATAAACCGTCCCATTTGTTTATAAATATTTATTTTATATACACGTTAAAAATTATATTTTTAACTATAAAATATTTTATTCCATTCCACATCACAATCAACTTTCACAACACATCAATCAAACAACCAAGTCATCCATGGTCTGTGGACGACGGGTGTCGGGTGCTGCTAAGCACCGTCTGCATTCTAGTATATATTTTAACTAGAAATAAATTAAAAGTGAGGAGTTCTCACCGAGGGATCCACTTCGGCATTATCTATTTCTGAATTTCTGAACCGTTTGGATTTGTTTGAAATTCCAATGCAGTCCTTACCACGCTGTTCGTAATAAAAATTATATTTTTATATATGACCATCTTGGTCTGTACTTAGTTAGCTACTGGTTGGGCCTGTCAACCAGATACCATTACTAGCTTTTATGCATCTACGCGTAACCGGCTGTGTAGTGCCATGCTACACAACCGTCTTCCTCAAAAAAAAAATTATATTTTTATGGCTTCATTCCAATAAATAAAAATCACATTTTTATTTCTACTTCATATATTTTTACAATGCTTCTTTCTATATAAAAATTATATTTTTATATTTCTACTCCTTATATAAAGATCGAATTTTTATATCATCGCTATAAAAATCACATTTTTATTTCAACATATATGTAATAACCCGCAAAATCTGGGCCAGTTTAAAATTTTTATTTTGGCCATTTTAGCGAATTTTGAATATTTAAAATAGATTATTTTAAATAATATCGACGAGAAATTTATTTTGAAATGAATTCGACGTATATATTATATACGTCGTCGATAGAATATAAATAATTATATATAATTATAAATAGAATTGAAAATGGCGCGGTAGTTCGATAATTCGATTTCAAACTTCAATTGAATGTACCGGGTGTAAAACAATCCGGATTTTAGTGAAACCAAAAACATTAGGATCTAATTGATGATATCTTTTCAACGAATCCGGAAAATCAAGATTTCATAGCGGGAATCAAAAGATATGTCCAGTTGAAAATTCTGAATAGTCGCTATGGAATTCAGGCCCTTAAAAATGGACATTTTGCAAATGACCTCGGATTTCGACGAAACCACTTTTGTTGGGTCCGTGATGTCGAATTATTGTTAGATTTCAAATTTCATAATTTTTCGAATCAATATGTGAGCGTGGCAAAGGAAAACGTGTTTTGACCATTTCAGTTGATTTTAATCGACTGGAAATTGGCCATTTTTCTAACGGTCTCAGAATTCGACGAAACTAGTTTTGTTAGGACCGTATCGTCAATACGAAGCTAGGAAATATTTTTCGAGAATTTTTAGAGTTCGTATGCGACTCCGGTAATTTGAAATGTACGTTTAAAATTCAATATAATAATTTAAATGTAAATTTAACGGAAACTGATTGTAACAGCCGAATCAGCCTACGATACATATCCCATTGTGCTCGGAATGGGGGTATTACGCTATGGACGACAGGCGGTGGACCTCGTTTCGAGGCCGTATGTAAAAGTCAACTATTTGCAAATAAAATAATTAAAATAATAATAATAATAAACCCTTCCCTTTAACCGTTCTGGCCCCCCCCCCTCATATTTTCAATCGAATGAATAAAAAAAAAAAAAACCAAATCGCTCAGGCGATTAACGCCGCCGTGGGCCAGCCGCCGTCCAACCCTCCCTCTCCCCTTCCTCCGACCTCCGCCAGCACCCTCTCTCCTCCCTCCTCTGATCGAGACTTCCCCCAGCCCCAAAACCGCACCCAAATCGGAGAACCACCGTGGCCCCCCTCGCCCCAAATCGCCACCGCACTCCCCCTGGCGCCGCCGTGAGCCGCGAAGCACCCCTCCGAGCCGCCGACGAGCCCCCCCTGTAAGTTCCCTGATGTTCTTTTTTTTTAATTTTTATTTACTTTAAACGTTTTTTTTATTTACTTTAACTGTTTTTTTATTTACTTGAAAACTGTTTTTTTATTTATTTTTAAAACTGAATTTTTAATGATTTTAAAAACTGATTATAATGATTTTAAAAACTGATTATAATGAATTTAAAAACTGATTTTATTTTATAGGTTTAATCTTTTAATAGAAAAAGATTTGAACTTGCAAAAATAAAAATCATACTTTTAAAAAGAGAAAAGACGGGATTTTTATTATGTAGAAGGAGCAAGACATGATTTTTGTATTTTTTTTAAAGTAATAAAAATATAATTTTTACATCATAAGGATATTAAAAATATGATCTTTATATTTTTAGAGTAATAAAAATATGATTTTTATATTTTTAAAGTATTAAAAATATAATCTTTACTATATAGTAGCAAGTAAAAATATGATTTTTATATTTTTAAAGAATTAAAAATTGGATTTTTATATTTTTAAAGTAGTAAAAATATAATCTTTTATATTGTAGAAAGATAAAAATATAATCTTTGCATAGTAGGAACTATAAAAATATAATCTTTATGAGATATAGAATATAAAAATATCATCTTTGTATATGTAGCGAAATAAAAATCTGATTTTTATTTTATTTGTGTTGAAGTAAAGAGGTAATTTTTTTATAGTGATGAAATGAAAATATAATCTATATTTTTATAAAGGCAAAATCTATATTTTTATAAAGGCGAAATCTATATTTTTGAAATAGGATTTTTATATGTTGAACTTCGATAGAAAAATATGATTTTTATATAGTTTTGATAATAAAAATTCAATCTTTATATAAAAAGTAGAAATATAAAAATATAATTTTTATATACAAGGAAGCGTTGTAAATATATGAAGTGATTATAGAAATACGATTTTTATATTGAAAGTGAATAAATAAAAATGTGATTTTTATTTTAAAAGACATCAAAATATAAAAATGTGATTTTTATATATATAGTGACTACGGGCAACGAAGATGACGAAGATAGGATAACGATGAAGATTTCTATCAATGAAGTGTCGTGAAGTTGGATAGCTATCGGTGAGAACTTCTCACCTTTCAATTTAATCTTTCTAGTTATATATATAAACTAGGATGCAGACGGTGTTTAGTAGCACCCGACACCCGTCATCCACAGACCATGGATGGTTTGTTTGTTAAATTGTTTGATTGCAAAAATTAATTAGATTATTTGATTGAAATTGAATTGTTTGGTGAGAATGAATGGATTTGATTGATGTGTGAATGGCGTGGGCCTTCACTAGACCGGGGATAAGGCTAGGCCTCGTCCCGTTTCTAGTATCGTGCCGTTATGCCGCCGAAATTTTCTAAAATATGTTAGAAAAATAAAAATATCATTTTATTGAATAAATGAATTGAATAGAAATTCATAGGTTGAAATAAAATGTTTTATCGTTAAAAATATAATTTTTAACGTGAATATGAATATAGTGAAAGTGAATAAATAAATATTCATTTACAAACCGAACGGTTTGTTTATGTACACTGATTTGATTGAAATTGATTGGGACGATAAATTTTACACATCGCCCAACTGCATAAATAAAAATCTGTGTTTGATTGTTTGAAACCCCACACGGGTGTTAGGATGAAATTTGAAGTTCACTCATCCTGATTGATTAAATATGTCGATCGATCGATTGACAGGCTGTTATAAGCGTTAGATATCTATATTTGATGCTTATACAGTGTAGTGCACTTTGGTTGATGGTTGATTACTTTTCAATACTATTATACATGTGTTGTATGAAAATCCATATAATTAACTTTATATGGTAATTGATTGGGCCTCATTCCAATTTAGAAAATAAAGAATATTATAAAATAAAGGTTCATGTGTTGACAGTCTCATCCATTGAGATTGGTCATGTGTTGAACGAAATATTTTAGTAATAAAATTCATATCTTTATATTATAAAATAAATGTTCATGTGTTGACTATACTCATCCGTTGATATTAGTCATGTGTTGGACAAAATATTTTTATAATGAAATTTACACCTTTATCTTTATAAAGTAAATGTTCATGTGTTGACTATACTCATCCGTTGGGATTAGTCATGTGTTGAACGAAATATCTTTACAAAAATAGTCACACGTGGACAGTACTCATTCGTTGAGATTAGTCATGTGTTGACAAAAATAAATATTCATTTGTTGAATAGAATAAAGGAATATATAAAGCCGTGTTGATTAGAGATGCGCCATTTTGACGCGAACGATATTTATATCGATTCGATTTCGAAATGAATTGAATATATAACGATTTCGAAATGAATTGAATATATAACGATTTCGAAATGAATTGAATATATAACGATTTCGAAATGAATTGAATATATAACGATTTCGAAATGAATTGAATATATAACGATTTCGAAATGAATTGAATATATAATGATTTCGAAATGAATTGAATATATAACGATTTCGAAATGAATTGAATATATAACGATTTCGAAATGAATTGAATATATAACGATTTCGAAATGAATTGAATATATAACGATTTCGAAATGAATTGAATATATAACAATTTCGAAATGAATTGAATATAAAACGATTTCGAAATGAATTGAATATATAACGATTTCGAAATGAATTGAATATAAAACGATTTCGAAATGAATTGAATATATAACGATTTCGAAATGAATTGAATATATAACGATTTCGAAATGAATTGAATAGAAAACGATTTCGAAATGAATTGAATAGAAAACGATTTCGAAATGAATTGAATAGAAAACGATTTCGAAATGGATTGAATAGAAAACGAAATGAATTTGATTAGAAAACCAATTTGAATTGAATCGAATAGAAAACGACTTTGGAATTGAATTGAATTGAAAACGAATTCAATTTGAATCGAAAGCGAAGTGAGATGAATTCAAATTGAATTGAAATTTGAATTGAATAGAAATGAATTTTAAAACGAATCTATAAAGAAGAATTCAATTTTTCTTTGAATTAAAATGGAAGTTGAAAATGTTTTTGAAACGAATTTAAAACTATTTATATAATTCGTTTTAAATAGGAATCGACGAAATATATATTATATATATCATATATATAATATAATGGCCTGAAGAGAACGCGCCGCGCCGCGGTAGTTCGTGAATTTCGACCATTTATTTCAAACGGACATTACGGGAGATCCGACCGTCGGATTCTCCTAAAACCGGAACCGTTGGGTTCGTATCGAAAAGAGCCTTCTAACGAATATTAGAAATTCAAGATCTAACGGTTGGATTTGGAGATACGTCCAAATCAAATTCGAAAAAGGTCGTTGTAAGTGCAGTTCGATGGCCATTGTTGGAAATCGACTGTACGGACCTTAATAAAATTATTAAAAATAGTAATAATTAGTGTAAAATCATAAGAAATGATTTGGGAAAATTTGGGATGAAAAACTCCATATATGAAAAGATAAAAATAGATTTTGATCAAAATGAACTAGTTTGAACTAAATTTAAAACCCAATTGTTTTTAAATAAATAAATTAGATTTAAAAAGGGGTTTTAAATAATCGAATTTCTAATCTATTTGATTGAATTTGAAATGGGTTTATCGTGAACAGTGTTTTAAATAACACTAGTTCTTTAACCCGATAACAAATAGAATGTGAATTGGGTTTGTCGTGAACTGTGTTTTAAATAACACCTAGTTCTTTAACCCAGTAAAAGGAGTTTTAACGAATCTGCAATTAGATTGAAATGTGAATTTGTAATCTAAATTATCAAATTTAGAAACGAGCGGGAATGGAGTATTACCATTTTTGCTCCAAAGCGATAGTTAAATCTTTAATTAGATTTGAACGTGAAATGGTAATTAATTTTACCGATAACACAGTGGTGTTAAATATGGAGTATTACCAGTTTTGCTTCATGGGATGAATAGGTTGGGATTGGGAAATAAAATAAATAATTACTTCGTTGTGGTTCGCTAATCTCGACTAGTTGGAAAAACCATAATTTGGTTTTAAATGACATCCAAAGGAAGATTACAGGATAAATTTTAAAGAATTTATCTTGGATAAAATTAATGGGAACCTTTCCCTAAGAATGTGGAATTTAGAAACTAGCTGTAGGTTGGCTAAGATGAATGGTTTCCTGGGTATTGATCTGATGTTGGTTTCGGCCTTCGGGGTTAATGTTTGGGAAATTGTTCTCTTGCTAATTTGCGGTTAGTGACTAATGAATTGGAATGAGGCTTATGTTGTGTTTGTGTAACTTTTGTTTTTAATATACGCGGGTTGTTCGGAAAGTCCGGGTTTATACCCATTCTGAATAACCGATTCGACGATATGTCGAAGATGAAGACGGTGGTCGAAGACCGGAAGTCTTCACATCGTTTGGATAATTACTGACTATCCTGATTGGGCTGTACACCCAAGAGGATGGAAATAGTTGGTGGTCGTCCAGACGTACTTGGAGATGGATGGATATGCGAGGAAAGTGCCTCCGGTTTCGTTCAGACCCAGAACGAACTTGTAAATGGATTGTGTGTCTGACATTGGATTTTATTCTGTGTTGATTGATTTCTATTAAATATATATCTGTTTGGCGGCGGAGAATTTATTCTCTTGCTTAACGCCCTTCTCTGAGACATACGAGCTTAGAGGTTATATATCGATAGATATCAATCGCATGGCATGAATTGCCTGTGTGGCATACTGAGATGCAATGATCAAGGCTTCTGTTGAAAAGCAAAGTCTTGTGGTTGATGATCAAAGCACAGCCTACGTGGCAGCTTTGTGTATAACGTGAATTCGCGAGCCTCACACCTCGGTATGAGTTAAAAACGGGATACGGACCGTTGGGAGAACACGACGTTTCTTTCTAGCTTTGGTGGTGTCAGTGACTTACCAGCCCTGACATTTATATACTTTTCACCTTTGTGGTTGTTGGAATGAGGCGCCTCGATTATAGGTCTGTAAGGACCGGGAAACGTGTGTTCAGGCATAAATAATCCTCTAACGTAAGTGAGGACCGGCCCAACCAATCCAAGGGTTACCCAGTGTGCGTAGTCCTGAGCATTTGCTAGAGTGTCTCGAACGCGGAGAGGATCTTGCCCCTTGCCTCGACTCATGATGGAAATCCAAATTCCAATACGTGTATTTCGGCTTTATTTGTAGAGCCTAGTATGGCGACATAGTGGGATGGGGCACTCATGCCGTCTATGATTTATATTTATGATTGAAATTGTTTTGACACTATACACTTATTATAGTATCAAATGATTTGTTTTAAACGTACCAAGCATGTTTGGCTATTATAAGGGAAAAACCCTATCCTCCGGCTTGCGTTGCATTGTTTGATGGGACCTGGGTCTTATAATAGCTTCATTTTTCGAAAAAGCATTGCGTTGTTTATTCTATGCACTGGTATTCTTGGGAGGAAACCCGTTCCGTATTATACGGCGTGGTCCCTTGAACTACTCTCTTTTAAAATAAAGTTTTAATAACTGTTTTAGTTCTCACACCAGTCACATGACTGACCTGGAGTTTATTGTTTTAACCTAAACTCTGGGTGCCCCTATTTTCCGCACGGGCAGCTAGTAGTTTTGGTTTTGCAGATTTATATTCACAGGATCCTGGTTTACAGCTGGAATGATATCCGGAAAGCTCTGTATCCGTATATCACCTTCAGTTGTGCTTTGTATTAATTTCCGCTGCTATGTAATTTATTGTAATCTCTGATATTTATCGAATGTAATTTATTCATTTGTACTCTGTATATTCTTGTATCTGATGGAATTGTTGTAATAACAATGAAATGTTCTTCTGTTTGTGTTCTGATTTGTCCTGTTCTCAACGTTCAGGGGTTTCGAACGGTTTAGATCGGTTTAACGACTGATTCAGATCGAGCGAAATTCCAGGTCGTCACAATATATACAATAAAAAATCAGATTTTTATTTCGCTACATTATAAAAAACATATTTTTCTATTCTCTATTATATAAACAAAAATTCTATTTTCAATCCGCTACTCATATAAAAATCTAATTTTAAATCACTAAAAATCGAATCTTTATCCCTTTAAAAATCAAGTCTTTATCATTCTAAAAATCGTATTTTTATCACTTTTGATAATCGATTCTTTAACACCTTAAAAATCGAGTCTTTAACACTTTAAAAATATATTCTTTTGATACTTTCAAAATATATTCTTTTCTACTTTCAAAATATATTCTTTTCTACTTTCAAAATATATTCTTTTTGGTGTTAAAAATATAATCTTTCCTTAGCAAATATCATCTCTTTTTCATGAACAAGAATCTATAATATATATATTAAAAGATCTCATCTTTAGATTAGTAAAAATCTAATCTTTAGCAAATTAAAATTTTAAACTTTTTGTTTACAATATTTTATATATAAATAAAACTGATTTATGCTATGTCACTATATAAAAATAAAACTGAAATTTAAAACCTATGTTTTATAAATTAAAATCACCTATTTTCGATCTCCAGGAACTGTCGAACCAACCTTCGAAAATTGGCGCTCCAACCGCAAACAGTTTCAGCTCGAGGTGGGGCCTCCTAAGGGTTGCAGCGCTTGGATGAACTCCGGGTGGTGGACTTCGCCTGAGGCGGCGACTCTAGGGCAGTGGGGGCCCCAATAGCTAGGGTTTCGGTTTTGGGGCAGTACCTCGCGGATTTGAAGTGGAGTAAGCGGCGAGAGAGAGAGGGGAGGAAAGAGGAGGGAGCGGCGGTGGATGGAGGCCGGCGCGATGGGGCGGCGCTCCTAGAACGGGGGCGGCGGGCTTAATCGGTGGAGCGACGGTTTTTTTATTTTGAAAGGGGAGAATGATATCCTGATCGGGAAAATAGAAGAGGGAGAGGGTTATGTGTAAAGGATTTTATATTTTATATATTTTAATTTATTATATTTTTTCTATAAAAAGTTGACTTTTCATTCAAACTCCGTTTCGAACTTAACGACTGTCGCCCCTAGCATAATACCCCCATTCCGAACACAATCGGATATGCTTCACGAGCCAACTCGAACGTTACGATTAGTTTTCATTTAAATTAAAATATAAATCATTATATTTTAAATTCAAAAGCACTTTTCAATTTACTGGGGTCACATACAAACTCTGAAAATTCCAGAAAAATTATTTTTAGCTTCGTATTGATGATACGGTCCTAACAAAACTAATTTCATCAAATTCTAGACCGTTTGAAAAATAGTCATTTTCTGGTCGATCGAAATGGATAGAAACTGTCAAAACACGTTTTACTTCGCCACGCTCACATATTGATTCGAAAAATTATGAATTTTGGAATCTAGCAATAATTCAACATCCTGGATCCAACAAAAGTGGTTTCGTTGAAAACAGAGGTCGTTTGCAAAATTTCCATTTTTAAGGGCCAGAATTCCATAACGACTATTCTGAATTTTCAACTGGGCATAACTTTTTATCCCCGCTATGAAATTTCAATTTTTTGAATTCGTTGGAAAGATATTTTCAAATAGTTTCTAATATTTTTGGTTTCGCTTGAACTTTGAAATCGAAATTTCAAACTACCGCGCCATTTTCAATTCCTTTTATAATTAAAAATAAACATTTATATTCTAACGTCGATTTAAATAAATATATACGTTCTCATTCTATTCAAAATAAATTTCTCGTCGTCATTATTTAAAATAATTCATTTTAAATATTCAAAATTCATTAAATTGCCAAAATAAAAAATTTAAATTGGCTCGGATTTTCCGGGTTATTACAATCTCCCCCACTTAAAACTTTTCGTCCCCGAAAAGGAACGAAGCTGAAATTTGTTTTACAAACCAACTCAACTTTTATTATTTTCATTATGGCCTAAGTTCTTCAATTTTTCAGTTTCTAAGAACTTTTTAAATTTTTCAAAAATTTGGCTAGCACCCTAAATTTAAAAAAAAAATTCGCCATAAGCTCCCCTACATGGGAGCACCGGGAAAATCCTCAAATTTCCATACAGGCCTTTCCAATTCAAAAAGAAAAAGAAACAGCCAAGCAGCTAGCCAATCGGCTCATAAAATCATCTAAAACCCAAGAAATTAGTAAACATGTACCTATTTGTTGTGCAAACAATTTTATTCCTCTGCTTAGCTTCCCTGTTACGACCTGTTCACGCATATATATATATATATATATATATATATATATGTACATACATGCATTTCCAAACAAATTTTGAAATTTGAATTCAATATTTGATACAATTTGGATAAATTTACCTTGCATTCACATAATGGTTTTATTGATTAACAAATAATCATACAACATAACCATCAATCAATTAGTTGATTAGCTTTTCAAATTCATAACTTCGATACATAGTCCAAAAATCAGATTTTTATCATGACAATAAGCCCTATCTAGTTTTGGTTCTCACACCAGTCAATTGGAAATATATAAATATCTCACTTTCGAAACTCGAACATAAACACTGATGATGAGATCTCAGTCATCAGTATCTTCTTCGAGCGACTACAGTGTGATTCTATATCTATCCAGTATAATAAAACTTCAAATACACGCGGATCAGACGTATACGCAAAATCTTTATATACTTGATTGTCCAAATCAATATAAAAATAATATTCAAATATGAATGATTGATGTAAATTTTCAAAATGAAACTTGTTTTCGCTTTTATTTTTTTAAAAATGACACTTTTTACACTCATTCTAGGATGCTACTGATCCCATCTCTAACGAGTCATTCTCACTGGATATTACTAATCCAATTTCTGGTGAATTCTTTCATTCGGTTCTAATATGTCTAGTTCTCGAGCTTTGTAAACCAAAGCTCTGATACCAAACTGACATGACTCGAACTTCCCCGTGAAGGAAAGCTCGGATTACTTTGAGAACAAGCAACATCAGAACACAAACAGAAGAACATTTTGTTGCTTATTACAACAATTTCATCATAATACAAGAATATAATAAATATTACACATTTACCAAACATCAGAGATTTACAATGCAGCAGAAAATAATACAAAACATAACTGAAAGGAATATACGGATACAGAGCTTTCCAAATATCATTCCAGCTGTAAACTAGGATCCTATGAATATAAATCTGCAAAACCAAAACTACTAGCTGCCCGTGCAGAAATAGGGGAACTTAGAGTTTAGGTTAAAACAATAAACTCTAGGTCAGTCATGTAACTGGTGTGAGAACTAAAACAGTTATTAATCTTTATTTTAATGTTCGGCAAATCAAGGGACCACGCCATATAACACGGAATAGGTTTCCTCCCAAGAATACCAGTGCATAAAACAACAGCGCAATGCTAAATAAAGAACAATGAAGCTATTATAAGACCCAGGTCCCATCACACAATGCAACACAAGCCAAGGATAGGGTTTTACCTTATAATAGCCAAAGAATGCTTGATACGCTAAACTTCATATTTTATTATTACTATAAGTGTATAGTGTTAAAACAATTGCAATCATAAGTATCAATCATAGACGACATAAGTGCCCCATACCATTATGTCGCCATATATAGGTTCTATAATCAAAACCGCAAGGTCACGTATTGGAAGTTGGATTTCCATCTGTGAACCGAGGCAAGGGATCGTCCTCACCGCTTCAAGATAATCTAGCCTACCATGTCTCAGGATCAGAGCTCGAGTGACTGTTGGATCGTCAGGGTCGGTCCACTCGATGTGGATTAAACTTAAACACTGGACACTGCGTTTCCCCACCCTATGGGGCGTAAATGAGCCAAAAGACTCCATCGGCTCCACATAGTCACCGATATATCTGAGGCGCCTCGCAATCCAACAACCACATAGGTGAAAATAATATAAATGTCAGGGCTGGTAGGTCTCTGACACCACCCTAGCCAGAAAGAAACGCATGCCCTCCCTGAGGTCCTCTCCCGTTTCTGGTTCACAACCGGGGTGTGAGGCTCGCGAATTAATGCTACACAAAGTTGTGCCACACAGGCGGTGCTTTGATCCTTAACCACAAGACTCTGCTTTTCAACAGAAGCCTTGATCATTTGCATCTTAGCATGCCACACAGGAAAACCACTCCATGCAACCGATATCCATCAATCACACAGAATGATATCCAATGTCAGACATGCAGTCCATTTACAAGTCCGTTCTGGGTCTGAACGAAATCGGAGGCACTTTGTACCTCGCATATCCATCGATCTCCAAGTACGTCTGGACCATCACCAACTGATTCCCTCCTCTTGGGTGTACAGCCCAATCAAGATTATCAGTAATTATCCAAATGATGTGAAGACCTTCGATCTTCGAACACCGTCTTCATCCTCGACACATCGTCGAATCAGTTATTCGGAATGGGATAAACTCGGTCTTTCTGAATAACTCGCATATATAATAAACAAGTGTTACGCAAACACAACATACGCCTCATTCCAATTCAGAATATTCTTTTATTTAAATATTCTTATACTTTGGGAGAGGTTCCCATTAATTTTATCAAAGATAAATTCCTTAAATTTATTCTTTAATCTTCCTTTGAATATCAATTCAAACCAAATTATGGTTTATCCAAACTAGTGGGATTAGCGAACCTTACCGAAGTAATCACTTGTTTTAATTTCCCAATCCCAACCTATTCATCCCATTAATTAAAACTGGTCATACTTCATATCTAACACCACGGTGTTATCGGTAAATTCAATTACCATTTCACGTTCAAATCTATTTAAAGATTTAACTATCGCATGGAGCAAAACTGGTGATACTCCATTCTCGATCTTTTCAATCAAACTGAAGATTCAATAAAACTCCACTTGGTTTTAATCTTCCCAAAAATCAATAATAATGATTGTTTAACTTGGGAAACCATATCCAGTCTTTAACTGGGTTAAAGAACCAATGCCATTTAAAACACGGTTCACGATAAACCCGAAATCACATTCAATTCTATCAGCCTTTAACCGTAAATTAGCAAGTGAACAATTCCCTAAGTATTAACCTTGAAAGCCGAAACCAACATTAGATCAATACCAAAGAAACCATTCAACTTAACTAATCTCCAATTAGTTTCTGATTTTCTTAACTCTGTTGGGCCTAAGAACAATATCATTAAAGATTTCATTCACGACAACCCAAAATCACATTCCATTAAAGATGGAATCTTCATGGAAAACAAATCGATATATATAATCGATATAAACTTCCATATCCGACTAACAATATAAATGGAATAACGACAAAGCCTTTTAAATTCCATATATATTAGCAGTCTTCCTCCACAGAAATTCACTTCGATTATTACCAAATCAAATTCCACTCCATTCCAATTTATTTTATTAAATTGGAAAACTTTACTTTGGAAAATCTCCTTTAAATCTTTACAAAAGATTTATACATTCCAAATCACATTTCATTGTAATTCGGGTTAAAGAACGAACGTCGTTAAAACACAGTTCACGATAAACCCAATTCACATTCATTAATCATCGGGTTAAAGAACAAGTGTTATTTAAAACACCGTTCACGATAAACCCAAAAATCAATTCAAATTCAATTCCAATTAAATACCATTTAATTGGTATACTTCATTAAATCTAAATAAAAAGATTTAATCTTTTTCTCAACTGGGTTTAAGAACAGTATCATTAAAGACACCATTCACGACAAACCCAAACAAGGCTCTGAATAGAAAATATATCGGCTTATATTCAATATCAAATTCTACGACCAACAAATATCGTATTGGAAATAACGATATAAATATATCTTTCAAATTTCCATAACAATATCTGTATAATCACGAAATCCAACATCGAAATATTCCAAAGACAATTTCGATTCAAATCCATTCCAATTCAATTATTGGAAATTCTGGTTACTTTTAAAATCCCTTTCAAATCCAGTTTATTTATTTCAAAAATAAATGGATTATAATTCTACTTCAAAACCAGTTCATTTCGATAAAAATCTATTTTTATCTTTTCAAATATGGATTTTTTTTCATCCCAATTCTTTCCAAATCATTTCTTATGATTGTACACAAATTATTGCTTTTTTTAATAATTTTATCAAGGCCCGTACAGTCGATTTCCATAAATGACCATCGAACTGCACTTACAGCGACCTTTTCCAAATTTGATTTGGACATGATTCCAAATTCAACTGTTATATTTCAAATCTCTAATATTTGTTAGAAAGCTTTTTCGATATGAACCCAACGGGTCTAGTTTTAGGAGAATCCGACGGCAGATCTCCCGTAATATCCGTTCGAAGTCAATGGTCGAAATTCGCGAACTGTCGCAGCGCGACGCGTTCTATTCAGGCCATTATATATATATATATATATCTTCAATTTCCTTTCAAAACATATTTTTAAAATCATTTTAAATTCGTTTTCAAAACGATTTCAACTTCATTTTCAATTTCAGATCAAAATTGAATATTCCATATCATTAATATATAAATGATAATATTTTCAAAACATTATATTTTGTGATCACTTCCTTTTCTATATTCATTATAAAAACAAATATAATCGATATAAATATCGTTCGCGTCAAAATGGCGCATATCTAACCAACACAGCTTTATATATTTCAATAACTTCGTTATTCTATTCAATAAATGAATATTTTCTTCAACACATGAATTTTCTTTTATTCAACACATGAATATATATTTTATTCAACACATAAATTTTATTTTATTCAACACATGAATATTCTTTTATTCAACACACAGATATTTTTTTCAACACATGAATTTTCTTTTATTCAACGCATGAATATTCTTTATTTTACAAATTGGAATGAGGCCAAATCAATTACCATATAATGTTAATTATATGGATTCCCTACAATACATGTATATAATAGCAACGATAAATAATCAACCATCATCCAAAGTGCACCACACAACTGCATAAGCATTAAATATAAATAATAAACGCTTACACAGTCTGTCAACCAATTGATCGAAATACAGCTAATTAATTGGGATTAGTGTACGCCAAATATCATCCCAACACCCGTGTGGGGTTTCAAATCAACAAACACAGATTTTTATTTGTGCAGTTGGGCGATATGTAAAATTTATCGTCCCAATCAATATTAGTCAAATGGATGTACGTAAACAAACCGTTCGATTTGTTTATAAATATTTATTTTATATACGCATTAAAAATTATATAATAACTAGAAAATATTTTATTCCATTCCACATCACACAATCAACTTTCACAACACATCAATCAAACAACCAAGTCATCCATGGTCTGTGGACGACGGGTGTCGGGTGCTGCTAAGCACCGTCTGCATCCTAGTATACATTTTAACTAGAAACAAATTAAAAGTGAGTAGTTCTCACCGAGGGATCCACTCCGTCATTCTCTATTTCTGAACTTCTGAACTGTTTGGATTTATTTGAAATTCCAATGCAGTCCTTACCACGTTGTTCATAATAAAAATTATATTTTTATTGCTTCATTCCAATAAATAAAAATCACATTTTTATTTCTACTTCATATATTTTTACAACGCTTCTTTCTATATAAAAATTATATTTTTATATTTCTACTCCTTATATAAAGATCGAATTTTTATATCGTCGGTATAAAAATCACATTTTTATTTCAACATATACATAATAAAAAATCAGATTTTTATTTCGCTACATTATAAAAATCATATTTTTCTATTCTCTGTTATATAAAAAAATATTCTATTTTCAATCTGCTACTCATATAAAAATCGAATTTTAAATCTTTACTTCATATATATAAAAATCGAATTTTAAATCTTCACTTCATATATATAAAAATCGAATTTTAAAGCATTAAAAATCGAATCTTTATCCCTTTAAAAATCAAGTCTTTATCATTCTAAAAATCGAGTTTTTATCACTTTTAAAAATCAAGTCTTTAACACTTTAAAAATCGAGTCTTTAACACTTTAAAAATATATTCTTTTCTACTTTCAAGATATATTCTTTTCTACTTTCAAAATATATTCTTTTCTACTTTCAAAATATATTCTTTTTGGTGTTAAAAATATAATATTTCCTTAGCAAAGATCATTTCTTTTTCATGAACAAGAATCTATACTATATATATTAAAAGATCTCATCTTTAGATTAGCAAAAATCTAATCTTTAGCAAATTAAAAATATAAACTTTTTGTTTACAATATGTTATATTTAAATAAAATTGATTTATGCTATGTCACTATATAAAATTAAAACTGAAATTTAAAACCTATTTTTTATAAATTAAAACCACCTTTCTTCGATCTCCAGGAACTGTCGAGCCAGCCTTCGAACACCGGCGCTCCAACCGCAAACAGTTTCAACTCGAGGTAGGGCCTCCTGAGGGTTGCAGCGCTTGGATGAAGTCCGGGTGGTGGACTTCGCCTGAGGCGGCGGCGCTAGGGTTGTGGGGGCCCCAACAGCTGGGGTTTCAGTTTTGGGGCAGTAGCTCGCGGATTTGAGGGGGAGTAAGCGGCGAAGAGAGGGGAGGAAAGAGGAGGGAGCGGCGGTGGATGGAGGCCGGCGCGATGGGGCGGCGCTACTAAAACGGCGGCGGCGGGCTTAATCGGAGGAGCGGCAGTTTTTTAATTTTGAAAGGGGGAATTGATATCCTGATCGTGAAAATAGAAGGGGGTTATGTGTAAAGGATTTTATATATTTTAATTTATTATATTTTTTCTATAAAAAGTTGACTTTTCATTCAAACTCCGTTTCGAACTCAACGATCGTCGCCCCTAGCGTAATACTCCCATTCCAAACGCAATGGGATATGCTTCGCAAGCCAACTCGAAGTTACGATCAGTTTTCATTTAAATTAAAATATAAATCATTATATTTTAAATTCAAACGCACTTTTCAATTTACTGGGGTCACATACCGACTCTGAAAATTCCAGAAAAATTATTTCTAGCTTCGTGTTGACGATACGGTCCTAACAAAACTAATTTCATCAAATTCTGAGACCGTTTGAAAAATGGCCATTTTCTGGTCGATCAAAATCGACAAAAACTATCAAAACACGTTTTACTTCGCCACGCTCACATATTGATTCGAAAAATTATAAATTTTGGAATCTAGCAATAATTCGACATCCTGGATCCAACAAAAGTGGTTTCGTCGAAAACAGAGGTCGTTTGCAAAATTTCCATTTTTAAGGGCCAAAATTCCATAGCGACTATTCTGAATTTTCAACTGGGCATAACTTTTTATCCCCGCTATGGAATTTCAATTTATCGGATTCGTTGGAAAGATATTTTCAAATAGATTCTTTTGTTTTTTGTTTCTCTAAAATCCGGTTTAGTTTGAATCATGTACATTCATTTGAACTTTGAAATCAAAATTTTAAACTACCGCGCCATTTTCAATTCCTTTTATAATTAAAAATAAATATTTATATTCGAACGTCGATTCAAATAAATATATACGTTCTAATTCTATTTAAAATAAATTTCTGTTCGTCATTATTTAAAATAATTCATTTTAAATATTCAAAATTCATCAAAATTGCGAAAATAAATTTTTTAAATTGGCTCGGATTTTCCGGGTTATTACACCGCTAACGCGGAGCAGGTTTACTTCATTGGATTGCTAGTGCATAAAACAAGTGAATCTTTTAAACAACTCAATGCTTTTTAGAAAAATGAAACCATTATAAGACTCAAGTCCCATCACAAAATGCAATGCAAACTGGAGGATAGATTTTTACCTTATAGTGGTAAAACATGATTGATACGTATAAAACAAAAATCATTTGATATTATTATTAGTGTCAAGTCAGTTTAAAACAATTTTCAATATAAATGTATCAATCCTGGACGGCATAGTACCCCATCCTACTACGTCGCCACATATAGATTTACAATCAAATTCGTAATGTCGTATTGGAAATTGGGTTTCCATCATGAGTCGAGGCTAGGGATGGCTCCTCCCGATTCGGGACACTCTATCAAATGACTCAGAATCCCCCGCAGTGGACCCTTGGATCTTCAGGGTCGGTCCACACATACTTTAGTGCATTGGTTATTCCTGAACACATGTTTCCCGGTCCTATAGGACCTATCCCTTTGCCAGTAGCGACCAATATCCGAGGGCCCTCGCAATCCATGCACTTCCTGCAGTCACGATCCCGTTTTTGACTCATACCGGGGTGTGAGGCTCGCGAAGTAATGCTATACACAAAGCTATGCTAATTAAAGCTGTGCTTTGATCATCAACCACAAGGCTCTTCTTTTCAACAAAAGCCTTGACCATTTGCATCTTAGCATGTCACATTAACAACCCACGCCATGCGACTTATGTCTATCAATATATAACCTCTAAGCTCGTACGTCTCAGAGAAGAGTGTTAAGCAAGAGAATAAATTCTCCACCACCAAAAAGGTATATATTTAATAGAAATCAATTAACACAGAACGAAATCCACTGTCAGACACACATCCATTAACAAGTCCGTTATGGGTCTGAACCAAACCGGAGACACATTATTCCTCGTCCCGTATGTCCAATACGAAAGAGAGGTTCTCGCATATCCGAACAATCAACAAGTACGTCCGGACAACTACCACTTTAAAAATTTTCTAGGAGCTACCCAATTCAGGGCATCAGTAGTCGTCCATTCGATGTGAAGGTCACCGGTCTTCAACCACCGTCTTCAATGTCTTCAACTTTAAGCCGTCGTATAACTATTTAAAATGAGATTTAACTCGGACTTTTCAAATAATTCTCGATTATATATAATTCAAATCATTTCTTTCTTTAGTTAAATTTAATTCAATTCTATAGATAAATGTCGAATTAATCTAACCAACCATATTAATTTCTAAAACCAAGGGAAATCGGTTTACTTCCATTTCGTATCATTAATAATATTTTATAATGGTTTATCGCTATTTTTACTTATATAAAAATAGCCCATTTAACTCGAATGACGTTTTATGTCATTACGCCACCATGGTGCTGTTTTTATTCAGATTTGAATTACACATTTCTTGAAATATAACCGTTGGATCCTAACAAATTTAATATCGTTGGAAAGATCCTTCCAAAGCAAACCCAACGGTTTCAGTTTTGGGAAAATCCGACGGTCGGATCTCTCGGTATAATCGTTTGAAGTTACAATTTCAAATCGCGAACTACCACGCGCGATTCGTTTTATTTTAATTTATATTTGTATATATATATATATAAATATAATTCATTCGACGATTTGAACACCATTTATTATATTACATGTAAATTTATACAATTTATATTCATGTTAAAAATTATACTTTTAACATACAAACATATATTTCAAGACATTAATATTTTATTCATTTCATTAACATGTTAAAAATAATTTTTTCTATCTAACCAAAAATAATTTAACATCTGATTCATTTATACTACTTCACTAACATGTTACAGACGATGTTTATATCTAATAAAACACTCTTAACATATGATTATTTTATTCTAATTTAACATGATAAAAATATCATTTTTAATGACAAAACATGTTTAACATATAATTCTTTTTTTTCTAACTAACATGTTAAAAGTGACATTTTTAATGAACAAAACATATTTTAACATGTAATTCTTATAATCTAACTAACGTAAAAAGTGACATTTTTAATGACAAAACAATATTAACCTATAATTCTTTTAATCTAACTAACATGTTAAAAGTTACATTTTCATTGAACAAATCATATATTAACATGTAATTATTTTAATCTGAACAAACATGTTAAAAGTGACATTTTTAATGAACAAATCATATTTTAACATGTAGTCATTTTTAATGAATCAATAATACAATAAAAATATAATTTTTATTGTCCAATCATTTTATTTAAAACAAGATTCTTTCTAATGAATCAAACATACAATAAAAATGTAATTTTTAATGTTTAAACATTTTATTTAAAACACGATTCTTTTTAATGAATCAAACATACAACAAAAATTTAATTTTTTATGTTTAAACATTTTATTTAAAACATGATTCTTTTTAATGAATCAAACATACAATAAGAATGTAATTTTTTATGTTTAAACATTTTATTTAAAACATGATTCTTCTTAATGAATCAAACATACAATAAAAATGTAATTTTAATTGTAAAAACATTTTCTTTAAAACATGAACATTTTTAATGATTCTACATACAATAAAAATGTGCTTTTTATTGTAAAAACATTTTCTTTTAACTAAACATGTTTAACCAATGATCCTTTTTCTATTCAACTAAACATGTTAATATTTTAATCAAACAAAATCATATTTTTCTAACATCGCTGACTTGATAATATTTTAATTGAACAAAATCATATTTTTCTATCATCGCTGACATGATAATATTTTAAATAAACAAAATCATATTTTTCTATCATTGCTAACATGATTAAATTTTAGTTAAACAAAATCATATTTTTCTATCATCGCTAACATGATAATATTTTAATTAAACAAAATTATATTTTTCTATTATCGTTGACATGATAATATTTTAATTAAATAAAATCATATTTTTCTATCATCGCTAACATGATAATATTTTAATTAAACTAAATCATATTTTTCACTTCATACACAATTCAATCCAACCATTCATCGCAATCACAATAAATAAAGGTGGATACCCAGTGCCAAAGTCTCCCGTACTCAAGCGCGAGGGGACTTCCCAGGTCAGTCTCCCGTCCTGGTACTATTCTCACGGCTTTCCGAGCTTGGGGGTGGTCGATTAGTGCCAAAGCCTTTCCCTCACCAATCACAATCAATCAATTCAAATTTTATACAACATATATATGAATTTTATATAGCGTATATATAAATTTCACATCGCACTCATAATTAATTTTATTTTAGATTTAGGAATCTCACATTGGTTTTGACTTCGCCTGAATTCGTAGCAAGCTCCAAAATTCTTCCGTTCACTTCTAGAATGTAGAAGACATTGTCACGATCACAATGGTTCCTGTTTCATATGATTAATTAAAATAAACATCGCAATGTTTTTAAATGCTATAATTAATTAAAATAATCTCCTTCTTCTTTACTCAGACCAAGGCCGACGTGTTCAAACGATGGTTCAAAACTAGGTCTGGATTTTATTTCCAAACCGTTGCTCTAGACGAAGATCAAGTAATGCCATGACGTAGAGGAAGGAAAGGCGCACCCGGTGGTGGCGATAGGCCCAGCTCGACAGTGGCTACGTGGCACGGCTGCTCTTTGAACGACGAAACTTCACGGCTTCGAGCCGAGCAAAATACTCCACTACAGGTTTCGAATCTTATATGGATTTGAAGCTTATGGAGAGCACTAAAAAATCCTCTAAAGGACCTTCGAATTTTTTTGAGTATTTTAAGAGAAATCGTGGGGAGAAACAACAAACAGGTTCTGTCATTCAAAACGGGATGCGTTTGTGTTATAGATAAGAAGAATTAGGGTTTTAATTAATCTATCGGCCGATATTTATAATATTTAATTCTTTAATTTCTAAAAGGCCCGTTAATCCGTACGAACTCCAAATCAAGCCCAATGACTATCGCCCCTAGATAAATACCCCCATTTCGGACACAATGGACTACGTTTCGTAAGCCTATTTGACTGTTTCAGTCTGTTTTTCCTTAAATTAAAATATAAAACATTCAATATTAAATTTGAACGTACATTTTAATTTACCGGGGCCACATACTGATTCCAAAAATTCCCGAAAAATAAATCTAGCTATGTTTTGACAAGACAGTCCTAACAAAATTAATTTCATTGAATTTGGAGGCCGTTTGAAAATGATCTTTTTAATGATCGATCCAATTCAACAAAAATCACCAAATGCGCTTTAAATTACCATGCTCACATATTAATTCCAAAAATTATGGAAATTTAAACCTAACAATAATTTAACATTTCGGATCCAACAAAAGTGGTTTCGTCGAAAACGGAAGTCGTTTGCAGAAAGTCTATTTTTAAGGACTTTGTTATTATTTAAAAATGGAATTTTTAAATTCTGACACATTTTCTATTAAAATTTCTTAAAATAAAATTTTAAATTGGTTCTGATTTTCTGAGTTGTTACAATCTCCCCCACTTAAAACTTTTCATCCCCAAAAAGGAAACAATAGTAAATAGGAAACAAAACGTAAATGCAAAATATTGTAAATGTACCTTGCACCAGAGCTAATCAGAGATATCCGCTCTACACTTGGGATAGGCTTGTTTAATGCTATCCTCGGTCTCCCATGTATAATCTCTAGGATCCCCGCTCCACTGCACTTTGACTAAATGAATCCTCTTGTTCCTCAGAACTCTAGTTTCTTTGCCAATAATTTTCACTGGCTCTCTTCTCACTGCTAAGCTTGAAGTAATATCCAAATCTTGTGGCGCGGCTTCCTCTATAATCAGATCTGGATCATGCACATGCTTTCGAAGTTGAGACACGTGAAATACATCATGTACTCCTGGCAACCAGTCAGGCAACCGAACCCTATAAGCAAGAGTTCCAATTCTTTTGAGTATAGGAAATGGAACAATAAATCTAGGGGCCAGCTTCCCTGTTTTCCCGAAACGGACTACTCCTCTCATTGGGGAAACTCTCAAATATACATAGTCACTAAAAACAAATGCTAAATCTCTCCTTCTCGAATCTGCATAACTCTTCTGTCGGCTCTGAGCTATTTGTAGTCGCTTATTAATGAAATCGACTTTATCCGAAGCTTCTCGAATCATGTCGGGACCCAATACTAGTTGATTTCCTGGTTCTACCCAACATGCGGGAGATCCACATGGTCTGCCATACAATGCTTCGAATGGTGACATTTGTAAGCTTGCTTGGTATTATATGAAAATGCAAGTGATTTTCCCATGATCTGCCAAAATCAAGAATACATGCCCACAACAAATCTTCTAGTATACGATTCACCCTCTCAGTCTGGCCATCTATTTGAGGATGATATGCGGTGCTCAGATTTAACTTTGTCCCCAGCTCCTCTTGGAATGCTTCCCAGAATTTACTAGTGAATATCGGATCACGATCACTAACAATACTACTGGGAACTCCATGTAGTCTAACGATTTCTCTGAAATAAATTTGCGTCAGACTTTGAGCTGTTCTAGTTGATTTGACAGGAATAAAATGGGCGGCCATCGTGAAACGATCTACGGTCACCCATATGTTGTCATTGCCTTTCTTGGTTCGGGGCAAACAATCAATGAAATCCATGGATATTTGATCCCGCTTCCAATATGGAATCTCCAATGGTTGCAACAATTTGCAAGTTTCTGGTGATCGCTTTTGACTTGTTGGCAAGTAGAACACCTGCTAACATATATGGAAATGTCTCTTTTCATCGCCTTCCACCAGAATGTGTGCTTAAGATCGTGATACATCTTATTTACTCCTGGATGGATGCTAAGTTTAGATTTGTGACATTCATCCATTACCTCTCTTTTAAGCTCGGGAATATCCGGAACAAAGATTCGTCCTTGCAATCTAAGAGCCCCTTGCTATTTATTTGGAAGCTTGAAACTTCGCCCTTTCGAACTCGTTCGCTGATCATTTGAATAAACTTATCATCTTTATGAAGAACAGAGATCTTATTAATTAATGAAGGCGTAATAATAAGATTGGTGACGATCGCATTCTTTCTGTTAAGCGCATCAGCTACAACATTGGCTTTCCCTGGAGTATACATAATATCCAGATCGTATGTTGCAAGAAATTCTAACCAACGCTGCTGGCTCAAATTCAAGTCCTTCTGGGTGAACAGATACTTTAATGACTTATGATTTGTATATAATTCGAACTTCTTAGCCAAAAGGTAGTGCCTCCATATTTTCAAAGCAAAAACGATGGCTAACAACTCAAGATCATGAGTAGGATACTCTTCTCATGCGGCTTCAATTGACGGATAATATAGGCAACTACTTGGCCTCTTTGCATTAATACCGCACCAACACCTTCAAGAGAAGCATCTGTATAGACTGTCAAATCTTGATTGCCATCAATAATAGTCAACACTGGAGTAGAAGTCAATCTTAATTTCAGCTCTTGGAAAGCCGCCTCACACTCAGGCATCCAATTAAACTTGGTATGCTTCTTGGTAAGTTTTATTAATGGACTAGATAGCTTCGGAAAATCCTTAATGAATTTCCGATAATATCCAGTCAATCCTAGAAAACTTTTGACTTTTGTAGACGTGCTAGGTTGCTTCCAATCTCGAATGACTGTGATTTTTCCTGGATCCTCTGAAATTCCTTTCTTCGATACTACATGACCGAGGAACTTTACTTCTTCTTTCTAGAATATGCATTTATAAAATTTGGCTTTTAATACATCCTTTCTCAGAATTTCCCAAACTTCTTTTAAATGCTTCGCATGGTCGGCTGTCGACTTAGAGAAGATTAAAATGTCATCAATGAAAACCAGCATAAATTTATTCAAGACATCGCAAAATACTCTGTTCATTAAATCGACAAAATAAGCAGGAGCGTTACATAAGCCGAATGACATTACTAACCACTCATAAAATAAGTCTGGACCGCTAAAAGCTGTCAAAGGAACACATTCTTCGGCAATGCGCTATTGATGTAAACCTATAGCTAGGTCCATTCTTGAAAACACTTGTGCTCCATTCAAGCGATCTAACAAATCATTAATACGCGGTAATGGATATTTATTCTTCAGTGTCTGCTTATTGAGGTCCCGGTAATCCAGACACAATTTGAGAGTACCGTCTGACTTTGGAACAAACACTACTGCTGCACCCCAATTTGAAAAGCTAGGCCTGATCAGACCTTTCCATAAAAGTTGTTGAGTTTGATTACTCAATTCTTTTTTTTCTTTCAATGTCATTCTTCGAATAGCGTGCACAACTGGCCTTGCATTCGGAACTAAATCGATCCTAAAGTCAAGTTCTCTTCGCGGAGATAAGTTATCAACTTCTTCAAACACATCCGCATAATCTTTAACTATAGAAATATTCTCAACAAAAGTAGCAGTAACTTCTAGAGAAGAGCAAACTTCTTTTCTATTAGTTTTTGAACCATGGCATGGTATAATAATATTTCCAAGCTTCATTTGAACTTTAACAATTATTTCGGCGCATAATAATTCATCCTCATACTTTGTTAACCAATCCAGCCGAAAAATAACATTGTACTCAGAAAAATTCATGACGATTAGATCAAAAGAAAACCGGTAACAAGAATAAGAGATCGGCACTCTACAGTATAAATCGAGAACAAGAGAACCTATTATCGGATTATGGACACTAATCGATTCTTTAAGATCTCTTGGTTTTAAATTCAACTTTTTAACTGTATTACTTGAAATGAAACTTCGTGCTGCACTAGTGTCAAATAATACTGTAATAGGAATAATTTTAATAGTAAGGGTACCTCCCAAAACATCTGGTTTACTTGCTCCTTCAGAAGAAGCTGGCGCATTCTCCCCCATCATACACATGAGCCACTTGGGAACTCTTCAGCAATAGACAGTTTGGCTTGATGTGCCCCTTCTTATGGCAATTGAAGAACTCTCTCTAATCACGAGAATTCTGACTCGAGCCTGATTGATTTGTCTTTTGCCTCTTTGGAGCGTTGCACTCACTAGAATAATGTCTGAATTGTTGGCAGTTGAAGCATTTAACCTTTGCATTTCTATTTTCTTGAGGCTTGGCGGCTACATTGTTGCTCACCTCGGGCTTCTTGTCAGAATGTTTTCTCTTGTTATTAGCTTTATTTCTCTCTCATTCTTGTTGAGAATTCCTCTTGTCAATTTCTTCGTACCTACAAGCCATTTTAATCACCTTGGTAAATGGAAGCTCGATATGTGCAGTCACTCGGTTGTGGTACTTTCTAGAAAGACCGTATATGAACCACCTGTTCTTCTGGAGTGGGTCTTGAATCAATTCGGGTGCATAACGGGAGAACTCTTCAAATCTTCTCACATACTCATTAATAGTTCGATCCCCTTGCTAAAGATTAGCAAATTCATCATGCAAGCGCTTGACTTCTTGTCGAGGGATAAACTTCTCATTAAAGGTTTCCTTGAACTTAGCCTAAGTCATGTCAACATCAAGATCACCAATAGTCGCTATTTCCCACCATATCAAAGCCTCATCTTTAAGTAGCCAAGATGCCATGAACCTCTTCCCGTAGTCTTCAAACTCTAAGCCCGCGAAGATTCGCTCGCATGTCTTTAACCAAGCTTGAGCCTCAGTCACTATTTCATGGCCAGTGAATGGCATTCCTCCCAAATTTTTGTACTTCTTAGCCACTTTATCAAGATCGAACAGTTGTGGGGGTAGTGGTGGCACTACAGTCTCTAGATTAGGTTGGTTCTGAGCATCGGGGATTTCGCCCCTTTCTTGGCCTCTTCCTGCTCTACCTCTAGCTCTAGTACTCATCTCAGTCAGTTCTATACAAGCAAGGAAAGAGTCAGACCAACAGAAATGATAATAATTTTTTTTAAGGAATGGTAGAAGCAGAAGGACATATGGAAAAACGATGATGTGATGATTAATTATTATGCTATTCTGCTGTGCTCATTCTAGGATATTACCAATCCTATCTATAATGAGCTACTCAACTTAGAATACTACTGATTCTATTTCTAACGATTTGTTTAAAAGGTGTTATATTCCGAGACTAAGATTTACCTTTAGCTCTGATACCAACTGTGATACCCCAAACTTGCGTACCATGGTGGCAAGGATAATCATTGGAATATAACACATTTATCACATCAGCAGAATACAGATAATAGCATAACACATGAAATCATAGAATAATACTCATCATCATAGCAGTGGAATAATAAATGTCATCAACACCAGAGTTGCACAGACACAGGATACTACTTAGTACATAAAAGGTTCCAACAAATAGAAAATAAGTCTAGAACATCATCAAATACAACATAGATAAGGTGATGTCTAAATGTCCAAAATAAGAGATAAAAGATAGTCTTCATCTTCTGCCAAAAGGGCACCCAATGCTACGGTGCATATCCAAAATAAAGCCTGTTACCTATTTACTTTGCTGCCCATGAAAAATAAGGGCACCCGAGTTTGCAAGTGAGGATAAACTATGAGTCAGTCATGGGACTGGTATGAGAAATCTTACTTAACTTATCTAATAATAAGGCTAATCACAAGACCATGCCACTAAAGCGGAACGGGTTTACTCCATTGGATTGCAAGTGCATAAAATAAGTGAATCTTTTAAACAACACAATGTTTTTTAGAAAAATGAAACCATTATAAGACTCAAGTCCCATCACACAATGCAATGCAAACCGGAGGATAGAGTTTTACCTTATAATGGTCAAATATGATTGATACGTATAAAACAAAAATCATTTGACATTATTATTAGTGTCCAGTCAGTTTGAAACACTTTTCAATATAAATGTATCAATCCTAGACGGCATAGTACCCGATCTAACTAAGTCGCCATATATAGGTTTACAATCAAATTCGTAATGTCGTATTGGAAATTGGGTTTCCATCATGAGTTGAGGCTAGGGATGGCTCCTCCCGATTCTAGACACTCTAGAAAATGCCTTAGGATACCCTGCAGTGGACCATGCAGTCAACCATTTGATCTTCCGGGCCAGTCCACACATACTTTAGTGGATTGGTTATTCCTGAACACACGTCTCCCGGTCTTATAGGAACTATCCCTTGGCCGGTAGCGACCAATATCCAAGGGCCTTCGTAATCCATCTTCCACATAAGTAAAATGTTGGGGCTCCATACCATGACATCACTTCTAGCTAGAAACAAAACGCATGCACTCCCTGTAGTAACAATCCTGCTTTTGACTCATACCGGGGTGTGAAGCTGATGAAGTAACGCTATACACAAAGCTATGCTAATTAAAGTTGTGCTTTGATCATCAACCACAAGGCTCTGCTTTTCAACAAAAGCCTTGATCATTTGCATCTTAGCATGTCACATTGACAACCCACGCCATGCGACTGATGTCTATCAATATATAACCTCTAAGCTCGTACGTCTCAGAGAGGGGTGTTAAGCAAGAGAATAAATTCTTCGGCACCAAAAAGGTATATATTTAATAGAAATCAATCAACATAGAATGAAATCCAATGTCAGACACATATCCATTTACAAGTGCGGTCTGGGTCTGAACGAAACCGGAGACACCTTAAACCTTAACTCGGTGCTACCCAATTCAGGGCATCAGTAGTCGTCCACTCGATGTGAAGGTTGCCGGTCTCCAACCACTGTCTTCAATGTCTTCAACTTTAAGCCGTCGTATATTATTTAAAATGAGATTTAACTCGATCTTTTCAAATAATTGTCGATTATATATAATTCATATCATTTCTTTATTTGGTTAAATTTAATTCAATTCTATAGAGCAATGTTGAATAAATCTAACCGTCCATATTACTTTCTAAAACCAAGGGAAATTGGTTTATTTCCATTTCGTATCGTTAATAATATTTTACAACGATTTATCGCTATTTTTATTTATATAAAAATAGCCCATTTAACTCGAATGATGTTTCAGGTCATTACGCGGACCTGGCACTATTTTTATTTAGATTTGAATTACACATTTCTCGAAATCTAACCGTTGAATCTTAACAAATTTAGTATCGTTGGAAAGATTATTCCAAAGCGAACCCAACGGTTCTAGTTTGGGAAAATCCGACGGTCGGATCTCTCGGTGTAATCGTTTAAAGTTACGATTTCAAATCGCGAACTACCGCATGCGATTAGTTTTGTTTTAATTAATTAATATATATATATATATATATATAAAATTCGTTTGACGATTTCAACACCATTTTACTATATGTAAATTTATACAATTCATATGCATGTTAAAAGTTATATTTGTAACATACAAACATATATTTCAAGACATGTAAATTTTTGTACAATTCCTATTTTGCTAAAAAATATATTTTTAACATTCAAACACATATTTCAAGACATGACTATTTAATTCATTTCATTAACATGTTAAAAATAATACTTATCTAACCAAAAATATTTTAACATTTGATTCCTTTATACTACTTCACTAACATGTTACAGACGATGTTTTTATCTAATAAAACATTCTTGACATATGATTCTTTTATTCTAATTCAACATGATAAAAATGTCATTTTTAATGACAAAACATGTTTAACATATTATTCTTTTTTTTCTAACTAACATGTTAAAAGTGACATTTTTAATGAATAAATCATATTTTAACATGTAATTCTTTTAATCTAACAAACATGTTAAAAGTGACACTTTTAATGACAAAACGTATATTAACCTATAATTCTTTTAATCTAACTAACATGTTAAAAGTTACATTTTCAATGAACAAATCATATATTAACATGTAACTCTTTTAATCTAAAAAGTGACATTTTTAATGAACAAATCATATTTTAACATGTAATCATTTTTAATGAATCAATAATACAATAAAATTATAATTTTTATTGTCCAATCATTTTATTTAAAACATGATTCTTTCTAATGAATCAAATATACAATATAAATGTAATTTTTAATGTTTGAACATTTAATTTAAAACATGATTCTTTTTAATGAATCAAACATACAATAAAAATGTAATTTTTTATGTTTAAACATTTTATCTAAAATATGATTCGTTTTAATGAATCAAACATACAACAAAAATGTAATTTTTTATGTTTAGACAATTTATTTAAGAAATGATTCTGTTTAATGAATCAAACATACAATAAAAATGTAATTTTTTATGTTTAAACATTTTATTTAAAACATGACTCTTTTTAACGAATCAAACATACAATAAAAATGTAATTTTTATTGTAAAACATTTTCTTTAAAACATGAACATTTTTAATGATTCTACATACAATAAAAATGTACTTTTTATTATAAAAACATTTTCTTTCAACTAAACATGTTTAACCAATGATCCTTTTTCTATTCAACTAAACATGTTAATATTTTAATCAAACAAAATCATATTTTCATGACATCGCTAACATGATAATATTTTAATTAAACAAAATCATATTTTTTTAACATCACTGACATGATAATATTTTAATTAAACAAAATCATATTTTTCTATTATCGCTAACATGATAATATTTTTTTTTTTTTGCAAGGCAAGCGGGGTTAAGTGGACCCCTACCACGTTTATTAAAAAAGAAGAGCGACACACAAAGTACATTGCAAAGAATGCAGAGTACACCACACAAAGATAGTAACTACAAACACACAAACGAAAGAAACGAAAATTACAACAAAGAACTGAACCAGGCAGTAGCGTAAATAGAGTCTAAATGAGTAGACATGTCCCTCCTCATTTGAAGCTTCCATTCCGCCCACATTTCATCGTTTGTTTTCAACCTGGTAGTGAAAACTCTAGAGTTTCTCTCCGTCCAAATCATCCGAACAAGCTTTTTTATGCACTGGATGAAGAGGATATGCACCTCCTTTCTCCATTTTGTTGACAACCTAATGCATTCCCACTGCAAAGAAGAAATGCCCCCCGGATTACTAACATTGAACAGCATTAGCACTTTCTGCCATAAAATGTATGCGAACTGACATTCAAAGAACAAGTGCGATTCCGTCTCCTCCTCAATTCCGCAAAGCAAACACAAGACTGGCACGTTCATTCCTATCTGAAAGAGCTTCTTTCTAGTTAACAGAGCACCTTGTATGAATTTCCATAGCATAAAGTTTTCTTTAGGAACAGAATACTTGCTCCAAACAATCCTAGACCACTGACAGGAGGGGATCGACTCAAGACCCAGAAGGAAGGAGTAAGCACTAGCGACAGAGTGGAGCGAACCATTCCAAAGCACGTCGGCATTCTCAGAGTAATATATATTCTTAAGGAGCTCAGCACAAAGGTTGCGCGCCAGATGACTGAACAGGTTCGGTAGAACCACTTTACCAGTTCGGAGAAAATGGGACACTGTCGCGTTTCTGTTGATTCCCGATTGTGCAACACATTCGTGGCTTAAAACCTTCGATAGAATTACTCCCTTCGCAATCCACGGATCATCCCAGAAAGACACTAGACCTCTTGGGGAGATAGTGTACTGAATGCAAGGCAGGAGAGTGTCACGCAAGGCTAGAATGCTTCGCCAAGCCCAGCTGGCATTATTCAGACAGACCATGTTCCAAAACTTGCGTTTCTTTACGTTGAATCTCCAACTCCACTGAACCCAGGAGCTATTCTTGCGACTGAGGAGATTGCTTAAATGGACACTGACAGCTGCCACGTTCCACTTGTGAAGGGAAATCGATCCAAGTCCTCCATTTCTTTTCGGAAGCAACATCTTCTTGAACGAACACGGAATCGGTTTTTTACCATACATACTACCAGTCCACAAAATCTCAACAGTGCGGAGCTAATCATTGATACTAGTTTCTTTGGGAGGACAAACGCCCTCGCCCAATAAACGGATAGGGAAAACCCAATGCTTTGCACAAGAACCAACCTTCCCGCTTGAGTCAAGAATTTGTTAGCCCAGCTATTCAAAGAGTCGGTTATTCTTTTAAACATGATAATATTTTAATTAAACAAAATCATATTTTTCTATCATCGCTAACATGATAATATTTTAATTAAACAAAATCATATTTTTCTATCATTGCTGACATGATAATATTTTAATTAAACAAAATCATATTTTTCTATCATCGCTGACATGATAATATTTTAATTAAACAAAAACATATTTTTCCAAAATCGCAAACATGATAAAATTTTAATTAAACAAAATCATATTTTTCACTTCATACACAATTCAATACAACCATTCATAATATTTTAATTAAACAAAAACATATTTTTCCAAAATCGCAAACATGATAAAATTTTAATTAAACAAAATCATATTTTTCACTTCATACACAATTCAATACAACCATTCATCGCAATCACAATCAATCAATTCAAATTTTATACATCAATATATGAATTATATATAGCGTATATATAAATTTCACATCGCAATCACAATTAATTTTATTTTAAATTTAGAAATCTCACATTGGTTTTGACTTCGCCTAAATTCGTAGCAAGCTCCAAATTTCTTCGGGTCACTTCTAGAATGTAGAAGACATTGTCACGATCACAATGGTTCCTGTTTCATATGATTTCGACACCGTATCAAAATGATATGATTTTTATAATTAAATTGATCTTCGTAATGCTTTTAAATGTTATAATTAATTAAAATAATCACCTTCTTCTTTACTCAAACCAAGGCCGACGTGTTCAAACGATGGTTCAAAAGTAGGTCTGAATTTTACTTCCAAACTGTTGCTCTAGGCGAAGATCAGGTTATGCCACGACGTAGGGGGAGGAAAGGCGCACCCGGCGGCGGTGGGGCCTATCTCGACGTCGGCTACGTGGCACGGCGGCTCTTCGAACGGCGGAACTTCACGGCTTCGACCCGAAAAAAATACTCCACTATAGGTTTTGAATCTTATATACATTTGAAGCTTATGGGGAGCACTACAAAATCCTCTAAAGGACCTTCGAGTTTTGTTGCGTATTTTAAGAGAAATCAAGGGGAGAAAGAACAAACGGGTACCGTCGTTCAAAACTGGAGGCGGCTGTGTTATGGATAAGAAGAATTAGAGTTTTAATTATTCTGTTGGCCAATATTTATAATATTTGATTCTTTAATTTCTAAAAGGCCCATTAATACATACGAACTCCAAATCAAGCCCAATGACTGTCACCCCTTGCTAAATACCCCCGTTCGAAAAATAAATCTAGCTATGTTTTGACGACACGGTCCTAATAAAATTAATTTCATCGAATTTGGAGACCGTTTGAAAAATGGTTTTTTAATGATCGATCCAATTCAATGGAAATTACCAAACGCATTTTAGTTTACCACGCTCACATATTAATTCCAAAATTTTTGAAAATTTAAACCTAATAATAATTTGACATTCCGGATCCAACAAAAGTAGTTTCGTCGAAAACGGAGGTCGTTTGCAAAAAGGCTATTTTTAAGGGCTATGTTATTATTTAAAAATGGAATTTTTAAATTCTGACACATTTTCCTTTAAAATTTCTTAAAATAATTTTTTAAATTGGTTCTGATTTCCGGCTTATTACAATTAGGCTTATAACCTTTTTCCCATTCCACTCCATTCTGATATCTATTTAATTCAAAATTTAAACCATATCCTAAACAAATAAAAATGGGAAATCTCAGATTTACAATTTAAATTACAGATTTACTGTGCATGAAACTTCCTTTTGTCATTCCAACAAGGATTTATAATAGGATTTGAACTACTATAAATAGAATAATATTCAAATTGCTTAGGGAATAAATTACCACAATTAAATAATTATGAATTACCAAAATTTCTTCATTTAACAGGAATAAAATGATATCATACACCATTATATAAAATATGATTTAATGCACTCACCTATAGAGTCTTTTAAGGTCTAGATCTGATTTGGAACTAGCCTTATTATCCATTTAAACTTAGTTTGAATCTGCATATTCGTTTGGATAGGAAATCGGCCTATTTTTATCTTGGATCCACTACAACTACCTTCAAACCATGAATCAAATAACCTAAATCTAATATATTTTATTTTTAAAGAATTTGGAGGAGAAAGATAATGGTAGGTTCCCCCGACCTATCAAAAAAATATGTGTTTGACGGCTAGGCCCTATAGGTTTATTTATAGATGTCCAAATAAACCATATTTGTCAGATTTAAACTAAATAAATCACATCGTTAAAAAACGGAGCTTGAAGCCCAGAAGAAGAAGATAACGTCATTTGCTAATGTGATTTGACCCAGACCCATGCCTAGGTCAACATATAGGTCGACCCAGCAACAACACGGGTCGACCCAAATGATTTAAAGAAAAATTTGGTTCCTGTTTCGTGCGTTATTTATTTCTTTCCCATTTTGTTTTTCCTGCACATTCATTTCTTCGACCGTTTCTTTTTATTTTCCTATTTTCATTTATATGCATTAATTTTCTTCGATTTATAATCCATGCTTGTTAATTCTTAATACCATTATTGAAGATATTTATTTTTATTTCAATTTTATTAAAAATAAATCCATTCTTAACTACCATTATATTTCTATTTCAAGAACATACGATTACTAGAATTAATACACACACATATATTCTTGAAATAAATATATCTGTGCATATTTACACATATTTGTTTTATTAGAATTGTATTAGAACGCTACTTAACTAACGTCATTAAACCCCCCTTTATTATGTGATTTAATTCCATTTACGAAGCGTGTTTATTTTTAACTTCAAACGTGCATTACTTTTGAAATTTATTTCTGTGTATCTATATATATTTATATAAATAAATGTATACATGTGAGTTACCTTTTTAGAATTATTTTTCTGCTTCCAAATTTTAATGTTATTCTCATTATGTCCCAATAATGTCATTAATGACACGCATTGTTAATTAAAGGAACATTGCAATTTATAACATTAATTAATTCCCATTTTTTCTTGATTTAACTCCTTTTATCACATGCGTTTGTTTTCCTATTTTATTATATTTCATTCTGTTTCTGACGCGCGTCTAATTCCAAAATCAAATGCGATTATCTCTAAAATTTTATATTTTTAATTGGTGAAGTTTGTTAATTGGTTACGTCATTAAACTTCGGTTAATTTATGGTTTGATATTATTTATGATGCATGTTAAATTTCAAATTCAAACGAACGTTGTTTATGAAATTAACGTGCGTATATATTTTTGAAATAAATATGTTTACGTATAGTTTACACAAGACTTTGAAACATGTTATATATGTAAATTAATTAGAAAATTGTTACGAATGAATTGGCGTACATTTCAAAGCCAAATTCTGATAATCCTAAAATGTCTAGTTTCATTAATAATTATTTCTTTGATTATTTTGGTAATTATTATTATTTAAAATGCAAGGTGTTACCAGGGCCATCTCTTCAATTAATCAAATTAAGCAAATGTTTATAGCCCCCCAACTTAAAGGCCCCCTCAAATTCAGCATGCATTAATTTTTATGCTTAGGAAATACACATTTTATCCTGCTTTACAGTGCACAGTAGTTCCAACAAATCATTTTTTCCCTTAATTTGTAGCCTCCTCAAATTCTACCTCCATTTTTATTACCACGAATCATTTATTTTTTCCTAATTTAATTCCTCTGTCTACTGTAGACAGATCTGTGCACTCTTCTTTTTCTCTTTAATTTTTAGACAGTCTACGCACTCTTCTTTTTTCTTCTCTTTTGTCTTTTTTTGCTCTGCTGAACTATTGGCGATCGCTGCAATTCGCTTGGAATTATTGATCCTATTCAATTGCTGGCCTGGTCCTTAAGCCTATATCCAAATAAAATATCTAATTCCCCTCTGTGCATTCTCAAAATCTCTGCAATATTGTTAAAGAGTTGAGGTATATTTTGTTTTATATTTGTACTGTTTAGTCATTTACTGAAATGTTGACAATTGTTGAACTATTGGCAATATTATAGAATTATCAATTTTCAAGTCTACTTATTGTTTTTTTATACTAATTTACTGGTTAGTTATTTTTTTTGTTGGCAGTCAATTTTCAGATTTGTTGATTCCAGTCGGGTGTAGTTTGGAAACAATAAATTTTAATTTTTAACTTCTTATTGAGTAGTGACTATGTCAACAAGAAATTATCTTTCCAGATATCAAAAACGTAAAAAGAAAATGAAAATGGAAATTTTAATTGGTTAAAAGAGGAGATATTAATAAATAATTCACAAAAATTAGTGACAATGAGCCAATAAGATCAGATAAAAATTTACATGAACAAATTGAAGATATGATTGAAGTAGAAAATAATTTGCTAGATTTAGAACTTGATTCAAATAATCAAATTTATGCAACAAATGACATTAAATAAAATTCTAAAAGTAATGATGTTATCAACGAGCATAAAACAAGCGATCATAGTGATAATTCAATAGGTGAATTAAATATTGGAATTTTAAATGACGAAAATACAGTTGAAACATCTTCTTTGTCTTTTGAAATTTACGATCCTGTAACATGGAAAGAATATCTTAGGTTAAATAAATATAAAGGGACCATCAATTTTTTTTTCTTAGAGCCACGAATTATCTAGAGATGGCCCTGGGTGTTACAATGATGATTATGATAATAATAATAACAGTGATAGTAGTAGTAATAATGGTATTAGTAGTAATAGGTATAGAAAATCAACACTATGTCTTATGCCCATATTCATTAGTCCTATAATCTAATGCTTATAACATTCTCCTTATACTTACCCTAAGCTAGCGTTTTTGGTATATGGATTGCTAACTTCCACGCATTCCCACTAGACACCAGCTCTGAAACGATCCATATTTTACGTATAGGAGAATGGTAAAATAATCTAATTTGATTCATAAATGGTTGTATCATTCTAATAATTAGGATATGGTTCGTTCGGATGTTTTTCATATCCATTATTTTTTCCAAGTCTTTATGTGACGATTTTGCCCTTATAAAGTCTTGTTTTGTCCATAATTTTTGAAAGGAGCTGAATCAAATACTTTAGGACATCTCATTGCTTTGAGTTGGTGGTTTTCTACTCCATAAAGTGGTCACAACAAGTAATCGGTTGAGCTGTTAGAAATATATTGAACTTTAAGCTTTTAATACTATTGGACAGAATTAAAGTAGTGCTAATAGGCTAAGACTAGCAAGCCTACTAGTCCAATCACCCTCATAAAAAGGGACTGAAGGGAAAAACTAGAAAATTTCCCTCTTATTCTCAATTAGGTTTTATACTATGATTTACTCTAGTTTAACCTAATTTCTCAAATCAATTCTTAGTTTCACACTAAATCATCTTTAATTACTCAGTGAAGGCTAGATTTACATTGGAGGACTGAATCTCCTTAATTGCTTACATTTTCCTGCACTTTCTTTGCAGTTAAATACATACCTTAATTCTATTTCATTGAATTGTGAGCTGTGGTGAGTGGTTGTGATTCTCACATATCTGTATTACATTATATGTTGTAATTAGACATTTTTATCCCTTATATGTTTATTTAACCCTAAAATCAGATTAAATGCGTTAATTTCAAAACTAGAAACTTATAGCTAATAATGACATACATTGATTAACTTGTTAGATCCAATATAATTAATAAGTAATTAGCCACGTTTACTACTTGATCTATGAATATATTTGATTGATTCATAAATTTTGTGCAATTGTATGATGTATATATTTGAAATTGATTTAGTTTGCGATTTTAATGATTCAGTGGCTTATAGTGCTTGATTTGTGTGTTAGTATAAGCTTGAATTATGATTTTAGTTGAAGATCAGAGCATATCAGGATCCAGGTTTACCGGATTCGCATGAAACTTGGAGGATAGGCATTGAAAAAATTTGGGCATGTACATGAGAAAAATCACCTAGGTACATGGATCGGCATTGATCCATAAAGTGTGGATCGACACCAATCTAATTTTAAATCACCTAAATCGCTACTTATACATCCTTAACAGAAAACATAATATATTGTCCCAACCCCTATATCTTTTGCATACTTTTAAGCTCATAAACATCGTAAGTAGTCAATTAATGTAAAATTTAGTCATATTTAATTGTGAAAACCAAACGTCTTTTAAAAGGATAAATTTATGCAAAACCAGATAATTTTATCTAATTGGTACGCTTCTTTTAGTAAATTTTGACACATAAATAAAATTATATAAGAACTAGGGTAAGTGGTTTGAGCAGAGAATGGATAAGATATTGGATTTGAAAATGGATATTAGAAAAAAATGACTATTTCTATTCCAAAAATTTTGACATTATATAACGACTTTCATTTTTGGTTCATGTTAGGAAAAATAGGGAAGCACAAAGTCTCAACTCGACTATTATCTATGTTTTAGATTTAAATCTTCCAGATAATTAATAATATTATATAGACTAAGGAATCTATAACTCATGCAATAGTTTTCATTTAATTTATAAGCTCCTCTAGTTACCGACTTAGGACCACTGAAACTATTTAAACAGAAGTAGCTAAATGAGTGCTGAGAGCATACCACAATTGACTGCCATTAAGAACTTCGTCCAAAGTAATTCAGTCAACAAATAAAAACATAAGTAGGTAAATAATGGTACATCACCCAATCAAATGAAAATGCAAACATAAAAAGGTAAAAAAAACCAAAAAACTAGAAAACCAAAAAAAAAAGGCAGCTTAGTAGACGAACTTAACAGAGAACAATTTTTTTTTTGAAATGTAGGATATTTATTTATTTACTATAGATTGAGACATTAAGGGTAAAATATTATCTTTATTATATTGAAAAGTTTTGCAGTAAACATTACCTAGGCTCAGATATTAGAATGCGAAGGCATAAAGAGCTAAAATTGGAATTTAAAGTAATGGAAGACATAAACACATCATAAAATAACGTTTACAAAGTGAACAATATGGCGTTAAATAGGCTAACAAACCTCAACCGTGCAAGACTCGTTCTAAAGCCATCCAGGATTTAGCTTTGGGCAGTAAAGGCTAAGCCATTAACCTCTGCAATCTTCATGAACATAAAATGATCAAAAGTTACGCGATAAATAATATTTTAAATTTCAAAATCAATTATGGGTGTTTAATAAAACTATATGTTATTAGACAATTAAACTATTTTCTTACCCATCCATCATACACTTATATTCTACTTGTTCAGTGGCCTAACATCTCTATTGTCTGCTATTGTAGTAGCCTAACAATAACATAGAGTTTGCTCACCATATATCCTTTTAGAGGGACCAATTCTAGTGGAGTTTGCTTTCAATGACAATATTACACTTTCACATTAAGATAGTACAAAGTCAGTGAATTAGTATTTCCTAAGCACAAGCCTATAAATGCATTTTAGTATTTTCCAGAATGCATTGGTACTTCAGATTCCCAGTGGTCTAAGAGAGAGGAAATACTATATATATATATATATATATATATATATATATGGTAATTAGAGAGAAGGAAAACTTGGAAATAAAATTAGGTTGAAGGACACCAAGTTTAAAGATTTCAATTAATGATTTGATTGAAACTTAAAATGTTAATTTTGAATTCCAATTTATTCTTAATTATAATAAAACAAGTGAATTTTATTTTGTGTATAAACACAAATAAGTATCATTGGAATAATAAAGTTAAGCAACTGTCAAATCAGAATTTAGTTGTTGAACTCAACTTAATTTGTCTTATCTGAATTTAAGTAAATTCGTAAAACTTAAATTTAAATAATATATTTTAATTACCGAGTTTTTTATTTTACCAAATCTATTAAATTGATTTTTTCAGAAAAATTCAGTTCTAGTCAAATTTGGAAAATTTTGATTTTAAACTAAAAATTTAAAAGCTTCAAAATTCAAACTTGTATTACTTTTATGAATCTACATTGAACTTTGAGTGTCCAACATTTTTCGTTTCATTAAAGTTAAATAACATTTGCCCAGAATTTGTGTTTGTAACTATAAAAACAAGTAAAACGGATGACGTTTGTCATGTGTTTTGCCTATATTGATTGCATTCCATCTATATCTTCCTTGATATTCTTACTGGTATTGATATTAGTTTGAATTAGAATAGATGAAATGAATATGTAGGGAACCATTTATTAAAGTAGCATTTAGAATTTGTAACTTCCCTTTTCACAAACAGATAAAAAATCACGTAGTTTTCTTCCTCCTTTCTGAATTATATTCTTCCTTTAGCTTGTTGGGAAAATTTCGCCACCTCACACCTCGCTATTATTCCATATCTGAATTTGTAGAGATTACGGGAAGATATCATATGTGTTTTCTTTCTCATGACTTCTCATTTCATTCACCAAAATATTTCTCCTCCTTCTTCCTTCCTTCTATTTCCTTTGCAAATCCTTCTTTTTGAAAATTTCTATGTCCTCCCCCTCCATCTGGATTCACAAATCAAACAAAATTCCTAAATCTCTAATCCTTACTCTCTCAATTTCTAGAAATCTCAAAATTTAGAAATCTCAAAACCTATAAATCATAAGATCTAGATCCTATTTCTCTCAAAAAACCCTAGCATCCCTCCTTCCTGGCAACTGAATCCTACCACCAACCACCTAGACCTTGCACGAGATAACTATCATTTGGAGTCACCTAAGCTCTGCTTCATCCACTATTTTCACCACACAACCATGTCCTAAATCCAAAATTCACAAACTCAAAAGCCTATTACATATGTTCCATTATCTATTATGTTATAGATTTTCCATGTCCTCCCATGGCTTTAACTTTCTATTATAGAACAGGAATCCTCTTTTAATTTTATTTTTTAAATTAGGTGAGATTGAAATATCTACAACTTTCATGTTGAACACATTTTCAGATGTCGAGACCTTCTGTGCCGATATCACTAATCTTTCAGACACATTTTTGGGTCTAGATTTTTTATTTGAAAATTTTCCTACCACTGTTTTGGTCGTATCTTCTTCAGATTTTATCAAAAACTAGTTTTTCATTATTTTAATTGAAGATAAAAGAATTTTTAGTAACTTTCACGTTTATGACTTTTTCTAAAATCTAAGGTTAACTAGTCCAAAAATCAATTTTATAATAATTAAAAAATTTAGTTCTTGTAACTTTTTGTAAAAAGCTAAATCTATCTTCGTTGGCCAAAATCACTCTACTCCCTTCTTTTAAATTTCTTGGTGTATTGATGTGTGAACCTATTTATGTGGTGTAAGACAATGCGTAGTTGTGCTTGTAGTTGGAGTTACGCATCTGGCTTTCTGTATCCATGTTCGTATCAACCTACGTCATGTTCCTTTTATTTTCCAAGCAAGATAAGAACCCTCACTCATGATTAGCATTTTTATTTAGTAGAATTGACATGTCTTGAAAATAATATGAAATGCTAGGATTTCTCTAGATTACCTGATTTGTTTTTTATGAATTTATGCACATGTGACATGCACATTTTTAACATATATGACACAGATTATTTGCAAGTGATAATTGACTGTTATGATATATTATGATGCATGTGTGATATCTATAGTGATATATTTATTTGTTTACACACTGAAAGTTCCCTATAGATTTGTAAAATAACTATAAGTTGAAATGATACATACCCAAACCACTGTATAGATTTGGGAATTAAAACAAAATTTATTGGGATGCGGGTTGAAATGCTAAATACCCATAAATGAATATTATGTTAAAATTGGACGATTTAAATCTATGCTAATTTTACTATGGAGAAGATTTTAGTTGACTCTTGTAATCAATTAATTATGGGCAACAAATTGGAAAGATATAGGAGAGATTATTTGATTTGATAAACTAATCAAATCTTGATACATGTGGCAACAAATTTGGATGGAACGAGAAGTTTTATGATTTGATTTAAGGAATCAATCAAATATATTTACACAGGGAAAAAATTATAAATATGCAAGATTTGCATTAAATCAAGGAAATCCGAAAACTTTTCATGCTTATCTTCAGGCAAGTGTTCATCCTTACTCTTATAAATAGGGAGGCATGTTCTCATCCTTCTTTTCACAACAAGACAATAGCGCTCTCTTCAACATATCCTCAATAAGATCCCTTTTCTATATTAATTATAAGGTGAGAAATATATATTGTGTGTTTTTATTCTTCCCTTATTGTATCCTTCTTTAATTGAAGAAGAATAAAAGAAATTGTTGGGTCTCCATGGACGTAGGATATTCATATCCGGACCACATTAAATCTTCTGTGTCTCTTATTTCTGTTATTATTTCTTTGAGGCTACATAAATGATTCTTGTTGTTTTGTGTTGAGTTCCATTGATATCTAAATAAACAATTCTAAATCCTGATCAAATGTGCTTCTGCTCAAATTAAAAAGAAAATCACTATAGTTTGGTAGTGGAGCTAGTGTTATTGTTACCATTTGGGTATTAATGGCTACTTCTAGTAAGTCTATAGGTAGATCTGGTGTCAATTATGGAGTAACACGTTTTGATGGAAAGGGAAATTTTGTACTTGGAAGATAAAGATGGAGGCTATATTAAAGAAGAAGAAGACTTATAAAGTTGTTTCTTTGCCTGAGAAATTGAAAGATATGGATGCGACTGATTTGGAAGAGATAGAAGATGAAGCTCTCGTAACAATTCAGTTGAGTTTTTCAAATGAAATTCTTAGAGAATTTTCTCAGAAGAAGAGGGCAAAAGAATTATATGATGCATTATTATATGCATATCAAGACAAATCTCTCGCTAATTGGATTATTCTTCAACAACAACTTTATTCGTTCAAGATGAAGCCTGGAGCCACTTTTATGGAGCATGTATATGTTTTGACCACTTTAGCTATTAACCTGAAGGTAGCAAATGTTGGTGCTACTGATGAGGCTCGAGCTGTGATCCTCTTATGTTCCTTGTCTTAGGAGTATATAGCTTTTGTTAATTCCATGATTTATGGCCGTAGTAAAATTAGTCTTTCTAATGTAAAGGCTAGTCTTCATAATGAAGTGTTAAAAGATAGATTGGCTAGAACTAGCATTGATAGTGATACCAAAGGCTTATCTATTCAGAGAGGTAGAATCCAAAGCAAGTCGAAGAAAGGTGGAGGACGGAATTCTTCAAGGTCTCAGTTTAGAGGGCCTAAGAATTTGACTTGCCATTATTGTAAGAATCTTGGGCCCTTTATTGCAAAATGTACTAAGCTTGAAGAAAGAAAAAAAGACCCAGAGCAAGCTTCGACCTCTACAGCAGAGAAATAAGATATAGAGAGTGACACTAATGTGTTTATAGGTTCTGGCTCTTCTGGGAAGAGTGGCCTATGGTTGATTGATTCTGGCACATCCTATCATATGACACCTGATAGGAACTCTTTTTCCACGTACCGCAAGATTGGTGGAGGGGAAGTTCAAATGGGCAATGATAAGTCTTGCCATATGGCTGGTGTTGGTAGTGTAAAGATTAAGATGTTTGACGGTGTTATTCGAACAATTACCGTTGTTAGGAACGTACCTGATTTAAGGCGGAGCTTGATTTCTATTGGGGTGTTGAGCAGACTTGGATTAAAGATTGTAATTGAAGAAGTGAAGATAAAAATATCTAAGGGTTCCATGTTTGTTGTGAAAGGAGTGAGGGCATGAAATCTCTATTTACTAAAGGGCACTACTGTAGTTGGTGAATCAGCTTTAGTTACTTTAGCTTATTCAGATTCTTCTAAATTATTGCACTTGTAGACGGGTCATATTGGCAAGAGCAACATGGATGATTGAAGAAAGAAAGATCTGATTGACGAATTTTGACATTCAAAGCTTAGTTTTTGTGAAGAGTGTGTTCTTGGTAAGCAGACGAAGATTTCTTCTGGTGTTGGTGAGCATAAGGCGAAAGCTGTTTTGGATTATGTTCACACAGATGTTTGGGACCTTTCCCCTGCCCATCCTTGGGTGGAGCCAAGCATTTCATTTCATTTATAGACGATTTCTCTTGTAAAGTTTGGATGTATTTTCTAAAGTCTAGAAGAGAAACCTTTCCTAGATTTCATAAATAGAAATCCATGATGGGGAAGTAGTCAAGGAAGAAGTTGAAAATTCTCCGTTCAGATAATGGAGGTGACTTCGTGTCACATGAATTCATCGATTATTATGAGTCTGAAGGCGCTAATAGGCATTACACCACACCATGCGACCCCCAGTCCAATTGAGTTGCAGAAAGGATGAACCGAGCATTATTAGAGAGAACTAGATGCCTCAGATTGACTGCTAAGTTGAAGAAGGGAGGTTGAGCTGAAGATTTATCTATGGCGGCTTTCCTCATCAACCGTACACCTTCTACTGCTATATACACAAAGATACATTAAGAAGTATAGAAAGGAGAGCCTTTTAGCTATTCATTCCTCAAGGTGTTTTGTTGTCTAGCTTATGTGCATGAGAGTCGAGGAAAGCTGGAACCTTGAGCTCGTAAGTGTGTCTTTCTAGATTATAGAGAGGAGTGAATGGATATAGGTTGTGGTGTCCTATTATCAAGAAAGTTATTATAAGCAGGCATGTTACTTTTGATAAAAAAAGGCTATGTTGAAGGTAGAGCCTTCCTTATTGGGTGACAATGAGAGGACATGTGAAGAATACTAGACATAACGAAAATCATCTATTGATTCTTTTCATAGATGTTCAACTAATGTTTCTGATGGCACCGTGGTTGATGAGGATAGTACAAATATTATCATAGAAGATCATACTCAAGGTGGAGCTCATACAGAGACTAGGCCTATTAGAGAAAGAAAAAAGCCTAGATGGCTTGATGAATTTGTTGGTTTGAGCATCAAAGACATTGACTTTTATGATATGGCAACATACTCATTAAACATTGTCCATGATGAGCCCAGAGATTATAGAGATTCTATTGCATCAGTTGACAGTTCCAGTTGGTTAGTTACAATGGAAGAGGAGATCAAATATTTATAGAAAAATCAGACTTGTGATTTGGTGCCACTTCCTACCGACAAAAAAACTATTGGATGTAAGTGGATCTATTAAGTGAAAGATAGTGACAATGGAAATTTCAGAAAGCAAGACAAGTAGAAAAGTGTTATGCTCAGAAGAAGGGGGTAAAGTATCATGGCATCTTGGCTCCAGTTGTTAGGCATACTTCTATTCGTATTCTCTTGGCATTAGTTACTCATTATGATATGGAATTAGAGAAACTAGACGACAAAACTGAATTCTTGCAAGGTGATCTGGATGAGGAAATTTATTTAAAGCAGTCGGATAGACCAGATTATGTTTGCAAACTCAACATATTTCTATGTGGATTGAAGCAATCTCCTAGGCTATGGTATAAGAAGTTTGATAAGTTTATGCTTTCACATACTCTAGAAGTTTCAAGGACCATCGTGTTTACTTTAGGAGATGTGATGATCATATGATTTATTTGTTGTTATAATTTGATGATATGTTGATTGCATCCTAGAGTATCATCAAATTGAGGAGTTGAAAGCAGAGCTCAGTAGAGAGTTTGACATAAAGGATTTTAGAAAGACACAAAGAATATTGGGTATGGAGATAAGTAGGGATAGAAGCGAAGAGGGTTAAGGCTCACTCTGGCGTAATACATCGAGAAAATCCTTGCTTGATTTGGAATGGGAAAGCCAAACCAATTGGCACTCCATTAGGCTCTCATTTTAAGTTGTTGAAAATCCAATCTCCTACATCGAAAGTAGAAAAGAGGAATATGGCTAATATACCTAATTTTAGTGTCGTTGGTAGTCTTATGTATGCGATGGGGTGCACAAGACCAGATTTAGCCCATGCAGTGGGTGTTGTGAGTCAATGTATGTCTAACCCAGGTAAAGAATATTGGCAAACAGTGAAGTAGATTCTTAGATATCTTCAATGTACTTCTCCGATAGCCTTGTTATATGATGGAGTAGATAGTGACATCTCTCTCAGAGGATACTTTGATTCTGATTATGCTGGGGATAGAGATGCTAGGAAGTCAGTGTCGGGCTATGTTTTTACACTTGGCATAGGCTCGATTTCATGGAGATCGAAGCTGCAATCTATCGTACCTTTGTCGACTACTGAAGCAAAGTTGATATCGATTATGGAAGAAACAAAGGAAATATTACTTATTGGATGATCTTTCAATGGTGCAGTGGACAACAGAGTTATTTCCAGGTAGTCAAAGTGTGATTCATCCTGAAGAAAATCAAACTTATAGTTCACGGACGCAGCACATAGGTGTCAGAGGTTTCTTTCTCATGCCAAAGAACGAAATAAGTTCAAATTGGTGAAGGTTTGAAATAACAACATTTAAGATATAGAAATGTGAAATCAATAGAATTAGCAAGTCCAAAATGTTGAATATAAATATTTGCAATAACGACATTTTAAGATATAGAAATGTGAAATCAAAATGTAATTTTGTAAATATGAAATCTGCATTTTGAACTTAATCAAATAACGAATTGATTAAATATGACTTATGATATTGAAATATTTGGATGTAATTATTGGAATATAAATCAATATTATTGTTATTTTATTTATGATATTTTTGATATAATTTTAAATATACATGATCATGGTGTGAAATAAGCATTTGGTTGTTAAAAAAACCAGTCGTATTAACATACTCTCTATCAATACAGATACATCTTTAACAACTGTACACGCGGTAGAGAACCCAAAATGAAGTAGGTTGGTTTAGCGAATGCTACTGAAATGAAGTAAGAGAACGAAAATGGATAGCCTTGACCTTAGGATCATAATTAAAATGACTAAAACATGAGCTATACAATGATTAATTAAGGTGGAACCTATTATCAGACACACTTCTTTGATACAATATATTATTTTGTGATTTAATTAGGCCATCTGATTTCTAGAGTATTGCTCAAGGTGGTCGGTAGTTGTAGTTATGTACTATCACTGATCTTGGAGTGCAACTGGTAAAATCTTACCCTGGGTATTGCCTCACGTGCCTTGTCATATTATCCTGATCGAGTCCCCTGCGATTTGATTTAACATTGTCGTATCATGGCGCATCTCTATCCACCAACGAGTTGCTGGTGTGTTATATGTAAACTGTACAACAACGATATAATCGGTGTACAAGTAATAAGGATAATCCCACTTACGCTATTTTCAATATTACGTTTAAACTCGAGTCATACTAGGAAGTTTAGCTTTGGCAATTCATTTTTTTGGAGCCGGGGACCTATTAAAGATTCATTTGATCATCTATTTACTACTGCTATCTTGTGGGTTATGTTATTCTATTTATATCATTTTCTTATTTACTAGGAAGTTATGTATTTGAGATTTTCCTTATGTATTAAATTATGACTATGATATTTTGTAATTTGATTTTGAGATTTTGTTGTTAGTAGCTTCATGAACTAGTAAGTTATTTATTCCGCTGCAAGTAATTCTTCTATTTTATATCTGTGGTTTGCCTGTTTTCTATAATTTGACTTTATTAAACCCAATAGTTAAAGCAATCTTCTATTTCGAATGATTTGAGTTGGTTTTGTTACCGACTTAAATGGTACGAAAGAATGGGACATCACACGCAGTATCAAGCTTTTTTTTAATAAATAAACCTTAGCTTATGGGGTTTGAAACTCATTATATATGGGGTAGCAATACTATAGAATGAGTAAAATCGGTCTAGAATCTTTCTTGAGAGACCATGTTTTGAAAAGTATAAATAGTTTTATAAATGGTTTTAAAAGGATTTTTTTATATATAACTTGTTTTAAAATTTAAGCCTTGTCCTTGAGTTCCTTCTCTCGAATGCTTTCTTTAATTAAATTCTCTTCGGCTAGGATTTCCAGAATCCATGTCTCAATCCATTGTCCTAAATCTATGTCCTAGGAAATTTATAATTTTAAGCTTTCAAAATCCTTAATATTCTCTAATTTATGTTGATTAGGGTCTCTATGTTTGTATATTTCCATTGGTTAGGTTCTCTCGTTGGTTCAGTTCCAAGCTCGTGTTACAGACTTATCTTTGAACTAACTAAATTAATAATGGAAGAAATTTTAAGATCGCTTGTATTAATGTGAATATGTTAATAAACGAAGCAGTAATAACTTAGTTATTTATTGGTGAAATAAGCATTTAAAAGGTAACATATGCTAAAAACTAGAGATAATATAAAAAGTGAATCTATACTAATAAGATTATGATATGGAACTTGAACATGATGTTTGAAATTTGTTAACTCCATTTTATGTCTTATATGTATGAAATACTAAATTGGTTCTTAGTAAAAATAATAGAAATAATAATTTGCATATAAAGAAGAAGAATTTTAACTTACAATAGATGGATATTTCAGAATGTTGTAAAAAAAACGTGTTTGAACTTAATGATATTGTACAAAATATATATACAAATGATAATTATAAGGTTATTACTTACGAAGAAATAATTTTAATGAATTCACCAATTTTATGAAATGGTTTTAAATAAAATTCCCTATTATACATAATAGTAAGCAATATATTTTGAAATTGAAAAAGTTAAGTCAAATAGGCATGAAATATAGACTATGTTCTGAATGAATATAATTAAAACACTGGTTTTATTATAAAAGCTTTGTTTATATAGATTTGAAAGTTATAAAAAGAACGATGTTTTGAAGAAGAAAAATATACCAAACTCATGAGGTTAACTAAGCTTTATAAGTATAATGTTAATCAAGCCCTAACAGCAAGACATGATAGTGATTAGTATTTTCTTAAAATTTAGATTAAGTATAAAATATTTTTTTAATCTGGGAAGAATTTGAAATATATATTAACAAAAATTCAAAACTTTGGTAACATTAAGAATAGTAAAGGATAATAATAATATGAACCAAAATTAATAAAACCAAATTGAATATAAAATTATAGTAAGTATGTTGATAAGAAATATTTATCTGAATCTAATGTTATAGGTTTTAATCAAATATGAACTAAGTTAATATGTTAATTCATATATATAAAACTCAGTAATATATTCTTGATAATTGGACTTAGTAAAAAGTGGAAAATGTGTAATTTAAGTGCAAGATTCAAAAATGACTTAAGGTATGTATTATAAATGATAACTTAAATCAGATATTAATGTAAGTTAAGAAATCATAAAGTATTTATAATTGATAAATTTTATGTCATCTCTCTTGTAATTATAAGTTAACTATATTTGAATATATGTTATGAGTCAAAATACAACATAATAAACGATTAGTGGAGATATATAAATTTTTCCTATTTGAATTTTTGAAATAATTAAATGATTTGAAATATATTTATATTTGGAAATAATATATATTTTTTATTTTAAAAAAAGAAAAATTACAAGTATTAACTTAACGTTATAATTGGTTTATTGAGTACTTAGCGATTTGGGTATACGTCTAACTGACGTAAGTGTTAAATCCTAGATGTACAAGTATAATATAAAATCACACTCTATACGCTCGAAAATAATTCTGATGATTGTTGAAGCATCACCAGTATTTATTTCCAGATTTTGAAAGTGAGGTATGTACATAGTGCCAATTGCAAGGTCGAGTGCATACTTAAAACCATTTTGAAATGCTTGAAAATATCGAAATATTTGATTTAAATATAGTCCAATATGTTAATCTAAATTAATTAATGAATATGTATAACTTGATGTAGCGTGTATATATTATTACTTTATTTTTATTTTCTTCGTCTCGTTCATTTTCAAGGACCGAAAAGTTTGAGTGAGGGAGATTGTAACAACCAGAATTTTAAATATATTATTAATTAATGATTTGACTGGAATCAAAAAAATTAATTTTTAAATCCCAATTTATTCTTAATCATAATGAAATAATTGAATTTGATTTTGTGTAAAAAAAAATAAGTACTGTTTGAATAATGAAGTTAAACAACTTTCAAATCAAAATTTAATTAATGAACTTAATTTAATTTGTGTTATTTGAATTTAAGTAAATTTTAAAAACTTAAATTTAAATAACGTATTTGAATTACTGAGGATTTTAATTTTCCAAATCTTTTAAAATAGAAAATTTTCCAAAAAAGTCAGTTGTAGCCAAATTTGGTAAAAATTTGAATTCAAGCTGAAAATTTACATGCATTAAAATTCAAACTTATATTTTTTATGAATCTACATTGAATTTTGAGTGTCCAACATTTTTTGTTTTGTTAAAATTCAATTTCTTTTGTCCAGAATACGTGTCTGTAACTGTAAAAAACCGCAAAATGGATGGCATTTTTCATGTGTATATTTTGCTTGTATTAACTATATCACATCTATATCTTCCTTGACGTTCTCACTGATATTAATATTGGTTTGAATTTGAATTGGTGAAATGAATCTGTAGTGGCCCATTTATTATATTAGCAATTAGTATTATGTAACTTCCTTTTTCACGAATAGATAAAAATCACATATTTCTCTTCCTCCTTTTGAATTATTTATTGTGTTATTCATTTAGCTTCTTGTGAAGGATTTGTCACCTGACACCTCATTATTATTCCATATTTGAATTTGTAGAGATTCCTGTAAGTTATAATACATATTTTCCTTCTCATGACTTCTTCTTCCTCTCTTATTCATATATTCTTCCCTAATTCATTTCTCGGTAAAAAAAGGAATAAATTTCTTAGTCAAATTCGTCTCTCTTCCCTTCACAAATTTCAAATCTTATGCTAGGAAAAAAAATCAAATCTCCTTTTTATTTCTTATTTCCTAAATCTTATCACCATCTCTCTTCTTCTTCCTCTGCAAATCCTTCTTTTTGAAAATTCTGTGGCCTCTCTCTATCTAGATTCATAAATCAAAATAAATTCCTAAACCTCTCATCCCCTCTCTCTCAATTCCTAGAAATCTGGAAATCCAAAAACCTAGAAATCCTAAGATCAAGATCTCTTTTCCCTTGAAAACCCATTGTTTTCCTCCTTCCTAGCAACTAGACCTTACCATAAGCCACCAAGCTTACCACTATCTTGCCTTTGCCACCGCCTAACCAATGTTTGGAACACCAATGGCCCTGGGGTAAGGCCACCAAGGTGACCTCCTGGGGCCTCTGACCTTATATTGTGCATATTTGAACACGTTTCGACAACTATGGGCCTTTGATATCTCGATCTGCCTAGGGCCTATGATTATGTTGGAATTTCGGGGCCGGCCCTGGTTTGGAACCACCTAAGCTCTGCTGAACCCGTTGGTTACACCATACTACCACGACACAAACCCAAAATCCACAAACTCTAAATCATATTACACATGTTCTATTTTTTGTTCTATTTTAGATTTTGCACTATCTTCTGGTGGTTGTAACTTTCTATTACAGAACCAAATCCACTTTTTCATTTTTCAGATTGGGTGAAATTGAAATAGTCACAACTTTCAATTTTAACATATTTTAAGGTTACGAAATCTTTTATGCTAAAATCACTAATATTTCAAACACAATTTTGGACCAAAATTACTAGCTCGAAAATTTGTCTATCGCCATTTTATTCGTATCTTCTTCAATTTTAGTCAAGAACTAGTTTATTTTTTTTTAAATTGAATAGAAAATAATTTGGAACAACTTTTATGTTTATAACTTTTTTAAATTCTGAAGCTAATTGGTCCAAAAATCAATTTAAAAATGATTGAATTTTGTTTAGACCTTGTAATTCTTTTGTAAAAAATCTACATACATGTTCCTTAGCCAAAACCCCTCAACTCCCTTCTTTTAAATTGCATCGGCTATTGATTTGTGAACCTATTTATGCCATAGTGTTAGAGATTTCATTTCTGTGCTTGTAGTTGGAGTTGTTCACCTTGCTTTTTGTATCCGTGTTCATGTCAACCTGAATTTTCTTCTTTTATTTTCCATGCAATGTGAGAACCCTCACACATGGTTATCATTTTCATTTAGTGAACCGACACACATTGAAATGACATATCAAATGTTAGGAGTGCTTTAAAAGATCTGATTTGTTTGTTATAAATTTATGCACATATGACACACATTTTTGACATATATAACACGAGTTATTTGCAAGTGATATTTCATTGTCGTGATATATTGTGATGCATGTGTGTGATATCTGTAGTATTATATTTATTTATTCTAACACTGAAAGTTCCCTATAGATTAGTAAAATTACCAAGGGTTAAAATGATACATACTCGAACCACTGTATTGATTTAGAAGTTAAAACTAAATTTATTAGGATGCGAGTTGAAATGATAAATATCCTTAAATTAAATATTAAATAGATTGAAATGATATATATATATATATATATATATATATATATATATATATCAATATCACTTAACTTAGGCAGAAAATTATATACGGACACCATTGGTCTATTTGAAAAGTATTTACTCTGACCTAATGAAAGTATTTTAGAAATATGGATTTAGAATTTTATTTAAACTTATATTTTGATAATTTAATAAAGTTTAAATTTATACTTTTTAAAAATAAAATTATACGTTATAAATTTTAATATATAAATTAATATATATTATAAAATATAAATATAAGTTTTTAAATCATTATATTATTTAGTTTTGAGTTTTAAATAATGTAAATTATTTTATAAGTAAACTAATGAATCCTTTAATATATTATAAATATTATTTAAATTTTAAAATTATATATATATATAATATAAGTATAAAAACGTTTAAAGAGAAGTTAGAAATTTAATGATAAATTGATTTGTCTAATGACTTAATCAAAATGAAATTATCAAGTTAAGTTAAATTGATCTTTAAAATTTGATTTGGAAAATAATGAATAGGTTTAATATGAATTTGGTATGATTATAAAAATTAATTCATTGGGTAATAATTTATTTAGTAGATATTTTGAATCTAAATATAACTAAAGTCAAAATATTTATAATAAATTAAATTGAAAACCGAGATTTAATTGGTATGAAATAATTAAGATATGATCCAAATAAAATATAAAATTAAAGCATTTGATTTAAATAATGGTGCCAAACCCAAGTTGAATATTATTTTGAAATAAATTGTGACTGCACCAACTAATGGCGGCTCCCGTTTTCCCCTTTTTTCCTTCTTCTCGTCAAGAAAGTAGATTGAGTGTTTCTTTTTGTGATTCTTTCTGGAATTCGACCGCCTCTCCCGTGTCTTCTTCTCGTCAAGTCTGTAGATCGGGAGATCGTAATTCTTTTTGGGATTCTTTTTGGAATTCGCTTTTGAGGAAGCGTTCGTTTATTGGGAATTTTCCCAGAAGTCGTTTGTGTTTCAGATGTGGAGGATCGAACCATAAAGTGAAAGATTGTAGGAATAAGATTCGATGCTACTGTTGCGGTGGATTTGGGCACAGGAAGTTTTTTTGTCCAGAATATTACAAAGGAAAATCAGGTTTTGAATTTGTGCACTTTAGTTGTTCGAGATTATGTCAGAAACTTATTTCTTTCATTTTCCTTTTTGATTTGGTAAGTTCTAATAAGAAGGATGAAGGTGCGTATATTCTGCTTTTGCTGGGTTGGCACTTAGAGGGATTAGTGGATGGATTGATGTGGTCTAAGAGGGTTTCTGGCGTCTCAAGTAATGGTGTTTATCCTCCTTTGCCTCGCCCGCTTGAGAGGAAGGAACATGCTATTTCGTTCTGTTCTAATTTCTTGAAATTAAGGAGAATTTTCATGGATTCGGACTCAAGGTTCAAGAAGAAAGGGCTATTGCTGTTGAAGGATATTATGATGCATTTTGACATTATTAATCATGCTATAAATTGTGTTCGTGGAGATGCTGTTTTTTTGGGTTTCTCAAAAGATGTTGATGATAATTTCACGAGGATGGTGGGATTACCTAAACAGAAGGTGGTTGTACCCAGGACTGAAGTAGTTGGTGACTCAGTGGGTGATGCGGATAATGAATTATATGAGGAGATTTGTGTAGATGCGATGGTTGTATTGCCTGAGAGGTTCTTGGTGCCTCAGCGTTTAGATCCGTTGTTTCTTGATCCTTTTGTGCAGAACTGTGCTGGTAGTCCTGAGATGTTGTTAGTTGATGACAGGGGGGTTGAGTCGTTGAGGGTTGATATGGATAAGGAGTTGATGATGGATATAGTTTCTGAGGAGTTGCAATGTAATGATACAGCAAAATGTTTAGAATTCTTTCCAGTTATTGCTAAATCTTTTAAGTTTGATGGTTTTAGATTTGCGAGGCCACTTGATAAAGATTTGAAGTTGTTTAACAACTTTGGTGTTTCTTCAAAGCATGTTCTTGATGCTCATAAGATTAAGAGGAGAAGAAATACATCCTTCATGAAGCATGATCTTTGGGCGTGCATGAATAAAGGAGTATGCAAGAGTTCGGCGCTGTCAGTTTTGAGTACCAGTCTGAATTCTCACTCTCATTATGTTTCATTGTTCTGTGATAAGTTAAGGCCGGAGTCTCTTAGTCAGTTTAGAGATCTGATCTCCGATGGATTGAAAGAGGATTTTGAAGAAAAATCTCCTGTTGGTGATCTGGCACTTACTTCGACTTGGAGTAGTAGGCGCAAGAGAGTTTATCCTAGATCGGGTTTGTTACGTCGTAGCAAACGTATTAGATCGTATACCGTTTATCATGATAAGTTCCCGAGCTAGGATATTGGTTTGCATTGATGTTGGTTTGTATTCAATCTTAGAACTTGGGTAAGAAGTTTGCTGAGGAGCTTTTTAGTGTGTGGATATGGTCAGGAGATGGATTCTGCGTTGGAGTTTATGGTGGTTGGTTCTGGTGTTGATTCGGTTGGACAGTATTTTTTTTTATGTTTATGTCTTTGTTGCTTTTTGTTAGGTGAGGCTTGTCATAGCTCGAGTTATAGCTTGAGTCGTTGCTTCTTGTTTATTTTTTAGACTGGTAGTCTGTTGATTGTAATATTTTATTTTTTCTTTTATATATAAATATATATATATATGTGTGCTCTCTTCTTCTTAGAAGATCACACATTTTTCTTTCAAAAAAAAAGAATATTATTTTGAAATAGTTGAAATCAAAACTTGATTTGAATTGAAATTTCAAAAATCTAAATTAGTGATAAGACGAATTAAAAATATGTATGAGTGCTTAAGACTGGACTATTTTAAATTATTTGAAATTTGTATTATCTTATACTAAACTAATTTAAATTATAATATCTAAACTTAACTACTATTTTATAATTATTTCAATGTTACTATTTTATATTTAGCTTAATTACTATATTTTCGATAACTATTTTTATTATACCTTTTTTTTAAATTTAACTATTATATATTTATATTCATTTTAAATGTAATTATATTATATAAATATAATTATTTTGAATTACAACTATTTTATATTATATAACTATTTTAAATAAAAGTCTATGTCCAATCCGAGTTGTTAAGCCTGTAATGTTGAATATAATGATTTCGGATAATGACATTTGAGATATAGAAATGTGAAATCAAAATATAATTTTGCGAACATAAGATCTGTTTTTTGAACTTAATCAAGTAATGAATTGATTTAATATGACTTACAACATTGAAATATTTGAACGTAATTATTAGAATATAAATAAATATTATTAAAATTTAATTTATGATATCATAAATATGATTTTAAATATAAATGAGCATGGAGTGAAGTAAGTGTTTAGTTGTTAAAGAGACTAGAGTTGGTATTAGCATACTCTCAACCAATACCGATACCACTTTAACAACTATGAACGTGGTGGAGAATCTAGAATAAAGCAAGTTGGTTTGGCGAACTCTATTGGAATAAAGTAAGAGAACGATGATGGATAGCCTTGACGTTCGAGTCATAATTAAAATGAATAAAACAGGAGCTATACCATGATTAATTAAGGTAGAAACTCTTATCGAACACACATCTTCGGTACCATCTATTATTCCATGATCGGATTTGGCCCTTTGATTTTGGGAGTGTTGTTCAAGGCAGGGCGGTAGTTGCAGCTATGCGTTACCACTGATCTAGGAGTGAAACTGGTAGAATCCTACCCTGGGTACTACCTCATATGCCTTCTCATATTATCCTAATCGTGACCCCTACAATTTTGATTTAACATTGTTGTATCACGGCGTATCTGTATCCACCGACAGCTTACTAATGTTATATGCAAAATGTACGACAATAGCATAAATGACGTAAGGGTAATAATAGTAATCCCGATTATGCTCTTTTCAATATTATATTTAACCATAAACACTATTATAATAGCGTATCATGTTATATAACATCTAATTGAATGGATCCTTAAAGAATTAAATACCAAACATTCTTTAAGTTGTATATGCATTTCATTTGAGCATTCACTTGAGTAATTTCACTATTGAGAACGTTGAGCTGGTTCGAGTATTTTGTTTCGATTTTGACTTTATGCTTGAATTAGACTGAGGAGTTTAGCTTCGGTGATTCATCTTTTTTAGAGCTGGAGATATATTGGAGATTCAGCCTATTATTTATCTACTATTGCTATCTTAGTGATTTTGTTATTCTATTACTGTCATTTACTTACTTATTAGGGAGTTATGTATTTGGGGGTTTTCTAGTGTATTAAATTATGACTCTGACACGTTTTATTTTGATTTTGAGATTTTTGTTATTTGTAGCTTCATGAACTACTAAGTTATTTATTCCGATGCAAGTTATTCTGATATTCTGTATATGTGATCTATCTATGACTAGTGATTTGATTTCATTAAACTCCATAGTTAAAACAATCAACTATTACAAACGATTTGGATTAGCTAATAACTTGAATGGTATGAAAAGGCAGATTGTTATATTTTATTTTTAGACTGAAGGACAAACTTTAGAAAAAATTCGATTGAAGGAAAATGCTAAATACAACTAGCATTATATATACTTTTCTCACTACACTGAAATGCTAGTTAACTAGCATTATATTTAGTTTTACACCGTACAAAATGCCATTTATATTTAATACTATCCTCCGGCTTAATATTTTTCAAAATTTTTCCTTCAATCTAAAAAAGAACTAAATATCCTACAGCCTATTTCTTTTTTCAAAGTTTGTCCTTGTGCCTATTTTCCACTCTATATAATGTGTATTTTTAAACTTTAACAATGTCTAACTATGATAATATGTTGTAGAAAAAGCAGACATATAGATAAATTCTGGTAACAACATGGATTACAAATAACAGTTAAAAGTTATTTGCCAAGTATCATTCGAGTAGTTGAAGGCTACATGTCATGAAGAAGGACTATTTGTTGCATTTTATATATTTGACCTTAAGACTGGTTTTAGTTAATTAACAAGGAGTTGCAAAATGTGAAATTGTTGTTTGAATTGCAAAAAAGAAATGCTCTATTTGATATCATTGTTGATGGTCAAAATTACACAGAACAACCCTCTATTTATATACATAATAGCATAATGGGCTGTATTATAAAAGTTGGCCCATAATTGATGAAATAAATAAATAATATGATTGCTACACTACTGACCATTATATAAATTATCTCTGAACTTTATTTGCCTATAATGACCCATATTTTTAGTCAAGTTAAAATAAGGTTAGTGAACGTTTGAAACTGAATTAACAGTAAATACATTAAAATTTGATAATTTAATATTATTTTAATAGCCTAAAAATAGTCCATTTTGGACACAGTCTTAGAATTCTATGAAAGTAGTTTCATTGGATCCATATCTATGAAATATAGTAGGATTTTAAATTTCGTATCAATTGGACTTACGGTTTGATCGTGCGAGTTGAAAACACGTAGAGATTGTTTAATTAAATTAGTTTTGGACGATATTGAATTTTTAAAATACTGATAAAATAGGTTTACTATGTTTAAAATGTATTTATATGATAATGAACCTATTTATAAATTTTATAGTTAATTTATATCAATAGAAAATACTTGTATTATTTGCACTAGTTTTAAATTGGAAATTTGAATCGTTAAGAGGATAATACTTGTTAATAGCTATTTAGAAACCCCATTACTATTTTAGTTAGCTAATGACATTTTAATTTAACACATTAACATACACAAAAGTGTTTAATGTAGCTTAATAATTCAGACGGGAGTTAGTGCTTTTTTATGCAAGCTTATGTAATAATTAATTTAATTTGAAAAGAAATACAAATCATTAACACAACTTCATAAACCCTCTCTACATTAGACAATTCATCCTCTCTCTCATACAAATGTCACCTTCTTCCATCCTGCTCCTCCTTAAGTAACTTAGTATAAGTCAAGTTACAATTTCATTTTCATTTTCATTTTTGTTTTCATTTTCATTTTCATTTTCTATTCCTTTCTCTCCACAAACTCCACCTCTTACTACTTCCAATTGGCGACCCCCCACCATCACAACCCCCCTCCACTATGAACAGCCCCACCAGCCCTCACATGGATGCCCTCTGTCCAAAACCCCTCCTTTCCTCCTTAGAAGTCCAAAAATCCCTTCTTTTCTCCATTTTCACAACACCCAAACACTTGCACCCCTTCCTAACACCACCGTGCGCAACACCCCCTACCCCCTCCTCCAGGCCGTGGACCTCATCCCCTTGTATGAGCCTAAAACCCTTAAGGATCCCACCTTTCCTCTCTTAAATGCCAACAAAAATATATACATAAGCATACGTAGCGTTTGTGAAGAGTTTGAAGTGACAAAGGCGTTAACTTGGGTGCTAAGTGAAACTCAAAGTCGAAGAGAAGCTAAGAAGTCCTACGCTAAAGTATGGTAGAGTGTAGAAGCAATGATGAGCTAATTTTGCTCACGTTTGGTTAACTATAATAATTAGTATAGCTAATTTTGTTGTGTTAAATAATTTTTACATGGTTAAGTAATTATGGGTTTAATGATGTTAAAGGTTAAGTTAAAAAGATAATTACTTGGTTGATTAGTAATTAAAGTGGATAACTTAATGGTTATGAAGTTAAATCGTAAATAAATGATTGTTCGTTTGGTTGATAACATGGTTGTTATGGATGGATGAATAGTGACATTAATTAATATGACATGACATTGGTTATTAATGATGTGAGATTGATTGATAACTTTATATGATGTGCATTGACATTAATTTGACATGATCGGATTTGCTAATAATAGCAAATAAATTATTAACGATGGTTAATACTTTAATTAAAGTGATTTGAAATAGCAATTAAGTGTTAATAACCTTAACACTTATGCTAATGATGTCATTATGTGATCATTGGATGTTAATGTGGTTAATGATTGTTAATGATGTGCTAAACCCATATAAGTTGGATTTTTTTGAAACGAAAAATGTATGATCTTCTACAATGGCTGCCAAAACATGTCTGGCATATGACCTCTAGTACATAATAGCCTCGTACTAGGAACAATTGTGTAGGATGATAGATAGATGAACTCCGGATAAACCATCGCCAATTATACTTCAAATTCAAGTTCCGGCAAGGCCACTACCCGATAATGAAGTATATCTACTCCTACACAATACAATAGTCTCTCCAATAAAAAAAATAACTACAAAAATACATATGAACAAAATGATAGAAAGGATTGTCCAAAAACTGCTCTCCGATAATCTTCACTGCAAAATCAACTACCTGTAACCTGAAAATGACTAAAACAAAAGTTAGCTAAACAACACACAAATATATATGCATATATATATATATATATATATATGAAATATGTATATATACATATATATCATATATATGCGAATAAAATAAAATTATAGAATAGCTAGAAACATATATTCGTTAAAAACAGAAATCATTAACAAATGCAAATTCTATTTGAACTAAAAAAAATATTAATTCTAATAAACAAACTCAAATTATTTCTGAAATTAACTAGAAATCTCTCAAATATAGGATCCCTATTTAATACTAAGGATTAGACATCCAATTCAGACTAAAAGTTACAATCTTAATGATTAATCTTTCAATAGCAATATAGCCAGAATGTAGCATTCTTTGGTTATTATCAAACCAAATAAACCAACTAATAATAGTTACTAATGTATCTAGAACATATTTATATTTAAAACTACAATCAAACCTAAAACTATTTCAATAATAATCATAATTCCAAAAAATATTGGAACAATTAAAAGTAAAAATACTTAAAAGCATTATAATATATAGAAAGAATTAGTACAAATAAAGAACAAATGATCCACACTTTCATCAAAATTATTACAGAAACAACACTTTGAATCAAAAACAACATTTTTCTTACTTAATTGCTCTACAGTATTTAGTTTATTATGGATAATAAGCCACATATGAAATTTGGCTTCAGGGCGAGCATTAGTCCTCTATATAAACTTGAATTTTAAAAGCGAAATTCCTATATAACTAAGGAATTTGTACATAGATTTCGATGTGTATTTTAAACTCAAATCTGAACCCCAAAAAATGTTATCACTATTATTATCCAAATGATACAAAGGCAGCTTAGCTTATAATAAGGCAAATTACCTGAAAGCTACACCATCTAAAATATTTTCAAATGTAAATTCCCACGCGGGATCTAAACTACATCTATATACTTCCTTAATCAAAGCATTCTTAAAACAACAACTTTCAAAAAGCTCTTTAAATTCAATTTTAAGGGGCACTCAAGTGATCCATGAGTCATGCCAAAAAAGGTAATATCTCCTAAATGGACAATCAATTTACAACCTAAATTAAAAAGTTCAAAACACTTCAATACAAAATTCCAAAAAGAAGACAATCTATTATTCCAATTATAACTAGTATCAAAAATAATTTTGTCTCCATTATAATAAACTTTAGAAATAATATGCTTCCAATTTGCTGACACTTTTGAATTTTTAAACTTCCACAACCATTTAGCTAACAACGAGGAATTGAAATTATAAAGATTGATAAACCCAAGACCCCCATCCTTTTGGATTTACAACAAACTTACCAATTAACTAAACATTTGTAACCTCTACTAATGTGTAACACCCCGTAATTTTAAATATTAAAATTAACAAATTGAAGAACACTTAATTTTTAGAAAAAGAACTAAGGGAAATGGGTTATGCTATTGCATTCGTCTCGGAATTCTGCTTGGAAAAGAGTCCAATTTTTCGTAAATAGGACTTCGTATGAGGAAGTTATGGCCCTTAGAAGTTTCAGGAATTTAAATAAATTAAAACAGCTCGAATTCAAATTCAAAATTCAAAACAAAACACAGAAGCGGGCTGGGTGAGATTTTTCCCGCCCCAGACCAGGTCGACCAGAGGGTCAACCTCCCCTATACAGGTCGACCTGGGGTCGACCTCCCCTGATTTGGTCAGATCCGAGGCAGATTCAGGATTTTGCACCTGGACTTGTTTTCTGGACAGATTCTTTGGCTCCTAACCTATTTAAACACCCCCAAACCCCACTTTCTCTCCACACAAACCATTGTAACGCTATGATGCCTCAATCCTAATTAAAATAAGTGAAAGACGTCCTTATGCTGCTGGAATAGTTCATCTTCATCTTTAAGATTAGGAATTGCAAGTCAGGATTCTAATACAAACAACGAACGATTTATTCTCTTCTCTAAATCGTCTTTGTGATTACAGTTTCTTTCACAAAATAATTAAAAAACTAAATATGATGAGTTATAATTTGGATTATAAGAACATGTTTGTTGAATCATATGATGTTACTTAATTTTGTTATCGTCTGTTTGTGAACATATGACAGTTTTGTTAACTTATGTTAGTGGATCTATTTCATATGACCAATCACATATGTTTAACTTGATTCATTTTATGACATTAGTTTATATGTGAGTTTTGATGTAAATCATATGTTTGTTTGTATGTGAATCATATGCAAGTCTGTATGCAAATTATACACAAGTTTATATGTGAATCAAGTGTGTATGTGTGTGTGTGTGTGTGTGTGTGTATATATATATATATATGCGAGTTTATATGTAAAACATGTGATATTAGTTTACATGTTTAAATTCATATGCAAGTTTGTATGGAACCTATATGCAAGTTTAGGTGAAAACCATAGTCATATATGCAAGTTCATAATTTTATGTTTAGATCTATATTTAGATCCATGGCAGTACATAGTTTATGCAAATTTATGTTCTATATGTCCATTGCCTATGCAAGTTATTGGCTATGCAAATTTATGTTATAATTCTTATTTGCAAGTTAGATCTATTTTATGTGTTATGCAAGTTGTGATGTTTCTTTTCTTTTTATGAGTTAGACTATTTGCGAGTCTGACATATTTCATGTTAAACATACGAACGATGTGGGGGCAATGGGAAAATATTAAATATTAATATTTTGAATTGGCATATAATGGTTTTAAAAGTATATAATTAATTTGAGACATTAATTGGTATAATTTATATACCTGAAAATTATGGACATAATTTAAGTGACAATTATGGACATGGATTAAAATTAGAAGTTATTGACAATCTGAAATATGGATATTAATTCAAATTTGGGTTGAATAATAATGTGTAATAATAAATGCCTAAGACATGAAATTATACTCGTTTATGGTATAAGACTGCCTGGACCCGCCCGGCAAATCTAGTAACCACAAACGGTAGTCTAATGTGAGAGGTCAAAGGCATAAATTAAATGCGTAATAAATGCCTAAGAGACGAGATTTGACTCGTTTGTGGTATAAGACTACCCGGACTTGCCCGGCACATCCAGCAACCACAAACGGCAGTCTAATGTGAGAGGTCGTAGGCATAATTAAAAGATGCTTAGACACGAGGCTAAGTCTGGCTTGTGGTGGAAGTCTGCCCGGAACCGCCCGGAATATCCAGCGGCCACAAGAAATGGACTTAATGTGAGAGGTCTATGCATTAATAATTAATTAATGCTGATCAAACTCGAATATGAATGACAAACAGAAGTTTGGTTGAGTTGAGTAATTCTCTGAGTACCAATTTGATGTAGATTTCGGTCTTCGGGGTTGATACTTAGGAAGTTATTCTCTTAACTAATGTATTTGTGAACTAAGTTGTACTTAATCATAAATTAAGTAAAACATGTTATACGATATATATATATATATATATATATATATATATATGATACATAAAACATGATAAGTGGATAGGGCTAAAACCAGCTTAACCAATAATCTGATAAGTAGGTAGGGTTAAGACCAGCTTAACCAATAATATATAAGTGGATAGGGTTAAGACCAGCTTAACCAATAATCTGATAAGTAGGGAGGGTTAAGACCAGCTTAACCAATAATATATATTAATTTGATAAGTGGGTAGGGTTAAGACCAGCTTAACCAATAATATATATATTAATCAGATAAGTGGATGAAGTTAAGACAAACTTAACCAATAATACATATTGATCTGATAAGTGGATAGGTTAAGACCAACTTAACCAATAATATATAAGCAGATAGGGTTAAGACCAGCTTAACCAATTATATATATATTGATCTGATAAGCGGATAGGGTTAAGACAAGCTTAACCAATAACACATGTTGATTTGATAAGTGGGTAACATGGGTGACATGTGGGATATAATTATAAACACTTAACCAAGTTGAAACATGTAAGAAGACATGAATAAGAGGGTGTTAAGTGGGAAATCCTAGTGGGGACCAAGCATAAGTGGAAAGCTTGTGTCAAGTGTGGGGACCCTTTTCAACCAGTAACCAATTTAGTATCTAAGTGATCTCGATCTAGATCGAGGACGGGACATGCTTACTGGGTTTGATTGTAAGAGGTCAAAACGGGTTAGCGGTGGCAACGCAAGTCCAACGGGGTCATGTGCGTGCGTGGGCCCGGGCTGGTAGGTAAGACGTTGTTGCATCGTGTAGGTATAAGCCGTGCATCTTTAGTGGTATCGGGTTGCCACTTTGGGGAGTGATACACCCCACTGTGGGACCAACACGGGTATCTACGAGTTACGGAGCCGATCGAATGGGGAAGGTAGTGGGTACGACTAGCGGAGATAAGAGCAGGCGGCACCTATGAAGGCAGCTAGGGTTACAACTACCATATTATGAGTAAATGTTGTAATTAGAATGGGGAGGGTAGTAGGTACAACTAGTGGAGATAGGAGCAGGCGACACCTATGAAGACAGCAAGGGGTACACGAAACTACCATTATTATTATTTTATTCAGTGGGCGGGGTCAACTTTTAGAGTGACTAGTATTGGTGCAGTAGAGAATTATCCTATAGTGATTAGGAATGCAATTAACGTTATGTTATTCCTCTTGTTGGTTTTGTTATGACCATTTGTTTCACAATCATTCCTTGTTTTACCAATTAATGCCTTATCCTAATTACTTTAATAATTATATTGTTAAAGTTATTGGACTCGCCAGACTTTATGTCTGACCCCCTTTGTTTTCGCCTCTTTTCTTCCTTCCCCATCCAGGTTCTCAGGGTGGGACTAGTGCTAGTGGAGCTTGATTTGGATCTCTTTCTCTCTCTTTTAGAAGTGCTTGGATTGCTGAAAGTAAAGTTCAACTTATCTCTTATGGCTACTTATGTTGGGGTTATTAAGTGTACTTGGTTTTATTGTTGGTTTTTTATGTTGTTTTAACCAAATTATTTCTCTGCTGCAATAAAATTTGTTTTAAAATTTTCAAGTACCAACAATATATGTATCTGTCTTGTTATATTCCGTTCTATACACCAATAATACTCCATGAAAGTTAATGCATTCCCTTTGTGAGTGATATTAATGGACGTAGGGTGTTACACATGGTATCAGAGCTAAAGGTTACCAGAACAGATAAGAGATTTTGAAAAACCGCTTTCAAAAGCATTTTTATAAAGAAATGTTTTCAAAAATATGTCCTAAGGAGAGTATTTTTAAGAGAAAAGTTTATTTTTAAAAACATAACCCCCAAGAGCCATATATCTTTCCTTCGATTCTCCGTTTTAAATCTCTTCCTCTTTCCTTTTTGAATTACTTCCTCCACGTATAGACGCTTTTTCTAAGATATGTAAGAACTTCCGTACGATGGGCGAAAAACCGCTTCATGGGACTGGGACGTTTGTCAAAGCTAGAAGGAAGTGGAGGACTTGTTGGTACCTTTAAGATAGGCGATGAGAGGAAGGTTCAACTAGCTATTTGGTTAATGAAGGACGAAGCCTCATTTTGGTAGGAGGTCACGAATGGAGAATGTGCAGGAGAGACATGGATAGGACACACGATAAGAAAGTAGATCCAAAGAAAGGCGGTAAGGATAACAAGGGGCCAAGAGAAAAGGAAGGGCCACACTTGTGAAATAGCTGACTACTTAAATAAAGACGTTAAAAAGAAGAAGAAGACTAGTTGTCATCGTTATGGAGAAACAAGACATCTTATTAGGATCGTCCAAAGAAGCAAAAGGCAAAGGTAAGGATAAAGTACATGATCTTCTGGAGGGCAGACGCGTTCCCTCACAGTGGCATACCTGTCTTGGGTGAAAGTTTGTTTTTTCTTTTTGATCATCCTATTTTGAACCTTGTTTGAATTCTGTCACTTCACACTCATTTGTATCTGCTTCATTAGTTAAAACACAGCACCTAAATACTAGTCTAGTTACGGATCCCATAGTAGTCTCTAATCCTATTAGTGGTTCGGCTAATCTTTCGATGATTTGTCGGGATTTGAGAGTGTCTATCTTGGGCATTGGGTTTGAATGCAACGCCTTCGTTCTTGGCTTCATGGGCTACTGCTTGATACTAGGCATGGATTAGCTAGCCAGATACGATGCCATCCTAGACTGTGAAAGAAGGGTAGTTAGATTGTTGACTCGTTATGGAAAGACCCTTGATATTTCTTGTGACCCTGGAGGTCCAGTGATGCTTAGCTACCTAGAATCTCTTGACGCGTCCAACGATGATTTGGAAGTGGTCAGTGAATATGGTGACATCTTCGATGAAGTTCGGGGTTTACCCCCGAGGCGCGAGATAGACTTTCGTATATACCTTGTAGATAATGCAAAGCCAGTTGCATTACCGGTGCGCCACATGGCTCCGAGAGAGAGAAGAGAACTCGGTAAGCAAGTAAAGGAGTTGCTTGAGAAGGGGTTCATAAGAAGAAGCATTTCGGAATGGGGTGCTCCGGTTGTTTTTGCTACAAAGGCTGATGGTTCACTTAGATTGTGCGTGGACTATAGAGAGATGAATAAGCTCACAAAGAAGAACAGTCACCCAATGCCAAGGATAGCTGATTTATTCGATCACTTGGTTAGTGCTTCGGTTTTCTTACAACTGGATTTAGCTATAGGATTTCATCATCTAAGGGCGGCTGAAGGCAACATAGATAAGACTGCATTTAGAACTCTTGACGGATTCTTTGAGTGGATCGTCATGCCTTTTGGTTTGACGAATGCACCCGCATACTTCGTTGACTTAATAAGTAGGGTGTACAGGGAGTTTCTAAACAAGTTTGTGGCAGTCTTTGTGGATGGTATCTTGATTTTCTCTTGAAGACAAGAAGAGCATGCCCTACATCTTAGGGAATTCTTAGAAACCCTTCGATCACATCAATTCGAAGCTAAGTTCTCCAAATGCCATTTTTGGAAGAAGGAGGTAAGGTTCTTAGGACACATGGTCTCTAAGGAAGGAATAGCAGTGGATCTTGCAAAGGTGGTGACAATCCAAGATTGGAAGGTTCCTAGAAAAGCAACGGAAGTAAGAAGTTTTCTAGGGTAAACGGGCTACTATAGGAAGTTCATTAAGGACTTTGCGAAGATATCAGCCCCAGTTTTGACTTTGCTAGATGGGAGTAAACCATTCACAATACATATACCGGTTCTTGCGAGACAGGGCTTGGAGCAGTTTTCGATTCAAGAGGAAAAAGTGATATGCAAAAGGCGGTAAGTACGAGCATCGCTTATCGTCCACAGACAGATGGACGGATAGGACGGGGTGAATAGAATCCTTGAAGATCTTTTGAGGTTATGTATCCTAGATTTTGGAGGGACATGAGAAGAGGCAACTAGCTTAGTGATGTTCATGACATGTTTCACGTATCGCATTTGCGGAAGTGTTACAAGATACCACGGAAGTAGTGGAGCCAAGCATGCTTAGAGAAGTGGAAGTAGAGTGAGATGCCACGATTAGACGAGCTCCTACATGCATCCTTGGGTCGAACGTATTAAAGCTACGCAACAGAGAGGTCAAGTTGGTCAAAGTGCAATGGGGAGATGACCAAGGAGACGCGACTTGGGAAACGGAAGACAAAATGCGTACGCTGTACCCTTTGCTTTTCGAGAGTATGTTTTTAACTTCTCCTTTTTCTACTGCTTTGTTTATACTTGTCCTATCGTTTAGTATTTCTTCGTGATTATATCTTCGATCTTTAGTTAGGAAAAACCTTATGGTTGTAAAGATGTGTTTGAGACATGTTATGTTTGGTGGATGCAAGTGGATGTAAGTGTTTGCTAGTGGTTGCTCGTGAATGCATTTACACACACATTAGGCACTAGATTGGCTCGATAACTTTCATATTGCATATAAATATGTGTGCATATTTAAATTAATGGATGTATAATGGTTGTGTTATCATATGGATGCTGCACTTTGATGAATGGTTGTGCACACATGTAGAAATAATATGTATCATTAGGATTCTTTTGCATACATAATGGACGCATGGCACTATCATGGTTCGCATTAAGGAGGTCAGCTGAATCAGTAGACCGCCTGATTTTGAATTAGATAAGGAACATATACACACACTTTTTGCATATGTTCATACAGCATTAAAAGTCTTTTAAGGACAATGGATGCCTGTGTTTGATGATAGAGTAGATGGATGATTGGGTGGTAGGATATACATTCTCCTTAACTTGGAGATTTCGGGGGGGGGGGCGAAATCCTTTAAGGAGGGGAGAATGTAACACCTCGTAATTTTAAATATTAAAATTAACAAATTTAAGAACACTTAATTTTTAGGAAAAGAACTAAGGGAAATAGGTTAGGCCATTGAGTTCATCTTAGAATTCTACTTGGAATAGAGTCCAAGTTTTCGTAAATCGGATTTCGTATGAGGAAGTTATGGCCCTCAGAAGTTTCATGAATTTAAATAAATTAAAATAGCTCGAATTCAAATTCAAAATTCAAATGAAAACATAGAAGCGGGCTGGGCGGGATTTTTCCCGCCCCAGGCCAGGTGGACCAGGGGGTCGACCTCCCCTATACAGGTCGACCTGGGGGTCGACCTGAGGTCGACTCCCCTGATTTGGTCAGATCCGAGGCAGATTCGGGATTTTGCACCTGGACTTGTTTTTTGGGTAGATTCTTTGGCTCCTAACCTATTTAAACACCCCCAAACCCCACTTTCTCTCCACACCAAACCATTGTAACGCTATGCTGCCTCAATCCTAATTAAAATAAGTTAAAGACGTCCTTATGCTGTTGGAATAGTTCATCTTCTTCTTAAAGCTTAGGAATTGCAAGTCAGGATTCTAATACAAACGACGTACGAATTATTCTCTTCTCTAATCCGTCTTTTTGAGTACAATTTCTTTCACAAAATAATCAATAAACTAATTATGATGGGTTATAATTTGGATTATGAGAACATGCCTATTGAATCATGTGACGTTACTTAATTTTGTTATTGTCTGTTTATGAACATATGACAGTTTTGTTAACTTATGTTAGTGGATCTATTTCATATGACCAATCACATATGTTTAACTTGATTCATTTTATGACATCAGTTTATATGCGAGTTTGGATGTAAATCATATGCTAGTTTGTATGTGAATCATATGCAAGTCTGTATGCGAATTATACATAAGTTTATATGTGAATCTAGTATGTATATGTATGCGAGTTTATATGTAAAACATGTGATATTAGTTTACATGTTTTAATTCATATGCAAGTATGTATGCGAATTATACACAATTTTATATGTGAATCAAGTGTGTGTGTATATATGTATGCGAGTTTATATGTAAAACATGTGATATTAGTTTACATGTTTAAATTCATATGCAAGTTTGTATGGAACCCATATGCAAGTTTAGGTGAAAACCTTAGTCATATATGCAAGTTCATAATTTTATGTTTAGATCTATATTTAGATCCATGGCAGTACATAGTTTATGCAAATTTATGTTCTATATGTCCATTGCCTATGCAAGTTATTGGCTATGCAAATTTATGTTATAATTCTTATTTGCATGTTAGATCTATTTTATGTGTTATGCAAGTTGTGATGTTTCTTTTCTTTTTATGAGTTAGACTATTTGCGAGTCTAACCTATTTCATGTTAAACATACGAACGACGTGGGGTCAATGGGAAAATATTAAAATATTAATATTGTGAATTGGCATATAATGGCTTTAAAAGCATATAATTAATTTGAGGCATTAATTGGTATAATTTATATACCTGAAAATTATGGACATAATTTAAGTTACAATTATGGACATGGATTAAAATTGGAAGTTATTGACAATCTGAAATAGGGATATTAATTCAAATTGGGGTTGAATAATAATGTGTAATAATAAATGCCTAAGACACGAGGTTAGACTCGGTTGTGGTATAAAACTGCCCGGACCCGCCCGGCAAATCCAGCAACCACAAACGGTAGTCTAATATGAGAGGTCAAAGGCATAAATTAAATGCATAATAAATGCCTAAGACACGAGGTTAGACTCGTTTGTGGTATAAGACTGTCCGGACCCGCCCGGCACATCCAGCAACTGCAAATGGCAGTCTAATGTGAGAGGTCGTAGGCATAATTAAAAGATTCTTAGACATGAGTTTAAATCTGGCTTGTGGTGGAAATCTGCCCGGAATCGCCCGGCATATCCAGCGGCCACAAGCAATCGACTTAATGTGAGAGGTTTGTGCATTAATAATTAATTAATGCTGATCAAAGACGAATATGAATGACAAACAGAAGTTTGGTTGAGTTGAGTAATTCTCTGAGTACCAATCTGATGTTGATTTTGGTCTTCGGGGTTGATACTTAGGGAGTTATTCTCTTAACCAATGTATCTGTGAACTAAGATGTACTTAATCATAAATTAAGTAAAACATGTTATACGATATATATATGATAAATAAAACATGATAAGTGGATAGGGTTAAAACCAGCTTAACCAATAATCTGATAAGTAGGTAGCGTTAAGACCAGCTTAACCAATAATATATAAGTGGATAGGGTTAAGACCAGCTTAACCAATAATCTGTTAAGTAGGGAGGGTTAAGACCAGCTTAACCAATAATATATATTAATTTGATAAGTGGATAAGGTTAAGACCAACTTAACCAATAATATATATAGTAATCTAATAAGTGGATGGGGTTAAGACAAACTTAACCAATAATGCATATTTATCTGATAAGTGGATAGGGTTAAGACCAACTTAACCAATAATATATAAGTGGATAGGGTTAAGACCAGCTTAACCGATAATATATATTGATCTGATAAGCGGATAGGGTTAAGACAAGCTTAACCAATAACACATGTTGATTTGATAAGTGGGTAACACGGGTGACATGTGGTATATAATTATAAACACTTAACAAAGTTGAAATATGTAAGAAGACATAAATAAGAGGGGGTTAAGTGGGAAATCCTAGTGGGGACCAAGCATAGGTGGAAAGCTTGTGTCAAATGTGGGGACCCTTTTCAACCAGTAACCCATTTAGTATCTAAGTGAGCTCGATCTAGATCGAGGACGGGACATGCTTAATGGGTTTGATTGTAAGAGGTCAAAACGGGTTAGTGGTAGCAACGCAAGTCCAACGGGGTCATGTGCGTGCGTGGGCCCGGGCTGGTAGGTAAGACGATGTTGCGTCGTGTAGGTATAAGCCATGCATCTTTAGTGGTATCGGGTTACCACTTTGTGGAGTGATACACCCCACTGTGGGACCAACATGGGTATCTACGAGTTAGGGAGCCGATCGAATGGGGAAGGTAGCGGGTACAACTAGCGGAGATAGGAGCAAGCGACACCTATGAAGGCAGCTAGCGGTATAATTACCATATTATGTATAAATGTTGTAATTAGAATGGGGAGGGTAGTGGGTACAACTAGTGGAGATAGGAGCAGACAGCACTTATGAAGACAGCTATGGGTACACGAAACTACCATTATTATTATTTTGTTCAGTAGGCGGGATCAACTTTTAGAGTGACTAGTATTGGTGCAGTAGAGTAATTATCCTATAGTGATTAGGAACGCAATTAACATTATCTTATTCCTATTGTTGGTTTTGTCATGCCCATTTGTTTCACAGTCATTCCTTGTTTTACCAGTTTATTCCTTATCCTAATTACTTTAATAATTATATTGTTAAAGTTATTGGACTCGCCAGACTTTATGCCTGACCCCCTTTGTTTTCGCCTCTTTTCTTCCTTCCCCCTAGGTTCTCAAGGTGGGACTAGTGCTAGTGGAGCTTGATTTGGATCTCTTTCTCTCTCTTTTGGAAGTGCTTGGATTGCTGAAAGTAAAGTTTGGATTATCTCTTTTATGGCTACTTATGTTGGGGTTATGCTTTTTTAATTTATGTACTCCGAAAACAATTTGTCAAGATAGATAATAAGTGTACTTGGTTTTATTGTTGGTTTATGATGTTGTAACCAAACTATTTCTCCGCTGGAATGAAAGTTGTTTTAAAATTTTCAAGTACCAATATATGTATCTGTCTTGTTATATTCCGTTCTATACGCCAATAATACTCCATGAAAGTTAATGCATTCCCTTTGTGAGTGACATTAATGGGCATGGGGTGTTACATAATGTTTTCTCCGTTCCAGATAAAATTACGTATAGTTCTATCAATTTTTCAATCACCCACTGAGGAAAGCGATGAACAACCATCCAATATGTAGGGATAATAGGCAACGCAAAATTTAGAAGAACTAATCTCCCCGCTCTAGATAGAAATTTGCTATTCCAATTGGATAACCTATTATTAATTTTATCAATAATAATCACCCAATCCACGTGTTTTAGTTTAGTAGGTCTAATTTTAAAACCTAAATAATCAAAAGGGAATTTCATGGTTGAATAATTTAAGGTGTTAGCAACTTGATGCTCAATATTGTCAAAATCATTAAGAATCATAATCGAGCTTTTATCAAAATCAATTCTAAGCTCAAATAGCATTTCAAAACAATATAGGATGAATTTTAAAGCTATAATATGTTTAGGGAAGAGAGAGGAAAATAATAGTGTATCATCGGCAAATTGAAGTATAGATATTTCATTATTAAAAATCTCATTACCTACAAAGCCTATAATTCCTTTCCTTTGCGCTCTCTTAATAATTTTGGTGAAAACATCAACCGCAAGATTAAATAGGAGAGGCGATAATGGATCACCACGTCTAAGTCCTCTTTTGGACTATATTTTCTTTCCTATATATGACACCCCACGTCCGTTAATGTCACTCTTTAACAGAATGATTTAAGTTTCGTGATGCATTATAGGTAAACAGAAACGTTACAAGACATATATAAAATAACAGCGGAATTAAAACTTTATTAAATAGAAAAGTTCGTGGTTCAAACCCAATTAGATAGTAAGTCCGGAATACTAAAAACATAAAACTTCTGTCTTATACAAAAATCCTCATCAGAGTACAATAATACATAAAAAGAGCATAATCCCCAAAATATAGCCATAGTAGAGGAGATATGAAATCAAGCAGTACATCTAAGCAGCTCCAAGCAGAATGAAAGAATAATCCTGATCAAACCTGAGTATTCCCACCCTGAGAACCTTGGGAGGGGGGGATAATGGAAGAGAGAGAAGAGGAAACAAAATGGTTAGACATAAATTAAGTTTAGCAAGTCCAGTTACTTTTAGCATATACATAAGTAAAAGCATCGTGACAAGCATATAAGTTGGAGAGAGATAACAATGTCATAAGACATGTATAATATGGTAAACAGGATAAACAGAACAGAACATGTATTGTGCTTCTCTAATACTTTTCTCTGTACCAATACTAGTATAACAAGAACAAGATGATCCTAACAAGTACAAGATTGTGGACTTAGGTGTACTTCTAGTGCGAGGTTTTACACCATACAATAACTGGTAGCCCAACAGAACTGATGGGTGCTACCCCAACGATAACAATGGGCTCCTAAACAAGCAAGACTAGATGTACTCTAATTATTACCCCTAACCGATCGGCTCCCTAACTTGTAGATACCCAAAACAAGCAAGACAAGATGTACTATCAGACATTTCCTCCGAAATGTGCTGTGCCGATGCCCGACTAGCACAGGATGGTCGTCAAAAGAAAAGAGTTTGCGACGATGAATCATCAAGAACCTGTAGTATATCTCACGGCACATGGAATAAAATATAGTAATAAAATAACTTGATGTAAAATAGGCGAGACAGTGCATAAGCTAAAAACTAAACTATATCCATCAGAGTAGCGGAATCTAAAATACAGCTTATGATCCCAACCATTATTACAACTTCAAATTACTTTCTCTAAAAGGAAATGAAAGATCTACACTACTAATGCCCAAAGCAGTGACCAGCAATAACACAGGGAGAATATATGTATATAGTACGTGGAAGCTCCTGCTCATCTCCGAACAGTTACTCGTGCATAACCACCTAACCTGTCTCTAGTCTACTTGTTTAGAAGCACCCAGAGTAATAAGAAGAAACATAAAACTCCGGGTCATACGAAAGTCTGGTATGGGAAATAGCAGCAAAGTAAAACAATAACAGGTATAAATAATCATACCTGACCTGGACATGCAACCAAAGAGTTAGCACAGCAAGATGTACTATACTCTAAGGTAACACTAACATGTAGTTTAAAAATGGGAGTGTGCTTGTCATGGTGATAATAAACATCAAACATAGCAATCATCCTCACATCTCTCACACAGTGCGTAAAGAATACGATATCTACCACTTTGATCACCGGATCTATTGGGGCCACGACGGAGTCCAACTCCATGCAACTATCGCTACGACCACTTTTCCCTTTGTGGCCACGATGGAGTCCTACTCCATACATCTTTCTCTCTGACCCCAACGCACTGGTCTACAGTCAATAATCCTAACGGGTGAACCAGTCCACATAGCCCTGGCTCTGGTTCATCTACATGCCCCCTCTCTCAATGGTGAACAAAAGTTACAGATATTGATAACCCCTTTGCAAAAAATTTGCAGCAAAGCGCAACTGCAGAAGTTAACTCATTGGTTCCCATTTGGATCCTGAGTAATAACTCCCCACTTGGACTTCCTTTGCATCTCAGGTTTTGGTCGAATTGAATTTGGCCTTCAAAAGAGTCGTCACGTAGAGGTAGAAGCTCAAATCCAGTTGATTTAGTTCGTCACCTTGATTCGGATCGGGTCATCATTGGGCCCTCACTTCGGTTCGGTTCGGGGGTCCCGACTCGGTTTGGTCCTCTCCCACTTCGTTTCAGTTCGTACTCCATCATCTCAGTTCGTGCTCCATCACTTCGGTTCGGTTCGGTTATGACGAACCAATCCCATCCTCCACTTCTTCCTATTCCACCTCGATCCAACTCCAGCTCCACTCCAATTCGATCTAACTTGGCCTTCCCTGTTGCCCTTGCATTTGCATGTTGCTGAAGATGCCACGACTCCGGTTCGGTTCGATCCATCCGATCCGAACATGATTCCTGTAGAATTTCCAACAAGCTATTTTTCGTCCATTCTCACCATATGATGGTGTTTTCAACCACACTAACTTTCCTATGCAATCTCAAAGCATACCAAACAGTAGTAATAACATGTGTAATCAATCAAAAACATTAAAACATCAATCATATGTGTTATTTAGGATCAAACATACCTAAATCCATGTTTTTTCCCTTAATCCCCTAAATTTTGGGATTAGACAACTTAATCCAAATTAAACCAAATTTATACAACTGACAAAAAAAAATATTTTAAATTTTTTACGTATTTTTCCATATTTTTCAAGTGTATAATTTCGCTAATTACCACTAATCACCCCTTGTTAGCCATAATTAGTGAATAAACATGTTAATCACTCACATTAGCCAAAAATAAATATTAGATCTGAAACTTTTACTGATTTGGAACGGATTCCTATGTAGTGCAGCAGCTCTACCTTGAATTTGGTGCTAATACGACTTGATTTAATGTAGATTTGATTAATTAGTGATGAGAAAGTGATTACAGAGAGATTCGAAAGATGGAGGCCATTTCTATGGTTCAAGCAATGTTTGTGGCGGCTAGAAAAATGAAAGGAGATGATTCTCCAAATCTTTTGAGCCCTCCCATAATCCTAATCCCGAAATGGGTTATGGGCCTAGCTGCTAATTACTCTATTAAGCCTAATTATGTTGTTTTCCATCTTCCAAACCTTATTTTAGCCATGTCCCCCAAACGATTAGTCCGTTTAATTAATGTGGCCACTCTACGGAAATGTAAACCAATAATTGAATCCAATAGAAGTGGTTCCAGATCAAAACTCCTTACCAATCAAAAGTTATAGGCGAAACAAGATTCACCAGAGGCAATACGGTCATTTAAAATTCGGCAAAAATCATGAATGTGGGAAATGACTCCAGTAGTCGTTTCCCAAAGTTACACGACCATATGACTTCGTATGGAAATAAAATAAAAATTCTATGATCCTCTGATGCATAGAATGCGGGTCGTTACACTCTCCCCCCTTTAGAAATTTTGCCCCTGAAATTCCTTGACTAAGAAACAACAATGGTGCCCCGCATGTCTATCATCCATTTACGAACAATCAAACGTGCATAACACAACAAGCCTATCCTAGCATGCGGTTTACTAACCAGGGAATAACTATATCGCGATTAAAACCTTACCAAGTAAAGAGCTCTGGATATGACTTCCTTATGTTCTCCTCGGTTTCCCAAGTACAATCATTCTCATTATCGCCCCACTGGACCTTGCCAGTTTCACTGTCTTCCTTCGAAGTTGCTTCGTATTGTGTTTGACAACACGAATCATTTTGCGGTTTCCATCTACCTTGAATTCTACCTCGATATTATCCAACTAGTCTAGTGAGATAGTCATATCAGAATCGTGCACGAACTTCCTTAACTGAGAAACATGAAATACGTTGTGCATTCCCGCCATCTTGTCAGGTAATTCAACTTTATACGCTAAATTTCCCACTTGCTCGAGAACTGGAAATGGACCAATAAACCTTGGTGCTAATTTACCTCTCCTACCCAAACCGAATCACTCTCTTCAAAGGGGAAATCTTGACGAATACCAAGTCACCAACAGAGAATTTCAAATCTCTTTGTCTTTTATCAGCATAACTATTCTGCCTATCTTGGGTAACCTCCATTCGTTGTTGAATAAACATCTAAAGTTTCTCTTATTATTTCTTGGACGAGCACAAATTTCTTGCTGGTTTCCAAACAACATGATGGTGAGTTATACGGTCATCCGTACAAAACTTCAAATGGTTTCCAATACACGATTTACCCTCTCCGTTTAACCGTCGGTTTGAGGATGGTATGTGGTACTGAGATGTAATTCTGACCCTAAAGCTTCTTGTAAGCTCTTCCAAAACCCACTAGTAAATAATGGATCTCGGTCACTCACAATACCTTTAGGTACTCCATGAAATCTCACTACCCTCTTCATATACAGTTCCGTTAACTTAGCTGTCGTTCTATTCGACTTGATCGGTATAAACCTTGCACTTTTGGTCAATCGATGCACAATCACCCAAATGCCATCATGACCCGATCTAGTCCTTGTTAAACCATCAATGAAATCCATTGATACTTGTTCCCATTTCCATTTGGGAATTTCCAGTGGTTGTAACAAACCACTAGGCTTCTTTTGCTTGGCTTTAACTAGCTGGCAATGCATGTACTTGGATATAAATTTCCCAACGTCTCTCTTCATCCCTTTCAGGTAATAGGTCTGCTTCATGTCTCGATACATTTTGTTACCACTGGGATGTATAGTCAGTTTCGAGTGATGATACTCTCTAGGAACTTCGTCTCTAAATCCATTAACATTGGATACAACTAGTCTCCCATTCTTTCGAGGCCATCCTTCTCGATCAAGTCCATACTTGTTCATCTCTTCACTGTCGATGTCCATATTTACATTGGAAATGACTTCCAGTAGGTTAGGATCGTCCCTCTAACTGGAGCTGATCCGCTCAATCAAGGTCGGTCCAATTGTCAAACTTGCTAACATCTCTGAATCTAATCCACACTTAGGTCTGAAATCATATCCCGTGATATACTCCAGTTGCTTCCATACCAAAAACATAGCCCCCAAACTGGCATGTCTCCTACTCAATGCATCAGCTACCGCATTGCCCTTTCCAGGTGTGTATATATGAAGTCAAGAACTCTAACCATCTCTGCTGACGAAGATTTAAATCCTTTCGAGAGAAAATATACTTTAATGACTTATGATCAGTAAATAACTTGAATCTTTCTACCAAGAGATAGTGTCTCCACGTCTTTAACGCGAACACGATCACCGCCAATTCCAAATCATGGTACAGATATCTTTTATCATGCTGTTTCAGTTGCCGACTAGCATTAGCTATAAACCTACCTCCTTGCATTAGTACAACACCTAGTCCGATACCACAGGCATCTGTTTATACCATCATCTCTTCATTCCCCTTAGGAATAACTAACATTGGTGCACTCGTCAACTTTTCTTTTAGGGTTTTAAATTCATTTTCATACCTTTCGTCCCAGACAAAAGCTTGATTCTTCTTGGTCAATTGAGTTAACGGTGCCGCTATCTTGGAGAAGTCTCGGATAAACTTACAATAATATCTAGCTAAACCCAAGAAACTTCTCACGTCCATTGCATTCTTGGGTGTAGACCAATCTTGCACCGTAGCCACCTTCGCATGATCCATGACAATACCATTCACTGAAACAACATGTGAAACACCCCACCTCCGTTAAGGTCACTCACAAAGGGAATGCCTTAACTTTGGTGGAGGGTTATAGGTACAAGACACGAAAAATTTACAAGACAGATAAATATAAGCAGCGAAATTCAAATATTTATTGCATACATGGTACAATACAAAAGCATTACATCAAATTGTCTCAAAATAACTTCCAAAACATTAAACCATAATTTCTGTCTTGATTATTTAGTAAAGAAGCATAAGCCATAAATAAAAATGCATATATCCCCAAGTGTAGTGTTCAAAAGCCATAGCCAAGGTGAGAGAGTCCCAATCATACGTCTACTTTCTTGAAGCTTGCAAAGAGTCTGACTAAGCTGGAGTATTCCCTCCCTGTGGACCTGGGGGGTGGGGGGACGGAAGAAAAGAGGACGAAAGAAAACGGGTCAGACAATAAGTCTGGTAAGTTCAGTGATTACTAGTAATTAAACAAGGAAATGGATCATGACAGTAATAACATAATATAGGACAATACCCTAATATAAGATAAGAGGAACATGTGGTCGCACCCATTACTATAGTCTCTGCACCTACTTAACCATTGTTTCAGCCAGCCCCACGTTTTCATAACAAACGATACCCTTAATGATCGGCTCCTACTCGCATGCATTCATATCATGTGTCATTCGACCCCGCTTGACTGTAGATACCTGTGCTGGTCCAACCATGGGGTGTATCAGTCCCTCTGGTGGCAACCCGACACGATTCAAGATGCACCGTGTATATTAATGATTCCCGGTGCCTGCTTTTTCCACTCCGAAGTACGTGCACGCCCGTACTTCATCGGAACCTACAGTGACACACCAACCGCCGACATTTTTGACCGCTTATAATCAGCCCAGTAATCGTGCCCCACCCTGCCTAGTTCAGGGTACCATGATACATCTATGTGGGTTACCGCTGAAATTGGTCCCCATTACTAGGGTTTTCTAATCAACATGTTTATTTGGTTAAGTGTCCAAGTTTACCTAACCCCACCTATCTATTTAGTTAACATGTTGAATCGGTTAAGTGTTTCCCTAATTGACTTAACCCTACCAATCCTGACTTAGCTTTAATTTATTCATTAAAGCACCAACCACTCACATTAGACAGGCCTTGTTGTGGTCACTGGATATGCCGGTCGGTTCCGAGCAGTTTTAGACCACAACTCAGTCTAACCTCGGGTTCTTTTTGGGCTTGATGCACTAACCACCCACATTAGACAGGTCTCGTTGTGGTCATTGGATATGCCGGTCGGTTCCGGGAAGTTTTACACCATACCTCAGTCTAACCTCGGATTAGGCATATTCGTCTTTTCTAAATCCATATATTTTCTATATATGTCTAATTCTATATGTAAATTAATCTTAGTTTAATCATGCCATAATTATCCTTTGATTAGCTCACAATAAATGGTATATCAAATATACCATTTTATAAACAAAACTATGCCATGAAATTTTCATATTTTCCCATCGCTATCCCCGTGGAATGTACGCATGAATCATATAAAATGTTGGGCTAGTAAATGAGTCCAAACCCATAAACAAAAGGGATAATAAACAAGGGACATGAAATAAACACAAAATAGCATATATTTAACTTATCACGTGTAACTTGGCATAGAAGTATCATTAACTTAGTTAAACAGGTAAAGGTGAACTTGTGACTAAGTTGGATCTAGTTGTCATGTAAACTTGATATAGATATAGCATGGAGATTTAACATATAAACACAATTTTAAACCACAACTTAGCATATTAACTTATGTATGTCAAAACATAAGAAAGCTATTATAAACATATGTAAATCACAACTTAGCATGATGACTTATGTGTGTTAAACATAAGAGAGCTATTATAAACATATTTAAATCACAACTTAGCATGATAACTTATGTGTGTTAAACATAAGAGAGCTATTATAAACATATTTAAATTACTACTTAGCATGATAACTTATGTGTGTTAAACATAAGAGAGCTATTAATCCAATCTTGCAACATAAATAGATTCAACTTAACATGGTTCTAAATATACATGAATGTTGATCTAACATGTAAGCATGTGTTTTAGATCATAAACTTGCAAGTAACCACCAAATTATAACATGACATGTTTCACCATTCAGTTGGCATAGTATGTTCATTTCCCAATCATAATAGATCCCAATATATAAAATATGGTATGTTCATCACCACAAGAATATAGACATGATCGATTGCAACGATAATTTAAGATAAATGAGAATCAAACTTTATTTATCTTATACATAAGCATCATTCTATATTCGAATTACAATATGTCATGATTCATTTGAAAGAACGTTTAAATCTACATAATAACCAACATACAAGCTTAAAAGGAATTCTTGATTTCTGACATCTGAATTTTGAAATTGGTAAGCTCGCCTTTGATGTAGATCGTTGAATTTGATTACTTTTAATTTGATTTTGATTCAGGTTTTTATCTTGTCTTTGAATTGAAAGCAGTGACGACTACTCCTAGTTCTTTATTGACGGCATGATAGTTCTAGGATTATTATTTTGTGTGATTTTAGGTTAATCATTGGGTTGTTTATATAGAATTTCAATTTAATTAGAGCCGTCGGATGATCCTAGATTTAACCACAACATTCATTCAGGATAGGGTGACACCTCAGTCCTAATGACTCAGAAAGGAGTCAGAAAGGACTCAGCAATGACTCACAGTATGGATCAGAACACACCAGAAAGCTGTGCAGGCTCTCATCTCGGCCTGGGCGCACTAGGCAGGTGCGGCAGTTTAATTTTTGTACTGGCGCACTTCCCAAGTGCGCCAGTGCATTCCTTTTTTCTTTCTTTCTTCTAATTTTATGCTTAACTTCGTTCTTCCATATTCCTTCATACGGTGTCTGTTTTACGCAAACTCGGACTCTATCCCAAGTAGAATTCTAAGACGAACAAATTGGCGTAACCCGTTTCCCTTAACTCTCACATTTGGAATTAATTATTCTTTGATTTGTTACTATAACATTAACTAAAAATACGGGGTTTTACATTCTCCCCTCCTTTTAGGATTTCGTCCCCGAAATCTCTAAGTCGAGAAGAACTTATATCCTACCATCCAATCACCCATCTACTCAACCATCAAACATAGGCGTCCATTGTCCTTAAAAGATTTCTAATGCTTCATAATCGTATGTATAGTGTGTGTACATGTCCTTATCTAATGCAAAATCAGGTGGTCAACTGATTCAGTTGACCTCCTTAATGCAAATTATATCAGTGCCATGAGTCCATTATGAATGCAATTTTTCCTACTCAAAATTTCCTATATGAGTGCACAATCATTCATACAAATGCAATGTTCATATGATAACACATCAAGTTTCAATCCATATACAAATACATATATGCATATGCAATATGAAAGTGACTGAGCCGATCTAATACCTAATGTGTGTGTATATGCATCCACGAGCAACCACTTGCAACCATCAACCATAACATGTTTCAATTACATGTTTTCATCCAAATGGGTTTCTACCAAAGGATAAAGGATAGGATCGAGGAGATATACCTAAAAAGGTAGATATGAGCATAAGCTTAAGGAAAAAGAGATCAAGGATGTACCCTCAAAAAGAAAAGCGTAGGCTGCGCGTATTATATCCTCAGTTTCCCAAGTCGCGTCTTCCTCGGCGTCGCTCCATTAAACTTTGACGAGATTAACTTCACAGTTGCGTAGCTTTTTTACTTCTATTCCCAAGATATGGGTTGGAACTCTCCCCACAATTGCTTCTCGTTCAACTTCTACGTCCTCTAGCATGCTTGGTTCTACCACTTCCACAGACTCATGTAAGCACTTCCGCAGGTGAGAGACATGAAAGACACTATGAACCCTGGCCAATCTTTCGGGCAGCTGTACCCTATAAGTCATCTTCCCAATCTTCTCGATGATAGGGAACGACCCTACAAATCTTAGTGCTAACTTTCCTGTGGATCCAAAGCGAATGACGTTCCTCAAAGGAGATACTTTAAGGAACACCTTGTCTCCAACTTCGAACTCAAGGTTAGTTCTTCTTTTGTCTGCGTAGGACTTCTGTCTATCTTGGGCAGTCTTTATTCTTCTTCGTATCAAGTCTACTTTATCTGAAGTTTCCCTAATCATGCCTGGTCCAAGTATGAGCTTGTGTGTGGACTCCCACCAGCAAGTTGGTGACCTGCACGGTCCTCCATATAAAGCTTCGAAAGGCGCCATGCCTATGGTGGCTTGGTAGCTATTGTTGTAAGCGAATTCCACCAAAGGTAGATGATCCTCCTATGTACCTCCGAAGATAACGAACAGATCGTCAGTTTCTTTGAGCCAATTCCTTGCTTCTACGAATGATTCAGTTCCCTTGAAATCCTTTCCACCCATGGCCCTAAAGTCTCTACAAATCTTTGAGAAAGCATTTGCACGAGGAGGAGGAGGAACCACTGTAGATGGAGGAGGAGGAATATCTGCTGGGCCTGCGTCGTTGGCCCTAGCCTCTAAGTACCTCTTGAACCAGCCAGGTATCGGTACACCCTCTGGAAGGTTAAGATTCCCAAACATGCTGAAACGAAAAAGAAAAGATTCAAAACGAAGGATAGAAAGATAGTGCATATGGCTTTGGGGATTTTGCCTTTTTAAATTTAAAACAACACTTTTTCTTGTAAAATGCTTCTTTATATTTCTTTTTGAAAATAGCTTTCAAAAACTCTTATCTGATCTGGTAAACCTCGCTCTGATACCAAGTGAAACACCCCACCTCCGTTAAGGTCACTCACAAAGGGAATGCCTTAACTTTGGTGGAGGGTTATAGGTACAAGACATAGATAAATTTACAAGACAGATAAGTATAAGCAGCGAAATTCAAATATTTATTGCATACGTGGTTCAATACAAAAGTATTACATCAAATTGTCTCAAATAACTTCCAAAACATTACACCATAATTTCGGTCTTGATTATTTAATAAAGAATCATAAACCATAAATAAAACTGCATAAATCCCCAAGTGTAGCATTCAAAAGCCATAGCCAAGGTGAGAGAGTCCCAATCATATGTCTACTTTCTTGAAGCTTGCAAAGAGTCTGACTAAGCTAGAGTATTCCCTCCCTGTGGACCTGGTGGGTGGGGGGACGGAAGAAAAGAGGACGAAAGAAAACGGGTCAGACAATAAGTCTGGTAAGTTCAATGATTACTAGTAATTAAACAAGGAAATGGATCATGACAGTAATAACATAAGTCTGGTAAGTTCAGTGATTGCTAGTATTTAAACAAGGAAAGGGATCATGATAGCAATAATAGAACATAGGACAATACCCTAATATAAGATAAGAGGAACATGTGATCGCACCCATTACTATAGTCTCTGCACCTACTTAACCATTGGTTCAACCAGCCCCACGTGTTCATAACAAACGATCCCCTTAATGATCGGCTCCTACTCACATGCATCCATATCCAGTGTCATTCGGCCCCGCTTGACTGTAGATACCTGTGATAGTCCCATCATGGGGTGTATCAGTCCCTCTGGTGGCAACCCGACACGATTCAAGATGCACAGTGTATACTACTGATGCCCAGTGCCTGCTTTTTCCACTCCGAAGTACGTGCACGTCCGTACTTCGTCGTAACCTACACTGACGCACCAACCGCCGATGTTTTTGACTGCTTATAATCAGCCCAGTAATCGTGCCCCACCCTGCCTAGTTCAGGGTACCATGATACATCTATGTGGGTTACTGCTGAAATGGGTCCCCATTACTAGGGTTTTCTAATCAACATGTTTATTTGGTTAAGTGTCCAAGTTTACCTAACCCCACCCATCTGTTTAGTTAACATGTTGAATTGGTTAAGTGTTTCCCTAATTGACTTAACCCTACCAATCCTGACTTAGCTTTAATTTATTCATTAAAGCACCAACCACTCACATTAGACAGGTCTTGTTGTGGTCACTAGATATGCCGGTCGGTTCCGGGCAGTTTTACAACACAACTCAGTCTAACCTCGGGTTCTTTTTTGTCTTGATGCACTAACCACCCACATTAGACAGGTCTTGTTGTGGTCATTGGATATGTCGGTCGGTTCCGGGCAGTTTTACACCACAACTCAGTCTAACCTCGGGTTAGACATATTCGTCTTTTCTAAATCCATATATTTTCTATACATGTCTAGTTCTATATGTAAATTAATCTTAATTTAATCATGCCATAATTATCCTTTGATTATGCTCACAATAAATGGTATATCAAATATACCATTTTATGAACAAATCTATGCCATGAAATTTTCATATTTTCCCATCGCTATCGCCGTGGAACGTGCGCATGAATCACATAAAATGTTGGGCTAGTAAATTAGCCCAAACCCATAAACAAAAAGGGGTAATAAATAAGGGACATGAAATAAACACAAAATAGCACACATTTAACTTATCACGTGTAACTTGGCATAGAAGTATCATTAACTAAATTAAACAGGTAAAGGTGAACTTGTGACTAAGTTGGATCTAATTGTCATGTAAACTTGATATAGGTCTAGCATGGAGGTTTAACATATAAACACAATTTTAAACCACAACTTAGCATATTAACTCATGTATGTCAAAACAAAAGAAAGCTATTATAAACATATTTAAATCACAACATAGCATGATAACTTATGTGTGTTAAACATAAGAGAGCTATTATAAACATATTTAAATCACAACTTAGCCTGATAACTTATGTGTGTTAAACATAAGAGAGCTATTATAAACATATTTAAATTGCTACTTAGCATGATAACTTATGTGTGTTAAACATAAGAGAGCTATTAATCCAATCTTGCAACATAAATAGATTCAACTTAACATGGTTCTAAATATACATGAATGTTGATCTAACATGTAAGCATGTGTTTTAGATCATAAACTTGCAAGTAACCACCAAATTAAAACATGACATGTTTCACCATTCAGTTGGCATAATACGTTCATTTCTCAATCATAATAGATCCCAATATATAAAATATGGTATGTTCATCACCACAGGAATATAGACATGATCGATCGCAACAGTAATTTAAGATAAATGAGAATCAAACTTTATTTATCTTATACATAAGCAACATTCTATATTCGAATTACAACATGTCATGATTCATTTGAAAGAACGTTTAAATCTACGTAATAACCAACTTACAAACTAAAAAGGAATTCTTGATTTCTGAAATCTGAATTCTGAAATTGGTAAGCTCACCTTTGATGCAGATCGTTGAATTTGATTACTTTTAATTTGATTTTGATTCAGGTTTTTATCTTGTCTTTGAATTGAAAGCGGTGACGGCTACTCCAAGTTCTCTATTGACGGCATGATAGTTCCAAGACTATATTTTTTGTGTGATTTTAGGTTGAGCATTGGGTTGTTTATATAGAATTTCAATTTAATTAGAGCCGTCGGACGATCCTAGAGTTAACCACAACCATTGAGTCAGGATAGGGTGACACCTCAGCCCTAATGACTCAGCAAGGAGTCAGAAAGGACTCAGCAATGACTCACAGTATGGATCAGAACATACCAGAAAGCTGTGCAGGCTCTCAACTCGGCCTGGGCGCACTTGGCAGGTGCGCCAGTGAAATTTTTGTACTGGCGCACTTCCCAAGTGCGGCAGTGCATTCCTTTTTTTCTTTCTTTCTTTTGGTTTTCTGCTTAACTTTGTTCATCCATATCTCCTTCATACAATGTCCGTTTTATACAAACTTGGACTCTATCTCAAGCAGAATTCCAAGAGGAATGAAATGGCGTAACCTGTTTCCCTTAACTCTCACATTTGAAATTAATTATTCTTTGATTCGTTACTATAATGTTAACAAAAAATACGAGGTGTTACAACATGGCCCAAGAACCTCACTTCCCTCCTCTAGAAGTGACACTTAGAAAAAAATTCTTTCAATTGGTGTTTCCTCAACACCTCCACCACTGTCCTCAAATGTTCCTTGTGTTCTTCCTCTGTCCTCGATTAAACCATGATATCGTTCACGGACATAAGAACAAGCTTATTTAATTGATCTCTGAAAAAACCCATTTATAAGATCCACAAAGTATGCAGGTGCATTGGTCAACCCGAATGGCATGACCAACCACTCACAGAATCCAGATGGCATCCGAAATGTCATTTTAGGTACACTCTAAACTGCTACTCGGAGCTGATGAAAACCCATCGCAAGATACAACCGAGAACACACTCTTGATCCATTCAGTTGATCAAATAAATCATCTATTCGTGGAATAGGATACTTATTCTTCCTAGTCACCTTGTTCAACTTGCGGTAGTCCACACATAAGCAAAGGGAACCATCGGCCTTTATAGCATATACAACTGGTGCTCCCCACTCGAAAACACTTCTTCAGATAAATTACTTCTTTGAAAGACCGCCTACTTGCACCTCGTGTTTTCGCTGCTCCCTTGGCGCCATACGACGAAGTGGCATCATTATAGGTCTGTCATCTTTCACTAAATCAATCCGAAACTCGATCTCGGCAAGGTGGAAGTCCGGTCACTTGCCCGAAAATTTCTGGATACTCGCCAGCAATAGGCACATCTGATAACTCATCATGCGGGATGGCGAGGGAATTTAGAAAACTAGCCATCACCTCATCACTAGGTAGGAAACCCAATACCACCATCCACCCATCATCCACTCTAATGGTCACCATAGACCCTTCACAGTCTTCCATTAGTCCATACCTTTGGAGCCAATCGACTCCTAAAATAATGCCAAACCCAGTAAAGCCCAAAACAAAGCAATCACAAGCAAACACACATCCATGACTTGATAAGACCAAATTACGGTAAGTCATACAAAGGCTAGTCGAACCACCAATCGGGTTCGTCACAGCTATGGGTCTATCAACAATCTCGGGTTCCAATTACAACTTATCTACTTGGTCACTAGATACGAAGGAATGGAAAGCCCCAGTATCAAATAGTAATCGAACAAGAACATCATCAATAGAAAGCATACCTTGGATAATGACACCCTTTCCCTTCTCCGCCGCTATTGGGGCATTCGACGAAGAAGGAACAACGTTGATGGCATAAGCTTTCATGATTTTCTTCTCCTTAGGAGGTTGTGGGCATTTATCCTTATGATGTCCCACTTGGCCACAATTAAAGCACTTCCTCTTCCCTGGCTTCGCTCGACAGTCTCTGGCGTAGTGGCCCTTCTTGCCGCAGCTAAAGCACTCGACGTCTTTCTTATTCTTATTTTTATGACCATCCTTGGTTTGGTTCTGTTTTCTCTTATTCTGGGAATTCTTATTGCCTTCACTGCTTGCCTGGTGTTTTGGCTCCCCTGCAGATGCAATAACAATCTCGGTCTTCGACTTAGGGTAAAGGCTCTCTGATCTCAATGCCTTTCTCATAATGGATTCGAATGTCTCATCGATATGGTTTATAAGACTTCCCCCAAGTACTCATCTAAGCTAGTTATGAACTCCTCATTCTTCTTCTCGGCAGTATCGATAAGAGATAATCCATATTTCGATAGGGTATCAAATTCAGCAATATATTCCGAGGCTGTCCTACCAATCTGCTTAAGCTCTAAAAATTTCCTAAAAAATTCTGATTTTTGTGCAGCTGGAATAAACTTGTCAGTGAAGTGAGTCTTCAACTGATTCCAAGTAATTTGATCCTTGGGAGTAGCCGCTTTAATATCATTCCACCAATTCATTGTCTGTCCTTGAAGTTGACGCGATGCTAGCTTTCTCTTTATTGCATCACTGATCCCCAAAACCTCGAAGATGCGCTCACAACTATCAAGCCAATCTTGAACCTCCATAGCCGATTCCATTCCATGGAACGGCTTCTCACCAAGATTAGTATAATCCTTGCTGAGCTCGGCGAAATCGGCACTAAGCGCCCGCAATACTGCACCACCACCGTTAGCAGCATTAGGAACTGCTCTCTGAGCATCCCTAAGAATCTCTTGCATGAAGGAAGTAAACATCATCCTTATATCAGGGACATTCCCATTGTTGCCCTCTGAACCCGTATTCCTCGTATTTCGGCTCATCCTCCAATCTATAAAGAGAAAAACGATTAACCTTTTCCTAAGTGGTGCCCATGCAGTGCGACTTCATCCTTAAACATACTAATCGTATATATATAGTTTTTGAAAACCATAATATCACAAATACGCGCTCTCATATACGTATAATATCTCTCCCCGATATCTTCCCCTAGATTAAATTACGCAACTTAGGCTCTGATACTAAGTGTGACAACCGCCTCAAACCATCAGACATTTCCCCCGAAATGCGTTGTGTCGATGCCCGACTAGTACGGGGTGGTTGTAAAAAGAAAAGGGTTTGCAATGATGAATCATCAAGAACCTGTAGTATATCTCATAGGGCATGGAATAAAATATAGTAATAGCATAACTTGATATAAAACATGCAAGACAATGCATAAGCTAAAAACTAAACCATATCCATTAGAGTAGTGGAATCCAAAATACAGCTTATGATCCAAACCATTATTACAACTTCAAAATACTGTCTCTAAAAGGAAATGAAAGAGGTATAATATTAATGCCCAAAGCAGTGACCAGCAATAAAACAGGGAGAATGTATGTATATAGTATGTGGAAGCCTCATGCTCGTCTCCGGACAACTACTCATGCATAACCACCTAACATGTCTCTAGTCTGCTCGTTTAGGAGCACACAGAATAATAAGAAGAGACATAAAACTCTGGGTCAGATTAAAGTCTGGTATGAGCGATAGAAGCAAAGTAAAACGATAACAGGTATAAATAATCATACCTGACCTGGACCTGCAACCAAAGAGTTAGCACAACAAGATGTACAATACTCTAAGGTAACACTAAAATATGGTGTAAAAATGGGAGTGTGTGTGTCATGGTGATAGCAAACATCAAAAAAAGCAATCATCCTCACATCTCTCACTCGATATGTAAAGAATACGATGTCTACCACTTTGATCACCAGATCCATTGGGGCCATTACGGAGTCCAACTCAGTGCAACTATCCCTACGACACTTTTCCCTTTGGGGTCATGACGGAGTCCCACTCCATACAACTATCTCTCTGACCCCAACGCATTAGTCCATAGTTAATAACCTGAACGGTTCAACCAGTCCACACAGCTCTGGCTCTGGTTCGTCTACACGCCTCCTCTCCCAATGGTGAACCAAAGTTATAGATATTGATAACCACTTTGTACATGTCCCGCAGCAAATCCCAACTCCAAAAGTTAACTCGTTGGTTTCCATCTACATCCTAAGTAATAACTCCCCACTTGGACTTCCTTTGCATCTCGGGTTTTGATCGAATTGGAGTCTTCAGAAGAGTCATCACATAGAGGTAGAAGCTCAAATCCAGTAGATTCAGTTCATCACCTCGGTTCAGCTCGGGTCATCATTGTGCACTTACTTCGGTTTGGTTCGGGGGTCCCAACTCGGTTTGGTCCTCTCCCACTTCAGTTCGATTCGTACTCCATCATCTCAGTTCGGTTCGTGCTCCATCACTTCAGTTTGGTTCGGTTATGACGAACCAATTCCATCCTCCACTTCTTCCTATGCTTGCTCGATCCAACTCCAGCTCCACTCCAATTCAATCTAAATCGGCCTTCCTTGTTGCCCTTACATTTGCAAGCTGCTGAAGATGCCACGACTCCGATTTGGTTCGGTCCATCCGATCCGATCCGAACAAGATTCCTGCAGAATTTACAACATGCTATTTTTCATCCATTCTCGCCATACAACGACATTTTCAACCATTCAAACTTTCCTATGCATTCGCAAAGCATACCAAACAGGAGTAATAACATGTGTAAACAATCAAGAACATCAAAATCGTGTGTTATTTAGGATCAAACATACCCAAATCCATGATTTTACCCTTAATCCCCTAAATTCCGGGATTAACAAACTTAATCAAATTAAACCAAATTTATGCCAGCGACACAAAATAATATTTTAGAATTTTTACATATTTTTCCATATTTTTCAGGTGTAAAATTCCGCTAATCACCCCTAATTAGCCATAAATAGTGAATAAACATGCTAATCACTCACCTTAGCCAAAAATAAATGTTAGATTTGAAAGTTTAACTGATTTGACATGGATTCCTATGTAGTGCAGCAGCTCTACCTCGAATTTGGTGCTAATCCAACTTGATTTGATTAATTAGTGATTAGAAAGTGATTAAAGAGAGATTTGGAAGATAGAGGCCATTACTAGGGTTCAAGGAATGTTTGTGGCGGCTAGAAAAATGAAAGGAGATTATTCTCCAACTCCTTTGAGCCCTCCCATAACCCTAATCCCGAAATGAGTTATGGGCCTGGCTTCTAATCACCCTTTTAAGCCTAATTATTTTGCTTTCCATCTTTCAAACTTTATTTCAGCCATATCTCCCAAACGGTAAGTCCGTTTAATTAATGTAACCACTCTATGGAAAGCTAAACCATCATCTGAATCCAATAGAAGTGGTTTCAGGTCAAAACTTCTTACCAATCAAAAGTTATAGGCAAAATAAGATTCGCTAGGGGTAAAACGGTCATTTAAAACAAGGCAAAAATCATGAATGTGGGAAATGACAACAATAGTCGTTTCCCAAAGTTACACAACCATATGACTTCGTAAGGAAATGAAATAAATATTCTACGATCCTCCGATGCATATAATGGGGGTCGTTATAAGCGGCAACTCGTTATTTTCAGGGTGCGTACAATTATATCTACTGATGTCACAACGTCTTATCTTTCCTAACAAGCGGACCCATGCACGCACATGACTCCGATGGAATGCGCCATCAACACCCTCACTCAAGTGACCTCTTATAATCAGCTCAGTAAGCATGCCCTGACCCCGACCTAGTTCGGGGTTTTTCGTTTGATACCAGTATAGGTTACTAACTGATATGGGTCCCACACATCAGATGATACAAGCTTCCCCCTAGGCATGCATCCCCACTACTAGGATTTCAACAGGTGATGCCTACCAGTTTAACAAGATTGCATAACCCCAACAGGTTAAGTTTGTCGGGTTTATATGTATAATATGTCCCCACATATTTAACAAGATTAACTTAATCCTTCCACTGATTCAAGCAAGTTTACTTAACCCCTACTTAAGTTGATAGTTTCATGTTACCCTCACATATTCAATCCGATTAAGTATTACCATTCATTCATTTATGGTTATTAATGCGTTAGACCCCTCATATTAAGTCTACCACTTGTGGATGCTAGATATGTCGGTTAGGTCTGGGTAGACTTCTACCACAAGTCGGACTTAAACCCGTGTCTTAAAACTAGTATGTGTACATTTATGCACTTAGACACCACACATTAGATTTTCCACTTGTGGACGCTAGATATGCCAGGAGGTTCCGGGCAGACTTCAACCACAAATATAATCTAACCTCGTGTCTAAGCGCGGTTACATTTTCTAATTACTGTGCATCTAGGCATTTTCATTACTAACCAATTTTTATGCTCATTATGCCCCTAAATCCCCATCTGATTTACGATACAAGTTATGCCCCAGATTAAGGTTTAGATTAGGATATAGATCATGCCCCCAAATCCCAAATTTTGGCCCAAGGTACAAATTATGCCTAAAATTCCCAATCATGTTTTATAATATGAATTTTGCCCCAAATTAATCATTCTCGATCGTTCCCAATTTCATGCGTTCATGTATCTCAACGATAGGCCTAGGCTTGAAGGTAGCTTGGCCATAAAATCAAAAAGGGAAAAGGGAGAGAAGAGAACAAGAATAGGCATAGTAAATAAAACTGGCATAAGATGATAGAATTGGTCATATTAACAGAATAGTCATACAGTGACATGATTAGGCAAACTAACAGAATACGGATATCATGAATAGACATATGAGATCTAAGTAGTAAATTAGGTATACAAATAATGGAAGATGTGTTATGATTCAGATTACTGACAGGCATAAGCTTAGATCCAAACTTATAAACATGTCAAGATTACATTTTAGGTGTTTATATCTAAAAGCAACATAAACTCACCGTGATTGGATCTAAAGAACAGAGGATTGCTTGTAGATGTTGTAGCACAGATCCTTGAATACATATAACATGTTAAAGAAGAATAGGCTAGACAAACTGAGTTGGGGCCGCACCTCGTTGTCGCCATTGATTTAGATGAATAAAACAATGGGATCAAGGTCCTTTATATAGCCATCGGCCAACGAAGCAGGACACACAACAGGTCCATATTCGTCCGGGGGGGTCAACCCCAGGGTCGACATAGAGGTCGACACTCCTGTTGTGGGGTCGACCAGTGGGTCGACACCCATATTGCACAGGGTCGACCCCTAACAGGCTGAATTCCCGCCTCTGGATTTCGAAATATTTTGAATTTTGTATAATGTTTGTTTATATATATTTCTCTTATATGTATACAAACTTCTAGGCTTAATAACTTCTTCATACGATGTCTGTTTTACGCTAACTCAGAGTCTATCTTAAGCAGAATTCCAAGAAGAACACAATGGCGTAGTCCATTTTATTTAATTACCAATATTTAATTTAATTATTCTTTAATTTATCATTTTAGTATCCTATAAAATTGCGGGGTGTTACATTCTCCCCTACTTCAAAGGATTTTGTCCTCGAAATCTTAAAGTTAAGAAGAATGTATATCCTAACATCCATCATCCATTTACTCATCCACCAATCACAGGCATTCATTGTCCTTAAAAGATTTCTAATGCTTATATGAACATATGCAAAGGTGTGTGTATATGTCCCTATATTAATGCGAAAGATCAGGCGGTCTATTAATTTAGTTGACCTCCTTAATGCAATATATGTTAGTGCCATGAATCCAACATGTACGAAAATAATCCTATTGTAACATGTAAGTTCTATATGCATCGCAATCATTCACCCAAATGCAAAGGGTATGAAGCGTGAATCTTGTCATCAGTCGCCCAAGTTGCATCCTCTTGGTAATCTCCCCACCGAACTTTCATCAACTTGACCTCTCGGTTGTAGCTTCTTAACCTCTGATCCAAGAATATGGGTAGGAACTTGTCTAACTGTTGCCTCCCGTTCCACCTCTACTTCCTCAAGAAGCTTGGCTCAACTACTGCAGCGATATCATGCAAGCACTTCCGTAAATGAGAAACGTGGAAAACATCATGAACGCCAAACAATCTCTCTGGTAGCTTTACTCTATAGGTCATTTGTCCAATCCTTTCTGTTATGGGAAATGGCCCTACAAACCCTGGTGCCAATTTCCCTACGGATCCAAAACGAACCACCTTCCTCAAAGGTGCTACCTTGATAAAAACTATATCTTCTACCTCAAACTCAATGTCTGTCCTTCTCCAATCTGCATAGGACTTCTGCCTGACCCGAGTTGTCTTCATACGCCTGCGGGTAAGATCAATCTTCTATGAAGTCTCCCTAATCATCTCAGGTCCAAGTAGAAGCCTTTCTGCAGATGTCCACCAACAAGTCGGTGATCTATAAGGTCGTCCGTACAATGCTTCGAAGGGTGCCATGCCAATATTAGCCTGGTAACTGTTGTTATAGGCGAACTATACCAAAGGTAGATGCTCTTCCCAAGTCCCTCCAAAGTCTTGGATACACGGTCTTAAAAGATCCTCAAGAACTCTATTCACCCTCTTTGTCTATCCACCGGTCTTAGGGTGATAAGCGGTGCTCAAACACAACTGGGTACCTAATGCTTCTTGCAAGCTCCTCCAAAACTTACTGGTGAATATGGGGTCATGATCATTCAAAATACTAGAAGGTACTCCGTGTAAGCGGACTATCTCACGAAGATAAACTGCTGCCAACCATGCTGCTGTTCTGTAACGACCCGCATTCTACGCATCGTGGGATCGTAGAATATTTATTTCTTTCACATACGAAGTCGTATGGTCATGTAACTTTGGGAGACGACTATTGTGGTCATTTCCCATGTTCATGATTTTTCCCGATTTTTAAATGACCATTTTACCCCTAGTTATCACTGTTTTGGCCATAACTTTTGATTGGAAAGGAATTTTGACCTCAAACCACTTCCATCGGCTTCGGATGATGGTTTCTCTTTCCGTAGAGTGGTCACATTAGCCAAACGGACTCACCGTTTGGGAGATATGGCTGAAACAAGTTTCAGATAGTGAAAGACAGCTTAATTGGGCTTAACCGGGTGATTAACAGTTAAGCCCAAAGGGAATTTCGGGTTTAGAGGTATAGGAGGACTGATTAGGGTTAGGTTATCACTTTCATTTCAGTTTTGAGCCGCCACAAACCTCCTTGAGACCTTAGTAATGGCTTCTTACATCTAAAACACCCCAAATCACTCTCTAATTGAAGATTAGGCTTAGCAACACCAAATTAAGGAGAAAAAGCACCAAAGCAAGGTTAGAGCTGCTGTTAGACATCAGTATTCGCCCCAAATCAGAGGAGTTTCAGTTCTGAGAATTTCATTTGTGGCCAAGGTGAGTGAATTGCATAGTTTTTGCACTAATTACGGTGATTAAGGGTAATTAGTGAAGATTAGCGAATTTATACGTAAATAAATTCTGGAAAAATTCTTAAAATTCTAAAATAATGTTTTAAGGCTCTGTTAGAAATTTGGGTTAATTTCGATGTGTTTTGCTAATCGTATGCTTAAACATGATTAAGAAGGACTATAGGAAAATGTGAGGTTTTAACCACTTTTGGTCCATTTTGGTTCATTTGAATTGTTGTTATGGTGTTTGCAATTGATGCTATATGTTGCTATGACAGTTTGACATGAATTATAATTGATTAGAATAGTTAGATTTGTCAAAAACGTCGTCGAATGGCGTAAACAAGTTGCTGGAAAAAGTTGCAGAAAGCTGTGCAGAGCTTCGGATCGGATCGGATGGGGGGGCTCGGATCGGACATGTGAACTGGGCAAGGAAATCCAACCCGAACCGTAGTTTAGCACATAGAAGACGTGGCAAGAAGGAAGGCCATTTCCTTAGGGTTGGAGTGGACAAGGGGATCGGATCGGAAGGGCAATAGAAGCCAAATCGGATCGGCTCAAGATGAAGGCTACGACTAGAGTAAGGCGAGGTGATCGGATCGGATCGGATTAGATAGGAACGAGGGAGCTGATTGGAAAAGGAGCATGAGCTGGAGGAGGACAGCACCCCGACCCGACCCGGAGGAGGAGGATCCCGACCCGACCCGGAGTGAAGCAACCGACCCGAACCAAAGGGAAGATGGCAAGGATGGAGGACCGACCCGAACCGACGCTACCGAACCGAACCGAGTTCTATGACTGTTACTGTACGACAACTTTTCTGAAGACCCACTCCAATTCAACCAAACCCGAGATGCAAAGGAAGTCCAAATGAGAGGTTAGAGCTCAGGGTTCGGATGAGAATCAACGAGTTCGCTTCATGGTTGGGCTTTGCTGCGGGACGCGTGCCAAGGAGTTATCGACACCTATAGCTTTGGACCACTATGGTAGGAGATACGAAGGCGGATTCAGGGCCATTATGGCATTGGTAGAACCAAGGGCTATAACCAATGAAGTGGGTCATTGAAATGTTTGGTCATGACTCCAAGTGTTTGGCTTGGTCACAGCAGGGTTTCTACAAGTCGGGATTCGTCGTTACCTCGGTTTATCTAGTGTTCCAAAGTGGTAGATGTCGTACGCTTTACGCACTGAGTGAGGGATGTGAGGATGGTTGCTATGGATGATCTGTTTGCTCTCATTTCGACATGCACACCCCACCCCCGTATTCTTACACTATTTATTATGGCACCTTGGAGTATTGTACGGTATGTGGTACTAACTCTTTGGTTGCAGGTCCAGGTTCAGGTATGGCTTAGTATACCTGTTATTATTCTATTTAGATGCTTATCGCTCATACCAGGCTTTATGTCTGACCCAGAGTTTTATGTCTCCTCTTATTACTCTGGGTGCTCACACGAGCAGACTAGAGACAGGTTAGCTGGTGATGCACGGGTAGATGATCCGGAGACGAGCAGGAGGCTTCCACGTAATATATATAGTATTCTCCCTGTATTGTTGAAGATCACCGCTTGGGCATTGTTGGTGTGTCTTCTGCTTCAGCTTTCTTTTGTTCAGAGACAGTAAATTTGGAAAATTTGTAATAAGCTGTATTTGGATTTCCGCTGCTTTGATGATTGATGTTGATTTTAGTTATCAGCTTATGCACTGTCTCGCCTGTTTTGTGTCAAGTATGTTATTATTATACTTTATTCCATGCGCTGTGAGACATTCTACAGGTTTCTTGATTAGTTCATTCCCTTCTTTCCTTTCTTATGACGACCGTCTTGTGCTAGTCGGGCATGTGTACAGCGCACTTTTTGGAGGAAATGAAGGCTGGTGCGAGGCGGGCCGTCACACTTGGTATCAGAGCTCTAGGTTGCGTAGTTAACCTAGGGAAGTTATCAGGGAGAGATAGTATACGTATACGAGAGAGCGTACTTGTAATTATTTTGGTTTTCAAAAGCTATATATATATATATATACTATTAGTAGTATAAGGATGAAGTCGCACTGCACTGGCACCACTATGAAATCGTTAATCATTTTCTTTTTCAGATTGACGATGAGCCGATATGTTAGAGGTACTGGTAGGGGAGCCAATAATGGGAATGCTGCTGACATGAGGACGATGTTTACTGACCTCATGAGAGAGATGCTTAGAGATGTTCGGAGGGCAGCTCCCAATGATGGAAATGGTGATGGTCCAATAGTGCAGGCGCCAAGAGTCGACTTCGCCAAGCTGAATAAGGATTATACTAGCCTTGGTGGGAAGCCGTTCCATGGAACGGAGTCGGCTACGGATGTTCAAGATTGGTTGGATAGTTGCGAACGTATCTTCGAGGATTTGGGTATCGAGGATGCGATGAAGAGGAAGCTAGCGTCCCGTCAGCTGCAAGGGCAGGCAATGAATTGGTGGAATGCTATAAAGGCAGCTACTCCCGAAGACCCGATTACTTGGGAGCAGTTTAAGGCTCGCTTTAGTGAGAAGTTCATTCCAGCTGCTCAGAAGTCAATGCTGTTTAAGAAATTCTTGGAGCTCAAGCAGAATGGCAGGGCTGTCTCGGAGTATATTGCTGAATTTGACACTTTGTCAAAATATGGGTTATCTCTTATTGATACTGCCGAGAAAAAGAATGAGAAATTCATAACTGGTTTGGATCAGTACTTGGGGGAAAAACTTATTAACCACATCGATGAGACGTTTGAATCGATTGTGGGGAAAGCGTTAAGGTCAGAAAGTCTCTACCCTAAGCCAAAGACTGAGGTTGCATCCGCAGATGAGCCAAAGCCACAAGCTAGTGGTGGAGGCAAAGGTGGTTCCCAGAATAAGAGAAAGCAGAATCAGGCTAAAGATGGCCAGAAGAAAAAGAATAAGCAAGATGTGGAGTGCTTCAGCTGTGGTAAGAAGGGCCATTATGCTAGTAATTGTCGGGCCAAGCCAGCGGATAGGAAGTGCTTCAATTGTGGCCAATTGGGACATCACAAGGACAAGTGTCCACAGCCCCCTAAAGAAAAGCAGATGGTGAAAGCATACGCTCTTAATGCTATTCCTTCTTCGTCGAATGCCCCAACTGCGGCGGAGAAGGGAAAGAATGTCGTCATTCAAGGTATGCTTTCTGTTTATGATGTTCCTGTTAGAGTTTTGTTTGATACCGGAGCTTCCAGTTCTTTCATATCTAGTGACCTGGTAGATAGGTTGGGATTGGAACCCGAGATTGTCAATAGACCTTTAGTAGTGACGAACCCGATTGGTGGTTCGACTAGCCTTAGCATGATTTGTCGTAATGTGGTCCTATCGAGTCATGGATGCATGTTTGTTTGTGATTGCTTTGTTTTGGGCTTTACTGGGTTTGGCATTATTTTGGGAGTAGATTGGCTCCAAAGATACGGGGTGGTGGTAGACTGTGAGGGCTTGTTGGTGACAGCTAGAGCGGATGATGGGCGGAGGATAGTGTTTGGTGGTCTACCCAGTAAGGGGGTATTGGCTAGTTTTCTAAACTCCCTCGACATTCCGCATAGTGAGTTGTCAGGTTTGCCCGTGGTTGGCCAGTATCCGGATGTTTTCGAAGAAGTGACCGGACTTCCACCACACCGAGAGATTGAGTTTCGTATTGATTTGATAAAAGATGCCAGACCTATAGTGATGCCACTTCGTCGTATGGCACCAAGAGAGCAGCGAGAGCTCGAGGTGCAAGTCAGCGATCTTTTGAAGAAGGGATTTATCAGAAGGAGTGTTTCTGAATGGGGAGCACCAGTTGTGTTTGCTACCAAGGCGGATGGTTCCCTTCGGTTGTGTGTAGACTACCGCGAGTTGAATAAAGTGACGAGGAAGAATAAGTATCCTCTACCGCGGATAGATGATTTGTTTGATCAGTTGAGTGGCGCGAGAGTATTTTCTCAGTTGGATCTCGCGACAGGTTTTCATCAGCTTAGAGTGGAAGCTGAGAGTATAGCTAAAACGGCATTCCGAACGCCGTCTGGATTTTATGAATGGTTGGTCATGCCCTTTGGGCTGACCAATGCTCCAGCATATTTTGTGGATCTTATGAATAGGGTATTCAGAGATCAGCTGAATAAGTCTGTCCTTGTGTTCGTTGATGATATTTTGGTCTATTCGAGGACAGAGGAAGAACACAAGGAACATTTAAGAGTAGCGATGGAGGTGTTGAGAAAACACCAATTGAAAGCAAAGTTTTCTAAGTGTCACTTCTGGAAGAGGGAAGTGAGGTTCTTGGGCCATGTTGTATCAGAGAATGGTATTGCCGTGGACCCAGCGAAGGTGGCTACGGTACAGGATTGGCCTACGCCCAAGAATGCAACAGATGTAAGGAGTTTCTTGGGGTTAGCGGGATATTATCGTAAGTTTATCCAAAGTTTCTCCAAGTTAGCAGCACCATTGACCCAGTTGACCAAGAAGAATCAAGCTTTTATCTGGGATGAAAGGTGCGAGAATGCATTCAAAAGTCTAAAGGACAAGTTGACAAGCGCACCAGTGTTAGTCATTCCTAAGGGGGATGAAGAGATGACGGTATACACGGATGCCTGTGGTACCGGACTGGGTGCTGTATTGATGCAAAGTGGTAGGGTTGTAGCTTACGCAAGTCGGCAGCTGAAACCGCACGAGAGGAGATACCCTACCCATGATTTAGAATTGGCAGCAATCGTGTTCGCGTTAAAGATGTGGAGGCACTATCTCTTGGGAGAAAGATTTGAGTTGTTTACAGATCATAAGTCGTTAAAGTATCTATTCTCCCAGAAGGATTTAAATCTCCGTCAGCAGAGATGGTTAGAGTTCTTAGCTTCCTATGATTTTGACATCGCATATACACCTGGAAAGGGCAATGCGGTGGCTGACGCATTGAGTAGAAGACATGCCAGCTTAGGGGCCATGTTCCTTGAATGGAAGCAACTGGAGTTTATCTCGGGGTTTGATTTCAGACCAAAGTGCGAATTGGATCCAGAAATGTTAGCAAGTTTGACGATCAGACCCACTTTGATTGAGCGGATCGGCTCTAGTCAGAGGGACGATCCTAACTTATTGGAAATCATCTCCAAGTTAGAAATGGGTATCAATGAGGAGATGAACAAGTATGGGCTTGATCGAGATAGGTGGCTTAGGAAGAATGGAAAGCTTGTTGTACCCAATGTCAATGGATTGAGAGATGAAGTGCTTAGAGAATGTCATCACTCAAAGCTGACTATACACCCCGGTGGTAATAAGATGTATCGAGATATGAAGCAGACCTACTACTGGGAAGGGATGAAAAGAGATGTTGGGAAGTTTATATCCAAGTGCATGAATTGCCAGCTAGTTAAGGCCGAGCAAAAGAAGCCTAGTGGGTTGTTACAGCCCTTAGAAATTCCCGAATGGAAATGGGAGCAAGTCTCGATGGATTTCATCGATGGGTTACCAAGGACTAGATCGGGATATGACAGCATTTGGGTAATTGTAGATCGACTGACTAAAAGTGCAAGGTTTATACCAGTCAAATCGACTAGAACGGCAGCTAAGGTAGCAGAATTATATATGAAGTGGGTAGTGAGATTTCATGGAGTACCCAAAAGCATTGTGAGCGACCGAGACCCGTTGTTCACTAGTGGGTTTTGGAAGAGCTTACAAGAGGCTCTAGGGTCAGAGTTACATCTCAGTACCGCATATCATCCTCAGACAGACGGTCAGACGGAGAGGGTGAACCGTATTTTGGAAGATCTCTTGAGAGCATGTATATTGGATTTTGGTGGATCATGGGATGACCATTTGCATCTAGTAGAGTTTGCATATAATAATAGTTACCAATCCAGTATCGGTATGGCTCCATTTGAAGCTTTGTATGGAAGGCCGTGCAACTCACCATCATGTTGGATAGAGACTGGCGAGAAGTTTATGCTTGGACCAGATGTGGTGAGGGAAACTTCAAATAAAATCAAGATCATTCAGCAAAGAATGAAGGCAGCCCAAGATAGGCAGAAGAGTTATGCTGATAAGAGAAGAAGAGACTTAAAATTCTCCGTTGGTGACTTGGTGTTTGTCAAGATTTCTCCGTTGAAGAGCGTAATACGATTTGGCAGGAGAGGCAAGTTGACACCAAGATTTGTTGGCCCATTCCCTGTTCTTGAGCTAGTCGGGAATTTGGCATATAGAATTGACTTACCAGAGAAGATGGCGGGAGTTCACAACGTATTTCATGTTTCCCAACTAAGGAAGTTCGTTCACGACTCAGATATGACTATCTCACCTGATCAGTTGGAAGACTTCGAAGTAGAACCCGAGGCGGTTGGAAACCGCAAGCCGGCCCGTATTGTCGCACACGACATGAAGCAACTTCGAAGGAAGTCGGTGAAGCTAGTCAAGGTACAGTGGAGCGAAGACGAGAATGATTGTACTTGGGAAACAGAAGAGGACATAAGGAAGAAGTATCCATAACTCTTTGTCTGGTAAGATTTTATTAGCGAATTAGTTTTCCGCATGCTAGGATAGACTTGTTTGCTTGTTTTGCATATTTGATTGTTGTATATGGTTGTTAGGCATGCGGGATCCCTTGTATGTTTAGGGTTAAGGAATTTCGGGGACGAAATTTCTTAAGGGGGGGAGAATGTAACGACCCGCATTCTACGCATCGTGGGATCGTAGAATATTTATTTCTTTCACATACGAAGTCGTATGGTCATGTAACTTTGGGAGACGACTATTGTGGTCATTTCCCATGTTCATGATTTTTCCCGATTTTTAAATGACCATTTTACCCCTAGTTATCACTGTTTTGGCCATAACTTTTGATTGGAAAGGAATTTTGACCTCAAACCACTTCCATCGGCTTCGGATGATGGTTTCTCTTTCCGTAGAGTGGTCACATTAGCCAAACGGACTCACCGTTTGGGAGATATGGCTGAAACAAGTTTCAGATAGTGAAAGACAGCTTAATTGGGCTTAACCGGGTGATTAACAGTTAAGCCCAAAGGGAATTTCGGGTTTAGAGGTATAGGAGGACTGATTAGGGTTAGGTTATCACTTTCATTTCAGTTTTGAGCCGCCACAAACCTCCTTGAGACCTTAGTAATGGCTTCTTACATCTAAAACACCCCAAATCACTCTCTAATTGAAGATTAGGCTTAGCAACACCAAATTAAGGAGAAAAAGCACCAAAGCAAGGTTAGAGCTGCTGTTAGACATCAGTATTCGCCCCAAATCAGAGGAGTTTCAGTTCTGAGAATTTCATTTGTGGCCAAGGTGAGTGAATTGCATAGTTTTTGCACTAATTACGGTGATTAAGGGTAATTAGTGAAGATTAGCGAATTTATACGTAAATAAATTCTGGAAAAATTCTTAAAATTCTAAAATAATGTTTTAAGGCTCTGTTAGAAATTTGGGTTAATTTCGATGTGTTTTGCTAATCGTATGCTTAAACATGATTAAGAAGGACTATAGGAAAATGTGAGGTTTTAACCACTTTTGGTCCATTTTGGTTCATTTGAATTGTTGTTATGGTGTTTGCAATTGATGCTATATGTTGCTATGACAGTTTGACATGAATTATAATTGATTAGAATAGTTAGATTTGTCAAAAACGTCGTCGAATGGCGTAAACAAGTTGCTGGAAAAAGTTGCAGAAAGCTGTGCAGAGCTTCGGATCGGATGGGGGGGGCTCGGATCGGACATGTGAACTGGGCAAGGAAATCCAACCCGAACCGGAGTTTAGCACATAGAAGACGTGGCAAGAAGGAAGGCCATTTCCTTAGGGTTGGAGTGGACAAGGGGATCGGATCGGAAGGGTAATAGAAGCCAAATCGGATCGGCTCAAGATGAAGGCTACGACTAGAGTAAGGCGAGGTGATCGGATCGGATCGGATTAGATAGGAACGAGGGAGCTGATTGGAAAAGGAGCATGAGCTGGAGGAGGACAGCACCCCGACCCGACCCGGAGGAGGAGGATCCCGACCCGACCCGGAGTGAAGCAACCGACCCGAACCAAAGGGAAGATGGCAAGGATGGAGGACCGACCCGAACCGACGCTACCGAACCGAACCGAGTTCTATGACTGTTACTGTACGACAACTTTTCTGAAGACCCACTCCAATTCAACCAAACCCGAGATGCAAAGGAAGTCCAAATGAGAGGTTAGAGCTCAGGGTTCGGATGAGAATCAACGAGTTCGCTTCATGGTTGGGCTTTGCTGCGGGACGCGTGCCAAGGAGTTATCGACACCTATAGCTTTGGACCACTATGGTAGGAGATACGAAGGCGGATTCAGGGCCATTATGGCATTGGTAGAACCAAGGGCTATGACCAATGAAGTGGGTCATTGAAATGTTTGGTCATGACTCCAAGTGTTTGGCTTGGTCACAGCAGGGTTTCTACAAGTCGGGATTCGTCGTTACCTCGGTTTATCTAGTGTTCCAAAGTGGTAGATGTCGTACGCTTTACGCACTGAGTGAGGGATGTGAGGATGGTTGCTATGGATGATCTGTTTGCTCTCATTTCGACATGCACACCCCACCCCCGTATTCTTACACTATTTATTATGGCACCTTGGAGTATTGTACGGTATGTGGTACTAACTCTTTGGTTGCAGGTCCAGGTTCAGGTATGGCTTAGTATACCTGTTATTATTCTATTTAGATGCTTATCGCTCATACCAGGCTTTATGTCTGACCTAGAGTTTTATGTCTCCTCTTATTACTCTGGGTGCTCACACGAGCAGACTAGAGACAGGTTAGCTGGTGATGCACGGGTAGATGATCCGGAGACGAGCAGGAGGCTTCCACGTAATATATATAGTATTCTCCCTGTATTGTTGAAGATCACCGCTTGGGCATTGTTGGTGTGTCTTCTGCTTCAGCTTTCTTTTGTTCAGAGACAGTAAATTTGGAAAATTTGTAATAAGCTGTATTTGGATTTCCGCTGCTTTGATGATTGATGTTGATTTTAGTTATCAGCTTATGCACTGTCTCGCCTGTTTTGTGTCAAGTATGTTATTATTATACTTTATTCCATGCGCTGTGAGACATTCTACAGGTTTCTTGATTAGTTCATTCCCTTCTTTCCTTTCTTATGACGACCGTCTTGTGCTAGTCGGGCATGTGTACAGCGCACTTTTTGGAGGAAATGAAGGCTGGTGCGAGGCGGGCCGTCACATGTTCTCTTACTCTTAATAGTGAAGAAATGAATGGACTTAGTAAGCCTGTCAACTAGAATCCAAATACTGGTGTTGTCTTTCCTCGGTCTAGGCAAACCATCAATGAAATCCATAGAGATGCTCTCCCACTTCCACTGTGGGACTTCTAAAGGATGAAGTAAACCATCAGGCTTCCTTTGCTAAGCTTTGAATTGCTGGCAAATCAAACATCGAGAAACAAATTCCTGTTACATCTTTCATTATCCCAGCCCAAAAGAAAACCCTCTTCATATCCTTGTACATCTTATTACCACCAGGATGAATAGTCATCCTAGAATGATGGGATTCCTCAAGGACTGTCTTCAACAAACTCCCAACTCGGGGAACACAAAGCCTTCCATCTAGTCGCAACCACCCTCTATCATCTGTGGAATATCTACTAAGATGACTATATGTCTCCCCCTTACTGAGCTATCCAAGATATCTGCTAGCTGTGGGTCATTTCGCTGCGAAGTTCCTATCTGGTCCAACAGACTAGGTTGCACCTCTAATGATGCTAATAAACCAGGTGTAAACTCGGTGGAGGGTCTAAAATCAAAAGTCGATATAAACTCCAGGCTTTTCCTCTCCACAAACAAAGGACTCAAGGTTATCCTATGCCTACTCAATGCGTCTGCCACCACATTACACTTGCCAAGGGTATAAGCAATCTCAAAATCATAGTACGCTAGGAACTCCATCCATCTTTGTTGCCTTAAATTGAGATCCTTTTGCAAGAACAAGTACTTAAGAGATTTATGATCGATGTACAACTCGAACTTCTCTCCCAATAGATAATGGTGCCAAGTCTTAAGCGCGAATACTACGGTAGCAAACTCTAAGTCATGGGTAGGGTAGCTCTTCTCATGAACTCTTAACTGTCTGCCTCCATAACATACTACCCTTCTCTCTTGCACCAAAACCGCACCAAGCCCTGTACCACATGCATTAGTGTATACTGGGAACACTTTGTTCCCGTCAGGTAAGGTCAAGACTAGGACTATTGTCAGAGATCTCTTCAATCGCTGGAAAGCATCCTCACAGTCTATACTCCAAGAAAATGTCAGATTCTTCTTCGTCAGTCTGGTGAGTGAGGCTGATATCTTTGCGAAGTCCTTAATGAACTTCCTATAATAGCCCGCTAAACCAGGAAAACTCCTCACCACCGTTGCATTCTTTGCGACCTGCCAATCTTGAACTGCAATTACCTATGCGGGATCTACAAAATAGGCAGGTGCATTCGCCAACCTAAAAGGAATAACGAGCCACTCGAAGAAACCATCTGGAGTTCTAAAAGCGGTTTTATCTATAGTGTCCTCGGCCACCCTAAACTGATGAAACCCTGTGGCCAAGTCCAACTGAGAGAAAACAGATGCACCAACAAGCTGGTCAAACAGATCATCTACCCTCGAAAGTGGGTGTCTATTTTTCTTAGTGATTTTATTCAATTCTCTATAATCTACACATAAGCAAAGCGAACCATCCTCCTTAGTGGCGAATACCACTGGAGCACCCCATTCAAATATGCTTCGCCTAATAAACTCTTTCTCAAGTAGCTCCTCTACTTGCTTGCTGAGCTCCCTCCTTTCTCTTGGAGCCACATGGCGCACAGGAAATGCAACTAGCTTTGCATTGTCCACCAAGTATATACGAAAATCAATCTCGTGCCTCGAAGGTAACCCCTGAACCTCCTCAAAAACATTAAGATACTCATAGACTACAGGTACAGATCGTAGATCATCGATAGATGCATCGAGCGACTCTAGGAGGCTAAGCATGACAGACCCTTTAAGGTCATAAGAAATTTCGAGGGTCCTCCCATGGAAAGTCAAAAGTATAACGACCCATCTCTCACAATGCAGAATGGCACCGTACAAGGCCAGCCAATCCATCCCTAGAATCAGACCATAGGCCATGAAACCAAGCACATATGCATCACATTCAAACTCGACGCTTAACACAGATATTCTCAGACCCCGACAAATCATAGATAAATGAGACGTACCACCGATGGGGTTTGAGACAACAACGGGATCCAAAACCATACTAGTATTAAGGTGCAGAGACTCAACCACCGAATCAGATATAAAAGAATACGAAGCGCTAGAATCAAAAAGAGTTCTACTTGGATGGTTGGAAAGAGAAATCAAACCTTCAATGGAAACTTTCCTACCTCTATCTGGCGCACTTGCCACGAGAGCATGTATCTGCCCTCAAGAAGATCCTGCCCTTTGGCCCTATCCTTGCCCCTTCAGGCAATCCTTAACAAGATGTCCGACCTTTCTACAATGGAAACAAGAGTTCTTTCTTTTCTTGAAATCCTTGATAACATGACCCTCATGTCAGCAATGATGACATTTCCTATTATCTTGAGCTTTGTTGTTCTTACTGCCCTTCTTTCATTGTTGTTCTTTTTCCTTAGGCCACACTTTCCTGCTTTGTGTTTCCTCAACCTTAGCCTCTTTCTTTTCACCTTTATCTTCTTCATGCATTAATGTCATGTCAACGAGTTTCTCAAAAGTTGCTCCCATCGAAATATGAGACATAGCCAACCCATGGATGGGCTCATTCAATCCTCTAGCAAACCTCAAAGCTTTCTTGTGCGGGGTATCTACTAGTTCCAAACCAAACCTCGCCAATTGATTAACCTTATTAACATACTCTCTAACAGACATACATCCTTGCTTAAGTGCCAAAAACCTTTCCATTTGCATACTTTGCTTGGCTTGAGAGAAAGAAACCTCATTTCGAATCTCTATCAGAAATCATCCCAAGTCTCCACTAGACGCCCTGCTTGCGTCACTTCCCACCAAAATGAAGCCTCATCTTTCAGTTGCCAAACGGCTAACCGAATCTTCCAACGATCGTCAACTTTCGAAAACTCCAAACAAATCCTCCATCTCTTTGAGCCAAATACTTGCTTTTACTAAAATCTCAGTTCCTCGGAATGGATTTCCACCCATAGCATAGAAATCTTTGCATATCTTAGAAGAATTATAAGTACGCGGAGGAGGAGAGGAGGAACAACAGCTACAGCTGGGGGAGGTGCATATGCTAGGCCTTCGGTAGGTGTTGTAGCCTCCATATACCTACGAAACTAAGCCGGTATCTGAATGCCCCCTAGAATATTAGGTTCCCTTGACATGCTGAAAAGAAAAGGAAAAAGGGATTCAAACAGAGATTCGAAAGATATTTCATATGGCTTTGGAGAATATGCTTTTCAAAATAGACTTTTCTTTTGAAAATGCTTTCTTTTAAAACCTTTTTTAAAAACAATTTTAAAAATCTTTTATCCGATCTGGTAACCTTCAGCTCTGATACCAAATGTGATACCCCACATCCGTTAATGTCACTCTTTAGCAGAATGCATTAAGTTTCGTGAAGCGTTATTGGTAAACAGAAATAGAAACATTACAAGATAGGTATAAAATAACAACGGAATAAAAACTTTATTAAATTGAAAAGCTTCGTGGTTTAAACCCAATTACATAATAAGTCTGGAATACTAAAAACATAAAACTTCTGTCTTATACAAAAATCCTCATCAGAGTACAATAATACATAAAAAGAGCATAATCCCCAAAATATAACCATAGTAGAGGAGATATGAAATCAAGCAGTACATCTAAGCAGCTCCAAGCAGAATGGAAGAAGAATCCTGATCAAGCCTGAGTATTCCCACCTTGAGAACCTGGGGAGGGGGGAACAGAAGAGAGAAGAGGGAAAAAATGGGCCAAACATAAAGTCTAGCGAGTCCAGTTACTTTTAGCATATAAATAAGTAAAAAAATCATGACAGGCATATAAGTTGGAGAGAGAGATAACAGTGTCATAAGGTAGGTATAACAAGGTAAACATGATAAGTAGAACAAAACATGTATTGCTCTTCTCTAATACTTTTCTCTGCACCAATACTAGTATAACAAGAACAAGATGATCCCAACAAATACAAGATGTTAGATTTAGGTGTACTTCTAGTGAGAGATTTTACCCCATACAATAACTGGTAGCCCTACAGAACTGACGGGTGTTACCCCCAACGATAATAACGGGCTCCTAAACAAGCAAGACTAGATGTACCCTAATTACTACCCCCCGTCAATCGGCTCTCTAACTCGTAAATACCTTATGCTAGCCCCACGATAGGATGTATCACTTCCTAAAGCAGCAACCTGTTATTTTTAGGATGTGCACAACTATATCTACTGAAGTCACAACGTCTTATCTTCCCGAGCAAGCAGACCCTTGCACGCACATGACTCCGACGCAGCGCGCCATCAACACCCTCACTCAAATGACCTCTTATAATTAGCTCAGTAAGCGTGCCCTGGTCCCGACCTAGTTCGGTGTTTTCCGTTTGATACCAATATAGGTTACTGACTGATATGGGTCCCACACACCAAATGATACAAGCTTCCCCCTAGGCTTGCAACCCCACTACTAGGATTTCGATAGGTTATGCCTACCAGTTTAACAAGATTGCATAACCCTAACAGGTTAAGTTTGTCGGTTTATATGTATAACCCGTCCAAACATATTTAACAAGATTAACTTAACCCTCCCACTGATTCAAGCAAGTTTACTTAACCCCTACTTAAGTTGATGGTGTTAGATCCAAAATTGGGTCTAACACCCGAATTGTTCTAATTTGGGGGAGATTAATATCAAAGAAAATGCAAGAAAAAGCATAAAAGACACAAGGTTTATAGTGGTTTGGCGTTAATGAGCATGCATCCACTTTATATTAATGATTATACTTAAGATTCGAGTACAACCAATGATTTATCTCTCAACCTCACTTTTGCAATATTGATTCACTCAGTAAATTCAAGATAACTCCGAGTAGAAATAATGGAGATACGATAATAGTGGAATCAGAGCTCCGAATTGGCAAAAGATCCCTAAAAATGAATTTAGGACTATTTATAGCTGATTTCTTCAGGGGATCGTGGTCATACGTGTCACAAATCCCGATGATCTCGGACGGGTTCATAGCCTGATGGAGAAATGGTCAAAATGACAGTTATGGACAGGTGGCATAAGATCCTTCATCTTCGGGTCGTGGATGACTTGGTCATGGCCTTCGTCTCCCAGCTTCAGGGATCGGATCGTGGTAATGACTCAGGTGTGGATGGATCAGATCGCGGTAGGGAGCTACGATCGGGGGGTGTAGCAGCGTCACGGTCCGAGGGAAATAGGAAGACTACAATCGAATCTTTAATGGTTTTGACATATGTAGATCCATATTATCTTTATATATGAACCTTGATGGCTTGATCCAAAAGCTAGCCAACATTTTGCCCCCTCGAAGTATGTTGTATCAGGGATGGAACATGCTTCAAAATTTCTGAGCTATCTTTTCACGAAGCGATGTGAATCAGTGGTCGTGTCTGTCTGAAATTTCGTACTGCTTCAGGAAGTTGCGTTCCTTGATTGGTATAAATATTGGGTTGTATCATCAGTCATTTCTTTGTTCATTGAGTGATTTTCATCTTTTGAATTCCTGGAGATATTGCTATCAAATCACCAAGTAAGTCTCAAAACTCCCTGCAAGAAGTAGCACTTAATAACTTTCGTATTTCTACAAATATGGAACTCTGTCATTTCTGATTTATCGGTCACGCTAGTGCTTAGATCGTCACCTCAAGTCTCGGGTCGTGATGGACCACCTCGCACCTTCGAGTAGAGTCGTCCTATGGGCTTCAAATCGCAGCATGAAGGGGGCCTGGTACGGGCCCTGGTGGGCTTTCCGCCTGCTGGTGGCCAATGATCGCTTGGCGAACCATACAGGACAAAAAAAGGGAATGCCAAGAGTCTTCTCTATTTACTATATAAACAGGTTTACTCTCCCTTCTTTACTTTTTACTTTTTCTTTTACTAGCCGCCGCTCTCTTTACCTTTAACCTTCAAAACCCTAATTCTAACAAATCGAGACTTTCTTTCAATTAAAAAGGTAATAATAATGATAACTTTGTTTGTATCTCTTCTCTTCTTTTTGAGTATCAATTCGGGTTCAATTTCCATGGGGTTTTTCTTCAATGGCTCCAGATTGCGCGGTGGTTCTGTGATCTTTAATGGGCTTGCTGTTACATAGTGGAGCTAGAAGAATTGGTAAGGAGAAACGAGGAAGAAGAAGAGGAGCGGGTCAGGTCGACTCGTAAGTGAGGTTCGGGTTCAGTTCGTGGAGACAGCAAAAATGGAGGAAAGTAAGATGGAGCTATAAGCAACGGATCGGATTGCAATACATTGGAGGAGTACCGGTTAGTGGAGAGATGGAGTGGAGCGGATTGGGGGTCCCCATCACGATCTGTTCCGGTAAAGGAGAGTTGACATGGGCTGGATTGTTCTGCGATCCGTAGCCTGCATCACGAGTCGATTCTACCTTATTAGCATAGCTTGCCAGCAATCCGACACCCACGATATGATCCTAGTTCCATGCATTAGCATTTATACCGTAATCATATCTTCCAGACTTCAACGAACCATCTTGGTTAACGATCCTAGACAAACATTAACTTAAGTAATACAATTCATAAAAATGGACAGTTAAGCTAGACCCTTCAAGATGAACTTTCTGGACTTAACAACTTAACTTGGTGGCATATCACGACCAATATCTTGTTCATTTAACTAACTTCATGCTTTTCTTATATGTACGCACAAGCACACACTTGCACTTACACACACGGGGAACGGGTAACTTGTGTTCTAATTTTTACTCTCCAACACAGTTATGTCTGATAAACAAGTGACTGGGACACCAAACAAAGGTACCGAATCAAAGACATCAGTACATCACGACCCTAATGTGCTTCCCTCAGATTCAGATGGGGAGAAATCCGACCCTGACTATGAGACGGATGCTGATATAGAGTCAACGACTTCAGAGAGCACATCCCTTGAAGATGAGGATGATCGAGCTCCTGACGAAATTCCGGGTGTTAAGGAAATAGAGAAGCTCACCGATTCTATACCTTCCAAGTTAGACGATATAAAACTTAAGAAGATACGCTTAAGATACGGAATTCCCTAGGACGATATGAAAACTCCAGAAAGCGGAGATAGACCTCATTCTGCTCCAGAGGGGTACATGACTGTTAGTCGACTCATGTGCTGGGTAGAAGCAATTCCTCCGTTCCCTCCACTTGTTGTCGATCTCTTAAGAAAATTACACATTGCCCCTATGCAACTCCATCCGAATGCCTACGCGGCCCTGTATACTCTGTATATTGCTTATACGGAGATTCTACAGACCGAACTTATCCTTAAAGATCTGAAATTCTATTACCATTTCAAGCATCGTTCCGCAAGGGCTCCCAATTTTTCTTCTTTCGAATCAGTTGCCAACAGAAAAGTTGTGACGGATGGTTATAGTAATATAGGGGATATCAAATCTGACTAGTTTTATATAAAACATCAAGCTGGATGTGCGAGGAAGTGGCTACAAGCAAGTATGTTTTCAAGTTTCCCGCGTTTACTTCGAATGCATAATTTCAGTGCTAATGAGTGATTTTGTTCCATGCAGATCACAACTTTGAGAGAACAGAAGGATCGATATATGAAGACCGAATGTCCCGCCTTCTCAAAAGTAACTCAGATTTCTTAAGGATTAAGAAATGTATTACCGACGAGAACCTTCACAAACACCGTCTTTTAGATATAAGATTCGGACTTGGAGCGGGTGGCAAACCTTACAAGTATATTCCTCCGACTGAGGGAGAAGGAACTTCTCAAGCCGTAGAGACAACCAACCTTCGCAAGAGTCCTTTGTCGATGATCAATCAGGATGATGAAGATTTAAACGTATACAAAGGAAACGAGGGGCAAGCTGACGAGCCAAAGGAGGTCCCGACCTCTGAGGGGTAGTCTCCCTTAAAAACTTCATCATCGGTTGAGTCTATCGCTCAGGATGAGTTAACGGAGGAACAGATACTCGGGGAATTGAATAAGATTCCTTACCAGACGATATCTATACTCAGGAAAACTTCGGAGGGGAACCAATTTTTCCTATCTCTGAGGAGATGAAAGCTCCAGTTGGAGAAAAAGGAGTCACACAAACAAGCCTAACTCTGTGCCCTGGTCCGTTAAAGGGGGATTTCACGGGATACACAAATCACATGCACCATTTATCATAACGCTCTTATACCACTGACATTCATAGTTTTAACATGCACCTGTTTCTTTTGCAGGGGAGATCGTAAACAGTCTTATTCTTATCGTTCCCTTCGTGAGGGCACACCAAGCCACCTTCCAAATCCCGAGCATGTTCGTAGTGATAGTCGGGGAAGAGATAGTCATCGGCCCTGGGATTCTCATCAATCTTATTCTACACGATCTCGATCTCCATCAAAGCAAGGTTCTGGAAAGCCTCACATTCATTCATCGCTACCAGCTGGGGTAAGCAACTTCCTAAAGATTTGAACCCTCCGAAAAGTACGCCTTCTCATATCCAGTCTTATAAAAAAAACCACGAGCCAGAGGGAAAAAATAAAGATGAAGGCAAGATCGTGGAGAAGAGAAAGACATCTCAAGTTTCCTCTAGTGAGCACGACTTGGATATCACCGCTGCACAGAATATTGCTCCCAATTCTGAAATTCAGGCCAGGCTGGAGCACTTGCGAAAGCAATTCCCTGATATTTTCTTTGAGAGGACGATATTCGTCGCGGATCTTGAACCGGTCCCCGAGGATTGGGACACAGAGGTGATAGTGTACGTATGCCATGTGGCTAAACAATACGGGGTAATGAAGAAGCATGTTGCCACACTTTCTACTGCCATCCGCCACCTGGAGACGGAAGCAGCCAGAGCCAGAGCCAGAGTGAAGATTGATAATGATGTTAGGGCTAGGAGCAAAATGGAAAAAGAACCATAGGATGCACATGCCCAACTGGATTTAGCTCGGCGAGATGCAGAGAATTACAGGTCTGAGCTAGAAAGTGCTAGGGAGCGTTTTCGCAGTGAGCTTGATTCAAACAGCCAGGAACGGGTGGCTCTGAGGAAGGAAGTGGAGGATCTTAGGGCAATGAACACTGAACTGAAAATAGCATAGGAATGCTTTGCTGCTGAGAAAGCTGCCTGGGAGAAAGAGAGGGCGAGCTTAAAAGATGACCGTGCTCTTTCCGAAAAAGAAAAACGGGTTTTAAATGATCAACTTGTCCAAGCTGAGGAGCGTGCAGCTCTTGCTGAAAGTAACATCAATAATGCTCTTGAATCGGTCACTACTGCTGATAAGCTCGCTGAAAAGAGAAAGAGATAGCTGGTTTTGAGGAACTGTTGTTCGACTTCTTTGGTCAAGTCATCAAGACTTGAGACATCTCTTGGATTGTGGACTATCATGTTACTTTGGCCAATGTATGGGATGCAATTGTCGAAGGCGAGAAGCGGCGGTTGATGGTCGACGAGATTGATGAAAACCAGCTGATGCAGACCTTCCTCAGAGGTGAAGAACCTGAGGCTTTGGAGAAAGGCAGACGCCTAATCCATGAAGAGATCGAGTGGGAGAAGATTAAGCTCAAGGGAAAGGATAAGCTGACGAAGGCTCAAGCTCGGTGGTGGAGCCCAAAACCTCTGAAGTTGAGGAATATAACCAAGATGATCCATTGATTCCTTTAGCTCCAACCTCTCCAGTTGTCGGAGCCACCATTACAAATCTGGGCGATGATTCGGCTGAAGGTATCTCCATATTCTCTCCACAGTTCATCAAAGCAATCGCAGCTTGTCGTCGTCTCACGGGACAAACAACTGATATGGCCACATCTTCTCCCGATTCATTAACATTTGCTTCTTGTGGTGTAGCTATCAAACCAGTCGAGAAAGATGCAAAGGAGAAGGTAGTGGCAGAGAAAGTTGATGTCCCCTCGGGCACTGATGTTGAAGTTTCTGAGATTCCAAAGCAAACCGAGGGTACAACAAGTGAGAAAGTCATTGTAGCACCTGTGGAATCCGGCACCGGCGCTCTTGCGGACGCTTAGGTTATTGCGGCTTTGCAAGACACAGATGATGGTCACGTAGATGAGGAAGAGGAAGTTGTCATCACAGATGAGGCCAAGGATGATGATAGTGAAACCTTGGCTGACATGCAAGCTAGGAAAGAAAAGCAGTTGGTTCTTAAGAAGGGGGAACAGGACCCTATATACATGCTCCTATCTCTGAAGTCGACCCCAAAACTGTGTTGGTTATAAGATTCTCTTCCAAATCAATAACTACTCAGCTTGGCTCCCAGCCTTCTAGTTCTCCCCCGAAGTCTCTTGTTGATAAGAGAAAGAGGAAGAAGTGTGACTGCTCTGATACTGGAAAAGAGGAGTTGGAGAAACAGAAGAAGGAAAAGAAGTCAAATTCGTCTCCCAAGCATAATAGAATGCACTTATTGGCTTATATTTTTGCTTTTAGGCTTTCCACTGGCCAAAAAATATAGTTGTGAGAGTAGCCCTCACTTTTGTTTAGCTTCTTGTTCTTGTAAACCTGCTATTAGCGAATGAAAATCTATTTCTTTTACACCATTGTGTACCTGCAAGTTTACCATGTTTGCACAGTTTATTATCCTGAATCACAAAATTTAGAAATAATCATAACCGAAACAATCGTAACTAAATACTGAAGTCATGAATGATAATCATTGAAAAGTTCATGTACTAAGTAAATGTGTAGCGCTCACGAATGCAAAGTGTCGTATGCACATGCCCCGAATCAATCACTAATATGGTGCCTGGCTAGGGCTTATTGAGGATTGATTAGAGTTATATATGTGTTCCCCCATTCCCGGAAATGAGGGGTTCGGACCCCCTTTTTCATTCTTGTCCCCACTCGTGTGGTGGGATGGGAGCCCTTGAATGACATATGTCACTGTGCCTTTATGTTCTCCCAATCCTTCGGCGGGGTAAGATTTCTTATGGTGCTAAGTCTCTAGCACCTTTATACTCTCCCGATCCTTCAGCGGGTTAGAGTTCGAGTGGCACTAAGTCTCTAGCACCTTTATACTCTCCCTATCCTTCAGTGGGTTAGAGTTCGAGTGGCGCTAAGTCTCTAGCACCTTTATACTCTCCCGATCCTTCAGTGGGTTAGAGATCGAGTGGCGCTAAGTCTCTAGCACCTTTATACTCTCCCGATCCTTCGTCAGGTTAGAGTTCGAGCTCGATTCTTGGTCTGCTCACCGACCCTTTAGCGGGGCAGAAGTTCGGGGGCGCTAAGTCTCTAGCGCCTTTATACTCTCCCGATCCTTCAGCGGGTTAGAGTGTTACCAAGGCGGTTTTATCGCGGTGCACCTGAACGCCTTGGGGACGTTATTTTTGCGTCCTTCATACTCTCTCCATAATCTCAAGAATTAAAGTGCAAGCAGTAGTGTGATTTACCTTGCCGCACCTTTTGCAGCTTTAGTTACCGTAAGTCTTCCGATCTGACAGATGGCATTTCGAATTAGGTATATTGTGATCGCTGCCTAGCTTAAAACAAATCTCAAAATGGTAATGATCTATCTTAACTAAAATAAAGGAGCAGACAAGAAACAGTGCAGAAAAGGTAAATGACACGCGATATTTTTATAGTGGTTCGGTCGAATCATGACCCACATCCACTTTATAATCTTTTGTTCAAGTAATCAGACAGTTCTAGGCAAATCGAGCCTTCTTACATGGTCCTAAAAACAAAAGAGTAAAACTGACAATTTCATGTCAGATAAGGCCGCAAATGTTGGGCATTCCACACTCTGGGGATTTCATCTTCATCCACGGTTGCTAGCTTGAAGGTTCCATTATCAAGCCTTCGTAAAATGGAGTACGGTCCTTCCCATTTCGGGCCCATATGTACTGGGGGTGGAAAGACGCACTTCAGAACCAAATCTCCGAGTTCAAAGGTTTGATCTCGGACTTTCTTGTTGTAATACTGAGCAACTTGTTGCTTGTGCCTCAAGGCGCGTAGATTGGCTTCATCCTTCTTTTCTTCAACTGTGTCTAAAGACTCAAGGAGCAGCTCACTGTTGGTCATCAGATCATAACAAGTGGTTCGATGAGATGGTACTTCCAACTCGACCGGAATGACTACTTCAGCTCCAAAAGCAAGGGAAAATAGGGTGTGACCCGTCGCCAATTTGTACATTGTCCTATAGGCCCATAGTGCCAAGGGTAATTCATCAACCCACATGGCTTTGGCCCTCTTCAAACTTTTCTTTAGAATGGATTTAATCACCTTGTTTGTCACTTCGACTTGTCCGTTCGATTGCGGATGTGCCACAGAGGTGTATCTTTTCTCGATATGATACTTCTGACAGAAATCTCGAAACTCGATACTGTCGAATTGGGTCCCATTATCAGTTATGAAGACTTTTGGAATCCCAAACCGACATATAATGTTCTTGACAACAAAATTGATCACTCGCTTGGTTGTGATCGTGATCAAAGGCTCTGCTTCTACCCATTTAGTGAAATAATCCATGGCCACAATAGAGAACTTTGCTCCGCCCTTTGCTATGGGAAGGCTCCCAATAATGTCAATCCCCTACATAGAAAAATGCCATGGGCTCGTCATTGTCTTCAATTGGCTAGGTGGCGCCCTAGGTATCTTGGAAAATTTCTGACAAGCGTCACAACGTCGTGCATACTTGGCTGCATCCTTGTCTATGGTAGTCCAGAAATAGCCATACCGCAATATCTTCTTCGCTTTCGTTTGCCTTCCAGTGTGATCGCCACATTCGCCTTCGTGGGCCTCTTTCAGCACATGCTCGATGTCACCATGGGCGATACACCGGAGGAGGGGCATCAAGAAGCCTTGTCTATATAGGTTGTTACCTTGCAACACATATCGGGAAGCTTTTCGTATAACTGCACGCCCCTCACTTTTCTTCGTTGGAAGTGTTCCATTTATCATAAACTTCTTTAGAGGAGTCATCCATGACTCCCTCTCAGGTTCAATCTCTAGTACCAGATCAACTTCCATCTGATCTATGCTAGGAGATTGTAGTACTTCAATTGGGACCAACTCCGTATCCTGAGGATTATCTGAACTAGCCATTTTCGCTAACTTATCTGCCTTTTGATTCTCCGTTCGGGGAATATGAGATATGCTGTGGTGGTCAAAACCATCCAGCAACTTCTTCACTTTTTCCAAGTATGATATCAGCCTTGGACTCTTGGCTTGAAACTTTCCAGTGACCTGGTTTACGATTATCTTGGAATCGCAAAAGATGTCTAGCTTTGTGATATCCAATTTCTTTGCGAGTTCCAGCCCGACAATTAGAGCTTCATACTCAGAGTCGTTATTAGTGGCACGGAACCACTCCGGCGCCAGATCGTCTGTCATTTTTAGCTCCGTCAGTGTATAGTTTCCAGGCATTAGGGTCGAGGAGTAGCTTTGGCGGATCATCCTCTTCGGTTACTATATCATCTTCTAGGATGTTGAACTCTACTATAAAATCTGCAAGTGGCTACCCTCTTATCGACCTCCGGGGTTGGAAGTTCAGGTCGAATTGACTCAACTCGATGTTCCATTTGAGCAACCTTCCTGTAACACCCCGAAATTTTCTGTTAATTGTAAATTAAAAAATTAAAGTATAATTAATTCTAAATGAAAGAATTAAGGGAAATGGGTTACGCCATTGTGCTCATCTCGGAATTCTGCCTGAGAAAGAGTCCGAGTTTGCGTGAATCGGACTCCGTATGAAGGAGTTATAACCTCCGAAAATTCCAGAATTCAATTTAAAATTCAAACAGTTCAAATGCAGTTCAAAATTCGAAAAACAGACACAAACTGGGCTGGGCGGGAAAATTCCCTTCCAGGACCCAGGTCGACCAGGTGGTCGACCTGAGGGTCGACCTGGGTGACCAGGTCGACCTGGGGGTCGACCTGGTTTGGCCCTGGCTGGCCTGGTCGGTTTCTGGTCGAATTTCTAAGCTTGGCTGTGTCATTAGGGCTGAGTTGTCACTTTCTTATTGGCTTCTGTATGGTCTGGATTAACTCTATGATCATCTGACGGCTCAAATCAATCTGAAATTCTATAAATACAACTCAACACTCAACCTAAATTCACACAAATAATATAGTACTAGAGCCGTCATGCTGCTGGGAGGAAACTAAGAGTAGCCATCAGTTAGAGAAAGCTTAGAGACGAGCCAAAACTAAAGTAAAACAAGAACTAATCAACGTTTGTCTACCCAAAGGAAAGCATTGCAAATTCAGAACTCAGAAATCAGAAAACAAGACCGATGTTTGTTGTAAGTATAGTGATTTTTTCGATGTGAATAAAATTAAGACTTGATTCGATGTAAAATGGAAGTGGAATTGTGCTATTGTATAGCGACAATGTTAATTCACATCTATGTATTGAAATGATTGTGTTGTGAATGGTATTGGGATGTTTGTGGTATAGTTGAGTGGATATTGATCCTATTGTACATTTTAGAATAAAAACGACATCACATGCAAGTTGTATAGTTTATGTTGTAATCTACACCTATATGTTTATGTGATTATATAGGATATGTAACTAAGTTAAGATCTCATGTATATACTTTATGCAAGAATTTCTATGCCTAAATGATTAAGTTCATATACATGCTCATATGTTTATACAAAAGTTGCAAGTTCATAATTGGATCCATGCCAAGATCCATTTTAATATAAGTTTCATGTAATAGTAGCAAATATAATTGGATCTAGTTCACACCCTTGTGCTAAAAATAGACATACTTTATGGACATGACATAATTTTTCATATGCTAGTTTTTGTTTGAGATTATGCCTAGATCCACTTTAATACATGTTTCATGTTGTAATTGGACATATGATTTGATCTAGTTCACACATGTGATAAAATTATACATACTTATGGACATGTCATATTCTTGTCATTTGCTAGTGATGTTCGATGATATGCCTAGATCTAAACATGTTTAGGCTTATGTTGTCTAAATCATATGCTAAATCATGTGACACCTATTTAGATAGATTCCCCTTTTTAATGCAAGTTCACATGACAAGTTGAAACCCATGATTCAGTCTATGTTGCAAATTCACATATATGTATGTTGACTATTTTGCAAGTTCACACCTATGATGTTCATATTGACCATGCTGAAAAATGTCAAGTTTACTCCTATGTCATGTTTATGTTTATGAATTTCTTTATGCCAATTTTATGTACGCTAAATTAGGCTAAGATTTTAGCCTAATATTATATGTTAAAAATCATGCGGACGAAAAATTAGGCTAAGATTGTAAGCCTAATAACTAGACGGGGTAACGTTGGGAAAAATTGGTAATTTGACATAAATTGGTGAAAAATATATGTTTTAGCATGTTTGTCACATGCCAAAAATTGGTGGCATTTAAATGGTGTAAAATTCTTATACCAAAAATGATGAACTTGGAAAGGGGGCCACAACATTTAACTGTTGACGAATTTACATATAACAAGTAATAAAGACAAATATGTAAATTTAGAAAATACGAGTATGCTTGACACGAGGTTGGATTGAGTTGTGATGTAAACCTGCCCGGACCCACCCGGCTGTCCAGTAGTCACAACAATACCTATCCAATGTGGGTGGTTAAGCATTGAGCCCAATAAGGACCCGAGGTTAGACTGAGTTACAGTGTAAATCTGGCCGGTACCAATCGGCACATCTAGTAACCGTAACAATACCTGTCTAATCTGATTGGTCGGTGCTTTAAAAAGCTAAGGACAGACAAATCAGGATGGTAGGGTTAAGTTAACTAAAACACTTAACCAATTCAACATGTTAATTAAGCTGATGGGTGGGGTTAGGTAAATACAGACACTTAACCACTTAATATGTTTGACTAGAAAACCCTAGTAACGGGGGCCTATTTCAGCAGTAACCCAATTAGGTATCATGGTACCCTGAAACTAGGCAGGGTGGGGCATGATTACTGGGCTGATTGTAAGCGATCAAAAGCGATGGCAGTGGGTGCAACAGTGTGGGTTCTAACGGAGTGCGGGCATGCACATACTTCGGAGCAGACAAACAGGGCACTGGGGGCACCAACAGTATACCCTATGCATTCTAGGATTGTGTCGGGCCACCACCATGGGACTTGATACACCCCATGGTGGGACCAGCATAGGTATCTACAATCTTTGGGGTCGTATGACACATATTATTATGCGAGTAGGAGCCGATCTTTAGAAAGGGGATCACTTCACCCCGATCATGGGGTGCCAGTTGAGACAATGCAAGTAGGTGCAGAGATATAGAGTGGGGTGCGATAGTATATTCGATTCACAACTACTTTACCTTAGTTTATGATACTTTCCTATTTCCAGTTTACCACTATCATGCCCTTTTTCTTATTCTCATACTTAAGAATCACTAGACTTACCAGGCTTTATGTCTGACCCTATTTTCTTTCGTCTTCTTTTCTTCCGTTCCCCCCCTCAGGTCCACAGGGAGGAAACAACCCAACTTAGTCAGACTCTTTCCAAGCTTCAAGATAGTTGATGTGCGGTTTAGACTCTCTTTCATTGGCTATGGCTGTTGGACACATTCTATGGGGATTTATGCAGCTTTAATTATGTTTTATGCTTCTTTATTTAATAACCAAGACAGAAAATGATGATGTAATGTTTTGGAAGTTATTGTGTGACAGTTATGGAAATGTTTTGTATGAACATGTAATTATGAAATAAAAAGTCTGTTTGTTTTCCGCTGCTTATATATATATATGTTTATATCTGTCTTGTGTTTTATATGTGACTTTTACTTACAAACCTCCACCAAAGTTAAGGCATTCCCTTTGTGAGTGACCTTAATGGAGGTGGGATGTTTCACTTCCTGATGCTTCTGGCCTTTGCAAAACTTGTTTTAGTGGGTGATCGGTGCACACAGTAATGGGATGAACCTGGAAGTAGTGTAGAAGTTTCCTAGATGCAATTAGTAAGCTATACGCCAGCTATTCTATTTTTGGATAATTCCGTTCTGTGGCCGCCAATTTCTTACTCACATAGTACACCAGTCTTTGTACCTTATTCTCTTCTCTTACCAAAGCCGAACTGATTGCGTGAGATGACACTGCCAATTACACAAATAAATCCTCGTGATCCACAGGCTTAGACAGTATCGGGGGTCTTTCCAGATGGTTCAACAGATTCTGGAATGCTTCTATACAATCGGGAGTCCATTTAAAGTTGTGGTTGCCTCGCTTTATCAGCTAAAAAAAGGGATGCATTTATCTATAGCTCTGGAGATGAACCTACCTAGTGCCGCCACCTTTCCATCGAGGCTTTGGACATCCTTAATCTGCTTTGGTTCTTGGATATTTTGGATTGCTGTAATTTGATCTAGATTGATTTCGATTCCACACGAGCTGACGATGAATCCTAGGAATTTTCCAGATGCTAACCCAAATGAACATTTCAAAGGATTTAGTTTCATCCCATACTTCCGGAGAATCCCAAACATCACTGCTAAATCGGTAGTATGATCTGACGATTGTATGGACTTTACCAACATGTCGTCAACGTATACTTCCATGGTTTTCCCGATTTGGTTGTAGAATATTCTATTCACCAATCGCAGATATGTAACGCCGGCATTCTTCAAACCGAAGGACATCACTACGTAGCAGTATAATCCCAAATCTGTAATGAAGATGGTATGCTCTTGGTCTGGGACGTGCATGGGGATTTGATTGTACCCTGAGTATGCATCCATAAAAGAAATAAATTCATGCCTCGTGGTTGAATCTACCAACTGATCGATTCGAGGTAACATAAAGCTATCCTTTGGGCAGGCTTTGTTTAGATCTGAGAAGTTGATGCATGTACGCCACTTTTCATTAGCCTTTTTTTTTTACCAAAACCGGGTTTGAAATCCAGCTAGGGTATGTTGAATCTTTAATAAATCCATTACTCCTCAGTTTTTCATCTTCTTGCTTCAAGGCGGCAGACCTCTCTGGGCCAAGCATTTGCCTTTTCTGTTTGACAGGAGGATGTTTCGGGTTGATGCTTAATGAATGACTCATAATCAAGGGAGATATCCCACACATGTCGGCATGGGTCCAGGTGAATACATCTAAGTTAGATTTTAGGAAATTTGTTAATTTTTTGGCTCAAACAGGATCCAACTGGGATCCAATCTTCAGGACCTTCTCTGGGTCACTATCATCGATTGGTACATCCACAGTCACTTCATTGGGAGTCGCCATTCTGCCCCCAGGCTCTTCATCCTCTCTGGGATCTATGTCCTCGGGCAACTCTCTGGGTGACCCTCCCGAAGGTATTTTCTTTAGTTGCTACGACGATTCCTCCCTCGGAGGGGAAGAACCACCTTTTGTTTCTACATCTTTCCCTTTGTGGAGCAATTTTAACTCTGCAATGTAGCATGATCGTGCAACAACTTGATCTCCTCTGACTATGCCTATGCCGGCACTCGTCGGGAACTTCAACAACAGGTACCAGGGTGCAACGCAGGCCCTGAATTTGGCTAGGGCTGGCCGGCCCAAAAAGGCATTGTACGGCAACTCAATGTCCAGGACTACAAAGGGGAGAATTCTCACTCTCTGGCGTTTTCCTTCCCCAAGGGTTACTGACAATTCCACGTATCCCATTGGAGCGGTCGAGGCCCCATTAAATCCACGTATCCAACCCTCGCATGGTTTCAAATCCTTTGGCTCGAGTTTCATTTGGTCGAATGTTTTCTTGAACAGAATGTTGGCCGAACTCCCGTTATCCACTAAAACTTTATGAACTATAGCTGGACCGATGGTGACTGTGATCACTAATGGGTCTTCAGTTGGGGAGTGAACCCAATACTCTCTCGCTTGCGAAATATAACATCATCAGACATCGTCTTTTGTTGCTTAACCGGAGCGTTATCCTCGGGGTTGCTACATTCACCTACTTCAAAATGTTGTTTAGCTGCATTCACGTACTGGTCCATAGCTCTGAAACTGTGCCCTGCCAGGTGAAGCCCACCAACTATGGTATTGATAACGATATTTTTCCTTTTTGCTGAGCCGTTGGTTTGGGAGAAGGTTGGCTTTGGTTCGGGGCTTGTACAGCTTTCCCCCATCCCTAGGAGTCACCTTATATTCATCAAGCTTTCCTTCTCGGAGAAGTTTTTCAATCACATCTCTCAAATAACGACATTCGTTTGTGGAATGACCATGAACCTGATGGAAAAGACATAATTTCCCAATTTCGTGCTCTTTTTCTGTAGAATCCCTCGGAGGAGGCTTTTTGTATTGGAGGACATTATACGTATCCAGGTAGATGTTTTCCAACATATCATTTATCGGTGTGAATCTCTCAAAAGGTCTGGGCCAGGATCTTCTCTGAGTGTCATTTCCTCGATCTCTCTTCCGATTGTTGTTATTATTATTCCCCGATTGGCGACCATTGCCTTGATTCTTATTCCCGACATTAACTTCAACTTTTCCTGAGCTATCTCCCGTTTGCTTAATGGCCACATGACTTGGGATATCCTCCTTATCAGTAGCCATCCACTTTCGGTTGGCGTAAATTTCCTCTCGACGCATGCGGATGTTAGCCTTTTCGTGAAATATTTCTTTGGTTAACGGTGGTTTACCGGCCAGGTATCTTCCAAACTCAGTATCCTTATCCACTCCATCAATCAGAGCCATCAAAATAGTTTGTTCATGGGAATCTCTAACCTCCGTGACCGCTAAATTGAAGCGATCTAAATAGGACCTCAAAGATTCATCCGGAAGTTGCTTAATGAGGGACAACTCAATGACATTCTTAGATCTCTGGGTATGTAATCGGAACTGATTTACAAACAGTTCACTTAATTCCTTGAAACTGGAGATCGATCACGCTGGCAAACAAGTGAACCACATTAACGCCATATCCTCCAGGAATATCGGGAACGCCTTACACTTCACGGCATCGGAAGCGGCTGCTGCATTCATGTACCATGAATATCTCATCAGGTGCTAAACTGGATCAGCATTTCCCGCATAACGGTTCATGGATGGCATGTTAAATTTCCTCGGGAATCGAACCTCAAAAATATCATCTGTAAAAGGTGAATGACTACGGCCTATACCCCAATCTTCGGTTCTTTGTCTGCGACTTTCCACCATCATTTGCCTGATCATGGCTTCGACATCCGCATGGGTCAAAGTGGATTTGGGATCAGCACTTCTTGCCCGGTGAGCCCCTCCAGCTTTTCTTTGACGTGCTGCTGCAAGGTCTGGGTCCTGGACAGAACTCCCTTGCCCCTTATTGCCACGATCAGTCGCACGACGAGCAGGAGGAGAAAATCGGTTCTGAGAAGGATCAATAACGCCTCCATTCCTAGGCGGCAGGATGGGCTCATTTAAATTACGGTCATTGGTTTCCTGGTTAAGCACTTCTATATTCTCAGCCCTTTCCAACGGAGGCCATCGTCGGTTTCTCCGAGGTTCTTCAGACGAGGATGTATGTTCCGGGGATAAAGGATAAGCTGGAGGTGGCGAAACCTGCCTTTGAATATCGACAATTCTTCTGCCTAAGGCAGTAATATTCTGACGCAGCAACGAGCTCTCCTGCCTTTGACTGCTAATTCATCAGTTTGCTTGTCCAATGCTTCAAGTATTCGAGTCAGATGTCCTTCGGTAACTGGAGCAGAAGGGTCAAACTAGTCATCTTCATCTTCTCTTATACGCAAAGAGCTCGAACCGGGTTGAGCAGAATTACCAGCACGAGCAGAACGAGCCATAGTTTCCTTCCCAGGTTGGGTAGTAGTCTGATTGTTAGTTCGGATCGTGGTCCTCCTAGGATGGTGGCTCGTGGTACCCCCTTGATGTCGGTTCGTGGTGATAGGTGCAGGAGGGAACGCGACATGGTCCTGCGATCGAGTAGTAACTCCTTCAACTGTCTGGTTCGTTACACTATCACTGGGTCGGATCGCCTCTGCATTCCACGATCCGAGAGCTCTTCTTCGACCTGTTCATGCACACTTTCTTCAATTGCTTCGTTTGCAGCTTCATTCGCTTGTGAAGCTCGTACTTCCTTAGACTTCTTTCCAACCATGATATCTGAGCTTTACTGAAATCTTCAAAAATCGAAACAGTGGAGTTTTGGACTGTTTTCTTCGGACTTGACTATCCAAACAATAGAACTACAATCCAATATGCTGAGACTCAGGTTCTTAGTGAAGGCACCAAAATGTAAGATCCAAAATTGGGTTTAACACCCGAATTGTTCTAATTTGGGGGAGATTAAATCAGAAAAAAATGCAAGAAAAAGCAGAAAAGACACAAGGTATACAGTGGTTCGGCGTTAATGAGCCTACGTCCACTTTATATCAATGATTATACTTAAGATTCGAGTACAACCAATGATTTATCTCTCAACCTCCCTTTTACAATATTGATTCACTCAGTAAATTCAAGATAACTCTGAGTAGAAATAATGGAGATATGATAATGGTGGAATCAGAGCTTCAAATTGCCAAAAGATCCCCAAAAATGCCAAATCTGAGACTATTTATAGCTGATTTCTTCAGGCGGATCATGGTCAAACGTGTCACAAATCCCGATGATCTCGGACGGGTTCGTAGCCTGATAAAGAAATGGTAAAAATGATAGTTATGGATAGGTGCCACAAGATCCTTCATCTTTGGGTCGTGGATGACTTGGTCGTGGCCTTCATCTCTCAACTTCAGGGATCAGATCGTGGTGATGACTCAGGTGTGGATGGATCAGATCGCGGTAGGGAGCTGCGATCAGGGGGTGTAGCAGCGTCATGATCCGAGGGAGATAGGAAGACTACGATCGAATCTTTAATGGTTTTGACATGTGTAGATCCATATTATCTTTATATATGAACCTTGGTGGCTTGGTCCAAAAGCTAGCCAACAGATGGGTTCATGTAACCCTCACAGATTCAATCGGGTTAAGTATTACCATTCATTCGTTTATGGTTATTAATGCCTTAGACCCCTCACGTTAAGTCTACCACTTGTGGATGCTGGACTGTTGGGTCCGGGCAGACTTCTACCACAAGTCGGTCATAACCTCATGTCTTAACACCGCTATGTGTACATTTATGCACTTAGACCCCTTACATTAGATTTACCACTTGTGGACACTGGATATGCCAGGTAGTTCTGGGCAGACTTCTACCACAAATGTAATCTAACCTCGTATCTAAGCGCGGTTACAGTTTCTAATTATTGTGCATCTAGGCATTTTCATTACTAACCAATTTTCTTGCTTATTATGCCCCAAATCCCCGTCTGATTTACGATACAAGTTATGGTCCAGATTAAGGTTTAGATCAAGATATAGATGATGACCCCAAATCACAAATTATGGCTCAAGGTACAAATTGTGCCCAAAATTCTCGGTCATGTTGTACAATATGAATTATGCCCCAAATTAATCATTCTCGATCGTTCCTAATTTCTTGTGTTCGCATATCTCAGCGATAGGCCTAGGCTCGAAGGTAGCCTAGTTATAAAAAAAAGGGAAAAAGGGAGAGAAGAGAACAAGAATAGACATAGTAAATAAAACTGGCATAAGATGATAGAATTGGTCATACTAGCGTAATAGGCATACAGTGACATGATTAGGAAAACTAACAGAATAGGGATATCACGAATAGGCATATGAGATCTAAGCAGTAAATTAGGTATACAAGTAGTGGCAGATCTGTTGTGATTTGGATTACTAACACGCTTATAAACATGCCAAGATTACATTTTAGGTGTTTATATCTAAAATCAAAATAAACTCACTGTGATTGGATCTAAAGAACAGAGGATTAATTGTAGATGTTGTAGCACAGATCCTTGAATATGTCTAACTTGTTGTTGCAAAAGAACAGGCAAGATCAAACTAAGTTGGGGCAGCACCTCATTGTCGCCATTGATTTAGATTAATAAAAAAATGGGATTAAGGTCCTTTATATAGCCATCAACCAATGAACCAGGACACACAACAGGACCAGATTCGTCCGGAGAGGGGTCGACACCCTTGTTGTGTGGTTGATCCATGTGTTGACCCCCAACGAGCTGAATTCCCGCCTCTGGTTTTCGAAATATTTTGAATTCTGGATAATGTTTGTTTACATATATTTCTCTTATACGTATAAAACTTCTAGGCTTAATAACTTACTCATACGATCTCCGTTTTACGCAAACTCAAATTATATCTTAAGTAGAATTCCGAGACGAACGCAATGGCATAGTCCGGTCTAATTAATTCCCAATATTTAATTTAAGTATTCTTTAATTTATCATTTTAGTGTCTTATAAAATTATGGGGTGTTACACTACAACCCCATTAACTATAATATTGGATCCACCAGATTTTATTAATAACATAATCCAATTAATCCATCTTATACTAAAATCCCTAGCCAGTAATAATTCACAAATAAAATCCCAATCCACTTAATCAAAGGCCTTCTCAAAATCAATTTTTAGAACAGCAAAAGTAAAATTATTCTTCCACCATAAATTGATATATTCTTGATCTGCAACCACTCGATCAACTATGTTCCTACATTTTATAAAAGCAGTTTGGGAATAATCAATTAGATTGTTTGTCTTTAGACCAAGCCTGCTCGTTAAAACTTTGAATAATGTTAACTGAACAGTTGATTAAGGAAATAGTTCTAAAATCTTTTAATTTATTAGCGCCTAATTTCTTATGGATAAAGATAACATTTCAAAGTTAAATCTACCTATCTGCAAATCCATTAAAAAATCATTAAATAAGTAAATAATATCATATTTCAAAACATCCCAAAATTGCTTATAAAAAATAATAGAAAAACCATCCGGACCAGGAGCTTTATCACTAGGCATATCATTGATAGCCTTCCAAATCTCCTGTTCTGAAAAAGGCTTATCCAAATCAACCTAATCAATCTTACCAGAAGGATAAATGTCATTCCATCCAGCATTGATCCTTCTCTTAATTTTTGAGCCAAAAATCTTTCTATAATAATTTGTAAACGCATCATTTAAATCTTTTCGAACAACCAATTCAATGTCATCAATAAAAATAGAATGAATGAAGTTGTTACGTCTTCTCTTCTTAGCCACACTGTGAAAAAATTTAGTATTATTATCACCCTCTTTAATCCATTGAACACGAGCCCTTTGCTTCCATATGACTTCCTTTTTTCTAATATCAACTTAAAGTCATTCTTAAGGATGCAAAAGTTTATCTCTTTCATATGGATTAAGAATCCTGTTCTTACTAATCTTATCTAAATCCAACATTTCACACATAACCTTATCATTCCTAATTCTAACCTACCAAAAATGTAATTATTCCAACGTTTAAGAGAAAAAAGTCTAAGTTTTCCTAATTTCGCAACAAAAATCTTAGCTGAGTTACCCACATATAAATTATTAATATAGAACAAGGAATTCCATTTAAAGGCAACTAAATTAGAGAAGCTAGAATCTAAATGCCACATTTTTTCAAATTTAAAACTATTACTAATGGTTAAATTTGATTCATAAGAAAGGGTAATAGGAGAATGGTCTGAATATAAAAAAGGCACACCTTTAACTCTGTAACACGAAAATCTATTCTCAACTTCATTACTTATGAAAAATCTATCTAGTAGTGCAAAAGAAGGACCATCTCTCACATTAGACCAAGGTAAATGATCGATTATTTAATGGTATCTTAATCAAATTATTGCCTAAAATAAAATCATTTAATTCTTCCATATCAGAGAAATCTCCTTCATGAGGCGATCTCTCTCCCAAAAATCTAGTGACATTAAAATCTTCCCCCACAATCCATTGATCTGGGACTAGATTTCTGAATTCAGAACATTCATCCCACAAAATTCTCCTCTCTAATTTTGTGTGAGGACCATATACATTAGTAATACCCAAAACAGTATTATCAACTAGGGTAGATAATAATATATGAAGGGAATGCTCCTTAGGAATTTCCTGAAGAAGCCTAAATTGATTTTCCTCCAGCAAATCATTAATCCACTAGAACTACCAATAGATGGTAGGCAAGCCCAATTATGGAAATGAGATCCCCATATCCTCGTATAAAATAATAAATCAGGGCTTTTTATTTTAGTCTCTTGCAATAAGCAATATCAAATTGGTAATCCATAAAAAAAGTTCTTACTTTATCACATTTTTTGGGTTCATTAAGACCCCCAATGTTCCAACTAACTAACTTCAACATCTAAATGTGCTAACCCTCTCTAAGTTTCTACTCATAATGAAATCAATATCAAACTCAATATTAGTGAACATAAATGTTGTATCATCTGTTAAACTACACAACTGGCTAGTAGATAAGCTACCTAAAGCAAAAGGTGTATAGCTACTACCATAATCAAAAATCATACCTGTGCTCGAATTCAAAGTGCTACCACTAGCACTCGAATTAGGGAACCAACCGTCTAATCATGAGGCAATGGATCTAATCCTTGCACTATGACAAACAAGGACACTAGCTGGAGTATTACTCTTTCGTCTACCTCTTCTAAACGAAATAGGTGAAGATATCTCTGCTATATTAGGCAGTGCCTCCATCCTAACTAATCTCGAATCAGTCTTTACTAAATCTCTAAAATCAACCAATGATATTCCTATACCTCTCATCACCTCACTGAGCATCGAAATAGAGAATAACTGGGCCTCTCCTGAATAAAGGAAGAAAAATAAAATCCTGAATTTTTAATCCAAAATGATTTGGAAAGATAGTTGAATAATTATGAATAGTTTTTGAAAAGGTGAAAATTTTATTTGAAAAGTTTTCAAGTAGTTAATGCATGTTTCAAATTTGAATTTGAAAATGAATAGTAACTTTAAAAAGTGAAGTTCAGTTTGGATATTTAGAAAGTGTTTTAACTAGATTTTTATTATCCAAACTATCTTATTTTTTATGGGTTTCTGGAAAGTTTGTGCTTCAAAAGATGAAGTTTGAAAAATAATATTATTTTAATGATTTAAATAATATTATTATATTTACATAATGGAATATTTGAATTTAAAGTTAAATATTGAAAATATAGTTTCAAAAAGTCATTATATATGTTTTATATAATAAATTATTTTGAAGGTAATTTGACTTGATTTTAAACATAAGTCAAAGTTTGATATGAATAGGACTAATCCGCAGCAACAGTTCGCGAATTTCAACCATTAACTTCAAATTGACATACCGAGAGATCCGACTGTCGGATTTTCTTGAAACGAAAAACGTTTTGTTCAAAACGAAAAGAGTTTTCAGTTGAAAAGAAAGTTCTATAATCCGATAGTTAGATTTTAAATTAAGTTCAAATCAAATTTGAATAAAAATCACGCTAGTGTAGTTCAGGACCTGAAACTGGATTTTTATGTTATAAGCAATTTTTAACTTATAAAAATAGGGATAAATTATGATAAATCATAATAAATTGTTTAAAAGCAATTTGGATCGAATATATCAAGTTTTAAATGATATAAAGCTATTTTTGGGAATTGGTTTATTTAACGGGTTAAAATAAAAAGGTTTTGATATAACTAATGTTATCCAAAGGTTTTGCGAAAATATCTAAAGAATTATAATGAGGATTTTAAGATGTTTTTGAATTTTAAAAGTTCGAAATCAAGCTGAAGTTTTTCAATTAATGAATTAGATTGGAATTGAATGGGAACTGGTTTGGTGATAATTGAGACGAGTTTTTATGGATGAAGACCTTTACTATTTAAGGAATTTAAAGACTTTTCCATTTTTCCGCTTAAAGTATTAGTCTGATACGGGAATTTTTTTATCGATTATGAGCTGATTTGATTTACATGAAGATTTCATTTAAAATGAAAATATGATTTTGGATTTATCGTGAAACAGTGTCTTAAATAACATTTGTTCTTTAACCCATTTAAAGGAGAAGATGATTTCCCAAGTTAAGCTGAAGTGAAATCTTTATTTAATTTTACAATGAAGATTTAATGGAAGAATTTCCCCTAGCAAAGGATAATGGGAACAAAGTGTAAGAATTGCTTAAAAGAAGATGAGCATGTTTTTCTCGTAAATATAAGATCGAATCTTAAATAACATTTTGGGATAAAGAAAGAAGTTGGAATTTAATTATTTTATCGTTGAGTTGGGTGATCTTCCGGGTGTGTTATCTGTTGTTGGTTTAGGCCTTCGAGGCCATACACTTGACAGATTATTCTTTTAGCATTGTGCAATTAAGAACTAATTTTTGCTAATGTACGGTTTCACTAATGATAAGATTGCGAAATAGTAAGTACGATTTTGGGCTAGAGATATGATCAAGGAAAGATAAAGTAATTTACCCTTATTAATGAATGGGTTGGGTTTGGACAAATATGTTATCATGTAAAGATAAATGAAATCTTTAATAAAATTTGGAATGAAAGAATGGAATTAATAAGACAATCAAATTAACCAAATTACAAGGGTAATTAGACATGGAGTATTTCCAATTTTGCTCCATGGGATGGATAGGATGAGAATGGGACAATGATTTGAGAATTTACCTTTTTGTGAGGTTCAATAACCCAATAAAGTGTACAAACCTTAGTTTGAGTTAAATGTGTGAAATGGGATTTTATAATCATTTGAAATGATTTCCAAGAAAAGATTTAAACAAGAGTTTAAAATATGTAAATCTTTGATAAGATTTAAATAAGTATACCCAATATAAATAATTATTTGAGTAAAAAAATATTCCAAAATGGAATAAGGCTCAGGATATTTTTGTATATCTATATTGGTTTTAAAAAAGTGTTAGTTATTCAGAAAGACCGATTTTCAACCCATTGTGAATAACTATACAGCGTAATAAGAGCAACTGAAAATGGCGATGACTGTGATTGAAGACCGGAGACCTTCACATCGGATGGATTGCTTGATGATGTCTCGGGAGACTACCCATTATGAGGTTATATTATGACAACAATTTGACTATATTTGAAGTGATTCGGATTGCAAGGACTTCGCACTTAGGCATGGTCATGAAATAAAGTGCCTTCGGTTTCGTTCAAAACCCAAAACGAACTTGTAAATGGATGTATGTCTGACGTTGTTTTTTACGACATAATAAATTGGTTTATATTGAGATATACGAGTTAGGTGGTGGAGGATATATCCTCTTAACTTAACAACCTCCTCTAAGACATATGTACTCAGAGGGTTATATACTAATAGATACCAATTATATGTTGTGAATTGACAATGTGGCACGCTATGTGCTGAGCAGTTGATGATCAAAGCACAGGTAATATAGTGTAGCTTTGTGCGGAAGCACGACTTTAGTGCCTCACAACCTAGAAATGAGCAAAAACATGAAGAAGTACCCTAGAGTTAAGGAAAAATGTTTCCTTCTAGTTGAGAAAGTGATGCTATAGATCCCAGGCAATTTACTTAGTGGATGATTGTTCAACGACAGAAATCCTAACAATTAGAAAACTGTCGTGAAATGTAATAAACTGCAAGTGCATGACGTACACTTGTAGTACATTAGCGAATACGAGTCGATCCACGGAGAAAGAAATAATTTTAGATTTTACTCAATCAAATTAAACCAAATTCAAGTGAAATTTTAACAACAACTACGACTAAACTAAACTAACAAACTAAGATTGATAAAAACTATGAGAAGAAATGACAACTTAGGAATAAATACACTCTCTAGATCACATGAATCAACATAAAATGAAATCATGATCTCTTTTTTTTGGTCATTTGTGAATTTAATTGATATGGTTATTATAAGTATTGCTTATTCATGCTATTAATTAGCACAACATAAACTATCAAACTATAACATACCCACTAAATCACCATACTAGTTCTAATGAAAAATGAACAAGTTGAAATTGAAATATACTTTAAGCATGAACTATTAATTAGTACTATAGACCATCAAATTTTTATTTCAATCTCCACTTAATCACCATCATGGTATGTAGATGAAGAGGTAATTAGTGAACATATGACTAAGCATAGCCTATTTGGTGTCAACAATATAGGCTATCAAATTCAACAACGAACACAAAACCAATAACATTAACATGACATGAAGCACAAAAAGAGAGCATGAATAAACAAATTATGTTGCATCTACATAATCAAGAGAGCTTCATTACCCCTAAGTTGAAAGGGATTAGCTTCTAATTTATGTAATCATTACAACAAAGATAGATTGCAACAAGGATAAAGAGAGAACTACTTGACGAAAATTAAACTAAACTACTTGCATAAAATAAAACTACACTAATGCACTAAGTAAATAACAAGAATTAAATGAAAAAGAAATTAAATTGCATTAACATGAAATATACATAAGAGGGAAATGGCTAAGAATCCATGAAAGAAAGAAAGAGCTTTAGTTTTTCGATCCTACAAACTAACTAACTAAAGGAGAGGATATTTACATCAACATAAATGGGGTATTATTACATGTTCTAAACCCTAAAATCCTAATCACTTTTGATGGGGACTACCAAAAATACCCCTTCATGAAGCTTCCAATTGTCTTTAGCTACTAATGGTTCATTAAAATTGTATGAAGCCTTTTTTGTCTCCACTTGCTAATATATTAGCCTCTTGTACCACTAAAGAATGAGTGATAAGGGGTAGGTAGGATCCTCCACTAAGTATTGAGTGAATTAATTCCGTTTTTAATTCTTTGTATCCACTTTATGCATGTATATCTCCATGTAAACTTCATGTTCATACTTCATTTTTGCTCCTAAATTCCCATAAGACACATGAAAATGAACAAGTAAATTTTATCAAAAATAAATACATGCACAAATGACCGTTTTGCCCCAATATGAAGATGAATGCATGATAATTTGAGAATTTTGGTATTTTTGGTTAAAACATGTAAAAATATCCCAATATGTTATTTGTTTAATTAAAACAAGAGTAAATGTATGAATATAAATGTGCATATTTACGTGCACATCAAATATCCCCACACTTATCTTTTTGTTCGTCCTCGAATAAACTGAAAACTAAGATAAATACTTTTTCTCAGGGAGCATGATTGCACTGAGTGTATACAATAAGCTGTTAAACCTCTGGGTGTCCCCAGTAGAACGAGTGTTGTCTTGTGAGGGTTTTCAGCGGATACTACCCACAAATCCAAATGTTAAATGCAAAAAAATATTTACAAAATGCAAGATTCGAAAATATTTACAAGATGAATGAAAGTTTTCAAAAGAATATTTACAAATGGGTAATTTACTTTTAAATTTGACACGAATTAGTTAACATAAGTTTGGGTCGTCATTACAAAATTTAAGTCCGTTACTAATCAAAACTTCAAACAAAAGTCAGGTTATCGTTACAAACTTCTCCAGCTTGGCCAGTTGTTTTGGTAGAAACATAGTGCAAATATGAAATGAATTCTATAATCAATATCAACAATCGTAAAAACGGCTTATTTATTTCCTTTTGGTTAACAAGTTAGATCAAATAAGTGAAGAAGTTGCTTAGATTTCAAGTGCTAACTCTTCCTTTATTTTGAAAAATATTTACATTATTATTATTTACAAACACCTAACTGAAAAGACCAAGGTATATCACCCCTACACTGCATTACGACTTACGTGAGGGTTGAGACAGAGCTTGGCGGATTGTGCAAACCGACATTGACTTTGTCAACAATATGTCGGTAATCCTTAAGTGTCCAACTCATAAATGAGACCAAGGTATACCACCCCTTCACTGCATTACGACTTACATGAGAGTTGGAACAAAGCTTGGCAGGTTTGCACACCAATGTTATATTTACGAGCAATGTTGGATACCCTTGGATTATTATTATTATTATTATTATATATATTCATTTTTTTTAAGAGAGAGAGAGTTAAGCGAGAAAATATTAGCATAACTTCACTTAAATGATCTAAAATTTTATCGCAAGTAGTCTAACTCAACCATTCTATTAATCAGATTACAATTCAAAAACATTTCATACTCATCACCTACAAATCTCCTTATATACCAGTTACACTAAACTTTCTCACAATTCAAACTTTTCTTTCGTTATCCGTTAAGAAGGTGATTTTCCAAACATTTGATTGTACGACCAAAACCATAAATTTCCTTCATCGTGCCCATTTAAAAGTAAATTAAAATGCTTCTTTTTGTCGACTGAAAAAAGAAAAGAAAAAACAATGCAAAACCAAAATAAATGTGAAGCTCCCCCACACTTGATTTCAACTGTGTCCCGATAGGCAAACCAAGTGGAAGGAGAAAAGAAAAGAAAATTTTGAAAATATGCCCTATATTTAGAAGAGAAAAAATATATTTACTGTACATCAGAAAATATATTGACAAGAAGTAAATGAAAGGTCATCTAAAGACCGGTTCATTTGTCTCCTCAAGTATGAGAGACTCAGTTTAAGCTTGAAAAACCAAATCGTAAAAACTTGAATATAGACTTGAAAAAACAAATGTCCTTTTATTAAATTTCAATTGAGTTGGTTTGTTTTCAATGGCTTTTGTGGTAAATTGAATAAATGGTTGAAATTCATGTTTAAATTCACCAATTTGAATTTCAAATTTATCATTGAAAATTTGTTCAAATATATTGATTTCAAAATCCAAATGGTGATTCAAATCTACTCGTTTAGAATTCAACTCATCTTCGAAAAGACCAAAAAATTCATAGACATCAAATTCGTCTTCCTTTGAATTATTCACAACTTCATTATATGTATCATTTTCAAAATCCAAAGTTGTGTTCGAAGTTCGTTATTTTCAGAAAAAGAAAGATTGAATTCTAAATTTTGTTCCACCCTCTCAAAAGAATTGAAATCCAAATCAATTACCATATTATAAACAACTTCGTTACGATTGTTATTTTCCATTTCGAAGGTTGTTATTTCAAAATCGTCGATTGTGATAAAAGGTGGATTAATGTACAAATCGTCATGCGTTTGGATTTGATTTTTTTTCTCATGAAACTTCAAATAGTTTTCGTACAACAAATCCATGTAATTATCGTCAGTTTCATTCGTTTTCTTATTTACTTGAGAATTATTCATCACACGTTGAAATTTGATTTTGCTTCTCATGAAACTTCAAGTAATTTTCATGCAACAAATCCGCGTAGTCATCTTCGTTCATTTGCTCAACAAAAAACAAATTTATAATTATTTATTTGGGAATTTGAAATTTGAAATTGTTGAGAACAAAAGTTTCAAGTAGCACCACAATTGAAATTATTCCCATTACCAAAATCATTTGAAAAGTGATTCACTTTTTCGTTTTGAATTTGAAACTCATTTTGGAGTTCGAAATTGAAATGGCACGGATTATAATCAAAATCATCTGAATTGGAAATTGAAATCGAATTTTGATTATTTTGAATAATTTGACTTGAATTGTTGCACAAGTTTGAAATATACAATTCATTCATTCTTTGAATTTCAAGTAAAGATTCAACACTTGTTTCCAAAGTTGAGGGTTGATCGGTGTTTTAAAATTTTGTGGTACAAAATTTGGATTATTTTGAAAATTTTGAAAAGAATTTTTGCACGTTAACAAATTATAGCATTCATTTGTTCTTTGAAGTTGTTGTATGCTCATTTCAAGTATTTCAATTAAAGATTCAAGATTTGAAGGTTTATTGTTGGTTTGAAAGTTTTGAGGTGAAAATCCAAATTGTTTGTACAATAGTTGTTATTAAGATATCCAAATGAATTTGGTGTAAAATTATATGGATTTTCACAATTATCATAAAATCAATGGGAATAAGGAAATTGGGACATTTTCAACAAAATGTTTTTTTTTGATTTTTTTTTTGGTTTTTAGAAGAGAAAAGGAAATAGATATTTACAAAAAAAAAAATCATTTTTCATTTTTTTGGACTTTTAGATTTTTCTTTAAACAAAATGCTAAAATAAAAAGGAAAAAGATTATTTACAAATGAGGATTTTTTTTCTTTTTGGATTTTGAACCCTTTTTTTCTTAGAGAAAAAGGTGAAAAACAAAATTTACAAAAAAAAATGTTTTTTTTTGGATTTTGGATTTTTGTTTTTTGTATATATGCATGAACCTAATGCAATTATATGAATGTAAACTACTTATTTACAAACTTTCTAAAATTATATAATAACGGTTAGCTTAATTTCAAAAAAAAAAATTCTCAGTCAATTAACAGACATGAGTTATTGGCACATCAGGAATCACCCTAGCAATGCAACCAAAGATTTAAGTACCTTCAGAGGAACAACTACTATAATATTTATGAATATAAACGTTTATTACTTTGTCGTAGTCTAGACACTGAGAAATAATTTGTTAGAAATAAACCAATTTGTCAAAATATAATGACATCCTTAGAAATAAAATAAAAAATAAGACGAATGCAAAACATAAATTAAACGTGTATTACCAATGTAACTACGTATGATTTTTTTTTTTTTGTTTCTGAATTTTTATTATGCAAATGCAAGCAAACAACAATGCAGTTAAAATAAAGGGGTAAAAACACGATACCTGAGCATGTAGATTTTATTAGCAATTTTTTTAAGCGACTTTTTTTTAGGAAGCCAGCAAAGTGTTTTAGTAAATCCAAGAATGCATAGTAGAGCGTAATGCAAAGCAATTCCCGTTTATGCGACCTAAAAGTGAAGACAATATATACAAAATAAAGCAAAGCAATTTTTTTTAATGACTTGATGTTGAAAAAAATTCAAAACCAAAAGAAGGCAATTTCTTTGTTGAAGAGAAAGACAAACTAAAACAAACAATCAATGAATAATAAAAATTAAAATCAAACTAAACTAAACCTAATTAACGAGAAAAACTCGTTGTCCCAAGAATCAGCCCAAAGAAAAAGAAGACCCGACCCTCTTTTAAACTAAACACCGAATTTTCCTTTAAAGAATTTAAAACACTTTCAAACCAAATCTAATAACGAAAGAAAGGAAAGAGGAAAAAATAATATAAAATCTTTTCCATTCAAATTAGGTCCGATTTTGGGGTGAATTACGATTTGGTGATTTAAACTAGTTTTATGTCTCGGTAGGGAAAGTGAAAGTTGATTGTGTCACAGCAGTTCGAGTTTGAGGGGGGCGATTTGATTCTTGGTTGGTTCGAATTGAGGTTTTCGTGGTGATCGCTAAGATTATCAGGTGATAGTGGAGCGAAGGTAATGGGTCTGGGTGATGGATTTTGGGAGGAGGGTTTGTGTTTTTGAAGAGCTTCAGGTCGGTGTGGTGTACGAGGGTAGCAGGTACGGTGATGTTCCGACTTTGGTTGAAGTAGTTGTAGGCTAGTGAGTTTGATGTGTTGACAGTATGGAGGAGGTGTTGAAGCTTGATGAAATGGTTAGCTTGAAGAGAAGCTGTATGATATGAGGTGTGTTAGGCACAGCAGAATAATATGTAGAGAGATCGATCAAAATTGAAGTTTCTGTTAAAATTTTATAATAGAAAAACAGAGAGCTGCTGCTCCTAGATTTGCTATTAATACTAAATTTTCCTTTTTCTGACACTTGATTTCCTACATCAGTAGATGAGATACAACTGTCTTTTTAATGCAGTGCATTCTCTGGAATATTCTAGATAATGCTTTATCTAGAATTCTCTAATATGTCATATGTAGGATTTCTTTATTCTTAAATTATTCCTTACATTAATACAAGGAAAATTTGTAAATGCAATTAATTGTTGTCTAATAACAAGATTATTTCCAACAGCTTAATCTTGAAAATTACAAATTAACTTTTAACACTCCTGCTTAATTTGTAATTTTCAATTGCTGCTTTAACTTCTCAAACTTCTCTAATGTGACTGCTTTGGTGAGGAAATCTACAGGCTGCTCATTTGTGCTGATGAATTCCATGGAAAATGAATCTCAATATGCTTTGTGCGAGCATGAAACACTAGATTTTTGGTCATTGCCACACCCGAGATATTATCACAGTAGATCTTCGTTGGCTTGTCTTGTTTCCTCAAATAACTACGGTTCACAAGAAAAAAGGACAACATTCGAATTTTTTTTGTCCCTTTCAGATATCGAAATTCTTTTTGCTAAACTTCCCACTCTTCTTTTGCTTTTCTTATCAATGATCTTGCAAGAGCAATTATCAAAATTCACCGCATATCCTTTTTGAACAAGTTGCCCCACACTTAAGAGATTTTGAGCTAAATTTGGTCCACATAAAGTACATCATGAATAAGTTTTTTACGTTTTTTAGTGTGGACTGCAATGGTCCCCTTTCCTTTAGCTCTTTGCGTCTTTTCATCTCCAAGCTTTATCTTTGATGAAAAGCTTGCATCAAGTTCTACAATAATGTCTTTTTTGTCGGTCGTGGTTACTAAAACCACTGTCAATATACCAAGCATCTTGTGATTCATTTTCAGCAGATAAACAAGAGTAGAAAACCTGCTCTTCATTTTCTTCACTTGTAAAACTTGCTTTGTCCTTCTCTTTTTTATTTCGATACCAACAATCTCTTTGGGAATGACTAGGAATTCAGCATTTCATGCATTTGAAGTGACAATTTTTAGAATTATGAATTGATTTATTGCAAATAATGCAATGAGTGACAAATTTACCTTGTGTTTTGAGCTCTTCTTGTCTTTGTTCTCCTTTGGATTGATTATTTATCTCGCTGCCCTTTCTTTTATTTTGATATTGCTTCTAAAATGTGTCCTTGGAGTTGAAATACCTTTGTTTCTTTTCTGAGAAGCTGAGATTGGACTGGAATGCATGTTCCAATGTACTAGATGATGTTCTGTTAATTCTCTGTTCATGAGCTTGAAGTGAACTCATTAACTCATGTGTTGACAGTTTTGATAGGTCTTTTGATTCCTCTATAGCAGCGATACAATGATCAAATTTTTGAGGTAGACATCTCAATATCTTCTCTACCACTTACTTTTCTTGGATGCTATCTCCAAGACATTGAATTTGGTTCATGATTAAGAGACTCTGGAGAAGAAATCTCTAATATTTTTAGATTCCTTCATTTGCAGGTTGTCAAAATCTCTCCATAAAGACTGAAGTTTAATGGAGATAACTTTGTCATTGCCTTGAAATTCTTTTTGCAAAACTTCCCATGCTTCTTTTGATTTTCTTTTATTGAAAATTCTTGGATAGATAGATTTACTCACTCCTTGTTTGATATACCGAAGTGTAGTGGCATCTTTCTTTTGACTTTCTTTGTATAACTTCTCTTGTGCTGCCGCCCATCTTGTGGAATCTCCATCTGCAGGTGGCTCCGGATAATCTTTTTCGATGACATCCCATAAATCATGAGAGATAAAGAAGTCCGTTATATCACTGCTCCAATAGTGATAATGCTCGCCTTCGAATATTGGCACTTCACTTGGAGAGTACTTGAACATTATAGGGACTGCTGCCATTATTTTGAATGACTGATCAAGGTCGTTGACAATGCTCTGATACCAAATTTGTTAGACACAGCAGAATAATATGTAGAGAGATCGATCAAAACTGAAGTTTCTGTTAAAATTTTATAATAGAAAAACAGAGAGCTGCTGCTCTTAGATTTGCTATTAATACTAAATTCGCCTTTTTCTGATACTTGATTTCCTACATCGGTAGATGAGATACAACTGCCTTTTATAATGCAATGCGTTCTCTGGAATATTCTAGATAATGCTTTATCTAGAATTCTCTAATATGCCATATATAGGAATTCTTCATTCTTAAATTATTCCTTACATTAATACAAGGCAAATTTGTATATGCAATTAATTGTTGCCTAATAACAAGATTATTTCCAACCGCTTAATCTTGAAAATTACAAAATAACTTTTAGCAAGGTGGGAGGGGTAGTAGAATTTGGTTTGGGGTTCTTGTGGATAGTAGAGGGTGGAAGGATGTGTTGGACATAAGATTATGGCACTGTTTTGTGTGGAGTATGATGAATGATAATGGAAGATTGTGTGTGCGGGGTGGAAATTGTTCGGGTGACCAGCAGTTTAGCAAGGAAAGTTGCTGTGTAGATGGAAGTAGGCAGAATGGATGAATGAGTTTGTGACACTTGGTGATCTCGTATGGGTGATTGTTGTTGAAGTGGTCTTTGGTGGTGGTATGGCAGTTGATATTATGGTATGTGAATGTGAAGGAAGTGTAAGGTTATGTGAATGGCACTGGTTCGGCAATGGTGATGGATGAAGAGGTTAAGGCAATGGCGAGGTTGATGTATGGCGTTCGGGACTGCTGCAGATAGGTCAGTGAACTGGTTGTGTCCGCGGTTGAGGGTGATGATGGATGTTTTGATGCTCTGTCGAGTTCGGATTGAGGAATGTTGTTGTTTGGAGAGTGATAACTGTGCTCGTCGGGTTGGAGGTGGTAAGAATGTAGGAAAGTAAGAAAGACTGTTGTGAAGAAATAGAAATGTTACTGAGATTGCAATTTGAAACAATGCAATTGAAATGTAAGTTAGATGAAAGTCATAATGAAAATTGAATTGTAACAAAATACAATTTTTTTTAATGATATCCAAATATAGAAGCAGTGATAGGCAAATGTGAGTACCTATCAGCGCAAACATAATGCAAGAAAACAAAATACAAGTTTAAACAGTGCAAACAGAATGCAAGAAAACATAATATAGGTTTAAATAGTCCAAATACTGAATAGAACTATTTAAACAGGGGTTGACCAAGTTCACATAATGCAAGAAAGACTAGGAAATGTACAATAGAAAACATTTTTTTAAAGATTTAAAACTAAAACAAACACAAAAACAAACAACAAATGCAACAACACACAAATGGATAAAACAGGAGATCTAAACACAAACTTGCACAATTTTTTTTTAACAAACAAGAAAATTAAACCAAACAAACAAACAAATAAAAAACAAATCAAACACAAACAACACCAAACAAACAAAGGCAAACAAATCAGAAACAAAAGTAGCCAAATAAAAACAAATGCAAGTGAAACAAAATCAAACAAAATAAAGATGCATTGTTTTTAAAGAGAGACAACAAACAAGAAAATTAATTCAAAGAACAAAATTAAAATTAAATTCCTTCGCCGACAACGGTGCTAAAAACTTGTTCGACGACGAAAATTTTATCAATTAGAAAAACCATCGTGAAGTGTAATAAATAGCAAGCGCACGACGTACACTTGTAGTACATTAGTGAATATGAGTCGATCCACAGAGAAAGAAATAATTTTAGATTTCACTCAATCAAATTAAACCAAACTCGAGTGAAATTATAATTACAACTACAACTAAACTAACAAACTAAGATTGATAAAAACTATGAGATGAAATGACAACTTAGGAATAAATCCACTACTTAGATCACATGAATCAACATAAAATGAAAACATGATCTCTTTTTTTGTCATAGCTTATTCATGCAATTAATTAGCACAACATAAACTATCAAATTATAACATACCCACTAAATCAGCATACTTGTTCCAATGAAAAATGAACAATTTAAAATTGAAATATGCTTTAAACATGGCCTATGAACTATTAATTAGAACTATAGACCATCAAATTTTTATTTCAAGCTCCACTTAATCACCATCATCATATGTAGATGAAGAGGTAATTAGTGAACATATGACTAAGCATAGGCTATTTGGTGTCAGCAATATAGGCTATCAAATTCAATAATGAACAAAAAATCAATAACGTTAACATGACATGAAGTACAAAAAGAGAGAATGAATAAAAAAATTATGTTTCATCTACATAATTAAGAGAGCTTCATTACCCCTAAATTGAAAGGGATTAGCCTCTAATGTATGTAATCATGACAACGAAGATAGATTACAACATTAAAATTAAAAGAAAAAGAAGAAGAGAGAATTACTTAACAAAAATAAACTAAACTACTTGCATAAAATAAAACTACACTAATGCATAAAATAAATAACAAGACTTAAATTAACAAGAAATTAAATTGCTTTAACATGAAAATTACATAAGAGGGAAATGGCTAAGAAGCCATGAAAGAAAAAAGAACTTTAGTTTTTTGATCCTACAAACCAACTAACTAAAGGAGAAGATATTTACATTAACATAAAGGGGGTATTTATACATGTTCTAAACCCTAAAACCCTATTCACTTTTGATGGGGACTACGAAAAATACCCCTTCATAAAGCTTCCAATTGTCTTTTGCTACTACTAGTTCATTAAAATTGTATGAAGCTTTTTTTGTCTCTACTTGCTAATATATTAGCCTCTAATTGCATCATTACGGAAGGATAGATAAAGGGTAGGTGGGGTCCTCCACTAAGTAGTGAGTGAATTGATTTCATATCCAATTCTTTGTATCCAATTTGTGCATGCATATCTCCACGTAAACTTCATGTGCATACTTCATTTTTGCTCCTACAAGACACATGAAAATGAACAAGTAAATTTTATCAAAAATAAATACATCCACAAATGACCCTTTTGCCCCAGTTTTAAGATGAATGCATGGTAATTTGAGAATTCTGGGTTTTTGGTTAAAACATGTAAAAATAGCCCAATATTTATTTATTTAATTAAAACAAGAATAAATGTGCGTATTTACGTGCACATCAATGGTAGATCGAGGCGCCTCAGATAATAGTTAGTTATGACCAAGAGATGTTATGTTCATGAGAAACCCGAACTACACCTGGTATAGGTGTGTCGTCTCTGGTGCTATAGAGAAAGTGAATCATTTGTTGGTCCCTTGGACATCCCACCAGAGGTGTATCCGAATCGGTTAAGGAAGATCCCTTACCTTGGTCATTGTTGGAATCCAACCTCCAATACGAGCCTTTACAGTTTTAGTTGTAACATATGTATGTAGATGTAATATATCGGTACCTACGTCTGCTAGGATTTATACATTTATTTTGAAAAGATTTTCAAAGATAGACATTAATGATAATATCCAATGATTTTCGCGTATCAAGCATATTTGGTTATCATAAGGTAAAACTTGCTCCTAATAGTGTGTGCTTGGATTGTGTGATGGGATGCGGGTCTTATGGTAGATTCATTTCCCCAAAAGCATGCATGAAGTTTTGAAATCCTTTTTGAAGATTGTTTGACATAGGCACGATTTTCATCTAGTTCTCAAGCTAGTTAATCTAAGTCTGACTCGAGTATTTTGTCACTCGGGTTAGATGCGAGTGTATTTCAGGTTTAGACGGGATTCGAAGAGTTCTTAGACGATTCCAGAGGTGCTGATAATCTTCATCAGAAAGTAGGGCATATATTACTATCTATACTTGGATGTCATGGTTGTATTATGTTAACATAGAATTTATGATTATTCATGGTATGTTCACTCTTATTATTCAAATGTTTTTCTGTTGTAAAGTTATATTTAAATATTATATTTTGTTCTATTCCACTACGAGATTCTGTTCTTCTCTCTGGTTCTGTTCCGTTGTGTTTGCTCTGATAAACCCCGATAGATTGAGCTTGCGAGATTTGGTTTTGCTATATACGAACACCGAGGATGTGTTAAATATCGACTATCAAAGATCGAAGATTTGGTTTATTGCAGGACATTTCGAGGATGCTTACTTTTTGGAATGGACTAGTGTGGTTTATAGTTGGTTTAAATGGTGAGGATTTTCAGGGTCGTTACATTTCCCCTCTCAAATTAGGGTGAAGGTTTCCATGTAAATCCCTTATTTGCTTTCGCGATCTGGAGTAATTTTTCATGAATCTGCAGTATCTCCATGAAATGGCAAGTTGCAAGGATCGAGAAATTGTTAGACTCTAAAGAAACAAAGGAAGGGCATCATACAGATCTATAGTTTAGATTTGGAAGTCTCCATTTCGGATCTGACCTTGATAATGCACAACTACAGATGGAGCATGAAGATCATGTGATATTACTCCTTTATCTTTAATTTATCTCTGAGACAAGTAAAGGTACATATTGCTAAAGCATTGGTAAAAATTTCTTCTTTTTGATGATACGATGGTATGTTGTTGACTCACAAGTTTCTCTTCTGCATATGTTCACATACAAAGTTGATATCTATTTCTATGTGCTTTGTCCTTGCATGTTGAATATGACCTATTGACATATTTATTGCTTTGATCGTCATACGATATTATTAGCTTCCTTCCTAATAATTTGTTTAATTCTTTAGGAATTGATTTTAGCCGTAGAATTCTATAGTGGCACTTGCCACACTTTGGTATTATGCTTTTTTGCTTAACCTTGATATTTCAGTTTGATTCTTTGAGCACCAAAAGTTTAAGTAGTCCTAAATGTATATGCAATAACTTATCACTGATTTCCTCTCATCAGTAACTGAAGCCTAGTATAGATCAGTGTATGTTGTAATATTTAGTTGCATGTTATCTCTTAGGCTTAAGCCATAATTGATTGTCCTCATTAAGTACCTGAGAATCCTCTTTATAGTTTTCCATTGTTAGTTAAGTGGATTCTACAAAAATTGAGATACTATATTATTGCTAAATGCAATATCAGGTGATGCTACAGTTGCATATTGTAATGTACCTACAACACATGTAAATTGTTTTATGTTAGTTATGAATTCTCTTCTATTCTTAGAGTAATGCCAATAAGATAGCGTTGGTGTTGGCGGGGCTTGGTTTCATTCATTTTTGCTTTAATTAGTAATTTAGGAATATACTTCTTTTGACAGAGTTGTATTTCTGATTCTAAATGTCTTTTTACTTCAATCCAAAGAAAATATGAGAGATCACCCAGATCTTTAATAGAGAACTGCATGTTCCAATATTCAGGTAAGTGTTTGACCTCCTTTTCATTACTACCTGTAATAATCAAATCATTAACATATATTAGTATATATAATATAGATGAATTATTAATTCTGTTAAAGAGAGAAGTGTCATATTTTGTTGGTTGATAACCCATTGTGGGTTTTAGCCTACCAAATCATACTCTTGGTGTTTGCTTAAGATCATACATATAGCTTTTTTTAACTTGCAAACTAGATCTGAATTTCGTGTGAACCCTTGTGGTTGTTGCATATAAATTTCTTCCTGTAATATACCATTCAGAATTGCATTGTTGACATCTAAGTGCTTAATCTTCAAGCTATAGCTTAAAACAATAGTAAATAAGAGTTTGGCAGTTGATGGCTTGACCACTGAAGAGAAAATTTCATTGAAATCAAAGCCATATTCTTGTGTAAACCCTTTGGCTACCAGCCTTGCTTTATACATGTTAGTTGAACCATGCGGGTTTTTCTTCAGTTTATAGTTCTATTTACATCCAATTATAATTTTATTGCTTGGTGGATATACTAATTTTCATGTGTTAATTTTTGTGAGGGCATTGTATTCTTCATTCATGAAAGTTCTCTAATTTTTATCTTTTGTTGCCTAGCTGTAGTTCTCTAGATCATCCGTGTTGATAGTGGCAGTATAAATTTTTGGTTTGAAAATACCTGTTTTGGCCCTATTCATCATGGGATGTCTAGTTTGATTGTGTAGGGAATTGGATGACAATTCTATTTGCTCAGTTTGAGTTGTATCATTGTTTGAAGTACTTTCATCATTGTTATCATTCTCATGTTTACCATTATATCCTTTTGACATTCTACTTTCACCTTCATCTTATACAGGTTGTTTGATAGGAATGGTTGGAAGTCTCGGTTTGATCTTGACTTGGTTGATCAACTATGATCTAATTGTCATTCTAAGCATTAACATCCTCGATATTATCCATTTCTTACCATACTCCAGTAATATTTGGTAAATCAGATATTGACACTTTTGGATTATAAACTTTCCTAGAAGTTCTCATGCCAATCCAATTGTATAGGAAAACATTTTCATCAAATAATACGTGCCTTCTTATATATAGTTTCCTTTGGCATTAACCAACTTATACCCCTTCTGATTGGTACGATAACCAATAAAGATATGCTATTTTGATCATTAGTCTAAGTTATTAGAGTTGTATGGCATTAAGTGGGGAAAACATAGACACCCAAATGTTCAAAGACTATTGTGGTCTGGTTTAACATTGTGTTGCCTTTCTAATGGCCATATTCCTTTTAGTTTTGTGGTTAGCATTCTGCTTATCAAGAAAACAGCTAAATTAAATAATTCAAGCCAAAATTTTAAGGGTAATGAGGCTTGTGCAAGCAATGATAAACTAGATTCAACTATTTGTCTATATTTTCTCTTAACCAAACCATTTTGTTCAGAAGTTTATGGACATATGATTCTGTGAATTATGCCCTTTTATGAAAGAATTTACTAAGAGATTTAAATTCAGTACACCATCGGTTGAATTACTTTGATAGTGAAATTAAATTGATTTACAACCATTCTGACAAAGTGTAGTATAACATTGTAAGTTTTAGATTAAAACCTTAGGAAATAGAACCACGTGTACTTCGTGCATGCATCAATAAAAGATATGTAGCATTTATATCCAAAGTTAGAACTTATTGGGGTTGGACCCCATAAATTTATATCAATAAGCTCAATTAGTTTAGTATAAGATGTCTGAGAGTTAGTAAAATGTAATTTTTGAGTCTCACCCATTTGGCAATAACTACAAATATAAGGTAAATTGACATTATCAAAGGGTATCTTTTAATCAAGAAGAATTCTTTTTACAATACTAGCACTAGGATGTCTGAGCTTGTAATGAAACAAATCAAAAGTAAACTTCTTGTGACATCTATTATTTATTTTAGAACAAGGCATCATCATTGAACTTTTACAATGTGTTGCAGTTATTAAAGTTAAACTTGCATAACCCCTTCACTGCATCACCCTACAAAAGAATGTCTCTAGTTACTATATCTTTAACTAAGCAGTGCTTTGGATAAAATTCAAAATACACATTATTATCCTTAGCAAACTAAGATAAACTAATCAAATTATTCTTGATTTTAGGAACTCTCAATAAGTTGGGTAAGAACATATATCTTTTTCCTTTGATGCTACCATTACCAAAATGAGATATATTGATACACTTACTATTTCCAGTGCAAATAGTTTGATTAGCTTTTTATCTCTATTGCCAAGTTTAAGATTTTCAAGATTTTTATTTATATGATTTGTTGCTCCTGAGTCTGGATACTGACTTTCGTCATGAATATGATCCAGCCTTGCATCTTCATTTTGATTTCTAGATGCTTTGGTAAGTGCATTAGAGTCAGTCTGAACTTGTGCTAAGTTAGCACTCGGATTTGATCCTCTTTGATTGTTGTTGTTTTGATTTGATGCATAATTTAGGTTGAATTTATAGTAGAATTTTGGTGCAATATGATCAATCTTCTCATATATTTGAGATTTCGATCTATTGTTATAGTTCCGTCTACCTCTTCCTATGCCTCAGTCTGATGAACCACCTCTTTGAAAGGTTTTATCAAACTTGTTATTTTTTCTCTAATTTATGTTTTTATTGTAAATTGTTGCATAGTTAATACTAAACTCACTTTCATGGGCTTTTTTCCTTCAATTTGGTTTCACGAGATAGAAGAATTGAATGTATTTCACCCATTGATGAGAATTCCTTTTGTGATGATATGATGGCTTTTACAGCTTCATATTCATCGCTCAGGCCATTCAGAACAACAAACACTTGTTCAGATTCAAGTAATTTGTGTCCAGTAATTTCAAGCATACCATATATAGATTTAATCTTAATTAAGTACTATCTTATTGTAATATTATCTTTTCTAATTTTCGAAAGTTTCCTTTTATAAAACATCACCTAGGCACTAGATTGACTATTTAAACTTTCTCAACTGTTTTCCATATGTCAATTGCAGGCTTGCATTCAATGACTTATTGTAAAATACTTGGCTAATAAAAGATAACAACCATGTACTAATCAATCTATCTTGCATGTGGAATTTGTTATACTAACCATTGTTGATAACTCTGTTTTCTTGGTCTACAATAAACTTTGGTGGTACAACAATTGTTCCCATAACAAATCCTTTAAGACCATACCCTTGTATGGCTTCCTGCAGCTTGCAACAATGAGATTCACTGACATGTAGCTCCAAATTTCTTATTGTAAATTATATTTCCCTCCCCCCCAATAGCAAATAGATTTAGGAAGATGGACAGCCTAGATTACTTGTTAATGCATTAGCTCTCATTCACCTTCCTTACAACCATTATTTAGGGAGGGATTTTTGTTTTAATTTCATAGAGTGTCCATGACTTTCACTGTCTCAGGAAGAAGTAGGAGTGTGATGACCCTAAACCCCCGCTTCACGGTGGCAAGGATAATTTTTGGAATATAACACATAAAACAATAACAGCAGAACAACAATATATCATTACACCAAATAATGTACAACAAAATACACTGGATAAATATAATTATCAGAGTTACACAGTATATCAGGATCACACTTAGTACAAAATATAGTTTCAGCTTTATATAAAATGTCTGCAGCGGAATCAAACATAATATACGTAATAAAGGCTGAACAGCAAAATAGATATGACAGGATCTGTCTTCAGCTCCATAGCTATCCAGAAAGAGCCTGCCAAAACCTGAATACAAGGATGCCCGTGTAGAAATAGGGGCACCTGAGTTTGCAAAGTGAAACAAACTATGATTCATTCATGGGACTGGTATGAGAAATCTACTTAACTTATTTTATAATAAGGCCAATTACTGGACCACGCCGCTAACGTGGAACGGGTTGACTCCATTGGATTGCTAGTGCTTAAAACAAGTAAATCATTTAAACATCGCAATGCTTTTTACAAAAATGAAGCCATTATAAGACTCAGGTCCCATCATACAACGCAAGTCGGAGGATAGAGTTTTACCTTATAATGGCCAAAATATTCTCGATACGTATAAAACAAAAGCATTTGATATTATTACTAGTGTTTATATGTTTCAAAAACAATTTCAATTATAAGTATCAATCATAGATGGCATCAGTGCCCCATACCACTTTGTCGCCATGTATAGGTTTACAATCAAAACCGTTCAATGTCATATTGGAAATTGGACTTCCGTCATAAACCAAGGCAAGGGATCATCCTTACCGCTTCGAGACGATCGTGTCTCAGGCAAGTACTTAGTCAAGCCTTTGGATCATTAGGGCCAATCCACACGGAGTGGATTAAAATGCCTGAATACTGCGTTCCCCTGCCCTATAGGGCGTCAAACTGGTCTGTATATCTACCAAACCATCCATCGGCTCTGTAGAGACCGAAATAATCGAGGCACCTCGCTTTCCATCATCCACATAAGTAAAACATCAGGGCGTGCAAAAACCCTGGCACCACTCCCAGCTAGAAGGAAACGCATGTCCTCTCTGAGGTCCTCTCCCATTTCTGGTTCATACCGGGGTGTGAGGCTCGCGAATTAATGCTATACACAAAGCTATGCTATATTAAAGCCATGCTTTGATCATCAACCACAAGGCTCTGCTTTTCAACAAAAGCCTTGATCACTGCATCTCTACACGCCACATTGTCAATCTAGAACGTCAGACGTACATCCATTTACAAGTCCATTCTGGGTCTAAACGAAACCAACGGCGCCTTATTCCTCGTCCCATATGTCCAATCCAGGAGAAAGGCCCTCGCACATCCGAACAATCAACAAGTACGTCCAGACAACCACCACTGTAATCCCTTCAGGGCAACAACTCCCATCAAAGGCATCAGTAGTCATCCAATCGATGTGAAGATCATCGGTCTTGCACCATCTTCATATCTTCAACATCTCATCGTCGGTCAATTATTTGAAATGAGAATTAACTTGGCCTTTACAAATAATTCACGTATAAATAGAATTTAAATAAATTCTTTCTATGGTTAAATTATTTGACATTCATAATTCAGTTCATTAATGTAATTTTCATGTCAAACACATTCAACCATCAAATATCCAATAAACCAAGTGAAATCGATTTATTTCCATTTCATATCGTTTATAATATTTTTAAACGATTTATCGCTATTTTTATTTATTTAAAAATAGCTCATTTATTTAAATGATGCTTCAGGCCATAGCGCGGCCGTGGCGATGTTTTTCTTCAGATTTGACTTACACATATCTGAAAATCAAACCATTGGATCTTTACCAATTTTATATCATTGGAAAGATCTTTCCAAAGCAAACCCAACGTTTCCTATTTTGGGAAAATCCGATGGTCGGATCTCCTAGTATAATCATTCAAAGTTATGATTTCAAAACGCGAACTGTAGTGTCATTATTCGTTTTATTTTAATTTATATTTATATATATAAATTTAATTCATTCTAGAGCTGTTTTTATTCATATTTGAATTAAACATTTCACAAAATCTAACCATTGGATCTTTACAAATTTTATATCATTGGAAAGATCTTCTCAAAGCGGACCCAACGGTTCCAGTTTTAGGAAAATATGATGGTCAGATCTCCCAGTATAATCGTTTAAAGTTACGATTTCAAAACGCGAACTGCAGCGTCGTTATTCGTTTTATTTTAATTTATATATATATATATAAATATAAATCATTCTTCGATTTCCAAACCATTTTCACTTCATATACGGGTTAAAAATTAATATTTTTAACTCACACATATTTGTTTCAACACATGAATATTTTTAGCGACTTATCCATACAATAAAAATGTTAATTTTATTATTCAAACCATTTATTCAACCTATGAATATTTTTAACACTTCATATACTTGATAAAAATAATGTTTTTATCGTTCAAGGAATTTATTCAATGCGTGAATATTTTTAACACTTCGTATATATGATAAAAATGTGATTTTTATCGTTCAAAGAATTTATTCAACATATGAATATTTTATATACTTCATACACATGATAAAAATGTGATTTTTATCATTCCAATATTTTTCTAAACATATGAATATTTTATATACTTCATATACATGATAAAAATGTGATTTTTATCGTTCCAATATTTTTCTCAACATATGAATATTTTATATACTACATATACATGATAAAAATGTGATTTTTATCATCTAAACAATTTATTTCAATCATGAATAAATTATTTACACATGAATATATTTCAACATATGAATATAATTCAAACACATGAATATTTCAGAAAATTTCGGCAACATAAAGGTAGGTGGTTTAAAACCGGCACTGTCCCGAGTACGGCTCTTCGCACTACCTTAGGACTTGCGGCGTTCCCAAAGGGGCTTATTCCTATGATCTAAATATTTCGATCACTTTCATGTCACAATGAATATTTTTCCACCAACAATTCTAATTTTGTTTCATTTCAACAACCATATCAACCATTCGTATTTATCAACCAAATTTCACGTCAACCAAAATCAAGTCATCCATGGTTTGTGGACGACGAGTGTCGGGAGTTTCTAAACTCCGTCTACATTATAAAATATTTTATTTCTAAATTAAAATGAATTTAGAAATCTCACTTTGCTTTTCGCTTTGCCAAAAATTGTAGCAAGCTTTAAAAATTCTCTGGTCTCTTCTAGAATGTAGAAGACGTCGTCACGGTCCCTGTGTCTCTTGTTTCACTAGATTCCGACCACAAACGAAAAACATATGATTATTATTTGAAAATCAAACTTTATAGCGCTTTTAAAGCATTATAATTGTTTTAAAATATACACAGTCTTACCTTTCACTTCAATTCAAAACTAGATTTTGAATTATTTCTCAAACCGCTGCACTAGGTCGAGATAAGGTTATACAACGACGTAGGTGGAAAGAGCTTTCCGACGCTAGTGGCTTTACTCAGTTCAACGGCGTCTACTGTGCTCGGCGGCAGGTTGAACGCCTGGAGTTTGGAGCGCCGGATCTCACAAAATACTAAACGAAAGAGGGTGTACTTTAGATGGATTTGAAGAGGAGAGGAATCTCTACAAAATCCTTAATAGGGCCATTCGATTTCGTCGAGCATTTGAGGAGAAATCGAGGAGAGAAGAAGGGAGAGGGTTCCTCCGTTCGCGATGAAGAAGAGTCGGGTTTACCCGAAGTGGCTGAGTCAACGCTGATTGGATAATATATATATATATAATTTTATTTTAATTCCTTTAATTTCCAAATATACCCCTTCATCAATATGAACTCCAAATCAAACCCAACGACTGTCACCCCTAGCTAAATACCCTCATTCCAGACACAATGGAATATGTTTCGTTAGCCCATTTGACTATTTCAGTCAGTTATTCTTCAAATTAAAATATAAAACATTCAATTTTAGATTTGAACGTACATTTTAATTTGTCGGGGCCACATACTGATTTGAAAAACTCCAAAAAAATAAATCTGGCTATGTTGGGATGGTACGGTCCCAACAAAATTAATTTCATAGAATTTGGAGACCGTTTGAAAAATGGACTTTTTCTGGTCGATCCAATTCAAACCGAAACTAACAAATGTGTTTTCCTATGCCACACTCACATATTAATTCCAAAAATTATGGAATTTGAAACCTAGCAATAATTTGACGTTCCGGATCCAACCAAAGTGATTTTGTCGAATACGGAGGTCGTTTGCAAAATGTTTATTTTTACGGGCTATATTTATTCCATAGCGACCATTTTGAATATTCAACTGGCCATAACTTTTGATTCCCGCTATGAAATTTCAATTTTTCAAATTATTTTTAAACAGATTTAAATATTTTTTGTTTCACTAAAATCCGGTTTATTTTTAATCCTGTACATTCAGTCAAAGTTCAAAGTTGAATTCTCAAACTACCGCGCTATTTCTAACTCCTTTTAAAATTAAAATAAATATTTATATTACAACTTCAATTCAAATAAATATATACGTTATAATTACATTCAAAATAAATTTCTTGTTGTTATTATTTAAAATAATTCATTTTAAATATTCAAAATTCATTAAAATTGCCAAAATAAAAATTTTAAATTGGTTCAGATTTTCGAGGTTGTTACAATCTCCCCCACTTAAAATCTTTTCGGGCTCGAAAAGGGACGGAGCTGAAAGTTGTTTAACCATCCAACTCAACTTTCATTTTGGCTTTCCTTCTTCAACTTTTCAGTTTCTAAGAATTTTCTAATTCTTCAAAAATTTGGCTAACACCCTCAATTTTCGAAAAAATTCGTCATAACCTCCTTTGTATGGGGAGGGGTTTGGAAATTTATTTGGTTGTATTAGGCACCCAATAAATCCTAAAAAGCATACACATATTTATAGTGATATAACTTTGTGTCCACAGGGGAGTGTGTATAGATCATAACTCCAGAGAATAGATTATCGTCACCCTTTAAATAGTTTTTATGCCTTAATGACAAGAGAGACGTGATTATTGTCAACTACAGACCCGTGTGGGTTTTTTTATTAATCTGGCAATTTACCATTACATTATACACAGTGTATACCAGTCTTCGGTTCAACCTGAAATATAGTCATCGCCATACAAGCCTCTCGCTCGTATGGCAAATCTTCAACCACGTCACACAAGCTCCAAGTGCTTATGTGGTATATGATAGAGTATGCTATCTACCCGCAGTATGCCATGTAGTGTAGTTCAAAATTAATTGTTACTATCCTTTGCCGACGTTTATAATCTCATACAGAACAACCAGCACTCCGCATCCAATGGCATTCATGGTAGTTTGTATAATAAATAAAATTGCGCACCCAACTCATTAAGGTTTACCTATTTGTCGAGCACGCAAATAATTTCTTTACTCAACAGCAAATCCGTTTACCTGTTCAAACATATATAATGTACATGCATGCATTTCAATCTATTTTCAAATCAGTTCGATATTTGATTCAATTTGCATAAATTTACCCTTCATTCTCTTATTGATTAGATGAATTATCATTCCAATATTTTGATTAGTCAAATTCATAATCACACAACACAAACAACAATCAATTTGTTGATTAACTTTTCAAAAATAATAATAATAAATTTATATACTCTTTTAAAATCATATTTGCTAAGATCAGACTATATATTTTAAAAAAATTACATCCATGAAAAGGAAACAACAACAAAGTAGAAAACAATAGTAAAGTAGAAAACAAAACAAAAATGCAAAATACTGTAAATGTACCATGCAGCAGAGTTAATCAGAGATATCCACTCTGCAATTGGGATAAGCTTGCTTAATGCTCTCCTCAGTTTCCCAAGTACAATCTCGCGGATCTCTACTCCGTTGCACTTTGACTAAGTGAACCTTCTTATTCCTTAGCTCTTTAGTTTCTTTTCCAATAATCTTTATCGTCTCTCTCCTTACTGCCAATTCTGGAGTAATTTCCAAATCTTGTTGCGCAGCTTCTTCCACGACCAAGTCTAGATCATGCACATGCTTTCGAAGTTGAGATACGTGAAATACATCATGTACACTAGGCAACCAATCAGGTAATTGAACCCTATAAGAAGGAGTTCTAATCCGTTCAGGTATAGGAAATGGACCAATAAATCTGGACGGCAACTTCCCTGTTTTGCCTAATCGGACTACTCCTCTCATCGGAGAAACCCTCAGATACACATAGTCACCAACAAAAAAAAGCCAAATCTCTTCTTCTCGAATCTACATAGCTCTTATATCGGCTTTGAGCTATTTGCAATCGTTTCTTAATGAAATCGACTTTATCTGCAGCTTCACAAATCATGTCGGGATCCAATACAAGCCTATTGCCAGGTTCTATCCAACATGCGGGAGATCTGCACGGTCTATCATACAACGCTTCGAATGATGACATTTGCAAGCTCGCTTGATAGCTGCTGTTGTATGAGAACTCATCCAAATTCAAGTGGTCTTCCCATGATCCGCCAAAGTCAATAATACAAGCTCGCAATAAATCTTCTAGTATACGGTTCACCCTCTTAGTTTGGCTATCTATTTGAGGATGATACACGGTGCTCAGATTCAATTTTGTCCCCAATTCTGCTTAGAATGCTTCCTAGAATTTACTAGCAAAAATCGGGTCTCTATCACTGACTATGCTGATGGGGGCTCCAAGCAGTTTAACAATTTCTTTGAAATAAATCTACGCCAGACTCTGAGCGGTTCTATTTGATCTGACAGGTATAAAATGGGCAGTCTTCATGAAACGATCTACGATCACCCATATACTGTCATTCCCACTCTTGTTTTTGGGAAAGCCATCTATGAAATCCATAGAAATTTGTTCCCACTTCCAATTTGGAATTTCAAATAGTTGCAATAATCCGACGAGTTTTTATTGATCGCTTTTGACTTGTTGGCAAGTAGAACACTTGCTAACATATATTGAAATATCCTTTTTCATCGTGTTCCACCAGAATGCTCGCTTGAGATCATTATACATTTTACTAACCCCTGGATGGTTACTCAGCTTGGACTTGTGACATTCGTCTAACACTTCTCTTTTGAGTTCGGGGATGTCGGGAACACAAATTCTTCCTTTCAACCTCAGAACTCCCGTGCTACCTACTTGGAAACTGGAGACTTTGCCCTTTTGAATTCTTTTGATCATCTCTTTAACAAAATTATCGTCTTTCTGAAGAATGGATATTTTATCAATCAATGAAAGAGTAATGATAAGATTGGCGATAATGACATCCTTTCTGCTGAGCGCATCAGCCACAACATTGGCTTTCCATGGAGTATACAAAATATCAAGATCATATGCTGCGAGAAATTCTAGCCAATGCTACTGCCTCAGATTCAGATCTTTCTAGGTGAATAAATACTTCAATGATTGATGATCGGTATACAGTTCGAACTTCTCACCCAATAGATAATGTCTCTAGATTTTCAGAGCAAACAAGTGGCTAACAACTCAAGATAATGAGTAGCATACCTCTTTTCATGTGGCTTCAACTGACGGCTAGCATAAGCGACTACTTGGCCTCTTTGTATTAATACCACACCAAGACCTCCAATAGAAGCTTTCGTCCAGACCAACAAATCCTAATTGCCATCGATAATTGTTGATACTAGAGCAGTAGTCAATCTTAATTTCAGCTCTTGGAAAGCTGCCTCACATTCTGGAGTCCACTTAAACCTTGAATGTTTCTTAGTAAGCTGCGTCATTAGACCAGATAACTTCGAAAAATCTTTAACGAATTTCCGGTAATAACTAGCCAATCCTAGAAAACTTCGGACTTCTGTGGGTGTACTAGGCTATTTCCAATCCTGAATAGTTGTAATCTTGCTTGGGTCAACTGAAATTCTTTCCTTTGATACAACATGACCAAGGAATTTCACCTCTTCTTGCCAGAATATACATTTGGAAAATATAGCCTTTTTTGTGAGAATTTCAACACTTGTTCCAATTGTTTTGCATGCTCGTTCTCTGACTTAGAGAAGATCAATATGTCATCGATGAATACTAGTACGAATTTATTCAATACTTCTCATAATACTATGTTCATTAGATCAACGAAATATGCTAGAGCGTTACATAAGCCGAACGACATTACTAACCACTTGTAGAATAAGTCTGGACCTCTGAATGCTGTTAAAGGAACACATTCCTCGGTAATACGAAGTTGACGGAAACTTGTAGCTAGGTCTATTCATGAAAATACTTACGCGCCATTCAATCGATCCAACAAATCATCAATTCGCTGCAATGGATATTTATTCTTTAACGTCTGCTTATTCAAGTCATGATAATCCACACATAGTTTGAGAGTACCATCTGACTATGGGACAAACACCACTGCTGCTCCCCAATTAGAGAAACTAGGTCTGATCAGACCCTTCCATACAAGTTGTCGAGTTTGATTGTCTAATTCTTCTTTTTTCCTTCAAGGTCATTCTTCGAATAGCGTACACTACTGGCCTTGCATTCGAAATTAAAGCGATTTTGAAATCAATTTCTCTACGCTGACGACAGGAATATTTTCTATGACAACCGGAATATTCTCTGTAACGACATGAATATTTTCTATTTGAGCAAGAGAAACATCAAGAGCTGACCAAAAGTCTTTCCTATCTGAATTCAGACCTTCGCATGGTATGGTTATATAGTCCCCTGATTTAATCTTTGCCTTAACGACTCTGTCAGCGCATTTAACCTCAGCTTCATATTTGGTTAACGAATCCAATCCTAAAATAAGATCAAATTCGGTAAAATTCATGACGATCGCGATGGTAGGGAACCGATAATGGGAAAAAGAGGCAGGCACTCCACAAATCCAAATAAGATTGAGGGAACCCCCAACCGGATTATGGATAGTGATGGGTTTGTTGAGCTTTTTCAATTTCAAATCCAATTTCTTAACCGTATTACTTGCAATAAAGCTACGGGACGCGCCTGTATCAAACAGTACTTTAACTGGAATATCTTTGACAGCAAGCGTGCCTTCTAAAACATATGGCCTTCCCTGATTGACTGAGGGTACAGGAACTTCTACCACTTCATTTACATGTACTATTTCAGATTTCTGTGATAGCTGGCACTCCCTTGCAACGTGACCTGCTTGGTGGCACTTATGGCATTTCCTTTCACCATGTGGGTTCTTTTGCTTCTTAGTGGGTTTAAATCCACTATTTATTCGTTTCTTTAAGGGTCCGCAATTTATCGACAAATGCCATTTTTGAGTACAGTTAGAGTAGGTGGCAGTTGTTATTGGTTCTTTCTAAGATTTAACCCTTTTCCTCTTGGCTTTGGGCTTCTTTCTGACCTCAGGCGTCATGCTTGCCTAAGGGCTATCAGTTTTAGACTTCCCCTTGCTGCTAGAACTACATTCTTCTTTGTCGTCCAAAAGACCTTGCTTATCAAGATCTTCATATTGGTAAGCCATATATATCATTTTAGAAAAAGGAAGCTTCACATGTGCAGTTACACTACTTTGGTACTTTCTTTGGAGCCCGTTAATGAACCTCAGATTCATCCTCTTTGGATTTTGAATTAGATGCGGGGTGAAATGAGAAAGTTCATTGAATTTCTTATGATATTCCGGAATGGTCATATCTCCTTGTATCATATAGTAGAATTCATCATATAGGCGATCAGATGCTTCTGGAGGAATAAATCTTTCATTAAAAATTTCTTTAAATCTATCCTATGTAATATTACCTTCTGGGTTATCCTTAATAATGGTTTCCCACCAGATTAAAGCTTCGTCTTTGAGTGCCCAGGATGTCAGTAATCTTTTCTAGTCATCCCTCAGCTTGAAACCTTCAAAATTCTCTCAGCGGAACGCATCCAAGCCTGAGTTTGAATAATGGATTCATTGCCCCGAATGGTAATCTACCCAGATTTCGATATTTCTTTAATAGAGCTCCTATATCTGATCCTGGCTATGGGAGCACAATTGGCTCATTAGATTGTTGAACCATAGAATTACTTCTTTTACTTCTGCCACTCACTTTTCTATGTTTGCAAATAGCAGACAAAGTGTCAAGCCAACAGAAAAGATATTGTACCGCATAGGGACATATAATTGAATGTATATGTGTCTATTGGGGTGTATTTTATTCCGCTTTACTCATTCAAGGATATTACTGATCCTTTCTGTAATGAGTTATTCGTCATAGAATACTTCTGATTCTATTTCTGATGAGTTCGTTAATATGTTATATTCCGGAAGTAAGATTAACCAAAGCTCTGATACCACGTGTGATGACCCTAAACCCCCGCTCCACGGTAGCGAGGATAATCTTTGGAATATAACACATGAAACAATAACAACAGAACAGAAATATATCATTACACCAGATAATGTACAACAAAATACACTGGATAAATATAATCATCAGAGTTACACAGTATATCAGGATCACACTTAGTACAAAATACAGTTTCAGGTTTATATAAAATGTCTACAGCAGAATCAAACAAAATATACATAATAAAGGCTGAACAACAAAATAAATATGACAGGATCTGTCTTCATCTCCATAGCTATCCAGAAAGATCCTGCTAAAACCTGAATACAAGGCTGCCCGTGTAGAAATAGGGGCATCCGAGTTTGCAAAGTGAAACAAACTACGAGTCAGTCATGGGGCTGGTATGAGAAATCTAATTAACTTATTTTATAATAAGGCCAATCACAGGACCATGCCGCTAACGCGGAATAGGTTTACTCCATTGGATTGCTAGTGCATAAAACAAGTAAATCATTTAAACATCGCAATGCTTTTTACAAAAATGGAGCCATTATAAGACTCAGATCCCATCATACAATGCAACGCAAGCCGAAGGATAGAGTTTTACCTTATAATGGCCAAAATATGCTCGATACATATAAAACAAAAGCTTTTGATATTAATACTAGTGTTTATATGTTTCAAAAACAATTTCAATCATAAGTATCAATCATAGACAGCATAAGTGCCCCATACCACTATGTTGCCATGTATAGGTTTACAATCAAAACCGTTCAATGTCGTATTGGAAATTGGACTTCCATCATGAACCAAGGCAAGGGATCGTCCTTACCGCTTCGAGAAGCTCTAGCCCGTGTCTCAGGCAAGTACTCAGTCAAGCCTTTGGATCGTCAGGGCTGGTCCACACATAATGGATTAAAATGCCTGAACACTGCGTTCCCCCGCCCTATGGGGCGTCAAACTGGTCGGTATATCAGCCAAAACATCCATCAGCTCCGCAGAGACCGAAATAACCGAGGCGCCTCGCTTTCCATCATCCACCTAAGTAAAACATCATGGCGTGAAAAACCCTGACACTACACCTAGATAGAAGGAAATGCATGTCCTTCCTGAGGTCCTCTCCCGTTTCTGGTTCATACCGGGATGTGAGGCTCGAGAATTAACGCTATACATAAAAGCTATGCTATATTAAAGTCGTGCTTTGATTATCAACCACAAGGCTCTGTTTTTCAATAAAAGCCTTGATCACTTCATCTCTGCATGCCATGTTATCAATCTACAACGTCAGAAACACATACATTTATAAGTCCATTCTGGCTCTGAACGAAACCGGAGGCGCCTTATTCCTCGTCCCATATGTCCAATACAGGAGAGAGGCCCTCGCACATCCGAACAATCAACAAGTACGTCCGGACAACCACCACTATAACCCCTTCAGGGCACCAACTCCCATCAATGGCAACAGTAGTCATCCATTCGATGTAAAGATCATTGGCCTTGCACCGTCTTCATATCTTTGACTTCTCATCATCGATCAATTATTTGAAATGAGAATTAACTCGTCCTTTTCAAAAAATTCACGTATACATAGAATTTAAATAAATTCTTTCTATGGTTAAATTATTTGACATTCGTAATTCAGTTCATTAATGTAATTTTCATGTCATACACATTCAACCATCAAATATCCAATAAACCAAGTGACAGTTTATTTCCATTTCATATCGTTTATAATAATTTTAAACAATTTATCGCAATTTTTATTTATTTAAAAATAGCCCATTTATTTAAATGACGCTTCAAGCCATAGCGCGGCCATGGCTATGTTTTTCTTCAAATTTGATTTACATATGTCTAAAAATCTAACCGTTGGATCTTTAACAATTTTATATCATTGGAAAGATCTTTTCAAAGCGGACCCAACGGTTCTAGTTTTGGGAAAATCCGATGGTCGGATCTCCCGGTATAATCGTTTAAAGTTACGATTTCAAAACGCGAACTGCAGCGTCGTTATTCCTTTTATTTTAATTTATATTTTTATATATATAAATATAATTCATTCTGGCGTTGTTTTTATTCAGATTTGAATTAAACATTTCACACAATCTAACCGTTGGATCTTTACAAATTTAATATCGTTGGAAAGATCTTTTCAAAGCGGACCCAACGGTTCCAATTTTAGGAAAATCCGATGGTCGGATCTCCCAGTATAATCGTTTAAAGTTACGATTTCAAAACGCGAACTACAATGTCATTATTCATTTTATTTTAATTTATATTTATATATATATATATAAATATAATTCATTCTTCGATTTCCAGACCATTTTAACTTCATATACGGGTTAAAAATAATATTTTTAACTCACACATATTTGTTTCAACGCATGAATATTTTTAGCGACTTATCCATACAATAAAAATGTTAATTTTATTGTTCAAACCATTTATTCAACCTATGAATATTATTAACACTTCATATACTTGATAAAAATAATGTTTTTATCGTTCAAAGAATTTGTTCAACACCTGAATACTTTTAACACTTCGTATATTTGATAAAAATGTGATTTTTATCATTCAAAGAATTTATTCAACATATGAATATTTTATATACTTCATATACATGATAAAAATGTGATTTTTATCATTTCGATATTTTTCTCAATATATGAATATTTCATATACTTCATATACATGAAAAAAATGTGATTTTTATTGTTCCAATATTTATCTCAACATATGAATATTTTATATACTTCATATACATGATAAAAATTGTGTTTTTTATCGTCTAAACAATTTATTTCAATCATGAATAAATTATCGACACATGAATATATTTCAACATATGAATATAATTCAAACACATGAATTGTAACACCCCACTTTCGTTAAGGTCACTCACAAAAGGAAGGCCTTAACTTCGGTGGAACGTTATAAGTAAAAAGAACAGAAATTTACAAGACAGATATGTAAAGTAGTACTTGAAAATTTTATAACTTTATTACAGTAGAAACAGAAATAAGTTTGGTTACGTCATAATACCAAAACCCAAGTACACAAATACCCCAACAAAAACTGACAGAACTAAGTGTACCCTGAATTCTACCCAAAGCGATCGGCTCCTTAATACATAAATACCCTGTGTCGGCCCCACAGAAGGGTGTATCACTCCCTAAAGTGGCAACCTATAGACACAGACCTATTTACAAATGTCACGGCGTCTTACATCCTCAGAGCAGACCGGATCCATGCACGCACATGACCCGGTTGGAATGCACCATCAACACCCCTCGCCATTAATAGAATGAACCTCTTACAATTGGTTCGGTAAGTGTGCCCTGGACCCCTACCTAGTGTTGGGTCATAGTTTTGATACCAGAAAGGGTTACTGACCAATATGGGACCCAAACAACAGATGACACAAGTAATTGCCCCTCCTAACCTTGTGTCCCCAGTCTAACAGATTTCAGATTAACTTACTTACAGATTTCAGATGTACAAAGTTCAGATTAACTAGTTCTCAGATAAAACATATAAGTTAACAAGTTTTCAGACTAACAGATCAGATATACAGATTAACAAGTTTTCTGACTTAACAGATCAGATTACAGATTACCAGACTTACAGATTGTTTCACCTAACCTTGTATTGAGCCTACAGACTTTCAAATAGGTTTATTAGATTCATCAGTCCAGTTGTTTTAATCCTATCCACCCAACACGTTTTGGGTATCACATTTGTCTTAGATTTGCATTAATTAAGTATTAATGCACAGACCTCTCACATTAGGTTGGTAGCTTGTGGCCGCTGGATGAGCTAGGCAGTTCTGGGCAGACTTCTGCCACAAGCCAGACCTAACCTCATTTCTAAGCATCTTTATGCCTACGACCTCTCACATTAGACTGACAGTTTGTTGTTGCTGGTTAAGCCGGCTTGTTCCGGGCAGGCTTCTACCGCAAACGGAATCTAATCTCGTGTCTCAACATTCTTATTTTAGACAATGTATTCCATTACAGTTTATGCCAATATCAGGCTAATTATGCTAATTCAACAAATTAACTTCGTTACAAGTTACAACAGATTATTCAAAGTTCCTTTAACATGTTTTGCCCAATTTTATATCAAGCCTACAGATTTCATACCTAAATTACCGTATTTAGTTTTCAATAGATTTAGCTGATTAGGCAATTTAACAGATTTAATCATCCCTTAAAATTCCATTGACATACCTTGCCCAATTATAAAATTATGCCTAATTTTACATGCCCAAATTACGGTCATAATTCAATATATAACATATGCCCCAAATTTTAGTTAAATTTGCACTGTACCGAATATTCTCTAAAAACCCCAAATCATAATGCACAATATAAATTATGCCAAATTATAACCGTTGATTACCGCGTATGTCAAATATCCAAAAATCCAAATTAGGCGTATTCACATTAATAGTTATCCCTATTTTAATATAGGTCTTTCAATCCTTTTCCTTCCAAGTCATAATTCGTCATATAAAATATACCCCAAATCTAGATCTTAAGTTACAACATGTATTATGTCCTCAAAATCAGATCTTGAATTATAACATGCATTATGTCCCCCAAATTACAAGTCATATGTTGTTATACAATAATCCTCCTTCTTCCAAATCATAAACCGTCATATATAGTATGCCTAGATCTAGATCTTAAATTACAACTTATGTTGTGTTCTCAATTTAGTCACAAAAAAGTTATGTCCGATTATGCGTCATTCAATATTTTCCCCAAATTTAGCGTTCGCGTGTCAATCTCTTATGAGATTTGGCTCAGGCTCGTGGTAGCCTGGCTATAGAACAGAAAGAAGGAAGAGATACCGAATATTTACAATAAGATAGATCTACACAAAATACAACAGATCTGATAAACAGGAATAAGATAGATCTACATAGAATAAAACAGATCTGATAAACATGAATATGCATAATCTCTAATTCAGATTTATAACTATGTCAATATCATAATTAAATTTCATATCTGAAAATAACTGTACTCACAATTCGTGGTTTAAGAAAGAGAAGAACAGTTCTGGGATTTGATTTTCTGGAGTTGATTTAGCTTTCCGTTGATGTAGGCGTTGATTTGTTATCTTTTAATCCTATTCAGATTGGAAGAAGAAGAAGCACTTGTTCTAGCTTAGGTATTAGCAGAGTAGCGACGCCGTTGATTTATTTTAATATGAATTAGGGCAGAGTATAGGCGAAATGAAATTGTGTGGAGAGAAAGTGAGGTTTGGGGGTGTTTAAATAGCTTAGGAGCAACGAATCTGGTCAGAACTAGCGCCTAAGTATAGAAAACCGAATCTGTCCTCGGATCTGGAAAAGTGGGGGCAGGTCGACCGTCCTGGGCGGGAATTTTCCCGCCCAGCCCGGGTGTGTGTTTTGAATTCGAATTTTGAAATTTTGACCGAGCTGTTTAAATTTTCTAAAAACTTCTGAAGGTCATAACTTCTTCATACGGAGTCCGATTTACGCAAACTCAGACTCTATCTCAAGCAGAATTCCGAGACGAACGCAATGGTATAACCCGTTTCACTTAATTCTTCATTTAAAAATTAATTATACTTTGTTTTGTGACTTTATGTTCATAGAAAATACGGGGTGTTACGTTCTCCCCTCCTTAAAGGATTTCGTCCCCGAAATCTTCAAGTTAAGAAGAATGTGTCCTACCATCCAATCATTCATCTACTCAACCATCATCCAAAGCATCCATTGTCCTTAGAAAACTTCTAATGTTGTATGTACATATGCAAAAGCGTGTGTATATGTCTCTTATCTAGTGCAAAGATCAGGCGATCTACTGATTCAGTTGACCTCCTTAATGCAAATTATGTTAGTGCCATGTGTCCAATTATGTATGCAAGAACCTATTTGATACATATCATTTCTACATGAGTGCATAACCATTCATCCAAATGCAACATCCATGTGATAAGTCAATCATTTTGCATCCACAAAAATTGCAAAATGCACACACATCCATATGCAGTATGAGAGTGTTTTTGAGCCGATCTAGTGCCTAGTGTGTGTATATGCTTCCACGAGCAACAACTAGCAACCGCTTGCCTCCACTTGCAACCATCAAACATAACATGTCTCAAACACATGTTTACACTCATTAGTTTCTACCTAAGGTCGAAGAATCGATCGATAGGATACAGCCGAGTGATAGAAGCAAGTACAAAAGTTCTGTTCCCATTAGACATCGGTTAAGAGAATAAATCTAAGTATCAACCCCGAAGACCGAAATCAACATCAGATTGACACTCAGAGAATTACCCCCATTAAACAATGTCAAAACTGGAAATTTATTTCACGCTTCGAGTAAAAACCCCTATCCATTTCAGAAATATTCAGATACTTACAGACTACTGGTGCAGATCAGATTAAAATGATTTTTAGGAAAATAAGCATGATAAAACCCCACCATATCCCACAAAAACCAGAATGTATGCGTCACAGTCAACTTAACACTTAACACGGATACCTTCAAACCCCAACTTATTACAAACAGATGAGTCGTAACCCTCTTGGGGTTTGAGACTATAGTGGGATCAGAAACAAGACTAGTATTAAAGTGCAGAGTCTCAATTACAGAATCAAAATGCCAAAACCAAAAAGAGTTTTATCTCAATAATCGGATAAGGAAATTAATCTTTCTACAGAAATTTTCCTATCTCTACCCTATCTACCGGTTATGTAACACCCCACATCCGTTAGTGTCACTCACAAAGGGAATGCACTAAGTTCTGTGGAGCATTTAGGGTAAAAGATGCAGATAAATTACAAGACAGACAGAAATTAAATAACGGAAAATAAAACTTTGCTTTATTGATAAAATAGTTTGTACAATGATTTCTTTACAATATCAGAGTATCATCTATCTTACAAAATAAAGAAGCATAAAACAGCATTTATATTCCCCAATTTTAGCAAGACCCAGCCATAGCATCTGAAAAGAGAATCCAAGCAAAACTTCGACAGATCTTCAAGCTAGGAAAGAGTGACAGTCCAACTAAATCTGAGCTATACTATTCCCTCCTTTACTACCTGGGGGGGGGGGGGTGAACGGAAGAAAAGAAGATGAAAGGAAAACAGAGTCAGACATAAAGCCTGAGTAAGTTCAGTAACTTCTAGCATGTGAACATGGAAAAACAAAACGACATGAATTAACTGAATACAAGATAACACCATGATGATAGGGTTGGCAAGATTAGACAAGAGTAACACAAGATATACTAAGCTAAGATAAACTGGATATGCTCTAATACTTTTGCCGCTTCGCTATTTCCTTGTTATGCAGATTTCTATTATCTCTGCACCACCTAACTAGTGTCCCAACTAGTAATGATAACGTGATCCCAATCCCTGTATTTTCCATTTCCTTCAGGCATACATTTATTATTTAATCCCTAGATCTAATCCAGGGTTTTCTATCAAGTGCTATCTAGATTCAACTAAAGTTTACGCTTATCTGCTGAACGCTTCTCGGATTCAGGGTTTTTGCCACATAGTCCAACTAGGGATTATGCTACCTGTCGAACGACGGCCCCAACTCTAGGACACACAACCTAGAGTGGTATATGTTCCTATACTTTCCCACGCATGTATCGCGAATCGTTATCGCTTGTCTAGATGCACATGTCCTGTAATGTGCAGCCCGAGTCCTGTGGCAGGGCAAATCAAGGAATACAGAACTCGGTCGGGAGCTTTCAGATATCTGCCGATGCAGATTCTAAGGTCTATTTTTATTCCAGTGGCTATGGTCCCACTTGACCCCTCCCTCAACTAATGAAAGGCACTTCTTAAAAAATGAGAACTATACGCAGGCCCCTGGTGCCCCACTATCCTATGGCCACCCTCACCCATAACTAGATAGCAAGTATATGGTCTTTTGGAGTTCTCCGCCTTTCCGCTTCACGTGTCTCGATTGACTGAAGATGGATGGTAGACGACGAGTTGCTATCACAGGGCCACCGTTTTCTCGCCGAATCACACCGGTCCATCCTAGTCTTTAGGTTGCCATATATTGCAACCAAGGCATACCCCTGGTTCTTCTAACACAGACCTTAACCTCTGTGAGCCCAGGAGGATCATCTGCAGCCTCATAGAGGGATACCAAGAGTACCCTCACATCCCCTCGAAGCCTCGGGCTTCGTAACCCAATTCGTTGGAGCCTTCTCAGACGGACATTCGCTCCTTCCCGTGTTATACTAAGAATTACTACTTAGTTCTCTTTCCCGTCAATTTGGATTGGTTAAGTGTCATTAGTCAATTCAAGCTAACTTAACCCTCTTCATTTATCCTGATAAACTGGTTAAGTGTTATCAATAATTCATGTTGACTTAACCTTACCACAAACCAAGTTATATTGGTTAAGTATTTCTTATTACTTAACCCTACCCCTTCACCCTATATTGGTTAAGTGTTCCTTTTTAACTTAACCTTGCCCGTCTGTTTTAACTAACATGTTATTAATGGTTAAGTATTATCCCTTCATGTTTTAGACTTAACCCTATTCCTTTATTACAATCTGCTGGTTAAGTGTTCAAGTTTACTTAACCCTATGGTCTAGCCCAGCTAACATATCAAATTGGCTAAGTGTATTGAATTTTACTTAACCCTAACCTCTAGTCTAGTTAACATGTTAATTTGGCTAAGTGTATTAACTTTACTTAACCCCACCTTCTAGTCTAGTTAACATGTTAATTTGGGTAAGTGTTTTCTTAGTTACTTAACCCCTACAAATCTTGTCTTGTCACCCTGTTAAGTTGGTTAAGTGTCCCTATGGACTTAGCCCTCCCATTCTAGCTTAACTGTGTTAAGTTGGTTAAGTGTTCCTATGGACTTAACCCTCCCATTCTTTGTTAAGTGTCGGTATGAACCTAACCCCACCCACCGGTCTGGTTATCATGTTGAATTGGTTAAGTGTCTTAGTTAACTTAACCCTGCCATTCTTGTTCTAGCTTTAACTAAATAAATTAAAGCCGCGACCACTCACATTAGACAGATATTGTTGCGAATACTGGATGTGCCGGTTGGTTCCGGGCAGGTTTACATCGCAACTCAGTCTAATCTCGGGTTAGGCCTATTCGTGTTTTCTAAGTTCAAAGGGTTTTGATTAATTTTCAAATCAGGTTTTGAAAGTAACCATCCCGTCCGTCGGATCAGTTAGGGATAGCCAGGGAGAGTAGGAAACTTGTATTTTCCATACTCAAGCCTAGACACTATCCTCTCTGTCACCCTAGAACTTTCAGGTGTGTTATTAAAAGAGATGTCGTTAATAAACCTTTAATTTGTCTAAATTTACATTTTCTCATTTAAGACAAATTCTATAAGTAAATCATTCCTAATTTACTTATTTCCTAATCACTCTTTTAATAAATTGTCACAATTATCATTATGGTCCATTCTCCCCTCTATATCATATTTATGCCCTTTTGGTATGTAAACTATACCAAATTAAGTGTCACTAACCATGATTTTGCTAAACATGACAATTACTCCCTATTATGGCCAATTTCAAATTTATGCCAATATACTTCTTACGCCAAATTAGCTAATCCAATTCTAATTTAACATTCTGATTACAGTTCATGTCAAACTAGACTTATTATTCTAGTTCACAATTCATGTAAATGCTAGATTTACAAGTCAATACTAGATTCAAATTACATATCCTATAATTCATGTCAAATTTATCCAATTTGCATTTCTATAAACATGCCATAATACATGTTCCCAATTTATGCCAATTTCCAAGTTAAAAACTACGTTCTTAGTAATTTCATATTTTGCCCAAATCGTATTCCCACCGTTCGTATAATCGTGATTCAATCTAGATTATTGATAAATCTAGATTCGTAGAAAATATGGAATGAACCAAAGATGCTATGAAAAAGGATGGACATAATAACTGGCATAAAAAGGTTTGAATAACGACGTTGGTTCAAGAACATGGGTAAACCTAACTTAATAGGTAAATTCCCAAGGTCTAAAACCAAGAATAGACAGAATAGAGACGTAGGTTCAAGAAAATGGGTAGACCTAACTTAATAGGTAAATTCCCAAGGTCTAAAACCAAAGAAAACCAAGAACAGACAGAATAGATAATCGGGTCTAGACCCCATTTCATAGTCACCAAACTTAAGCAACACTTTCCAAGTCATGAATCATAGGTGTTTAATCACAGTTGTCCTTGTTATGTCATAGGCAACAGTTTATGTTTTCTAATCAAAGGCATATGCTTGTGTTCATAGTCTAGGAAATAATTCTCATGGTCACAATCATAGGCAATGTTCATAGTCATAGGCAATGTGTAACACCCCACGTCTGTTAAGGCCACTCACAAAGGGAATGCCTTAACTTCGGTGGAGTATTATGGGTACTGGAACAGAAATATTACAAGACATACATATATAAAACAGCGGAAAATAAAGTGGAAGTACTTCAAACCATTTATTAAATATAAATGTTTACCAGAAAAGCCCATCAACTTCCAATACCCAATTTCATAGTTAAAATATTTGTCTTGCTCAAAAACAAAGAAGCATAAAAACAAACTGCAGTATTCCCCAATAAAGCAAAGCAAGCCATCGCCAAGAGAAATCCAAGCCATACATGAAAGAGCCTTGGAGCTTGGTAAGATCCGAACTAAGCTGTATTCCCACCCTGTGAACCTGGGGGGGGGGGGGGACGGAAGAAAAAGAGGCGAAATAAAATGGGTCAGTCATAAAGACTGAGTAAGTCCTAGTGACTTTCAGCATAAAAATAGGTAAAGATAACATGGCATGAATAAACTGAAAGTAAACATAAGCATGATGACAAGGTAGGCAAGATAAACTAGGATAACAAGATAAACTAAGGTAACAAGATAAACTTCGGGCACGATGAAACAAGTATAACGTCCCATAATTCCTATCAAGTATCCCACCGCATGGTTTCTATCAAGAATAACATCGCAAGGTTTCTAAGCTTTACCATTAAAACGATATCTATTTGCTCTGCACCACCTAACTAGCATCCTCGTAAGTGTCTTACTTTGAATGATCTGTATTCCTACTAGTGTCTTGTGTAACAAGGATCCGCACCCCCTACTAGTGTCCCAACTAGTAGCCCGTGTTATATAGTAATTGCAACGTGATCCCAATCCCCGCAATTATGGTAGCCTTCAGGTGTACATCGATTTTGGGGATTCCACCTCGATCACCCCAATGGCCATGTATATATATATTCGATGCACCCTTACTACCTTAGTGATCGGCTCCCTACTTGACCTAGTTCTCGTTTGTGTCACGCGGCCCCCTACTTGTAGATACCTGTGCTGGTCCCACCATAGGGTGTATCAAGTCCCATGGTGGCAACCCTGACACAATCAAGATGCACAACTTTATACCTACTGATGCCTAGTGGCTAAATTTTCTGCGCCGAAGTGTGTGCACGCCCGCACTCCGTTAGAACCTGCACTGCTGCACCAACCACCGCTAATTTGACCTCTTATAATCAGCCCAGTAATCGTGCCCCACCCTGCCTAGCTCAGGGTTCCGTTGATACCTAATGTGGGTTACTGCTGAAATGGGTCCCCGTTACTAGGTTTTTCTAATGGTTAAGTCTGTGGGCCTCTACTCTCTGATATTACCCACCAACCCTGATGTGTACTTAACCCCGCTACTGATTCAAGCATGTGTATTTAATGGTTAAGTGTATGTGGGCCTATATTTACTAATATTACCCACCAACCCGATATGTACTTAACCCTTCTACTCGTTATGTTACCATGGTTAAGTGTTTACCTTAGTTAACTTAACCATTCTCGCTTATTATGTTTGATTGATTAAGTGTGGTATATTAACTTAACCCCGTTCGTCTATCTGGTTACATTGGTTAAGAATTTTCTTTTTAACTTAACCCCATGTGTTACTTAACCCTACTACGCATCACATCAGATTGGTTAAGTGCATGTTAACTTAACCCCATCCACTAGTCATATTATAATGGTTAAGTGTTATCAACTTATTCAAGTTAACTTAACCCACCCGCTTGTCCTGTTATGTTGGTTGAGTGTTACTACTTAACCGCAACCACTTGTCTAATTAACCCATTGTATTAGTTAAGTGTTCTCATTAACTTAACCTCACTCTCTAGTCCAGTTTAATCATGTTATAATGGTTAAACATTTGCTTAACCTTACCCACTCCCATAGTCAACTTATTAAATTGGTTAAGTGTCCAGATTAATGTAACACCCCGAATTTCAATTAACACTAATGGTTAGTAATTAAAGTATAATTAATCTCAGATGTGAGAATCAGGGGAAATGCGTTGCGTCATTGCGTTCGTCTCGGAAAAATACGCGAAATAGAGTCCGAGTTTGCGTAAAACGGGTACCGTATGAAAGAGATATGGACGAACGAAGTTAGGCAGAAAAACCCGAAACAGGCCAGAAATGCACTGGCGCACTTGTGAAGTGCGCCAGCACAAAAATGCATTGGCGCACTTGGGAAGTGCGCCCATGTCGGGACAGGAAACCTGCACAGTTTCTAGAGAGTTCTGTGGTTGGGTGCACCAGTTTGGGGTTTGGGCTTGGTCTTAGGGCTGGTTTCTGGAAGGTTCCGAAATCTAAGGTTCCTAATCTAATCTAGGGTTAATCCTATGGCCTAAAACACTTGCCTAATCTATAAATAAGACCCTAACCTAGCCCTAAATCATCATTAATCTATCCTACAACTAAACTATGGCAAAATTTTACCTCTCATGGCCTCCACTCAAAACCCTAGCCTCCATCCTCTTATAAAACTATTCTATGAAGGCTTTCATGTTCATACAAGCATCTTTGAGTTGTATGAGTGATCATTAGCTTGCATTCATCATCAAGTTGCAAGCTTTATGATCAAGGCTAGAGTTTTTGGGTGATTTTTGGCAAGGGTTTGCTTATGGGAGTTTAGAGTGAGTTTCTATCACTCTAATGATCAATTGCTAAACTAAGTAGATGAGATATGATGAGATCATATGGTTTTGTTTGTGGATTAATGGGTTTTAAGTCATATGACATGATGTTAGTTTGCTAATGTATGTGGGTTATGCAAGTTTTGTGCTTTGTGATCATATGTTAATATGCAAGTTACATGTATGATAATATGCAAGTTACTTGTATGATAATTATGCAAGTTGTATGTTTCTTCATATGCAAGTTTATGAGTTCATATGCAAGTATGTAACATGTTATGCAAGTTCATATGCAAGTTTATGAGTTCATATGTAAGTTATGTAACATGTTATGCAAGTTCATATGCAAGTTTATGAGTTCATATGCAAGTTATGTAGCATGTTATGCAAGTTCATATGCAAGTTATGTGACATATTATGCAAGTTCATATGCAAGTTATGTATTTGTTAATATGTAAGTTTATGTAACATGTTATGCAAGTTAATATGCAAGTTATGTGACATGTTATACAAGTTAATATGCAAGTTATGTGACATGTTATACAAGATTATATGCAAGTTATGTGACATATTATGCAAGTTCATATGCAAGTTATGTATTTGTTCATATGAAAGTTTATGTAACATGTTATGCAAGTTAATATGCAAGTTATGTGACATGTTATACAAGTTAATATGCAAGTTATGTGACATGTTATACAAGATTATATGCAAGTTATGTGACATGTTATGCAAGTTCATATGCAAGTTATGTGTTTGTTAATATGCAAGATGGCACCTTTGAAACATGTTCATACATATGCAAGTTGACACCTTTTATATGTGTTATGTCATGAGAACGAAATTACGTGGGAACGATGGGGTTAATTAAATGCATATGTTAATAAGATTGTGTGAAATTAATATAATTATGCATAACATAAAATAAATGAACATAGTATGGGAATTTGCCTATTAAGTTAGGTGTACCCATACTAGGTGTTGGGAATTTGCCTATTAAGTTAGGTGTACCCACACTTTGGAGTTGGGAATTTGCCTATTAAGTTAGGTGCACCCATATTCCTAAAATAAACATGATAATTAACACAAATTATGGGGGTGATTAATTAGGAGTAATTAATCGATTAAGACACGAGGTTGGACCCGTTTGTAGTGTAAGACTGCCCGGAGTTTACCGGCTTAACCAGGCATCTACAAATGACGGTCCAATGTGAGGGGTCTTAATCATAAATTAAATACGTAACAAGGGTAAATGACACGAGGTTGGACCCGTTTGTAGTGTAAGACTGCCCGGAACCTACCGGCTTAACCAGGCATCTACAAATGACGGTCCAATGTGAAGAGTCCTTTACACGGTTACGGTGTTAATCAATTAAGAAACACTTAACCAGATAAGCATGTAGTGGGGCATGGGGGTTAAGTGGGTACCTTGGGTGGTATGTGGAAATTGCTAGTGGTTGCCAATAGAAAATATGATAAAATACTTAACCAAGATGAAACATGTAATTAAACATGATTAAAGGGTTAAGTGGGAAACAATAGTGTGTGGGCCAAGCTTAGGGGGATGGCTTGTGCTGGGGGCCCATTTCAACCAGTAACCCATACGTATCTTAGTGGGCTCGACCCATGTCGAGGACGGGACACGCATACTGGGCTTGACTATAAGAGGCCAAAATGGGTTAGCGGTGGCAACGCATGACCAACGGGTTTCATATGCGTGTGTGGACCCGGGCTGGTAAATAAGACGTTGTTGCATCGTGTAGATATAAGCCGTGCACCGGTAATTTTATCAGGTTGCCACGTTGGGGAATGGTACACCCCACGGTAGGGCCAGCACGGGTATCTACGTTAGGGAGCCGATCGAATGGGGAGTAGTGTGTACACCTAGTGGATTGTAGGGCCCCGTGGCGTCTACTTAGTCACCTAGGGGTACGCGAGAACTATTAAGTTAATTTTATAAGTCCATGGGTGGGATCAACCTTTAAGTTAGGAATGACTGTTGTGGTGCAGTTTAGTAATTTACCTTTGGAAGGGTAGATGCGTCTTTATCTTTTATCTTAGTTTAGTTGACTGCTTAGTGTAGCCATTCATCCCCATTAGTTACCATATATCAGTTTATGTCTTCTCTGGTTACTTTAACAATTGTATTGTTAAAGTTATAGGACTAGCTCAGACTTATGTCTGACCCCGTTGTTTTTATCTTTTTCCCAACCCTCAGGTCCTACGGTGGATCCTAGCAGTAGTGGAGCTTGATCGGATGGCTGTTCCAGTCTTTAGGAGCTTGGATAGATGTAAAGCTCCAGTTACCTAGTTATCTTTTCTTTTGTCATGGCTATTGTATGAGAGTGGGATTATGTACTTCTTTATTTTGATGGATATTGTACTTGACTTTTATTGTGGTTTTATGATGTAACCAGACATGTTTTACTTCCGCTGTTATGAGATGATGTTTTAAATTTCAAGTACTATTTATATCTGTCTTATTGTAATTTTTCTGTTCTATATTCACTAAAATACTCCACCGATGCTATGGCATTCCCTTAGTGAGTGACCATAGCGGGAGTGGGGTGTTACACGTGGTATCAGAGCTAAGGTTACCAGAACAGATAAATTTTTTAGAAAAACTATTTTCTAAGAATATTTTTGAAAGGAGTATTTTCAAAAACATGTCTTTTAAGAGAAAAGTTTTTGAAAAAAAAAGAACATAATCCCCAATAGCCATATCTATATCTTTCGAATTCTCACTTTTTGAATCTCTTCCTCTCTCGTTTTGAGTTTCCCCTCCGTGTATAGATGATCTTTCTAAGATAGATAAGAATGGAAAACCACTTCAAGGGACTTAGACGTTAGTCAGATTAGAAGTTGGTTCAAGAAGGAGGAGGACTGGTAGGTACCTATTGGATAGACGATGAGAGGAAGGCTCAAATAGTTGTTTGGTTAATGACTGACTGCCCAAAGAAGGGGCAGAAGACGGGGTCTACCTCAGGAGGTCAGGTGCAAGCTCTTATGGCACCAGCTCAGGCAGGGGGGGGCAAGTTCAGGCTCTCTCAGTTCCACCGATTCAGCAGAGAGGTAGAACTATTTCCGTTGAAAGTCTGGTTTTTCTGTTTGATCATCCAGTTCGTACTTTGTTTGACTCTGGCGCATCGCATTCTTTTATCTCACCATCGTTAGTTGAGTCACTGCACTTAGACACCAGTCTAGTTGATGATCCCTTGGTTGTTTCAAACCCAATTGGGGGCTCCATATATCTGTCTATGATATGTTTGGGTTTGAAGATTTCTATACTTAGCGTTGAGTTTGGATGTGATGCTTTTGTATTGGGCTTCACGGGCTATGGGTTGATTTTGGGCATGGACTGGTTATCCAGTAATGGTGCCGTTCTTGATTGTGAAAGGAGAGTTGTCAGGCTTATGACCCGCTTGGGTAATACTCTCGAGATCTCTTGTAATCCCATGGAATCTGTTTTGCTAAGTTATCTTGAATCGCTCGATGCTTCGGTCGAGAGTTTGCGTTCTGTCAGAGTAGTCCGGGAATATCCGGATGTGTTTGAAGAGGTGAAGGGTTTGCCTCCGAAGCGGGGGATAGATTTCCGAATTTATTTGGTGGATAATGCCAAACCAGTGTCTTTGCCAGTGCGCCACATGGCTCCTCGTGAGAGAAGAGAACTTCATAAGCAAGTAGGGGAGTTGCTTGAGAAGGGGTTCATAAGGCGAAGTATATCGGAGTGGGGAGCTCCAGTAGTGTTTGACACGAAGGCGGATGGGTCCCTCAGACTTTGTGTGGATTATAGAGAACTTAATAAGCTCACGAAGAAGAATAGACACCCATTACCGAGGATAGATGATCTCTTTGATCAGTTGGTTGGCACCTTAGTGTTTTCGCAGATGGACTTACCTACAGGGTTTCATCAGTTGAGAGTGGCGGAGGACAGTATAGAGAAGACTGCTTTCCGGACTCCGGATGGTTTTTATGAGTGGCTTGTGATGCCATTTGGGTTGACAAACGCCCCTGCATACTTTGTTGATCTGATGAGTAGAGTGTTTAGAGAGTATCTGAATAAGTGTGTAGTGGTCTTTGTGGATGACATCTTGGTCTTTTCCAAGAGTGAAGAAGAGCATGCCTTACATCTCAGAGAAGTGTTGGAGACTCTTCGAGCACATAGTCTTAAAGCTAAATTCTTTAAATGTCATTTTTGGAGAAGAGAAGTGCGATTCTTAGGGCATGTGGTCTCTAAGGAAGGGATAGCTGTGGATCCTTCAAAGATAGTATCTATCCAGGATTGGAAAGTTCCTAGAAATGCTACCGAAGTAAGAAGTTTCTTGGGGTTGGCAGGATATTATAGGAAGTTCATCAAAGACTTCGCGAAGATATCAGCCCCATTAACCCGCTTGACGAAGAAGAATCTGGTTTTCTCATGGGACGTAGATTGTGATGATGCTTTCCGACGGTTAAAGAGAGCTTTGACCACCGCTCCAGTTTTAGTGCTTCCAGATGGGAGTAAGCCGTTTGTTGTTTATACCGATGCTTGTGGGACAGGATTAGGCGCAGTCTTGATGCAGGAGGGAAGGGTAATAGCCTATGGAGGGAGGCAATTGAAAGTGCATGAGAAGAATTACCCTACACATGATCTAGAGTTGGCCGTGATTGTTTTCGCACTTAAGTCTTGGCGCCATTATCTTCTTGGTGAGAGATTCGAGTTGTTCACTGACCATAAATCATTGAAGTACTTATTCTCTCAGAAGGATTTAAACTTAAGACAGCAAAGGTGGATGGAGTTCTTAGCATCCTATGATTTCGAGATAGCGTATACCCCTGGCAAGGGTAACGTGGTGGCAGACGCCTTGAGTAGAGAAAGGCTATCTTTGAGTCCATTGTTCGTGGAACGGCGAAGCTTGGAGTTTCTTTCTTTATTCGACTTCAGACCTTCTGTTGACTTTGTACCTGGTTTGTTAGCATCCTTGGAGGTTAGACCTATTCTTTTGGGACGGATTGGCGAGGCTCAGCGAGACGACCCACAGTTGGTTGAGTTGGTAGAGAAGCTTATAAGGGGGGAGTCGTCCAGCCATTTGGGTAGATACACCATAGATGATAGGGGATGGTTGCATAGAGACGGTAGACTTTGTGTACCGCAAGATGAGGGTTTGAAGAAGGCTATTTTGGATGATGCACATCGTTCAAGGATGACTATTCATCCCGGTGGAGACAAAATGTACCAAGACATGAAGAGAGTTTTCTTCTGGGCTGGTATGAAGAAAGATGTGGCCGAGTATGTGGCTAGATGCTTAGTGTGCCAACAAGTTAAAGCGGAGCAAAGGAAACCCGGTGGGTTGCTACACCCATTGGAAGTTCCGCAATGGAAGTGGGATAGTGTCTCGATGGATTTCATCGATGGGTTACCGAGATCAAGGAAGGGCAATACGGGAATTTGGGTTGTGGTAGACAGACTTACCAAGAGTGCCCATTTTATACCCGTGAAGAGTAAGAGGACCGCTCCATGGCTTGCTTCAGTCTATGTTAGAGAGATTGTTAGATTGCATGGCGTACCATCCAGCATTGTGAGTGATCGAGATCCTATCTTCACTAGTGAGTTTTGGAGAAGTTTGCAAGAGGCGGTAGGGACTCCGTTGTGTTTGAGCACCGCATATCATCCTCAGACGGACGGTCAGACCGAGAGGGTGAACCGTATCTTAGAAGATCTCTTGAGTCCTTGTATCTTGGATTTTGGAGGTACATGGGAAGAACATCTTCCTTTGGTGGAGTTCGCATACAATAACAGCTTTCAGTCTAGTATTGGCATGGCACCTTTCGAAGCTCTTTATGGAAGGCCTTGTCGATCTCCTACATGTTGGTGGGAATCTACGGATAAGATCTTGCTTGGGCCAGATATGGTTAGAGAGACTTCAGAGAAGATTGATTTGATTCGAAGAAGGATGAAGGCAGCGCAAGATAGACAGAAATCTTATGCGGATCGTAGAAGGATGGATCTTGAGTTTGAGGTTGGGGACATGGTTTTTGTCAAAGTATCTCCGTTGAGAAATGTTGTTCGCTTTGGGTCCGTTGGGAAGTTAGCACCGAGGTTTGTTGGGCCGTTTCCTATTAAGGAAAGGATTGGACGGATGGCATATAGGGTGGAGTTGCCCGACAGACTTAGTGGTGTTCATGATGTATTCCATGTATCACATTTGAGGAAGTGCTTACATGAGACCGCAGAGGTGGTAGAGCCGAGCTTGCTTAGAGATGTAGAGGTAGAGCGTGATGCGATGATTCGACGAGCTCCTACTCGCATCCTTGGGTCAGAAACTAGGAAGTTGAGGAACAGAGAAGTTCAGCTAGTTAAAGTACAATGGGGAGATGACGAAAGCAATGCTACTTGGGAGACGGAAGCGAAGATGCGTTCTTTGTACCCATTTCTTTTTGAGAGTATGTCTTTTAACTTCTCCTTTATCGCTTGTCTAGTACTTATCTTATCTTTAGTATATCCTCTCGCTAGTACCTATGACCTTTAGATAGGGTAAAACCTATGGTTGAAACATGTGTTTGAAACATGTTATGGTTGATGGATGCATGTGGATGCAATTGTTTGCTAGTGGTTGCTCGTGGATGCATATACACACACATTAGGCACTAGATCGGCTCAGTCACTTCATGTTGCATATCGCATAAATGGATGTGGTAGTTAGATTGATGGATGTATCATGGCTGTGTTATCATGTGGATGATGCATTTTTGTGTATGGTTGTGCACGCATATAGAAATTGTATGTGTCAATAGGGTTTCGCATACATATTGGATGCATGGCACTATCATGGTTTGCATTAAGGAGGTCGACTGAATCAGTAGACCGCCTGATTTTGCATTAGTATACGGACATATACACACACTTTCTGCATATGTTCATACATCATTAGAAGTTTCTAAGGATATTGGTTGCTTGTGGTTGATGGTTTAGTAGATGGTTGTTTGGTTGGTAGGATACGTTCTTCTTGACTTAGAGATTTCGAGGACGAAATCCTTTAAGTAGGGGAGAATGTAACACCCCGAATTTCAATTAACACTAATGGTTAGTAATTAAAGTATAATTAATCTCAGATGTGAGAATCAGGGGAAACGGGCTGCTTCATTGCGTTCGTCTCGGAAAAATACGCGAAATAGAGTCCGAGTTTGCGTAAAACGGGTACCGTATGAAAGAGATATGGACGAACGAAGTTAGGCAGAAAAACCCGAAACAGGCCAGAAATGCACTGGCGCACTTGTGAAGTGCGCCAGCACAAAATGCACTGGCGCACTTGTGAAGTGCGCCAGCACAAAAATACACTGGCGCACTTGGGAAGTGCGCCCATGTCGGGACAGGAAACCTGCACAGTTTCTAGAGAGTTCTGTGGTTGGGTGCACCAGTTTGGGGTTTGGGCTTGGTCTTAGGGCTGGTTTCTGGAAGGTTCCGAAATCTAAGGGTCCTAATCTAATCTAGGGTTAATCCTATGGCCTAAAACACTTGCCTAATCTATAAATAAGACCCTAACCTAGCCCTAAATCATCATTAATCTATCCTACAACTAAACTATGGCAAAATTTTACCTCTCATGGCCTCCACTCAAAACCCTAGCCTCCATCCTCTTATAAAACTATTCTATGAAGGCTTTCATGTTCATACAAGCATCTTTGAGTTGTATGAGTGATCATTAGCTTGCATTCATCATCAAGTTGCAAGCTTTATGTTCAAGGCTAGAGTTTTTGGGTGATTTTTGGCAAGGGTTTGCTTATGGGAGTTTAGAGTGAGTTTCTATCACTCTAATGATCAATTGCTAAACTAAGTAGATGAGATATGATGAGATCATATGGTTTTGTTTGTGGATTAATGGGTTTTAAGTCATATGACATGATGTTAGTTTGCTAATGTATGTGGGTTATGCAAGTTTTGTGCTTTGTGATCATATGTTAATATGCAAGTTACATGTATGATAATATGCAAGTTACTTGTATGATAATTATGCAAGTTGTGTGTTTCTTCATATGCAAGTTTATGAGTTCATATGCAAGTATGTAACATGTTATGCAAGTTCATATGCAAGTTTATGAGTTCATATGTAAGTTATGTAACATGTTATGCAAGTTCATATGCAAGTTTATGAGTTCATATGCAAGTTATGTAGCATGTTATGCAAGTTCATATGCAAGTTATGTGACATATTATGCAAGTTCATATGCAAGTTATGTATTTGTTAATATGTAAGTTTATGTAACATGTTATGCAAGTTAATATGCAAGTTATGTGACATGTTATACAAGTTAATATGCAAGTTATGTGACATGTTATACAAGATTATATGCAAGTTATGTGACATATTATGCAAGTTCATATGCAAGTTATGTATTTGTTAATATGAAAGTTTTTGTAACATGTTATGCAAGTTAATATGTAAGTTATGTGACATGTTATACAAGTTAATATGCAAGTTATGTGACATGTTATACAAGATTATATGCAAGTTATGTGACATGTTATGCAAGTTCATATGCAAGTTATGTGTTTGTTAATATGCAAGATGGCACCTTTGAAACATGTTCATACATATGCAAGTTGACACCTTTTATATGTGTTATGTCATGAGAACGAAATTACGTGGGAACGATGGGGTTAATTAAATGCATATGTTAATAAGATTGTGTGAAATTAATATAATTATGCATAACATAAAATAAATGAACATAGTATGGGAATTTGCCTATTAAGTTAGGTGTACCCATACTAGGTGTTGGGAATTTGCCTATTAAGTTAGGTGTACCCACACTTTGGAGTTGGGAATTTGCCTATTAAGTTAGGTGCACCCATATTCCTAAAATAAACATGATAATTAACACAAATTATGGGGGTGATTAATTAGGAGTAATTAATCGATTAAGGCACGAGGTTGGACCCGTTTGTAGTGTAAGACTGCCCGGAGTTTACCGGCTTAACCAGGCATCTACAAATGACAGTCCAATGTGAGGGGTCTTAATCATAAATTAAATACGTAACAAGGGTAAATGACACGAGGTTGGACCCGTTTGTAGTGTAAGACTGCCCGGAACCTACCGGCTTAACCAGGCATCTACAAATGACGGTCCAATGTGAAGGGTCCTTTACACGGTTATGGTGTTAATCAATTAAGAAACACTTAACCAGGTAAGCATGTAGTGGGGCATGGGGGTTAAGTGGGTACCTTGAGTGGTATGTGGAAATTGCTAGTGGTTGCCAATAGAAAATATGATAAAATACTTAACCAAGATGAAACATGTAATTAAACATGATTAAAGGGTTAAGTGGGAAACACTAGTGTGTGGGCCAAGCTTAGGGGGATGGCTTGTGCTGAGGGCCCATTTCAACCAGTAACCCATACGTATCTTAGTGGGCTCGACCCATGTCGAAGACGGGACACGCATATTGGGCTTGACTATAAGAGGCCAAAATGGGTTAGCGGTGGCAACGCATGACCAACGGGTTTCATATGCGTCTGTGGACCCGAGCTGGTAAATAAGACGTTGTTGCATCGTGTAGATATAAGCCGTGCACCGTTAATTTTATCAGGTTGCCACGTTGGGGAATGGTACACCCCACGGTGGGGCCAGCACGGGTATCTACGTTAGGGAGCCGATCGAATGGGGAGTAGTGTGTACACCTAGTGGATTGTAGGGCCCCGTGGCGTCTACTTAGTCACCTAGGGGTACGCGAGAACTATTAAGTTAATTTTATAAGTCCATGGGTGGGATCAACCTTTAAGTTAGGAATGACTGTTGTGGTGCAGTTTAGTAATTTACCTTTGGAAGGGTAGATGCGTCTTTATCTTTTATCTTAGTTTAGTTGACTGCTTAGTGTAGCCATTCATCCCCATTAGTTACCGTATATCAGTTTATGTCTTCTCTGGTTACTTTAACGATTGTATTGTTAAAGTTATAGGACTCGCTCAGACTTATGTCTGACCCCGTTGTTTTTATCTTTTTCCCAACCCTCAGGTCCTACGGTGGATCCTAGCAGTAGTGGAGCTTGATCGGATGGCTGTTCCAGTCTTTAGGAGCTTGGATAGATGTAAAGCTCCAGTTACCCAGTTATCTTTTCTTTTGTCATGGCTATTGTATGAGAGTGGGATTATGTACTTCTTTATTTTGATGGATATTGTACTTGACTTTTATTGTGGTTTTATGATGTAACCAGACATGTTTTACTTCCGCTGTTATGAGATGATGTTTTAAATTTCAAGTACTATTTATATTTGTCTTGTTGTAATTTTTCTGTTCTATATTCACTAAAATACTCCACCGATGCTATGGCATTCCCTTAGTGAGTGACCATAGCGGGAGTGGGGTGTTACAATTAACCTAATCGTATTACTTAACCCACCCATTTATATCATATTGGTTAAGTGTTCTTATTTACTTAACCCTACCCACTGGTCTAATTACCATGTTACATTGGTTAAGTATTACTATTCGTATTTCCACATGTCACCCACATGTCACCCACTTAACCCCCATGTCCCACCACATGTTTATCTGGTTAAGTATTTCTTAATTCATTAAGGCTGTAACCTTATAAAGACCTCTCACATTAGACTGACATTTATGGCAGCTGGATTTGTCGGGCGGGTCCGGGCAGTCTTACACCATAAAAGAGTCTAACCTCGTGTCTTTACAACTGTTACGCTTTTAATTTGGGCCTAGGACCTCTCACATTGGGCTGACATTTGTGACTACTGGATTCGCCGGGCGGTTCCGGGCATGGTTTACGTCACAAACGAGTCCAACCTCGTGTCCTAAGCATTGATTATCACTTATAATCTTTTACCCCAATTTGAATTTATTTCCCCTATTCAATTATCAATTAATTTCTAATTTAACGATGTCCATAATTGACTCAATTATGTCCATCAATTAATGGTATGCAAAATCATACCAATTTTACCACAATCTATCTTAGGCCATTAAAGGCAACTTATCTCAATTTATATTTATCCCTCTTTTAAGGCTATTACATACCAACTAATATATGTACCCAATTCTAGTCAGTTTACATATATACCAAGTTTCATGTTTTATTTTTCATATGTCAAGATCTAGCCAAAATTACATGTATCAAGTTTCATACCCAATAAACCCAAATCCGATGATTCATGATGTAGTTATCCCAAACTATAATCTTTTTATTTCAATACATGCCAGTTGCCCAAGTTCATAATACATGTTTATGCCAATTATAAAGTTTACAATCGCTTTCATGCTCAAATTTCCTAAGACAAATTCACTTCTTAATTCATTAGCCGTTCTCTGTAAGTGCTAGTTATTTTCAGATCTAAATATTTAATTTTAATATGGGCATGAAATAAAGTGGAATTGGATCTAAGTATGTTTATCGATTCAGATCTATTCCTGTTGCTTTTTGAATCTTTAGTTATGAGACTTGTCTACCTTTATTCTCATGACAAGTTTGTGATTTATTCAGTAGTTTCCTTGATTCGTAATGATGTTATCATCAAGTTGTAATCTTTATGCCTATCATGATGTTGTTTTCTCTCTGATCTATTTATTATGTAAATTTCTACCTTCCCCTATTTATTTTCTTTTGATGAACCTTGGTCAACTTCGGACCTTGGCCTAAAATCGCGATTCGCATACGATATGTATACGGGGGAATAATGGGATTATTGCCTATAAGAATATGATTAATAATTGGCAACATGAAATTGGATGTTATCATTTTATTTGCAAGTTTGAGGTAGATCTGTAAATTTTGGTATAATTCTGTTATGATTCAATTTGCATAAATATTATATACATGGAATTCGACACCAATTGGATCTATGTAATGTAACATGAAATTTGGTATATATAACATGTATGTAATTTGGCATGTAAAATAAAATTATGAGTTTTGGAGCCTATGTAAATTAAATCAAAAGATTGGGCTTATGTTAATTAGGCATGTGTAGACTTGGAAATTTGAGCATGAAAGCGATTGTAAACTTTATAATTGGCATAAACATGTATTATGAACTTGGGCAACTGGCATGTATTGAAATAAAAAGATTATAGTTTGGGATAACTACATCATGAATCATCGGATTTGGGTTTATTGGGTATGAAACTTGATACATGTAATTTTGGCTAGATCTTGACATATGAAAAAAAAAACATGAAACTTGGTATATATGTAAACTGACTAGAATTGGGTACATATATTAGTTGGTATGTAATAGCCTTAAAAGAGGGATAAATATAAATTGAGATAAGTTGCCTTTAATGGCCTAAGATAAATTATGGTAAAATTGGTATGATTTTGCATACCACTAATTGATGGACATAATTGAGTCAATTATGGACATCGTTAAATTAGGAATTAATTGATAATTTGAATAGGGGAAATAAATTCAAATTGGGGTAAAAGATTATAAGTGATAATCAATGCTTAGGACACGAGGTTGGACTCGTTTGTGACGTAAACCTGCCCGGAACCGCCCTGCGAATCCAGTAGTCACAAATGTCAGCCCAATGTGAGAGGTCCTAGGCCCAAATTAAAAGCGTAACAGTTGTAAATACACGAGGTTAGACTCTTTTATGGTGTAAGACTGCCCGGACCCGCCCGGCAAATCCAGCTACCATAAATGTCAGTCTAATGTGAGAGGTCTTTATAAGGTTACGGCCTTAATGAATTAAGAAATACTTAACCAGATAAACATGTGGTGGGACATGGGGGTTAAGTGGGTGACATGTGGAAATACGAATAGTAATACTTAACCAACGTAACATGGTAATTAGACCAGTGGGTAGGGTTAAGTAAATAAGAACACTTAACCAATATGATATAAATGGGTGGGTTAAGTAATATGATTAGGTTAATCTGGACACTTAACCAATTTAATAAGTTGACTATGGGAGTGGGTAAGGTTAAGCAAATGTTTAACCATTATAACATGATTAAACTGGACTAGAGAGTGAGGTTAAGTTAATGAGGACACTTAACTAATACAATGGGTTAATTAGACAAGTGGTTGCGGTTAAGTAGTAACACACAACCAACATAACAGGACAAGCGGGTGGGTTAAGTTAACTTGAATAAGTTGATAACACTTAACCATTATAATATGACTAGTGGATGGGGTTAAGTTAACATGCTCTTAACCAATCTGATGTGATGCGTAGTAGGGTTAAGTAACACATGGGGTTAAGTTAACAAGAAAATTCTTAACCAATGTAACCAGATAGACGAACGGGGTTAAGTTAATAAACCACACTTAACCAATCAAACATAATAAGCGAGAAAGGTTAAGTTAACTAAGGTAAACACTTAACCATGGTAACATAACGAGTAGAAGGGTTAAGTACATATCGGGTTGGCGGGTAATATTAGTAAATATAGGCCCATATACACTTAACCATTAAATACACATGCTTGAATCAGTAGCGGGGTTAAGTACACATCAGGGTTGGTGGGTAATATCAGAGAGTAGAGGCCCACAGACTTAACCATTAGAAAAACCTAGTAATGGGATCCATTTCAGCAGTAACCCACATTAGGTATCAACGGAATTCTGAGCTAGGCAGGGTGGGGCACGATTACTGGGCTGATTATAAGAGGTCAAATTAGCGGCGGTTGGTGCAGCAGTGCAGGTTCTAACGGAGAGCAGGCGTGCACACACTTCGGCGCAGAAAATTTAGCCACTGGGCATCAGTAGGTATAAAGCTGTGCATCTTGATTGTGTTAGGGTTGCCACCATGGGACTTGATACACCCCATAGTGGGACCAGCACAGGTATCTACAAGTAGGGGGCCGCGTGACACAAACGAGAACTAGGTCAAGTAGGGAGCCGATCGATAAGGTAGTAAGGGTGCATCGAATATATATATACATGGCCATTGGGGTGATCGAGGTGGAATCCTCAAAATCGATGTACACCTGAAGGCTACCATAATTGCGGGGATTGGGATCACATTGTAATTACTATATAACACGGGCTACTAGTTGGGACACTAGTAGGGGGTGCGGATCCTTGTTACACAGGACACTAGTTGGGACACTAGTGGGAATACGGATCATTCATAGTAAGACACTTACGAGGATGCTAGTTAGGTGGTGCAGAGCAAATAGATATCGTTTTAACGGTAAAGCTTAGAAACCTTGCGATGTTATTCTTGATAGAAACCATGCGGTGGGATACTTGATAGGAATTATGGGACGTTATACTTGTTTCATCGTGCCCGAAGTTTATCTTGTTACCTTAGTTTATCTTGTTATCTTAGTTTATCTTGCCTACCTTGTCATCATGCTTATGTTTACTTTCAGTTTATTCATGCTATGTTATCTTTACCTATTTTTATGCTGAAAGTCACTAGGACTTACTCAGTCTTTATGACTGACCCATTTTGTTTCGCCTCTTTTTCTTCCATTCCCCCTCCCCCAGGTTCACAGGGTGGGAATACAGCTTAGTTCGGATCTTACCAAGCTCCAAGGCTCTTTCATGTATGGCTTGGATTTCTCTTGGCGATGGCTTGCTTTTCTTTATTGGGGAATACTACAGTTTGTTTTTATGCTTCTTTGTTTTTGAGCAAGACAGATATTTTAACTATGAAATTGGGTATTGGAAGTTGATGGGCTTTTCTTGTAAACATTTATATTTAATAAATGGTTTGAAGTACTTCCACTTTATTTTCCACTGTTTTATATATGTCTGTCTTGTAATATTTCTGTTCCAGTACCCATAATACTCCTTCGAAGTTAAGGCATTCCCTTTATGAGTGACCTTAACAGATGTGGGGTGTTACATTTGGTATCAGAGCAGAAGGTTACCAGACTGGGCAAAAGTTTTCAAAAACCTTCTGAAACTAGTTTTCAAAATGTTTACAAAGAAGCAAATTTTCAAGAAAACTTTGTTTTGATTAAAAGGCATATTCCCCAAAGCTATATGCACTATCTTTTGATTCTCTCTTGAAATCTCTTCTCTCTCTTTTCACCATAGTTTCGTAGGCATCCGACATAGGTCGGAGGGCAAAGGAGTGCCCAACCTCCATCTGTAGCCGTTGTAGTTCCGTCTGCGTCTAATCTTATTTCAAGTTGGGTAGAGTGCCGTGCGTTGGAGGTAGCTTCGAGAGACTTGTCAACAAACTATACGAGGACGGTAAGAACAAGAAACTAGTTGTTATAGCTTAATCCACGAAGGAGGAAAAAGGTGAAAGGAAAGATACCAAAGTGAAAGAATAGTAAAACCCATGACAAGAGAGAGTATCTTTAGTGAGAAGGGACATGTAGTTAAGTATTATAGGACAAGGGCAAGGGACAAGATCGTCAAGAGGACAATTGAATGCTCTCACTACTAGCGTACCTAAGAGAGTGGTAACGTTTCTGTTAAAGGTTTAGCTTTTCTTTCTATCATCCCACTAGAACTTTGTTTTTGTACATCGCATCCTTTTAATTCTGCTTCGAAAGTTGAGTCTCTGCACCTTAGTACTAGCATGGTAGAGGATCCCATTTTTGTCTCAAATCCTGTTGGGGAATCGGCTCATTTATTTATGACTTGTTAGGATTTGAGAATGTCTATGCTAAGTGTTGAGTTTAGAAGGAATGTTCATGTTTTTGGTGAGCTATGGGTTGATTCTAGGGATGAAGTGGTTATCCGATAAGGGTGCCATTCTCGGTTTCGAAAGGAGGGTAGTTAGACTTTTGACTTGCCTCGGTAATACCCTCGAAGTCGTGTGTAACCTTTAGGGTTCTATTATGATTAGTTACCTAGAATCTCTTGATACATTAGTTGATCCGCTTGAGTAGTGTTCGCCACTAAGGCGGATGGGTCATTTCGCTTATGCATGAGTTATAGAGAGTCACCTAAGTAAGTACATTGGGCAACATGGTCGACATTTGTTTATTTTCGAGAGATAATTCATCTATGTGGAATACTTTCTAGTAAATTTTGGAGAGCTTGTGTGAAACCATGAGTACGCTGTTATGTGTAAGCCGAGTATACAAAAAGGAGAATAAGTGAAAGTGGAACGAGAGGCAATAGTGAAATGGGTTCCAACTCATATTTTGGAGACAAGAATTAAGAAGCTACGAAATTTTGAAGTTAAAGATGGTCAAAGCACAACTGAGTTAAGCTCAAGGGAATGTGGCTTAGAAGATTAAAGACTATATTCGTGCATCATATCTCTTTTTAAGGGTATATCCTTGATTCTTTTTTCCTATAGAGCTTACTTGCATGCTATCTTTCGTGTATATCCTCTCGGTCCTATTCTCAATCCAATTTCTGTTGCAAACCCCATAGGGAGTATGACTCATCTATTAGTAACACATGTTGGGGCTTGAGGGTGTTCATTGGTTGACTAAACTTTTTGGGTTTTATAGGATACGGGTTGGTCTTAGGAAGGGATTTCCTTGTGACCTAATAGGAGTCCATCATGCTTAGTTTCCTAGAATCATATATATTGGTTGGGATGAGTAATTCTTTGGGTGTCGGTCTGATGTTGATTTCGGTCTTCGGGGCTGATGCTTAGAGAGTTCTTCTCATAATCAATATATATGTGTGGCATAGGTTTCCAGTTTTGACATTGCCTAATGGGCACAAAGTTTTTACTTGCTTCTATCATTCGACTATATCTTTAGGTAGGAACAATTGGGTGTAAACATGTGTTTGAGACATGTTATGATTGATGGTTGCAAGTGGTTGCTAGTGGTTGCTCGTGGATGCATATACACGCACATTAGGCACTAGATCGGCTCAGTCACCTTTCATATTGCATATGCATGAGTGTTTACACTTGTTTGTGGATGAAATTGAATGTGTTATCATGTGAATGTTGCATATGGATGGATGTTTGTGCACACATATAGTGTTTATGTGACTAGGACTATTTGCATACATGTTGGACTCATGGCACTAAACATATTTTGCATTTAGAAGATCAATCAGGCCTGATCATTTGCACTAGAAAAGGAACATATACACACACTTCTTGCATATGTTCATACAGTATTAGAAATCTCTTAAGGACAATGAATGCCTGTGATTGATGATTGAGTAGATGGATGATGGATGGTAGGACACATTCTTCTTAACTTGAAGATTTCGGGGACAAAATCCTTTAAGGAGGGGAGAATGTAACACCCCGTATTTTTTTAATATAATTAAAAATGAAATAAAATATATGAAAATATGCTTATGATAGGTAAATAATGGTGATGCATAAGGAGAATTAATTAATACATGGAAGAGAAGAAAAATTAGTTCGATAACGGCGTATATAACGGAAAAGATAGAAAAATAAGGATAACTAATTCAAGAATCAGGAATTAGGTAAAATGGACATCACCATTGCGTTCCTCTCGAAAAAATACACGAAATAGAGTCCGAGTTTTCGAAAATCGGAGTCCGTATGACCAAGAAATGGCCAAAACAAGATTTCAGCAGACTTTCTGGCAGACTACCCGTGTCGACTGTAGTGTCGACACGAAAGTCGACCTGCCCACCCCCCCTGTGTCGACTGTAGTGTCAACTCCCCACCTGTACAGGTCGACCTGGTCGGCCTGGGGTGGCCCAGAACCCATTTTTGAGTCCCGGGACGAGTTTTGATGGTCCGGATGGGTTTTAGGGTTAATCCGATGGCTGAAATGAATTGCTACACCTATAAAATAACACCTAGACCAAACCTAATTCATAACAAATCATTCTTACACCTAAATGCTGCTGGTATCTCTCTTGAGTCATGGCCGCCATCTCCAAATTAAAGCTTAAGCGTACAAACTCAAATCAAATCAAAGATCAATGCTTCTACAACAAATTCAAGGGGATAGATCAATGACACTGTAACTTCCTAAGACAAATTCACTTCTTAATTCATTTGTCGTTCTCTGTAAGTGCTAGTTATTTTCAGATCTAAATATTTAATTTTAATATGGGCATGAAATAAAGTGGAACTGGATCTAAGTATGTTTATCGATTCAGATCTATTCCTGTTGCTTTTTGAATCTTTAGTTATGAGACTTGTCTACCTTTATTCTCATGACAAGTTTGTGATTTATTCAGCAGTTTCCTTGATTCGTAATGATGTTATCATCAAGTTGTAATCTTCATGCCTATCATGATGTTGTTTTCTCTCTGATCTATTTATTATGCAAATTTCTACCTTCCCCTATTTATTTTCTTTTGATGAACCTTGGTCAACTTCGGACCCTGGCCTAAAATCGCGATTCGCATACGATATGTATACGGGGGAATAATGGGATTATTGCCTATAAGAATATGATTAATAATTGGCAACATGAAATTGGATGTTATAATTTTATTTGCAAGTTTGTGGTAGATCTGTAAATTTTGGTATAATCCTGTTATGATAAAATTTGCATAAATATTATATACATGGAATTTGACACCAATTGGATCTATGTAATGTAACATGAAATTTGGTATATATAACATGTATGTAATTTGGCATGTAAAATAAAATTATGAGTTTTGGAGCCTATGTAAATTAAATCAAAAGATTGGGCTTATGTTAATTAGGCATGTGTAGACTCGGAAATTTGAGCATGAAAGCGATTGTAAACTTTATAATTGGCATAAACATGTATTATGAACTTGGGCAACTGGCATGTATTGAAATAAAAAGATTATAGTTTGGGATAACTACATCATGAATCATCGGATTTGGTTTTATTGGGTATGAAACTTGATACATGTAATTTTGGCTAGATCTTGACATATGAAAAAAAACATGAAACTTGGTATATATGTAAACTGACTAGAATTGGGTACATATATTAGTTGGTATGTAATAGCCTTAAAAGAGGGATAAATATAAATTGAGATAAGTTGCCTTTAATGGCCTAAGATAAATTGTGGTAAAATTGGTATGATTTTGCATACTATTAATTGATGGACATAATTGAGTCAATTATGGACATCGTTAAATTAGGAATTAATTGATAATTTGAATAGGGGAAATAAATTCAAATTGGGGTAAAAGATTATAAGTGATAATCAATGCTTAGGACACGAGGTTGGACTCGTTTGTGATGTAAACCTGCCCGAAACCGCCCGGCGAATCCAGTAGTCACAAATGTCAGCCCAATGTGAGAGGTCCTAGGCCCAAATTAAAAGCGTAACAGTTGTAAAGACACGAGGTTAGACTCTTTTATGATGTAAGACTGCCCGGACCCGCCCGGCAAATCCAGCTGCCATAAATGTCAGTCTAATGTGAGAGGTCTTTATAAGGTTACGACCTTAATGAATTAAGAAATACTTAACCAGATAAACATGTGTTGGGACATGGGGGTTAAGTGGGTGACATGTGGGTGACATGTGGAAATACGAATAGTAATACTTAACCAACGTAACATGGTAATTAGACCAGTGGGTAGGGTTAAGTATATAAGAACACTTAACCAATATGATATAAATGGGTGGGTTAAGTAATATGATTAGGTTAATCTGGACACTTAACCAATTTAATAAGTTGACTATGGGAGTGGGTAAGGTTAAGCAAATGTATAACCATTATAACATGATTAAACTGGACTAGAGAGTGAGGTTAAGTTAATGAGAACACTTAACTAATACAATGGGTTAATTAGACAAGTGGTTGCGGTTAAGTAGTAACACTCAACCAACATAACAGGACAAGCGGGTGGATTAAGTTAACTTGAATAAGTTGATAACACTTAACCATTATAATATGACTAGTGGATGGGGTTAAGTTAACATGCACTTAACCAATCTGATGTGATGCGTAGTAGGGTTAAGTAACACATGGGGTTAAGTTAACAAGAAAATTTTTAACCAATGTAACCAGATAGACGAACGGGGTTAAGTTAATATACCACACTTAATCAATCAAACATAATAAGCGAGAAAGGTTAAGTTAACTAAGGTAAACACTTAACAATGGTAACATAACGAGTAGAAGGGTTAAGTACATATCAAGTTGGTGGGTAATATTAGTAAATATAGGCCCACATACACTTAACCATTAGATACACATGCTTGAATCAGTAGCGGGGTTAAGTACACATCAGGGTTGGTGGGTAATATCAGAGACTAGAGGCCCACAGACTTAACCATTAGAAAAACCTAGTAACGGGGACCCATTTCAGCAGTAACCCACATTAGGTATCAACGGAACCCTGAGCTAGGCAGGGTGGGGCACGATTACTGGGCTGATTATAAGAGGTCAAATTAGCGGCGGTTGGTGCAGCAGTGCAGGTTCTAACGGAGTGCGGGCGTGCACACACTTCGGCGCAGAAAATTTAGCCACTGGGCATCAGTAGGTATAAAGCTGTGCATCTTGATTGTGTCAGGGTTGCCACCATGGGACTTGATACACCCCATGGTGGGACCAGCACAGGTATCTACAAGTAGGGGGCCGCGTGACACAAACGAGAACTAGGTCAAGTAGGGAGCCGATCGATAAGGTAGTAAGGGTGCATCGAATATATATATACATGGCCATTGGGGTGATCGAGGTGGAATCCTCAAAATCGATGTACACCTGAAGGCTACCATAATTGCGGGGATTGGGATCACATTGTAATTACTATATAACACGGGCTACTAGTTGGGACACTAGTAGGGGGTGCGGATCCTTGTTACACAGGACACTAGTTGGGACACTAGTGGGAATACGGATCATTCATAGTAAGACACTTACGAGGATGCTAGTTAGGTGGTGCAGAGCAAATAGATATCGTTTTAACGGTAAAGCTTAGAAACCTTGCGATGTTATTCTTGATAGAAACCATGCGGTGGGATACTTGATAGGAATTATGGGACGTTATACTTGTTTCATCGTGCCCGAAGTTTATCTTGTTACCTTAGTTTATCTTGTTATCTTAGTTTATCTTGCCTACCTTGTCATCATGCTTATGTTTACTTTCAGTTTATTCATGCTATGTTATCTTTACCTATTTTTATGCTGAAAGTCACTAGGACTTACTCAGTCTTTATGACTGACCCATTTTGTTTCGCCTCTTTTTCTTCCATTCCCCCTCCCCCAGGTTCACAGGGTGGGAATACAGCTTAGTTCGGATCTTACCAAGCTCCAAGGCTCTTTCATGTATGGCTTGGATTTCTCTTGGCGATGGCTTGCTTTGCTTTATTGGGGAATACTGCAGTTTGTTTTTATGCTTCTTTGTTTTTGAGAAAGACAGATATTTTAACTATGAAATTGGGTATTGGAAGTTGATGGGCTTTTCTTGTAAACATTTATATTTAATAAATGGTTTGAAGTACTTCCACTTTATTTTCCGCTGTTTTATATATGTATGTTTTGTAATATTTTTGTTCCAGTACCCATAATACTCCACCGAAGTTAAGGCATTCCCTTTGTGAGTGACCTTAACAAATGTGGGGTGTTACATTATGTTCATAGTCATAGGCAATGTTCATACTCAAAGAGGCATATGGTTCTAAGGTCCATAGTTTCATAGTCACGGTCTTATTTTTCCTCGAATCATGACAGTTCTTAATTAGGTCCAAAGAAATAGGCACTGATTTGAATAGAAAGAATTGGCATACTCTTTTATACCTTTAATTTCATGTCACGAAAAGAGAAACGTTCAAATCTGAGAAGTAACTGACTTACAGAGATTAGATTAGAATAGAAAGAAGGCGTTGCTATGATTCGTGCGACGTTGCTCGAAACCGTTTGAGTTAGCCTTTGATTCTTGAAACTTTAATCTTGATTCGAACCTCCTCTTGACAACTTGAGCAGCATTTCCTCGTCTTGATCTATTTTATATATTATTTATTTATATATTTTCTCAAAGGCAGCATAAGGATAGAAAAGAATTGTGAATAGAGAAGGAGACTAGGGCTGTTTATATAGTGTTAGGCGGACGAACCTAGGCAGAAAACGTGACCAAATACATCAGAACGAACCAGGTTCAGAAACCTGGAAAAAGCGGGGAGGTCGACCCCCAGGTCGACTACCCAGTCGACCTGGGTGTCCCAGGTCGACTACCCAGTCGACCTGGCTGCGTTGGGCGGGAAAATTCCCGCCCAGTCCAATCTGGGTCTGTTTTTCGAATTTGAACTCGTTTTCTGACTTGTTTTGAAATTTGAACTTCGCTGAATCTTCCGGAGGCCATATCTTCCTCATACGGACTCCGATTTACGCAAGCTCGGACTCGTTTTCATGCAGACTTCCGAGATGAACGCAATGTCGCAGCCCGTTTCCCTTGATTTTGATTTTAAAATTTAATTCTGCCTTGATTTTTGAATCTTAGTGTTACAGAATTACGGGGTGTTACATTCTCCCCCACTTAAAAGGAATTCGTCCCCGAAATCTTCAAGTTAGGAAGAATGTGTCCTACCATCCAATCACCCATCTACTCAACCATTCAATCACAGGCATTCATTGTCCTTAAAAGATTTATAATGCTTTCATGTTCATATGCATAGTGTGTATATGTCTTTTTCTAATGCAAAATCAGGCGGTCTACTGATTCAGTTGACCTCCTAAATGCGAATCCTGTCAGTGCCATGCATCCAATCATGTATGCAAGCATCCCTAGTTATGTAAATACTACATGCGTGCACAACCATTCATCCATATGCAACATCCATATGATACCATATCAAGCTCAAACTTACAAACAAATACATATCTGTAAATGCAATATGAAAGCGTCCGAACTGATCTAGTGTCTAATACGTATGCATATGCATCCATGAGCAACCATTAGCAACCACTTGCAACCATCAACCATAACATGTTTCAAATACATGTTTACATCCATTGGCTTCTACCTAAAGATCGAAGATACGACCTAGGTGATATACTTTGGAAAGAGAGAAACAATTATGCGTAAAGCTCCTAAACAAAGAAATCAAGGATGCACCCTTAAGGAAAAGGGTATGATGCTAGTATCTAGCCTTCTTAAGCTTTACTCCACTGTATCCTAACTAATTTAACTTCACGATTGTGAAGTTTCTGACCTCCATTTCCAAAATAAACAGATATCAATCACAGTACCAAGTGTATGTACTAAGATGATTAGAGGTCTCCCTCTTATCCACCATGCCATAACTATAAGGGTCGAAAGGTTACTACGTGTTTTTTTAGAGTGCCTGCCACAACTATTCATCTCTCACGCAAACCATCTTAGTCGAACTCGACATTCCTCAAGTACAAGCCCCAAAGGCCTAAACCAATATCAGACAAGCACCCAAGGAATAACTCCTACGAATTTAGACGATCTACGTGAGATGATATAAGCAAACTCGATAGCTATTCTCAAATCCCTACTAAACAAAATAAACTGGTCGGACCACCAATTGGATTTGAGACTCTAGTGGGATCTTTCTACTATACAAGTACTATGGTGCAGAGACTCAACTATGGAAGTGGATATGAACAAATGCGAAGCGCTAAAACCAAAGGAAAGAGTACGAACAGCAAAACTAGACTCTCCCAACAGAACTTTACTACCTTTCTCCTAGGTACGTTTGGTGGTGAAAGTATGTACTTGCCCTTCTGAAAATCTTGTTCCTCGTTCTTGCCCTCGTCCTTAATTATATGCCCTATCATACCCTAGTAAAGATACTTCCTCTTGTCTTAGGTTTTAAAATTTCTCCCTCCTTCGTGAGCTAAATCTACCTCCATGAATTCCTCATCCTAGGGTTATGCTCCTTAGCCAAACTCCTCATCCCCTTCTGTGTGTAACCATGTTGACAAATCTCTCGAAAGCCGCCTCCATCGTACGGGAAACCCTATAAGCTTGAAAGAAACTGGACGTCGGTGAAACAACTACGGCTATGGATGGAAGTCGGGCACTACTTCGCCCTTCGATGAGGTTACTTCCCAGAAAGCCAGGAGCCCCAGAGACTCAAGAAAGAAGGAGACAAGAATTCAAACAGAGGAAGTGAAGATAGTGCGTATGGCTTTTGGGGAATATGCCTTTAAAACAAAACTTTTTTCTTGAAAATGCTTCTTTTAAAACCGTTTTGAAAATAATTTTTCAAATCCTTTATCTGATCTGGTAACCTTCAGCTCTGATACCACGTGTAACATCCCACATCCGTTAGTGTCACTCACAAAGGGAATGCACTAAGTTCTGTGGAGCATTTAGGGTAAAAGATGCAGATAAATTACAAGACAGACAGAAATTAAACAGCGGAAAATAAAACTTTGCTTTATTGTTAAAGTAGTTTGTACAATGATTTCTTTACAATATCAGAGTATCATCTGTCTTACAAAATAAAGAAGCATAAAACAACATTTATATTCCCCAATTTTAGCAAGAGCCAGCCATAGCATCTGAAAAGAGAATCCAAGCAAAACTTCGACAGATCTTCAAGCTGGGAAAGAGTGACAGTCCAACTAAATCTGAGCTATACTATTCCCTCCTTTACTACCTGGGGGGGGATGGAAGAAAAGAAGACGAAAGGAAAACAGAGTCAGACATAAAGTCTGAGTAAGTTCAGTAACTTCTAACATGTGAACATGGAAAAACAAAATGACATGAATTAACTGAATACAAGATAACACCATGATGATAGGGTTGGCAAGATTAGACAAGAGTAACACAAGATATACTAAGCTAAGATAAACTGGATATGCTCTAATACTTTCGCCGCTTCGCTATTTCCTTGTTATGCAGATTTCTATTATCTCTGCTCCACCTAACTAGTGTCCCAACTAGTAATGATAACGTGATCCCAATCCCTGTATTTTCCATTTCCTTCAGGCATACATTTATTATTTATTCCCTAGATCTAATCTAGGGTTTTCTATCAAGTGCTATCTAGATTCAACTAAAGTTTACGCTTGTCTGCTGAACGCTTCTCGGATTCAGGGTTTTTGCCACATAGTCCAACTAGGGATTATGCTACCTGTCGAACGACGGCCCCAAGTCTAGGACACACAACCTAGAGTGGTATATGTTCCTATACTTTCCCACGCATGTATCGCGAATCGTTATCGCTTGTCTAGATGCACATGTCCTGTAATGTGCAGCTCGAGTCCTGTGGCAGGGCAAATCAAGGAATACAGAAATCGATCGGGAGTTTTCAGATATCTGCCGATGCAGATGCTAAGGTCTGTTTTTATTCCAGTGGCTATGGTCCCACTTGACCCCTCCCTCAACTAATGAAAGGAACACCTTGAAAAATGAGAACTATAGGCAGGCCCCTGGTGCCCCACTATCCTATGGCCACCCTCACCCATAAGTAGATATCAAGTATATGGTCTTTTGGAGTTCTCCTTCTTTCCGCTTCACGTATCTCGATTGACTGAAGATGGATGGTAGACGACGAGTTGCTATCACAGGGCTACCGTTTTCTCGCCGAATCACGCCGGTCCATCCTAGTCTTTAGGTTGCCATATATTTCAACCAAGGCATACCCCTGGTTCTTCTAACGCAGACCCTAACCTCTGTGAGCCCAGGAGGATCATCTGCAGCCTCACAGAGGGATACCAAGAGTACCCTCACGTCCCCTCGAAGCCTCGGGCTTCATAACCCAATTCGTTGGAGCCTTCTCAGACGGACATTCGCTCCTTTCCATGTTATACTAAGAATTACTACTTAGTTCTCTTTCCCGTCAATTTGGATTGGTTAAGTGTCATTAATCAATTCAAGCTAACTTAACCCTCTTCATTTATCCTGATAAACTAGTTAAGTGTTATCAATAATTCATGTTGACTTAACCTTACCACAAACCAAGTTATATTAGTTAAGTATTTCTTATTACTTAACCCTACCCCTTCACCCTGTATTGGTTAAGTGTTCCTTTTTAACTTAACCTTGCCCGTCTATTTTAACTAACATGTTATTAATGGTTAAGTATTATCCCTTCATGTTTTAGGCTTAACCCTATTCCTTTATTACAATCTGCTGGTTAAGTGTTCAAGTTTACTTAACCCTACGGTCTAGCCCAGCTAACATATCAAATTGGCTAAGTGTATTGAATTTTACTTAACCCCAACCTCTAGTCTAGTTAACATGTTAATTTGGCTAAGTGTATTTACTTTACTTAACCCCACCTTCTAGTCTAGTTAACATGTTAATTTGGGTAAGTGTTTTCTTAGTTACTTAACCCCTACAAATCTTGTCTTGTCACCCTGTTAAGTTGGTTAAGTGTCCCTATGGACTTAGCCCTCCCATTCTAGCTTAACTGTGTTAAGTTGGTTAAGTGTTCCTATGGACTTAACCCTCCCATTCTTTGTTAAGTGTCGGTATGAACCTAACCCCACCCACCGGTCTAGTTATCATGTTGAATTGGTTAAGTGTCTTAGTTAACTTAACCCTGCCATTCTTGTTCTAGCTTTAACTAAATAAATTAAAGCCGCGACCACTCACATTAGACAGATATTGTTGTGAATACTGGATGTGCCGGTGGGTTCCGGGCAGGTTTACATCGCAACTCAGTCTAACCTCGGGTTAGGCCTATTCGTGTTTTCTAAGTTCAAAGGGTTTTGATTAATTTTCAAATCAGGTTTTGAAAGTAACCATCCCGTCCGTCGGATCAGCTAGGGATAGCCAGGGAGAGCAGGAAACTTGTATTATCCAAACTCAAGCCTAGACACTATCCTCTCTGTCACCCTAGAACTTTCTGGTGTGTTATTAAAGGAGATGTCGTTAATAAACCTTTAATTTGTCTAAATTTACATTTTCTCATTTAAGACAAATTCTATTAGTAAATCATTCCTAATTTACTTATTTCCTAATCACTCTTTTAATAAATTGTCACAATTATCATTATGGCCCATTCTCCCCTCTATATCATATTTATGCCCTTTTGGTATGTAAACTATACCAAATTAAGTGTCACTAACCATGATTTTGCTAAACATGACAATTACTCCCTATTATGGCCAATTTCAAATTTATGCCAATATACTTCTTATGCCAAATTAGTTAATCCAATTCTGATTTAACATTCTAATTACAGTTCATGTCAAACTAGACTTATTATTCTAGTTCACAATTCATGTAAATGCTAGATTTACAAGTCAATACTAGATTCAAATTACATATCCTATAATTCATGTCAAATTTATCCAATTTGCATTTCTATAAACATGCCATAATACATGTTCCCAATTTATGCCAATTTCCAAGTTAAAAACTACGTTCTCAGTAATTTCATATTTTGTCCAAATCGTATTCCCACCGTTCGTATAATCGTCATTCAATCTAGATTATAGATAAATCTAGATTCGTAGAAAATAGGGAATGAACCAAAGATGCTATGAAAAAGGATGGACATAATAACTGGCATAAAAAGGTTTGAATAACGACGTAGGTTCAAGAACATGGGTAGACCTAACTTAATAGGTAAATTCCCAAGGTCTAAAACCAAGAATAGACAGAATAGAGACGTAGGTTCAGGAACATGGGTAGACCTAACTTAATAGGTAAATTCCCAAGGTCTAAAACCAAAGAAAACCAGGAACAAACAGAATAGATAATCGGGTTTAGACCCAATTTCATAGTCACCAAACTTAAGCAACACTTTCCTAGTCATGAATCATAGGTGTTTAATCACAGTTGTCCTTGTTATGTCATAGGCAACAGTTTATGTTTTCTAATCAAAGGCATAGGCTTGTGTTCATAGTCTAGGAAATAATTCTCATAGTCACAGTCATAGGCAATGTTCATAGTCATAGGCAATGTTCATAGTCATAGGCAATGTTCATAGTCAAAGAGGCATATGGTTCTAAGGTCCATAGTTTCATAGTCACGGTCTTATTTGTCCTCGAATCGTGACAGTTTTTAATTAGGTCCAAAGAAATAGGCACTGATTCGAATAGAAAGAATTGGCATACTCTTTTATTCCTTTAATTTCATGTCACGAAAAGAGAAACATTCAAACTGAGAAGTAACTGACTTACAGAGATTAGATTAGAATAGAAAGAAGGCGTTGCTATGATTCGTGCGACGTTGCTCGAAACCGTTTGAGTTAGCCTTTGATTCTTGAAACTTTAATCTTGATTCGAACCTCCTCTTGACAACTTGAGCAGCATTTCCTCGTCTTGATCTATTTTATATATTATTTATTTATATATTTTCTCAGAGACAACATAAGGATAGAAAAGAATTGTGAATAGAGAAGGAGACTAGGGCTGTTTATATAGTGTTAGGCGAACGAACCTAGGCAGAAAACGTGACCAAATACATCAGAACGAACCAGGTTCAGAAACCTGGAAAAAGCGGGGAGATCGACCCCCAGGTCGACTACCCAGTCAACCTGGGTGCCTTGGGCGGGAAAATCCCCGCCCAGCCCAATCTGGGTCTGTTTTTCGAATTTGAACTCGTTTTCTGACCTTTTTGAAATTTGAACTTCGTTGAATCTTCCGGAGGTCATATCTTCCTCATACGGACTCCGATTTACGCAAACTCGGACTCATTTTCATGCAGAATTCCAAGACAAACGCAATGGCGTAGCCCGTTTCCCTTGATTTTGATTTTAAAATTTAATTCTGCCTTGATTTGTGAATCTTAGTGTTACAGAATTACGGGGTGTTACAGGTTACATGAGCATTCGCCTGCCCTCCAGAAGTAGGTTCAGCCCTCTGCCCTTGCCCACGTTTATTTGGGCAGTCCCTAGTGAAGTGTCCCATTTCCCCATAGTTAAAGCAAGCGCCCTTCCTCTTTCTGCAATCCTTGTTCAGATGACTCAAGCTTCCACAAGTAAAGCACTTTTTCTCCTTCTTATCTTTAAACTTTTGATCCTTCTTTTGTGTTTCCTTTTTGGGCCACGTTTTCTTGTTCTGTGGTCCTTCGAGCTTTTCCTCTTTCTTCACACTTTTGGCTTCCTCTTCATGCATTAATGCCATGTCAACCAATTTCTCGAAGGTAGCCCCCATAGTAATGTGGGTCATAGCCAACCCATGTAGTGGCTCATTCAAACCTTTAACGAATCTCAGGGCCTTCTTCTCAGGTGTGTTCACCAAGTCTAAGCCTAATCTCGCCAACTGATTGAACTTGTTGACATACTCCTTTACTGATAAATTCCCTTGCTTCAATGATAAGAACCTCTCCATGTATAAATTCTCTACCGCTCATGAGAGGAATTTCATCTCGAACTTATGCCTGAAATCCCACCATGTCTCCACTGGACGCTCTCCATTCGTGACATCCCACCAAAACGAGGCTTCGTCCTTTATTAACCAAGCAGCCAATTGGACCTTCCTTCCGACTTCTATCTCGAAGATACCAAACAAATCTTCCACCTCCTTAAGCCAATTTCGAGCTTCAACAAACGTCTCTGATCCGTGAAAAGGTTTCCCGCCCATTGCCTGAAAGTCTTTGCATATCTTCGAAAAAGTATCAACGAGGGCAGGGGAGGAGGAGGAACGTCTGCTGGACCTGCGGCGGTGGCCCTAGCCTCCAGATACCTTCTGAACCAAGTTGGTATCGGTATGCCCTCGGGTATCTCGGGTAAACAAGACATGCAGAAAAGAAAATGAATAGATTCAAAACGGAGAATTCGAAAGACAGATACATGGCTTTTGGGCATTATGTTTTTCAAAATAAACTCTACTTTTTGAAAATACTTCCTTTTCAAAACCTTTTTTGAAAATAGTTTTCGAAAACTTTTTATCAAATCTAGTAACCTTCAGCTCTGATACCAAGTGTAACACCCCACTTCCTTTAAGGTCACTCACAAAAGGAATGCCTTTACTTTAATGGAATGTTATAAGTAAACAAAATAGAAATTTACAACACAGATATGTAAAAAAGTACTAAAAAAAATTATAACTTTATTACAACAGAAACAGAAATAAGTTTGGCTACATCATAATACCAACCAAGTACAAAAATATCAATCTTGTACAAAATCCTTCAGAATGCATAATTTTAAAGCCATAATCCTCAACAGAGAATGCCATAAATAGGTAGAATCAAGGACAAGCGATATTTCAAGCACTTCTAGCACTTCAAGCAGATGGAATCTGAATCAAGCTCCTATGTTTCCACCCTGAGAACCTGGGGGGGCGGAAGAAAAGAGGCCAAACAAACTAGGTCAGACATACGTCTGGTGAGTCCAGTGACTTTCAGCATATAAACAGATAACAGTATCATGACATGCAAATAAAACTGGATGAGAGATAACCATAACAGGAGTAGCAGGTTAACAAAAGAGGCAGAATGATATAGGTTGAACTAAGTTTCTTACTTCATTTTTCACTTCTCTACACTAATACAAGTATAACATAATTAGGTGTTGTCCTAATATCTAAACAGAAAACAGAACGATCTTTTCAGAAGCACGATGCAATTAATGGGCCTTTACCACCCTAATAGAGACAGATGTACAGAAACATAACGCTAGTAATGGGCCTTTACCACCCGAACAGAGACAGACGGTATAGAGACAGAAGAAAAAACGAAGTCAGAGACGGAAATGGAATATTCCCCACGGATACAGAATGTTAGAATTAGGTGTACGCTAGTAATAGGCCTTTACCACCCCAACAGACGGTACCACACAGAAACAGACAGGTGTTACTACCCCTAACAGAAACAGACGGTACCCCAACATAAACAGACAGAACTAAGTGTACCCTAAATTCTACCCCAAACGATCGGCTCCCTAATACATAAATACCTTGTGTCATCCCCACAGAAGGGTGTATCACTCCCTAAAGTGGCAACCTATAGACACAGACCTATTTATAGATGTCACGGCGTCTTACATCCTTAGAGCAGACCGGATCCATGCACGCACATGACCCGGTTGGAATGCACCATCAACACCCCTTGCAATTATCAGAATGAACCTCTTACAATTGGTTCAGTAAGTGTGCCCTGGACTCCTACCTAGTGTTGGGTCATAGTTTTGATACCAGAAAGGGTTACTGACTAATATGGGTCCCAAACAACAAATGACACAAGTAATTGCCCCTAATAACCTTGTGTCCCTAGACTAACAGATTTCAGATTAACTTACTTACAGATTTCAGATGTACGAAGTTCAGATTAACTAGTTCTCAGATCAGACATATAAGTTAAAAAGTTTTCAGACTAACATATCAGATTAACAAGTTTTCAGACTTAACGGATCAGATTACGGATTACTAGACTTACAGATTGTGTCACCTAACCTTGTATTGGGCTTACAGACTTTCAAATGGGTTTATTAGATTCATCAGTCCAAATATTTTAACCCTATCCACCTAACACATTTTAGGTATCACATTTATCTTAATTAAATATTAATGCATAGACTTCTCACATTAGATCGGTAGCTTGTGGCCGCTGGATGTGTCGGGCGGTTCTGGGCAGACTTCTGCCACAAGCCATACCTAACCTCATGTCTAAGCATCTTTATGACTACGACCTCTCACATTAGACTGATAGTTTGCGGTTGCTGGCTAAGCCGGTTGGTTCCAGGCAGGCTTCTACCGCAAACAGAGTCTAACCTCGTGTCTCAGCATTCTTATTTTAGCTAATGTATTCCATTACAGATTATGCCAATATCAGACTAATTATGCCAACTCAAAAAATTAACTTCGTTACAAGTTACAACAGATTATTCAAAGTTCTATTAACATGTTTTGCCCAATTTTAGATCGAGCCTACTGATTTCATCCTAAATTACCGTATTCAGTTTTCAACAGATTTAGCAGATTAGGCAATTTAACAGATTTAATCATCCCTTAAAATTCCATTGACATACCTCGCCCAATTATAAAATTATGCCTAATTTTACATGCCCAAATTACGGTCATAATTCAATATATAACATATGCCCCAAATTTTAGTTAAATTTGCACCGTACAGAATATTCTCTAAAAAAACCCCAAATCATAATGCACAATATAAATTATGCCAAATTATAACCGTTGGTTACCGCGTATGTCAAATATTCAAAAATCCGAATTAGGTGTATTCACATTAATAGTTATCCCTATTTTAATATAGGTTTTTCAATCCTTTTTCTTCCAAGTCATAATTCGTCATATAAAATATAACCCAAATTTAGATCTTAAGTTACAACATGTATTATGTCCTCAAAATCAGATCTTGAAGTATAACATGCATTATGTCCCCCTAATTACAAGTCATATGTTGTCGTACAATAATTCTCCTTCTTCCAAATCATAAACCGTCATATATAGTATGCCTAGATCTAGATCTAAAATTACAACTTATGTTGTGTTCTCAATTAATCACAAATAAGTTATGTCTGATTATGCATCATTCAATATTTTCCCCAAATTTAGCGTTCGCATGTCAATCTCTTATGAGATTTGGCTCAGGCTCGTGGTAGCCTGGCTATAGAACAGAAAGAAGGAAGAGATACAGAATATTTACAATAAGATAGATTTACACAAAATACAACAGATCTGATAAACAAGAATAAGATAGATCTACATAGAATAAAACAGATCTGATAAACATGAATATGCATAATCTCTAATTTAGATTTATAACCATGTCTATATCATAATTAAATTTCATATCTGAAAATAACTGTACTCATAATTCGTGGTTTAAGAAAGAGAAGAACGGTTCTGGGATTTGATTTTCTGGAGCTGATTTAGCTTTCCGTTGATGTAGGCATTGATTTGTTATCTTTTAATCCTATTCAGATTGGAAGAAGAAGAAGTACTTGTTCTAGCTTAGGTATCGACAGAGTAGCGACACCATTGAATTATTTTAATATGAATTAGGGCAGAGTATAGGCGAAATGAAATTGTGTGGAGAGAAAGTGAGGTTTGGGGGTGTTTAAATAGCTTAGGAGCAACGAATCTGGTCAGAACGGGCGTCTAAGTATAGAAAACTGAATCTGTCCTCGGATTTGGTAAAGGGGAGGTTGACCTGCTTCGACCCCCGAGTCGACCCCCAGGTTGACCTGGGTCCTGGGCGGGACTTTTTCTGCCCAGCCCGGGTGTGTGTTTTGAATTCGAATTTTGAAATTTTGACCGAGCTGTTTAAATTTTTTGAAAACTTCTGAAGGTCACAACTTCTTCATACGGAGTCCGATTTACGTAAACTCAGACTCTATCTCAAGTAGAATTCCGAGACGATCCGTAACCTGTTTCCCTTAATTCTTCTTTTAAAAATTAATTATACTTTGTTTTGTAACTTTACGTTCACAGAAAATACGGGGTGTTACATTCTCCCCTCCTTAAAGGATTTCGTCCCCGAAATCTTCAAGTTAAGAAGAATGTGTCCGACCTTCCAATCATTCATCTACTCAACCATCAACCGCAAGCATCTAGGGCTGTCAATGGGTCGTGTCGGGTCGGGTTCGGGTCGGGTCAAGTCGGGTTTGGGTTGATTTATAAACGGGTCGGGTCAACCCGTTTATTAAATGGGTCATATTTTCCCAACCCTAACCCGACCCGTTTATAAACGGGTTGACCCGGCCCGACCCGCGTAACCAATTTAACTAAATGGGTCGTGTCGGATCGTGTTGGGTCGGGTTTACCCGTTTGACCCATTGATAGATATTGCCTACTAATATAAGCAACAAAAGAGCCAAATCACCAACATGCGCACTGTTATATAATCACCAACATGCAACAAGTTGCAAAGTCACCAACAAACAATACATATATAAAGCATGAAATCATCATATCCAAAAATCATTTTTCATACATAAGTATATATTCCCATACTGCATAAATTAAAGACTACCAGTATGGAAGAGATACAGTTGTTATAAGTAAAATATAACTAACATACAAGAACAAATTAGTAAAATATAACACCTTACATATACGAGCATACTGATTACTGCATACATAAAAGGTTAACACTAATAGTATACATAAAGGCTAATAGTATGAAAGAGATACAACATATAATCGGGTTTGGCGAGTCAAAATCGGGTTAGCGGGTCAACCCTAAACCAACCCGTTTATAAACGGGTCAAATTCAGGTTGACCCGAAAATGACGCGCTAACTAAACGGATCGGGTTAACCTGCTAATTTCCGTGCGGGTTTCGGGTCGGGTCACGGGTCATGTAGGAAATTGACAGCCCTACAAGCATCCATTATCCTTAGAAAACTTCTAATGTTGTATATACACATGCAAAAGTGTGTGTATATATCTCTTATCTAGTGCAAAGATCAGGCAGTCTACTGATTCAGTTGACCTCCTTAATGCGAATTATGTTAGTGCCATGAGTCCAATTATGTATGCAAGAAATCCTATTTGATACATATCATTTCTACATGAGTGCGTAACCATTCATCCAAATGCAACATCCATGTGATAAGTCAATCATTTTGCATCCACAAAAATTGAAAAATGCACACATATCCATATGCAGTACGAGAGTGTTTTTGAGCCGATCTAGTTCCTAGTGTGTGTATATGCATCCACGAGCAACCACTAGCAACCACTTGCATCCACTTGCAACCATCAAACATAACATGTCTCAAACACATGTTTAACTCATTAGTTTTTACCTAAGGGTCGAAGAATCAATCGATAGGATACAGCCGAGTGATAGAAGCAAGTACAAAAGTTCTGACCCCATTAGACATCGGTTAAGAGAATAAATCCCTAAGTATCAACCCCGAAGACCGAAATCAACATCAGATTGACACTCAGAGAATTACTCCCATTAAACAATGTCAAAATTGGAAATCTATTTCACGCTTCGAGTAAAAACCCCTATCCATTTCAGAAATATTCAAATACTTACAGACTACTGGTACAGAATACTTACAGACTACTGGTACAGATCAGATTATTAAATGATTCTTAGGAAAATAAGCATGATAAAACCCTACCATATCCCATAAAAACCAGAATGTATGCGTCACAGTCAGCTTAACGCTTAACATAGATAACTTCAAACCCCAACTTATCACAAACAGATGAGTCGTAACCCTCCTGGGGTTTGAGACTATAGCGGGATCAGAAACAAAACTAGTATTAACATGCAGAGTCTCAATTGCAGAATCAAAATGCCGGAATCAAAAAGAGTTTTATCTCAATAATCGGATAAGGAAATTAATCCTTCTACAGAAATTTTCCTATCTCTAACCTATCTACCAGTTACATGAGCAATCTCCTGCCCTCCAGAAGTTGGTTCGGCCCTCTTCCCTTGCCCTTATTTCTTTGGGCAGTCCCTAGTGAAGTGTCCCATTTCTCCACAGTTGAAGCAAGCGCCCTTCCTCTTTCTGCAATCCTTGTTCAGATGACTCAAGCTTCCACAAGTAAAGCACTTTTCTCCTTCTTATCTTCAGACTTTTCATCCTTCTTTTGTGTTTCCTTTTTGGGCCACGTTTTCTTATTCTGTGGTCCTTCGGGCTTTTCCTCTTTCTTCACACTTTTGGCTTCCTCTTCATGCATTAACGCCATGTCAACCAATTTCTCGAAGGTAGCCCCCATAAGAATGTGGGTCATAGCCAACTCATGTAGCGGCTCATTCAAACCTTTAATGAATCACAGGGTCTTATTCTCAGGTGTTTTCACCAAGTCTAAGCCGAATCTCGCCAACTGATTGAACTTGTTGATGTACTCCTTTACTGATAAATTCCCTTGCTTCAATGCTAAAAACCTCTCCATGTATAAATTCTCTTCCGCTCGCGAGAGGAATTTCATCTCGAACCTATGCCTGAAATCCCTCCAAGTCTCCACCGGACGCTCTCCATTCGTGACCTCCCACCAAAACGAGGCTTCGTCCTTCATTAACCAAGCAGCCAATTGGAGCTTCCTTCCGTATTCTATCTCGAAGATACCAAACAAATCTTCCACCTCCTTAAGCCAATTTCAAGCTTCAACAAACGTCTCCGATCCGTGAAAAGGTTTCCCGCCCATTGCCCGAAAGTCTTTGCATATCTTCGAAAAAGTATCAACGTGGGGAGGGGGAGTAGGAGGAACGTCTACTGGGCCAGCGGCCCTAGCCTCCAGATACCTTCTGAACCAAGTTGGTATCGGTATGCTCTCGGGTATCTCGGGTAAACCAGACATGCAGAAAAGAAAATGAAGTGATTCAAAATGGAGAATTCAAAAGACAGATATATGGCTTATGGGGATTATGTTTTTCAAAATAAACTCTACTTTTTGAAAAGACTTCCTTTTCAAAACCTTTTTTGAAAATAGTTTTCAAAAACTTTTTATCAAATCTGGCAACCTTCAGCTCTGATACCAAGTGTAACGCCCCACTTCCTTTAAGGTCACTCACAAAAGGAATGCCTTAACTTCGGTGGAACGTTATAAGTAAACAGAACAGAAATTTATAAGACATATATGTAAAGTAGTACTTGAAAAATTTATAACTTTATTATAGCAGAAATAGAAATAAGTTTGGTTACATCATAATACCAAAACTCAAGTACACAAATATCAGTCTTGTACAAAATCCTTCAGAATGCATAATTCTAAAGCCATAATCCCCAACAGAGAATGCCATAAATAAGTAGAATCAAAGCCAAGCGATATTTCAAGCACTTCTAGCACTTCAAGCAGATGGAACCTGAATCAAGCTCCTATGTTTCCACCCTGAGATCCTGGGGGGGGGGGGACGGAAGAAAAGAGGCTGAACAAAATAGGTCAGACATATGTCTGGTTCCCAGTGACTTTCAGCATATAAACAAATAACAGTATCATGACATGCAAATAAAACTGGATGAGAGATGACCATAACATGAGTAGCAGGTTAACAAAAGAGGCAGAATGATATAGGTTAAACTAAGCTTCTAACTTGGTTTTTCACTTCTCTGCACTAATACTAGTATAACAAAATTAGGTGTTGTCCCAATATCTAAACAGGAAACAGAACGATCTTTTCGGAAACACGATGTTATTAATGGGCCTTTACCACCCTAACAGAGAGATGTACAGAAACAGAATGCTAGTAATGGGCCTTTACCACCCGAACAGAGACAGACGGTATAGAGACAGAAGAAAAAACGAAGTCAGAGATGGAAAGGAATATTCCCCACGGAAACAGAATGTTAGAATTAGGTGTACACTAGTAATGGGCCTTTACCACCCCAACAGACGGTACCACACAGAAACAGACATGTGTTACTACCCCCAACAGAAACAGACGGTACCCCAACAAAAACAGACAGAACTAAGTGTATCCTAAATTCTACCCCAAACGATCAGCTCCCTAATACATAAATACCATGTGTCGGCCCCACAGAAGGGTGTATCACTCCCTAAAGTGGCAACCTATAGACACAAACCTATTTATAGATGTCACGGCGTCTTACATCCTCAGAGCAGACTGGATCCATGCACGCACATGACCCGGTTGGAATGCACCATCAACAACCCTTGCCATTATCAGAATGAACCTCTTACAATTGGTTCAGTAAGCGTGCCCTGGACCCCTACCTAGTGTTGGGTCATAGTTTTGATACCAGAAAGGGTTACTGACTAATATGGATCCCAAACAACATACGACACAAGTAATTGCCCCTCCTAACCTTGTGTCCCCAGACTAATAGATTTCAGATTAACATACTTATAGATTTCAGATGTACGAAGATTAGATTAACCAGTTCTCAGATCCGACATATAAGTTAACAAGTTTTCAGACTAATAGATCAGATATACAAATTAGCAAGTTTTCAGATTTAACGGATCAGATTACATATTACCAGACTTAAAGATTGTTTCAACTAACCTTGTATTGGAAATGGGTTTATTAGATTCATCAGTCCAGTTGTTTTAACCCTATCCACCCAACACGTTTTAGGTATCACGTTTACCTTAGATTTGCATTAATTAAATATTAATGCACAGACCTCTCACATTAGGTCGGTAGCTTGTGGCCGCTGGATGTGCCGGGCGGTTCTGGGCAGACTTCTGCCACAAGTCAGACCTAACCTCGTGTCTAAGCATCTTTATGCCTCACATTAGACTGATAGTTTGCGGTTGCTGGCTAAGCCGGTTGGTTCCAGGCAGGCTTCTACCGCAAACGGAGTCTAACCTCGTGTCTCAGCATTCTTATTTTAGCTAATGTATTCCATTACAGATTATGCCAATATCAGACTAATTATGCCAATTCAACAAATTAACTTCGTTACAAGTTACAACAGATTATTCAAAGTTCTATTAACATGTTTTGCCCAATTTTAGATCGAGCCTACAGATTTCATACCTAAATTACCATATTCAGTTTTCAACAGATTTAGCAGATTAGGCAATTTAACAGATTTAATCATCCCTTAAAATTCCATTGACATACCGCGCCCAATTATAAAATTATGCCTAATTTTACATGCCTAAATTACGGTCATAATTCGATATATAACATATGCCCCTAATTTTAGTTAAATTTGCACCGTACAAAATATTCTCTAAAAAAACCCAAATCATAATGCACAATATAAATTATGCCAAATTATAACCGTTGATTACCGCGTATGTCAAATATCCAAAAATCCGAATTAGGTGTATTCATATTAATAGTTATCCCTATTTTAATATAGGTTTTTCAATCCTTTTTCTTCCATGTCATAATTCATCATATAAAATATACCCCAAATCAAGATCTTAAGTTACAACATGTATTATGTCCTCAAAATCAGATCTTGAGTTACAACATGCATTATGTCCCCCAAATTACAAGTCATATGTTGTCATACAATAATTCTCCTTCTTCCAAATCATAAACCATCATATATAGTATGCCTAGATCTAGATCTTAAATTACAACTTATGTTGTGTTCTCAATTTAGTCACAAATCAGTTATGTCTGATTATGGGTCATTCAATATTTTCCCCAAATTTAGCGTTCGCGTGTCAATCTCTTATGAAATTTGGCTCAGGCTCGTGGTAGCCTGGCTATAGAACAGAAAGAAGGAAGAGATACAGAATATTTACAATAAGATAGATCTACACAAAATACAACAGATCTGATAAACAAGAATAAGATAGATCTACACAGAATAAAACAGATCTGATAAACAGGAATATGCATAATCTCCAATTCAGATTTATAACCATGTCAAGATCATAATTAAATTTCATATCTGAAAATATCTGTACTCACAATTCGTGGTTTAAGAATGAGAAGAACAGTTCTGGGATCTGATTTTCTGGAGTTGATTTAGCTTTCCGTTGATGTAGGCATTGATTTGTTATCTTTTAATCCTATTCAGATTGGAAGAAGAAGAAGAAGCACTTGTCCTAGCTTCAGTTTCAGCAGTGTAGCAACGCCATTGATTTATTTTAATATGAATTAGGGTAGAGTATAAGCGAAATGAAATTATGTGGACAGAAAGTGAGGTTTGAGGATGTTTAAATAGATTAGGATCAACGAATCTCGTCAGAACGGGCGTCTAAATACAGAAAACTGAATCTGTCCTTGGATCTGGAAAAGGGAGGGAGGTCGACCCCCAGGACGACCTGGGTCCTGGGGCGGTTTTTCCGCCCAGCCCGGGTGTGTGTTTTGGATTCAAATTTTGAAATTTTGACCAAGCTGTTTAAATTTTCTGAAAACTTCTAAAGGTCATAACTTATACATATAGAGTCTGATTTACGCAAACTCGGACTCTATCTCAAGCAGAATTCCGAGACGAACGCAATGGTGTAACCCTTTCCCTTAATTCTTCTTTAAAAATTAATTATACTTTGTTTTGTAACTTTATGTTCATAGAAAATACGGGGCATTACATGAATATTTCAAAAAAAATCGGCAGCTTAACGGTAGGGGGTTTAAAACCGGCACCATCCCGAGTACGGCTCCTCGCACTACCTTAGGCCTCGCGGCTTTCCCTAAGGGGCTTATTCCTATGATCTAAATATTTCAATCACTTTCATATCATAATGAATATTTTTCTACCAACAATTCTAATTTTGTTTCATTCCAATAACCATGAACAACCATATCAACCATTCGCATTTATCAACCAAATTTCACGTCAACCAAAATCAAGTCATCCTTGGATTGTGGACGACGGGTGTTGGGAGTTTCTAAACTCCATCTACATCCTAATATATTTTATGTCTAAATTAAATTGAATTTAGAAATCTCACTTTGCTTTTTTCTTTGCCAAAAATTGTAGCAAGCTCTAAAAATTCTCCGGTCTCTTCTAGAGTGTAGAAGACGTCGTCACGATCCCTGTGTCTCTTGTTTCACATGATTCCAACCACAAACGAAAAAGATGTGATTTTATTTGAAAATCAAACTTTGGAGTGCTTTAAATCCTTATAATTGTTTTAAAATATACACACCCGTACCTTTCACTTCAATTCAAAACTAGGTTTTGAATAATTTCTCAAACCGCTGCACTAGGTCGAGATCAAGTTATGCCTAGGGGGTGGAAAGAGCTTTCCGACGCCAGTGGGTTTGCTCAGTTCGACGGCGTCTACTATGCCCGGTGGCAGGTTGAACGCCTGGAGTTTGGAGAGCCGGATCTCACAAAGTACCAATCGATAGAGGGTATACTTTAGATGGATTTGAAAAGGAGAGGAATCTCTACAAAATCCTCAACAGGGCCATTTGATTTCGTCGAGTATTTGAGGAGAAATCGAGGAGAGAAGAAGGGCGAGGGTTCTGCCGTTTGCGATGAAGAAGAGTTGGGTTTTCATGAAGTGGCTGAGTCAACGCTGATTGGATAATATATATATATATATATATTATTTTTTTATTTTAATTCCTTTAATTTCCAAATATATCCCTTCATCAATACGAACTCCAAATCAAACCCAACGACTATCACCCCCAGCTAAATACCCCCATTTCGGACACAATGGAATATGTTTCGTTAGCTCATTCGACTGTTTCAGTCAGTTATTCTTCAAATTAGAATATAAAACATTCAATTTCAGATTTGAATGTACATTTTAATTTGTCGGGGCCACATACTAATTTGAAAAATTCTAGATAAATAAATCTGGCTATATTGGGATGATACGTTCCCAACAAAATTAATTTCATCGAATTTGGAGACTGTTTGAAAAATGGACTTTTTCTGTTCGATCCAATTCAAACTGAAATTACCAAACACGTTTTCCCTTGCCACGCTCACATATTAATTCCAAAATTATGGAATTTGAAACCTAGCAATAATTTGACATTCTGGATCCAACCAAAGTGGTTTAGTCGAAAACAGAGGTCGTTTGGAAAATGTCTATTTTTACGGGCTATATTTATTCCATAGCGATCATTCTGAGTACTCAACTGGCCATAACATCTGATTCCCGCTATGAAATTTCGATTTTTCAGTTTCGTTAAGATATTTTTAAATAGATTTAAATATTTTTGGTTTCACTAAAATCCGGTTTATATTGAATCCTGTACATTTAGTCAAAGTTCAAAGTTGAATTTTCGAACTGCCGCGCTGTTTCTAACTCCTTTTAAAAGTAAAATAAATATTTATATTACAACTTCGATTCAAATAAATATATACGTTCTAATTCCATTCAAAATAAATTTCTTGTCGTTATTATTTAAAATAATTCATTTTAAATATTCAAAATTCATTAAAATTGCCAAAATAAATTTTTTAAATTGGCTCTGATTTTCGGGGTTGTTACAAGGAGGGACTAAAAGGTAGGTAAAAATAAAAATGTCACGCAATTCCTTTTCTACCATATCTCCAAATAATTCTTAACGGGCTTGGGCTTATATCTTGCCCTCCAATACCCAATTTGTTCAAGTGTTACAAAATCTAGGTGTTATAATTCCCCTTAACAACAAACACAAAACTAAAAAAGTAAACATATTTTAACAATACATACAACAACCATTGTTTTTTACTTTATAAAAACTAAACACACAAGTCTAATAATATTAAAAAGTATTTTAAACATTATTTTAAAGTAACACACACTAAAATTCACATTTACATAGAAACACTTATTTTTCGCTTTAAACATTCAACCCAACATCCTTAAGTTGTAAAATAACACAACCTCACTATTTTAACATAAATGATTTTATGTATTCATATTGAAATTATATTAACATACAATTATTTAAACCGATCAATATTTCCACTTTTATACCTTTATTCACAACATACATAACTTAAAGGCATATTTTGCAATAAAAAGTCATTACACATAGTAATTCACCAATTTTTAAATTTGTAGTATCTCCAAGGTTTTCACATAGACAAATATGAATTCCAAGCTTGACTTTAAACACAATTATTATTTTATCGTATACTTTTAATTACTTTCATTTTCTAAACACAAATTTACAATTTACTACTTATCTAGTTAAAACAAGGCATTTCATATTTAAAATATATTCTTACTTGAAATTGATTGCTAATCAGCATTTTATATTTTCAATATTCACTTTAGTTATAAAATTAAGATTTACAAGCATAGATTGGAATAAATTTCTTACTATGTTAATAGTAATTAATTTATCCCAATCGCACATAGTTCATATAAAATGAAAATTCTTTATTTACTCATCTTAATTTACTATACGAGTTAGGTTCACGAATTAACTCGTATCATTTACTTCTTGGTTTTAAAATCATAGAACATGTTAAAATCTGTTTACAAAGGGTACCCAAATACCCGGGTTGTTACAAACTCTCCTGCTTAAATAAATTTTCGTCCTCGCAATTTACTTAAGAGTATAGACACACTCCCAACCCCCCCCCCCCCCACATACACACACACATTTTTAACAACTTATCCCAAATTTCATACACATGGAAAATTTAATTCAAGTTATTAAACATAAAAAACTATAAATTTCAGTTTCTTCCTAATGTATCACTCAGGTTACAATAGAGGTCGAAATCTAGAATACCTATTGTATATAAATTTTTAATTCTCAACTCAATTTGTCTAAACAAAGGTTGAAATTGTTATAACTTATCCTTCAGAAGGCAAATCTTTAAAATACTGACTCACATTGTGTTGATTTCTAATCAATAATTGATATTGCCATGTCATAAAATTTAGTTTAAATTCTCCAAGAATGGCTAATGCTAGAATCGAATAGCCACGCCATATACCATATATTACTCACTAACTGGATTGTTGGGATTGCCTTTTATGGAGTGTATTGCAAAAATATTGCACATGTACTGAAACTCCCCACCTCCGTTAAGGTCACTCACAAAGGGAATGCCTTAACTTCGGTGGAGCATTTTTAGTACAAGATGCAGAAAAATTACAAGATAGAAAAATAAATCAGCGAAAAATAAATAATACTTTATTTCATTGATAAACAACTTGCACAGAGATTGTTTTACAACACCAATACTTATTACAAGAAAGCATCTTCCTTGTTTAATATATAAGAAGCACAAACTGACAATGATATTCCCCAATAAAGCATGAGCCAGCCATAGCAGTAGAAAATGGAGTTCAAAGCAATGCGCCAAAGAATCTACAAGCTCAGAAAGAGTAACGGCCCCAAAATGAGCTGAGCTTTTCCCTCCCGGACTACCTTGGGTGGGGAAACGGAAGAAAAGGGGTGAAGGCAAACTAGGTCAGACATAAAGTATGGTAAGTCCAGTGATTCTTAGTATTTAAACGAGGAAAAGGGTCATAACATGAATAAACTAAATATAAGACTAAACCATAGTAACAAGATAACATGGGGTAAGCATGGGATATGGCAAGATAAACTGAATGTACCGATAAACTGAATGTATCGATAAACTGAATGTACTGATAAACTGAATGCTCTTCTGCTCCTTCTCTGCTTCGCAACTACCCTGTTATATGATTTTTATGTCTCTGCACTACCTACTAGTGTCCAAACTAGTAATCTATGATCATATGATAATGTGATCCCAATCCCCGTATTTGCGGTCTCCTTCAGGTGTACATCTATTATGGCGGTTCCATTTATTACCTAGATCTAATCTAGGGTTTACTATCGAGCGCTTCCTAGATTCAACCAGGGTTTACGCTACCCAAGGCCACTGGGGTTTATGCTACGTATTGAACGCTTCTCGGATTCAGGGTTTACGCGACCTAGGTCCAACTAGGGATTATGCTACCTACCTTGTATTAATTTTCCATGTGTCTACGTCAGTCGGCCCTCTCTTGTGTGTAGATACTCTGTGCTGGCCCCACCATAAGGTGTATCAAGCCTTATGATAGCGACCCGACACGATTCAAGATGCACGGTGTATAACTACTGGTACCTAGTGCCTGCTTTTTCCACTTCGGAGTACGTGCACGCCCGTAAACCGTTGGAACCTACACTGACGTACCTCACGCCGCTATTTTGACTGCTTATAATCGGAACAGTAATCGTGCACCACCCTGCCTAGCTCAGGGTACCGTGATACATCTATGTGGGTTATTGCTGACATGGGTCCCCGTTACTAGGGTTTCCTACTGGTTAAGTTTTTGGGCCTATATATATACAATATTACCCACCTACACATGATGTACTTAACCCTCCCACTGATTCAAGCATGTCTATTTAATGGTTAAGTTTGTGGGCCTATATGTACTAATATTACCCACCGATCCCGATATGTACTAACCCTTCCACTGGTTCAAGCATGTTTATTTAATCGTTATGTTTGTGGGCCTATATTACTAATATTACCCACCAATCCGAAATGCACTTAACCCTCCCACTGATTCAAGTTGATATATATTCTTGGTTAAGTGTTATCCATTCATTCAAGTTAACTTAACCTGCCCACTCATCATGTTATATATATATATATATATATATATATATTGGTTAAGTGTTCCCCTTGTGTTACTTAACCCCTATCACATATCATGTTATATATATATATATTTTGGTTAAGTGTTCCTCTTTTGTTACTTAACCCCTATCACATATCATGTTGTTGGCTAGCTTTTTGACCAAGCCACCAAGGTCCACACACGAGGCAGACATGGTGATTCATCCCTTTGATCCATGAAGTCTCGATCACTCCATCTAGATCGGTTCGCTACGTCTCCTCCAGCTCGCGATCGCCCCCTGTAGCCTCGATCCGACCCGCTCCTGTCCTCATGATCCGATCCGTTCCCAGAAGCCAAGCTGAGGGTTATGTCCCAGTCATTCACGATCCACAAACATCGGATCCAGTGACACCTGTCCATAACTGTCATATTGACCAATTCTCCATTAAGCCACGAACCAGTCCGAGATTCTCGAGCTTTGTGCCACGTATCACCGCGACCCGCCTAAAGAAATCAGCTATAAATAGCCAAGAACTTGGAATATTTAAGGATCTTTTGGCAGTATTGAGTATTGGTTCCACCATTACTGTCATACCACTATTTCTTATCAGTTTTACTTCGAGATTACGGAGAGAAATCATAATTGTAAGAGTGAGTTTGAGAGAAATCATTGGTGGTACTAGCATTCAAAGTATAATCAATAGCATATAAAGTGGATGTAGGCTCGTTAACGCCGAACCACTATAAACCTTGTGTGTTCTCTGCTTTTTCCTCATTTTTCAGTTATCATTCTCTACGAATCAGAACAATTTGGGTGTTAGAGCCAAATTTTGAACTAACATTTTGGTGCTTTCACTGAGAATTGAACTCAGGATATTGGATTGTTTCTCCGTTGTTTGGATATTCAAGTCCGAAGAAAACAGTCCCGAAACCTCACTGTTCAGACTTTTGAATATTTCAACGATACCTGATATCATGGCTGGAAAGAAGTCTAAGGAAGTACGAGCTTCACAGGCGAATGAAGCTGCGAATGAAGCGATTGAAGAGAGCGTGCATGAACAGGTCAACGAAGGACCCTCGGATCGCGGAACGGAGATGGCGAACCGAACCGTGGAGGGCGACGCGAACCGAACAGTTGAAGGGGTCGTCACCTGGTCCCACAATAACACCACGAACCCCCTCCCAATGTTACCACGATCCGATCCCAGGGGGCGCTGCGAGCCACCGACACCGATCCACCACGATCCGAAGTGATGACCGGATTACAACTCGACCTGGAAAGGAGCCTATGGCTCGCTCTCCCCGTCCTGGTCCCTCTGTTCGACCTGGCTCAAGTTCTCTGCGAATAAGGGAAAATGTTGATGATTGGTATGACCCCTCTACTCCAGTTACTGAAGGAGATCTCTCTCGCTTCATTGAAATGTGGGATAGGCTGTTTGACGAAATAGCTGCTCAAAGGCAGGAAAGCTCCATGCTGCGACAAAATTTGACTGCTATGGATAGACGTCTGGATGATCTTGTAAGGCAAAGAACGCCTCCTCCAGTCCGTCCGCTCAACCCGGAGTACTCTTCTTCATCAGAGGAATCGCCAAGACCTCCGCGGCGACCGTATAAGCGGGCTGAAAACATATAACAGCTCCGATTTGGAACCTTGCCATCACGGGAGGAAGAGACACTTGGTGAAGGACCCTCAAACCGCAACTTGAACAATCTAGCAACGACTCCCAGAGCGCGAGATGTTGATAGTCCTGTCGAGAATAGACCACCTCAGCCCCTTCGCTGTACAAATGATCATGGTAGCAGGGGGCAACGAAGCCCTATCCGAGCTCCAGATTTCATGGCTATCCCCAGAAGAGAGGTTGGAGACCCCCGCAGAGCGGGAAGTGCTGATCCTGAGCCTATAGTAACCGCTGCAAATCTTGGGCCAATGGTTAGACAAATCCTGCCAGATAGTCGCGGACAAAGGAATGAAGACTGGGGAATTGATCGCAGCCACACCCCTTTTACCGATGACATTCTAGATGTAACATTCCCAAGGCGCTTCAACATGCCTCAAATGAATCGTTACGCGGGTAGATCTGATCCAATCCAACATCTAATGAGATATTCTTGGTCAATGACCGCTGCCGCAGCTTCCGACGCTGTAAAGTGCAAAGCATTCCCTATATTCCTGGAGGATGTAGCGTTATTATGGTTTACTCGCTTACCAGCAAGATCAATTTCCAGTTTCAGGGAACTGAGTGAAAAGTTCGTAGAACAGTTCCGCATTTATGCACAAAGGTCGAAAAGTGTGATTGACCTTTTCCTTGTCAAACAACGACCAGGTGAGAGCTTGAGGGTGTATCTGGATCGTTTCAACCTAGCCGCCACCGAAGTCAAGGATCCCCATGAGCCGACTGTTGTGGCAGCCCTAATTGATGGGGTAGATAAAGATACTGAATTTGGGAGATACCTGGCCGGCAAACCACCTCATACTAGAGAATTGTTTTACGAGAAAGCAAACGTACGCTTACGTTAGGAGGAGGTATATGCTAACCGGGAGATGAAAGTGGCAAATAAGGAGGAAATCCAAAGTAATGTCGCCATCAAGCAAACCGGAGACAGCTCGGGAAAGGTTGAAGTCAACGTTAGGAACCGAAGCCAGGGCGGCGGCCGCCAGTCAGGAAACAATGGTTTAATGGCAATAATCGGAAGAGAAATCGGGGGAACGATTCCCAGAGAAGGACCCGTCCCAGGTCTTTCGAAAGTTATACGCCAATAAATGATACTTTGGAGAATATATTCGTTGACTCGTACAACGTTCTCCAACATAAAAGGCCTCCTCCAAGAGATTTGACGGAGAAAGAACGTGAGACGGGGAAGTTTTGTCTCTTCCATCAGACTCACGGCCACTCTACAAATGAATGCTGTCATCTGAGAGACGTAGTTGAGAGGTTGCTCCGAGAAGGGAAGTTGGATGAGTACCGGGTGACTCCTAGAGACAGGGGGCAAGCTGTTTAGACCCCGAACCAAAACGAAAATCAACCTACTGCCAGGCCAACTGTCCAGCAAAAAGGAAAGGATCTTGTTATCAATACCATAATCGGAGGGCTTCACCTGTCCGGGCATAGTTTCAAGGCGATGGACCAGTATGTAAACGCAGCAAAGCATCATCTTGAGGCAGGAGAGTGTAGCAACCCTGAGGACAATGTCCCGGTAAAACAACAAAAGATGATGTCAGATGACGTCATTTTCCGCAACCGAGAGAGTATTGGAGTCCACGCTCCGACCGAAGATCCATTTGTACTCATAGTTCCTATTTGCCCGGCCACTATCCACAAAGTTTTAGTGGATAACGGGAGTTCAGTCAACATTCTATTCAAAAAGACGTTCGATCTAATGAACCTTGAATTGAAAGATTTAAAGTCGTGTGAAGGATGGATCCGTGGATTTAACGGGGCTTCAACTGCACCAATGGGATATGTAGAGCTGCCCGTAACACTTGGGGAAGGAGAACGCCAGAGAGTGAGAATTATTCCCTTCGTAGTTTTGGATATTGAATCGCCTTATAATGCCTTCTTGGGCCGACCGGCCCTAGCAAAGTTTAGAGCTTGTATAGCCCCCTGGTGCTTGTTATTGAAGTTTCCTACAGAAGCTGGTGTTGGCATAGTCAGAGGAGAACAGGTTGTTGTAGTGCATGTTACATTGCAGAGCTAAAGCTACTCCGTAAAGGAAAAGATATTGAGACTAAAGACGCTTCTTCCCCAACAAGGGAGGAGACGTCATAGCAATTAAAGAAAATGACTATATGTGAGTCGCCCAGAGGACTGCCCGAGGATATAGATCCCAGAGAGGACGAAGAGACTGGGGGAAGAATGGCGGCTCCCAACGAAACGACTGTTGATGTACCAATCGATGATAGTGACCCAGAGAAGGTCCTGAAGATTGGATCCCAGTTGGATCCAGTTCGAGCTAAAGAACTAACGGATTTCTTGAAAGATAACTTGGATGTATTTGCTTGGACCCACGCGGACATGTGTGGGATATCTCCATCAATCATGAGCCATTCATTGAGCATTAACCCAAAGCACCCCCCTGTAAAACAAAAAAGGCGAATGCTGGGCCTAGAGAGGTCCGCAGCCTTGGAAGAAGAAGTTGAAAAGTTAAGAAGTAACAGATTCATCAAAGACTCAACCTACCCAGATTGGATTTCAAATCCAGTTTTGGTAAAGAAGGCCAATGGGAAGTGGCGTACGTGTATTGATTTTTCGGATTTGAATAAAGCCTGCCCAAAAGATAGCTTTCCGTTACCCAGAATTGATCAGTTGGTAGATTCAACGGCAGGTCATGAGCTTCTCTCTTTCATGGATGCTTATTCAAGATATAACCAGATTCCTATGCATGTTCCAGATCAAGAACACACTAGCTTCATTACTGATCTGGGATCATACTGCTACGTGGTAATGCCTTTTGGTTTGAAGAACGCAGGCGCTACATATCAACGGTTAGTGAACAGAATGTTCTATAACCAGATTGGGAAAACGATGGAGGTGTACGTTGACGACATGTTGGTTAAGTCCAGACAATCGTCCGATCACACTACAAACTTGGCAGAGATGTTTGGTATTCTTCGAAAGTATGGGATGAAACTCAACCCAACGAAATGCTCATTTGGGGTTGCATCCGGGAAGTTCTTGGGATTCATTGTCAGCTCGCGCGGGATTGAAATTAATCCAGACCAGATTGCAGCAATCAGAGACATTCAGGAGCCTAGACAAATCAAAGATGTGCAGAGCCTTGCGGGAAAGTAGCAGCATTAAGCAGATTCATCTCTAGAGCGACAGACAAATGCATTCCGTTCTTTGAATTGATAAAGAGAGGAAAACGCAATTTTAAGTGGACTCCTGATTGCATTGAAGCATTTCAGAACCTGCTGAATCATCTGGAGAGACCCCCGATACTGTCTAAGCCGGTGGATCACGAGGATTTATTCATGTACTTAGCAGTGTCGTCCTACGTGATCAGCTCAGCGTTAGTGAGAGAAGAAGACAAGGTTCAAAGGCCAGTGTACTACATGAGTAAAAAATTGGCGGCAGCTGAACGCAATTATCTGAGGATCGAAAAGCTGGCGTACAGTTTATTGATTGCATCTAGGAAACTTCGACATTATTTCCAAGCTCATCCTATCACCGTGTACACAGATCATCCGCTCAAGCAAGTTCTACAGAGACCAGAAGCTTCTGGAAGGTTGCTCAAGTGGAACATTGAACTGAGTCAGTTTGATTTGAATTTTCAGCCCCGACGATCGATACGGGGGCAAGTGCTGGCAGATTTCACAGCAGAATTTACTGTCTCGGAGGATGACATGGTAAACGAAGAGGCTGACCCACCAAAGTTACTTCTCGATCCTAGTGCATGGAAATAGTATATTGATGGTGCTAGGAATGATAAACGATCCGGTACCGGAGTGGTGCTTGAAACTCCTGAGAAAAGACTGATATCCTATGCTATCCGGTTGGAATTTCACGCCACTAACAACGACTCCGAATATGAAGCCCTGATAGCCGGGCTGAGGATTGCAAAGGAATTAGAGATCGCGAAGCTGGACATATTTTGTGACTCCAAGTTGGTTGTAAATCAGGTTACTGGAAAATTTCGAGCTAAGAGTCCAAGATTGATTTCATATTTGGAGAAAGTGAAGGAGTTGCTGACTGGCTTTGATCACTACAGTATATCCCATATTCCGCGGTCAGAGAACCAACATGCGGACAAGTTAGCGAAGATGGCTAGCTCTGACGATCCTGAAGAAGCTGGGCTAGCCCCAGTTGAAGTACTTCAGTTCCCTTGCATAGGTCAGATGGAAATTGATTCGATACTAGAGACTGAGCCAGAAAGGGAGTCATGGATGACCCCTCTAAAGAATTTCTTGATAAATGGAACGCTTCCGACCAAGAAGAGCGAGAGGCGTAAAATAATCCGTAAAGCTTCCCGATACGTTCTGCAAGGCGGAATCCTGTACAGATAGGGATTTTCAGTGCCTCTTCTCCGGTGTATAGCTCATGACGACATCAAGCGTGTACTGTAAGAAGTACATGAGGGTGAGTGTGGTGACCATACTGGAGGACAAACATTGGCAAAAAAGGTGTTGCGGTATGGTTACTTTTGGCCTACCATAAACAAAGATGCGGCAAAATACGCATGACGTTGTGATGCATGCCAAAGATTTTCAAAAATTCCCAGGGCACCTCCTGGCCTGTTAAAGACAATGGCGAGTCCATGGCCTTTTGCTATGTGGGGGATTGATATCATCGGAAGCCTCCCTATAGCAAAGGGCGGAGCAAAGTTCGTTATTGTGGCTGTAGACTACTTCACCAAATGGGTCGAGGGTGAGACGTTAACTACAATCACAACCAAGCGAGTGATTAATTTTGCTGTTAGAAACATTATTTACTAGTTTGGGATCCCGAAGATCGTCGTCACTGACAATGGAACCCAGTTTGATAGCAACGAGTTTAGGGATTTCTGCCAGAAGTACCACATTGAGAAACGGTACACTTCTGTGGCACATCCGCAGTCGAACGGATAGATCGAAGCAGCAAATAAAGTGATTAAGTCCATTATCAAAAGAAGATTGAAGCGGGCCAAAGCCATGTGGGTCGATGAATTACCCTTGGCATTATGGGCCTACAGGACGACATATAAATCGGCAACAGGCCATACCCCCTTCTCCCTTGCTTTTGGAGCAGAAGCAGTCATCCCGGTTGAGCTAAAAGTACCATCTCACCGAGTTACTTATTACGATCGGATGACTAATAACGAGTTGCTCCTTGAATCCCTAGATTCAATAGAAGAGAAGAGGGATGAAGCAGATTTGCGTGCCTTGAGACACAAGCAACAGGTCACTCGATACTACAACAAAAAGGTTCGAGCCCGAACCTTTGAACCCGGAGACTTAGTTCTAAAGCGTGTCTTTCCGCCCCCGACTCATATGGGTGCGAAGTGGGAAGGACCGTACTCCATTCTACGAAGGCTTGATAATGGAACCTTCAAGCTAGCTATAGTGGATGGAGAAGAAATCCCCAGAGTGTGGAATGCCCAACATTTGCGGCCTTACCTGACATAAAGATGTCGAATTTATTCTTTTGCTTCATAGGACCATGTAAAAGGCACGACTTGCCTAGAATAGTCCAATTTTTTGAGCAAAAGATTATAAAGTGGACGTAGGTTACGATTTGACCGAACCACTATAAAAATACCGTGTGTCGTTTACCTTTATTGTACTATTATTTATCCGCTTTTCTATCTTTATGAAATTTGCTGTACACTATGCGGCAATCACAGGAACATGTGACTCCAGGTGCCTTCCATCAGAATGGAGAGCAATCCGCAGCTAGAACTTTGAAGGTACAATAGAGTGAATCACATCATTGACAGAACTCTAACCTGGGCGACCGCCAGGAGAGTATAAAAGCGTCCATGATTGAGCGCTGAGAAAGAGCTCTTACCCCGCTGAAGGGTCGGGGGGCGACTGAACAGCCGAGCTCGAGCTCTAACCTTGGCGATCGCCAGGAGAGTATAAAAGCGTCCATGATTGAGCGCTGAGAAAGAGCTCTTACCCCGCTGAAGGATCGGGGGGCGACTGAACAGCCAAGCTCGAACTCTAACCTTGGCGACCGCCAGGAGAGTATAAAAGCGTCTACGATTAAGCGCTGAGAAAGAGCTCTTACCCCGCTGAAGGATCGGGGGGCGACTGAACAGCCGAGCTCGAACTCTAACCTTGGCGATCGCCAGGAGAGTATAAAAACATCTGTGATTAAGCGCTGACAAGGATGCTGGAGACTCAGTGTCCCTAGAATTCCTACCCCGTTAAAGGATCGTTGAGCAGATCATGATACGAGTTCAAACTTTAACCCGCTGATGGATCGGGAAAGTATAGAGGCACTGGAGATTTGGCGCCTCAAGGACTATAATTCTACTAAAAACACCAAGTCCCCCGTATTCAATTATAGGGGGCAACATGCATAGAAATTATTAAATTCTTTCTGTTGCTTGAATGATTTGTAATATAAGTTTAGCTTGGTTATAGCCAAATGACTTGTGACTAAATATGAAGAGTTTATTAACTGCAGGTACAAGATGACGCAAAAGAAATAAACTTTCATTCATAAACTGCAAACCTACAAGATAAAGAGGAACCTAAAAAAAAGTGAGGGCATTCTCACAATTACATTTCATGGCCAGTGGAAAGCCTAAAAATCCTAAGGACAAAATATGAACTGATATCTGCATCCTACTTATGCTGGGGGGAGGGGGCTATGTAGGCTTCTTGCTCTTTTTCTGCTTCCCCGACTCCTCCTTATCAACATCTGAACGATCACCTTTTTTCCTCTTCCTCTTATCAACAAGAGGCTCCGACGAAGAACTAGAGGATTGAGAGGCTAGTTGTGAAGTTATTGATCGGGAGGAAAATCTTACGACCAACCCAGTTTTGGGGTCGATCTCGGAAATAGGGGGCACATATACTGGATCCTGTCCCCCTTTCATAAGGAGCAACTGCTCCTCCTCTTCGGCCTGTTGTTCAGCCAAGGTTTCCTCATCATCGCCTCTGCTTTCTTTGGTAATGGCGACTTCCTCTTCATCGCCTTTGTGGCGCCCGTCCATGTCTCTCAAAGCCTCGATGGGTTCAGCATCTTGGGGGACATCAGCACCAACACTTGGCAAGATATCAATCTTCTCTGCCTCTGCCTTCTTTTCAGCATCCTTATCAACTGGCCCGCCACCTGTATCATGAGAAATAAATGTTATTTTGGGAGAGAATGCGGTTTGCTCAGTTGATTGTCCGACAAGACGACGACAAGTGACAATTGCTTTGGCAAGTTGCGGAGAAAATATAGAGATACCTTCCGTCGATCCTCCATCCAAGCTAGCAGCAGAACCCCCGACAGCTGGAGGAGTTGGGCCCAGAGGAATCAATGGATAGTCTAGATTGTATTCCTAAATTTCAGAGGCCTTGGGCTCTGCAGCTGAGCTCGGGCCTTCTTCCATTTTATCTTTGCCCTTCGCCTGAGTTTTCTCTTTATCAATTTCTTCTTGGAGTAGGCGTCTGCCTTTCTCTAAATCCTCAGGTTCATTATCCCTAAGAATGGTCCACATCAACTCATTCTCATCAATCTCATCAACTCCTAATCGCTGTTTCTCGCTCTGGACGATTGCATCCCATATGTTGGCTAGAGTGACATGGTAGTCTGGGATCCAGGAGATGTTACGGGTCTTGATGACCTGGCCAAGGAAGTCGAAAATCATTTCTTCAAATCCTTCGATATCCTTCTCTCTCTCTCGAGGAGCTTTTCATTAGAAACATTAGCCATTTCAGTGGCACTTTCCACATTATTTTCAGCAAGAATAGCGCGCTTCTCTGCACGCGTGAGTTGATCGTTCAAAATCGCCCTCTCTTTTTCGGCCAGAGCTAAGCTATCTTTCAAGCTTGCCTTTTCTTTCTCCCAAGAAGCTTTTTCGGCCTCGAAATGATCCTGTGTTGTTTTCAGTTCGGTGTTGGCCATCCTGAGATCTTCCACCTCTTTCTTCAATAACGCTCGCTCTTTGCTGTTAGAATCGAGCTCATTATGAAAACGTTGCCTGGCCTCCTCCGGCTCTGTTTTGTATTTTTTAGCATCTCATTGAGCCAAAGCAAGCAAAGATTGTGCATCTTCTAAGTCCTTCTCCATTTTTACCCTAGCCCTTTCACTGTTATCTATCTTCACTTTGGACCTATGCGCTTCCATCTCAAGCGTTCAGATGACGTCTGAAAGATTAACAACATGTTTCTTCATCGCCTCATACTGCTTGGCTACATGGCGAACGTGTCCGATGACTTCAGTATCCCAATTCCTAGGGATTGGTTTCAAGGTTGGAACGAACATCATCCTTTCGAAGAAGATATCGGGGAATTGTTCTCGTAATTTTTCCAGCTTGGCCCGAGTCTCAGGATCATGGATATAGTCTCGTGACCCGGGGGCACTCAAACTTTGTTGGATGGAAGGGACAATGTCAATTTTCTCCCTCTTAGAATCCTTGTTTGGATCCTTACTTTTATCCTTGGGTTTGTGGTGCTTTTTGGATGATTTACTGTGATATGGTGCACTCTTCGGAGGGGTTAAGTCTTTGGGAAGTTGTTTTCCCTCTGTAGGCGGCACCAGATGACTGGGAGGCTTTCTAGAGGTTTGTTTTGATGGAGATCTGGACTGTAAAGAAGTAGGCTTGTGAGAATCCCGGGACCAATGACTGTCTCCCCCTCGGTTGCTGCTACGAGCACGCTCAGGATTTGGATGAAGACTAGGTGTGCCTTCTGGAAGAGAGAGATAGGAATAAGATCATTTGCGAGACATCTTTCCTGTAAAAGAAACAAGTACATATTAAAACCTTGAATACTGTTGGTATAAAAGTGTGGGGTCAGACAGTGCATGTGATTTGTGCATCCCATATAATTCCCCCTAACAGACCAGGGCCCGAAGTCAGGCTCATCTGGGTAGTCTCTCGTTCTCCAACTGGAACAGTTGTTTCCTCAGTAATAGGGAAAAATGGCTCCCCTTCGAAGTCTCCCTATGTATATACATCATCAGGTAAAGGAATCTTGCTCAGTTCTTTAAATAACTGCTCCTCTGTTAAATCATCGGGAGCAGCAGGTTCAACCGGTAGAGAGGCCCTTGAGAGGAAACCCCCCGGAGAGACTGGGATTTCCATAGACTCGTCAGCACGGGCCTCATCTCCTTTATATACATTTAGGTCTTCGTCGTCCTGGATAATTATCAGCGAAGGACTCTTACGAAATTTAGTTGTTTCTGCTGCCTGTGACGTTCCTTCTCCCTCAGTCGGGGGCACGTATTTGTAAGGTTTGCCACCCGCACGAAGTCCAAACCTTATATCCAGAAGGCAGTGCTTGTGAAGATTCTCGTCAGTAATACACTTCCTGATCTTTAGGAAGTCGGATTTTCTTTGCAGAAGAAGGGACAGTCGATTATTGTACACCGAGCCTTCCGTCTTTGGAAAGGCGCGATCTGCTTAGAGAAAAGAAGCATAACCAATCGGCCTTGGGATCCCCTATGTTGTTGTACCCATCAGACAAAACCTTCCTATTTGCTACCGATTTGAAGAAAGAAAAATTTGGGGTTGCCGTGGAGCGATGCTTGAAAAGGTAAAAAAAAAAATCAAATCTTTAAACGTGAGCTCAGTTTGCAAGATTTCCGCATATGCGATGTATAGGGTGTATAGGGCTGCGTAAGCATTGGGATGAAGCTGCATTGGAGCAATACCCACTCGTTTTAAGGTCTCAATGACGATTGGAGGAAACGGAGGAATAGAACCTACCCAGCACATAAGTCGGCTAACTGTCATATACCCCTCCGGAGCCAAATGAGGTCTATCTTCGCTACCGGGAGTCCTTACATCATCCCAGGGGATCCCGTATCTCAAGCAAATTCTCTTAAGCTTTATGTCATCAAGTTTGAAAGCTAAAGAGTCAGTGAATTTCTCTATTTCTATTGCACCAGGAATCTCGTCGGGAGCTCGGTCGTCTACTTCGGACTCCTCATCAAGCGAGGTACTCTCGGACGGTTCCGATTCCGTTTCTGCCTCATATTCAGATCCGGAATCCTCACCCTCTGGATTAATTGGAAGAACCTCGGGGTTGTGGTGCTCATACACCTCGGGATCCGTCTCTGTATCAGATCGTGAAGGGGAACGGTTATCCGACATTACTGTTTAGGCGAGTAAACATGAGAAATAAGAATATAATTATCCATCCCCCTGTGTGTGCAAGTGCCAGTGTGTGCCTGTGCGTGCATTAAAGAAAAGTACGAAGATCAACAATCATCGAAGGATTAGTCATCATATGCAGTCAACTTATGCTGTTGTTTAATCCAGAAAGTCCAACTTGAAGGCTCTAACCTAACTGTTCAATGTATTGCAGTTACGGTGCGTTGTTTAAATTCATATGTGTTTCGGATCGTCAACTAAGTCGGCTCGCTGGAATCTTGGAGATCGGATCGAGATAAAAGGCTTTTCCATGGGGTTGGATCGTTTCGTAGAGATCGGATCGCTAGTGAGCTGAATCGGCAATGAAATGTTGACTCGTGGGCTGAGCACAGCGATCCATCGGCTCGTGATAAGAGCCCCCCGATCCGCTCCTACTCACATCCCCACGAGCCAACACTCCTCGACCCGATCCGAAGCCTCTCCCACGAACCAACCTGACACCCTCCTTCTCCCTCCTTCTTCCTCCTCTTTCCTCCTCTTCGCTCACGAACTCAGACAGCAAAACCCATGGCGCCTCATCAGCCTCCAAGACCTTGAATACCACAAAACTCTGCCTTTCTCTCCTTTCAAGACCGTAAAAACTAAAAGAAGAATAAGGGTGAAAGTACATGAAAGTATTTTTTATATGATTACCTTTTTTAAGTTAGGAGATGGGTGGGTTTCTGAAAACTGAGGTTAGGGTTTCAATAGGAAGGGCGGCTGCGGCGGAAAGAAGAAGAAAGGGAAATGAAGGGGGAGGCCCGGCTTATATAGACCAAACTGTGACCGTTAGTATTCTAGTTTTTGTCCCATTCGGACCGTGGAGACTAGTGGGTCACCGACTTGAGCCCAACGAAGGAGAGGGAGGGCGCTCCCTCATGCGGCTCATGATTGAAACAAACAAGCCCATCGCGTTTCGCAAGGAAAGCCCAGATAATCACCAACTCGAAACGAGTATCTCGTCCCACTGACCGTGGGGTCTCTCGGCGATCCGACTCGACGAATGATTGTTGGAAATAAAAATTCAGGAATACTTGTGAAGGATCTAAAAGGTTTACCTGCCAATTTTTACAATGGAGCCCCCAAAAACTTCAGAGATGAGAATTATCCAAGGGATTAAAAAAATGTCTGAAGATCGACTGGATATTTATACAAACTAAGAGATATGGCTCTTTTAAGCTGTACGACATTCCAGATGGACACGACATTTGATTGGCACCGCTTCGTGAAAAGATAAGTCTGTAGTTTCGAAGCATGTTCCATCCTCGATAAAACATACTTCGAGGGGGCAAAATGTTGGGTAGCTTTTTGACCAAGCCACCAAGGTCCACACACGAGGTAGACATGGTGCTTCATCCCTTTGATCCGTGAAGTCTCGATCGCGATCGCTCCATCCAGATCGGTTCGCTACGTCTCCTCCAGCTCGCGATCGCCCCCTGTAGCCTCGATCCGACCCGCTCATGTCCTCACGATCCGATCTGTTCCCAGAAGCCAAGCTGAGGGTTATGACCCAGTCATTCACGATCCACAAACATCGGATCCAGTGACACCTGTCCATAACTGTCATATTGACCAATTCTCCATCAAGCCACGAACCAGTCCGAGATTCTCGAGATTTGTGCCACGTATGACCGCGATCCGCCTAAAGAAATCAGCTATAAATAGCCCAGAACTTGGCATTTTTTAGGATCTTTTTGCAGTATTTAGTATTGGTTCCACCATTACTGTCATACCACTATTTCTTATCAGTTTTACTTCGAGATTACGGAGAGAAATCAGAATTGTAAGAGTGAGTTTGAGAAAAATCATTGGTGGTACTAGCATTCAAAGTATAATCAATAGCATATAAAGTGGACGTAGGCTCGTTAACGCCGAACCACTATAAACCTTGTGTGTTCTCTGCTTTTTCATCATTTTTCAGTTATAATTCTCAACGAATCAGAACAATTTGGGTGTTAGAGCCAAATTTTGATCTAACACATGTTATATATATATATATATTGGTTAAGTGTTCTAATTTTACTTAACCCCACCCACTTGCCTAGTTAACATGTTACGACGGTTAAGTGTTCTAAGTTTACTTAACCTCACCATCTAGTCTAGTTAGCATGTTAAATACTTACTTGACCCCTATCAATCTTGTCTAGTTAACAGGTTGAATTGGCTAAGTGCTTTCTCGATTACTTAACCCCACCCTTCTTGTCTTTGTTAACATGTTATTACGGTTAAATGTTTCCCTAATTACTTAACCTCACCATTTCTAGCTTGATTTATTCATAAGCTTTAATTAATTAATTAATTAAAGCACCAACCACTCACATTAGACAGATATTGTTGTGGTTACTGGATATGTTGGTCAGTTCTGGGCAGGTTTACACCACAACTCAGTCTAACCTTGGGTCTTTCTGGGCTTGTTGCACTAACCACCCACATTAGACAGGTATTGTTGTGGTCACTGGATGTGCCAGTCGGTTCCAGGCAGTTTTACACCACAACTCAGTCTAACCTCGGGTTAGACATATTCATCTTTTACTACATTTACATATTTACTATTTATGTAAATTTTCCGTAAATCAATTTCACCTAGATCGTATTCAACTGTCATGCAAATTAACATACTTATATTTTATGCCCAAACTTGATTTACCAATCAATTAACCCAACTTGCAGTTTATACCAATTTAGATTTAATATTCCTCTTTTACAATTCATGCCCAATCTAGATTAATATTCCAATTTACGGTTCATGTGAAAACTAGATTTAATATTCTAGTTTACCGTATATGTTTAAAACTTGGTTTACACGCCAATTACGCACTTTGCGGCCAATTAAATTTATCAATTTATGCCTAAGTCTAATATGCATGTAAATCATTCACTATTATACCCAATTTAGATTATGCCAACGTATTTCTTATGCCAAATTAACTTAATTAAGCTACGCCCAAATTCCTGCGCCGTAATCGTACGTATAACATGATTTCACATGTTCCTAAGTACTCATGAAATGATACTAATAGTATCAAAGCAAGGAATAGGGGATAAGCACGAGAATTGACATAAAACAATAGCCATGCAAGAATGAACCAAATACAAAAATAATGGTTCCAATGGGTTTGACGTACGTAACAGTGAATAGGAATAAACTAGACAAGTTACACCCCAAGAAATGAGATCAACATAATTAAGGGAATAGGCGTAGGTGATTTGGTCCAACATAATGCCAGTTCGAAGTACAACCTAATAGGTTAATGGGAATAGGCATAAGTCACTGACTACAATAGTTATAGGCAATTAACCACAATAGTCATGGGCGACTAATCACAATAGTTTCTTAATCAATGTCATAGGCAATAGTCTCATAGTCATGAATCATATGCAATAGTCTCAAAATTATGAATCATAGTCATAGTAATAGGCAACAGTCTTATAGTCATAGTCATATGTAATAGTCTCTTTGTCATGAATCATAGTCATAGGCGATAGTTTCATGGGCAACAGTTTCATAGTCATAGTCTTAGGCAAAAGTCCTATAATCATAGTCATTGGCAATTAGCCACAATAAGTTCTAGGCCATAAATCGAGAATCAGATCCAAAGGCATATATAACATTAGATTTGACATAAGCATGAATCAAAGATAATTAACTTGCAAATTGGTATAGTTCTATATTTTGGTTCACTACATTCATAATTCCAATTACACGTTCAAATCTAAGGAATAACTGCACTTACAGTGATCGGTTTAGAAAAGGCGATTTGCTATGATTCGAGTGACGTTGCTTGAAGCGGAATGCCAATGGTCCAACTTGAAGCTTTAACTTGATTTGAATCTCCAATTTGAAGAAGAACTATAACTTGTTTTTAATGGAGAATAAGATTTATTTTAATGATGGAGGCTAGAGAGAAACAGCATGTAGACGCCTAAAAGAATTTGTGTGGAGAAACCTTAGGTCTAGGCATTCTTTTATTGGTGTAGAAAGTGTTTTAGAGCCCTTAGATCACCCTAAAAGCCATCCAGTCCGTCCAGAATAGTTCAAAATCGTTGCAGTCCAGATCTGGAAAAACAGGGCAGGTCGACCTATAGGGGGGAGGTCGACCCCCAGGTCGACCCTCAGGTCGACTGTAACACCCCGTATTTTCTGTGAACATAAAAATAACAAATCAAGGTATAACTAATTTTTAGAAAAAGAATTAGGTGAAATGGGTTGCGCCGTTGCGTTTGTCTCGGAATTCTGCTTGAGATAGAGTCCGAGTTTGCGTAAATTGGACTCCGTATGAAAAAGATATCCTTAAATTAAATATTGCAGCAAAACATGGAAAAAGAAGAATGAGAAAAGAATAATGTTTAGCATTGTTCTAAGGAATGTAAGCAAAAGTCATAATAGCTCATTTGGTTGGAACATGTGACTTGCATACAAGAGGTTCAAAAAGTAGTTTAGTGTGAAAATGGTTAATTGGGAAGATAGATAAAAAGAAAATTAAATATATATATATATTCAATATATATATAATTGAGAAGATAAATACAGTCAATTTATTTGGAGGGAAAGATTTATGCATAAATAGATATGTATGTATGTAGGTAACTTCATTATGCATTAATTTTGCATGTTGCAAGGAAAGTAGAAAAAAGGGGGAAATTAAATTATATACTCGATTTCCTTTTTTTACTTAAGCAATCAATTTGCATTATTTGTCAATATTAGAATTTATGATTAGGTGCATATATATATATATATATATATATATATATATATATATATGGGCAGTTGATGTAAACATGAATAGATTGAAATTAATTTGTAGATGAGTGTTAGTTTGTCGTTGATATTGATTAAAAAGAGAAAAATATATATTAAGTAGGCATAATTTGGGAACATGAATCATGGCATGATTGTTAAGTTATAATTTGGAGTAATTTGACATTAATTATGGAATATGTAATTTGACATATTAAACTTAGAATTGGCATGAACGACAAAGTAAGAAATTTAGTTTATAAATCTAGTTTTGGTGAATTTGGGTAATTGGTATAATTGGTATACTGTTAATTAGGAACATAATTAATGTTATAATTTAATTGTGAATGATTTACATATAAACCATAAATATGTAAGTCAGTAAAAGATGAACATTTAGTACAAATAGAAGTCTATTAATACATTTGCTGAGTCATCCCTGACCTGTTGCTGAGTCAATAGGATAACTCTATCTAGTCTTGACGGTGGTGATGGCTCCTGTAAGATCCAATGGCCAATATTAATCTAATTACTCTATAAAACACATATAGACTTAAGCTCTAAACCTAATCAAAATTAAAATCCATGGCCGTCATGTTGTCAGTCCGTAACTTAGAGTAGCCGCCTTCAAACTAGAAGCAAAACAGCAAATCAATTCAACTCAAGCCTAAATCTTAACAACAAAATTCTCTACATCAAGGAACGCAAATTAATTTCAGAACTCAAGACCTTCTTTGAGTTGTGAGTTCGATTTCTTTAATAAGATAATTAACAATTTAATTAGGTTGAGTTATGATTTGGGTTATATGGTTATGTTGTGAATCATTGACCGTTATGTTATTATCTATGTTGTAAATCTATGATGTTATTATTTATGTTGTAAATCTGTGTTAATTGTTGGCTTATGTACAATCAATGCATAATGATGCTTCATATGCTAGTTTGGTTATGTTTGTGGAATTAATTCATATGTTAAATCATATGTAAGTTTAACCTTGATTCATATGTATGTTTAACTTGATATGCAAGTTTGGATATGTTAATTTATACATGAATCATATGCAAGTTTAATGAGAATCATATGCAACTTTGTAAGTTTAATTTGATTTATGACATCCATTTTATATGTAAGTTTGGATCTAAAGTATATGCTAAGACATATGTGAGTATGATTTCATTAACAAGATAATTCTTAAATTAATATTGATGGGTTTGTATTTGGATTATGAGATTTTGTCTGTTGATTCATGTGGCATAGTTAGCTATTATCACCTATGTTGTAAACATATAAACAAGTTAGTTAATTTAGTGAATTTATTCCTTATGCCTAATCCTATATGTGTAATTTGATTATGTTAGGGCATTGGAATTTTATGCAAGTGGGATATTAATCATATGCAAGTTCATTTGTGAATCATATGTAAAATTTCAAGTGAATCATATATGTGAATCTTATGTTAGTATACATTGCAAGAATGTGATATTTAGTTCTATGATTAGATCTATGTTTAGATCTATTGTAATACATAGTTTATGCTAGATTGTAATTTATACATCTATATACTATGCAAGTTCACCTTTATGCATAATAATCTATGCAAATCACACCGTGTACATAATTTAGTCCACGCTAGTTTGTTGCTACATATATGTTAGTTATGGATTATGCAAATTAGGCCAATCTTGCAAGTTTACATCATAGTTTACGTTGCATAAATCAGATATGCAAATATATATATATTTGAATCATGTAATGTAAGAGATTCTTATGCAAGTTTACACCTTATGATTAGATCTATGACATGCATAGTTTATGCAAGTTTGTGACTATTGCCTATGCAAGTTTACATCTTTTAGGTTTATGTTTAGATTCATGACAGCACAAAGTTTATGCAAGTTATGATGTGATTCCTATATGCAAGTTAGATCTGTTCTGTATCTCATGCGAATTTGTGATGTTTCTTCCTTTTTATGCGTGTTAGACTATTTGTTAGTCTAATATACATATATGTCATATTAAGCGAACGTACAACGTGGGGCAATGGGATAATATTAAAAGATTTAATATTGAGAATTGGCATAAATGCCTCAAATGTAATGTTAATTGGTATATTTTTATATACCATAAATAGATGGACATAATTAAGGTGTTAATTATAGACGTAGTTAAATTTGTAATTGATTGACAATTCAAATTAGGGATATTAATTCAATTTGGGGTTAAATGAAGTATGTAATAATAAACCGCCTAAGACACGAGGTTAGATTCTTTTGTGGTGTACGACTGCCCAGACCCACCCGGCAAATCCAGCTGCCACAAATGCCAGTCTAATGTGGGAGGTCTTAGGCATAAATTAAATGCGTAACAGTTGTAAAGACACGAGGTTAGGCTCGTTTGTGGTGTAAGACTGCCCGGACCCGCCCGGCAAATCCAACTGCTACAAATTCCAGTCTAATGTGGGAGGTCTTTACAAGGTTACGGTCTTAATGAATTAAGAAACACTTAACCAAATAAAAATGTAGTGGGACATGAGGGGGGTTAAGTGGGTGCCTTGGGTGGCATTTGAAATACGATTAGATGCACTTAACCAAGATTGAAACATGTAAGAAGACATGAATAAGAATGGGGTTAAGTGGGAAAAACCTTAGAGGGGACCAAGCATTGGTGGAAAAGCTTGTGTCATGCATGGGGGCCCTTTTCAAACCAGTAACCCATTAAGTATCTTTGGTGGCTCGACCCAAGTCGAGGACGGGACACGCGTACTAGATTTGATTGTAAGAGGTCAAAACGGGTCAGCGGTGGCAACACAAGTCCAACGGGTTCATATGCGTGTGTGGGCCCGGGCTGGTAGGTAAGACGTTGTTGCATCATGTAGATATAAGCCGTGCATTTTTGGTCGTATCGGGTTGCCACTTTGGGGAGTGATACACCCCACTATGGGGCCAGCACGGGTATTTACGAGTTAGGGAGCCGATAGAATGGGGGTAGTGGGTACACTAGTAGAGGTAGGGGCAGACGACACCTATGGAGGTAGCTAGGGGTACATGGAACTACCATTAACAGTATTAAGTTCTGTAGGCGGGATCAACTTTTAGGGTGACTAGTAGTGGTGCAGTATAGTAATTATCTTATTGTAACAACCGGTAATTTTTAACGATTTAAAATCCGATTTAAATCAAAATTTTATTTTTGAAATTATTCTATGGTTTTTCATAACGGGAATTCAAAATTTGTAATACGTACAGTGAGTTGTAGCAACTGTAAAAATTTCATCGGAAAATTTGACTGTTGTCGGTCGCGCAATTTTCAGTGCAAAGCTGCGCATAACAGATCAAATTTTAGCGATTTTAAAATTTCTCCAAAACCAGTTCGGACAAACATGAAAAATATTCTATTTGTTGTCACGAATCCGACGGCGAAATTCGTTTCGCGAAAATCGGACGTTTTGACCTCCGTTTTTCGTCCGCATTTTTACGTCAAAGGGGTCCGTAACGCGCTTTTGAACGGAGCATCCTGACACTGCAAATTATACACCGTTGTGTCCGTCTCGTCGAGTTGATTACCAAAATATATTTATTTGTCAGTTTCGGTGCTCGGTTCACGCTGAAACTGCGAAAAGGCTTGCGCATTTCATTTTTGAAACGGTGACATTTGAGTTTGATGTGTCCCTTTTACGATTCTACATATTTTTTTTAATCATTTTGGGTCTGCAAAACTTGTCATTTTATTTTACTAAGCTATCTAATTATATTTTTGTTCTTTCCAAAGCTTAGAAGTGGACACTTTTACTACACATATGCAATGCATATACATGCACGTCTCTCCTTTCTTTTCTTTCTTTACTTTTCCAATTCAACGCATGTTTCTTTTTCCCATTCCCATACGTTACCTTGTCTACATTTCTAAAGCCATGTATTACTTTTCATTCACCCCTTGTTTTCAAATCATGCACCTTATGTGCGTTGAGTACATGAGCAGTCTCCAATTCCAAATGAACTGTCATGCCATTCATTTCCCACGTTCTTTGCATTTTCAATTTTTGAATGGTTCCTTGAATCTTCCAAAAGCCTCCTAAAGATTCGTTCAATTCCAAGAACTGTTCAATTCAGATCCGCGTCCTTTCTCTTCTCCGAAACCAAAGATAACGTTTCCTTCATATTTCCTCGTATGTATATAGCAATTGAAAAGCTTCCATTCACCAGTTCTTATTACCATACGCCATTCACAAAAAAAAAAAAAAAAAAGAAGAAGAAGAAAGAAGAAGAACAAAACTGGATGCAGCTGCTCCTTCCCCAAACACTGAGCTCGCCCACATCAAGAAATCCCTCAACGAAGCAAACCGCAAAACCCAGTCCCGCGCCTCCCACGCACACCGGTAAGCCTATCCACCCGCGCCCACCAACTAGTCGAGCTCGCCCACGACAACTGTCCTCGTCAACCGACCTTCCGACTAACCCACGACAGCCTGTCATGTACCATGAATCCTCCCATCAGCCTTTTGATGTCGCACCCTCATCTCCTTTCACTAAACCTGCCGATGCGTGAGTTTTTATTTTTATGAGGTTGTGTATATTTTACAATGGGGTGTGATAGGTTATGTGTTGAGTTTGTGTGCTTTGTTTTTCTGTGTGCGGTAGTGATAGAGTTGTGTGTGTATTTATTTTGGGTGTGTTATTTTTCTTTGGCATGTTATTAACTATGGGTGTTAGGGTGAGTAGGGTGAGTTGTATTAAAATGTGTATGTTAGTTTACATGTGGTGTATGGTGCGTGCTTTTGTGTGTGTGTTAATTTTCTGGGCGTAAATTCTACATGGGTGTAGTGTATTTTCTGTATATATTTGTGTGCGGTAGAGTGTGTATGAATATATATAGTATATAATTTATGAATTTATATAGTATATAATATGATATATGTGTATTTAAATATGTATATATATGTATATAGGTATATAATGGTTTTAGTGTGCGTTAAATTGCAAATACGTTTATATATTATAAATTTATTGTATGTTTACATATACAGAAATGGTTATATAATAATTTATAAAATAATTTTGTGGTTATTTTGTTGAGTTAAATTTGGTGTTGAGTGCCGAAACCCGTCCCAAATCCAATAGCTGTACCGTTCCAAAACCCAATAGCCGAACTGATTCATTGAAATTTCTCCGACCTCCTCTAAATACATTATTGGCTGATCATCAAGTTGAATTCATTCCAATTCGTGCCTGGAAATCATCGTATCAATGCTACGTCAGTCCGTCTGTCATCTCCATTTCTGTGCCATGAAAGGTGAGTTTATCTCACACCTGACTTACATTTTTCATGGATGTTAGATCAATAATGAACTGTTATATGAAATGTATAGGTTGCTAGTTGAAATTGTTTGATTTGATATGTATGTACATTTCATATGCGACACGATATATTCTTATGACACGTAGTTGCACTGATGATACATTTATTGTGATTGATACTATGTGATTGTTGATACCCTAGTTTTAGGAAAATCACTAAGGGTTGAAATGATACATACCCGAACGAACATTAGAATAGGGAAAAATCGTTATGGGTTGAAATGATAGATCTGAACGATTTTTATTGAATTTGGGATCGCGGGTTGAAATGATAGACCCGTAGAAATTTTATCAATTGCGGGTTGAAATGATAAATATCCGTATCACTTGACCATAGGGTAGAAAACTATATACGGACACCGTCGGTCATGTGTTCGAAGTAAATGAGTTTTATTTTAAAATATTTACTTAAGACTTTATATATTTATATTTATATTTATATTTTATTTAAATATAAATTATTTTGTATATTTTAAATTATGTGTTTTAAAATGATTTATTTGTAAATAGGGATTTAAATGTTTATTTAAGATTTTACTTATAAATTTATTTTAAACCATATAATCGATTCCTATAAGTATTTTAACCTTTTTGTATTATTATAAATATTTCTTTAAATCTATTTTTATATTTTTTTAAACTTATATATGTTTATAATCTATTTCTAATTTATTTTAGAGTTTTATAAACTTATATACATATACATATCTATTTTCAAAGTTAATTTTCTTATATATATATTTTATAAACTTTAATAAAGTCAAGATGGATAGTTTATATTTCACGATTTAAATTCGAAGTTTAAAGATGTAAATCTATATAACGATATTTGAATAACGAATGAACTCATATTAAGTTATGAATTGGAATCGATATGAATTTTTGTAGAGATGAACTTGAATTGGTAAATTTAAGAAATTGAATTTGATTTGGTTTAAATTATGAACCTTGATAAGAAATGAATGTGAATTGGGTAAATTGATTTATTTTGAATTTATAGTCGATAAGAATTAAATTCAATTTTAAGTGATTAATTATGAATTGGAATATATAGATGTTATATGCGGAATTGATTTTTATATCGTTTGGTTTGAATTAAGAATTTGTTAAATCAATGTATAAGAATGGTTTTAAATCATAATTTGGTTGAATGAAATATAAGATTTTGATTTGAAATGTAGAAGTAATAGTTTTGAACTATATAACTTGAATTATAGTTATAAGACGATTTGGTTTATATTGAAGTTTAATATTTCGTTTTAAATTATATAAAAGGAAATTTGAACCTAAGTGTCGAATTTCATTAATCGACTAAAATGGGTTGTTTTCAAAATTTAATATATTCGAAGTTAGATATTTAATTTTAATTTCAAATTCGAATATGAGAATTTGTATAAACTATTTTATAAAGTGATTTATAAAATAATGACCACGGTGTGAAAGATGTAAACGATTGGTTGTTAAAGAGACCGGGATCGGCTATTGTCATACTCTCTGCCAATACCGAAAACCACTTTGACAACTGTGTACGCGGTGGAGTTCCAGAATGAAGGGGATGATTTGGCGAACGACTCCATTTTTATTTCATATTAATTACGAGACCCTGACTACCTTGAGTCAGCTTGATGTGGCTAAAACAGGAGCTACGCACGGACCAAGTGAGGTCATACCTCTTATCGAGCACACTTCTTCGATATTATTCTATTACTGTTGAGATTCGATTTGGGCCCTTTTGATTATGGGAGTGTGTATCGAGGTGGGCGGTAGTTGCTACTATGCGTTACCACCAGTCCGGCTCCGCAAACGGTGAATCCACCCTGGCATTCCTTGCGTGCCTTGTCACATGCCTTATACGAGCCCAATACGATTTTGTTTTGTACTATTTTATATGGAGTGCCCTCTGATCAACCTCCAGTTTACGGAGGAATTACGGTACTGTATATACTATGGGAATATATAAACGGTGTAAGGGTAATAATGGTAATCCCGCTTACGCTATTTTGATACTTTTACTTTACTGATAGACACTATTGTATATAGCGTATTATACTACATAGTATTAGTTTAACGGATCCTTAGAGGATGGTGATCCCAAACATCCTCTAAGTTACTGATTGCATTTCATCGAACATTTCATTTGTGTTGATTTACTTCCATGAGAATGTTAGTCCTGATCCGAGTTGTTTTGTTTTGCATTATTGCTCGGGTCAGATCGAGTATTACAGTTTCGAGATTCACTCTTGGAGTTGGAGCTTATGTTGGATTTTTGCTCATCTATATCTACCTGTTCAGTTGATCCAATTCTAACTATTCTTGTCATTTCTGTTTTTGTAGTTATCTTTCATTTACTGTATTAGTCTTCCGCTGTATTATTTATGTAAACTCTAATGTAAAGCTTCATGAACTACTATTGTATTTTAAATTTTGCACTGTGAGATATTATATTGCTCTATATTTGTGATCTGTGATTCTGTGATTTATTCTGTTTACCCCGAAGCTAATAACAATCTGTTGTTTTGGACGTTTCGAGTTGATATGTTTTGTCGATTCGGCACGGTCAAAATGGCGGGTCGTTACATGTGGTATCAGAGCTTTGGTTTTTCAAGGCTTTAGCCTATGGGGTAAAAGCTCATTAGAGATAGGGTTGTGATACCCTAGAATGAGTTGAATCAGTTGCAGAATCCTTCTTGAGAGAGCGTATTTTTAAAGTAAAAAAAAATAGTTTTCAAAATGGTTTTAAAATGTTTTTAAATAAATATTTCGAGTACAATATTCTGTTTAATATTTAAATCTTCTTCTGAGTTTCCTTTCCATTTGAATCTATCTTCCTTCGTAGATCCTCTTTAATTAGGTTCTTTCGTTCTTTCAGCTTTTACCTCGAATTCTATAATTTATACTTGTCCATTTCAAGGTAAGAAGTAGAAGAAGAGTATAAGTCTTCTAGCCAGTATGTTTTTATTAAATATTGGTTTGTAAAGATTTTATGTGTAAGGTATTCATACGTTAACTTATAGAATTAATTAAGTGTTATAAGTTTAAATATTGATAACATGAATTTGAAAAGATTTAGATATAGTATAGAATGATTTTGTTATATATTTGATTTAATAATAATATTGTTGTATATTTATTAAGAATTGTAGTTGAATTCTAACAAATAAAAGAGTGGGGGAGAGATACATTTTCCCTACTTGAAATTTTAATGATTTGAAATATATTATTTATAATATATGATTTAGAGTGTGGTATATATTCTATTTAAATATAAAAAGATGTTTTGAGTACTTATTTTACGCTAAAATTGGCCTATCGAATACTTAGTGACTTGGTGTATACGTCTGATCAACGTATATGTTAAATCCTATACGTATTAGATAGATATAGAGTCACACCCTAGTCGCTTGAAAATGATTCTGCTGATGACCGCGACATCATCGACATCTATTTTCGGGTTTCGAAAGTGGGATAAATATATATAGCCAATCGTAACGTCGAGTGAATACTTGAAATGTTTGAAATGTTTGAAAATATTTTATCATTTGATTTATATACATTTAAAATTATATATGTATAGGGATAAATATGAACCATTGGTTTAAATATATTAATTATTTAATTACTATTTCCCTACCTCGTTCCTTTTCGGGACGAAAAGTTTTGAGTAGGGGAGATTGTAACAACCGGTAATTTTTAACGATTTAAAATCCGATTTAAATCAAAATTTTATTTTTGAAATTATTCTATGGTTTTTCATAATGGGAATTCGAAATTTGTAATACGTACAGTGAGATGTAGCAACTGCAAAAATTTCATCGGAAAATTTGACTGTTGTCGGTCACGCAATTTTCAGTGCAAAGCTGCGCATAACAGATCAAATTTTAGCGATTTTAAAATTTCTCCAAAACTAGTTCGGACAAACATGAAAAATATTCTATTTGTTGTCACGAATCCGACGGCGAAATTCGTTTCGCGAAAATCGGACGTTTTGACCTCCGTTTTCCGTCCGCATTTTTACGTCAAAGGGGTCCGTAACGCGCTTTTGAACGGAGCATCCTGACACTGCAAATTATACACCGTTGTGTCCGTCTCGTCGAGTTGATTACCAAAATATATTTATTTGTCAGTTTCGGTGCTCGGTTCACGCTGAAACTGCGAAAAGGCTTGCGCAGTTCATTTTTGAAACGGTGACATTTGAGTTTGATGTGTCCCTTTTACGATTCTACATATTTTTTTTAATCATTTTGGGTCTGCAAAACTTGTCATTTTATTTTACTAAGCTATCTAATTATATTTTTGTTCTTTCCAAAGCTTAGAAGTGGACACTTTTACTACACATATGCAATGCATATACATGCACGTCTCTCCTTTCTTTTCTTTCTTTACTTTTCCAATTCAACGCATGTTTCTTTTTCCCATTCCCATACGTTACCTTGTCTACATTTCTAAAGCCATGTATTACTTTTCATTCACCCCTTGTTTTCAAATCATGCACCTTATGTGCGTTGAGTACATGAGAAGTCTCCGATTCCAAATGAACTGTCATGCCATTCATTTCCCACGTTCTTTGCATTTTCAATTTTTGAATGGTTCCTTGAATCTTCCAAAAGCCTCCTAAAGATTCGTTCAATTCCAAGAACTGTTCAATTCAGATCCGCGTCCTTTCTCTTCTCCGAAACCAAAGATAACGTTTCCTTCATATTTCCTCGTATGTATATAGCAATTGAAAAGCTTCCATTCACCAGTTCTAATTACCATACGCCATTCGCAAAAAAAAAAAAAAAAAAAAAGAAGAAGAAGAAGAAAGAAGAAGAACAAAACTGGATGCAGCTGCTCCTTCTCCAAACGCTGAGCTCGCCCACATCAAGAAATCCCTCAACGAAGCAAACCGCAAAACCCAGTCCCGCGCCTCCCACGCACACCGGTAAGCCTATCCACCCGCGCCCACCAACTAGTCGAGCTCGCCCACGACAACTGTCCTCGTCAACCGACCTTCCGACTAACCCACGACAGCCTGTCATGTACCATGAATCCTCCCATCAGCCTTTTGATGTCGCACCCTCATCTCCTTTCACTAAACCTGCCGATGCGTGAGTTTTTATTTTTATGAGGTTGTGTATATTTTACAATGGGGTGTGATAGGTTATGTGTTGAGTTTGTGTGCTTTGTTTTTCTGTGTGCGGTAGTGATAGAGTTGTGTGTGTATTTATTTTGGGTGTGTTATTTTGCTTTGGCATGTTATTAACTATGGGTGTTAGGGTGAGTAGGGTGAGTTGTATTAAAATGTGTATGTTAGTTTACATGTGGTGTATGGTGCGTGCTTTTGTGTGTGTGTTAATTTTCTGGGCGTAAATTCTACATGGGTGTAGTGTATTTTCTGTATATATTTGTGTGCGGTAGAGTGTGTATGAATATATATAGTATATAATTTATGAATTTATATAGTATATAATATGATATATGTGTATTTAAATATGTATATATATGTATATAGGTATATAATGGTTTTAGTGTGCGTTAAATTGCAAATACATTTATATATTATAAATTTATTGTATGTTTACATATACAGAAATGGTTATATAATAATTTATAAAATAATTTTGTGGTTATTTTGTTGAGTTAAATTTGGTGTTGAGCGCCGAAACCCGTCCCAAATCCAATAGTTGTACCGTTCCAAAACCCAATAGCCGAACTGATTCATTGAAATTTCTCCGACCTCCTCTAAATACATTATTGGCTGATCATCAAGTTGAATTCATTCCAATTCGTGCCTGGAAATCATCGTATCAATGCTGCGTCAGTCCGTCTGTCATCTCCATTTCTATGCCATGAAAGGTGAGTTTATCTCACACCTGACTTACATTTTTCATGGATGTTAGATCAATAATGAACTGTTATATGAAATGTATAGGTTGCTAGTTGAAATTGTTTGATTTGATATGTATGTACATTTCATATGCGACACGATATATTCTAATGACACGTAGTTGCACTGATGATACATTTATTGTGATTGATACTATGTGATTGTTGATACCCTAGTTTTAGGAAAATCACTAAGGGTTGAAATGATACATACCCGAACGAACATTAGAATAGGGAAAAATCGTTATGGGTTGAAATGATAGATCTGAACGATTTTTATTGAATTTGGGATCGCGGGTTGAAATGATAGACCCGTAGAAATTTTATCAATTGCGGGTTGAAATGATAAATATCCGTATCACTGACCATAGGGTAGAAAACTATATACGGACACCGTCGGTCATGTGTTCGAAGTAAATGAGTTTTATTTAAAAATATTTACTTAAGACTTTATATATTTATATTTATATTTATATTTTATTTAAATATAAATTATTTTGTATATTTTAAATTATGTGTTTTAAAATGATTTATTTGTAAATAGGGATTTAAATGTTTATTTAAGATTTTACTTATAAATTTATTTTAAACCATATAATCGATTCCTATAAGTATTTTAACCTTTTTATATTATTATAAATATTTCTTTAAATCTATTTTTATATTATTTTAAACTTATATATGTTTATAATCTATTTCTAATTTATTTTAGAGTTTTATAAACTTATATACATATACATATCTATTTTCAAAGTTAATTTTCTTATATATATATTTTATAAACTTTAATAAAGTCAAGATGGATAGTTTATATTTCACGATTTAAATTCGAAGTTTAAAGATGTAAATCTATATAACGATATTTGAATAACGAATGAACTCATATTAAGTTATGAATTGGAATCGATATGAATTTTTGTAGAGATGAACTTGAATTGGTAAATTTAAGAAATTGAATTTGATTTGGTTTAAATTATGAACCTTGATAAGAAATGAATGTGAATTGGGTAAATTGATTTATTTTGAATTTATAGTCGATAAGAATTAAATTCAATTTTAAGTGATTAATTATGAATTGGAATATATAGATGTTATATGCGGAATTGATTTTTATATCGTTTGGTTTGAATTAAGAATTTGTTAAATCAATGTATAAGAATGGTTTTAAATCATAATTTGGTTGAATGAAATATAAGATTTTGATTTGAAATGTAGAAGTAATAGTTTTGAACTATATAACTTGAATTATAGTTATAAGACGATTTGGTTTATATTGAAGTTTAATATTTCGTTTTAAATTATATAAAAGGAAATTTGAACCTAAGTGTCGAATTTCATTAATCGACTAAAATGGGTTGTTTTCAAAATTTAATATATTCGAAGTTAGATATTTAATTTTAATTTCAAATTCGAATATGAGAATTTGTATAAACTATTTTATAAAGTGATTTATAAAATAATGACCACGGTGTGAAAGATGTAAACGATTGGTTGTTAAAGAGACCGGGATCGGCTATTGTCATACTCTCTGCCAATACCGAAAACCACTTTGACAACTGTGTACGCGGTGGAGTTCCAGAATGAAGGGGATGATTTGGCGAACGACTCCATTTTTATTTCATATTAATTACGAGACCCTGACTACCTTGAGTCAGCTTGATATGGCTAAAACAGGAGCTACGCACGGACCAAGTGAGGTCATACCTCTTATCGAGCACACTTCTTCGATATTATTCTATTACTGTTGAGATTCGATTTGGGCCCTTTTGATTATGGGAGTGTGTATCGAGGTGGGCGGTAGTTGCTACTATGCGTTACCACCAGTCCGGCTCCGCAAACGGTGAATCCACCCTGGCATTCCTTGCGTGCCTTGTCACATGCCTTATACGAGCCCAATACGATTTTGTTTTGTACTATTTTATATGGAGTGCCCTCTGATCAACCTCCAGTTTACGGAGGAATTACGGAACTGTATATACTATGGGAATATATAAACGGTGTAAGGGTAATAATGGTAATCCCGCTTACGCTATTTTGATACTTTTACTTTACTGATAGACACTATTGTATATAGCGTATTATACTACATAGTATTACTTTAACGGATCCTTAGAGGATGGTGATCCCAAACATCCTCTAAGTTACTGATTGCATTTCATCGAACATTTCATTTGTGTTGATTTACTTCCATGAGAATGTTAGTCCTGATCCGAGTTGTTTTGTTTTGCATTATTGCTCGGGTCAGATCGAGTATTACAGTTTCGAGATTCACTCTTGGAGTTGGAGCTTATGTTGGATTTTTGCTCATCTATATCTACCTGTTCAGTTGATCCAGTTCTAACTATTCTTGTCATTTCTGTTTTTGTAGTTATCTTTCATTTACTGTATTAGTCTTCCGCTGTATTATTTATGTAAACTCTGATGTAAAGCTTCATGAACTACTATTGTATTTTAAATTTTGCGCTGTGAGATATTATATTGCTCTATATTTGTGATCTGTGATTCTGTGATTTATTCTGTTTACCCCGAAGCTAATAACAATCTGTTGTTTTGGACGTTTCGAGTTGATATGTTTTGTCGATTCGGCACGGTCAAAATGGCGGGTCGTTACACTTATTGTGGTTTAGGTGCGCCTTTAACGTTATCTTTGTTCATATTATTTCCTTGTTTGCTCTATCATACCCAATTGTTCACAGTCATTTCCTTATTTTCCAGCTTATGCCTTAGCCTAGTTATTTTGATAATTATATTGTTAAAGGTATCGCACTCGCCAGACTTTATGTCTGACCCCCTTTTCTTTCCACCTCTTTTCTTCCTCCCCCCCCCCCAGGTGCTCAGGGTGGGACTAGCGCTAGTGGAGCTTGACTTGGATAGCTTTATCTTTTGCTTTTAGAAGTTGCTTGGATCGCTGAAGTAAAAGTTCAGCCTATCTCATTTATGGCTATTTTATGTTGGGGTTATGTCTTTCATTTTATGTACTCTGATTTAGTCAAAATAGATATTTTGTACTTGACTCTAGTCTTTGGTTTTTGATGATGTAATCAAACTTATGTATTTACCGCTGCAATGAAATGAAGTTTTAAATTTTCAAGTACTGTTTTATATCTGTCTTGTTGTTAAGTTTTTGTTATATACATACTTAAAACACTCCATAGAAGTTAATGCATTCCCTTTGTGAGTGACATTAATGGACATGGGGTGTTACATCGACCCCCTGGTCGACCTGGGTCCTGGGCGGGAAATTTCCCGCCCAGCCCGGGTGTGTGTTTTGAATTTGAATTTTGATTCTGTTTTTATTTATTTAAATTCTAGAAACTTCTTAAGGCCATAACTTCTTCGTACAAAGTCCGATTTACGCAAACTCGGACTCTATCTCAAGCAGAAGGCGTAACCCATTTCCCTTAATTCTTCTTCTAAAAATTATTTATACTTTAATTTGTGAAACTTAATGTTACAGAATTACGGGGTGTTACATTCTCCCCCCTTAAAGGATTTCGTCCCCGAAATCTTCAAGTTAGGAAGAATGTGTCCTACCATTTAGTCATCCATCTACTCAACCATTCAATCAAAGGCATTCATTGTCCTTAAAAAGATTTCTAATGATTTCATGTTCATATGCATAGTGTGTGTATATGTCCTTATCTAATGCAAAATCAGGCGGTCTACTGATTCAGTTGACCTCCTTAATGAGAATTATTCAGTGCCATGCGTCCAATATGTATGCAATCCTAACGATACATATCATTTCTATATGATTGCACAACCATTCACTCAAATGCAACGTCCATAGGATAACACATCAAGTTCAATCCACAAACAAATGCATATATGCAAATGCAATATGGAAGTGACTGAGCTGATCTAGTGCCCTATGTGTGTATAAGCATCCACGAGCAACCACTAGCAAACACTTGCAAACACTTGCATCCACCAAACATAACATGTCTCAAACACATGTTTACATCCATTGGCTTCTACCTAAGGATTGAGGGTAGGACCGAGAGGATATACTTAAAATCTAAAGACTAGCATGCAAATAGATTTTACAGAAAAAGAGGAATTAAGGATATACCCTCAAAAAGGGTACGAGGCACGTATCTAGTCTTCAGTCTTCTAAGTCGCATCTTCTTGAGCTTCACTCCACTGTACCTTATCTAATTTAACTTCACGATTGCGAAGCTTCTTGGCCTCCACTTCCAAAACCCACTAGTAAAGATAGAATCTCGCTCACTTACTATGTTAGAGGGTATCCAATGTAATCGAACTATCTTCCCGAGAAAAACATATGTTAATCATGATACCAAGTGAATATACCTAAGATGATTAGAAGTCTATCCTCTACTTAGCTATGTTACAAATCTGAGGGTCTAAAGCTAAAGGTTGCTATGTACTTTTTGCCTCTCTTAAGGTCAGTCTCTCTTTTTTTTCTACTTAGGGCATCTGCCACAACCATTTATTTCTCACGCAAATGATCCTAGTCTAACTCGACATCCCTTAAGTACAAGCCCCAAAGGCCTAAACCAATATCATACAAGCACCCAAGGAATACCTTCTTCTAATTTGGATGATCTATGTGAGATGATAAAACAACCAAATAATTGTGCATTTTACGGACTCTGGCTATCCTCGCAAAACTTGCTCTAGAATTATCGTTGATCGCATAAATAGCTTTGCAGTATCATCTAGATACACGCGGAAGTCTATCTCGAATTTTAGGGGGAAAACACCTACCCTAATCAAAACATCTTGCGTACTCATGGACTACCCCAACGGATCGAAAATCGTCGATAGATAAGTAAAGTGATTCTAGGTAGCTAAGACAAACTGATCCCTTAGGATCGTACGAAATCTCAAGGTTATTCTCGAGGCAAGTCGAAAGTCTAACTACCCTTGTTTCATAATTACTAGCTAACCGATCAATGCCTAGAATCAACCTATAGCCCAAAAACATGAGCATAAATATAGCTATTCTGAAATCCTCACAAGTCAAAGATAAATGGGCCGAACCAGCAATTGGATTTGAGACTATAATGGGATCCTCTACTACACAATATCTAGGGTGCAGAGATTCAACTATGGAAGCAGATATATACAGATGTGAAGCGCTAAAATCGGAAGGAGTACTAACAGGATAATCAAAAAGGAAAACTCTTTCAACCGAAATCTTACTGCCTCTCTCTCAGGTATGCTGGCGGTGAGAGCATGCACTCGCCTTCCGAAAAATCCTACCCCTTGTTCTTTCCCTTGCCCTTAATTATACGACCCGTTGTACCAAAATAAAGATACTTCCTCTTGTTTTAGGTTTTGCTATTTTTTTCCTTTCCTCCTTTGTGAACAAAGTCCATATCCGTGCGTTCTTCATCCTTGTGTTGTGCTCTGTAGCCAGACCCCCTCATTCTCAACTTTGTCATCCTTGTGTAACTTGTTGACATGTCTCTCGAATGTTGCCTCCATCGCACGGGGAATCCTACAAAGCCTGAAAGAAAATTACGGCTACAGATGGAAGTTAGGCACTTATTTTCCCTTTGACATGTGTCGTAGTCTCATCAAGCCTACAGAACCATGCCGCGATGAGGTTACCTCCCAGAAAGCCAGGAGCCCCGGAGACTAAGGAAAGAAGGAAACAAGGATTCAAATAGAGGATCAAAAGATAGTGCATATAACTTTAGGGAATATGCCTTTAAAACAAAACTTTTCTTTTGAAAATGCTTCTTTTAAAATCGTTTGAAAATAATTTTTCAAATCTTTTTATCTGATCTAGTAACCGTCAGCTCTGATACCAAGTGAAACACCCCACCTCCGTTAAGGTCACTCACAAAGGGAATGCCTTAACTTCGGTGGAGCATTTTTAGTACAAGATGCAGAAAAATTACAAGATAGACAAATAAAGCAGCGAAAAATAAATAAAACTCTATTTCATTGATAAACAGCTTGCACAGAGATTGTTTTACAACACCAATACTTATTACAAGAAAGCATCTGTATTGTTTAATATATAAGAAGCACAAACTGACAATGATATTCCCCAATAGAGCATGAGCCAGCCATAGCAGTAGAAAATGGAGTTCAAAGCAATGCGCCAAAGAATCTACAAGCTCGGAAAGAGTAACGGCCCCAAAATGAGCTGAGCTTTTCCCTCCCTGACTACATTGGGTGGGGAAACGGAAGAAAAGAGGCGAAAGCAAACTAGGTTAGACATAAAGTCTGGTAAGTCCAGTGATTCTTAGTATTCAAACGAGGAAAAGGGTCATGACATGAATAAGCTAAATATAAGACTAAACCATAGTAACAAGATAACATGGAGTAAGCATGGGATATGGCAAGATAAACTGAATGTACCGATAAACTGAATGTACTAATAAACTGAATGCGCTTCTACTCCTTCTTTGCTTCGCAACTACCCTGTTATACTGATTTCTACATCTCCGCACTACCTACTAGTGTGCAAACTAGTAATCTATGATCATATGATAACGTGATCCAAATCCCCATATTTGCGGTTGCCTTCAGGTGTACATTTATTATGGGGGTTCCATATACTACATAGAACTAATCTAGGGTTTACTATCGAGCGCTTCCTAGATTCAACCAGGGTTTATGCTACCCAGGGTCACTAGGGTTTATGCTACCTATTGAATGCTTCTCGGATTCAGGGTTTACGCGACCTAGGTCCAACTATGGATTATGCTACCTACCTTGTATTAATTTTCCATGTGTCTGTGTTAGTCGGCCCTCTCTTGTGTGTAGATACTCTGTGCTGGCCCCACCATAAGGTGTATCAAGCCTTATGATAACGACCCGACATGATTCAAGATGCATGGTGTATAACTACTAGTACCCAGTGCCTCCTTTTTCCACTCCAGAGTACGTGCACGCCCGTAAACTGTCAGAACCTACACTGACATACCTCCTACCGCTATTTTGACTGCTTATAATCAGCCCGATAATCGTGCCCCACCCTGCCTAGCTCAGGGACCGTGATACATTTATGTGGGTTACTGCTGACATGGGTCCCCGTTACTAGGGTTTCCTACTGGTTAAGTTTGTGGGCCTATATATATATAATATTACCCACCTACACGTGATGTACTTAACCCTCCCACCAATTCAAGCATGTCTATTTAATGGTTAAGTTTGTGGGCCTATATGTTGTAATATTACCCACCGATCCCGATATGTACTTAACCCTTCCACTGGTTCAAGCATGTTTATTTAATGGTTAAGTTTGTGGGCCTATATTACTAATATTACCCACCAATCCGATATGTACTTAACCCTCCCACTGATTCAAGTTGATATATATAATCTTGGTTAAGTGTTATCCATTCATTCAAGTTAACTTAACCTGCCCACTCATCATGTTATATATATATATATATATATATATATTGGTTAAGTGTTCCCCTTGTGTTACTTAACCCCTATCACATATCATGTTATATATATATATATATTGGTTAAGTGTTCCTCTTATGTTACTTAACCACTATCACATATCATGTTATATATATATATTGGTTAAGTGTTCTAATTTTACTTAACCCCACCCACTTGCCTAGTTAACATGTTATGACGGTTAAGTGTTCTAAATTTACTTAACCTCACCATCTAGTCTAGTTAGCATGTTAAACACTTACTTGACCCCTATCAATCTTGTCTAGTTAACAGGTTGAATTGGCTAAGTGCTTTCTCGATTACTTAACCCCACCCTTCTTGTCTTTATTAACATGTTATTACAGTTAAGTGTTTCCCTAATTACTTAATCTCACCATTTCTAGCTTGATTTATTCATGAGCTTTAATTATAATTAAAGCACCAGCCACTCACATTAGACAAATATTGTTGTGGTTACTGGATATGTCGGTCGGTTCTTGGCAGGTTTACACCACAACTCAGTCTAACCTCAGGTTTTTCTGGGATTGTTGCACTAACCACCCACGTTAGACAGGTATTGTTGTGGTCACTGGATGTGCCGGTCAGTTCCGGGCAGTTTTACACCACAACTCAGTCTAACCTCGGGTTAGGCATATTCGTCTTTTACTAAATTTACATATTTACTATTTATGTAAATTTTCCGTAAATCAATTTCACCTAGATCATATTCAACTGTCATGCAAATTAACATACTTATATTCTATGCCCAAACTTGATTGACCAATCAATTAACCCAACTTGCAGTTTATACCAATTTAGATTTAATATTCCCCTTTTACAATTCATGCCCAATCTAGATTAATATTCCTATTGGGTTCATGTCAAAACGAGATTTAATATTCTAGTTTACCGTTTATGTTCAAAACTTGGTTTACACGCCAATTACACACTTTACGGCAAATTAAATTTGTCAATTTATTCCCAAGTCTAATTTTATGTAAATCATTCACTATTATAGCAAATTTAGATTATGCCAACATATTTCTTGTGCCAAATTAACTTAAGTAAGCTACGCCCAAATTCCCACGCCGTAATCGTACGTATAACATGATTTCACATGTTTCTAAGTACTCATGAAATGATACTAATAGTATCAAAGCAAGGAATAGGGGATAAGCACGAGAATTGACATAAAAAATAGCCATGCAAGAATGAACCAAATACAAAAACAATGGTTCCAATGGGTTTGATGTACGTAACAGTGAATAGGAATAAACTAGACAAGTAACACCCCAAGAAATGAGATCAACATAATTAAGGGAATAGGCGTAGGTGATTTGGTCCAACATAATGCCAGTTCGAAGTACAACCTAATAGGTTAATGGGAATAGGCATAAGTCATTGACTACAATAGTTATAGGCAATTAACCACAATAGTCATGGGCGACTAATCACAATAGTTTCTTAATCAATGTCATAGGCAATAGTCTCATAGTCATGAATCATATGCAATAGTCTCAAAATTATGAGTCATAGTCATAGTCATAATAATCATAGTCATATGTAATAGTCTCATTGTCATGAATCATAGTCATAGGCGATAGTTTCATGGGCAACAGTTTCATAGTCATAGTCTTAGGCAAAAGTCCCATAATCATAGTCATTGGCAATTAGCCACAATAAGTTCTAGGCCACAAATCGAGAATCAGATCCAAAGGCATAGATAACGTTAGATTTGACATAAGCACGAATCAAAGATAATTAACTTGCAAATTGGTATAGTTCTATATTTTGATTCATTACATTCATAATTCCAATTACACGTTCAAATCTAAGGAATAACCGCACTTACAGTGATCGGTTTAGAAAAGGCGATTTGCTATGATTCGAGTGACGTTGCTTGAAGCGGAATGCCTATGGTCCAACTTGAAGCTTTAACTTGATTTGAATCTCCAATTTGAAGAAGAACTATAACTTGTTTTTAATGGAGAATAAGATTTATTTTAATGGTGGAGGCTAGAGAGAAACAGCATGTAGACACCTAAAAGAATTTGTGTGGAGAAACCGTAGGTCTAGGCATTCTTTTATAGGTGTAGAGAGTGTTTTAGAGCCCTTAGATCGCCCTAATAGCCATCCGGTCTGTCCAGAATAGGTCAAAATCGTTGCAGTCCAGATCTGGGAAAACAGGGCAGGTCGTGTAACAACCCGAATTTTTTACAACACGTTAAATCAAGAATTAAGGCAGGATTTAATTTTAAATTCTGAATCAAGTAAAACGGGCTATGCCATTGCGTTCGTCTCGGAAAAATACGCGAAATAGAGTCCGAGTTTTCGAGAATCGGAGTCCGTATGACCCGTTAAAGGCCCAAAGAAGATTTCTGGGAAATTTGAATTTCGGAAGCAGCTTTGAAAATCAGATCTGGGGCCAGGCGGGAAGTTTCCCGCCTAGGCCATGTCGACAGGGCTGTCGACAGGCCTGTCGACTTGGGCCCAGACCAAGTCGACAGCCCTGTCGACTTGCCTGTCGACAGGGGGTGGCCGGGCAGTTTTGCCTGGCGCACCATTTTGGGTCTTGGTCTGGTCTTGTGGCCTGGTTCTAGAGAATTCCGAGATCTGATGGTTCTGATCTATCCTAGGGTTAATCTAAGGGCCTAAAACTATCCTAATCTCTATAAAAAGACCCTAAACCTAACCTAAATCCCTAAAAATCAAACCTAGTAACTAAGTGCTGCCAAAATCAATCTTGATCATGGCCTCCATCTCCAATCCCTAAAGCCAATGCATTCAAATCGGGTCCAAATCGAAGGGTGCAAGCTTGCTACATCAAATAGAGGCCAAATCAACATTTCTATGCGAGTTTCATGATGGTTCTTCATCAAAGGAGCCACCTTTCCTCGTCATGATGATGCATGATCCCTTTCCTAAGCCTTGCCTATGTAAGTTCTAGCTACTTGTAGGTTTAAACGATGATTTTGATGTGACATGGGATAAAATGCAAAGTAACATGAGTATGTTAGCCTATGGGAACTTAGTTTGCCTCTTTAACATGAATATATGACTTTGGGTGATGTTGTAGCAACTAAACCATGCTATGCATGTTGCATTGGACTTAGTTTGCCATGCAAGATTAGACCTTTGCTTGTGGTATGTTAGCATGCACACTTGAAACCACTTTGACTCATGAAACATGTGCATGAATGTGACTTTGAGGCTATGCAAGTAAATGAACCCGAATCCCTTATGCTTTCATGCAAGTTGGTAGCCAAATCCTTTATGAGATTATGCATGCTTGTGGCCAATTTCCCCCTTTTAAGTTGTGCATGTTTATGGCCAAACCCTTTTTGATAATATGCATGTTTGTGGCCAAATTCCCTTGTGACATTTTGTGTGTTTGTGGCCAAAACCCTTTTCTATGACACTATGCATGTTCGAGGCCAATTTGTAGTCATAGTATTCTTACTATGTTGACTCGTCTATACTTATGTTGGAAACACGTTTTGGGGTTGGGCTAGACGAGCGTGAGCATACATGAAAGACTTAACTTGAAGTTTCATAGAAATATGATGTGAAACATGACTTGGGTTAAATGGGTATAACATGTCAACATGTAACGTAAAATATAACATGGAAGTTGACGTGTAAGTATGCATAAAAACACAAGCTTGGGAATTTACCTATTAAGTTAGGTCTACCCATTGGGAATTTACCTATTAAGTTAGGTCTACCCAATTGCTTGAAAACTTGACTATGGATATGACACTAGGCTAAACATGAAAGTGGCCAACTCGAGGTTGGGTTGAGTTTGCAACATAAATCTACCCGGAACCGACCGGCCTAACTAGTAGTTGCAAACAATAGGACTCAATGTGAGAAGTTGGTCATGTTGTGCTTGAACCCGAGGTTAGACCAAGTTGTGGTGTAAATCTACCCGGACCCGCCCGGCTTAACTAGTAACCACAACAAAGTCTAATGTGAGAGGTTGGGGTGCATTAAATAATTAATGCCACATAATAGGGTTAAGTTAATTTGATTTATGAGGCTTAACCAAATATGATATGGACAAATGGGTTAAGTAATTTGGTTAGGCTAATGATACTTAACAAAACATGATAAGCTTGGGTAGGTTAAGTAACTTGATTTGCCTAATAACACTTGACCATTTTTATACGACTAGTGGACGGGATTAAGTTAACCAACACTTAATCAATCCAACACGATAACGTGATAAGGTTAAGTAAATTTTCTTAATGACACTTAACCGTATAATACAGTTAATGGATGGGGTTAAGATTAGACTTGACTAATCTAAACATGGTAATCGGATGGGGTTAAGTTAGCCTAGACTTAATTAATCCAACTTGGTAATTTAATGGGGTTAAGTTAAACACTTAACTAATTTAACATGATGATTTGATAAGGTTAAGTGACCTATACTTAACCAATCTAACTCGTTAATTTGATGAGGTTAAGTTAACCTATACTTAACCAACCTAACGTGAAACCATGATAAGGCTAAGTCACGAATCACTTGAATACGCTTGACCGATTTGACTCGGTAATTTGACAAGGTCAAGTTAATTTATATAATTAACCAATCTAAAATGATAATTAGACGAGGTTAAGTTATGGACTGCTTAATATACTTAGCCAACTTGACACATGGTTTGTAGGGTTAAGTCCTGGACTTGGATACTTAGCCAATTTTGACATGGTTTGTAGACGGGCTAGGTTATGAACTTAAGTGACACTTAACCCATTAGATAAACCCTAATTCGGAGGATTAGGTAAATAACCATAGTTAACAAGGATTATGGGAATAAGGCTAAGTGGTAAACCTTAGTTAAGGGAAACTAAGTAATAATTCTTAGTCAAAGAAATTTGGACCACTTTCTTAGATAGATTGGTAACCCGATACGTTAGGTCAACGTTTAAGTATGCGTGGAGGAGCAGGCTATCTGATTTAGATAAAGGCTCCAACGAACTGGGTAACGAAGCAGCGGCTTCGGGGAACGTGAGGATATTCTTGGGATCCCTCTGTGAGCTGCCAGGTCATTATACTAGGCTCACGAGAGGTTGAGGTCTGCGGTAGAAGAACCAAGAATATGCCTTGGTTGCTATGCGAGCGACCTAAAGACTGGGGTGGATAGCAGTGAGTCGACGGATACATAAGGTGCCCGAGATAGCAAGTTCGTTGATCATCTACCATCTTGAGTCAAGCGTGTACGTACGGAAAGGCAGGGAACACCCAACAGACCATAATTGCTATCTAATTATGGGTGAGGTAGGCCGTAGGATTTGGGCTGGCCGGAGTGTAGTTCTCAGGCAAGATTTTCTCTTGTGTTGCCTTTCACTAGTTGAGGGAGGGGTCTCGTGGGACCATAGCCACGTGTAGAAAAGCAGACCTTAGTATCTGCATCGGCAGATAAATCAAAAGCTCCCGACCGAGTCCTGTATTTCTCGTTCTGCCCTGTGACAGGACTCGGATGGCAAGATGTGATACATGTGCATACAGTTATAGAAAAACGATTCACGATGAATGCGTGGGAAAAAGGGGCGGTTGAAGGTTAGCGTAATCCCTAGTGGCCTAGGTGGTTTAACCCAAGCCGAAATACGAAAGCGTGCAATAGGTAAGCGTAATCCCTAGTGGTGCTAGGTGGCATAAGTCCTAGTAGTTCAAACGATGATTCATATGGAAGAGCCTAGCTAGAATAAGGGTGGCAGTCCAAACGATTTCAAGGATAATACGACATGGGGAAGCCCGTACGAGGTACGGCAAAGGACTGAACTTATATACATGGAAAGAAACATATGATTTGAGTAACCTATATATGCGATATATTAGGTTGACATGGACCATTTCATAACATTGGGTAAAGGACATTCATGGTTAACACATGACGCGGGTTGGGATACTAGTACGAGAGGTGCAGAGCAAATACACATGTTAGAACCAGGAAAAGTATACGTAATAGATACCGCAGGATGTTAGACAGGGTAGATAACCTTGGATAGTGTACTTGATAGAAAACTGACGATATGATACCTTGACTTATCATGACACCGTAGTTTATCATGATATCTTCGTTTACCTTGCTAAAGCAGTTCAACCGGCTACCCTGGTTTAGTTATCTATCTTGTAGTTATCCTTATGTTTACTTTCAGTTTATGCATGTCATGTTACCTTACCTGTTTTTATACTGGAAGTAGATAGGACTTACTCAGTCTTTTTGACTGACCCGTTTTGTTTCGCCTCTTTTCTTCCGTTTCCCCCCCCCCAAGGTTACAGGGAGGAAACACTGCTGTTTAGTTCGGACTTCTTCTGCTTGAAGGTCATCATGGATGGCTTGGACTTTTTCTGGCTATGGCTACTTTACTGTTTTTACTTGGGGAATAATTTATGAAAAAGTCTTTATGCTTCTTTACTATTGCAAGGCAGGTTTTGATGTACTCTGATGTAAAAGACTTTAGACCTTGTTTATTCATGTTATGAAAGTTTGATTTTACTTCCGCTATTTATATATGTTCTGTCTTGTGATATCTCTGTGCATGTTTACCAATAATGCCCCTCTAAAGCTAGTGCATTCCTTTGCGAGTGACCCTAGCGGAGGTGGGGTGTTACATTTGGTATCAGAGCAGAAGGTTACCAGACTGGGCAAAAGTTTTTAAAACCTTCTGAAAACTATTTGAGAAACCGTTTACAAAGAAGCATTTTTCAAGAAAAGTTTTTAAAGGCTATTCCCCAAAAGCCATTAGCCCCATCCTTTGATTCCTTGATTGAATCTCGTTTCCTTTCTTTCCTCCATCTGTGGTCACAGTAGTTCTAACTGTGACTAATCTTTGTCTAGCCACGTAAGTGTTTCCCGTACGATGGAGGTGGTTCTCGAGAGACCCTTTGCCGTGTTACAAGGAAGGATAATAAGAGTAAGGATAAAGGATACCAGCTTAAGGATAAGCAACTGTTGTTATGGCTTAGTCCATCAAGGAGGACAAGGACAAGATCAGCGGAGAGGGAAATAGTACTCTCTCATTTCTAGGGTGCCTAAAAGAAATGGTGCCGTTTCTGGTAAAGGTTTAGTCGTTCTTTTCTATCATCCCGTCCAGACTTTGTCTTGATCATCGTATCATTTAAGTCTGCTTGGATAGTGAGTCTCTGCACCTTAGTACTAGCATAGTAGAGGATCCCGTTTTTGTCTCAAGTCCTATTGGAAGATTTGGTCCATTAATTCATGGCTTGTTTGGATTTGAGAATGTCTATATCAAGTGTTGAGCTTGGAAATAATGCTTATGTTTATAAGTTGTGGATGGATTCTAGGGATGAAGTGGTTATCCAGTAAGGGGTACCACTCTCGGTCTTAGAAGGAGGGTAGTTAGACTCTTGGCTTGCTTTGGTAATACCCTTGAAGTATCGCGTAACCTTTTGGGTTCTGTCATGATTAGTTACCTAGAATCCCTTGATGCCTTTATGGGAAATTGGAAGCCCAATCGAGTGGTGTTCGCCGATAAGACGGATGGTTTATTTCACTTATGCATGGGTTATAGAAATCACCTTAGTAAGTGCGCTTGATAACCTGGTTGGCATCTGATTCACTTTCAAGAGAAAGTTCTTCTATGTGGAATACCTTGTGGTACGAGGTCCGAGATTCATTAGTGAATTTTGGAAAGCTTGCATGAGAGCAAGAGTACGCAGTCATGTTTGCGTCAAGTATTCTAAAAAAGGGCAAGCGCAAATGGAACGAGAGGCGACGAAGAAATGAGTTCCAGCTCAGGTTATGGAAACAGGAAATAAGAAGCTACGAAATCGCGAAGTTAGAGGACGGTCAAGGCACGATGGAACTAAGCTCAAGGTAATGCGACTCATGAGACTGAAGACTAAATACGTGCATGATATCTCTTTTGGAAATATATCCTCGATCCCTGTTTTTTTCTGTTGAGCTTGCTTGTAGGCTATCTTTTATAAATATCCTCTCGATCCTGTCTCTGTTACAAACCCCGTACGGAGTTTGTTTTGTTTATCTTCTCGGCCCTGTTTCAGGGAATCTTAGGTAGAACCCTATGGATGTAAACATGTATTTGAAACATGTTATGATTGATATGGTTGCAAATGGTTGCAAGTGGTTGCTCGTGGATGCGCGAATACGTATTAGATACTAGCTTGACTCGGTCACATTTCATATTGCATATGCACGAGTATTTATACTTGTTTATGGATGAAATTGAATGTGTTATCATGCGGATGTTGCATATGGATGAATGTTTGTGCACGCATATAGTGTATATGACTAGGACTATTTGCATACATGATGGATTCATAGCACTAAACATATTTTTGCATTCAAAAGATTTTTCAGGCCTGATCATTAGCATTAGCTAAGGAACATGTACACACACGTTTTGCATATATTCATATGGCATTAGAAATCATCTAAGGACAATGTTTGCTTGTGGATGATGTTTTGAGTAGATGGATGATGGATGGTAGGATATGTTCTTCCTAACTTAGAGATTTCGGGGACGAAATCCTAAAAGGTGGGGAGAATGTAACAACCCGAATTTTTTACAACACGTTAAATCAAGAATTAAGGCAGGATTTAATTTTAAATTCTGAATCAAGTAAAACGGGCTATGCCATTGCGTTCGTCTCGGAAAAATACGCGAAATAGAGTCCGAGTTTTCGAGAATCGGAGTCCGTATGACCCGTTAAAGGCCCAAAGAAGATTTCTGGGAAATTTGAATTTCGGAAGCAGCTTTGAAAATCAGATCTGGGGCCAGGCGGGAAGTTTCCCGCCTAGGCCATGTCGACAGGGCTGTCGACAAGCCTGTCGACTTGGGCCCAGACCAAGTCGACAGCCCTGTCGACTTGCCTGTCGACAGGGGGTGGCCGGGCAGTTTTGCCTGGCGCACCATTTTGGGTCTTGGTCTGGTCTTGTGGCCTGGTTCTAGAGAATTCCGAGATCTGATGGTTCTGATCTATCCTAGGGTTAATCTAAGGGCCTAAAACTATCCTAATCTCTATAAAAAGACCCTAAACCTAACCTAAATCCCTAAAAATCAAACCTAGTAACTAAGTGCTGCCAAAATCAATCTTGATCATGGCCTCCATCTCCAATCCCTAAAGCCAATGCATTCAAATCGGGTCCAAATCGAAGGGTGCAAGCTTGCTACATCAAATAGAGGCCAAATCAACATTTCTATGCGAGTTTCATGATGGTTCTTCATCAAAGGAGCCACCTTTCCTCGTCATGATGATGCATGATCCCTTTCCTAAGCCTTGCCTATGTAAGTTCTAGCTACTTGTAGGTTTAAACGATGATTTTGATGTGACATGGGATAAAATGCAAAGTAACATGAGTATGTTAGCCTATGGGAACTTAGTTTGCCTCTTTAACATGAATATATGACTTTGGGTGATGTTGTAGCAACTAAACCATGCTATGCATGTTGCATTGGACTTAGTTTGCCATGCAAGATTAGACCTTTGCTTGTGGTATGTTAGCATGCACACTTGAAACCACTTTGACTCATGAAACATGTGCATGAATGTGACTTTGAGGCTATGCAAGTAAATGAACCCGAATCCCTTATGCTTTCATGCAAGTTGGTAGCCAAATCCTTTATGAGATTATGCATGCTTGTGGCCAATTTCCCCCTTTTAAGTTGTGCATGTTTATGGCCAAACCCTTTTTGATAATATGCATGTTTGTGGCCAAATTCCCTTGTGACATTTTGTGTGTTTGTGGCCAAAACCCTTTTCTATGACACTATGCATGTTCGAGGCCAATTTGTAGTCATAGTATTCTTACTATGTTGACTCGTCTATACTTATGTTGGAAACACGTTTTGGGGTTGGGCTAGACGAGCGTGAGCATACATGAAAGACTTAACTTGAAGTTTCATAGAAATATGATGTGAAACATGACTTGGGTTAAATGGGTATAACATGTCAACATGTAACGTAAAATATAACATGGAAGTTGACGTGTAAGTATGCATAAAAACACAAGCTTGGGAATTTACCTATTAAGTTAGGTCTACCCATTGGGAATTTACCTATTAAGTTAGGTCTACCCAATTGCTTGAAAACTTGACTATGGATATGACACTAGGCTAAACATGAAAGTGGCCAACTCGAGGTTGGGTTGAGTTTGCAACATAAATCTACCCGGAACCGACCGGCCTAACTAGTAGTTGCAAACAATAGGACTCAATGTGAGAAGTTGGTCATGTTGTGCTTGAACCCGAGGTTAGACCAAGTTGTGGTGTAAATCTACCCGGACCCGCCCGGCTTAACTAGTAACCACAACAAAGTCTAATGTGAGAGGTTGGGGTGCATTAAATAATTAATGCCACATAATAGGGTTAAGTTAATTTGATTTATGAGGCTTAACCAAATATGATATGGACAAATGGGTTAAGTAATTTGGTTAGGCTAATGATACTTAACAAAACATGATAAGCTTGGGTAGGTTAAGTAACTTGATTTGCCTAATAACACTTGACCATTTTTATACGACTAGTGGACGGGATTAAGTTAACCAACACTTAATCAATCCAACACGATAACGTGATAAGGTTAAGTAAATTTTCTTAATGACACTTAACCGTATAATACAGTTAATGGATGGGGTTAAGATTAGACTTGACTAATCTAAACATGGTAATCGGATGGGGTTAAGTTAGCCTAGACTTAATTAATCCAACTTGGTAATTTAATGGGGTTAAGTTAAACACTTAACTAATTTAACATGATGATTTGATAAGGTTAAGTGACATATACTTAACCAATCTAACTCGTTAATTTGATGAGGTTAAGTTAACCTATACTTAACCAACCTAACGTGAAACCATGATAAGGCTAAGTCACGAATCACTTGAATACGCTTGACCGATTTGACTCGGTAATTTGACAAGGTCAAGTTAATTTATATAATTAACCAATCTAAAATGATAATTAGACGAGTTTAAGTTATGGACTGCTTAATATACTTAGCCAACTTGACACATGGTTTGTAGGGTTAAGTCCTGGACTTGGATACTTAGCCAATTTTGACATGGTTTGTAGACGGGCTAGGTTATGAACTTAAGTGACACTTAACCCATTAGATAAACCCTAATTCGGAGGATTAGTTAAATAACCATAGTTAACAAGGATTATGGGAATAAGGCTAAGTGGTAAACCTTAGTTAAGGGAAACTAAGTAATAATTCTTAGTCAAAGAAATTTGGACCATTTTCTTAGATAGATTGGTAACCCGATACGTTAGGTCAACGTTTAAGTATGCGTGGAGGAGCAGGCTATCTGATTTAGATAAAGGCTCCAACGAACTGGGTAACGAAGCAGCGGCTTCGGGGAACGTGAGGATATTCTTGGGATCCCTCTGTGAGCTGCCAGGTCATTATACTAGGCTCACGAGAGGTTGAGGTCTGCGGTAGAAGAACCAAGAATATGCCTTGGTTGCTATGCGAGCGACCTAAAGACTGGGGTGGATAGCAGTGAGTCGACGGATACATAAGGTGCTCGAGATAGCAAGTTCGTTGATCATCTACCATCTTGAGTCAAGCGTGTACGTACGGAAAGGCAGGGAACACCCAACAGACCATAATTGCTATCTAATTATGGGTGAGGTAGGCCGTAGGATTTGGGCTGGCCGGAGTGTAGTTCTCAGGCAAGATTTTCTCTTGTGTTGCCTTTCACTAGTTGAGGGAGGGGTCTCGTGGGACCATAGCCACGTGTAGAAAAGCAGACCTTAGTATCTGCATCGGCAGATAAATCTAAAGCTCCCGACCGAGTCCTGTATTTCTCGTTCTGCCCTGTGACAGGACTCGGATGGCACGATGTGATACATGTGCATACAGTTATAGAAAAACGATTCACGATGAATGCGTGGGAAAAAGGGGCGGTTGAAGGTTAGCGTAATCCCTAGTGGCCTAGGTGGTTTAACCCAAGCCGAAATACGAAAGCGTGCAATAGGTAAGCGTAATCCCTAGTGGTGCTAGGTGGCATAAGTCCTAGTAGTTCAAACGATGATTCATATGGAAGAGCCTAGCTAGAATAAGGGTGGCAGTCCAAACGATTTCAAGGATAATACGACATGGGGAAGCCCGTACGAGGTACGGCAAAGGACTGAACTTATATACATGGAAAGAAACATATGATTTGAGTAACCTATATATGCGATATATTAGGTTGACATGGACCATTTCATAACATTGGGTAAAGGACATTCATGGTTAACACATGACGCGGGTTGGGATACTAGTACGAGAGGTGCAGAGCAAATACACATGTTAGAACCAGGAAAAGTATACGTAATAGATACCGCGGGATGTTAGACAGGGTAGATAACCTTGGATAGTGTACTTGATAGAAAACTGACGATATGATACCTTGACTTATCATGACACCGTAGTTTATCATGATATCTTCGTTTACCTTGCTAAAGCAGTTCAACCGGCTACCCTGGTTTAGTTATCTATCTTGTAGTTATCCTTATGTTTACTTTCAGTTTATGCATGTCATGTTACCTTACCTGTTTTTATACTGGAAGTAGATAGGACTTACTCAGTCTTTTTGACTGACCCGTTTTGTTTCGCCTCTTTTCTTCCGTTTCCCCCCCAGGTTACAGGGAGGAAACACTGCTGTTTAGTTCGGACTTCTTCTGCTTGAAGGTCATCATGGATGGCTTGGACTTTTTCTGGCTATGGCTACTTTACTGTTTTTACTTGGGGAATAATTTATGAAAAAGTCTTTATGCTTCTTTACTATTGCAAGGCAGGTTTTGATGTACTCTGATGTAAAAGACTTTAGACCTTGTTTATTCATGTTATGAAAGTTTGATTTTACTTCCGCTATTTATATATGTTCTGTCTTGTGATATCTCTGTGCATGTTTACCAATAATGCCCCTCTAAAGCTAGTGCATTCCTTTGCGAGTGACCCTAGCAGAGGTGGGGTGTTACAGGTCGACCCCCAGGTCGACCTATGGGGGGGAGGTCGACCCCCAGGTGACCCCCTAGTCGACCTGGGTCCTGGGCAGGAAATTTCCCGCCCAGCCCGGGTGTGTGTTTTGAATTCGAATTTTGAATCTGTTTTTATTTATTTAAATTCTCGAAACTTCTGAAGGCCATAACTTCTTCATACGGAATCCGATTTACGCAAACTCGGACTCTATCTCAAGTAGAATTTCGAGATGAACGTAATGGCGTAACCCATTTCCCTTATTTCTTCTTCTAAAAATTATTTATACTTTAATTTGTGAAACTTAATGTTATAGAATTACGGGGTATTACATTCTCCCCCTCAAAGGATTTCGTCCCTGAAATCTTCAAGTTAGGAAGAATGTGTCCTACCATTCAGTCATCCATCTACTCAACCATTCAATCACAGGCATTCATTTTCCTTAAAAATATTTCTAATGCTTTCATGTTCATATGCATAGTGTGTGTATATGTCCTTATCTAATGCAGAATCAGGCGGTCTACCGATTCAGTTGACCTCCTTAATGCGAATTATGTCAGTGTCATGCGTCCAATATGCATGCAATCCTAACGATACATATCATTTCTATATGATTGCACAACCATTCACTCAAATGCAACGTCCACAGGATAACACATCAAGTTCAATCCACAACAAATACATATATGCAAATGCAATATGGAAGTGACTGAGCTGATCTAGTGCCCTATGTGTGTATAAGCATCCACGAGCAACCACTAGCGAACACTTGCATCCACCAAACATAACATGTCTCAAACACATGTTTACATCCACTGGATTCTACTTAAGGATTGAGGATAGGACCGAGAGGATATACTTAAAAGCTAAAGACTAGCATGCAAAAAGATTTTACAGAAAAAGTGGAATCAAGGATATACCCTCAAAAAGGGTAAGAGGCGCGTATCTAGTCTTCAGTCTTCTAAGTCGCACCTTCTTGAGCTTCACTCCACTGTACCTTATCTAATTTAACTTCACGATTGCGAAGCTTCTTGGCCTCCACTTCCAAAACCCACTAGTAAAGACAGGATCTCGCTCACTTACTATGCAAGAGGGTATCCAATGTAGTTGAACTATCTTCCCGAGAAAAACATATGTTAATCATGATACCAAGTGTATATACCTAAGATGATTAGAAGTCTATCCTTTACTTAGCTATGTTACAAATCTGAGGGTCTAAAGCTAAAGGTTGCTATGTACTTTCTGCCTCACTTAAGGTCAGTCTCTCTTCTTTTTTCTACTTAGGGTGTCTACAACAACCATTTATTTCTCACGCAAACCATCCTAGTTGAAATCGACATCCCTCAAGTACAAGCCCCAAGGGCCTAAACCAATATCAGATAAGCACCCAAGGAATACCTTCTTCAAATTTGGACGATCTATGTGAGATAATAAGACAACCAAATAATTGAACATTTTACCGACTTTGGCTATCCTCGCCAACCTTGCTCCAGAATTATCGTTGATCGCATAACTAGCTTTGCAGTGTCATCTAGATACATGCGGAAGTCTATCTCAAATTTTAGGGGGAAAACCCCTACCCTAATCAAAACATCTTGCGTACTTATGGACTACTCCAACGGATCAAAAATCTTCGATAGATAAGTAAAGTGATTCTAGGTGGCTAAGACAAACTGATCACTTGGGATCATACGAAATATCAAGGGTATTCTCGAGGCAAGTCGAAATTCTAACTACCCTTGTTTCATAATTACTAGTTAACCGATCAATGCCTAGAATCAACCTATAGCCCAAAAACATAAGCATAAATATAGTTATTCTCAAATCCTCACAAGTCAAAGATAAATGGGCCGAACCAGCAATTGGATTTGAGACTATAATGGGATCCTCTACTACACAATATCTAGGGTGCAGAGACTCAACTATGGAAGTAGATATATGCGGATGTGAAGTGCTAAAATCGGAAGGAGTACAAACAGGATAATCAAAAAGTAAAAACTCTTTCTACCGAAATCTTACTGCCTCTCTCTCTCAGGTATGCTGGCGGTGAGAGCATGCACTCGCCTTCCGGAAAATCCTGCCCCTTGTTCTTGCCCTTGCCCTTAATTATACGACCCGTTATACCAAAATAAAGATACTTCCTCTTGTTTTAGGTTTTACTATTTTTTTCCTATCCTCCTTTGTGAAGAAAGTCCATATCCATGGGTTCTTTATCCTTGTGTTGTGCTCCGTAGCCAGACCCCCTCATTCTCAACTTTGTCATCCTTGTGTAACTTGTTGACATGTCTCTCGAAAGCTGCCTCCATCGCATGGGGAATCCTACAAAGCTTGAAAGGAAATTACGGCTACAGATGGAAGTTAGGCACTTATTTTCCCTTTGACAATGGTCGTAGTCTCACTAATCCTACAGAACCATGCCGCGATGAGGTTACCTCCCAGAAAGCAAGGAGCCCCGAGGACTTAGGAAAGAAGGAAACAAGGATTCAAATAGAGGATCAAAAGATAGTGCATATGGCTTTGGGGAATATGCCTTTAAAACAAAACTTTTTTTTGAAAATGCTTCTTTTAAAATCGTTTGAAAATAATTTTTCAAATCTTTTTATCTAATCTGGTAACCTTCAGCTCTGGTACCAAGTGAAACACCCCACCTCCGTTAAGGTCACTCACAAAGGGAATGCCTTAACTTCGGTGGAGCATTTTTAGTACAAGATGTAGAAAAATTACAAGACAGACAAATAAAGCAGCGAAAAATAAATAAAACTTTATTTCATTGATAAACAGCTTGCACAGAGATTGTTTTACAACACCAATACTTATTACAAGAAAGCATCTGTCCTGTTTAATATAGAAGAAGCACAAACTAACAATGACATTCCCCAATAAAGCATGAGCCAGCCATAGCAGTAGAAAATGGAGTTCAAAGCAATGCGCCAAAGAATCTACAAGCTTGGAAAGAGTAACGACCCCAAAATGAGCTGAGCTTTTCCCTCCCTGACTACCTTAGGGGGGAGGGGAACGGAAGAAAAGAGGCGAAAGCAAACTAGGTCAGACATAAAGTCTGGTAAGTCCAGTGATTCTTAGTATTTAAACGAGGAAAAGGGTCATGACATGAATAAACTAAATATAAGACTAAACCATAGTAACAAGATAACATGGGGTAAGCATGGGATATGGCAAGATAAACTGAATGTACCGATAAACTGAATGTACTGATAAACTGAATGTACTGATAAACTGAATGCGCTTCTACTCCTTCTCTGCTTCGCAACTACCTTGTTATACTGATTTCTATATCTCCGCACTACCTACTAGTGTCCAATCTAGTAATCTATGATCATATGATAATGTGATCCCAATCCCCGTATTTGCGGTTGCCTTCAGGTGTGCATCTATTATGGGGGTTCCATTTATTACCTAGATCTAATCTAGGATTTACTATCGAGCGCTTCCTAGATTCAACCAGAGTTTACGCTACCCAGAGCCACTGGGGTTTATGCTACCTATTGAAAGCTTCTCGGATTCAGGGTTTACGCGACCTAAGTCCGACTAGGGATTATGCTGCCTATCTCGTATTAATTTTCCATGTGTCTGTGTCATTCGGCCCTCTCTTATGTGTAGATTCTCTGTGCTGGCCCCACCATAAGGTGCATCAAGCCTTATGATAGCGACCCAACACAATTCAAGATGCACAGTGTATAACTACTGGTGCCCAGTGCCTGCCTTTTCCACTCTGGAGTACGTGCATGCCCGTAAACCATCGGAACATACACCAATGTACCTCCTTCCGCTATTTTGACCGCTTATAATCAGCCCAGTAATCGTGCCCCACCCTGCCCAGCTCAGGGTACCGTGATACATCTATGTGTGTTATTGCTGACATGGGTCCCCGTTACTAGGGTTTCCTACTGGTTAAGTTTGCGGGCCTATATATATACAATATTACCCACCTACACGTGATGTACTTAACCCTCCCACCGATTCAAGCATGTCTATTTAATGTTTAAGTTTGTGGGCCTATATGTACTAATATTACCCACCGATCCCGATATGTACTAACCCTTCCACTGGTTCAAGCATGTTTATTTAATGGTTAAGTTTGTGGGCCTATATTACTAATATTACCCACCAATCCGATATGTACTTAACCCTCCCACCGATTCAAATTGATATATATTTTTGGTTAAGTGTTATCCATTCATTCAAGTTAACTTAACCTACCCACTCATCATGTTATATATATATTGGTTAAGTGTTCCCCTTGTGTTACTTAACCCCTATCACATATCATGTTATATATATATATATTGGTTAATTGTTCCTCTTGTGTTACTTAACCACTATCACATATCATGTTATATATATATATATATATATTGGTTAAGTGTTCTAATTTCACTTAACCCCACCCACTTGCCTAGTTAACATGTTATGACGGTTAAGTGTTCTAAATTTACTTAACCTCACCATCTAGTCTAGTTAGCATGTTAAACACTTACTTGACCCCTATCAATCTTGTTTAGTTAACAGGTTGAATTGGCTAAGTGCTTTCTCGATTACTTAACCCCACCCTTCTTGTCTTTGTTAACATGTTATTACGATTAAGTGTTTCCCTAATTACTTAACCTCACCATTTCTAGCTTGATTTATTCATGAGCTTTAATTAATTAATTAATTAAAGCACCAACCACTCACATTAGACAGATATTGTTGTAGTTACTGGATGTGCCGGTCGGTTCCGGGCAGGTTTACACCACAACTCAGTCTAACCCTGGGTCTTTCTGGGTTTGTTGCACTAACCACCCATATTAGACAGGTATTGTTGTTGTCACTGGATGTGCCGGTCGGTTCCGGGCAGTTTTACACCACAACTCAGTCTAACCTCGGGTTAGGCATATTTGTCTTTTACTAAATTTACATATTTACTATTTATGTAAATTTTCCATAAATCAATTTCACCTCGATCATATTCAACTGTCATGCAAATTAACATACTTATATTCTATGCCCAAACTTGATTTACCAATTAATTAACCCAACTTGCAGTTTATACCAATTTAGATTTAATATTCCCCTTTTACAATTCATGCCCAATCTAGATTAATATTCCAGTTCACGATTCATGTCAAAACTAGATTTAATATTCTAGTTTACCGTTTATGTTTATAACTTGGTTTACACGCCAATTACACACTTTGCGGCCAATTAAATTTATCAATTTATGCCTAAGTCTGATATGCATGTAAATCATTCACTATTATAGCAAATTTAGATTATGCCAACATATTTCTTATGCCAAATTAACTTAATTAAGCTATGCCCAAATTCCCGCGCCGTAATCGTAAGTATATCATGATTTCACACCTTTCTAAGTACTCATGAAATGATACTAATAGTATCAAAGCAAGGAATAGAGGATAAGCATGAGAATTAACATAAAATAATAGCCATGCAAGAATGAACCAAATACAAAAATAATGGTTCCAATGGGTTTGATGTACGTAACAGTGAATAGGAATAAACTAGACAAGTTACACCCCAAGAAATGAGATCAACATAATTAAGGGAATAGGCGTAGGTGATTTGGTCCAACATAATGCCAGTTCGAAGTACAACCTAATAGGTTAATGGGAATAGGCATAAGTCACTGACTACAATAGTTATAGGCAATTAACCACAATAGTCATGGGCAACTAATCACAATAGTTTCTTAATCAATGTCATAGGCAATAGTCTCATAGTCATGAATCATCAAAATTATGAATCATAGTCATAGTCATAGGCAACAGTCTTATAGTCATATGTAATAGTCTCTTTGTCATGAATCATAGTCATAGGTGATAGTTTCATGGGCAACAGTTTCATAGTCATAGTCCTAGGCAAAAGTCCCATAATCATATTCATTGGCAATCAGCCACAATAAGTTCTAGGCCACAAATCGAGAATCAGATCCAAAGGCATAGATAACGTTAGATTTGACATAAGCATGAATCAAAGATAATTAACTTGCAAATTGGTATAGTTCTATATTTTGATTCATTACATTCATAATTCCAATTACACGTTCAAATCTAAGGAATAACCGCATTCACAGTGATCAGTTCAGAAAAGGTGATCTGCTATGATTCGAGTGACATTGCTTGAAGTGGAATGCCTATGGTCCAACTTGAAGCTTTAACTTAATTTGAATCTCCAATTTGAAGAAGAACTATAACTAGTTGTTAATGGAGAATAAGATTTATTTTAATGGTGGAGGCTAGAGAGAAACAACATGTAGACGCCAAAAAGAATTTATGTGGAGAAACCTTAGGTCTAGGAATTCTTTTATAGGTGTAGAGAGTGTTTTAGAGCCCTTAGATCGCCCTAAAAGCCATCCGGTCCGTCCGGAATAGGCCAAAATCGTTGCAGTCCAGATCTGGAAAAACAGGGCAGGTCGACCCCTAGGCCGACCCCCAGGTCAACCTATGGGGGGGAGATCGACCCCCAGGTCAACCCCCTGGTCGACCTGGGTCCTGGGCGGGAAATTTCCCGCCCAGCCCGGGTGTGTGTTTTGAATTTGAATTTTGAATATGTTTTTATTTATTTAAATTCTGGAAACTTCTGAAGGCCATAACTTGTTCATACGGAGTCCGATTTACGCAAACTCGGACTCTGTCTCAAGCATAATTTCAAGACGAACGCAATGGCATAACCCATTTCCCTTAATTCTTCTTCTAAAAATTATTTATACTTTAATTTGTGAAACTTAATATTACAGAATTACAGAGTGTTACATGTACTAAATGATTGTTGCTTTTAAGGCAACATGACATACTCAAAACACTCTATTCTTTTTCACAAAATTTTATAAAAAACATAAATTTCCATTAACAACTTGTTAACTTGTTTTGAATAATATTAAACCACCACACTTATAACGTTCTATTCCATCCTTGGCTGCAAAGTCGATATAGTATCGCTATTGCCTCTCCATTTTCACTATAACTCCCATCTCGTCTAGTGGTTTAACATTATTCTCACAAGACTACCTTCCACTATTCTTTCACAAAAAATTATTTTATTACACAAAATACTTCTTGATCGTCTCGTTTAAGAGTTTAAGGAGTTCTTATCGTTTTCGTTAATCAGACACATGTATCAGAACGCTTAAGATACTTAACGGTCAATTCAATACCAAAGAAAATCACATATTTTTAGTTCAAACATGGTTATCTCTATTATTTATTATCACCGATATTCTTTCTCCACTTAAATAAAAACAACCCAGCACCAAAATTTCTAGTTAGTCACTTGATTTACATTCACTAGACAATTAACTCTTACCAAATATTCAGTCATCAATATTTACCATTCCTTAATCCCACTTACAAATTTATTAGTTTTGGCACAGCCAAAATAGTTCACTTGTTTCTGCTGTGCAACTCTGATTTATTATCAAAATAACACACACACTTTCATCCCAACACGAAGTTCACCTTTATTATCTTGGATATAATTCATTTTCCCATCCCAGCTTATATTATTTAATTCAACAATTAACTAGACACAAAAGATGAGGTTAAGATTTTCATCCAAAATTTTAAACCCAAGATTTAAGAATCAAAAGGATATAAGGATGGAAATTTATATTAAGATATACTACAGATGATAGGACACTTCTCATTGAATACTTACGTTCCTAAACGTATTCCAAAAGCTAAGATTCCCATGTGACACAATAGATAAATAACACTATATACGTAGTGAAAGACGCACGACACATGGACAGGGTCTAAAAAGCCCATTTTGAGTATTTGACTCGTACAGCAAAACGACCTTTCACTCGCAAGGCAAGGAAGCAAGCGAAAAAGAGCTCAAAATCGTACCCTGAAACTAACAAATGGTGTCCAGTTTTGATGCTTGCCTTGTTCCCGTTGTTGCTGCTGCTACGCTACCTTATCCAGAGACCGTCGAGCAATGCTACCTTGTTGCTCGTTCCCGACGTAGATGTAGGTAGAAGCTGTTTTTTTGAAAGATTATGGTCATCCTCTTCAATTGAAGTACCACATTGACGGGTGTTACTAGCTAACTAGTAGAGGGTGTTCCGACAGAACAACTCAAGATTAACTAGTTTTGTTTCATCTGGTCCCTCATATTGAGGATTTCGGGCTTCCCGGACTCGTTACGGACAACTAGGAATAAGAAGAGGATAAGTAGTCTCTGCCGTTGCAGGCCCTTCTCCTTCCGCGACCCTCTTTTTTTGTTTTTGCCCCAATATTTATACTAGCACCGCGGCATGAAAAAAATGAAGAAACTGTGGAAAGCTAGTCTGTCCATACCTACTAGCACTGTGCAGTGATAAGACCGATATCCACTAATTGTTGTTTCTAGATACAGTTGCAGGTTGACATCTCTTCTAATTCGTCGATACAAGAAGAAAACTGTTGTGTGGAGGAATCGCTTCCCGCCTTCTCCTTTCATTTGTTAAGCATAAGGCATTCTGCAGCTCAAGTGTCAAGGCAACTGCTCATTCCCCGTGTAAAATTAAAAAACCTATCATGAGCCAGACCACCAAGATGCTTCAAGCCGAGTTCATTTTAGCCATTAATAACTTGATTATTTTTAGATAAAAGTAGAAGAAAACAAAGCTCGTAAGGAGTCCTATTGAAACCAAAAAATATAGGCATGCCTGCCATCCACAACTGCTTTAAATATACAACATGGATTCTGGCAATGCAATGGAGTTAGACCCTCATGTCGATTCGAATGAATCAGTCTTTCCACAGAGGTCAATCTTTACCTGCTAGGCAAGAGGAAAGCAAGTTACAAATTCTGTCTAGATGCCGAAGCTGCTACAATTGCTTCATCGCTCGAGTGCCAGAATACTAGGGGTGCGGCTAAGCGCTATAACAACTGATGTTAAGTCAGCAATGAATACAAACTAGCAATGACCAGCTCGCTAATGGTGAATTCATGAACTCATGAATTTGATTGGGCATCATAGTCAGTTCATTGTCCCTCAGATTAATTGCTGAAGGTACATTATTCACAAGTTTGCTTTTTTGAATGGATTTTATGGTTCCTATATTGGTATTGGCAGAGGTGGACAGTTGGAGTTGCAGAACAGCAAATCTAGTGCGATTTATTAATGGTTATTTTGCTTAACACTTGAAACGAAAAGTGTAGATCTGATTCTAAGACAACGAATAAGGGAGGTTTACATACTGCTCTCAGTGATGACTTTTTCAAGTAGGTAGGTATGAGTAGAGAATCTAGTGATAGCTGTAGAAAACAAACCAGCGCCATTAGTAGGTCATCGGGACACTTGCATAACGACTGCAGGAAGTTTATTTAGGACATTGAACCGGGATTGTGGAGCAGGTACAGAAAGGGATGACTTGGAATTGTTGGCTAATGGCTAACGATTCCCAAGAAGACGGTTCCTGCTAGGCTAACTAATGAAAATTTCGAAGAGGGAGTGGCTCGAAGAGGGAAGGTGATGTCCACTAACGGCTATTCCCGGCTCAGCTCCAATAACGCAATTCCGGGACAAGTCGGTAGTTGGTCACTGGATCCCTTTGGACCTAAATTCCTTGAAACCCTGACTTTAAGAGGTTATTTAATTCTACGCTTGTTGTTGGCAAAGAGGGTTGCGGGCGGATAAAAGCGGATGTGGGGAAGTTGTTGATGCGGCCACGCTTGCGCTTTGATGGATAATACCTCCTCGTGTTAAAATACAGGACTAGAAGGGGCCTGAGGAAGGACCATAGGGGCACGAAGACCTCTCTGGTTGATCTCAAATCATGAATCGTCTTGGGAGTTGAGGAAGGAAGCCCACTATGACTCTACAGGCTCTTCAATTTGGCTATGCACCTTGAAATGATTATTATTCAAAAGTCAGATGTGCTAACATTTATGGCTTACCCGGACTCATTGATGAATGCAGAAGGCAATTTCTCTGCTTTGACTCAGCCGCATACACTTGTTCTCCTATCCCGCTACGCACCTTCCTTATTCACTTTGTCCCTGGACCCACCCATACAGACAGCTTGCGAGGAGGATGGCACTACTGGCAAAGACCATCTGGTGAAAACGCCGCAGGCGAAAAACGTGGTAGGCTTACGCCGGGGGAGCATAGGGAGGCGGTCTCTAGTGAGGCGACCTCTTTTAGAGGTCCAGTTCAGATCGAAGTGAGAGTTCGGGGACAACCGGGACGAGCGATCCAAACTATGCCCGAACGGTGGAAGAGCCAGGGAGACCAGGTCATTTGACGAAAATGGAAGGCGAGCGACTCATTCATTCTGAGAAAGGGAGGGAGCCAATGGATCAATGAATAAATAGAGTCAACGGTAGCTTTTGCAAGACTGTCAACAATTCACTAACCTGGACAGAAAGCTAGTGTAAACATAGGAGAACGAAGCATGAGGCGAAGGAAGACAATGAAAGTGATAGATGTAAATACGACTGTTGTGACGACCCATAATTTCGAACTTCAAAAATCGACATTTAATACCTATTTGTATTCTAATGTCGCAGATTCAAATGTCAGATTCCTAGTTGTTTGCGGACATAACACATTAGAACAATCGCATTGAAATAAGATAACTTCGCATTTATATAACATAGGATTACATCAGAGTTTACAACATATACAACATCAGAGTACAACACTACTTAAAATAACAAGCTAACATAGGAACAACGGAAACAAATTAATCAAGGTGAATCCAAAACCAAACTTCGTCTTCACCTGGATAGCTCCAAATCACTGATGCCCATAAAAACCAAAAGCTCCACAAAAACACCTAAAAATACTCCACAGCAACAACAACTCCACAAAAGCAAAAACACACTAGAAAAGGCTCCAAGATAGAAGATCCAAAACATAGCTACTAGACCTAACACTAGGCTGCACATATGGAAAATTATGGGCACCCAAAGTTTTGTGGGAAAACAAATAAATTCTAGGTCAGTCGTGGAACTGGTGTGAGAACTCAATATATTTTCTATATGCAATAAAATTTGCAATTCTTTTTAGAAAATTAAAGTAATATAAGGTCTCACATCACACACACGATGCAAACGCACACATGGTTGAGGTTTCTCCTTATGATAGTAAAAAATGCTTAATATGCGAAAAACCGTTTTAGATATTATTATTAGTGCATAGTATTAAATCAATTTCATAAATAAATATATCAATCTTAGCCTACATAATGCTTCATCCCGCTAAGTTGACATATTCCTGCCGGTAAGCAGGCTATGCAACTAAAATCCTAAAAGCTCGTAGTGGAGAATGGATTTCCAACAAATAACCAGGCAAATAAAATTCCTTACCGAACCAATGGGTACACCTCTAGAGTGATACCCCGAGAACCAAACGGACTCTCTGCCAACACAAGGCTAGATTACCTCTGTAACTAGGTAACTTAGAGCACGCCTGAACCTTTCACTAAGGCCTCACAAAATCAACACTCATATAAGTAAACGTCACCACATTAGTAATACCTGGGCACCATACGATGGTACACTTTTTACCTAGAAGGAAATGACTACCCTTAACCTTGTTGCATCTTTCCTGTTTTGGCCATTTCCGGGGTGTAGGGCTTGCTGAAGTATCGTTATACACAAAGCTACGCTTCAATAAGCCATGCTTTCATCATCATTAGATCATCACTTAAATATGCCACATTGTCAATTCACAATAAATAACTGATGTCTATCAATATGTAACCTCTAAGCTCGTACGTCTAAGAGAAGGTTGTTAAACTAAGAGAATAAACTCTCCGCCACTAAGCAAATATACATTTAACAGAAACCAATTGCTATGCAGTTAATTACAATGTTAGACAAACAATCCATACAAGTCCGTTCTGGGTCTAAACGAAAAAAATTTCGAAATTCCTCCAAATACGTCCAGACTACTTGTCACTTAACTGATATAAAATCTATCAGCAAATAGGGGTTACCCATTTGAGACATTCAGTCGGCAGTCCTTTCGATGTGAAGTGTCTTGATCTTCAACATTGTCTTTAATATGATCTTTTTCTTCGTAATGTCGTATCACTATTCAGAATAGTTTTTAGATCCAAATTCTGATCCTGGTCTTTCGAATAACGAGCACTATTTTAAAATCATGTGGATATATAAGACCAAATCAAGTCTCAACCCATAATCCATGTTTGGAAACTCAATTTATCATTTAAAACACTTTATTACTTGTTAGAAATCATTTACTAAGGTTTGGAAAAGATTTATAAAGTTATATCCTCTTAAAACTCAATATTGAATAAGCAGCGTTACTAAAACGTTACAAAAGTGTTTCAAAATACCGATATTGGCTAATTTAAGTATATTGACCTATATATTACCCAAAACTTCACAGATTCAACATAAATCAGTTTTAATTAATTAATTATGATTTTATAAAATCTTTCCTTATTTTAAAATAATTTATAACAACCATTTACCATTATGGTCAATGAACGACACTTAAAACGACCTTTTCAAAATCGTTTTAAACATAACTTGTAAACTATAAGTCAAAATTGAAAAATTCTTTTTTTATTTGAAAGCCTTCGTTTCGTGGAAATCAGAGTTGAACTGCAAAAGTTATAGGCGTTTAAAGTTTGCAACTAAAGCACGCGAACTGCCGCTGTGCGACAAACTCTATTTTGACCATAATATAACTTTATATAAAATTTATTCCGAATTGTTAAAAATACTTTAGAAAATCTGTAACACCCCGCGAATTCTATAACTGTGAAATCCACAAATTAAAGTATAATTAATTACAGATCAAAGAACTAAGGGAAACGGGATATGCCATTGTGTTCGTCTCGGAAAAATACGCGAAATAGAGTCCGAGTTTTCGAAAAACGGAGTCCGTATGGAGAAGATATAGCCTCCGGAAGTTTCTGAATTAAGTTTAAAATTCGAACAGAATAAAACAGCTCAGAAAAACTAAAAAAATCGGGCCCAATTGGCCAGGGCGGGAAAATTCCCGCCTGATGCACCCAGGTCGACTGGGCTGTCGACCTGGTCTTGCCAGGTCGACAGGGCTGTCGACAGGGCTGTCGACAGGGCTGTCGACAGGGCTGTCGACCTGGTCCAGACCCAGGTCGAACCCAGTCCACCCTAGCTGGCCTAGTCTATGTTGGTCGATTTTCAGAAGCATGCTTTGTCATTAGGGCTAGGTGGCAGGCTCTAATGGGTCTCTCTTTCGAATGAATGGCTACGATCAATCCAAGCAACATCGATGGTCCTAATCAGTTCATAAACTCTATAAAAATGACCCTAGACTCAACCTAATCTATTCATTCAAAAATAAGAACAAAGCCACCATGCTGCTGAGGAACGTCTAGGAGTAGCCACCAAATTGGAGAGAAGATTAGGAGGCAAATTCTAAAGCATAAAGCAACATAAACAAATCAAATCAACGCCTACGTCAAAAGGAGTCGCATCTCTAAATTCCATAATTAGAGAAATCGCCACAACGATTGTAAGTAGAGTATTATTTTGGTATGAACAAATAACTGTGTTGGTTTGTATACTTGATTTGTGGCGATAGAGTAATTCATACTTGTGCGTTATTATGATTCTTATCGATTTGGAATATTGTATACGTTTGGATATTCTCAAATTATGTTATTCATTATAAAAACTACATGTTTGCGATAGTTTTATGCATGTATACGTTTGGATATTCGCAAAGCATGTTATTCATTATAAAAACTACATGTTTGCGGTAGTTTTATGCAAGTATACGTTTGGAATATTCGCAAATTATGTAATTCATGTTGAAGCTACATGTATGTAGTTGTTTAATTTAAATTCATGCAAGTTTGGGGGTTTTGCTACTATGCCATCATAATGTGTATTTTTGCACAAAAACCATTTTGTGTGTAATTGGAACAAATTTGATTCATATGAAATTTTGTTGAAAATTTGGCATCATGGTCTATGTATTAAGCCATACTTTTGTACTAGAAAACCTCTTTGCGAACTTATGAATATGACTAGGCTATAATTGATATTTTGCATAATTGAAAACCATGTTAGGTCTATATTGTTAACAAGAATTATATGATGACATATGTGGTACATAGCTAGGTTAGATTCAAAAATCCCATTTGCAAGTTTGCATGACTAAAGTAAAAATCATGATTTCATGTTTAGAAATATTTATGCATAAGTATATGTGCGCCATGGTTAGGTGAATAGATTTAGAATCATGATTAAGTTGGAATAATTCAAGTTGAACTATGCTTTTGTATTAGTAACACAAGTAAACCCCTTTGTAAACATGTAGGAATCTTATGAACATGATTTGCTTATGTTCGACATTATGCCTAAATAAAAACATAGGTTTATGTTGTAGTTAAGACTATGTGTCAATAATGATATCCAATTTAGATTCTTATCTCAACTACAAGTTTACATGCTTTGATTCATGTCACTTATGCTTTATGACCAAAGTATACATTACTACTATGCAAGTACACCAGTTCTATTTTGTAGTTCCAACGTTATGTTGCAAGTTCATGCGTTCACATTCCCCTTCTTGTGTATGTAATCATGCTTTAAGCCTCCCCTTTTCACGTGGCTAAGTTGGGCTTAAAAAGGCTAAGCCCAACATATATATATAATAAACGAGCGAATTAAACGGGGGTAAATAGCGTTGGGCCAAATTAATTAATAAATGAAAATATAAAGTAAAGGGGCCCAAATTCAAGTATGGGTTGGGCCCATGATTGGTGTAACCTTCACACCATTGATTTTTAATAATGGGCCGCAAATATTTACATATAAGAAAATAAAGAAGAAAGACAAAATATGTAAATGTAGAACATACGATGTGTTTAACCCGAGGTTGGATTGAGTTGTGATGTAAACCTGCCCGGAACCGCCCGGCTGTCCAGTAGTCACAACAATACCTATCCAATGTGGGTGGTTAAACATGGAGCCCAATAAGGACCCGAGGTTAGACTGAGTTGTGGCGTAAGACTGCCCGGAACCAACCGGCAACAGGCAGCCACAACAATACCTGTCTAATGTGAGAGGTCAAGGCTTTAATAAGACAATTAAGGCTGAGTCAGGATTGTTAGGATTAAGTGAACTAAAGACTTAATCAAAAATGGGACATGCTAAACTAAACAGACTGATTGGGGGTTAGGTTCATAAAACACTTAACCAACTTAGCATGTTGGCTAGAAGTAGAAAACCTAGTAGCGGGGGACCCTTTTCAGCAGTAACCCTATAAGGTGTATCATGATACCCTGAAACTAGGCAGGGTGGGGCACGATTACTGGGCTGATTGTAAGAAGTCAAATCGACGGCGGTGGTGTAGCAGTGTAGGTTCTAACGGGGTGCGGGCGTGCACACACTCCGGCACAGAAAAATAAAGCACTGGGCACCAGTAGCATACCTGTGCATTCTAAGGTTGTGTCGGGCCGCTGCCATGGGACTTGATACACCCCATGGTGGGACCAGCATAGGTAACTACAACATCGGGGGCCGTAAGACACATGTAACTATGCGAGTAGGAGCCGATCATCATAGAATGGATCACTTCACCCTGATTATGGGGTGCCTGTTGGGAACTAGTTTATATGGGTTCAGAGATTAACATGGGGTACGATAGTATATTCGACCCTGGACAACTTAACTAAGTTTATAGTGCTTTCCCACTTCTTGTTTATACTTATCATACCCAGTTCTTTATTCATAGACAGAATAGTCCTAGACTTACTCAGGCTTTATGTCTGACTCTACTTTTCTTTCGTCTTCTTTTCTTCCGTTTCCCCCCCCCCCCCCAGGTCCACAGGGAGGGAACACTGCAGCTTGACCAGACCACATATGCAGCTTGAAGAGGAGAAATGTATTGCTTGGACCTTTTCGTTTTGAACTATGGCTTTGGACAACCACTATGGGGCTTTTTGCAGTTTATCTATGTTTTCTTTATGCTTCTATAAATAATGTAATCAAGACAGATTATGAAAGTGTTATGTTATGTTTTTGGAAAAGATGTAAGACAATTATGGTGATGTTGTTGTAGCACGTATTTGCTTTTATGAAATAAAAGTTGTTGTTTTTCCGCTGTTTACAAATATGTGTTCTTATATCTGTCTTGTATATCTGTGACTTATACTTATAAACCTCCACCAAAATTAGGGCATTCCCTTTGAGAGTGACCCTAACGGAGGTGGGGTGTTTCACTATCATTATGTACATATAATCTAGTTTAAACCATTTTTATGCAATATTTCAAGTTTCACATTACCTTCAAATGAGTAAAATCTTCATTATATTACCAAATTGGTCTGAGACTTATCTGATACTCGTATAAATCCACATTTGTGTATGTAACAAATGTAATGCACCAACTATTACTATTAAAAAATGTGAAACAACCATTCATCCATCATAAAACATATATAACAGTGTCTACATGTGTATGTATAAGCGTTCGTCAATGTACGCTTACACTGCAATTATTACTAATTAACTACCATTCACATAACACCAATAGAGAACAAATATAAGTGTAGAGTTCTCACCTTGTGGTCCCACTCCACCAATCTTTATTGTAGGACTACTAGACCGACTACGGCTATCCCGAATTGACTGTTTTATGTCACCGACTTTTCAGCATATATATATATATATATATATATATATATATATATATATATAATAAACAATTATTATTTTATTTGAGAAAGTGGAAAGGGGGAGCTAAGGGCCGATTTAAGGGTGTTTATTTGTGGCCAAGATGGGGCCAATGAGGGAGGTGGCGATGGCGATGGCATGGGATATGGTTGTGGAGGGGCAGCAAGGAGGTGGGGAAATAGGAGCTAGGTGGCGGCCAAAGGAGGAGGAGATGGAGGGGGAAATGGGCTGAATACTAAGGGAAAGAGGAGGAGAGAAAATGGAGGGAAAGAGGGAATTTAAGGCATTGAAACCATGGCCAAGAGTTTCAAGAAGAAGAAGGAAAGTATGAGAATGGGAAGGATGGTTAGAAATGAAGGAAATGAACACCTTTTATAGGAAAGAAGGAGGAAGGAGGGTGTGCCACCAAGTAGGACATGTGTAAGGTAAGGCGGAAAGGTTGCATGTATTAGGACAAGTGTCCATACACTTGTCACCTTAAGGAGGAGGTTATTTAAGGTGGCATTTACTATGAAGTGCTATGAAAAGTTATGTGTAACGTTTGACAAATGCAACAAAACTTCAACTTATAATTCTGACTCGACAAATACGACCAAACAATGAATGATGATGACAAATTCCGATCATATTTTCAATTGTTTTAAACCTTATAAACTGCAAATTAATTATGGAAATCTATATTTTCGTATTAAACTTATATTTGTTTATATTCAACTTCAATTTTTTTGGATCAAAATATTAATTTTCTAACTAACAAATTTCAGGGATGTTACAATTGTTTTCCTTCCATATTGTAACACATGTACTATTCTGGTTCTATTGTGTGTCTGTTACAATTTTTTCTGAATTTTTCTATGATACCAAAAAGTAACGCCCCACCCCGAGACTCGCTCTAATAAAGAGCATTATCAACTAATGTCATCTATTAGAGTGCAGAATAGGGCTTGTTAGGAGCGACCATTCGTAGATCTACTTTAAATGAGTGACAGATACGTTTATTGGTTGTATAAGATTTTCTTTCTTATATCAGGTGGATCGACGTACTCGGTTCAATTAAAGTAATGCTACGATGGCTAAGGATCGTATTTGAAACTCAGTACATACAGATACCTAAATAATAGATCACATAACTGATCACAAATTATTACAACAATAGAAACACACATATGTGCCACATATATGAATGGTTTCATAAACCATTTACTCATACAACATGATCCTAACACACATGATTCAAATACATGAATACACATCTAGGAAATGACTTCAGTTGAGGTAGCCCAAAGATGAAGCTACTAAACTCAAATCCATAGGAAGCTAAACCTGAAACAACTCGGTCTACGCAAGTATAAATACACATATCAGTCTAGAATAAACATACCAGTAATGATAATAGATGAAATAAATTATCAAGTACATATAAATTCCTTTCCATTAGAAAGGAATATCATACACTTTGGATAATAGGGTTCTTCATATACAAGTCTATATAATTAATATGTGGGCTACTCGTATGAACACGAACATAGACTCAAATATTTCCTTCAGCACAAATTACCTAACTCCATAATTAGGGGAAATTACACTTGGAATCACTTAACACTTGACACTAGCATCTCTTTCAACAAGAAAGACACAACGAGTAACATATGAAACTACAAGGAGGAAATCACAAAAGCCATAAGAATGACTAAAATCACAAGATTCATCAAATTCACTAAAATCACAAGAATAACTAGAATAAAAAACTCATCTAAGGGCCACAATAATGAAATTACCATATCCACACAAAATCTTCGAATAAATTAAAGTAATATATATATGTAATTATCAGTAAATGGTGAAATCATCAACTAACACAAAACACAGAAACAACCTGATGTTGGAACCAACAACATGATTGGCAAGCAGAACTATGCATGCATGAGCTATCACACAGGAATGGCTCAAAGCCATAGCCAATACTAATATCAATATGAAAGGTACCTTATACAACATGATTGACCCAAAGGTCGTAACGTAGAAGATTGACCTGAAGGTCTGGATGCAACATGAATGTCCCGAAGGTCACAATACAACGTGATTCGCACAAGAGTGACTCGAAGGTCTAGCACCCGATAGCCCCAAGTACTAGTGAACACAAAGAAATGTGTCACACCCACTGACAGTAACCCAAATAGTGGTAATTTTGTTTCTCATACCACATGTTCTCACTACTGGTTTACACTTATTAATTCCATATTAGAAATCACAAGGAACACAAATATTCACAAGAACATAAGAAATAAGGCTTCAATTAGATGGGTCTGTGATTAATCGATTTCGTATACCATTACATCCCATACCACGAAGTTTATGATTCGTTTAATCACCATCACACCCTCCCGTAGGGTGCAAAAATGTGTGAGTTCGTATATTTAAAATAATTGGTTTGAGAAAACAAGCTTCTAAAATGATTCTGAAACATTCGAATTAATTATTTAAAATCTTTTATAATTCATAAAACATGTATACATTATTGCCTTGAGATGTTTATTTATAAAATGAAATAGTAAAAATCTCTTGTCTCAATGCTACTACAATGCAATTATAGGTAGAGAAAATTTGTTATAAAACCGTTTTACAAAAATGTGTACAGTGTCACAAATACATGAGATTTCATCACGAAAACATCATTCGCAAAAGACATAAAACTACAAATTCGAAGTACGAATTTGCATACAATACCAACTTGTCCAAATAAATCAAATTCCTAAAGAATCATTACCAAAATCATATTCGAAATCCTTAAAATAGTCTAGAAACCAAATAACAACAATTCAAAGTATAACAAAAAAATAAAAAAAGTTCCTACGCTCATTTACTCTATAGGTGTTGATACCTCCCTTGCTTAGGTTGACCTATATGTTGACCCATCCTATGCTTTGGTAGACCTATGTGTCACTCAATGAAGGTGTGGATCGATCCATTATACGCGGAAGCTACAGGCTTGCATGCCTACTTCGTTCTTCAAGTGTTATGCAATTTCTAAGGTACTTACAAGCTAAACTAGAACATGCAATTTATCCCCAAAAAAGTATAAGTTTCTGGCAACTAACTAAAACAAGTATGAAAAGATTTCAATACAAGATGATGACATAATAGTCTTGCAAACATGCATATAGACAAGAAAGGTTTCTAAGAATAATTTTCTAATGAAATTATTATAGGGAGTGGAAATCTAATTTTAGACATCATAAACTCAAAAAAATTCAACAATTAAACAACGGAAAAAGAGTTTAAGCTAGAAATAGTAAGTGTAACAACTCACCTTACATGGATTTGGCTTGGTACAGCTTGCAACAATGAGATTTACTGACATGCAACTCCAAATTGCATATTGTAAATTTGATTTTCCCTATTCCAATCACTAGCCTAGATTACTTACTAATGCATTAGCTCTCGTTCTCCTTTATTATAACCATGTTTTGGGAAGAGATTTTATTTTGATTTCATAGAGTGGCCACGGATTTTACTATCTCAGGAAGAAGAAGGAGGGAGAGATAGGTAGGTAAAAATAAAAATGTTGTGATATTTCTTTTCAATCATATCTCTAGATAATTCCAAATGGGCTTGGGTTTGCATCTTGCACTCCCAATACCCAATTTGTTCAAATGTTACAAAATCTAGGTGTTACAAGTCTCCCTTAACAACAAACACAAAAATAAAACAATAGAACACATTTTAACAGTACACACAACAACCATTCGTTTTAATTTATAAAATCTAAACACACAAATCTAAATAAATTAAAAAGCATTTTAAACATTATTATAAATAACACACATTAACATTCACATTTTACATAAACGCATATTTTTCACTTTAAACATTCAACCCAACATCCTTAAGTTATAAAATTATTCAACCTCGCTATTTTAACACAAATGATTTTATATAATCATATTAAAATTATCTTAAAATGTAATTATTGAAACTAGTCAGTTCTTCCAATTTTATACCTTTATTCACAACATACATAACTTAAAGGCATATTTTGCGATTTTTCTAAAGTCATTTTAGATCTACGAATTCTTGCCCCCAACTTCCTCTATTTTCATCAATGCCTCGTGAGAGCTATCCCTTTCGTCAATAATTCGTCCAACCACCTCTCCACTATCCATCTAACTCTTTGTCATAGCAAAAACAAGAAAAATTAAAATGAGAACGACAACTACTACAAGTGCGACGAGGTCTGGGAGACCCTTCAACGCCACACCAACAACTGTCCCTGGCCCCGTAATTGCCTAAGATAATTTGGCCACTAGCCTCAATGCTGATACCAATCCGGTCTTTGGAATAATTCACACTGGTTAGTCACCTCTTTCAAACCTTTTGGTGATGCGTTTTGATCTCAGGTTGGGCGGGATACTGTTGATATGGCTATCGTTGAGCCTAGAATAGTAACGAGTAAGGAGGTGCAAGCTGAGATATGTGATGGAGTACCCTCCAACCCGTCCGAAACCCATAGTCAGACACTGAATTCCCAATGCTTGAAAATTACTTGTGAAAATGCTTGTGTGAAACCAGCTTCAAAAAAAAGTGGTCGTCTCTCTTCAACACCTTGCCTAGAGCTGCTGGAGCATATTGTCCTTGTGAATTTGAAGATCCAGGTATCGATTTCCCTTTGGAAGAAGCTATTTAAGAAGGAATAATTTGATGGAAGGACTTCCTTGTTGGCTTCTTCCTTGGCACTGAAGCCACATACTCTCAGGTTCGTGAACACTACCGGGCAAGGTGGAATCTCAAAGGGGTTTTACGAGTATACTATGTAGATGGGAAGTAATATTTTAAATTCTCAATATTGGAAGGGAGAAAGCACATAGTAGATTTAGATTCTACCGTTATATATGGTAAACCATTCATAGTTACCCTATGGATCCCGTCGGTTGGTTAAGCTAGAGAACAAATTATGTCAATTCCTGTATAGGCTAATCTCACTCATATTCCCATGGTCCTTCGGACTCTTATTGGATAAAATTAGCTGTCCAATCGCATTGGAAAACTCAGATGTTTTGATCACACTACAGTGAATAGAGAATGTTATGAATATGTTAGAGCTTTGATGGAAATCTCTTAAATCCACTCCCTAATCAGATTAAGGTTAGCATAGATTGTTATGATTCTTATGTTGGTGTTACGTATAGTTGGAAACCTGATATTTGCTTGAAATGCCACTCCTTTGGTCACACTCCTGAAAGATGCAAACTTGTTGGAACTCCTGAGAAGATCCCCCTTCCTCGGCGTCCACCTAGGAAGTGGGTTACTAAGCCTCCTTCTGCTACTGATCCTGATGTAACAAATTTTAATGAAATTGTTCAATATGATATCCATGATCTATAAAATTTTGGAAATGAAATTGTAGTTGAGCCAAATATCCTAGCTATGGAAGAACTTGATATAGTGCGGAATGAAGAACAACAGGTTTGGTGTCATAAAGTATCAGAGATGAGACTAGATTTGGACAAATCCTATTACAAATCCGATTGTGAAGCACGAGAACACAAAATGCTACAATATCAACGAGTTGGAGATGATTTACAGTTGTGGAAAGAAGGTCGGAATGGTGCAATTATTGAGAAGATCATAGAAGACAACACCTGGGATCATAAGTACATATACAGTAAGGACTCAACAGACTATGTGTAGAGCTTAGCTCGTCTATTTGATGTCTTTACTAAGAATCAGACACCCTCTACTTCTATGGAAGGCGCTGTTATACTTGAGGTGATGGTTCCTTAGACCATCACTCTGTAGCAGCAGAAACATCAATTTCTCTCCTGTATTGTATTGTATATGTATAGTATTATGGCTCCTTTTCCCTTTTTAATAAAAGTGGTATAGGCACTATAAAATCGGCAGGCTTTGCTAAAAAATTAAAGGCATGTTTTGTAATAAAAAGTCGTTATACATAGTAATTCAACAATTTGTAGTATTTTCTACTATTAAGATATTTTAATACAAAATTTTCACATAAACACATGTAATAAGATTTCCAAGCATGGCTTTAAACACAATTGTTATTTTATTTTATACTTTCAATAACTTTCATTTTCCAAACACAAATTTACGGTTTACTACTTATCTTGTTAAAACAAGAGATTTCATATTGAAAATATATTTTTACTTGAATAATGATTGCTAATCAATATTTTATATTTTCAGTATTCACTTTGTCATCAAATTTAGATTTACATGCATAAATTAGAATAAATTTCTTATAATGTTAATGGTAATTAATTTATCCCGATTACACACAGTTCATATACAATAACAATTCTTTATTTATTTATCTTAATTTACAATACGATTTAGGTTCATGAACTGTTATCATTTACTTCTTAGTTTTAAAATCACAAAACGTATTAAAATCAGTTTACCCCGAATACCCAAATACTTGGGTTGTTACATGAGTGGATTTAAATTATATATCTTTTATGATAATGATATACGATATCGTTAGATTATCGTTATAACTACTTAAACGAACATTGTTCTGCTTAGATAATTACAGAAATTAGTTATTCAAGTTATTAATGGTAAACTGTAAATCTTAAAGATGTTGGGCTTAGATGTAAAATTTATTCTAATAGAAATAGAATATGAACATATAAGTAAGTTCGGCCTTAAAACCAAAGGAAAAGGGAACAAATCTAAATATGAGAAAATTTAAAGTAACAATGACAAATATTGTTGACGTCAAAAGTTGGTCACTAGTGACAGTCAACCTCCAATCATGGAAAGAGCACACGAATAACAATCACGAAGTACAATAAAGTAAAGATAACAGGGAACATGCAAGACTTTTTATAGTGGTTCGGCAAAGATGGTGCCTATGTCCACTTTATATATATTAATTTTCCTTTTATTACAAGTACAATGTCTTTTCTGTTTGAGAAAAGAAGAGGAGTTGGCTCTTTTGGGAGTTAGTCGTATGGAGAACTTAGAATCAAAAGTCTTAAGTGGAGAAAAGAGCGTCCCAAAAGAAGGTCCTTTCCTCTTTGAGCTTGGATGTATTTATAGTGGAGAAGTGGGCTGAGCGGGCCACCACGTGGCTTGCCTCTTTTGCAAAGCTCGGACACGTGGAGCTCGATCATTGGAAGTAGTTGCGGCGATGGGACCCGGTCTACTGCTGATTAATAGTACTCTCGAAAATTGTGGCTTACGTGGCACTCGAGATGAGGTGTATTAAAAGTAGAGCTTTGTCCGAAAGTGGTTGACCGCCTTTAATGCCTTGAGAGTCAGGTTGAGTATTGAATGACTCAATTGAATTTTTCCATGTAGACCCAGAGATATCTGGTCGATCCGAATTTCAAGGGAGCGCTAGACCCAGTTGGACTGGGAGAGTGATTGTGTTGAGGCACGAGACACCATTGTTCATAGGAGATTAACTCGGGCTAAGTCTTTTCTAGACTTTCTGAAGTACAGACCTTCCTATCGGTCGACTGACCGATGCTGAAGGGCGTGCTTCTTCACATTGGGCTTCGATTCGTTGAACTATGATAGCTTTTTCCAAAAAGCTAGTCAATACTTTACCCCTCAGGATACATCTTTCTTAGTAAATGAGGTGTGTTCTGAATCTCGTATCGGAGTTCAATGTGCGGGTAGTAATGGTTACGCCGAACCATATTAAGGCTAGAAGTCCGACGATCCTAGTGGTTGTATGAAGACCAAAAACCCGACGATCGAAGTGGATCATATTAAGGTCAGAAAATTGACAACCAGTGAGGACTGTATTAAGGTTGAGAAAGTAATTGTTAGCATTTAGTCATGAGATTCAACACCTGCAAAGACTGTATGGGCCACTCTTAGTCTAGAGAATACTTTGGTCTTTGATTGGGCGAGTATTAACCATATTTGGCTTAAAAATATGGGCGAGCAGCAATCACACTTGGCTTAGAGAGGTGGCGAGTATTATCCATACTCGGCTTACAAATATGGCGAGTATCATCCATACGCGGCTTACAGATATGGCGAGTATCATCCATACCCGGCTTACAGAGATGGCGAGTATTATCCATATTCGACTTATGGCAAGTGTTAATTATGCTCAACTTATGTAGGATCATTTGTAAAATTCAATAAGTGAAGAGTTCACTTGGTTTAGAGAAGGGTTAGTATAATCCATGCTTGGCTTAGGACTACCATACTCGGCTCAAGAAGTAGGTTTAGTTATGGTGGCAGGCTTTGGTCATGCATTACAGATGATGGCTTAGCACCGACCATATTCGGGTTAGTGAGCGTCATTCATGCTCAACTTGAATCATTCAAACATAATCCATGTTTGTAAAAGAAAATTCATTGTTGCTAAAGAATTATTACAAGAAAACGGAAATAAATACTAAGAGGACAACTGTTGATTCCAGAGCATGCCTAAGAGCTAAATCCTAACCCCGTACATGTGTACATCAACATATTCGTTTTAAATAAAAATACATTGAAAATAAGAAATCTAAATCTTATTGATAGATGAAGATGCCACGAGTGCTAAGCTCAGGGCCCTTTCCGTTTTTAGGAGCTCGAGGACCGTCCCGAGGAGCTTGGGCAGAAAATTGTGGTGTCATGGCCGGTGTACTTTTCTTGACGTACTCGGGAAGTTCTCCTCGCTTGACCCTATCCTCGATGAGATCGCGTAAGTGCACGCATTCACTGATACTGTGATCGGCTATGTTGTGAAACATGTAGTGCTTTCCAGAATCGAGCTCTTTCTGGGTTGGCTCTCTTCGAGGAGGTTTTGGGAAAGGTAGAGATCGTGGTACGTCGAGGTAGATGTTGAGCAGGGAAGAATTGAGCTTGGTATACTAATTGTACTTGTTCTCTCTCTGAGTTCATACGTTGCGTTCATTCTTTTTCGGGGCCTTTCCTCTTCCTTTATTTTGGCCAGTGGTGTTGGATGTACCACCTTGTTTGGTAGCAAGGATTGCCCCGGGTGAAGCGTCGAATGATGCTTGCAAGCTGGCTTCCATCTCTGAGGAGTCGCTGCCATGAATCCAGCTCATTTGGGAGAGCTTCAGCACTGGGTCCAACGAAAGCATACTCGGAAGGGTGGTCGTTGGTTGGGCTCGACCTCTGAGAGTTGAGTGAAGAAGAGGGTGAAGGTCCATCTCAGTTGTTGGTTCTGGGCAGACCGGCTCTTCTTGAACTTGATGAGAATCGGTCTGAGCCATGCCCACGATGGAAGGTCCGGGCTGATCCAGCATAACATGTGATGTTCGGGGCTCCTTGGTGCCCCTGCCCGAGGCGATGTTAGAAGGATCCATGGTAGAATTTTCCTCCGCCATGGTAAGAACCGGTACGTTAGAGTGGTCTCCCTAGTTCAAAGGGAAGGCCCTACCAGATCTTAGTTGAAGAAGAGGCAGCATAATATGAGTCTGTTGTAAGATGCTGGGTTGTAATGGGAATGGCATTGATCTTGTTTGACTCACCGGTTGCTCGATTGGTCCATAGCGTCGAGTTGGTCCCCCGAATGGACGCAATATGGTCGAACGACCTAGATCTTGATCGCGGGCATCCTGTGAATCTGCAGCTGCGGCTGCGCTGGTTACTGAAAGTGATGCTCCTTGCTATGGTTGGTCGAGAGGTAGAGCGGAGCCAGAAGGAAGCAAAGGTATGACCTGATCTGGGGCTTGGATTTCCGCAGACCGAAGATCGGTTATTGCGCCAATCTCGGTCGGTAGAGGAATTGATTTTGATGCGTTAAATCGCACCTCCATTCGGCCAAGAAGGTGATCCATCAACTGTTGTTGTCATTCGAGGAGTTTACCCTGTAATGTCATCTAGCCTCTGAACTCGACCATAATATTATCTATGTCATCCCGGGTAATATATCGGGACAATTCTTCATGAGAGGAGGCTTCCATACTTGCTTCTACAGCGGTTGTCTCGGCTGCATCAGCGTTTGCGGGGGGAGAAGATGTTGCATCTTTCTTCCGCTTATTCGGCATGGATTGGAACTTGCTGAGGGTCGTAGAGTATGTCGGTGCGTGCTCCCCCTTCCTGGTATGCCAAAATGTTGACGTCAAAAGTTGGTCACTAGTGACAGTCAACCCCCAATCATGTGAAGAGCACACGAATAACAATCGCGAAGTATAATAAAGTAAAAATAATAGGGAACACGCAAGACTTTTTATAATGGTTCGGCAAATATGGTGCCTACGACCACTTTACATATGTTAATTTGCCTTTTGCTACACGTACAATGCTTTTTCTATTTGAGAAAAGAAGAGGAGTTGGCTCTTTTGGGAGTTAGCAGTACGAAGGACTTAGAATTGGAAGTCTTAAGTGGAGATAAGAGCATCCCAAAAGAAGGTCCTTTCCTCTTTGAGCTTGGATGTATTTATAGATGGAGAAGTGAGCTGAGCGGGTCGCCACGTGGCTTGCCTCTTTTACGGAGCTCGGACACGTGGAGCTCGATCATTGGAAGTAGTTGCGACGATGGGACCCGGTCTACTGCTGATTAGTAGTACCCTCGAAAATTGTGGCTTACGCGGCACTCAAGATGAGGTGTATTAAAAGTAGAGCTTTGTCCAGAAGTGGTTGACCTCCTTTAATGCCTTGAGAGTCGGGTCGAGTATTGAATGACTCAACTGAATTTTTCCATGTAGATCCGGAGATATCTGGTCGATCCGAATTTCAAGGGAGCGCTAGACCCAGTTGGTCTGGGAGAGCGATTATACTGGGGCACGAGACACCGTTGTTCATAGAAGATTAACTCGGGCCAAGTCTTTTCTAGACTTTCTGAAGTACAGACCATCCTATCGCTCGACCGACCAATGCTGAAGAGTGTGCTTCTTCACATTGGGCTTGGATTCGTTGAACCGCGACAGCTTTTGCCAAAAGTTGGTCAACAAACATGAAAAATGAAATAAAAAGGGAATTTAACATACAACCTATTTTATATTATTCAGAAAAAAGGAAAAGAACATAAAAGATATTCTATAATTACGGATCATTGCGTAGGGAATTTTTCTATAACGTAAATAATGAAGTACGTTTTGGTAAAGCCTTAATAGCCAACCCGCTGGAATATGACAATCTCCTAAGTATAAAACTAACAATGGTACTAAGGAAAGTAAAAGTGTAAAAGTTAAATATTGATAAAAATAAAAGGTACAATAATCAAGTCGAATACTTGATAGTGTAACGACCCGTATTTTAATGATTAGATATTTAAATAATTTATTTAAACATTGATTGTTAATTATTCAGTTTATAGTTCCAAAAATGGGATTTTCCACTGACAATTAAATCAGGACTTTGGACTAGATCCATTGATTCTGGATTAGTTGTTACGTAAAGAATAAGTATACTGATTGCTATGTTTTGAATTCGAACCAATTAGTCATTAAAATCTCGATATACGGATAATATGTCGTTCTTGTAGCATAGTGTTGAATTACGATGAAATTAACATTTTTTGGAATCATAATAGTGAGGTGTTACATACCGTTAAGTTTCGTAGCGATTGGATGTACACTTTGGTCGTGCGTAAATAAAACGCATGTAAATTTCCGTAAGAAAATAGGATTGTATAATTCGTGTATTAAAGACTAACTTATGTATACAATCAAAATTTATTTCAAAACAAGTTCCATTGTTCTCAAAGGGACTTTTTACATAAGTGTTGATAGACGACATGCGTGATTAGAAATCGCGGGCTTTTGGGCCTATTTATGAATAAATGGATATAATATTAAATGATTACAACACATCTACACTTTTAAACCCGACCCAATTTCTATTTCTTCTCTCTTGCAATAGGAACTTTATTGTTCCATTATAAAATGGTCACATCCCTCCTTTTATTTAAAACATCAAAATCAAGCAAAATACTCAACTAAAAGTTATGACATATATATTCTTGTTTGTGCTTCAATTTCCTTTACACCCATATCCACATTTTCTAGTTCGATCACCATTCCTTGGTACTTGCGTTTGCTCAACGTGGTTAGGTTTTGTCCCTGTGCCTCATATTGGTGGATTTAGGTGGTTTGGTGGTCGGGTTGAGCTTGTGGTTGAGAGATGCTTCGATTGCAGAAGTTTAGGGAGGTCCTATCCCTTCTAGTGGATCGCGAATTTGTTGGGTGCATGAAAACCTACAAGGATCGCACTTTTGTTGAGATGATCGAGTTCAAGCATACGGGTATGGGAAGATGCAGTTTTCGAAGGCGAGTGCAATGGTGTTTCCATTTTCAAATTTCATCATTATTTGCTCTGCATCACTTGGTTTTGTGCACACATCGATTTGGGTTACCACTGTGTATATGAGCGGCCTGGAAAAACAAGGAATATGGAAAGACGGATGAAGGGGCATTTTGGTAATTAAAAAATAGTTGATTTAATTTATTTTGATTTAAATCATTATAACTTATATCTCTGATAACTTTTGTGTATGAGGTCATAATTGGATGTCCATTCTTTGGTCGGACTCGTACTGACGGCTATACTTTGTAGCTTGTTTGGACTGATTTGGCTAAGGCGAGTAATATTGTCTCTCATTGTATTATGTTTGTTCGTATAGTATAAAGTTGACGTTTTAAACCGATACCTAAATATAAAACGTAATATTTACGATAGTTGAACCTAGTAAATAATAAATAAAAATATTGATTAGTGATTAAATAGATTTAATTTGATTGTCACATTTTTATCTATTTGCACGCTATTATGCTTTATTCATCCATTTACGCTTTATTACGTGTTATTTTGACCACAATGTTAGATCTAGGTTATTTGGAGACTTATTTCACTTTAATTGTTATAAATAAGTTCTATTTAATTTATTATTGCTATTATGTATGCTAGTTTAGGAATTTATATGACTATTGGTTGCATGCTTGGATTGTTTGCTTAGTTTAGCTTAAAACGTCGGTCATAGGCAATTTATTGTTAGAAAATCTCATTCATTAGTGTTTGAGGGTGATTAATGATCAAATGCACACATCAGTGTATACTGAATAAACACACAAGGATGATGAACTTGAACGGACGAGATAAATTCTAGAAAGAGTTTCAGAGTGTTTGGACGGATTCGACGATGGAGCAACATAAGATCTTGGCAATGGATTTGAAGATGAAGCGACATTGGAGCCTTACGGCCTATTTGAATACGTACGATATACTTGTCGATGAGCTAGACTTCACGACGAATGCCAAATGTTTTCCTTGGATAGGTATTTAACCAATTTCAGTTAAATATGTGATCCGGGTAGTCGTTACCAATTACTATAAAGTGATTGATCTTGATTTCTGTTCTTATTAGCCATTTGGTAAATTTGACATAAATGATGGTGCAATTTCGAGGAGCAAGACGTGATGTTTCGTTCGGTGAAGATTTTGACACTATGGCTCTTCGATCAGTGGTTTGTTACCTGATGATGGAAATTCCAGGATTGAAAGGCAAAGCAACGAATTCAAAAAAATTAGTGACACTCTAGAATGCAGTGTAGCGACGATGGATCGAAGGCAAGCTACTGGAGAAGGTTGGGAGCAATTGATTAAGCTCGATGACAAGTTGGTTGTTTATACTTAGTCCTAGCCAAGGGGACTCCAGGTTGGAGGTCACAAGGGTAGTTACGAATACAAACTCTGCTACAGATGATGTGTGCAATGGGATTGTCTATACACGCGGTTTTAGTGGTTACTCAGGAAGAAGGGGTGGTGGGTGTGATATCCATTTGAACTAGCAATATCTTCCTTCTTTCCATTGATGGTCGACTTATCGCATTCACGTGGACCAAGTAGGTCCTTATAGGGGCATTCACGTCAGTAAAACCTAGGTCCCGGTCGATTGAGTTGCATGGATACGAGTATCATAGAAAACGAGTGTTATTGTACATCCAATGCATTGAGTGAGTGAATGTGAGGATCGTTAATGGATGTTATGGTTGTTTACTTATTTATCACCATTTAATACTTAGCCATCTAACACACCTTATCTACTTGATATCTATCGCAATGTAGCATATATCGATTGTTATGTGATAACTATGTGAATGAAGGGAAGGACAAGTAAGATTCTTCATACCCTCCGTGGTGTATATACTATTATGACTTTTACAATACTTTGAGATTTGTCTATAGCTCACACAAACTGTATTCTAACCCAAGGTTTTATTTCTTTCTTATTGCTTGAGTGCTAATCAATGATGCTGATGACAGACCATGTAATAGGTATATGTATTAATTGGTGATGTGCAAGCAGATTTGCAGGAGGCAATGTCTTCTATATTTGAACTTGTATCCTTATTGATTATTCCGCAGTGTGACACTTTGGAGCCTTGACAGTGTTATGTATGTCACTTAGAGAAAGTTTATTAAGTGGAGTTTATATATTAATTGTATAAACTTAATTAATGTTTTTAATAACTGTATGAGACTATATTTTGTGGTTTATATAGTTATTACTATATCACTTATATTATATCAGTGATTGCTACACTTATATGTTATCTGATGCGCTATGAGATATAGGACATGTTTTGTAGTTGTGTTTATATTTTGTTCTCTTCTTCCTTTTTTTCTCTTCTTTTCCACTATTCATGTCTCTTAATGATTGCTTTACATTGATTGGGTGCTTCTATAGCGCAAATTTTTGGTTATGAGCACCGGTGATTTATAGTGGGCCATCACATTTAGTAATAGAGCTTATGTTGCATTGTTTAACCTAAGCAATATTGAATTCATAAGTTAATATATACGAGAGAGTACGTATTTGTATATATTTTGTTTTTCAAATCTATATGTTAGTAATATATATACTGTAGATTATTTTGCATACAAGTGCCATTGGAATAGATTTCTCAATCAGCGACCGATCATTTTACCATCTTATCTAAGACAATCTAGCAAACGTGGAATACTACTTATTACTCCATCTTTAGAGTCGAAAATTAAGCTGAATCGAGGACTGCTAGACTTGATTTAAGTTATTGTGTTTCCAGCAATGGTACGAACCATTATCTTGGATTCCATAAGCGAATTTGATCACCATCGACTACAAATCGAGGGTCTTATACTACTTATGCGGTTCTGGTTATTGACTAAAACACGATGTACTTTCATTTATAAATAAACTACACTTAAACCATCCATACAACCAAGTGAGTATTATCGACCTCTTGTTCCTACTCGTAAAAAGAAATGGATGTACTCATGGGTCAACTTCAGCTTCCATACCATCGACACTCTCGTAGGACTCATAACAACATTCTAATCTAGACAACATGACCCAAGAACTCCACTTTTCATAATGGAAAGTGAAACTCCAACAAATGATGTTTTCTCCTCACCTAAAACACCATCGACTCTTGACTTGCGCTTTCTTTCCATCCATAGGAAAATGAAAATATAATTAAATAGCATAAATCCAACGTTTTCAAGTGATATCTCAGAACACGGTTCGAGAAATCAACAAAATATGTCGACTTGTTGGTTAGCCCGAACGACACGACCAATCAATCAAAATTAAGGCAGCGTATGAAATGTTGTAATCGGCGTACACCAACCATCTTTCTACAATATGTAGAATCCCCTTGGAATTCCCAACCAAAAGAACATCCATAACTAAATCGATATAGAACTCAACTCAAATATGGTGGTAATCTAGTCACCTCATCGAATGTGCCCAGATACTTTCATGTTACAAGCTCAAGCAACGACTGGCTACTGGAGAACTATCTCATCCCTTTATCGTCTAATCGATAGCGGCTCGCTTGCTAAAGATCTAAGTCTCAACCCATTGTCGCTAAATCGAGGACGACTAACTACTAAAGAGCCTGTCTTAGCCCAGTATCATCACAAATAGCCTCTCACTACCAATGTTATTCTGTATCCTCCCAGTAAGTGAACTACCACCTTAAATATTAAGTCCAGTTTAATTCATCAATCAACAATAAGCCAATAATTCAGCAAACAAACATGAATCGATGATATTTGATTTTTGATGAACCATGTATGCTACCAAGTACATATTAGGTATGCCATAACACACCCATACCTCGAGGTCAAAAATTAATCGTTATGGGTGCTACAGTCACCAATAGTATTAATTTCCAATGGGAATGCATGAGATGCTATAAACATATATAATCTGACTAAGCCCTTCACACAATATGTCACAATCAAGAGAGACAAACTGGTTATCATAAGTCTCAATCCCATTTCATCTATTGAACCACAAGATTAGATGGAATGATGAAACCTCAACATCAAACTGAAATACGTATGCTATCGAGTAGGGGCAGCTTTGTCATAACTTTTTTTACAAAAACATGGGTATACTCAGCAAGTTTATGGGTTCAAACAGAATTTTCCATACTTATATAATAGAGTTATTGGGATGAAATAAAATAGGCCTAGAACAATTAGGGTAAAGACCCAAAACATGTAATCAGTCTTTTAAATTAAACGACTCTCTTAACAGCCACTCTCAAACTTGACTTTTAGGGTTTGGGTCTGCGTGAGAGTTGAAAATGGCTGCCATGGCTATGGCAATTGAAATTTCTATGAGAAAATTTGTCTGAATTTCTTCTGCAATACTTTCATCTTTAGCTACAAGATCTTAGCCTTCACTTGTTCAGATTTATGGCAAATGTTTATAGATCTATGACATTTAGGCACATTGAGAAGTTCAATGCTTTGGGATGCTTTCTCCAAGCTTTCTGTAGCTTTACTGAGAGAAAAATTGTCAAAATTTCCAATGCAAGTGTTCCCATCTTTAGCTTCAAGATTTGTGGCTTCACTTATTTCAAATCTATGATCAATGGCTATAGATCTGTGACATTTAGGAAAATTGTGCAGATCGATGCTTTCTCCAGGCCATCTATAGCTTGACAGAGCTCTTTTTGATCTTTGAAATTGTTACTTTTGGTAATGCAAAGGTTTCCTCTGAGTATTCCAAATCTTTGCCAAGAAAAGGGCTTGGTCAGGATGTCTACAACTTGGTAAGTTATAAGTATGTGATTTACGAGTAATTTCCGTTTCAATACTACTTCTCTAACAAAGTATATATCCAGTTCCACGTGCTTTGTCCTTGAGTGCAAAACTAGATTTTCTATTAATTCTATTGCACTGAGATTGTCACACTATGTGACTGCTTTTTTATTTGTTATAACCCTTAATTCACTTAGTAGAGACTATACCCACATTATTCATGCCGTAGTGCTAGCTATGCTTCTATATTCGGCTTCTGTACTGGACCTTGAGATAATGTTTTTTTTGCACACCATGAAATGGGGTTTTCACCAATGAATATGCAATATGCTGATGTTTACTTTCTATTATCATGGTCAGTTCCCCAGTCGGTGTTAGAATATCCATAAATGTTAAGTTTATTGCTGAGTTTCATGACAATTTTCTAATTTATTGTCCTCTTGAGATATCTTAGAATTCATTTGAGTACCTACCAATTCTCACTTAAAGGCCCTTGCATGAACTAGCTTGCATGCTTTATTTATACTATATAATATATCCGGTCTTGTAATGGTAACATACTGAAGTGCACCCACATTGCTTCTGGATTGACTTTCATTGAATATTGTGTTCCCTTTTTTTCTTTGCTGGGATGTAGATTGGTTGCCATTAGTGTAGGTAGCAAGTTGGATTTGTCTATCTTTGACTCTATGAGAATTTCATAAATTAATTTCTTTTAGCTCAGATGTAGTTCATTGCCACCAGTCTTTGTTACTTTGATTCGTAGGAAGGAGGATAGATTTCCATGGTCCTTGATAGATAACTCATTATTTAAATAGTCGATGATGTGTTTGATTTCACCCTCATTGCTACGTATTATTAAAAAATTCTCAACATAAATCAATATGTAGGTAACATTGTTAGGAGCAAATTTGACAAATAGAGAGTTGTCATATTTAATAGAGTTATGGTCGAGCTTTGATAGTGTTGATTTGAGTTTGTCAAACCGCACCCTAGGAGCCTATTTAAGGCCATATATTACTTTGTTTAATTTGCACACGAGTTCTTTTTTCCCTTCTGTTTGAACCCTTGGGGCTGCTCCATATAAACTTCTTCCTATAGAACACCATTTAAAAATGCATAATTTACATCTAGTTGTTTGATGCTCTAGTTCTTATGCAAGGCAATTGTTAGTATAATCCTAATGGATGTTGGTTTTACAACATGTGAGAATGTTTGATTAAAATCAATTCCACATTGTTGTGAATACCCTTTAGCAATTAACCCTGCCTTGTATTTAGATATTGTACCATCAACATTCCTTTTTATTCAATAATTCCACTTGCAACCAATAATATTTTTATCTTTGGGCTGAGGAACTAAGCACCAGGTTTGATTTTTAATTAGAGCATTTAGCTATTCTCTCATTGTTGTTCTCCACCTATCATCAAGCACTGCTTATTATTAGGTGGATGGTTCTACGGTTTTGAGAACAACATAATAAGTTTTTGGTTTGAATATACCACTTTTACTCTAGTCACCATATGGTGCTTCTTTTGAGCTTGGTTGTAGGTGTCCCTGTCATCCTCTAGTTAAATATTTGCAGTGGTGGTGTCATGACCTATATTGTTAGATTGTTGTGGTAATATATCAACAACATTTCTAGAGGTCACTTCGCATTCTTGATCTGGTTTACTATTAGCCACTATGAGTTCAGCTTTGGAGATGACACCAGATGCTTTGTGTGTGTTGTATTGTTACTTAAATATGTCACATACACAACATCTTCTACATTGGTTGGAATAGATGGAACAAAGACTCTTGGAATAAAAATCTTTTCAGTTGTTTTATACTCAGAGTTACTAAATGGGAATATCTTTTCATTAAATGTAAAATGTTTGGATACATACATTCTTCCATAGTTGTCCAAACATTTATACCCCTTATAATTAGCAAAGTATCCTGAAATTGTACAAGGTCTAGATCTTTAATCTAATTTTTGTATGTTGAATGGTCTCAAGTGTGGAAAGCATAAGCACCGAAACATTCTTAAATTACTATAGTCTGGTTTAACCTTTGTTAGAACCTTAGTAGGACTTTTAAGTTGTAAAAAAAATTTGGTAGCAAATTTATCAAATGTACTGTTGTGGCAAAAGCATCTGTTGACCCGCTTTTTAGTCAAAGCAGTCACACATGGAATCTCTGATCAACAATACACTCAAGCGTTGGGAATATCGTCAGAAGACATGAAGTGATTTGGTTGAAATCGCATCACAAACAAAGAATGGCCCAAAACTCCTACCAGATGACCTTTTTTGGGCCCGAAAACAGCGATTACAGAGTTAAGCTCTGTAACTCTTGTAGGTCTCTGAATTATCTTCAGTTTGAGCTTTGGTTCAGCTCAATCGGACTTACGGTTTGAAAGTTATGCCCGTTTCCGTGAACGCATGCAGAACCGGAAACTTGGAATTTGGAAATTGGCTTGACCTCCCGGATCGGATCGGACCCGCGCTGACTCCTCTCTTCGAAGAAGCATAGCATTGGATGGTTTTGGCAGAGCTCTGACTCGGTTCGGATCGGGTGGAATGGAGCAATCCGACCCGCTACGCATCGGATCCTCACAGGAGCACAAAGTCTTCGGATCGAAGACACCAAATCGGTTCGGATCGGAAGTCCGAACCGACCCGCCTTACGCACTGCACTGAAGTGCTTCCACTCTTCGGATCGAAGACACCAAATCGGTTCGGATCGGAAGTCCGAACCGACCCGCCTTGCACCAGATGTATAGAACACGTCTCGCCTTCGGTTGGAATGCTCCGGATCGGTTCGGAAGGAAGAGGACCCGAACCGAACCGCTTCGACCTGCTGCTACACATCAACTTTGACCTGTTCTCAAGGAGTAACTACCTCCTATTAATCCGGATCGGCTTACACCTGTCCTAGCACGATCCGAAGACCACATCTCCACTATCTCCGAGATGGCCTCTCCACATGCCACGTGCCCCTCCGATCCGATTCAGGACTCCCAGAGGCTCCTCTACGCCTATAAATACACCACAACATGGCTATTTCAAGGGACTTTTTGAACTCTAACTCTCCATGGCTTCAACTATGGTTCTTCGCAAGGCTATTGCATAACGTAGAAGTCGAATTCCACATTACAACACGAGGATTTCGTGAATAATCTCCCCTTTAATCTCCTCTTCTTCATTGTAAACGCGAGGATTTCGTGTATAAACTGCAAACAAACAACATTGTAATAGCTTCTTAGGATTTAAGAAACTATAAAGTGGACGTAGGCTTGGATTGAGCCGAACCACTATAAAAATCTCGTGTGTCTCCTCTTATTTTACTGCTTTTTCTGTATTAATCTGTGATTATGAGGTTTTCACATAGCATTTGGGTGTTAGGCCCAAATTTCGGTCTAACAGCATCATACCAAAATTTTAGTGGAAGTGATGCTTATGCAAGCAGTGTTTGCCCAGTCTCCACTATGTGCCTATGCTTTCTTTCAATTAGGCCATTAAGTTTAGATGTGTGCAGACAAGTTAATCTATGTATTATACCTCTCTTACTTAAGTATATTTTTAGAGGTAAAAACACTTTTCCTCTATCAGTTTGCAGCGTTTTTCCATTTTAGTTTAGCTATTTTACTACACTGGTAATAAACTGTATGACAGCATTGGAAGTTTCAGATTTTAGAAAATATATCCAAACATATCTAGAGTGAGCATAAATGAATGAAACATAATATTTGTAACCATAATCAGTGTCAATGGGTGTAGGGTCCCATAGGTCAACAACGACAAGTTCTAAGGGTGTTTTGTAGACAGTTTCAGAATTATGAAGTGGTAACTTGTGGCTCTTTCCCCTTCAACAATATTATATCATATATGTTTTTGGAATGGTAATTGCTATATTATCATCATCTAAAATCTATGTTACAATCTTCATGCTTGGGTGGCTAAGTTTACAATGCCACATATCAAATGTCATAAAGTCTTCACTTTTGTCTATTTCACATACATTATAGGAATTTCACTTAAATCTTGGGTTTCTTGAATTTCCAAAGTCAAACTGGTATAACCCCCTATTTTCATTGCCCTACAGTAAAATTCCTTTGGTTAGCAGGCAATGTTTAGAGTAGAATCCGAAGAATACATTGTTATCTCTAGCACACTAAGACACACTTATTAGATTTTTTTTCGGCCTAAAAACATTATTTAAGTAAAGTTGCTTAGCACTATTTATACTTGTGTGACCAGTATATGAGATAAATATATAGTTGCCGTTACCCATTAATAAGGATTGTTTACCTTTGTATTCTCTATTCCCGAGATTAAAATTGCTTAGATTCCCAGTAACATGATTGGTAGCTCCTGAGTCAGGGTATCATGCCTCATCTTGTATGTCATCCATTTTTGTTGTTTCAGAATTGCTTTCTTGAGTGCTTTTATTATCCCCTTGACTGCTCAACATATTTGCACTTTGGTAGTTGTTTCTATTATTACTAGCTTGCTAGTTCACATTGAAGTTATTATCAAATCTAAAGTAGCATCGATTGGCTGCGTATCAATTTTGTCACATATTAGACATTTTGGCATGTTGTTGGGATTCCACCTCCTAGCTCTTCATCAACCTCTGCCCGGTTGTGCACCTCTAAGGTAATTGTTGTTATGATTCTTTGCATTATTACCCTTATCTTGATTCTTAAATCTGGTGTTGATAGTGTAATTGACAAAGTAGTCAGAACTTGTTTCTTGTTTTTGTAATAATCTTCCTTCATGTGCTAGAAGAGTAGAATACACACTTTGAATGGTGGAAGTGGGTTCGATAGATGTTATGAATGCTACTACAACTTCGTATTCATTGTCAAGTCCACTTACAATATATAATACCTACTCGCTTTCATCGATTCTCTTTCCAGCACATGCAAACTGATCATGTATGTTCTCGACTTTCATCAGATATCCATTCATACTCTGATTTACTTTCTTGATATTCTATAATTGCCTCTTATAATGTAGCACTCGGGTAGCAGATTGGGATGTAAATACTCTCTGTAATGTTGTCTAGACTTCATGGACAGATTCACATCCTATTAGTTGCGGCATTGATGATGATCCCACCGATGACATGAGCCAGGCACTTACAAGATTGTCTTGTCTTTGATTAGTTTTCTTGATAGGCAACTAGTTTTTCCTCACTATCTCTTGTATACTTTGATGGAACCAATTTTGTTCCATATATGTAGTCTTCAAGACCGTACCCTTTCTGTAACACCCCGTATTTTCTGTGATTGTATAAGTAACAAATCAGAGAATAATTAAATTATAAAATAGGAATCAAGGGAAACGGGTTGCGCCATTGCGTTCGTCTCGAAATTCTGCTTGGAAACGAGTCCGTATGAGGGAGATATGGCCCTCCGAAGTTTCAGAAAATTTCAGAATCGAAAACAGCTCGAAAATTCGAATTCAAATTCGAATTCAAACCCAGAAGCGGGCTGGGCGGGAAATTTCCCGCCCAGGACCTAGGTCGACTGGGTGGTTGACTGGGTAGTCGACCTACCCCTGACCAGGTCGACTGGGTAGTCAACCTCCCCCAGACCAGGTCGACCATAGTGTCGACCTAGGGGTCGACCTGCTCCCGAAACCCACTTTCTGAACCTGATGCATTCTGATGTATTTAGACTCGTTTTCTGTCTAGATTCTCCTAATCTTATATAAACTTACCCCTAGCCTCATTCTCTCCACACCGTTTCATTCTGTCTATATTCTGCCTCTGTTCTAATTAAAAATAAAAATGGCGTCCCTACCCTGTTGGAATCAAAACTTGGACTGATGAGTCTTCTTCCAACCTGAATAGAATTAGAAGCTAAATCAAATCTCAAATCCAAGTTTAGAGCTACGACAATTAAAGAGGAATAATTCAGCATTTCTGCATCAACACTAGTTTATTTCCTTTCTTAAACCACGAAAGGCAAGTATAGTTATTTTCCGCTATAAACGTTAATTATGATTGTGACATGAATTGTAAATCTGAATTTGAGGTAATGTCTGTTCTGTTCTGTTTAGATCTATCTTATTCTGTATCCCTTTCTTCTTTCTGTTCTATAGCCAGGCTACCACGAGCCTGAGCCAAATCTCATAAGAGATTAACGCATGAATGCTAAAATGTTTGGGACAAATATGAATGATGCATAATTGGACAGGACTGATTTGAGGACATGAAATAAAATCTGAGGCATATAATTGGACATGTGGCATATTTAACATATGACTTGAGATTGAGGCATAAAATATATTGGACTTATGACTTGGGATTCGGGGCGTAGATTTAACCGTAAACATGAAACTAATTTAGATACATAGTACATGTTGTAATCTAGATCTGTAGTTAATTTGAGAAATAAACATATGTTAGATCTAGATCTGTTCATACTAGGTATGAAAATCTGTGATTTGGGAGAAGGGGAATTATAGGACAACTTGAAACTTGGGGGCATAATGCATGTTTTAAATCAAGGTCTGATGTTAGAGTTTAAAGATAGTTTACAACATGTTATGCATGAATGATAATGCATATAGAGAACATACTACATGTTATAGTTTAAAAATCTAGATTTTTGGGACATATTCTTTTATGTAAAAATTCACGACTTGAAGAAGGAATATGTGACTTAGGCGTAGAGACCTATACAAAAACAGGATAACTATTAATGTGAATGCGCCTAAATAAGGGTTTTTGGATATCTGGCATCATAGGCTATAATTTGGCCTAATTCATATTGTTTATCGTGATTTATGGAGAATATTCTGTACTGTGTAATGTTTAACTAAAAATTAGGAGTAAGATGTGGTAATTATGACCATGATTTGGCAAGTGAGTTTAGGCTAAATTTATGATTAGGCAAGATATGATATATAATCTTCTAAACCTATTATCTGCTAAATCTGTTATATTGCCTAATCCGCTAGTTCTGTTATATTGCCTAAACTACTTGAATTGCCTAATCTGCTAATTATGATAAATTGCCTTATCCGCTAAATCTGCTAAATAGCCTAATCTGCAAGATCTGTTATCTGTTTAATCTGTTGAATGACGTAATCTGTTGAAACTGAAATGCTGAAATTTGAAGTATGTGAATCTGTAGACTCGACTTAAAATTGAGCAAAACTTGTTAATAGAACCTCAAATAATCTGTTGTAATTTGTACAGAAGTTTAATCTGTTAAATAAATAGAATTAGTCTGATATCTAAAAAATCTGTATTGGAATGAATTGGCTATGACACGAGGTTAGACTCTGTTTGCGGTAGAAGCTTGCCCGGAACCAACCGGCTTAACTGGCGACCGCAAACTGTCAGTCTAATGTGAGAGGTCGTAGGCATAACTAAAATATGCTTAGACACAACGTTAGGTCTGGCTTGTGGCAGAAGTCTGCCCGGAACCGGCCGGCATATCCAGCGGCCACAAGCTACTGACCTAATGTGAGGGGTCTGTGCATTAATATCTAATTAATGCAAATCTGGGATAAATATGATGTCTAAACGTGTTGGGCGGATAGGGTTAAACCAATTAGACTAATGAATTTAACAAACCCGTTTCATGAATCTGTAGGCCCAATTACAAAGTTAGATGAATCTGTAAATCTGTCAAATCCGTATATCTGATTCGTTAATCTGAAAACTTGTCTGATCTATGAACTAGTTGATCTGAACTCTGTATGTCTGTACTTATAAACAAGTTAATCTGAAATCTGTTAGTCTGGGGGGCACAAGGTTAGGAGGGAAATTACTTGTGTCGTCTGTTGTTTGGGACCCATATTAGTCAGTAACCCTTTCTGATAGGGCTGTCAAATGGTTGGGTTGGGTCGGGTTCGGGTCGGGTCAAGTCAGGTTCGGGTTGAGTTCGGTTCGGGTCAGCTCAACCCGTTTTTCAAACGTGTCGGGTTCGGGTTGACCCATTTATAATCGTGCGGGTTTCGGGTTTGATTCGTGTAACCCGTTAAGAAAAATATTTGTATAAAAAGATGTGAATGAACATGAAAACACAAAAAGACGTAAGCCTACCATATAAAATCACCAATCATTAAAACATACAAAATTACCAACATTTCCGAACGGTCGACGGGTGTGGGCAGTGCAGTGGACTGACGAGTGACGATGAAGCGTTGGTGGACAACCTCCTGCGTACGAACGGTTGAAAGGGAGTATGGGATAATACATGTTAGGAAGTATGGGGTACATGTTTTGAAATACCTGGAGAAAACGTGTGCGTGCATATTTGTATTGGACGTGTAACAGATGCATTGGGGAAGGAGAGTCGGGTATGGTGATTTGACTTCCGTATAATGTACGATGCGAATTAGTGTATATCTGGAAAGGAGAGAGAGTTGAAGACAAATGGGAGGAAACAACGTGAATAAATGGAAACAAGGATAGTGTGGCCTAGTGTGAATTTTGGATGGCAAGCTGGTATTCAGTACAAACGAGAACAATAGAAGGATCAAACCAGTTGCCCAAAGCAAGTAATTAAGATATTAATTTTAAGGAAGTTATGTATGTTTTATCAATTTTTACTGCTATAGATTTTTAACAGAAACATAATAATAACAGTATGGTCGGGATTTATAAACAGGTTTGGCGGGTCAGGATCGGGTTAGCGGGTCAACCCTAAACCCACCCGTTTATAAACGTGTCAATTTCTGGTTGACCTGTTTATGACCCGCCAACTAAACGGGTCGGGTTAACCTGCTAATTTCCGTGTGGGTTTCGGGTCGGGTAGGAAATTGACAACCCTACTTTCTGGTATCAAAACTTTGACCCAACAGTAGGTAGGGTCCGGGCACGCTTACTGAACTAATTATAAGTGGTTCATTTTGATAATGGCGAGGGGTGTTGATGGTGCGTTCCAACCGGGTCATGTGCGTGCATGGATCCCGGTCTGCCTCTGAGGATGTAAGACGCCGTGACATCTGTAAATAAGCATGTGCCAATTGGTTGTCACTTTAGGGAGTGATACACCCTATTGTGGAGCCGACACAGGGTATTTATGTATTAGGGAGCCGATCGCTTGGGGTAGGGTTTTAGGGTACACTTAGTTATGTTTGATTCTGTTGGTACCGTCTGTTTCTGTTGGGTGGCAACACCTGTCTGCGTGGTACCATCTGTTCGGGTGGTAAAGGCCCATTTACTAGTGTACACCTAATTCTACATTCTGTTTCCGTAGGGATTAATCTGTTTCTGTTTCTGTACCTTCTGTTCGCGTGGTAAAGGCCCATTATTAGCATTCTATTTCTGTTTGTTTCTGTTCGGGTGGTAAAGGCCCATTATTAGCAATTCTGTTTCTGTTTGTTTCTGTTGGGGTGGTAAAGGCCCATTACTAGCATTCTCTTCCATGGAAATTATTCCGTTCCAGTTTCTGTTTCAGTTTAGACATTAGGGTGACACCTAATCCTGTTATACTAGTATTAGTTCAGAGAAATGAAAAGTAATATTATTCTTTTCCTTCTGTTTAACCTAAGTACATCTGCTGCTCTTGTTACTGTTATCTCTCATCCAGTTTTATTTGCATGCCATGATTATTATTATCTGTTCATATGCTGAAAGTCACTGGACTTGCCAGACTTTATGTCTGACCTTGCTTGTTTTCGCCCCTTTTCTTCCGTTCCCCCCCCCCCCAAGGTTTTCCAAGGAGGGAACACTTTAGCTTGATCCAGACTTCTTCTGCTTGAAGTACTTAGAGTGCTTAGAGTATGGCTTGACTCCTTATGGCAGCTTCTGTGGGGATTATGATTTTAAAGTTTTGTACTCTGATGATTTTCTAAACAAGGTTGATATTTATGTACTTGAGTTTTTGGGAAAGATGTAACCAAACTGATTTCTGTTTTCCGCTATAATAAAGTTATAATTTCTCAAGTATTGTTATCTGTCTTGTAAATTTCTGTTCTGTCTACTAAAACGCTCCACCAAAGTTAAGGCATTCCCTTTGTGAGTGTCCTTAACGGAGGTGGGGTGTTACACTTGGTATCAGAGATGAAGGTTACCAGATTAGATAAAAGTTTTTGAAAACTATTTTTCAAAAAGGTTTTAAAGGGAAGTATTTTCGAAAAATAAAGTTTATTTTGAAAAACATAATCCCAAAGAGCCATATATCTATCTTTTCCGTTCTCCGTTTTAAATATTTTTCTTTCATTCCAGCATGTCTGGGAATCTCAACTTTCCAGAGGGCATGCCAATACTTGGCTGGTTCTGGAGGTACTTAGAGGCTAGGGCCAACGATGCAGGCCCAGCAGATATTCCTCCTCCAGCTGCAGTGATTCCTCCTCCTCCGCCCCCTCCTCGGTCAATTGTTTTTTCAAAGATCTGTAAAGATTTTAGGGTCATGGGTGGAAAGGATTTCAAGGGAACTGAATCATTCGTAGAAGCGAGGAACTGGCTCAAGGAAACTGAGGACATGTTCGTTATCTTCGAGGTGGACGATAGGCAGAAGCTACAATTGGCGGTATGGTTTCTCAAGGACGAAGCTTCCTACTGGTGGGAAGTCACAAACGCCGAGAGGCCGGTTGAAACATGGATGGATTTCAGAACAAGGTTTGAGACGAAATTCCTCTTGCAAGCTGAACGAAGTCTACAACTGGAAAAGTTCTTATCTCTTAAGCAAGGAAGTAAGACGGTCAGGGAATACGTCAATCAGTTCAACCAACTGGCTAGGTTCGGATTAGATTTAGTCAACACCTAGCATAAAAAGGCTCTCCACTTTGTTAAAGGATTGAACGAGCCACTGCACAACCTAGCCATGACCCATGTACCCATGAGAGCGACTTACGAGAGATTGGTAGATATGGCACTACTGCACGAGGAAGACAATGGCAAGAAAGAAGAGGCAAAGAAGGAAGAACCACAGAACAAGAAAGCATGGCCCAAAAAGGAAACACAAAAGAAGGGTGAAAAGTCTGAAGATAAGAAGGAGAAAAAGTGCTTTACTTGTGGAAGCTCGACTCATCTGAACAAGGATTGCAGAAAAAGAAAGGGCACTTGCTTCAACTGTGGTGAGATGGGACACTTCACTAGGGACTGTCCGAAGAAACGAGGACAAGGGTAGAGGGCAGGACCAACTTCTGGAAGGCAGGCAAACACTCTCGAGGCTAGTGGATAGGATAGAAGTAGGAAAATTTTCTGTAGGAAGTTTAATTTCTTTATCTGATTTTTGAGTTAAAACTCTTTTCTGATTCTGGTATTTCAATTCTGTAATCGATACTCTGCACTTGAATACTAGTATTGTTTCTGATTCCGCTGTAGACTCAGACCCATAAGGGTTATGACTCATCTGTTGGTAATAGGTTGGGGGTATCTGTGTTAGGCATCAAGTCGATTGTAATGCATACATTCTGGGTTTTGAGGGATATAATGGGATTTTCCCATGCTTAGTTTTCTAAGAATCATTCGATAATCTGATCTGTACTAGTAGTCTGAAAGCATCTGGATATTTCTGAAAAGGTTAAGATTTCCAGTTTTGACATTGTCTAAAGAGGGTAATCCTCTGGGCATCAATCTGATGTTGATCTCGGTCTTCGGGGCGGATACTTAGGGAATTTGTCTCTCAACCAAGGTCTAATGGAAACCAAGTTTCTGTTTTATCTATACTCGCTTCCATCATTCGGCTGTATCCTATCAATCGAGTCTTCGACCTATAGATAGGAATCCTATGGATGTAAACATGTGTTTGAGACATGTTATGTTTGATGGTTGCAAGTGGATGCAAGTGGTTGCTAGTGGTTGCTCGTGGATGCATATACACACACTAGGCACTAGATCGGCTCGAAAACACTCTCATACTGCATATGGATGTGTGAGCATTTTCAATTTTTGTGGATGTAAAATGGTTGACTCATCACATGGATGTTGCATTTGGATGAATGATTGCGCACACATTTAGAAATAAAAGTTATCAAATAGGAGATTGCATACATGTTGGACTCACGACACTGACATAGTTCGCATTAAGGAGGTCAACTGAATCAGTGGACTGCTTGATCTTTGCATTAGATAAGGAACATATACACACACTTTTGCATATGTTCATACAACATTAGAAGTTTTCTAAGACAACGGATGCTTGTAGATGATGGTTTGAGTAGATGGATGACTAGATGGTAGGGCACATTCTTCTCAACTTGAAGATTTCGGGGACGAAATCCTTTAAGGAGGGGAGAATGTAACACCCCGTATTTTCTGTGATTGTATAAGTAACAAATTAGAGAATAATTAAATTATAAAATAGGAATCAAGGGAAACGGGTTGCACCATTGCGTTTGTCTCGAAATTCTGCTTGGAAACAAGTTCGAGTTTTCGAGAAACGGAGTCCGTATGAGGGAGATATGGCCCTTTGAAGTTTCAGAAAATTTCAGAATCGAAAATTCGAATTCAAATTCGAATTCAAACCCAGAAGCGGGCTGGGCGAGAAATTTCCCACCCAGGACCCAGGTCGACTGGGTAGTTGACCTACCCCTGACCAGATCGACTGGGTAGTCGACCTCCCCCAGACCAGGTCGACCATAGTGTCGACCTGGGGGTCGACCTGCTCCCGAAACCCACTTTCTGAACCTGATGCATTCTGATGTATTTAAACTCGTTTTCTGTCTAGATTCGTCCGCCTAATCCTATATAAACTCACCGCTAGCCTCATTCTCTCCACGCCGTTTCATTCTGTCTACATTCTGCCTTTGTTCTAATTAAAAATAAAAATGGCGTCGCTACCTTGTTGGAATCAAAACTTGGACTGATGAATCTTCTTCCAACCTGAATAGAATTAGAAGCTAAATCAAATCTCAAATCCAAGTTTAGAGCTACGACAATTAAAGAGGAATAATTCAGCATTTCTGCATCAACACTAGTTTATTTCCTTTCTTAAACCACGAAAGGCAAGTACAGTTATTTTCCGCTATAAACGTTAATTATGATTGTGACATGACTTGTAAATCTGAATTTGAGGCTATGTCTATTCTGTTCTGTTTAGATCTATCTTATTCTGTATCTCTTTCTTCTTTCTGTTCTATAGCCAGGCTACCACGAGCCTGGGCCAAATCTCATAAGAGATTAATGCACGAATGCTAAAATGTTTGGGACAAATATGAATGATGCATAATTGGACAGGACTGATTTGAGGACATGACATAAAATCTGAGGCATATAATTGGACATGTGGCATATTTAACATATGACTTGAGATTGAGGCATAAAATATATTGGACATATAACTTGGGATTCGGGGCGTAGATTTAACCGTAAACATGAAACTAATTTACATACATAGTACATGTTGTAATCTAGATCTGTAGTTAATTTGAGAAATAAACATATGTTAGATCTAGATCTGTTCATACTAGGTATGAAAATCTGTGATTTGGGAGAAGGGGAATTATAGGACAACTTGAAACTGGGGGGCATAATGCATGTTTTAAATCAAGGTTTGATGTTAGAGTTTAAAGATAGTTTACAACATGTTATGCATGAATGATAATGCATATAGAGAACATACTACATGTTATAGTTTAAAAATCTAGATTTTTGGGACATATTCTTTTATGTAAAAATTCACGACTTGAAAAAGGAATATGTGACTTAGGCGTAGAGACCTATACAAAAACAGGATAACTATTAATGTGAATGCGCCTAAATAAGGGTTTTTGGATATCTGGCATCATAGGCTATAATTTGGCATAATTCATATTGTTTATCGTGATTTATGGAGAATATTCTGTATTGTGTAATGTTTAACTAAAAATTAGGAGCAAGATGTGGTAATTATGACCATGATTTGGCAGGTGAGTTTAGGGTAAATTTATGATTAGGCAAGATATGATATATAATCTTCTAAACCTATTATCTGCTAAATCTGTTATATTGCCTAATCCGCTAGTTCTGTTATATTGCCTAAACTGCTTGAATTGCCTAATCTGCTAATTATGATAAATTGCCTTATCCGCTAAATCTGCTAAATAGCCTAATCTGCAAGATCTGTTATCTGTTTAATCTGTTGAATGATGTAATCTGTTGAAACTGAAATGCTGAAATTTGAAGTATGTGAATCTGTAGACTCGACTTAAAATTGAGCAAAACTTGTTAATAGAACCTCAAATAGTCTGCTGTAATTTGTACAGAAGTTTAATCTGTTAAATAAACAGAATTAGTCTGATATCTGAAAAATCTGTATTGGAATGAATTGGCTACGACACGAGGTTAGACTCTGTTTACGATAGAAGCCTGCCCGGAACCAACCGGCTTAACCAGCGACCGCAAACTGTCAGTCTAATGTGAGAGGTCATAGGCATAACTAAAATATGCTTAGACACGAGGTTAGGTCTGGCTTGTGGCAGAAGTCTGCCCGGAACCGCCCGGCATATCCAACGGCCACAAGCTACTGACCTAATGTGAGAGGTCTGTGCATTAATATCTAATTAATGCAAATCTGGGATAAATATGATGTCTAAACGTGTTGGGCGGCTAGGGTTAAACCAATTGGACTAATGAATTTAACAAACCCGTTTCGTGAATCTGTAGGCCCAATTACAAAGTTAGACGAATCTGTAAATCTGTCAAATCCGTATATCTGATTCGTTAATCTGAAAACTTGTCTGATCTGTGAACTAATTGATCTGAACTCTGTATGTCTAAACTTGTAAACAAGTTAATCTGAAATCTGTTAGTCTGGGGGACACAAGGTTAGGAGGGAAATTACTTGTGTCATCTGTTGTTTGGGACCCATATTAGTCAGTAACCCTTTCTGGTATCAAAACTTTGACCCAACAGTAGTTAGGGTTCGGGCACGCTTACTGAACTAATTATAAGTGGTTCATTCTGATAATGGCGAGGGGTTGATGGTGCGTTCCAACCGGGTCATGTGCGTGCATGGATCCCGGTCTGCCTCTGAGGATGTAAGACGCCGTGACATCTGTAAATAGGCCTGTGCCAATTGGTTGTCACTTTAGGGAGTTATACACCCTATTGTGGAGCCGACACAGGGTATTTATGTATTAGGGAGCCGATCGCTTGGGGTAGGGTTTTAGGGTACACTTAGTTCTGTCTGTTTCTGTTGGTACCGTCTATTTCTGTTGGGTGGCAACACCTGTCTGCGTGGTACCGTCTGTTCGGGTGGTAAAGGCCCACTTACTATTGTACACCTAATTCTACATTCTGTTTCCGTAGGGATTAATCTGTTTCTATTTCTGTACCTTCTGTTCGGGTGGTAAAGGCCCATTATTAGCATTCTGTTTCTGTCTGTTTCTGTTCGGGTGGTAAAGGCCCGTTATTAGCAATTCTGTTTCTGTTTGTTTCTGTTGGGGTGGTAAAGGCCCATTACTTGCATTCTCTTCTGTGGAAATTATTCCGTTCCCGTTTCTGTTTCAGTTTAGACATTAGGGTGACACCTAATCCTGTTATACTAGTATTAGTGCAGAAAAAAGAAAAGTAATATTATTCTGTTCCTTCTGTTTAACCTAAGTACATCTACTGCTCCTGTTACTGTTATCTCTCATCCAGTTTTATTTGCATGCCATGATTATTATTATCTGTTCATATGCTGAAAGTCACTGGACTTGCCAGACTTTATGTCTGACCTTGCTTGTTTTCGCCCCTTTTCTTCCTTTCCCCCCCCCCCCCCAAGGTTTTCCAAGGAGGGAACACTTTAGCTTGATCCAGACTTCTTCTGCTTGAAGTACTTAGAGTGCTTAGAGTATGACTTGACTCCTTATGGCAACTTCTGTGGGGATTATGATTGTAAAGTTTTGTACTTTGATGATTTTTTAAACAAGGCTGATATTTATGTACTTGAGTTTTTGGGAAAGATGTTACCGAACTGATTTCTGTTTTCCGCTGTAATAAAGTTATAATTTCTCAAGTATTATTTATCTGTCCTGTAAATTTCTGTTTTGTCTACTAAAACGCTCCACCAAAGTTAAGGCATTCCCTTTGTGAGTGTCCTTAACGGAGGTGGGGTGTTACACTTTCACTATAGTTTCAATCTGTATTTTCCACGGTAAGTAATTTGACTCATCGAGTTGTATGGATATGAGTTGGGTTTGTGGCATATAGCCTTGATAAGTTCTAGGATGTTATTTGGTGTTGACCAGGTTGTTCTTGCAGTGATACAAGAAGGAGACATAGTGATATCTCCTTCATCCATGGTGAGAAACACAATTGGCTAGGAAAGAGGAAAATAGAGAGGGTGATGACTCTCTGACGCGGATGGCAACCGAACTTGTTGAACAAAAGCTTCAACTTGTTCTTGGATGGCCATTGCATAACTGACTAATGGATGGAAAATGAAACCATGGAGGATATAAAGGCATAGTCTCCTTCTTAGGATGGCAACAGCGAGATAATGACACAATCTTGGATATTAAGTTTGCTCAGTCGTCCTGGAGAGGAGGATCAATACTACTCAGATGATGATTAGATCCGATGGGAGAATTCAGTGTTAAGCGACAAGGAGCTTTGTTACCATGATAAAAAATGGCAGCAAAAAATATTTCTCAATAGAATATTTGATTTGTGTTATTTCATATTGAGTAAAATGTGTATAGAGCGAAATACGTATGTAATAGAGTTATTGGACTGAAATAAATATGGCCATAACAGTTTGGGTAAAAACTAGAAACATGTAATAATTATTATATGGTAAAAGACTCTCTCAGCAATAAACAATGCTTCTAACTACTTTCTTTGGAATGGTGACTATTCCAGAAAAACCATTCCCTTCTCCTTCAAAAAAATTAATCTTTCTAAGTTGCATATTTTTCTTGGGATCTTAAACTTATATACTTTAAGTCAACCTACTACGTCAATACACATCAATTCTTCTAGCTCGGCATACCATGTGGTGTGCTTGGATGTAGAAGAACTACCCTAACAACAAAAACTTTCGGACAATGCCTTGAATTGTTTATATAGCTAGTTCTAGCACTATAAGACAAATAATGTTTAGTGATGGCTATACGTCATCAATGGTGATTGCTAGTTGTTGCTAGCTGGCACAAATAGCCACACTTTTTAGTCATCGAAGAACTTGTGGATTACTGTGACGGCAAGGAATTTCGCTCGGTCCGAACCAGTCGCTAAACCGACCCAGACCGTTCGAAACGCCCTATCGTTTGAGAACATGACAAAATAGAACGCATACAAAAGAACATTTCACTGTATATCACAACAATGCATCAGATTACAAGAATATACAGAGTATAAACAAATAAATATTACACAGATATATCAGAGATTTAAATTACATTTAAATACATAGCAGCAGAAAATAATACAATACACAACTAGAAGAGATATACGGATACAAAGCTTTCCGGATATCATTCCAGCTGTAAACCAGGATCCTGTGAATATAAATCTGCAAAACCAAAACTACTAGCTGCCCGTGTCAAAATAAGGGCACCCAGAGTTTAGGTTAAAACAATAAACTCCGGGTCAGTCATGTGACTGGTGTGAGAACTAAAACAGTTAATCTTTATTTTTAAAGTTAGGTAAATCAAGGGAGCACGCCGTATAACACGGAACGGGTTTCCTCCCAAGAATACCAGTGCATAAAACAACAGCGCAATGCTAAATAAAGAAAAATGAAGCTATTATAAGACCCAGGTCCTATCACACAATGCAACGCAAGCCGGGGGATAGGGTTTTTACCTTATAATAGCCAAGAATGCTTGATACGTTTAAAACAAATCATTTGATACTATTATAAGTGCATAGTGTATAAAACAACTTCAAATCATAAGTATCAATCATAGGCGACATGAGCGTCCCATGCCACTATGTCGCCATATATAGGTTTACTAATAAAACCGCAAATGGTACGTATTTGGAAATTGGGTTTCCGTCTATGAACCGAGGCCAGGGATCGTCCTCACCGTCTTCGAGACAATCTAGCCCATGTCTCCGGAACAACCGCAACTGCCCCTTGGAGCGACAGGGCCGGTCCACTGATGTGGATTATTGTGCCTGGACAATACGTTTCTCCGCCCTTTGAGGCGTAAATGAGCCAACGAATGGCTCCATCGGACCCGGATCGTCCGATCTAACCGAGGCGCCTCGCAACAGCAACAACCACACAGGTGAAACGTATATAAATGTCAGGGCTGGTAGGTCACTGACACCACCCTAGCTAGAAAGAAACGCATGCCCTCCCTGAGGTCCTCTCCCGTTTTTGGTTCACAACCGGGGTGCGAAACTCGCGAAGTAAACGTTACACAAAGCTACGCCACAAAGGTCGTGCTTTGATCATCACCACAAGACTTTGCTTTTCAACAGAAGCCTCGATCAATTGCCACTTAGGCATGCCACACAGGCAATTCACTCCATGCGTTTGATATCCATCAATATATAACCCCTGAGCTCGTACGTCTCAGAGAAGGGCGTTAAGCAAGAGAATAAATTCTCCGCCGCCAAACAGATATATATTTAATAGAGATCAATCGCACGGACTAAAATCCAATGTCAGACACACAGTCCATTACAAGTCCGTTCTAGGTCTGAACGAAACCGGAGGCACCTAGTACCCCGCATATCCATCGATCTCCAAGCACGTCTGGACGATCACTAACTGTTTCCATCTTCTTGGGTGTACATCCCAATCAAGATCATCAGTAATCACCCAAACGACGTGAAGACTTCCGGTCTTCGACCATCGTCTTCATCTTCGACTTATCGTCGTATCAGTTATTCAGAATGGGATAAACCCGGTCTTCCCGAATAACTCGCGTATATTTTAAATAAGTGTTACACAAACACAACATACGCCTCATTCCAATTCATCAGTCACTAACAGTAAATTAATCAAGAGAATAATTCCCCAAATATTAACCCCGAAGGCCGAAACCAACATCAGATCAATATCCAGAAAACCATTCTGCTTGGCTAACCGACAGTTATTTTCTAAATTTCACATTTATAGGGAAAGGTTCCCATTAATTTTATCCAAGATAAATTCCTTGAATTTATTCTTTATCTACTTTTGAATATCAATTCAAAGTAGTCGGGATTAACGAACTTTACCGAAGTAATCATTTGTTTTAATTTCCTAATCCCAACCTATTTATCCCATGAAGTAAAACTGGTAATACTTCATATCTAACACTACGGTGTTATCGGTAAATTCAATTACCATTTCACGTTCAAATCTAATTAAAGGTTTGACTAACGCCTGGAGCAAAACTGGTGATACTCCATCCTCGACCATTTCAATCTAATTAAAGATTCATTAAAACTCCACTTAGTTTTGATCTGTGACTGGGCTAAAGAATCAGTGTCATTTAAAACACGGTTCACGATAAACCCAAAATCACATCACATTAATTATCGGGTTAAAGAACAAGTGTTATTTAAAAACACTGTTCATGATAAACCCAAAAATCAATATCAATTCAATTCCAATTAAATATTGTTTAATTGGTACACTTCATTAAATCTAAATAAAAAAATTAATCTTTTCTCAACTGGGTTCAAGAACAGTGTTAATGAAGACACCATTCACGACAAACCCAAATCACATTTGATATTAAACATAAGGCTCTGAATAGAAAATTTATCGGCTTATATTCAATATCAAATTCTACGATTAACAAATGTCGTATTGGAAATAACGATATAAATATATATCTTTCAAATTTCCATAACAACATCCGTATAATCACGAATTCCAACATCGAAATATTCCGAAGACAATTTCGATTCAAATCCACTCCAATGCAATCATTGGAAATACTGGTTATTTTTAAAACCCTTTTCAAATTCAATTTATTTATTTAAAAATAAACAGAATTATAATTCTAGTTCAAAACTAGTTCATTTCGATAAAAATCTATTTTTATCTTTTCAAATATGGAGTTTTTCATCCCAATTCTTCCTAAATCATTTCTTATGATTTTACACAAATTTTTACTATTTTTAATAATTTTAACAAGGCCCGTACAGTCGATTTCCATCAACGGCCATCGAACTGCACTTACAGCGACCTTTTCCAAATTTGATTTGGATATAATTCCAAATCCAACCGTTAGATTTCTAATTTCTAATATTCGTTAGAAAGCTCTTTTCGATACGAACCCAATAGTTCCGGTTTCAGGAGAATCCGACGGTCGGATCTCCCATAATATTCGTTCGAAGTTAATGGTCGAAATTCGCGAACTGCTGCGGCGCGGCGCGTTCTATTCAGGCCAATATATTATATATATAATATATATAATATATATTTCGTCGATTTCTATTTAAAACGAATTTTATAAATCGTTTTAATTTCGTTTCAAAAACAATTTCAACTTCCATTTCAATTCAAATCAAAATTGAATTTTTCCTTATAAATTCGTTTTAAAATTCATTTCTATTCAATTCAAATTTCAATTAAATTTGAATTCATTTCAATTCATTTTCAATTTGAATTCGTTTTCAATTCAATTCAATTTCAAAGTCGTTTTCTATTCGATTCAATTCAAATTGGTTTTCTATTCGATTCAATTCAAATTGGTTTTCTATTTGATCCAATTCAAATTGGTTTTCTATTTGATCCAATTCAAATTGGTTTTCTATTCGATTTAAATCAAATTGGATTTCCATTCGAAATCGTTTTCAATTCATTTCATTTCGAAATCGTTTTCAATTCATTTCATTTCGAAATCGTTTTCAATTCATTTCATTTCGAAATCGTTTTCTATTCAATTCATTTCGAAATCGTTTTCAATTCAATTCATTTCGAAATCGTTGATTTCAAAATTTCTTTTCAATATTCATTTCAAAATGAATAAAATCGATATAAAGATCGTTCACGTCAAAATGGCGTCAATCTAATCAACACGGCTTCATATATTCCTTTATTCTATTCAACAAATGAATATTTATTTTTGTCAACACACGACTAATCTCAACGAATGAGTACTGTCCACGTGTGACTATTTTTGTTAAATTATTTCGTTCAACACATGACTAATCTCAACGGATGAGTACAGTCAACACATGAACATTTACTTTATAATGATAAAGATATAAATTTTATTGTAAAAATATTTCGTTCAACACATGACTAATCTCAACGGATGAGTACAGTCAACACATGAACATTTACTTTATAATATTCTTTATCTTCTAAATTGGAATGAGGCCCAATCAATCACCATATAATGTTAATTATATGGATTTTCATACATAACACGTATATAATAGCATTGAAAAATAATCAACCATCAACCAAAGTGCACTACACTATATAAGCATCAAATATAGATATCTAACGCTTATAACAGCCTGTCAATCAATCGATCGACATATTTAATCAATCAGGATGAGTGAACTTCAAATTTCATCACAACACCCATGTGGGGTTTCAAACAATCAAACACAGATTTAGTTGTGCAGTTGGGCGATGTGTAAAATTTATCGTCCCAATCCATGTCAGTCAAATCAGTGTACATAAACAAACCGTCTGGTTTGTAAATGAATATTTTATTTTATTTACTTCACGTTAAAAATTATATTTTTAACGATAAAACATTTTATTTTAACATATGAATCTCTATTCAGTTCATTCTTTAAATAAAATGATATTTTTATTTTTCTAACTTATTTTAGAAAATTTCGGCGGCATAACGGCACGATACTAGAAACGGGACAAGGCCTAGCCTTATCCCCGGTCTAGTTAATGCCCACGCCATTCACACATCAATCAAATCCATTCTATTTCACCAAACAACTCAAATTTCAATCAAATGATCTAACTAATTTTTGCAATCAAACAAACAAGTCCATGGTCTGTGGACGATTGTGTCGGGTGCTACTAAGCACCGTCTGCATCCTAGTATATATATATATAACTAGAAAAATAAATTGAAAGGTCAGAAATTCTCACAAATAGCTATCCAATCATCTTGACTCTTCTTTGATAGAAATCTTCATCGTTATCGCATCTTCGTCATCTTCGTTGCCCGTAGCCACTACATATATAAAAATCGAATTTTTACTTCGCTATTCAATATATAAAAATCATATTTTTACTTCGATGTTCAATATTTAAAAATCACATTTTTACTTCGATGTTCAATATATAAAAATTACATTTTTACTTCGATGTTCAATATATAAAAATCACATTTTTACTTCGATGTTCAATATATAAAAATCACATTTTTACTTCGATGTTCAATATATAAAAATCACATTTTTACTTCGATGTTCAATATATAAAAATCACATTTTTACTTTGTTTTCATATGAATAAAAATCATATTTTTATAGTTTCAACTTCATATTTTCCATACGATAAAAATCAACTCTTTCTCTATATAAAAATTGCATCTTTGTTAGAATAAAAATTCGATCTTTGTTCAACTTAAAAATCTGATCTTTCTAGTATAAAAATCCTAACCTTTTTAGTTATTCTCATGTAAAAATAAACACTTTGTGATATCAAAAATCTCTCCTTTCCATTACCTTTCATATAATAATTTCAGTTTTAATTTAAATAATTAAAGAAAGAAAGGGAAAGGGGGAGAACTCACTTTCTTCGTTGGAGCTGAGGGATGGTTAGCTGTCGGGGAGGCGCCAGGCAACCAGCGGCGGTCGGAGGTAGCCCAAAGGCGGCGGAACACAGGCGGAGGCGGTGGTTCTTGACTGGATGTGGCGCTGGCAGTTGGGGGGACTCGCAGCGGCTTGGAGGAATTGGTTCGATCGGAGAAAGGAGGGAGCGGTGACGGCTGGTAGAGGGAGGCACGGTGGAGCGGTCGTCGACGGTGGAGCGTGGTCCATGGTGGAGCAACGAGAGCGACGCAGTTTTTTTCCTTTTCTCTTTTTTTTTATTCTGTCTGTTTTGATTTCGAAGAAGGGGGGCAGAAGAGTTTAAGGGGAGAGGAGAGAGATATATAATTTTTTTATTTAATTAATTTATTTTCAAAAAGCAACTTTTTCATACGACCTCTATACGAGGCCCACCGCCTGTCGTCCATAGCTAATTACCCCCATTCCGAACACAATGGGATCTGTATCGTAGGCTGGTCGGCAGTTACAATTAGTTTCCGTTAAATTTACATTTAAATCACTATATTGAATTTTAAACGTACATTTCAAATTACCGGGGTCACCTACTAACTCTAAAAATTCCATAAAAATATTTTCTAGCTTCGTATTGACAATACGGTCCTAACAAAACTAGTTTCGTCGAATTCTGAGACCGTTTGAAAAATGGCTATTTTCCAGTCGATTAAAATCAACTGAAACTGGTCAAACGCGTTTTCCTTTGCCACGCTCACATATTGATTCGGAAAATTATGAAATTTGGAATCTAGCAATAATTTGACAACACGGATTCAACAAAAGTGGTTTCGTCGAAATCCGAGGTCGTTTGCAAAATTTCCATTTTTAAGGGCCTAGATTCCATAGCGACTATTCAGAATTTTCAACTGGACATCTCCTTTGATCCCCGCTATGAAATTTTGATTCTTCGGACTCGTTAGAAAGATATTCACAATTAGATTCCATTATTTTTGGTTTCACTAAAATCCGGTTTATCTTGCACCCGGTACAGTCAATTGAAGTTTGAAATCGAATTATCGAACTACCGCGCCATTTTCAATTCCTTTTATAATTATATATAATTATTTATATTCCAACGTCGATCTATATAACTATATACGATTGAATTTTATTCAAAATAAATTTTCTCGTCGATATTATTTAAAATAATTCATTTTAAATAATCAAAATTCGCTAAAATTGCCAAAATAAAATTTTTAAACTGGCCCAGATTTTCGGGTTGTTACAATTACTTTTCGACGGCTATCGACATAGTTGTCGCCGGTTGATGGACATGCGTCATGTTTGTATGAACCACGAATGTTCTACTGGGGTGTCACTAACCAACTCAAGCCATCTCTAACTAAAAAAAAATCTATTTTGCAAAATAGCTATCATTTTTACCGTCAAACCACATATATATTTATTTGTCTATTCACATTATATACAGCACATGTAAACTCAGTTTCACTAGTACAAACGTTGCATACATCTCATGATATTATACATACAACATATAACCAAGTTAGTATTGTTGTGTAATATGCGCCTTATGCGAAATCGGTTTACCTATCAGGATTTTATGTACTCAATTACTTAAAGATTGTTTTGATAGGAAAAAACATGGACATGCAATAAAATAGAACACAATATATTCCACCCAACCACCCTCTTTATTGATTCACAAAAATGAATTTCGTTTACACCTGTGAAATAAACCCAAATAAATGAATTGTAATCGAATCAATAACCTGATTAAGAATGGGAAAGAATATCTAGATGACTACATATATTATTGGAGAAAAAGAGCAATGGAGAACGAAGGCAAACCCTTGGTTTAACTAATTTTGGTCATAAGCCTTTCATTTTGGGTGCTAATAATCCAATCCCGAAAGCTACTTACATAGAAAATTAGAGTGCCTAGGAAAATATCCAATATGCCCCCACAGAAATATCACAGCATATATTTTGGAAAACTTGGTCAAAAATTGGAAAATGTCGGCTCATTCGTCTGACCGGGGTGGTCAAACATATGTCCAAACACTCGGGTTGAAAAATCCTCCAGCTCAGACGTCTGTCGCTTTTGGTCAGACGTCTGCCACAACTCTTTTGTTGCTCATTGTACATGCTTAGACGTTTGTCCCTTCATGATAGACGTCTATGCTTATATAGTTAAGTTCCGCTAAACCCTGCAATATCCCCGCTATAGCCCATAGTGCTCTTCAACCGCTACGCTATTTCAATTTAGCACTGATGGACAGTAGATCCGCTTTCAGCCCAGCAATTTTCTGTTGCATCCGCTAAATCAAGGCTTTTTAGCATCCGCTTTAACAATATTAATATATAGAGCTTGATCTGACTAGTTCTTCTTTTGAAAAATTCAGTAAATTTAGCATAAAAGGCAAAAATTATTACATAAGTGCCTAATATATGCTAACAATCAATTACACTTATCAAATTTAACACGCATAACTATGATATTCCTTGATTTTATTATATAAGATTAATGAATATTAGTTTCTTTTACACATATAACGTGAGAAAGATGATTAGTTAATTTTCACATATATTGTTTTACAATTAATGAACCTTTTTGTGCCTCCGATATCCCCCCGCTATTTCCCCACTATAGTTTTTGCACCTCCACCGTTATAGAACCGCTAAGCGCTTTAACTGCACAGCTCTGTGCTGAAACCAACTAAAAACTTCACTTCCTTCTCACCTGGAACTTCCTCTTATGAGCTACAATTTACAAACTATCTTCTTTGCTATGAAGCTACTTCAAAGCACATCGTCACCTTTAACTTATAAGTGATTTTATATCACAAATCGCAATCCTCCGCCTTGATATGAAATCACATCAACACTCAAACAATCAGCAACAAGTCAGCACTAGCTCTTTCAACGACCACCTAACCTCAATTGGAACCACATTACAAACTTCACCCATTGCCTAAAAGTGATGCATCTCACTCATGAGGTGCACCACATAAAACTGGTTTAAAAAACGTTTGTAATACAATAAAGATCTCCACCTTATCTTTGTGGATTTTCCAAGTCGACACTCGTTTATCACTTGACCTAAGCACCTTTCCTGATCATCATCGATCCCTCGAGCATCATCAAAGTGAAGTACCCTGTCTAAAACATAAGCAATGACCACTTTAACCTCTCCACCTTATTGTGGGATAGGTTCTTCAATCATCACTCGCCTTGCACAATCGACCGAAGAAACAACCAATCTATAAAGGTATCCACCCTCCAAAACTCCTCTCATCATAACATGACCACCCTTCTTCATGTTCAAAACTTCACCTTGTGCCTCATAAGTGCAACCATGATGATTTAACTGACCGAGAGAAATACGGTTACGTGAACAGGTGGTGACATGCCTAACTCCAGAGACTTTCCTAATCATACCATCATGCATACGAAATCATATAGATCCAATACCGCAAACGGGTAGCTCTACTCCATTGTTCGTCCTAATCACGTAGTCATTCTTCTCATAAGAGAAAAAACACTTCACATCACTACGGATGTGAAAACTGGCTCCCAAATCCATCATCAAACGCTTAGCTTCATTATATAGGACATCACATGAAGCATCACTATTGGTACCTTCAGCAAAATCTACCTGTGCATTATCATTACTATCACCATGTGCAGCCTTCTTCTGATCCCTTTTATTGGCATTGCACTTTCTGCATATATGACCTTCCTTACGCAATAATGACAGACGATATCACCATTAGTTTCATTTTTCTTCTTCTTCCACAATGTATCTTTCCTCGAGTCCCTTGCTACCAAAACATCACTTTGAATTGTTTTTAAGCCCGACCCTTTTCTCATAGCTCCTCATTCAAAAGGCTACTTTGTATAGTTTCCAAAGAGATACTTACAATAGCATTGGAATTACTCAATGAAACAATCAGAGTCTCTTAACTTTCTGAAAATGAACGCATCAACAAAAGAGTTAGCAATTCGTCATCAAAATTGACCTTCAAAATTTTCAATTGATTGATCACATCTTGAAATTCTTTCAAATGCTCTACAACAGACTTCTCTTCATCCAATCTAAGTTGTACTAGCTTTCAAACAAGAAAAGCCTTACTTGTGGCACTCCTTGGCTCATATAAAATACCAACTTATCCCATAAATCCTTCATGAATTCACAACTAACTGCATGATGGAATATCGAATCATCAAGGTACTACCGAATCAAGGCAATCACCTTCTTATCCATCTTCTTCCATTTCCCCTTATCTATATCAGAGGGCTTCTCCCCATCTCCATCAATTGGAACATGAAGATCATTGAGGTATAAAACATCCTACATCTTATGCTTCCAAATCCTTAAATTTCTTCTGTGACGACCGCCCATAACTCCTACACTTAACAAGAGGAATAATGCGCTGAAAGATGTGCCACGTAGCTGCAGACAACCATCAGGGTATAATAACACAAGTGAACTTGTCGTATAACTCACAACGCAACCATAATAGTGAAGCAGGATTGAGAAGAATTTTAAATTTCAGATCATCATGAATTATCCAAAACGCCAAACTGGATACAACATCACATTCTGTACAATATGCCTCACTACAAGTCACTCAAAGAATACATTAAACAGTGGAAAGTAATAATAGCTAGTAGAAAGTAATACGTAAGCCTCCTACTCGTCGTTGCTTAACAGCATCGTCCTCATCAAGATCAACTACATGTCACATGCTACTCAGTTTGCCCATCCACACAATGGATAAACATCCCAATGTAATAAGATGGAGACATAAAACCATGATCCCGACAGTAGTCATAATGAGCGATAAAACAGCTATCTAACATCATCAATAAAGTATATGAGAAATAGGTAGATCAATAAACTAATATAACGACATATCAGAGAAGAACCCAATCCAACCCATCTCCTCCACATCCGACAGTGGTTTCCTTTACAACAACCAGAAAGAACAAACAGTAACAGACATAGAAATTAGTTATCATGCATAGATCATCATAACCAAGATCAATATCCTCAAAGCACAAGCTTCGAAGGCCTAATCCAACATCATACAAGCACCCAAGAGATTTCTCCTTCAACATCAAATAATCTACACAAGATGATACAAGAAAAATAATCAACATGCATGACTCTGGCAATCACCACCTATCCTACCTTCAAACATCGTTAATCGTATGATCGGTTCAACATTATTTCGTCCATCAAGGGCTAATGGTAACCCTAGTTCTAGTTAGACTTTTTCACGTCCCACGTACATTTGCCTCCACAAGACAACTAGGCTCATCCCATAGGCTCAGGTTATTCGACTAGTCGTATTAGTCTTTTAGGCGTCCATATTATACCCCAGCTTTGAGCCCGCTAGAACTTACGACAACGATAATCTCTCAGACTTCATAACTCTAGTCATCATCACCGGTGACTATCCACAAGCTCATACCCCGACTCGAGAAACCATTATCCACGAGCTCACAACTTTGAGTCATCTTCACATTCGTTGCATTACGACGATCAACTAACACTTCACAACACTTCAAACATTCCATCTGAATTTACGTCGATGCAACGTCCAATACCGATCCAAAAATAAACATCATTTGGTCATTATGTGATGGATCACTCATGATCCATCCATGGATCACACAAGATCCATCCATGAATCGCTCAAGATCCATCCTTCTGGATCCCTGTAGATCCATAAAAGATTCACCCTAAGTCCCTGTAGATCCATCATGGATACCTATAGATCCATCTACACTTCATCCTGGGTGATCCATCCACCCGGATCCTTGTCGATCCATCTAAGATTCATCCTAGGTCCTTATAGATCTATCCTCCTATATCCCTGCAGATCCATCTAAGATTCATTCTGGGTTCATCTAAATCCATCCTTTCTTGGCAACAATACACACATTCAATTCATCCAAATAACCCAATTTCAACATTTCAATCATCAACACTTCATGTAATCATCAAACAACATGTGCACCGCAAACAGTCATCAAATTATCATGCAAAATTCCCCAAATCATGATAAAACAATGATCAAATCAACAAAATGAATTTAAACTTGCATCAATATAGAATTAGCTCATGAATTTACCATTATAATCTTGCTAGATAATATCCTATGGTGATTCGAATTAAAAATATACTTACATTGATTAGATATATGTGAAAATAACTTGAAATGATGAAAATAAGATCAAACAACCCATATACTCGATTGAATCCGCATGAGAGATGCTCATCACTCACCAAATCCACAAATTAGCTTGAGAACAACTAGTCCGAACAGCGAAGAACGATCTTCAAATCTCTTGATGTGATCTACTCTCTCTTGATGTAAATATGTAGATCTAAGATTTTAATGGAGGAGATATGTATTTGATTGAGCAAGGAGGATCATGAGCTCAACAAAATGAGAAATGAAGAAACTAAACCATTCTCTTGCCTCCACCCCTCTATTTATAGCCAAATCATCAGCCCACTAATAAGCCTCACTACTTAGCCCACTAACGACTAATTAGTCTATCCTGAAATTGTGTAGCACTAAAACATCGATTCTTTCCAAACCACTGAACCAACTCTTTAATATGCTACGGAATAGGCAACACCGTTTCCTTTCCAATGAAATCAATCTCAACACCTGATTCGATCCAAGTCAAAAGTTATGCCCTACACAAAACTAACAAGGGAAAAATGGTCACAAATAAAATTAGTAAAAATTATGGACATATCTCACATCCCCATATCAAAATATGGGAATGATCCGGCCCTTAGGGAATTAAATAAAAATATTTTACGATCCTCCGATACGTAAAAATGCGAGCCATTACATTCTCTCCTTTTAGGAATTTTGCCTCTGAAATCCCAAGCAAACACCAACAAACAAAATCAACTTCGCATGCCTATCATCCATGAGCAGTCAATTTACCATCCAAACTTGCATCCATCAAGTCATGCGTCCATAACCTAAACCTAGCATGTATATAATTCTAACGAACAGTACAAGTTATAATGGTGTAAGGTGACACGGCATTAATGGGTCATACCAATGAAGACTTCTGGATGGACCGTCTTCATAATCTCTTCCATTTCCCACGTACAATTGCCATCCTCCTCATTCTATTGCACCTTGACTAGCTAATCGACTTCCTTCTAAGTTGTTTCGTGTCATTCCCCACAACGCAAAGCGACTTATAAGGTCTCATAACTACAGACTCGGCTTTTAGGTCTTCACACCGTTCTGGAGATACCACCACATTCGAACCATGCGCATACTTTCATAGAAACGACACATGGAAAACATTGTGCACACTCGACATCTTCTCGGGTAAATCTAATCTATATGTGAGATTTCCAATCAGCTTGACTATCGGAAACGGTCCAACGAACCTTGGAGCTAACTTTCCTTTGCTTCTGAACCAAACAACATTCTTCAACAGTGAAATCTTCACGAAAACCATATCGCCCACATCGAATTCCAAATCCTTACGATGCTTATCGGCATAACTCTTTTGGCAATCTTGAGTTGCCTTCATTCATTGTCGAACGATCTCGATACCATCCGATGTTTTTCTGATCATCTTTGGCCCAAGCATTAACATATCTCTAGTTTCTAACCAACATGCCGGAGAATTACACGGTATACCATACAATGTCACATATGGTGCCATCCCAATGATTGACTATGCTCTTCCTAATAGCTCGATTCATGTCCTGAAACACCTTGTTACCACCAGGATGAATCGCCAACTTCGAGTGATGACATTCCCTCAGAACCTAATCTCTTAATCCATCAGTATTAGGAACGACCAGTCGTCCTTGCTTTCGAAGCCAACCCTTTCGATCGACCTCGAATTCCTTATCCTTTGGTTTCAACTTCTAGATAATCTCGATAAGCTTTATGTCATGCTTTTGGATCTCGCCAATCCTTTCGACGAAAGTAGGTCTTATCGATAAGCTTGCCAACATTTAAGGTTCTAACTCACACCTAGGCCTAAAATCAAATCCTGCCAAGTACTTGAGGTGTTTCCATTTTGAAAATATCGCCCCCTAAACTTGCATGTCTTCGACTCAACGCATCTGTCACTGTGTTACCTTTACCAGAAGTATAGGCCATTCAATAATCATACGATGCCAGAATCTCTAACCACCGTTGCTGCCAAAGATTCAAATTCTTTTGGGAGAAAAGATATTTCAACGACTTGTGATTCATAAACAACTTGAATCGAACTCCAAACAGGTAATGTCTCTACATCTTCAAAGCAAATATGATCACTGCCAACTCCCAATCATGAGTTGGATAATTTATTTCATGCGGTTTTAGCTATCGACTCGTGTAGACCACAACTCTATCCTTCTGCATAAGCACTGCTCCAAGTTCAGTACCACATGCATCATCGTATACTGTCGTCTCTTCATTCCCACTTGGAACGGTCAAAACATGAGCACTCGTTAGTCTCTCTTTTAGGATTCTGAAAGCTTTCTCACACTTCACATCCCATGTGAACACTTGATTCTTTTTTCGTCAATCTTATTAATTGTGCAGCAATCTTGGAGAAATCCTTGATAAAACTACCATAATATCCCGCCAACCTAAGGAAACACATAACATCCATCGCATTCTTAGGTCTTTCCTAGTCTTGGATTGTTGTCACCCTAGAAGGGTCAACCATTAGACCATTTCCAGAAACAACATTGCCTAAGAACCTCATTTCACTCTTTTAGAAGTGACACTTGGAAAATTTTGTCCTCAGCTGATGCTTTCATAAGATTTCCAAAACAACTCGCAAGTGCGTCTGATGCTCTTCCTCATTTCAGGAGAAAACCATAACATCGTCCACGAACACAAGAACGAATTTGTTCAACTGTTCTCTAAATATCATATTCATAAGACCCACGAAATACGTTGGCGCGTTAGTCAACCCGAATGACATGATCACCAACATTTGAAGAAACCGAGTGGTGTCCTAAAAGCTTTTTTTGGCATACTATCCTTTGCCACCGTCAACTAGTAGAATCCCATTGCCAAATCCATTTGAGAAAACACCTTGTCCTCGTGAAGCTGTCGAACAAGTCGTTTATCCTTGGCAACGAATACTTTTTCTTGGTCACCTTATTCAGCTCACGATTATCGACACACAATCTCAAAGATCCATCAGCCGTGGTTGCAAACACAGGTTGCAAACACAACTGGTGTACCCTATTCGGACACACTTCCCCAAATGGATCCTTTTCCCAAAAGTTCGCGTACTTTCACCTCTAACTCTCACTGTTCCTTAGGCGCCATCCGCCTAAGAAGCATGGCGACAGGTCTAGCACCTTCGACCAAATCGACCCTGAACTTAATCTCACGATGTGGAGGCGATCCTTTGACCTCGTCAAAGACATCACTACACCAGAAAAGAGTTTTCGAAGCGTGGCAAAAACGCTGCTAAATCTGTTAGTAGTGTTTCAGTAAATGCTGCGACATGACATGCAAATAAAAGTCTGAAAGTCACTACAAGAAAAATACCCTATTGCAACTAGCTATTTACAACAGGCGATAAATGACAGTTGCAGTAAACGATATACAGCAATAGACCTGTTATAGCAGTTGCAATAGATAAGATTTAGCAACAGGCTTTTTCTTTCTGTTGCGAATAACATATTTTTAGCAACTGCGTTTTCCTTTTTGTTGCAAAAACATACTTTTAGCAACTGTGCTTTCATAACAGTTGCAACAAACATATTGTTTGCAACTGCGCTTCCAAGCCAGTTGCGAATAAATATTTTTAGCAACTGTTTTCGCCACTTGCAATAATTATATAATTTTACAACTGGCAAAGCCAGTTGCGAAAAACATACTAAAAATAAGTATTAGCTTTCAACGATTATATTTTAATAACTAATTTTAAATAGTTTTAAATGATTAACTAATAGTAATTATATAATAATTAAGATTAATATTTAATAATTATTAATTAATTATAAAATTTAAGTATTATAAAGTGATATTTACAACTGGCAATTTAATAATTATTAATAATTAACAAATATTAATCATCAAATAATAATGAATTAATAATAAAAAAGTAATGGATAATAATTAATAATTAATTTGAAGTATAAATATGTTTAAATATTAAATAAACAATTAAATATTTAATAAATTCATAATAAATAAATAAATAAACGATAATTGATTAATATTACTATTAAAGAGTAAATAATAATTAATAACAATTTTTTATATGAATTAATTTATAATTTGTGTTAAATAGAGGTATTTTTATGAATTAATTAATAGTTTCTAGTTATCATTAATAATTAGTTTATATTTCTAATATTATATTTAATTATTAGTAATCAATAAATTATGTTTTTTACAATTGGTAAAGCCAGTTGCGAAAAATAGACTTTTAAATATTATTATTTTTCCCTAATCTTTGGTAAGCATAATTACTGTTAAATACAAAAGTATGAAGTAATAAGTAATATTTAGTCATAATTTGATAAGTTTAAATAATAATAATTAATTGAAATGATTGAATACTTTAATAATTTATTATGGTTAATTAATAATAGTGTGTAAATTATATTTAACATTTATTCATTACATTTAATAATTAATAATTCTAATAACAACAAATATTAAATAATTATTAAATATTCATCATATATTGCATTTAGCAAGTAAAATTCAATTATAATTAAGAAGTAAAACTACTAGTAATTGAACGTTATTAAATTCGATAATTAATATTAGTATGTATTTTTTTACTTAGTGTTTAATAATTATAATTGACACTTCATGTTTCTTATTCAAAATTAGAAAACATCAAAACCTACATTTTACAACCTGTGTTTCAAAGTTAGGAAAACATCAACACGTTATTAAATAAGAAATCATGTATGTTTTCTACTGGTTACAAGTAGAAGGCGACATCCTAGAATTTCACTTCCTGCTCCCATTTTAGTTTCACCGCCAACCTCTTCGTTATTATATTTAATAATTAATAACTAAATTATAGTTCATACTTTTGAATAATAATATATGAACAAAAATATATAAATAATAATATACACTTAATATTTAATAATAATAATAATAATAATATAATTTGTGATAATGTCTGTTAATTTTTCTATCATAAAATTTTAGTTTCAATTTTTCTTTGTACTGTTGCAATTAGATCAAATAAATTTCCTTCGTAATAAGTGGTAAGATTTCAATACGCGCTAAAGGATTTTGTTTCCCTCCCAATCCCTTCGCTCTTGACAAAACCCTAAATTGCTACTCCTTGCAACTGCCTCAAAGCTATCTCATTTTTAGATCCGACAAGTGGTACAAGCTCCTCTACTTCATCTATTGAAATCTTCATCTCATTCACCAAAATTTACAATCGAAAGTTGCGTGAGCATCTCAAATGCTCTGCCGCTTTCACCCAAATCTCAATTGCCTTCACTTAGATGCTCACTGCGAACATTTCTACACCCATCCCGGTCGACACCAGATTTCTGCTTTAGATCTGGTCGTACACTTCAAATCCAAACATTAGGCTCCAGCTCCAGATCCGCACAAACATGGCAGACCTGAGGGCTTTAAATTCTGAGGTATGTATTTTTTATTAAAATTTTAATTGGATTTGCTTATTTTTAGATCTACACGAACATGACAAACTCGAGAGCTTCAGATCCATATGAATTTGTGTGAGACCAAGCCCTGTGAATTTTGATGATATAGTGGCATTTTTTTCTCTTATTTTTTGTGTTGTGGAATTACAGATCCTTAATTTGGAATTTTCATATATTTATTACTAGACTATTACAAATAAATGCATAATTTGTAGGTTATTTGCTTTTTTTGTTTTTATTGAGTAATTTGGAGTTGGAATTCGAAGGACTGTTGATTTTGTAGTGTGTCTTCTAATTTATTAACAGTATTTTGAATTCATGTGATTTGTCATCAAGCAAATGTTTAGGAAGAAATATCAGAAAAATATGTCCAAAAAATAAGAGTTCAAAGAGCACGTGGAGTTCTTATGAATAGTAAAAGGGACATTATTCATAGGCAATCTCTAACCAGCCATAACTGCCTCTATACTTCGGAGATGTCATCAGCGTAGACTTCATACCAAACAACACGATACCACACCAAATATTGAGTTGTTCTTTAGCGCAAACGAAGACCATACAGCAAGCAGCAACAGTTGTGGCAGAGATAACTGATAATCCTTTCATGTTGTCTGGAAAGCCGAGGTAACATTTATGTATGCTTGGGAGTAACGACCGGGAATTTCGCTCGATCCGAATCAGTTGCTAAACCAATCAAGACCGTTCGAAACCCCTGATTGTTTTGAGAACACGTAAATTCGAACGCAGACATAAGAACATTTCATTGTATATTACAACAATTCCATCAGAATACAAGAATATACAGAGTATGAATAAATATTACACAGAAAATATCAGAGATTTAAATTACATTTAAATACATCACTGCAGCGGAAAATAATAAAAAAAACAAAACTGAAGGAGATATACAGATACAAAGCTTTTCGAATATCATTCCAGCTATAAACCAGGATCCTATGAATATAAATCTGCAAAACCAAAACAACTAGCTGCCCGTGTCGTAAATAAAGGCACCCAGAGTTTAGGTTAAAACAATAAACTCCAGGTCAGGCATGTTACTGGTGTGAGAACTAAAACAGTTATTAATCTTTATTTTAAAGTTAGGTAGATCAAGGGACCACGCCGTATAACACGGAACAGGTTTCCTCCCAAGAACACCAGTGCATAAAACAAACAGCGCAATGCAAAATAAAGAACAATGAAGCTATTATAAGACCCAGGTCCCATCACACAATGCAACGCAAGCCGGAGGATAGGGTTTTCACCTTATAATAGCCAAAGAATGCTTGATACGCTAAATTTCATGTTTTTAATTCTTAATCAGACTCCAACCGTAAATTAGTAAGAGAACGATTCCCTAAGTATTAACCCCGAAGGCCGAAACCAACATCAGACTAATACCCAGGAAACCACCCATCTTAGCTCGTTTCCAGTTAGTTTCTGATTTTATATACGATCATAAATATCAATCATAGGCGGCATGGGTACCATATATCATGTCACCATACTAGGCTCTACAATCAAAACCGCAAAGTCACGTATTTGGAAATTGGATTTCCATCTGTGAACCGAGGCCAGGGATCGTCCTCTACCGATTCGAGACAATCTATCCCATGTCTCAAGCAAGCGCAGACGAGCCTTTGGAGCGACAGGGCCGGTCCACCGATGTGGATTATTATGCGTGAACACTACGTTTCCCCGCCCTTTGGGGCGTAAATGAGCCAATGAATGACTCCATCGGCTTTACATAGTCACCGATATATCCGAGGCGCCTCGCAACAGCAACAACCACATAAGTCAAACTCGTCAGGCCATGTAAAACCACTGACGCCACTTCTAACTAAAAAGAAACGCATGTCCTCCCTGAGGTCCTCTCCCGTTTCTGGTTCACAACCGGGGTGTGAGGCTCGCGAATCCACGCTACACAAAGCTATGCCACACATGCCGTTCTTTGATCATCAACCACAAGACTCTGCTTTTCAACAGAAGCCTTGATCATATTGCCACTTAGGCATGCCACACAGGCAATTTACTCTATGCATTTGATATCCATCAGTATATAACCCCTGAGCTCGTACGTCTCAGAGAAGGGGTTAAGTAAGAGAATAAATTTTCAATCAATCACACAGAATAAAATCCAATGTCAGACACACAGTCCATTTACAAGTTCATTCTGGGTCTGAACGGAACCGGAGGCACCTTGTACCTCGCATATCCATCGATCTCCAAGTACGTCTGGACGACCACTAGCTTATTCCTTCCTCTTGGGTGTACGGCCCAATCAAGATCATCAGTAATTATCCAAACGATGTGAAGACCTCCGGTCTTCAACCACCGTCTTCATCTTCGACTAATCGTCGTATCAGTTATTCAGAATGGGGTAAACCCGCTCTTTCCGAATAACTCGCATATATAATAAACAAGTGTTACACAAACACAACATACGCCTCATTCCAATTCATCAGTCACTAACCGTAAATTAGTAAGAGAACAATTCCCCAAATATTAACCCCGAAGGCCGAAACCAACATCAGATCAATACCCATGAAACCATTCATCTTAGCCAACCTACAGTTAGTTTCTAAATTTCACATTCTTAGGGAAAGGTTCCATTAATTTTATCAAAGATAAATTCTTTTAAATTTATTCTTTAATCTTCCTTTGAATATCACTTCAAACTAGTAGCGAACCACACCGAAGTAATTATTTATTTTATTTCCCAATCCCAACCTATTTATCCTATGAAGTAAAACTGGTCATACTTCATATCTAACACCACGGTGTTATCGGTAAATTCAATTACCATTTCATGTTCAAATCTAATTAAAGATTTAACTATCGCCTGGAGTAAAACTGGTGATACTCCATTCTCGATCTTTTCAATCTAATTAAAGATTCATTAAAATTCCACTTAGTTTTAATCTTCAACTGGGTTAAAGAATCAGTGTCATTTAAAACACGATTCACGATAAACCCAAAATCACATTCCATTCTATCAGCTTTCAACCGCAAAATAGCAAGTGAGCAATTCCCTAAGTATTAGCCCCGAAGGCCGAAACCAACATCAGATCAATACCCAAGAAACCATTCAACTTAACTAATCTCCAATTAGTTTTTGATTTTCTTAACTCCATTGGGTCTAAGAACAGTATTATTGAAGATACCGTTCACGACAACCCAAAATCACATCCCATTAATTATCGGGTTAAAGAACAAAATTTTATTTAAAACACTGTTCACGATAAACCCAAAAATCAATACCAATTCAATTCCAATTAAATATTATTTAATTGGTACCCTTCATTAAATCTAAATAAAAAGATTTAATCTTTTTCTCAATTGGGTTTGAGAACAGTGTTAATGAAGACACCAATCACGACAAACCCAAATACCATTTGATATTAAATTCAAGGCTCTGAATAGAAAATATACCGGTTTATATTCAATATCAAATTCTACGACCAACAAATATTGTATTGGAAATAACGATATTAATATATCTTTCAAATTCCCATAACAATATCTGTATCATCACGAAATCCAACATCGAAATATTCCGAAGACAATTTTGATTCAAATCCATTCCAATTTAATTATTGGAAATTCTGGTTATTTTCAAATCCAATTTATTTATTTTAAAAATAAATAAATTATTATTCTAGTTCAACACTAGTTCATTTCGATAAAAATCTACTTTTATCTTTTCAAATATGGAGTTTTTCATCCCAATTCTTCCCAAATCATTTTTTATGATTTTACACAATTTATTACTATTTTTAATAATTTTATCAAGGCCCGTACAGTCGATTTCCATCAACGGCCATCGAACTGCACTTACAGCGACCTTTTCCAAATTTTATTTGGACATAATTCCAAATCCAACCGTTAGATTTCACATCTCTAATATTCATTAGAAAGCTCTTTTCGATACAAACCCAACAGTTCCGGTTTTAGGAGAATCCGACGGTCGGATCTCCCACAATATCCATTCGAAGTCAATGGTCGAAATTTGCGAACTGCCGTAGCGCGGCGCGTTCTATTCAGGCCATTATATAATATATATATATATATATATATATATATATATTATATATTATATATTATATATTTCTTCGATTTCTTTTCAAAACGTATTATATAAATCGTTTTATATTCTTTTTCAAAAACGATTTCAACTTCATATTCAATTTCGAATCAAAATTGAATATTCCACATCATCGATATACAAATGATAATATTTTCAAAACGTTAAATTTTGAAATCACTTTCTTTTCTATATTCATTATAAAAATGAATAAAATCGATATAAAGATTGTTCACGTCAAAATGGCGTCAATCTAATCAACACGGCTTTTATTCAACACATGAATGTTTATTCTAATCAACACATGAATATTTATTCAATTCAACACAAGAATATTTATTTTCAATTCAACACATGAATTTATTTTCTAAATTGGAATGAGACCCAATCAATTACCATATAATGTTAATTATATGGATTTTCTACAACACATGTATATAATAGCTAAATAATCAACCATCATCCAGAGTGCACCACACAACTGCATAAGCATTAAATATAAATAATTAACGCTTACACAGTCTGTCAATCCATCGATTGACATACAACTAAACAATCGGGATTAGTGTACGTCAAATCTCATCCCAATACCCGTGTGGGGTTTCAAATCAACAAACACAGATTTTATTTATGCAGTTAGGTGATGTGTAAAATTTATCGTCCCAATCAATATCAATCAAATCAGATCACACAATCAAATTTCACAACATAGCAACCAAACAAACAAGTCATCCATGGTTTGTGGACGACGGGTGTCGGGTGCTACTAAACATCGTCTGCATCCTAGTATATATTTCAGCTAAAAAATAAATTAAAAGTGAGAAGTTCTCACCGAGAGCTAAACCAGACGCCGCGACTCTTCATATGTAGGAAATCTTTGTCGTGCTCGCCTTCTGTCACTTTCGTCTTCCGTATTCACTACATATACATTTTTATATTCTCTAGTTATTTTTATTACTCTACATTAATAAAAATCATATTTTTATATCTCTACTAATATAAAAAATTATATTTCTAATCTTCTACATGCTTAAAAATTATATTTTTATCTTGCTACACGTATATAAAAGATTATAATTTTATCTTCATGCTTATATAAAAAATATATTTTTAACCTTTCTATAATATAAAAATTATATTTTTAACCTTTCTATAATATAAAAATTATATTTTTATGCATATAAAAATCCCGTCTTTTATATAACTAAAATCTAATTTTCTTATAACTAAAAATCTAGTTTTTCTTAGGAATAAAAATCAATTCTTTTAGAAATAAAAATGTAATCTTTCATTAGCAAAAATCCTATCTTTCATCTCTGATTAATATAGATAAGAATTGATTTAAAATAATGTTAATTTAAATAAAGCAATCGCCTTTCCCTTCGTTAAAATAATCTAATCTTTCATGAATTTAAAGTTATATATAAAAAAATCTGAAAATTATAAATTATAAATCAATGTAAACAATAAGAACTTACTAATTTCGGATTGAGGAGGGTTGAGGGGGCGTTTCACGTTGAAGAGGAGGGGGGAAATCAGAGTCGCTCACGTCGCCGGAGCCTGGAGGCGGAGGGTGGTAGCAATCAGCGGCGCAGGGGGTGGGTGCGGTGGCCAGGTTGGGCGGTGGGTGGTTTTCGGAGTGGGTCGGGGTCTTGGGGATTGGGTGGTCGATTGAAGAAGGGGATGGAGGCAGTGGGGGCGCGATGTGAAGGAGGGGGTGGTCGGAGCGGAGATGGAGTGGATCGGAGGTGGGGACCGCTGCGCGGTGGCCAGAGCGTATCCCGATCGTGTGCCCCCCTTTTTTTATTTGATTTGATTCTGAGAAGTAACGGGGGGGTGAAGGCAGAAAAGTAAACGGAAGGGTTGATTTTTAATTTAATTAAGATTTTAAATTCGCAAAAAGTTACATTTTATTTTGAGCTCAGATCGAACCCACCGACTGTCGTCCCTAGCGTATTACCCCCATTCCGAACACAATGGGATATGTATCGTATGCCAATCCGACTGTTACGATTAGTTTTCTCGTAAATTAAAATATAAATCTTTATATATTCAATTTAAACGCACATTTCAATTTACCGGGGCCACATACAGTCTCTAAAAATTCCCGAAAAATACTTTCTAGTTTTGTATTGACGATACGGTCCTAACAAAACTAATTTCATCCAATTCTGAGACCGTTTGAAAAATGGCCATTTTCCAGTCGATTAAAATCAACTGAAACTAGTTTAAAACACGTTTTCCCTTGCCACGCCCACATATTGATTCGAAAAATTATGAATTTTGAAACCTAGCAATAACTTGACATCCCGGATCCAACAAAAGTGGGTTCGTCGGAATCCGAGGTCGTTTGCAAAATTTCCATTTTTAAGGGCCGAAATTCCATAGCGACTATTCTGAATTTTCAACTGGGCATAACTTTTTATCCCTGCTATGAAATTTTGATTTCCTGGATTCATTGGAAAGGTATTCTCAATTAGATTCTAATATTTTTGGTTTCACCGAAATCCGGTTTATTTTGAATCCTGCACATTCATTTGAAATTCGAAATCGAAATTTCGAACTAGCGCGCCATTTTCAATTCCTTTTATAATTATAAATAATTATTTATATTCTAACGGCGATTTAAATAAATACGTTCGAATTCTATTCAAAATAAATTTCTCATCGTTATTATTTAAAATAATTCATTTTAAATAATCCAAATTCGCTAAAATTGCCAAAATAAAATTTTTAAATTGGCTCGGATTTCCGGGTTATTACATTGGGAGTCCTTTCTTGACCTTCATTTCTTAGCCTGCATTTAGTATTGTTATCCTGGAAAAATAGGAAATACCCAATACTCAACTAGTGACCATAAATATGGCATGTCATTAATTGGGTATTGCATTTTACTTAATAAAACTAATGAATCTGTGCTGAATGTTAACACAATTTAAGTTATATAGGATTATGCTTATTAGATCATACATAGCAAGTCGCTCTGTGTTTTTTCTTCTTATATTAACGCACCATTAATTCTTGTGTAGTGATCGTAATGTTTATACTTGTCATATCTTGCATGACACAACAATTAAATAATCACTTTAACCTTTAATTGTGTTTTTTTAATCTTGCTACGGTGAAGTTAGCGGGGATTGGGAGGTGCAACGTACCATGTTAGAATTGCATAATAAGCTTGATGGTTTTAGCAGCGATAACAGGATAAAGGTAGTTTATATTAGAACTTGTGTATTGTACCTGTAATTTTCATCACCGTAATACTTTGCTAGTTCAACATCAAAATAAATACAACAGTAATATGAATCTCTCATGTATTACAGATCAATGATTGCAACAAAAAAGTTGGGAGTTTTAAATGTACATCGGTTATAAATTTTTTTTACAACTTGAACCAGTTTCAAATTAAGCCTAATGTGTGTCAAGAGATAACATAAGTCATATGATTTGGACCCCCTTTAAAATTCTAGAACACAAAAGATTTTGACGTTCATGAATATTTAGGCCGACTTAGCTGTGGACGCCCTAACACCGTACAATTGACGCTTATTTGGCAACACAAAATTTGAGATAACTTTATCCCTGTTGATAAGATGTTCTCACAGCCAAACCATTTGAAATTTTAAATTATAAAATCTCATTCGACGGCTCTTATTAATACGGAAAATGCTTGAGAAACAAATTCAATAGGTAAAATCTTATGCACAATTTTAGTAGTAATATCTTACTGAAGCATTTTTCTTACAATCGATTGCTACAATATTCTCCAAGTTCATCATAATGGTTGGTATTTTTTTCTCCTTAAAATGATTGCGTGCTTCTGCGTAGTTCATATTTAACTGATTGATCATGAATTTTAGTATTAGTTTGGTTAGTGTCATTGTAAAATTTGCTAATGTTTAATTTAGTCTTCTTTTAATTTATTGTCAGAAAAATTGGCACTCAATTCATTTTCTATGGTAGTTTGGGGTCAATTTGGATTATGAAGTATCATAATTTACTGTTCACAGCAAGGATTAACAATGCTTATAATTTAATGAAACTCTTAACCTTCTCGTTTAGCTGATATAGTTTTTAGGCTTAGTTGTTGATAGATATATTTGTATTGGTCTCGACATGATTAGTGGAAATGTTGAGCTTATTATGGAAATGTGATACTTGTATAAGTAATATGGGCTTGCACCACTTTGGTCTTGTTTGCTAAATATTAGAAAATTTGGAACTATAAACTCATGCAAGTTTGTATTATACGAATTTTTCTCCTGGAGAAAACAAATAACATATTCCATTTTATAGTGACAAGCATTGATCATTGTCGACAAAAGATGTACATTACTTAGTATTTGACTATGTAGCACCAATTAGTCCTTAATCCATTTAAGGTATGGATTGTTGGCCAATTACACTTTATTTGTTGTAACCAAGTAAAAGGTCACTGTTTATTCACCACACCAAATGCTGCATAAATTATCTCTCAACATTGTGATGTAATGAATTCCACCAGGGAACATATTTTGTGACTTGTAAATATTGTTCCAACTAATTGAAGTTAAGTTTTGTATTAGATCATTAATTAGTCGTGTTTTTTCTCCTTAAAAATAAAGCGTATCTTGATAGTATATGTTTAATTCTACTATTAATCATCCTTCCGTTGTTGCTCTCTCGAGGGCTCCAACTAACTTGAGTCGGCCCTGGATGGCACATATGGTTATTGTTATTTTAGCCATTGATCTTTTTCCCGTGATACATTTTTCATTTTTGTAATGAAATGTATGAATATACAGTGATTACAAACAATGAGTAAAAAGCAACATAAACAAAGCAAACCTAACTGATTTTGATTTAAATTTATCCTGTCATTAAATAGTTAATTAATTGGAGCATTTTACACTTGGGTGTATATAGAGATGCTCATGAAATTGTATGTGCTGACTTTCATAAATTTGAAATATGCGTGGTGTATATATAGGTCACTGTGTGGTGTATAGGAGGTTTGCATGCAACACGAAAGGAACTCAAAGTAAAAAAAAAGTGTATGAAATTATATGTGCTGACTTTCATGCTTTCACTATTTGCGTTAAAATTAGAAATTTAATGCGAACTATTTTCGTAGGTATGGGTTAACGTAGCTGTGGATCCTGAAGCTCTTCTACTAAGGCCAAATTCGGAGATGTACACGATTCAAGAGGCCGTCGAAACAATTGTGGCTTGGTACAATGACTTCGTTTCAATAGATAGTATGTGCTTTTTAGTTTTTGGATATTATGTTGAACTACATTTTGGAATTGTTGGTATGATATGTGTTTATGTTATGTATGGATCACAATTGTTACTATGCTAAATTTTGAATGTAATTTGAACTAATATTATGTATGGATCGCGTTTATATTATGTGTGAATCTATTGTTTTGTCAATGCCTTTTGGAATGTTTGTTTATTTGTTTTTAATATTTTTTATTGCTATTATAGTAAATTATTGAATGTTGATATTGGTGAATTGTATGTTGCATCTGCAACAACTTAAGACAGTAGCAAAAGATTTTACAATTGTCAAAAATAGTTGTAGTATCTTGTTTGTCGAATGTCTATTATAGATTTACAACTATCATTTGTTATTGCAAAATGATCTATTGCAACAACAAAGGCCAGTTGCAAATAAGTATACTGCAACATCTTATTGCAATAGACAGAAAATGTTGCGAAAAGGAACAGATTTTTTACAACTCCAGCTATACCAACGGGCGCAGACCTGTTGCAATTAGTCTACTGCAACAGATATTGCCTGTTGTGAAAAGTGTTTTTTGTTGTAGTGAGTTTTAGTTGTGTTGTAGTAAACGCTACCAAAAATAAATATACTTTAGCATTTCTAAAACCCTACAAAAGATTTTTTTGACAGCATGTTAAAAATGCAACAAAAGCGATACTTGCATCCTCTTTTTAACTTTTTGTAGCACTTTTTCTATGCTACAGTAATATTTTTGCAGCATTTTATATGTCCTACTATATATGTTATGTTGCATTTTACTTCTGCTACAATTTCTATTTGTAAATTGCATTTTTCCCCTGCTAATTTTGAAATACTACTAAAATTTATTGATTGATGTACAATACATTTTAATCACCACTATTTACTGTTAGTGGCTTGTATCATTTCCAACAATCACTTATATATAATACCCATATTAAAACCAATCATCAATCATATGAGCATCATTTTCAAACCATCATCGATAATCACCATATTCAAATAATTATAAAAAAAATTAATTAATCGTATAATCAAGTTAAGTATCCATAATAATTTCAACAGTAGTATTTCGATAAAAATAAGCGATTCCATATACCATAACCATTTACAAACAAGTCTACACAACTAATATGAACAAAATATTATAATACATAATAGATAAAGTCTTGTTCATGACTTAGTTACTGATGGTACTGTGATGCGCTGTTCTTTACTTTGAAAATGTTAATTACCTATACACAAGTATAACGGTCAATAATTAGAATTGCATACAAATGCAAATAAGTTACAGAAAAGAAAACATAAATCGAGCTCCTTTTAGTTATAGACTATAGTGTTTTCCTAGGTCTTTTCTCAAATTTGATTTTGAAGATATGTAAATAAACCATGTGGTAAGAAAAGTGTTGGAATTGTATAGTACCACTTCAGGAATAATCTTGAAACTAAGGCTAAACAAAAGTATGGTGATCATGTTTAAATTTTAAATGAAAATGAACCAGTTCATTGAACATGGTGATATAATTATAATGTGAAGGAAAGACTTTAAATGACCAAGTCAATAAGCATGGCAGAAATCTATGAGAACAGCCTAATTTAAACTATGGATATCAAATTGTAAAAGAGGAATGCACTCGATACGTATGTCCATAACGATAAACTAATCCTTCTAATTTGGTGCTCACTTCATTAGCATTAGTTTGGTGAGCTTCTTGATAAGTCTCTTCCTTGGAACATTTTTCATCCCTTCAAAGTAGATAGAACAAAGGTGAATAAAAATGAAAGCTCCTAAAAGTTCAGCTCAATACATATAAGATATTGAACTTGGATCCTCTTTTGGGATTAAGACACTGAATTATATCCTACAAATATCGGCGGGAATAAAGTAGGAATGAGTTTGATATGCTTAACTTGAGAACGAGAAAATACCAAAGAAAATAATAAGCTCGATATCAGATCTTAATACATATAAGCTGTTTTGTTTAAGACTCGGTTCTTTTATTATTATTATTATTTTACTTATTTATAAAACTATATATAGTCAAACAATTATATTTAACTAATTCCATACTTGTAATGACCCGGGATTTCGACCAACTAATTTTAAATATTTAGAATGGATTTAAATATTTAGTGATAATATAAATGAATTTTTATATTTATGTTATCGATTTAAATATCGATTTCGATTTAATATCGTATATATTAAATTATCAAAATAAGGAATCAGCGAATAACTGAATTCGAAGTGAAAACTGATTTGAAATCAGTTCAGATAATCAATACATAAGTCTGTTTGAATCCGAATAATAATATTAATTGATTATCGAAGAATGAGTTGTTTTAAAATTTGATTTATATCAATTTAAATAAATATCTTCCACAGACGATCGAATTGGACTTCATGACCTATCCCAGTGTGTCTGGAATAGTGGTATAACCCCAGGAACGACCCTTGTTGCGTTCAAAAAGGAGTTCATAAATTTGGATAATTTAAAAATGTATATCTATATTTATAACCCTTTAAAAATCATAAGGAAGGAAATTGGACACATCTACCTCTCCTCTCCACCAGAATTTAAAACAAACGTGGCCCTCTCTTTCTCCTTTCAAAACCATGAATTCCCTTTATAAATTAAAATGGCAGTTCCACCTCTTTTCTTGGGTATTTCGTTGCTCAGCATTGCAACAAACTCGATGTCCCTCTTTCAGAAACAAAATCGAAAACCGTATAAACCTAAGGCGTTCTCCCCTAAAATCTCAAATAGAGGATAACAGAATTTAATTTCGGGTCAAAGGCAGAGCGTGTATTGGAGATCGATGGTGGCTGTAATGGGGAGTTCGAGTTGCTGTGATGTTCGATTTGGGGGTCAGTGCATGTCTCGAGGGTGCGATGGCAGTTGGAGAGGGAAGCACTCGCGATAGAACTGGGATAGAGATGGAAGTTGCGATGTTCGAAGGGATCGTTCGGGGTTGAGTGAGATGTCAGGGGACGCTCGCGGTTGCGGTAGATGGGAATCTGGGTCTGGTTGGTGTCGCAATGGCAGAGATGGGGTTTAAAAAGGAGCGACAGTTTTTGTAGTTGGAGGAGGGATGTTCGTATGAGGTATACAGTAAAAGGGGGAGGCGTGGATACCATATGAAGTGAGGGATTTTAGAGTATTTGACAGGGAAGTAAGGGATTCATTGGAGATGGGGCTAGTGGCGATGGAAGAAGGTAGAGGCAATCCTCGAGACAAGGGACTGGTGGAATCCGGTCAAAGGTGGAAGTGGAAACATCGAAGAAAAGTTGAAGGTGGTAGTAACGGTTAGAAGATGGGTTGCGATGGCTTGAGGAAGGGGCATCGTTCATCTGTAGTGTTTCACTGTGTTGAGGCATCGGATTTAAGGTAATTAAATTTATTTAATTATTCAGGTAAATTAATTTTATTTAATTTAATTAAGGTCGTTTTATTAAATTAGATTAGTTGAATTTTATTTACTTAAATAGTTAATTTAAAATTTATAAATGATTAATCGTTAATTAAAATAAATAATCCTAGGAAAGATTTCATTCAAGAAAATGGAAAGGCGAGACGATGGAGAATGTAAATAAATATCGGCAAAAGAAAATCACGGTGAGTAAATCTCACTCACCATTTAATTAGAATTATTTTTATATAGTTAAAAATAATTGCTATGCTTGTTTGAATATTGTTTGGTTGATTTAAAATATATATTAGTTATCTAGGTTGACTATTATATATATATTGGGTTGATGATTGGTTGGATTCCCGCAGTCTCATTAGCGGATGCCCGCGGTTTCATAGCGGATGATTACCCTATACGCCCCACGCTATGATTAGTGGATGACCTTCTATACCGCGATATTCTGCCTCGAAGCAGGATGGGTATTACTATGTTGACTAACGTCTGTGGATGCAGGAAAACAGGTTGGAGGAATCCAACTGGATTCCTCAAAAATATATATTATCTGTTTGTTTGTTTGATTTCATATATATTCCTATATGATGTGTTAAAAATCAAGTGATTGAAAATTGGTTGATCTGATTGTTGAAAATACCACTAGAGCTTGAATATTGATTTATAAAAATATCAAAAAGGGTATTGGAAATTTAAAAGGGGAATTCTATTTTTATAAATAGAATTTGAATTTGAAATGAAGTATAGAAACATTAACTTGTTTTGAATATATATATAAACAAGTAATCGAATTTATAAAGTTGTTTATAAATGAAAGAATGGAATTTGAATCGAATTTATAAAGTTGTTTATAAATGAAAGAATGGAATTTGAATCGAATTTATAAAGTTGTTTATAAATGAAAGATTGGAATTTGAATCGAATTTATAAACGTTGTTTATAAATGAAAAGATGGGATTTGAATCGAATTTATAAACGTTGTTTATAAATGGAAAGGTGGGATTTGAATTGAAGTTATAAACGTTGTTTATAAATAATGCAGAGAATTCAAATAGAATTTGAATATAGAATTTCAAATGGACTTTAAACTATAAAATTTGATAATAGAATTCAAATGAAGTTTAAATAAAGAGAATTCAATAGAATTGAATTGGAATTTGAATAAGAAGTCGATAAGGAAACAAGAGTATGAGTATAATTAGAATTTGTTAATATGCAGTTAAAATATATTTGAACATGTCGTGTTCAAATATGAAGGTGAAATAGACTGAAAAGTTAAGTAACAGATTTAATTAACAAATTGAGTTAAAACGATTGGTATAGTTAAAATAGATTGAACAGGTATAGACATACAGGAGACAGGTATGGAATAAAGTATAGAAGTGAAATAAATAAAATGCCCGACAAAAAGGTACGCATTTAATTTCCATATGAGATTTTATGCGCCGTATCGGCTAGCCGCTTGGCTTTTTCTTTTTCTTTTTGAGATGAGAAGGACCGGGAAAGCTATTTGAAATTTCCCGATGCTCCCGGTACAAAGGAGGTTATGGCGAATTTTTCCGGGATTTTAAGGAGATAGAATATTTTTAAGATAATTTGATAGTTAGAAATCAACGTATCAAAATATATAGAAGTCGATAAGAAAAGGAACTTAGTAACAGAATAGTATAATCAAAAAGGAAGTATAAGAATAAAACCTCGTAAGGATAAAAGAGAAAGTATATATGTGTTTAAAGTGAAAAAGTAGTGGTATGGTATTGGTTATTCGAGTAAGTAGTCTTGTCTGTTTTGACGTTAAATGTTATTCAGTCAAGGTCTGAGAGGTAATTATACCCCAACTTGGTTGATTTCATGATATACCGATAAGTAGCAAGATTCAGGCTCGAAGATCAATGTGGAATAAGAATTAGTTAAATACTGTATTTGGGTTGTCGTAACGATGTTTTACACAACACCTGTTTTAACCCAAATATGTGCAAAGCTTGGAAACAGAATAATGAATATTTCCAAGTATAGAAAATAAAGGAAGGCGATATATGGAAATGTTTTCCCAAGAACGTATAAGGACAATATGGTTATTGAAAATATTTGGTTAACAAATATTGATAAAGAAATAGAGAAGAGATTTAATTAATGAAATATTAATTAAAGGCTCAGTGATTGTTGGATGTTTGGATGAACACTTGTTTTATTCGATAGTTAAATCATCGACTATCGAAACACTTGTTTTTATTCGATAGTTAAATCACAGACTATCGAAGTTTTGACCATCGTTGTCAATATGGAGAGACCGGTTGGATTATTATCCGAAGAACCACTCCATATCGGCAGTAGCGTGCGAATCAGATTATATAAAGATAATCGAAGACGGAGTAGAGTGCAAGGACTTTTTCTATTAATAGAAATAGTGCCTTCAGTTCATCCTGTTCCTGGGTGACGTGTATGGATGAATGTCTGACAGAGTATTTCCAGAAAGGTCACGTACATTGATTTCTTCAACCGTACCAAGAGTGGAAGCGGAGAAGGAAACTTCTTTTAGCTAACACGTAATGTACTGTTGAGGACGTCAATCGGTGATTTGATGGATTTGACGATGTGACATTCGAAGTGAATCTGGTGTGATGATAAAGCGTAGCTTCTAGCCTCATCATCCGGTAAATGACAGAAATCGGGCAGGCAGCATGGCTAAGTCAGTCGCACCGAAGTAGGATGTATAATCACCTGATCTAGAGTTTCATTTACTTCTAAAAATCTATTGTTGATGCTGTCCCATTCGGGAAACGGTTGCTGATCCCAACTGTTGGTGATATACATTCGATACACTCAAGCGAAATGAGTGGTCGGTCATGTGTGGCCGGGTTGCAAGATGTTCTTGTTGAACCCAGTGTATTCCTCTCTAGAGGTACATTAGCGAAAGGTGGTTCCATACCTTGTCATAGTTGGAAATCCATTACCCAATACGTGCTTGCGGTTTTGATTGTATACTATATATGTAGAACGTGAGATGAAAGCGTTTCTGCTAGATGATTATATATATACTGTGGTTGATAGACATTATTATAATATCAAAAGGTTTTTGATATAAAGATATTTTGGATTCTCATAAGGGAAAAACCCGTTCCGTTATGCGGCGTGGTCTTATGAGATATCGTTTACTTGTTCGAACTGTTTTAAACTGTTTACTCATACCAGTCCCATGACTGACCCGGAGTTTACTTTGTTGTTTTCCCTAAACTCTTGGGTGCCTAAATTTGTACGGGCAGTCAAGTAGTCGGGAATTTACAGATATACTGGAAGAGCTTGGAGCAGGAGGCTTCAGGATCATATAGCTATAGTTATTTCCGCTGTGTTGTAAGTGATGTACTTTGATATTGATGTATATTCAAGTACAGATGTATATTTCAAGTTATGTTATATATATTATATGTTATTCGTTCCGCTGTGAGATTCGTGTTACTCTGATGTTGTGTTCTTCTTCTTCTATTCTAAGTTTCTATCTTATCTTTCCTCACCCTCTAATTTCTTTCACTAATTACCAGGATTTTTCGATGTTTTGGTTATCGACATCGAGCTTATGCCGATAACCAAAGTCGCTAAAAATCCGGGTCGTTACAGTTGGTATCAGAGCTTAAGTTAAGAATTACTTGGCTCTGTGGCGTGACTCGGTAGAGATAGGGTTAGTAGTACCCTAGATTGAGTTTGAGTGTATATATACGAGAGAGCGTATTTGTTATTTGATATAAAAACTGTTTTGTATTGTGTTGACTAGTTTGTTGAGTGGATTATAAATTTTGGTCGAATCGTGGGACGCCACGAAGTCGATAGGAATTTATAAACACTTGAACAGAAGATTGGACACGATATTGTTTTTAAATAGTTAAGTTGATTGTTAGGATTATAATCAAATTAGATTAAATAAAAGGAATAGTTATATATATATATAACCAGTAGAATTTGTATATGAAATCAAATATACAAATGAGATAAATTGAAATTGAATTCCAACCAGAATTCAGAATTTAAAATCCTGGGAGTTTGGAAAATATTTTTCTAAATGGGTTTTGAAAGAAATAAAGCACTGAACTCATTCAGTGGCTGGGAAATAATCCTGATGATGGTCGCAACATCATCAGTGTTCATTTTCGAGTTTCTAAGTGATGAATTGCTGCCTTAGAAAAGTTTTCGATGGAAATTTGTTTGAAAGAAACAAGTTATTTGAAAATTCAGATGGTTTGAATTTGGGATAGGTATAAATATATGTATATATTTATATTACTTCAGAGGAATTTTGAAATGGGAATTGGAATATAGATTTCAAATAGAAGTAAAATAAAGGAATTTGAATATATATATATAATTCAAATAGAAGTGAAATAGAATTTGAATTTAAAGGAATTCAAATGAGTTTGAATAAAGAAAATTCAAATAGAAATGGTATAAGAAAAATTGAAATGGAATTTGAATTCAAAAGAATTCAAATGGATTTGAATAAAGAAAAGTCAAATAGAGGTTTGAATATTAGAATTCAAAGAAATTATAAAGTTTGAAATAGAATATAAATTCAAAGGATTTCAAATAGGAATTTGAATAAGGAATTTAAATAGAAATTGAATAAAGGATTTCAAATGGATTTTGAATAAAGGATTTCAAATAGGAATTGAAGATAAAGATTTCAAATAGAATTTGAATAGAAGAAAATTCAAATAGAAGGAAATTCAAATATAGAGTTTAAATAAAGAAATTCAAATGGAATTTGAATATTTTAAATTAAGATATAGGATTTGAATATTAGAAGTGAAATAGATCGGGAATATTATGTGAAATGGATTGGATATATATTAAAAATATATCAGAATGGAGTTGAATTTATTTTAAACAAAGTTAAAACGTTTATATTTATAAATATAATTAAAACAAGCTCGCCATAGCGCGGCAGTTCGTAAATTTGCGACTCGAACTTCAATCGAGTATATAGGACTCAAATTAAGACGGAATTCCTTGAAACAAGAATCGTCGGGACCGGTTGAATAATAGTTTTCTAATGAAAGAGAAAAATCTGGATTTCGTCGTATACATTTTGAGTTATGTCAAAATCAAATTTTTTAAAAAGCAGCGCCAGAAACCACTAAAAATCACAATGGTTTATATATATAAGAAAAAGGATTTTTTTTAAAAGTAAATAAAATCCGAATGGCCATGAGAAAAATATAGACTTGAGTTATAAAATGAATGTGAACTCAAGTGAAGTAGATAAAATGGTTTGGGAAACAATGATCATATTTCTGATTATTGAATAGAATTACTAAGTAAAAGAGAAATTAGTTAATCAAAGTTAAATCGAAATTGGGTTTTTGGATTAGTGGAAGAGATTAAGAATGTATATTCGAAATCGAATATATATCTCGAGTTGAAAATATAATTAGATTAGTTTATAATTAAGTTGACATATATTTGAACAAGTTATATTCAAATAAAAAGGGTGAAATATGCAAACGGATAATTAGCAACTAGTTAATGGGAATTTGAATGATTGAAATTAAATTTAACTTAAGTAAGTTAAATGGATCGAAATGGATAAATTGAGTAAAATCAATGTGAATGAAATATGAATTGGGTGTGAATAAAGGGAAAAACCAAAAAGAGTATAAAAGAAAATATATTTGTAAATCAAATATAAAGGAATTATATTTGTAACACAAATACAAAGGAAGTTATGTGCAAACAAATAGAAGGAGAATTATTTGCAAAATATTTACAAATAGAAGTTAAAAGGGAATATTTGTAAAACATTTACAAATAGATTCAATGGAAATATTTATTTATAGAAAATAAATAGAATGTTATAAATGAGATATTTATTTGTTAAATAAATAGAAATAAACCAAAGGAATATATAGAAGATGAATGGAAAATGGAAATCTGTTTTTAACAGATAAATAGAAAAGATTAATTTATAAATAACAGTTTATAAATTAAATATTTATCATTCGATAAATGAAATATATAAGTCTGAACTTATATAGAGAAGAGATATTGGTTTTTAACACCGATAGTTTTAAATAGAAGGGGTACACAACACTTGTATAAGTGAAGTAACGTTATTAAAGAGAACATTTATAAAGTGAAGAACCGTTACTAAAAGTAAATCTTTATAAATGAATAAACGTTATCCAATAAGAGTTATTCGAATAGGAGAAGTCGATTAGAGTTAGAAATAATTGATTTGAGTTAGAATAAATCGATTAGAGTAAGAATTAACCAGATAGAGTTAATTGAACATAGTTAATCGAATTAGGGTTTAATTGAATGTTAGTTATTCAATTAAGGTTGATCGAATATAGTATTGAGATAGAATTAAGCAAACATAATTACTCAGGATAAGTTGCCATTTCGTACGACTGCTAGCGTAATTTGCAGGGCTGCAGATAGCCTAGGGCGGTCGGATGTTTCCTGGGGGAATCAGGCGTAACCATTGTGATCGCTGCGATCTAGAGTCAAGCAAATGGAGTTAAATCAAATATTAGTTATTCGAATAGAACTAAAGAAGTTATTGATTATTAGTTAATCGAAGGAGTTATCGATTATTAGTTAATCGAAGGAGTTATCGATTATTAGTTAATCGAAGGAGTTATCGATTATTAGTTAATCGAAGGAGTTATCGATTATTAGTAAATCAAAGGAGTTATCGATTATAGTTTAATCGAAAGGAGTTATCGATTAGTTTAATCGAAGTGAGTTATAGAATATTGGTTATTCGAAGGAGTTATCGAATTTAGTTATTCGATGGAATTAATCGAAAAGAGTTAAATCCAATAGAGTTAATTGATAAGAGTAAATCAAATAGATTAAATCGAATATAGTTTATTCGAAGAAAGGTTTTCGAATCTAGTTATTCGAAAGAAAGATTATCGAATATAGTTATTCGAAGGGAGGAGTTATCGAATAGGGATTTATTCGACAGAGAGTTACGTATTGAAGTTTGAAATGTTGAGTATCAACATAAATAAGTTCTGAAAAGTTAATGGGTTTGTAGCACTTTTTCTACCTTAGCAATTTCGAGGACGAAATTATTTTAAGTAGGGAAGATTGTAATGACCCGGGATTTCGACCAACTAATTTTAAATATTTAGAATGGATTTAAATATTTAGTGATAATATAAATGAATTTTTATATTTATGTTATCGATTTAAATATCGATTTCGATTTAATATCGTATATATTAAATTATCAAAATAAGGAATCAGCGAATAACTGAATTCGAAGTGAAAACTGATTTGAAATCAGTTCAGATAATCAATACATAAGTCTGTTTGAATCCGAATAATAATATTAATTGATTATCGAAGAATGAGTTGTTTTAAAATTTGATTTATATCAATTTAAATAAATATCTTCCACAGACGATCGAATTGGACTTCATGACCTATCCCAGTGTGTCTGGAATAGTGGTATAACCCCAGGAACGACCCTTGTTGCGTTCAAAAAGGAGTTCAGAAATTTGGATAATTTAAAAATGTATATCTATATTTATAACCCTTTAAAAATCATAAGGAAGGAAATTGGACACATCTACCTCTCCTCTCCACCAGAATTTAAAACAAACGTGGCCCTCTCTTTCTCCTTTCAAAACCATGAATTCCCTTTATAAATTAAAATGGCAGTTCCACCTCTTTTCTTGGGTATTTCGTTGCTCAGCATTGCAACAAACTCGATGTCCCTCTTTCAGAAACAAAATCGAAAACCGTATAAACCTAAGGCGTTCTCCCCTAAAATCTCAAATAGAGGATAACAGAATTTAATTTCGGGTCAAAGGCAGAGCGTGTATTGGAGATCGATGGTGGCTGTAATGGGGAGTTCGAGTTGCTGTGATGTTCGATTTGGGGGTCAGTGCATGTCTCGAGGGTGCGATGGCAGTTGGAGAGGGAAGCACTCGCGATAGAACTGGGATAGAGATGGAAGTTGCGATGTTCGAAGGGATCGTTCGGGGTTGAGTGAGATGTCAGGGGACGCTCGCGGTTGCGGTAGATGGGAATCTGGGTCTGGTTGGTGTCGCAATGGCAGAGATGGGGTTTAAAAAGGAGCGACAGTTTTTGTAGTTGGAGGAGGGATGTTCGTATGAGGTATACAGTAAAAGGGGGAGGCGTGGATACCATATGAAGTGAGGGATTTTAGAGTATTTGACAGGGAAGTAAGGGATTCATTGGAGATGGGGCTAGTGGCGATGGAAGAAGGTAGAGGCAATCCTCGAGACAAGGGACTGGTGGAATCCGGTCAAAGGTGGAAGTGGAAACATCGAAGAAAAGTTGAAGGTGGTAGTAACGGTTAGAAGATGGGTTGCGATGGCTTGAGGAAGGGGCATCGTTCATCTGTAGTGTTTCACTGTGTTGAGGCATCGGATTTAAGGTAATTAAATTTATTTAATTATTCAGGTAAATTAATTTTATTTAATTTAATTAAGGTCGTTTTATTAAATTAGATTAGTTGAATTTTATTTACTTAAATAGTTAATTTAAAATTTATAAATGATTAATCGTTAATTAAAATAAATAATCCTAGGAAAGATTTCATTCAAGAAAATGGAAAGGCGAGACGATGGAGAATGTAAATAAATATCGGCAAAAGAAAATCACGGTGAGTAAATCTCACTCACCATTTAATTAGAATTATTTTTATATAGTTAAAAATAATTGCTATGCTTGTTTGAATATTGTTTGGTTGATTTAAAATATATATTAGTTATTTAGGTTGACTATTATATATATATTGGGTTGATGATTGGTTGGATTCCCGCAGTCTCATTAGCGGATGCCCGCGGTTTCATAGCGGATGATTACCCTATACGCCCCACGCTATGATTAGTGGATGACCTTCTATACCGCGATATTCTGCCTCGAAGCAGGATGGGTATTACTATGTTGACTAACGTCTGTGGATGCAGGAAAACAGGTTGGAGGAATCCAACTGGATTCCTCAAAAATATATATTATCTGTTTGTTTGTTTGATTTCATATATATTCCTATATGATGTGTTAAAAATCAAGTGATTGAAAATTGGTTGATCTGATTGTTGAAAATACCACTAGAGTTTGAATATTGATTTATAAAAATATCAAAAAGGGTATTGGAAATTTAAAAGGGGAATTCTATTTTTATAAATAGAATTTGAATTTGAAATGAAGTATAGAAACATTAACTTGTTTTGAATATATATATAAACAAGTAATCGAATTTATAAAGTTGTTTATAAATGAAAGAATGGAATTTGAATCGAATTTATAAAGTTGTTTATAAATGAAAGAATGGAATTTGAATCGAATTTATAAAGTTGTTTATAAATGAAAGAATGGAATTTGAATCGAATTTATAAACGTTGTTTATAAATGAAAAGATGGGATTTGAATCGAATTTATAAACGTTGTTTATAAATGGAAAGGTGGGATTTGAATTGAAGTTATAAACGTTGTTTATAAATAATGCAGAGAATTCAAATAGAATTTGAATATAGAATTTCAAATGGACTTTAAACTATAAAATTTGATAATAGAATTCAAATGAAGTTTAAATAAAGAGAATTCAATAGAATTGAATTGGAATTTGAATAAGAAGTCGATAAGGAAACAAGAGTATGAGTATAATTACAATTTGTTAATATGCAGTTAAAATATATTTGAACATGTCGTGTTCAAATATGAAGGTGAAATAGACTGAAAAGTTAAGTAACAGATTTAATTAACAAATTGAGTTAAAACGATTGGTATAGTTAAAATAGATTGAACAGGTATAGACATACAGGAGACAGGTATGGAATAAAGTATAGAAGTGAAATAAATAAAATGCCCGACAAAAAGGTACGTATTTAATTTCCATATGAGATTTTATGCGCCGTATCGGCTAACCGCTTGGCTTTTTCTTTTTCTTTTTGAGATGAGAAGGACCGGGAAAGCTATTTGAAATTTCCCGATGCTCCCGGTACAAAGGAGGTTATGGCGAATTTTTCCGGGAATTTAAGGAGATAGAATATTTTTAAGATAATTTGATAGTTAGAAATCAACGTATCAAAATATATAGAAGTCGATAAGAAAACGAACTTAGTAATAGAATAGTATAATCAAAAAGGAAGTATAAGAATAAAACCTCGTAAGGATAAAAGAGAAAGTATATATGTGTTTAAAGTGAAAAAGTAGTGGTATGGTATTGGTTATTCGAGTAAGTAGTCTTGTCTGTTTTGACGTTAAATGTTATTCAGTCAAGGTCTGAGAGGTAATTATACCCCAACTTGGTTGATTTCATGATATACCGATAAGTAGCAAGATTCAGGCTCGAAGATCAATGTGGAATAAGAATTAGTTAAATACTGTATTTGGGTTGTCGTAACGATGTTTTACACAACACCTGTTTTAACCCAAATATGTGCAAAGCTTGGAAACAGAATAATGAATATTTCCAAGTATAGAAAATAAAGGAAGGCGATATATGGAAATGTTTTCCCAAGAACGTATAAGGCCAATATGGTTATTGAAAATATTTGGTTAACAAATATTGATAAAGAAATAGAGAAGAGATTTAATTAATGAAATATTAATTAAAGGCTCAGTGATTGTTGGATGTTTGGATGAACACTTGTTTTATTCGATAGTTAAATCATCGACTATCGAAACACTTGTTTTTATTCGATAGTTAAATCACAGACTATCGAAGTTTTGACCATCGTTGTCAATATGGAGAGACCGGTTGGATTATTATCCGAAGAACCACTCCATATCGGCAGTAGCGTGCGAATCAGATTATATAAAGATAATCGAAGACGGAGTAGAGTGCAAGGACTTTTTCTATTAATAGAAATAGTGCCTTCAGTTCATCCTGTTCCTGGGTGACGTGTATGGATGAATGTCTGACAGAGTATTTCCAGAAAGGTCACGTACATTGATTTCTTCAACCGTACCAAGAGTGGAAGCGGAGAAGGAAACTTCTTTTAGCTAACACGTAATGTACTGTTGAGGACGCCAATCGGTGATTTGATGGATTTGACGATGTGACATTCGAAGTGAATCTGGTGTGATGATAAAGCGTAGCTTCTAGCCTCATCATCCGGTAAATGACAGAAATCGGGCAGGCAGCATGGCTAAGTCGGTCGCACCGAAGTAGGATGTATAATCACCTGATCTAGAGTTTCATTTACTTCTAAAAATCTATTGTTGATGCTGTCCCATTCGGGAAACGGTTGCTGATCCCAACTGTTGGTGATATACATTCGATACACTCAAGCGAAATGAGTGGTCGGTCATGTGTGGCCGGGTTGCAAGATGTTCTTGTTGAACCCAGTGTATTCCTCTCTAGAGGTACATTAGCGAAAGGTGGTTCCATACCTTGTCATAGTTGGAAATCCATTACTCAATACGTGCTTGCGGTTTTGATTGTATACTATATATGTAGAACGTGAGATGAAAGCGTTTCTGCTAGATGATTATATATATACTGTGGTTGATAGACATTATTATAATATCAAAAGGTTTTTTATATAAAGATATTTTGGATTCTCATAAGGGAAAAACCCGTTCCGTTATGCGGCGTGGTCTTATGAGATATCGTTTACTTGTTCGAACTGTTTTAAACTGTTTACTCATACCAGTCCCATGACTGACCCGGAGTTTACTTTGTTGTTTTCCCTAAACTCTTGGGTGCCTAAATTTGTACGGGCAGTCAAGTAGTCGGGAATTTACAGATATACTGGAAGAGCTTGGAGCAGGAGGCTTCAGGATCATATAGCTATAGTTATTTCCGCTGTGTTGTAAGTGATGTACTTTGATATTGATGTATATTCAAGTACAGATGTATATTTCAAGTTATGTTATATATATTATATGTTATTCGTTCCGCTGTGAGATTCGTGTTACTCTGATGTTGTGTTCTTCTTCTTCTATTCTAAGTTTCTATCTTATCTTTCCTCACCCTCTAATTTCTTTCACTAATTACCAGGATTTTTCGATGTTTTGGTTATCGACATCGAGCTTATGCCGATAACCAAAGTTGCTAAAAATCCGGGTCGTTACAATACTCCTCCCAAGGCCATGAAGAAGAAAACAAAACACTATCTCCAAGCAAGCACTCAATGCATGCATCAGGTGTTCCTCCTTCCTATCTTCTTTCTAACTAATTTTTGTTCTTTTAGTTTCAAAAGCTTTTTTTTGTAAACAAAAAGACTTTTCATTTAAGCACGTTTACAACCCATAAGGCCCAACTTAAATAAAATGAAGACAACCCAACCCTTTCCTTTTACTTCCCCTTCCCAGGCAAAACACACAAGTGTAAAAATTGAGGATGCAGAACAAGATAAATGAGTACTTTAACTAGACAAAACAATTTTGTACATGGTTACAACAGTTTAATATGACAAATAAATAAATGATCATCCAGCCAGTATAATCCACAATGCAATTTTTTTTTATAACAAATCAAAGAGATAGTCCAACAAATTAATATTTGCAACTTTAATATGGTATTTTTAAACAAATCATGATAAAGCAACTTATTTTCAATAATAAACTAAGGGATTCTTTGAAACTCCTTTTTAGTAATCATAATATTTTATTAACATAGGTCAACCATTAAGAGTTTGATGGCTATGTCAATACGAATATAGCATGCATACAGTATTTCATATGGCATAAAATAGAATTTGTAAACCACATGCACATAGCTATTGCATGAAGGGGAATATTTGTATTATAATCTGTCAGTATATTATACTTCATGTTTCATGTAATTTTCCAACAGTCGTAACTATTTTAGATATAGGTGGGTATATTATTTGGCAAGAAGATTTGGGTGGAAACCACAAGTTTGAGTGCATGCCTCAGTCTTGTTATCAGGAAATAACAAATGCAAAGCTACAAAACAAGGGTCATCTAAATGGGCAGCCTATAATAATAATAAGTCTTATGCAAATGACAGTAATCATGCACAGAATTATTCAAAAGTGCCAAAAAGGTTTTACACTTGTGTGTTTTGCCTGGGTAAGGAATGACAACCTACTGTATTATGAGCCACTTTTCGTATTGCTAAGAAATTATAAATGACTACATTAACTAGGCAAAACAAAAAAGGGTGAAATGAGGACGCAGAATAAGATAAAAGGGCATCGATAGTACTTCAAGTGACTACACCAGAAAAGGTCTTATAAAAGCTGATCATCACAACTCCTTTGGAGCCACATGGAATATCCCTTACCAAATCAGTCTAGAGAGTCACTTGAATGGGCTCAAACTGGGTCATGAACAGTAACTTCAAATGAAAATCTGGATTGGTTCTCTTTCCAAACAGTGCCATCTCTCCAGTAACAACCAACATATCCTTTAGGAACTTAGGGAAATATTAGAAATCCAAAGCTAATGGATGTGCTAATGTCCTTCACGAACATGGTACGAAGGTCCAAACTTTGGTTCATGTCATTTTGTAGAAGATGCCTACAGAAACAAATTCTAAATGCAGCCATGCATTTTTATTTCCCTAACAACAACATGCTAGAATTCAACCATTCTTCAATCCTAAGAACTCTAAAGAGGGGAGGCTTCATCAGTGCCGGCCCTGAGAGGCGGGAGGCCTTAGACCAAAATTTTTGGTAAAAAGCAGAAAAATACAGTGTGGTAGCAGAAAAAATAAACAGCTCATACAAGAAAATACATAGCTGAGTATCGAACCTGCGCCTTCAACAAAGTAGTTGAATACTTTTACCAACCAGCCACTTGTGCTTCTGAAGCCAAAGCACCATCATCATATATACATCCAGGTTAATATATCTTGAGGCCCTCTTCCAGCCCGAGGCCCTAGGCAATAGCCTGGCCCACCTATGCCCAGGGCCGGGCCTGGGCATCATCTCTTGAATAACAAAAATAAAATCGACAAAAAAAAACTGTGCACCCTAAATCTGAAAAGATTCATACTCTCCTCACCATAGAGCCGATTAACCATTAACCCTTATAAAACAGGAGAAGCAATAAACACATAATCAAACATATAACTTGGCAAAAGAACCGATTTTTGATAATTGTGCACATGTTGGTGATAAATGAGTGACCACTCACATGAATAAATATGCGCACAAGAGAAAATTCGCCCGCAATATAGGTATGTTTCTATTAACTCCGCTTTCTGGATTCAACCCCCGTATTAGAAAACCAATAATACTACCATCAAAATTGTGCCTCTTATCATCATTTAAACAACAATTATCGTCATCTTCTAAGCAGCTAACAGAAACATAATCCAACCCCAAATTCCCTTCATTATAAATAGAGATAATAAAATCTTTTTTATACAAATAACTATCAATAAAAAAAGCTTGAGTCCTAAAATTTTATGTTCAACTAAATAGCATTGCACTTGGTAGTCATACATTTAGAGGATTTTATTTGATAACCCCAAAGAATCATCTTTACTACCAAAGCCTCAGCACACTTTAGTGAATCAAAATTTTCAACATAAGGACAACCTATATGCGGTAAATTCAACAAAACCAGATCTAATTATAACATTATATCTAAAATGTGAGTTCTAGAAAATCATCCATGGTATGCTCTTTTGTATTAATAATGATCGCATATCCAACATGTAGAAATTTTCTACTCTTTGCTCTCTATATTTTATTTCTTAAGGGAGACAAAATTAAATCCATAATCAGTGGATACATCAAAACTGAAGTAAATTGCCATATTAAGAGCATCAAAGAACCAAAAATTTGGTTAGACAAATATAATATATAATCTTTATTGCCCATGAAACCATCAAAAAGAATTCTTAGTTTAAGAAATTTCAAGCAGAAAAAATTACCATGTTGTTTCATGTTCAGAGATTCCAACGAAGGAGGAGAGAATTATGAAGCTTTGAACATGAAATTCTCTTATGACTATAAATCTCACATCAGAAATAACAAACTGCCTTTCTACGAACTTTAGCTATGTGATCTATTTCACCACATCTACATAATAAAGAATCGAAGTTTATTCTTACATCAAAATTCTAAGATGTTGTTGTAATTTAGGTGAGAGATTTTATGTGTATACATGGAATTAACAGTGTCCTTCCCTGCGTAGAAATAGGAGAAACAAACGGAAATATACCATGACAGCATGACTCATGTGTAACACAATTTCTTAAAGGAATCTACTATATTTTCTTCAACTTTCAGATACCATCAACCATTATTAACTTAATCACATGTATCAAAAAATTGGTTGCTCAATGTAATTAATGCTTAATGAATAGTGTGATTATAATCATAAGAGTTAGACCGTATTTCTACTTGTACAACATGTATTCAAAATTGATTCAATGTCCTTTGTGAATAAAATAAACTTTTGTCATAGTGTAAATATGGCCAACATACTGACAATTGATTTTCTTTTTAAAAAAAGTAAATAAATTGAGGAAACATAATGTTTTATATGTGGGTTGATACTAGTACTGGTGGGCAATTTCTCAATTTCAACTTGACTTTGATCCAATAACTAGATATGTGTAAAAAAAAACTATATCTGGAGAAGATAACAAGTTTGTATTACTCAGATGAATGAATAGAACAATGTACAGTTAACATGTATTTATAATACACGGTCAAAAGATAGTTGGGCTTAAAATTGTTCAGCCCATGTACAAATATCAAATAGCCTGAATAGAGAAGTAAATTATAAAGCAATATGTGTCAGATGTATTCCATTCTTATGTCTCATAATACCCTCTCTCAATCTAGGGCTAGGGTTTTTAAGTCGAACCCTGGTAAGTAATAAATCACAGGAATACGCCTTTATCTTCATCAGATTGGACATAACAGTGGAGAACTTTAGTGATACAACAGCGAAAGCAGGAGAATGAGAAAGAACATTGAGCGGATTAACTTTTATTCTTTAGATCTATGAACTTTGAGCGGATTAGCGAGGAAGATGCACTTTGAGCGGATGAACTTCCATTCTTCATATATGTCTTCTGTGTGAAAGTAGTTGGATACTTTTACCAACCAGCCACTTGTACTTCTGAAGCCAAAGCACCATCATCATATATACATCCAGGTTAATATATCTTAAGGCCCTCTTCCAGCCCGAGGCCCTAGGCAATAGCCTAGCCTACCTATGCCCAAGGCCGGGCCTGGGATTCATCTCTTGAATAATAAAAATAAAATCGACAAAAAAAAACTGTGCACCATAAATCTGAAAAGATTCATACTCTCCTCACCATAGAGCCGATTAACCATTAATCCTTATAAAACAGGAGAAGCAATAAACACATAATCAAACATATAACTTGGCAAAAGAACCGATTTTTGATAATTGTGCACATGTTGGTGATAAATGAGTGACCACTCACATGAATAAATATGCGCACAAGAGAAAATTCGCCCGCAATATAGGGATGTTTCTATTAACTCCGCTTTCTGGATTCAACCCCCGTATCAGAAAACCAATAATACTACCGTCAAAATTGTGCCTCTTATCATCATTTAAACAACAATTATCGTCATCTTCTAAGCAGCTAACAGAAACATAATCCAACCCCAAATTCCCTTCATTATAAATAGAGATAATAAAATCTTTTTTATACAAATAACTATCAATAAAAAAAGCTTGAGTCCTAAAATTTTATGTTCAACTAAATAGCATTGCACTTGGTAGTCATACATTTAGAGGATTTTATTTGATAACCCCAAAGAATCATCTTTACTACCAAAGCCTCAGCACACTTTAGTGAATCAAAATTTTCAACATAAGGACAACCTATATGCGGTAAATTCAACAAAACCAGATCTAATTATAACATTATATCTAAAATGTGAGTTCTAGAAAATCATCCATGGTATGCTCTTTTGTATTAATAATGATCGCATATCCAGCATGCAGAAATTTTCTACTCTTTGCTCTCTATATTTTATTTCTTAAGAGAGACAAAATTAAATCCATAATTAGTGGATACATCAAAACCGAAGTAAATTGCCATATTAAGAGCATCAAAGAACCAAAAATCTGGTTATACAAATATAATATATAATCTTTATTGCCCATGAAACCGTCAAAAAGAATTCTTAGTTTAAGAAATTTCAAGCAGAAAAAATTACCATGTTGTTTCATGTTCATAGATTCCAACGAAGGAGGAGAGAATTATGAAGCTTTGAACAGGAAATTCTCTTCTGACTATAAACCTCACATTAGAAATAACAAACTGCCTTTCTACAAACTTTAGCTATGTGATCTATTTCACCACATCTACATAATAAAGAATCGAAGTTTCTTCTTACATCAAAATTCTAAGATGTTGTTGTAATTTAGGTGAGAGATTTTATGTGTATACATGGAATGAACAGTGTCCTTCCCTGTGTAGAAACAGGAGAAACAAACGGAAATATACCATGACAGCATGACTCATGTGTAACACAATTTCTTAAAGGAATCTACTATATTTTCTTCAACTTTCAGATACCATCAACCATTATTAACTTAATCACATGTATCAAAAAATTGGTTGCTCAGTGTAAATAATGCTTAAATGAATAGTGTGATTATAATCATAAGAGTTAGATCGTATTTCTACTTGTACAACATGTATTCAAAATTGATTCAAAGTCCTTTGTGAATAAAATAAACTTTTGTCCGAGTGTAAATATGGTCAACATACTGACAATTGATTTTCTTTAAAAAAAAAGTAAATAAATTGAGGAAACATAATGTTTTATATGTGGGTTGATACTAGTACTGGTGGGCAATTTCTCAATTTCAACTTGACTTTGATCCAATAACTAGAAATGTGTAAAAAAAACTATACCTGCAAAAGATAACAAGTTTGTATTACTCAGATGAATGAATAGAACAATGTACAGTTAACATGTATTTATAATACACGGTCAAAAGATAGTTGGACTTAAAATTGTTCAGCCCATGTACAAATAGCAAATAGCCTGAATAGAGAAGTAAATTATAAAGCAATATATGTCAGATGTATTCCATTCTTATGTCTCATAATACCTTCTCTCGATCTGGGGTTAGGGTAACCCTGGTAAGCAATAAATCACAGGAATACGCCTTCATCTTCATCAGATTGGACATAACAGTGGAGAACTTTAGTGATACAACAGCAAAAGCAGGAGAATGAGAAAGAACATTGAGCGGATTAACTTTTATTCTTTAGATCTATGAACTTTGAGCGGATTAGCGAGGAAGATGCGAACTTTGAGCGGATTAACTTCCATTCTTCAGATCTGTCTTCTGTGTGCTTCTACTGACTTCTGGATCTTGCAACAGGTTATATTGCTCCACTATTTTGTGTTCGTTTCTAAGTCTAACAAAATTTATAGATGATAGTGCTCTATTGAAGATATCTTGTAACACCCCACTTCCGTTAAGGTCACTCACAAAGGGAATGCCTTAACTTCGGTGGAACGTTATAAGTAAACAGAACAGAAATTTACAAGACAGATATGTAAAGTAGTACTTGAAATTTTTTTAACTTTATTACAGCAGAAACAGAAATAAGTTTGGTTACATCACAATACCAAAATCCAAGTACACAAATATTAGTCTTATACAAAATCCTTCAGAACGCATAATTTTCAAAGCCATAATCCCCAACAGAGAATGCCATAAATAGGTAGAATCAAAGCCAAGAAATATTTCAAGTACTTCTAGCACTTCAAGCAAATGGAACCTGAATCAAGCTCATATGTTTCCACCCTGAGAACCTGGGAGGAGGGGGAAACGGAAGAAAAGAGGCGAAACAAACTAGGTCAGACATAAGTCTGGTGAGTCCAGTGACTTTTAGCATATAAACAGATAACAATCATGACATGTAAATAAAACTGGATGAGAGATAACCATAACAGGAGTAGCAAGTTAACAGAAGAGACAGAATGACATAGGCTAAACTAAGCTTCTTACTTGGTTTTCACTTCTCTGCACTAATACTAGTATAACAGAATTAGGTGTTGTCCTAATATCTAAACAGAAAATAGAACGATATCTTCATAAACACGATGCTAGTAATGGGCCTTTACCATCCTAACAGAGATAGCGGTACATAAACAGAATTCTAGTAATGGGCCTTTACCACCCGAACAGAGGCAGATGGTATAGAAACAGAGGAAGAAACGGAATCAGAGACGGAAACAGAATATTCCCTACGGAAACAGAATATTAGAATTAGGTATACACTAGTAATGGGCCTTTACCACCCCAACAGACGGTACCACACAGAAACAGACAAGTGTTACCACCCCGACAGAAATAGACGGTACTCCAACAGAAACAGACAGAACTAAGTGTACCCTAAATTTTACCCCAAGTGATCGGCTCCCTAATAAATAAATACCCTATGCCGGCCCCACAGAAGGGTGTATCACTCCCTAAAGTGGCAACTTATAGACACAGACCTATTTACAGATGTCACAGTGTCTTACATCCTCAGAGCAGACCGGATCCATGCATGCACATGACCCGGTTGGAATGCGCCATCAACACCCCTCACCATTATCCGAGTGAACCTCTTATAATTAGTTCAGTAAGCGTGCCCTGGACCCCTACCTAATATTGGGTCATAGTTTTGATACCAGAAAGGGTTACTTAATAATATGGGTCCCAAACAACAGATGACACAAGTAATTACCCCTCCTAACCTTGTGTCCCCAGACTAACAGATTTCAGATTAACTTGCTTATAGACTCAGACGTACAAAGTTCAGATTAACTAGTTCTCATATCAGACATACACGTTAACAAGTTTTTAGACTAACGGGTCAGATATACAGATTAACAAGTTTCCAGACTAATGGATCAGATATACAGATTAACAGACTTACAGATTGTTTCACCTAACCTTGTATTGGTCCTACATATTTTCAAACGGGTTTATTAGATTCATCAGTCTAGTCAATTTAACCCTATTCACCCAACACGTTTTAGGCATCACATTTATCTTAGATTTGCATTAATTAAATATTAATGCACAGACCTCTCACATTAGGTCGGTAGCTTGTGGCCGCTGGATGTGTCGGGCAGTTCCGGACAGACTTCTGCCACAAGCCAGACCTAACCTCGTGTCTAAGCATCTGTATGCCTACGACCTCTCACATTAGACTGACAGATTGCGATTGCTGGTTAAGCCGCTTGGATCCAGGCAGGCTTCTACCGCAAACAGAGTCTAACCCCATGTCTCAGCATTCTTATTTTTAGCTAAAGCATTCATTCATAGATTATGCCAATATCAGACTAATTATGCCAATTCAACAAATTAACCTCTTTATACGTTATAGCAGATTATCCAGAGTTCTATTAACATGTTTGGCTCAATTTTAGATCGAGCCTACATATTTTCATACCCCAAATTACCGTATTCAGTTTCAACAGATTTAGCAGATTAGACAATTTAACAGATTTAATCATCCCTTAAAATTCCATTGACATACCTCGCTTAATCATAAAATTAAGCCTAATTTTACATGCCTAAATTATGGTCATAATTCACAATATAACATATGCTCTAAATTTTTGTTAAATTTACACAGTACAGAATATTCTCCAAAAACCCCAAATCATGATATACAATATGAATTATGCCAAATTATAGCCTTTGATTTTAGCGTATGTCAAATATCCAAAAATCCGAATTAGGCGTATTCACATATATAATTATCCCTATTAGAATATAGAATTTTCAGGCCTAAGTCACATATCCTTTTATTCCAAGTCATAGATTGTCATATAAAATACGCCCCAAGTCTAGATCTTAAATTACCACATGTATTGTGTCCTCAAAATCAGATCTTGAATTATAACATGCATTATGTCCCCAAATTACAAGTCATATGTTGTCATACAATAATTCTCCTTCTTCCAAATCATAAACCGTCATATATAGTATGCCTAGTTCTAAATCTTAAATTACAACATATATCCTTTTCTTAAATCAATCACAAATCAGTCATGTCCAATTATGCATCATTCATTATTTTCCCAAATTTAGCGTTTATGCATCAATATCTCATGAGATTTAGCTCAAGCTCATGGTAGCCTGACTATAGAACAGAAGGAAGAGATATAGAATAGATAATATTAATAAGATAGATCTACACAGAAAAACAGATCTGATAAACAGGAATAAGATAGATCTACATAGAAAAACAGATCTGATAAATAGGAATATGCATAATCTCCAATTCAGATTTATAACAATGTCAAGATCATAATTATATTTCATATCTGAAAATAACTGTAATCACCGTGGTTGGATTCTAAAAGAAAAAGGGTTGTAGTTGTTCTCTTTTAATCCTATTCAGATTGGAAGAAGAAGGAGCACTTGTTCTAGCTTAGGTTTCAGCAGAGTAACGATGCCATTGATTTATTTTAATATGAATTAGGGCAGAAAGGCGCAATGAAATTGTGTGGAGAGAAAGTGAGGTTTTGGGGTGTTTAAATAACTTAGGAGCAACGAATCTGGTCAGAACGGGGTCTAAATGAAAAAAAAACCGAATATATCCATGGATCTGGAAAAGGGGGAGGTCGACCCCCGGGTCGACCCCACAGCCGACCTATTCTACGCAGGTTGACCCCCTGGTCGACCTGGGTCCTGAGCGGGAAATTTCTCGCCTAGCCCGGGTGTCTGTTTTGAATTTCGAACTTTTAAATTTTGAATTTGGACTGGTTTTATTGTAAATTCCTGAAACTTCTAAGTGTCATAACTTCTTCACATGGAGTCTGATTTACGCAAACTCGGACCTTATCTCAAACAGAATTCCTAGATGAACGCAATGGCATAACCCATTTCCCTTACTTCTTCTTTTAAGAATTAAGTATACTTTGTTTTGTTACTTTATGTTCATAGAAAATACGGGGTGTTACATATCTGCTCTCTGATGATAAGTAAGCACATAGTTCACTTGTAAAATTTTCCTTTGCACCTGTTCACGCACAAAGTAAAAATCGCTCTCTATATGTTTTGTTCATGCATGTTGTATAGGGTTAGCAGTCATGCATATTGTGCTCTAGTTGTCACACCATGAAATAGGCTTTTTAATTGATGAGATACATAGCTCTTTTAGTAATGATTGCAACCAAAATATTTCTGCATTACAGCTAGCCTCACTCCTGTATTCAGCCTCTACGTTGGATCATGTAATAGTTGTATGTTTCTTCGAACACCATGAAATTAAGCTGTCAACAACATATATGCAGTAACCAGTTATAGATCTTCTATCGTCTTTGTATGTAGTCCAATCTGCGTCAGTGTATATTGTTATGTTGAAATTGTTGCTCGCTTTGAGAGATAGGCCATAGTTGAGTGTTCCCTTCAAGTATTGTAGGGTTCTTTTGATAGCTTTCCAGTTATCATCAAGGGGATTCTGCAAAAAAATGGGACACTTTGTTAACACTGAATGATATGTCAGGTCATGTAATGGTTGCATATTTTAATGCTCCCACTACACCCCTATATTGTTTTAAATTATCTATAGCTTCTCCCCAGTTTTACTGTAATTCTGATTTGATATCATAGGTGTAGGTTGTGGCTTTGCTTCGTGCATTTTAGCTCTGGTAAGTAATTCTGAAATATATTTCCTTTGACTCAAATGCATTTCTGTAGAGGATAGCTTTTTTATTTCAATTCCTAGAAAATATGAAGCACTGCCAAGATTTTTTATTGAGAATTGATCATCCAAATATTCAGTCAGCTTTTAGATCTCCTCACTATTATTTCCTGTAATGATAAGATCATCAACATATATTAGAATATAAATAGTACATAAATTGTTGATTTTTTGGAAATGGTGAGGTATCAGATTTAGTTGAATTGTAGCCCATAGAGCTGAGTATGGTACTGAGTTTATCAAACCACACTCTTGGCACCTGTTTGAGACCATAGATTGCTTTATTTAGCTTGCAGACTTGATTTTCGTTTTGAATGAATTCTGCAGGTTATTGCATGTATATTTCCTCCTGCAAATAACCATTCAAAAATGCATTATTCACATTGAAGTGATTTATCATCCAATTATTGTTCAATGCAATAGAGAGGATTAGTCTAATAGTGGATGGTTTCACCACTATTGAAAATGTTTCATGAAATCAAAGCCATATTCTTGAGTAACTCCCTTTGCAACTAGTCGTGCTTTATATTTATTGATTGAGCCATCATCATTTCTATTTTACCTGAAGATCCATTTCCAACCATTATAATTTTGTGGTTTGGTGTATTGACTAGTTCCCATGTATTGTTTCTGATTAGTGCATTGTATTCTTCTTTCATAGCAGCACTCCAATTTTGCCTTTGATGGCTTGATTGAAATTGTCATGTTCATCAGTATTGATGTATGCAATAAATGCTTTCGGTTTAAAGATGCCACTTTTGGCTCTGGTCACCATATGATGACTAGGTTGATTGGGCTAAATACTGACTGGTATGTTGGCTTGATCCTCTTGAGTGGTTTCAGTGTTTGAATCATTTCCTTCATTGTTAACAGTATTGCCAGAAGTTTGATCATCATTGACTTGATTTCTGTTTATACTTGTTGCTTCAGGTTGCTTATTGGCGAGGCTGGATACCTATGGTGGTCATCAGCATGATTCTGGTGATCATTATGAGGCTTTGCAGCCGCAGTAAAATTGGTCTTCTCCCATACATCACTGATAATAGGAAGTTCAGGTATTAAACCTTTTTACTGTATACTTTCATAGTTGTTTTCATATTTTGCTTCTTGTAAGGAAAAGTATTCTCATCAAAATTGACATGTCGGCTTATAAAAAAAATCCCTTAGAATCTAGACATATGTATCCCTTTTGATGAGTACAATAACCTATGAAAGTACAAGGTCTTGATTTAAAATCAAGTTTGTTTGTGTTGTATGGTCTTAAATAAGGATAACATAGACATCCACAAACCTCTAAATTGTTGTAATCTGGTTTGACATCATAGAGTTTTTCAAGTGGGCTCATACCCTTTAAAGTTTTGGTTGGCATCCTATTTATTAAAAATACAGCAGAATTAAATGATTCTAGCTAAAACTTTAAAGGTAAAGCAGCTTGAGTTAGTAAAGTTAATCCAGTTTCCACAACATGTCTGTGTTTTCTTTCAGTTAGACCATTTTGTTCAAAGGTATGAGGACAAGTTATTCTATGAATAATCCCGTTGTTTTGAAAGAATTTGTTGAGAGGTTTAAACTCGGACCCTCCGTCAGATTGAAATTTTTTAACACTGCGACTAAACTGATTTTTGACCATTTTAATATAATTTAAAGTAGCATTGATGGCATCAGATTTGGATATAAGTGGATATAACCATGTATACCTAGAATATGCATAGATAAAAGAATAGTACTTAAATCCAAAATCTGAAGCGATAGGTGTAGGACCCTATAGATCAGTGGCAATTAGATGAAGTAGTTTAGTGTAAATGGTCATAGAGTCAATAAATGGCAGTTTGTGACTTTTGCCCATTTGGCAATGCTCAAAAATATATGGTAATCGAACGTAATCAAAGGGTATATGTAACGACCAGCATTCTACGTATCGAAGGATCGTAGGATATTTATTTTCTTTTCATATGAGGTCGTATAGCCATGTAACTTTGGGGAACGACTATTGGGATCATTTCCCATGTTCACGATTTTTGCCAATTTTCAAATGACCGTTTTGCCCTTAGCTGATCTTGTTTCGGCCATAACTTTTGATTGGTAAGGATTTTTGACCTAAAGCAACTTCCATTAGATCCGAATGATGGTTTAGCTTTCCGTAGAGTGGTCACACTTGTCAAACGGACTTACCGTTTGAGAGATATGGCTGAATTAAAGTTTAGAAGGTGGAAAATAGCTTAATTGGGCTTAACCGGGTGATTAGCAGCTAGGCCCATTGGGGGATTTCGGGATTAGAGCTATACGAGGGCTGATTAGGGTTAGAGAAACCTTTTCTTTTTCATTTTCTAGCCGTCACTTACCTCTCTTCAACCCTAACAATGGCCTCCACTTTCTAAATTCATCCCAAATCACCGTTTAATCGCGTATTGCCATTATCTACACCAAATCAAGGCAGTCTAGTGGCAAATCAGAGTTGGGGCTGCTGCTAGGCATTGGAATTCGACCTACAACGGTAGTAAAGTTCAGATCTAAGATTAATTTGTGGCAAAGGTGAGTGATTTGCATTATTTTCACTGATTACGGCTAATTAGGGGTAATTAGTGTTAATTAGCAAAATTATGCATGCTAAAATTTTGGAAAAATATGTAAAAATTCATAAATATTATTTTAGGGGTCTGATAAAAATTTGGGTAAATTTGGACATGTTTTTCTAATCCTATCATTAGTTATTGTTAATCATGATTAAGGGAAAATATGGGTTTTTGGGGTATGTTTGATCCATATTGGCATGTTAAATTGTTGTTTTGGTGTTTATGGTCGATTATACATGTTACTATTATTGTTTAGAATGCTTCATGATTTTTTATTAAGGTTAGATTGGTCGAAAACGCCATCGTATGGCATAAAAAGTTTGCTGGAAGAAGTGTGGGAAATGGAACGGATCAGATCGGATCGCCCTTCCCCACTCGCGAAGCACGTATCACGAACCGGTGATGGAAGCTTGACCCGAACCACCTGTGAGGCACACCCCATCACGAGCCGATCTGCTGCTTCGAACCCGAACCACACAGCATCCACGAGCCGATGCCACGAGTTGGAAATCACGACCCGACCCGGAGCCTATATCCCGAACCGAACCCATCTCCACGACTCGGATTGGAGCTCATGAACTGACTTGGATGGGGAAACTGACCCGACCCGATAGTGATGATCACGAACAATACTACTTCAGGAGGATAGAACCGAACCGAATGGAGCTATTTTCCGAACCGAACCGGAGGGGACCAAAACCCAAGATGCAAAGGTAGTCCAAATGGGAAGTTGTAACTCAGGATCCAGTTGGGAACCAACGAGTTAACTTCATGAGTTGGGCTTTGCTGTGGGACGTGTGCTAAGGGGTTATCGACGTCTATAACTTTGATTCACCACCAAGACAGATGTTAGGCTATGGATCAGTGCAGTGAGGTAGTTATTACTCCATGGGGCAGAGTGATCGTAGCATGGCTATGAGCCAGTGCAGTGGAGTCGTCATGACTTCATGGGGCAGAGTGGACATAGCAAGGGATTAGAGGCTATGGAATAGTTCAGTGGAGCTATCATGACTCCATGGGGCAAAGTGATCATAGCAAAGGATTTGGGTGGTCAAAGCAGTGGATGTCGTATGCTTTACGCACCGAGTGAGAGAATGTGAGGATGGTTTCTATGCTTGATTGTTTGGTAACACTATGACATGCACGCCCCTCCCCCGTATCTTTACACCATATGTTAGTGTCACCTTAGAGTATTGTACATCCTGTTGTTCTAACTCTTTGGTTGCAGGTTCAGGTATGGTTACGTATACCTGTTATTATTCTGTTTTGGTGCTTGTCGCTCATACCAGACTTTTGTCTAACCCAGAGTTTTATGTCTCTTCTTATTACTCTGGGTGCTCTTAAACGGGCATACTAGAGACATGTAAGGTGGAATGTACGAGTAGTTGTACTAGAGACGAGCAGGAGGCTTCCACTTATGATATATACATATATTCTCCCTGTGTCGCTGCTGGTCACTACTTTGGGCATTAGTAGTGCACCTTTTTCTTTGCTTTAGAGACAGTATGTTGGAGTTGTAATAAGCTGTATTTTGAATTTCCGTTGCCATGATGATTATGGTTTAGTTTCCAGCTTATGCACTGTCTCGCCTGTTTTATGTCAAGTATGTTATTATTATATTTTATCCCATGCACTGTTAAACATTCTACAGGTTACTTGTTAGCTAAAAATTCCTTCCTTTTCCTTTCTTTGGCGACTGTCCCATGCTAGTTGGACATTGACATAACGCATTTTCATTGGAAATGTCGGCTGGTGCGGGGCGGACCATCACACTTAGTATCAGAGCTCTAGGTTGCATAGTTAGCCTAGTGAAAGACACCAGGGAGAGATAGTATATATATGAGAGCGCGCGTTTGTTATATTTTGGGGTTTTCAAAAGTTATATATATATATATATACTATTAGTATATTTAAGGATGAAGTCGCACTGCACTGGCACCACTGAAGAGATAGTTAATCGTTTCTCCTTACAAGTTGAATGATGAGACGATACACGAGGAACACTGGTAAAGGAGCCAATAATGGGAATGCTCCTGATATGAGGACGATGTTCACTGACTTCATTAGAGAGATGCTTAGGGATGTTCAGAGGGTTGTTCCTAATGCTGCAAATGGTGGTGGTGCAGTGGTGCAGGCGCCTTGGGTCGATTTCGCCAAGTTCTGTAAAGACTACACTAGTCTTGGTGGGAAGTCGTTCCACGGAATGGAATCGGCTACAAAAGTTCGGGATTGGTTGGATAACAATTAGCGTATCTATGAAGACTTGGGTATCGAAGATGCGACGAAGAGAAGGCTAACATCCCGTCAACTGCAAGGATGGGCAATGAATTGGTGGAACGCTATTAAGGCAGCTATCCCTGAGGATCAAGCTACTTGGGATCAATTCAAGGCCCGATTCAGTGACAAGTTTATCCCAGCTGCCCAGAAGTTAGAATTGTTTAGGAAGTTCTTGGAGCTTAAGCAGAATGGTAGGGCAGTCTCGAGGTATATTGCTGAGTTTGATACTTTATCGAAGTATGGATTATCCCTTATTGACACCCCCGAGAAGAAGAATGAGAAATTCATAACAGGCTTAGATCAATACTTGGGGGAAAGGCTTATCAACCATAGTGATGAGACTTTTGAATCGATTGTTGGAAAAGCATTGAGATCAGAGAGCCTTTATCCTAAGCCCAAGGCTAAAGTCGTTGTTGCATATGCAGAAGGGACAAAGCCGCAGGAAAGCGGTGCAGGCAAGAATAATTCTCAGAACAAAAGGAAGCAGAACCAAGCTAAGGATTGTCAAAGAAATAAAGACAAGAAAGATGTTGAGTGCTTTAGCAGTGGTAAGAAGGGCCACTATGCCAAAGAATATCGAGCAAAGCCAGCGGACAGGAAGAGCTTTAACTGTGGCCAAGTGGGACATCACAAGGACAAGTGTCCGCAGCCCCCTAAAGAGAAGCAGATTGTGAAAGCGTATGCTATCAATGTTGTTCCTTCTTCGTCGAATGCCCCAAATGCGGCGGAGAAAGGAAAGAATGTTGTTATACAAGGTATGCTTTCCGTTTATGATATTCTAGTTAGAGTGTTGTTTGATACTAGGGCTTCCCGTTCCTTCATATCTAGTGACCTGGTAGGTAGGTTGGGATTGGAACCCGAGATAGTCGATAGACCTTTAGCGGTGACGAACCCAGTTGGTGGTTCGACTAGCCTTAGTATGATTTTTCGTAATGTGGTCTTATCGAGTCATGGATGTATGTTTGCTTGTGATTGCTTTGTTTTGGGCTTTACTGGGTTTGGCATTATTTTGGGAGTCGATTGGCTCCAAAGGTATGGGGTAGTGGTAGACTATGAGGGCTTTTTGGTGACAATCAGAGCGGATGATGGGCGGAGGGTAGTGTTTGGTGGTCTACCTAGTGATGGGGTAATGGCTAGTTTTCTAAATTCTCTCGACATCCCGCATGATGAGTTGTCAAATGTGCCCATCGCTGGCCAGTATTAGGACGTCTTCGAGGAAGTGACTGGACTTCCACCACACCGAGAGATTGAGTTCCGTATTGATTTAGTGAAAGATGCTAGACTTATGGTGATGCCACTTCATCGTATGGCACCAAGGGAGCAGCAAGAGCTCGCGGTGCAAGGGAGCGATCTTTTAAAGAAGGGATTTATCAAAAGAAGTGTCTCCAAGTGGGGAGCACCAGTTGTATTTGCTACCAAGGCAAATGGTTCCCTTCATTTATGTGTAGACTATCGCGAGTTGAACAAAGTGACTAGGAAGAATAAGTATCCTCTTCCATGGATAGATGATTTGTTTGATCAACTGGAGGGAGAAAAGGTGTTCTCCAAATTGGACCTCGCGATAGGATTTCATCAGCTCCGAGTAGCTGGTGAGAGTATTCCTAAAACGACCTTTCGGACGCAGTCTGGATTCTATGAGTGGTTGGTCATGCCATTCAGGTTGACCAACGCACCAATATATTTTGTGGATCTTATGAATAGGGTATTCCAAGATCAATTGAATAAGTTTGTTCTCGTGTTCATAGGCGATATACTCGTTTATTCGTGGACAGAGGAAAAACGCAAGGAACATTTGAGAGTAGTGATGGAGGAGTTGATAAAACCCCAATTGAAAGCGAAGTTTTCTAAGTGTCACTTCTGGGGGAGCTAAGTGAGATTCTTGGGCCATGTTGTTTTAGAGAATGGTATTTTCATGGATCCTGCGAAGGTGGCTAAGGTACAAGATTGGTCTACGCCCAAGAATGCAACAAACATAAGAAGTTTCTTGGAATTAGCTGGATATTATTGTAAGTTTATCCAAGACTTCTCCAAGATAGCGGCACCGTTAACTCAGTTGACCAAGAAGAATCAAGCTTTCGTTTGGGATGAATGGTGTGAAAATGCATTCAAGAGTCTAAAGGAAAAGTTAACGTATGCGCCAGTGTTAGTCATTCCTAAAGGGAATGAAGTGAAGACAGTATACACGGATGCCTGTGGTACAGGACTAGGTGCTGTATTGATGCAAGGAGGTAGGGTTGTAGCTTATGCTAGTCGACAGCTGAAATCGCATGAGAAAAGATATCATACCCATGATTTGGAATTGGCACCGATCGTATTCGCGTTGAAGATATGGAGACATTTTCTCTTGGGAGAAAGATTCGAGTTGTTTACCGATCATAAGTCATTAAAGTACCTTTTCTCCCAGAAGGATCTAGACCTCCGTCAGTAGAGATGGTTAAAATTCTTGGCTTCCTATGATTTCGATATTGCATATACACCAGGAAAGGGCAATACAGTAGCTGATGCATTGAGTAGGAGACATGCCAGTTTAGGGCCTATGTTTCTTGAATGGAAGCAACTAGAGTATATCGCAGGGTACGATTTCAGACCAAAGTGCGAACTGGATCCAGAAATGTTAGCAAGTTTGACGATCAAACCCACTTTGATTGATCAGATTGGTTCCAGTCAGAGGGACGTTCCTAACCTATTAGAAATCATCTCCGAGTTAGAAATGGGAATCGACGAGGAGATGAACAAGTTTGGGTTTGATCGAGATGGATGACTTAGAAAGAATAGAAGACTGGTTGTACCCAATGTCAATGGATTGAGAGATGAAGTGCTTAGAGAATGTCATCACTCAAAACTGACTATACATCCCGGTGGTAATAAAATGTATCGAGACAAGAAGCAAACCTACTATTGGGAAGGATGAAAAGAGACGTTGGGAAGTTTATATCCAAATGCATGAAATGCCAGTTAGTTAAAGCTGAGCAAAAGAAACCTAGTGGTTTGTTGCAACCATTAGAAATTTCAGAATGGAAATAGGAACAAGTCTCAATGGATTTCATTGATGGGTTACCCAGGACTAGATCGGGCCATGATAACATTTGGGTGATTGTGGACCGATTGATCAAGAGTGCAAGGTTTATACCCGTCAAGTCAAATAGAACAGCAGCTAAGTTAGAAGAACTGTATATGAAGTGGGTAGTAAGATTTCATGGAGTACCCAAAGGCATTGTAAGTGAAGAGATCCGTTTGTTACTGGTGGATTTTGGAAGAGCTTACAAGAGGCCTTAGGAAAGAATTACATCTCAGTACCGCGTACCATCCTCAAACCGATGCTCAAACAAAGAGGGTGAATCAAGTATTAGAAGATCTCTTAGATCTTGCATATTAGATTTTGGTGGGTCATGGGATGACCATTTGCATCTAGTGGAGTTTGCATATAATAATAGTTATCAGTCCAGTATCGGTATGGCCCCATATGAAGCTTTGTACGGAAGGCCGTGCAACTCACCATCAAGTTGGTTAGAAACCAGTGGGAAATTTGTGCTTAGACCTGATGTGATAAGAGAAACCTCAGATAAGATCAAGGTTATACGACAACGAATGAAGGCTGCCCAAGATAGGCAGAAAAGTTATGTTGCTAAGAGGAGAAGAGATTTCAAATTCTCCATTAGCGACTTGGTGTTTGTCAAGATTTCTCCGTTAAAGAGCGCGATTCGATTTGGAAGGAGAGGCAAGTTAGCACCAAGATTTGTTGGTCTATTCCCAGTTCTCGAGCAAGTTGGGAATTTGGCATATAAAGTTGGATTACCTGACAAGATGGCGGGAGTTCACAACGTATTTCATGTCTCCCAGTTAAGAAATCCGTGCACGACCCTAATGTGGCTATTTCATCTGATCAATCGGATGATATCGAAGTAGAACCCGAGGCGGTTGGGAACCGCAAGCCAATTCGTATTGTGGAGCATGATACGAAGAGACTTCGAAGGAAAGCGGTGAATCTAGTCAAGGTTCAGTGGGGCGGGGATGAGAATGACTGTACTTGGGAGACATAGGAGAGCATTACGGAGACGTATCCAGAACTCTTTGCCTGGTAAGGTTTTCATTTCGATTTATTCTTTCTGCATGCTAGGATAGGTTTGTGTTGTTTGTTTTGTACGTTTGATTGCAAGATATGGCTGGTAGGCATGCATGACCCATTGGTTGTTTCTTAGTTGAGGAATTTAGGGGGAGAAATTTCTTAAGGGGGAGAGTGTAACGACCCGCATTCTACGTATCGAAGGACCATAGAATATTTATTTCTTTTTCATATGAGGTCGTATAGCCGTGCAACTTTGAGGAACGACTATTGGGCTCATTTCCCATGTTAACGATTTTTGTCGATTTTCAAATGATCGTTTTGCCCCTTGCTGATCTTGTTAAGGCCAGAACTTTTGATTGGTAAGGAGTTCTGATCTGAAACCACTTCCGTTAGATTTGAATGATGGTTTACCTTTCCGTAGAGTGGTAACACTTGTCAAAAGGACTTACCGTTTGGGAGATATGGCCAAATTAAAGTTTAGAAGGTGAAAAACAGCTTAATTGGGCTTAACCGGGTGACTAGCAGCTAGGCCCATTGGGGGATTTCGGGGTTAGAGCTATATGAGGGCTGATTAGGGTTAGAGAAACCTTTTCTTTATCATTTTCCAGCCACCACTTACCTCTCTTCAACCCTAACAATGGCCTCTACTTTCTAAATTCATCCCAAATCACCGTTTGATCACGTGTTAGCTTAATCTACACCAAATAAAGGAAGTCTAGTGGCAGATCAGAGTTGGGGCTACTGCTAGGCATTGGAATTTGTCCTATAACAGTAGCAAAATTCAGATCTAAGATTAATTCGTGGCTAAGGTGAGTGATTTGCATTGTTTTCACTAATTACGGCTAGTTCGGGGTGATTAGTGTTAATTAGCGAAATTATGCATGTTAAAATTATGGAAAAATATGTAAAAATTCATAAATATTATTTTTGAGCTCTAGTAAAAATTTAGGTAAATTTGGACATGCTTTGCTAGTCCTATCAATAGTTATGGTTAATCGTGATTAAGGGAAAATATGGGTTTTGGGGTATGTTTGATCCGTATTGGCATGTTAAATTGTTGTTTTGGTGTTTATGGTCGATTATACATGTTACTATTATTGTTTAGAATGCTTCATGATTGTTTAGTAAGGTTAGATAGGTCGAAAACGCCGTCGTATGGCGTAAACAGTTTGCTGGAAGAAGTGCAGGAAATGGAACGGATCAGATCCGATCGCCCTCCCCCACTCGCAAAGCACGTATCACGAACCGGTGATGGAAGCTTGACCCGAACCGCCTGTGAGGCACACCCCATCACGAGCTGATTTGCTGCTTCGAACCCGAACTGCGCAGCATCCACGAGCCGATGCCATAAGCTAGAAATCACGACCAGACCCGGAGCCTATATCCCGAGTCGAACCCATCTCCACGACTCGAACTGGAGTTCACGAACTGACCTGGATGGGGAAACCGACCCGACCCAATAGTGATGATCACGAATCGTACTACTTCAGGAGGACAGAACCGAACCGAATGGAGCTGTTTTCCGAATCGATCTGGAGGAGACCAAAACCCGAGATGCAAAGGTAGTCCAAATGGGAAGTTGTAACTCAGGATCCAGTTGGGAACCAACGAGTTAACTTCATGAGTTGGGCTTTGTTGCGGGACGTGTGCTAAGGGGTTATCGACGTCCATAACTTTGATTCACCACCAAGACGGATATTAGGCTACGGATCAGTGCAGTGGGGTAGTTATTACTCCATGGGGCAGAGTGATCGTATCATGGCCATGAGCCAGTGCAGTGGAGTCGTCATGACTTCATGGGGGCAGAGTGGACATAGCAAGGGATTAGTGGCTATGGATCAGTGCAGTGGAGCCATCATGACTCCATGGGGCAAAGTGATCATAGCAAAGGATTTGGGTGGTCAAAGCAGTGGATGTCGTATGCTTTACGCATTGAGTGAGAGAATGTGAGGATGGTTGCTATGCTTGATTGTGTGATATCACTATGACATGCACGCCCCCTCCCCCTTGTATCTTTACAACATATGTTAGTGTCACCTTAGAGTATTGTACATCCTGTTGTGCTAACTCTTTGGTTGCAGGTCCAGGTTCAGGTATGGTTACGTATACCTGTTATTGTTCTGTTTTGCTGCTTATCGCTCATACCAGAATTTTGTCTGACCCAGAGTTTTATGTCTCTTCCTATTACTCTGGATGCTCTTAAACGGGCAAACTAGAGACAGGTTAGGTGGTACGCACGAGTAGCTGTACCGGAGACGAGCAGGAGGCTTCCACGTATGATATATACATATATATTCTTCCTACGTTGCTGCTGGTCACTACTTTGGGCATTAGTTGTGCACCTTTTTCTTTGCTTTAGAGACAGTTTGTTGGAGTTGTAATAAGTTGAATTTTGAATTTCCGCTGCTATGATGATAATGGTTTTGTTTCCAGCTTATGCACTGTCTCGCCTATTTTATGTCAAGTATGTTATTAGTACATTTTATCCCATGCGCTGTGAGACATTCTACAGGTTCCTTGTTAGTTCAAAATTCCTTCCTTTTCCTTTCTTTGGCGACCGCCCTGTGCTAGTTGGACATTGACATAACGCACTTTCATTGGAAATGTCGGCTGGTGCGGGGTGGGCCGTTATAGTATCTCATAATCAAGAAGAATTTTCTTTACTAAATTAGCATTGGGATGACCCAATTTATAATGCCAAATGTCAAATGCAGATTTTCTGTTATAAGTATTGTTATTATTATATACATTTTCTTTACTAGAACTATTGATTTGAGTTACATTGCAATGTGATGCATTACTATTAGTTTTGTTGCAACCTTGCAACTTGAATTTATACTGCCCTTTTATTGTATCACCCTACAACAAAATGTTTTTAGTCAGTATGTCTCTAATAGTACAGTAATTAGGAAAGAATTCAAAGAATACATTGTTATCTCGAGAAAATTGAGATACACTTATGATATTCTTCTTGATTTCAGGAACCTTTAGCAAATTATGCAGAAATAATTGTCGTTTACCATTAATACTGCCTTTACCTATACAGGAAATATTTATATGCTTACCGTCACCCATCCAAACTGATTTGTTACCTTTGTAGTATCTGTTGCCTAAATTGAGATTTCAAGATTATTGGTGAGATGATTTGTTAATCTAGAATTAGGGTACCAGTTATCATCATTAATATGATCAATTCTTGCTCTTTAACATTGATTTCTTGCTGATTCAGGTGGAACAACATCACTTTGTGCTTGAGCTAAGTTGGCACTGGGATTTGAACCTTTTTGATTGCTTGAATTTTGGTTCACTGCATAATTTGCATTGAAACTGAAGATGCATCTTGGTGTTGTATGTCCTACTTTCTCGCAAATCTGGCACTTTGGTCGATTATCATCGCTATTCCATCTGCCTCGTCCCTTGGATGGTTGACCCCCTCTCTGAAAGGTTTGGTCATTCTTGAAATTATGATTCTTGTTTTTGTTATTGCTAGCAGCATAATTGACATTAATGTCACTGTCTTGAGATCTTTTACTCTTTAATCTTGCTTCATGAGAATATAGAATTGCATGCATATCATCAATGAATGAAAATTCCTTTTGTGAAGCAATAATAGCTTCCACTGCTTCATATTCTTCGGTTAAGCCATTTAAAATGACAAGAATTTGTTCGGAGTCTGGTAATTTATGACCAGCAGCCTCCAGTGTGTTGCATATACACTTGATTTTGCTTAGTTATTCTCTCATGATGATGTTCTCTTTCTTGATTTCATGTAGCTGTCTCTTGTAGAACATAACCTTGGCATATGACTGATTATTGAAAGAATTTTTCTACTGCATTCCAAATTCCACTATCAGTTTTGCAACCTATAACTTGGGGTAGAAGCTTTTCACTGATTGATGAAAGCAGCCATGCACTAATAAGTCTATCTTGCCTATAATATTTATTGAATTCTTCGTTGGGAACAACTTTGTTATCTTAATCAGTGATGAATCTTTGTGGAACAATAATAGTACCCATGATAAAACATTCTAAACTATAGCCTTGTATGGCAGTTTCAGCTTGTAGTCTCCATAACATATAATTATTATCATCAAGTTGAATTGTTACCAATTGAGATTGTGGATTAATGATAGACTTGATCAAATTTTCTACAGGGGTGTTGGTTGCATTAGGACCAATCGAAGGATCTGATGATGTTGATGAATTATTATTCGACATGATGAACAACAGAGATCAGAACAGATGCGGATAAAGATTGAGAACAGATATCAGGGGATACAAGAAGAATCTCTGAAGGATTGCTGAAGCAACTAGATGATTCAAAATGATGGTGAATTTCCTTGTGTTTTCTGATTGAATCTCTGGACGACTCGGTAAAATTTCTGGTGAATTTCTTATGTTTCTTGATTGAATTCTTGATTTTTATCAAATAATGCAGTGCTTGTTCGAAAATGATGCAGCCACTTTGTATATTTGGACGACACAATGTTGCAACCATATACAAAGTTATGGCAGGGCACAGGTCGACAACACTATATCCTCTCCGACGATGAAAACTTTCTGAGGAGAGAAATAAGAATACTTTTCACCATAGATAAAGAAAAGACTGGATCGAGATTAAGAGACGTGTTGTTAGGCAATGAAGAATTTGCTCTGACGCCAAATTGGTGTAAAAAGCTGTATTTGGAGAAGATAACAGGTTTGGATTACTCATTTGAATGAATAGAACAATGTACAGTGTACAGTTAACATGTATTTATAATACACTTTCAAAAGATAGTTGGGCTTAAAACTATTCAGCCTATGTACAAATAACAAATAGCCTGAATATAGAAGTAAAATATAAAGCAACATATGTCGGATGTATTCCGTTCTTATGCCTGATAATATCAATATATCAAAATAAGTATGGGTACGATGCTTTCATAGGCTCTGCTTGTTTTAGAAAATTATTTACTAAACAGAAAATGAGAATTCAAATATGCAAAACTATTCAATGTGCATAAAAAATGAGAATTCAACGATAAATTAGATTATAAATTAAATAGAAAATTATTCAAAGAATGTAAAACATAAGAATCGAATTACATACATTGCCTTTTCTTCCAACTTAGTTGCAAGAATACATATTAAATAGGCACCTTAAAGAAAAATGAGTAGTCATATTTTGTGAAACGAAAATTTATAATGATTTTCTCCATTTCTGGAATAAAAGATTCCTTGAAGCAAAAAGCTTGAGTAAACAACAAAGTTCATAAATCCTAACATACTTATAACACCAAAATTTAGACCAAAAATGAAAATACTTAATATGGCTCATCAATATTCCACTTCATGTACAACAATGGTTTCGAGTAAGTTACGATTTATTAACAGAATAGGGAAAACATGATAATAAAATCATGTAGGTCTATTTTTATAACTGAAACTCCAATTGTTTCAAAATTATTCGTGCAAGTAGCTTGTCAAAATTATTCATCAAAGATTATGGAAAAGCTTATTCAGTAGATCAATATTAGCATGCTGTTAGTATGACCATTGGAAAAATAATATAAATAGGTTTCAAAGACAAATTTATTCATGGCAGCAGAATGCCAAAAAGACCCCAAAAAAAAGAATCTTACACTTGGGTATGTCGTAAAACAAACGAGTAATGATCCAGTTCATCGCCCTTTGAGCTTTTATGCTGAAAGAAAGAAACTGTGAGAAAGAAGAAAGTAAATCATGCATATGACCAAATTTCTAGTAAAAAGAAGAAAACAAAAAAGTATGCATTCGAAGTTGTGGGTATGAAAGCAATTCAACTAACTTTCTAATAAGGCCACGATACCCATGATTAATGCATATGTTACCTTGCTTTTCTTGTGTTTGTGCATGTCCGAAAGTTCCTTGTTATTTTTAAGTTTTCTCTTTTGAAACAAAAGGCATGAAGATTTAATCCAAAAAACATAAGGGGATATATTGAAGCAGTCTTGTCAAAAGAAAACATAAGCAATGGACAATTACCTTGTCTTTCTTGTTTTCTATATCTTTATCCAATTGTTTATCTTTACTCCTATCTTTGTGACAATGTTTATGTCTTTTATGCTCCTTATGCTTTTTGTGTCCTCTCCTTGCCTTTAGAATCACTTTTCGATTTCCCACTAGTGGTTAGTGTCCCTTTGTCAGCTTGAAAAATGTTTACGTTAGAAGTACAAATAAAAAGCAAATGACAAAAACTCAATAACTGCTTAAACTGTCTCATAATTTGCATTGAAATGTAGCATTTCAAGATATATTAAGTCAGTCAATGACTGCACCCACTTTCAAAAGGTGTAGCCACAACTACAACACTCACATGTAATATAGTGCAACTGGCAAAAATACAGCTATAGGAAATAATCGTTATAATACTGAATGATCAAGAAAAACTTATGAACAACCAGTATACAAATTTGTTTAAACTTTAAAGGTCCAATGCTTATAAACTTTTCCAGTGAATATTATTGTGTAAAATGTCACCACATGTGACACCAAACAAAGAATGTGTTGTGCTACTTTGTATATTTATTGACGATGCAGCACGTGTTCATAACATTTCTATGATAAAATGATAAGCAAGTTGAGGCATGGCATGAACCAATGCATCACCAATAAAATGAATAACCAATGTTGGTTATATGTTCTGTCATTTGAGCACCTATGCAACCTGATAAAATAAAGAATCAACGCATACTTAAACAACCATTAAAACGCTATATATATATATATGCGTATTAGACCTCTGAACTGCACTCGTTTTGGTTTCACTATGCAAGAATACTGGTTCTAGTTCACAGTTAAGCTTTAACTATACTTATTATTCATCAATCATTTATAGTTTAACAAAATATTACTCCCTTTAATTGTTTATAAACGTCACTCACTATCTCTTTTTGTGGTTTGGTTTAAGATATTATACATTAAAGTCAAATGAAGTTTACATGTCTACCTAACATAATGTAAAACCTTTGTCCTAATTGTGAAGATTACGTGACAAGAGTAAGAAGTAAGAAAGGAAAAAAATGAGCTTGGTTGATATGTATTGACTTGTAAAAGCGCTAACACGCACTGTGTAATCAACTACAATCACTATAAACCTAAAATCACACAAACAATAATCCAGCATAATAAGTAATCACAGCTGCCAACGCTTCTACACATACAGACAGTTTTTTCTACCAAACCAAACAAAATCCTAGCATTCATACAACCCAAAATTCAGTAAAAGGATTGATTAACGCTGCATATAAAAAAAATAACAAACAGAAACACATGTAATTACCGCATCAAGGGTTTGAAAGTGGTGGCCACATAAGCCATGGTGGAAGGAGAAGGAAGGGTACTGGGGGGAGGTGCGACAATTTTCAGAAGAGACAAACTGAATCAACATCAGTGTCTCAAAAATGACTGACAAAATACAATTCAGACAACCAGCCTCAGGCTCGACTGAATTTATTTTTGGGGACTTGAGATGGAAAATTTTAGGACTAATTTTGTTTTAGAGATATGAAAAGAGTAGGTGGAATGGAAAGCGGGAATGAAAAAAGAATTAGGTCTTTATTTTGTTTGGTGGTGCAAGCAATGTAAGAGAACGAATGTTACGTAGAAGGTGGAAAGCGAGAATGAAAAAATAAAGCCCGCCCAGAATCTAAAGCTAAAATAACTGCCATTACAACTAGGTCAAAGGAATAGTTACATTTAACATAGAAACGCTGCTATTTGTGCATCTAAAAGTAGGATTTCTTGTACTGCATCATCTAACTCATTAGCAATCAACACCGATGACAAGTCTTCCTGAGGAATCACAAGAGAATATAGATAGCTTACGAAGACCCCATCTGCTGGCTTACATCTAATCACAACCTTTCTCCCTTCCACATTCTCGACTGTCACCTCCAGCTTCTCGCAATCACTTTAGCTGCATACCTCTTGAGCCAATCCATACTCAAAATAATCCCAAGACTAGTAAAGTTCAAAACAAAGCAATCACACACAACGGGGCAACACGACTCGAAAAAACAAGGCCACGACAAATCATACACAAACTGAAAGAACCCCCAACTAGATTAGTCACGACCAACGGTCTGTCACAAATCTCGGGTTCCAGACCCAAGCAACACACAAGCTCATGACGAACTTCTTGTTCTTATGATAAGGAGTCTCGACATATGAACGAGCATACTTGGACAAAGCTTCAAAAATTAGAAACATACTCCAGCACCGGTTGACCATTCTGCAGTTATGGACGACCACCAGGGTATAATAACATAAGCGGAATCTGTCGTATAACTCACAGCGCAAGGATAAAATATAATAGAACATATACAATAGGCAATAATAGTGAAGCAGGATTGAGTAGAATTTTAACTTTCATATCATCATGAATTATCACATCAAATTGGATACATCACCACATTCTGTACAATATTCCTCATTATAAGTCACTTAGAAAATACATTAAATAGCGAAAAGCAATAATATCTAGTAGAAAGTAGTACGTAAGCCTTCTATTCATCGTAGCTCAACAGCATCGTCCTCATCAAGATCAACTATTTATAACCTGCTACTCAGTCTACACATCCACACAATGGATGAACAACTGAAGATAATAAGAAGGAGACATAAAATCTTGAGTTAGACAATAGTCTTAGTAAGCGATAAAACAGCTATATAACATCATCAGTAAAGTATATAAAAAATAGGTAGATCAATCAGCTAATCTACCAACATATCAGAGAAGAACCCAACCTAACCCGTCTCCTCCACATCCAACAGTTATAGACTTTACAACAACCAAAAAGAACAAACAGTAACAAAAATAGAAATTAGTTATCCTGCATAGATCATCCTAATCAAGGTCAACATCCCCCAAGCACAATCCTCGAAGGCCTGTTCCAACATCAGACAAGCACCCAACAGATGTCTCCTTCAACATCAAATAATCTACATAAGACGATGCAAGCAAAACAATCAACATCCATGACTCTGTTTATCACATCCTATCTTGCCTTGAAACCATCGTTAATCATATGACCGATTCAACATCATGTCGTCCGTCAAGGGCTAATGGTGACCCTGGTTCTAGTCTGACTTCTACACATCCTATGTACATTTTCCTCCCTGATACAACTAGGCCCATCCCATAGACCCAGGGTACTCGACTGTTAAGGATGCAGAATGCAAATCTTAAGGTAGAATTAACACTAAAGGAGGGTAAATAGTGTTTATGAGGAATTTATAGAATTCTTAAACTAACTTGAAATACTATGGATTACTCCTACGTCAAGTGCCATGCAACCTGGATTGCGCAAAGTTTTATTATTATCAATATCCAAGTACAACACCCTTGATTTCACGGCTACAAGGTTAACGCCGATTCCCCCACCCTTAATTTCACGGCTACAAGGTTAACATCACACCCTTTCCTTGATTTCAAGGCTACAAAAACACACCCTTTCCTAAACAATTCCCAAATGATTGCAATAGCCCTAGAACTCTTCAGTAGCACTTTAAACAGAGAGTAGTTTATAGAGAATGAGAAGAAAAGAAGAACAATATAAATTTTGTTGAAATCGGCAAAGTATAAGTGTAGAAATCATGAAATTTATGTATTTTAATGGTGGTAAGTAATGGGGTGAAGAAGGAGAAGAAAGAATAATTAAAAATTCGAAATCAACCTCTATTTATAGTGTCCCTATGGTTGCAACGTTTCTGAAATGTTCCAAAGAGTGAAAAGACACTTCCTTTGAAAATTAAAAATATGATAGTTATATGTCGACATGTCAAAATGGGTATGTCGACATATGCCTTGTATATCTATGTTTAAAATCAAATTTCAAGTGTTAAAACCAATATATATATATATATATATATATATATATATATATATATATGTATTCTGAAAAGTCTTGAATCAAAACTAGTCTTTCAAATGAAATTTCTAAAGTATGAAAACATAATGATATATAATATAAACATATTTATAAAGTTATATGATTTAAAACTCTGAAACTATATATATATATGTATATTATAAACTTATTATAATAAAATTTTATAAACTATAAATGTATATTTGAAATCATAATAATTTGAAATCATTTAAAGGTAGTTTGAAATAATCTTGAAATCAGAATTTCAATTTTAAAAACATAATTTGAAAATGAAGTGTTATTTAGAGTCTTACATATAAACTAGAATCAATTCTATATTTTCTTGAGCTCTTGAAATCTTGATATCTTGGTACTCGTGAGTCTTGAATCTCTTAAAACTCTAAAACTGTACAATCTTCAGTATTAGATCATGTATACAAACCCTTCATATATATATATATATATATCCTAGATAAAAATGTTAGTATATATTTTATAATCAATTAATAATGATAATTGAAATAAGGCTGTTGTCATCAAAACTACATTCTCCAACAAACTCCCCCATTTTGATGATGATAACCTTGATTTATAAAATATTCATACCTGTTGATCTAATGTTTCGAACACTCCCCCTTTAACCATGAATCCTACATACTGCCCCTTAAACTAAGCCTAATTAAGCCATGTTTTATAATTTCTCCCCCTTTGCCATCAACAAAAAGAACCTCTTACTATATTACTTCTACAGTATCTTATACTATATTATGCTAAACCAAAATATATTCCTGCTTAATATATATCTAAATGACTTATTCTAATTAACTCGCCTTACATATATGCTATAATACTTAATTTTAATTACTTATTCTATAATTCTAAATCTATATTATTAAATACGAGTATATACGCACGACCAGATAGGATAGCATTTGAAGAAGCAACAACCAGATCCATCTTTTGAAAAGCACCAACTTTCATCTTTTTTGTAGCTACATCTTTTTGGTTCATAACCTTCCTCTTCATCTCAGTTATCATGTTTCCAACATGCAATACTTGGAAATAGACTGGAAATTAAAGGTGGTATAATTAGCATATTTTGCTCTGTCACGATGAGTTTATTCCATGCTGTTGTACTATTTAAAAAATAACGGGATCATTTGTCTTTTGGTTGGTAATGCCACTGTAAATGATTAGTTTATAGTTAGATGAAAAACATTTGAATAATTAGTACACGATTAGGTTATAAAAGTGCTTTTCAATTAAAATTTGAATGTGTTTTTTTACTAGTAGGAAATAACATTAACAGCCTCTCGGACTTTCTTTAATATCATAGCAAAAATTTAGCGAACTACGGGAAATGAATTGAACATTGACATGTAATTTTAGTATCATTTTGATATTTCTTAACAGTCAAGATCTGAAGCTGAAACTCAAAATAGTTACGTGTTGGAGTTTGAAATGTTTACACAGTATCAAATCATGTCTTGAGTCTACGACTTTTTGCTTACAATTTGATTTAACAGCTCTATTGTTTAGCTTAGTCTATTAATTCCAACTCAACATGAACGTACTTTATATGAGATCGTCATATCACTTCCTGATTTGATATGTTTCCAACAATAATATCACTCTTCCTCTTCTTCATCTCAATTATCACTGGTGATGCACAAACACTTCCAGGCACATGGGAACTCCTCCACTCGAATGCTGGCTTAGCCTCGGTGCACACAACCATGACCTACTGGCCAATACCAACATCACCCGTCCAACCTCACCCATTTACTTTCTTCCACTGACATGTAAACCCCATACTGGATAACACAACCCATTTCGCAACGGTTGAGTTCATAAATGTCGCGACTATAAAAAAAAATAAAGTGTCAAAATTCAGGACAAGAATCATTTAAATATCAGTGAAAAGGACACTATACAAATCTTAGTTGCGAGAATACAGTATTATATGGGGTATTAAAAGCACTTGAATACGTATTTATGCAACTAAAGCATAAAATTTACATACAATTCAGCTGGACAGTTACGTGCATTAGGTTTGCAGGACTATATAGAAGTGCCAGAGCCCTCACTTACTCATTCATATATGGATACGCCATCAACATATTCAAAAATATCTACTCGCACTTGTTTTCTGAAAATATAGGGATTCAAAATGCATTATACATGGACGTACTTAGATACATGATATGGTACTTAGGCATATTTTGTGATATGCATAATATCAAATTTTATTAGTATACTCCTAAATAAAATACACATTACATTATGTAGTCTTATAAGAACATATGCTTATATAAAGACAATCATACGTCATTACTTTTTATGGAGAATTCACATATGTAGGTCTCTTCTTGCAAACAATCACGCAAACAGACCTATTTCAGAAAATATTTCACAAATAGACCTGTTTTGGTACTGAAGGCGAGTTTTGGAAACACGCCTTCAGTAAAATACGAAGGCATGTTTCCAAAACATGCCTTCAGTAAAACCCTGCATACATTACAACCCCAATCCGAGACCCCTCTTCTCCTTTTCACTTCAGCAACCCATTCTCTTCCTTTCATCTTTACTTTCTGCTGCAAAAATTAAAAAAAAAAAAACTCAAATCAACTCCATTTTCGTCCATTTTTCATCCAATTCATTTCTGAAAGACAATAATAGCTAGCACATCCAGCGTACAACACGAAATCGGTAAGATTATATACCCTAATTCTCAAATTTGAAATTAGGTCAGACATGTGTGGAAATTCATGAATTTAGGTTTAGTTCGTACGACAACTAGATAGAAATTGTGATAAAAGTGAATGTACTGATTGTATGTGTATATTGAGTATGTGTGGAAGGAGAATGTGGCATATAGCATGTTGAAAATATGATGTCTTAGCATTATTTAGTTTCATTAAACTTTTGTACATTGAAAACTTTTTTTTTCTTGTAAACTAGTATGTAGGTAAATGTTGTTCTCGTGTAAAAAATTGTCAAAGTTGATAGTGAGAAAGAGTTAGAGCATTTGATAAGTTACAAATGTGCTAATTGTTGACATCATTCGAATAGCTTTTCATAAATTAGTTGAGTTTTTGTTGCTGGATTATTGCACTGCTGAGTGTTTCTTAATTGTCGATAGAATATGAAAAAATGGAACTTGAACCAGTCGATCTAAGCATCCTATACTTGCAAGACAACATTGGACTAATTATCCGAACCTAATGGCGCTTGCAATATTTCATCAATTTATCAAAAAAATTGATCATGGTGGTAGAAAACTTAAGTCGTTACCTCTGTATATCTTGAGTGCGAGTGTTTCAATGAATGAATTCGTAGGGTATTGGATGTCATGTGTTGAAAAAACGAGTTTGACGATGCATGCAAGCTGTGTACTATATTGCTGTGAAAATCATTTTATTGGTTTGGAAATGTCTGTAACAATTAATCCTACATTTTTGCAGAATATTTTGAGATGGAGCCCGGACCAGTAGATCCGAGCGTGTTATATATGCACCCGCAACACAGGACATCGAATGCTGATCGGACGCAGGCAGCAATTTGTTACTATTTTCATATTTAATTTGTTTAGTTTTTTAGACGTCAAACCCTAATTTTTCTTATCTATTAAATTTGCAGAGTGTCAGTAGTGAGTTTGTCATTGACCACTCATCCTTACTTTCTAAAGTGACATCTGAGGATCCTCGCGTACTTGCCGAGATGTAGAAGGCTGGATTCATGCATATTTTTCGCTTAGATTACGTCCAGCTCGATCATAGCCTTGTCGGTGCTTTACTGGATAGGTGGAGGCCTGAGACATCCACGTTTCACCTACCATCGGTGAGATGACTATCACCTTGGCAGATGTTGCGGTTTTGCTAGGATTGCCTATTGAAGGCAACGCTGTTGCATTTGATGGCGCGCTACATGATCATTTGCAGCTATGTCACGACTTACTTGGGCTGGATCCACCAGCCTATCAAGTAAGGGGTGGCAATTCGATTCAGATAAAATGGTTCCGTAATCTGTTGGCAGATGGTATTTCTCCAGATGTCACCCAGTTAGAGGTTGAGCAACGGGCTCGTTGCATTTTACTACATTTTATTTTCTGTAGAATGATGGTCGATCATGCGAAGACCCATATAGATTTGAGATGGCTACCGTCTGTGGCACAGTACATGAGGTGGTACTAGAACATTACACGATGCTACGTCCTTAATCCTAGAGTAGATACTGCGTTAGCACCGTATGTTCCTAGAGCACCATTAGAGAGGAACGTGGTAGGTTGATGTGTGTACTGATAAATACAATCAATTTCATTTACTCATTCTATCTAATTTTCTTTTAAATTTGCAGATTTTCGGTATTAACCGTGCATGGGAGGAGGTAGAAAAGCTTAGAGAAAGGCAGACGGACGACGAGGGACGGACAATGTGCACCAACATACAGAAGATTTTAGATGTGATTTTGTGCAGGAACAAGCTAGATCGGCCAAACCACCATCTCCTCCTCCTCCTCCTGCAGGTCCTCCTTCTCCTCCTCACTACTATAAAAGTGGGCATATTCAACACAAATTTGTTGTGGCCGTAGATCAAAAAAGAGTTGTCGTAGGCCCTTTTTTCAAATAGGCAAAACCAGGGGGCGTGACATCCGGGGCCGTTGCATTAGCCATCTAAGGCAACGCTTTTGCCCATCTTCGGCCATAGACAGAAAGTGTTGCATTATAGCCGTAATGCAACACTATTTGCACGTAATTCAACACTATTCAGCGTTTCCTTAAGCATTAGTTAGGGCCTGACTTCCAGTGGGGCCACATCAGCTTTCCACGTCAGCTGTCTACGTGTCACACGACACGTCATCTCTCCATGTCAGCACTCCACATGTCACATGCCACACCAGCTATCCACGTCAGCTGTGGGGTCCACGTGCGACGGGTAAACAATTATATTTAATGTAATGCAACACCACTGCAATATGTAATGCAACACCATTATCATGAAATGAAATATCAATAAAAGCTAACGCAACAGTAAAAGAAGGCAAATGCAACACTAATTTGATAGAAAATACAATGCTTTAATTAAAAATTTTGCAATATAGGTTTTGTACAAGAAACTCATCCAAAGCAATTGTTTTAATTATCCAAATATCAAAACTCAAAAATCAGCTACACCGTTTTCTTCATTGTATACAGTAAGCTCGAACTACTTCAAGAATAGGTGCACGGCATAAGGGACATTATCCTAATCCATTCCTGGCCAATTCTTTAGCGCATTCTGAACATGTACACTTGTGTCCACATCTGCAAAATGTATTACTCGTTTATATATATGAATCATATATATGCAGCAATCCGATTGCAATAGGAAATATATATGTATGTACCTATACAAGAGGGTGACATCGAATATATATATATGTGTGTCACATCTGCAAAATGTATCCGTCTGCCTAGCTTACAGAATTAAATATGCACCTGATCTGATAACAAGTTATTTGATAAGTGGTGGCATTGAATGGCCATTGGCCTTGTTAATAAAATGTTATGAACACAATTATTACAATTGACTTACTGACCATTGGCGATTGGTCACTCATGCCAGCCAAGCCCAACAAATAAGCAATTTCAGTATGCTTCGTCTTCTGAGCAAAAAGTTTTCAGTTCGCATATTACTGCCACGTACAGTGTGTCACTTCATATCCTGTTAAGCTTCAGAAGCATATCGTCATCTACATCTTCAACTCCTAAACAAAACTCCATCATCAAAAGTTAAAAAAAAAACAATGGAGGACTCTTCACTATGCATCACTGCCACTGTTCTTTCAGGACATTGGACTTACGAATTTGTGCATCTCACGCTTAGGCATACTCTGAAGCATAATGAGGAGTGGACTATACGGGTTATACCCAAAAACTCTTTTCTAATAACATGCCTATCTTACAGTAAGCGTGATCATGCGCTAATGTTGAAACTTTTTACAAAATGTGGAGGTGCTTTTTATGTGCAACAATGGTCTGGTGAATAATTTGAGCCTGAACCAGTGTTTGAGGCAGAATCATGGGCTAGAATTGTTGGCTTTCCCGAGTTCCTGAAGAAAAATGTTCCTGCAATTAAAGAATTAATGACATCAATAGGAAATGTGTGTGAAATTGACGACTCTCATTGGTCTCGAATTGACCATAGATCATTATACCTGAAATGGAATTTTATGAAGGCATTGGCTTGGAGAATACTTTTGCTGCTCGATTCGACAACAAGGTTTACCTCACTAGGGTTCAGCGCACCACACATGCTCATCCTGGGACATGGCCTGAAATTCTGTTTGTGAGCAATAGGGAGGAACCGGTGGTACCATTTTTTTGTGATCATAGGCAAATTTTACTTCCATCCACAGTTTCTTTTAGTTAATCCACAATATGTTTGGCCAATCATGGTAAATTTGCCAAAGAACATAATAACAAAGTGTTCATTCAACTATGTTCTATCCCTAATAGCCTTATAGTGAGACACAACCACACATGCACACACTCACATACATGCATACAAGGTTATAATGCCCCACCCAAGATTCTGAAATAATAATACAAACTGGTGCTCTTTTAGTTGTACATAGATGTGGTTGTATGGCTTGAATTTGAGACACTGTTAATGTATGGCTTGAATTTCCTTCAGATGTGGTAAACTGCTACTATGAAAAAAAATCATTTACAAATTGAATAATAACTTCAACCATTTCACTGCTACCATGAATTAAGGAGTTTATTAATTTTTCTTCAAACACCCTAATGCATAGATCTTTCGTGGGTGGCCGCTTTATAAATTATCATAGAATAATGTCATTAAGTTAGAGAAAAAGTAATTATGGAGTATAATGTTCTTTTTATATGCAGGAACTGCTTTATCTTCTGAAATATAGTGTCCAATTTTTAACATTACTGGAAAAAAACCAGAGTGGTAAACTGTAAAATAAATCACCATACTCAATGTGTGTTACATGTCAAATTGTTTGATAATTAAGGCATACTCAATGTGTGTTACATGTCAAATTGCTCTATCCTTAACAGCCTTATAATGAGACACAACCACACATGCACACACTCACATACATACATACAAGGTTATAATAGCCTTATAATGAGACACAACCAGATGACCGACATTCAACTAGAAAGTAACTATACCAACATTAGCATAAAACAACACATTATCACAAGTGGATTATCTTATATATTTAGAAGTTTCTTCTTAAAACTATGATCATTTATATGAGGTGCTAATTGGAATATATCAATGATCATGTAGTCCCCATTCAGTCACTCTGACATAGACAATGACTTTGACATGGACAAAGGCTCTGACATGGACACTGACTCCGAAGAAAAAGAAGAAGATGCTGGTGCTGGTGTAGATGTTGGTGATGATGCTGGTGATGACTGGTGATGTTTGTGAATGTTGGTTTTTTTCTGCTGGTAATGATTTTTGGCTTGAAAGTTTGTGAATATTTGTGAAACTTTGTGTGGTTGTGGAAGTTTGTGATTGTTGGTGATGACTGGTGATGACTGATGATGGATGTTGGTGAATGTTTGTGAATGGTACGTAGTGAATGTTTGTGAATGCTGGTGATTTTTTTAATCTTATGATACTTGTGCGTGTATACTTGTGCATGCCTTCAAATGACTGCCTTATGATACTTGTGCGTGCGTGTATACTCGTGCGTGTATAGTTGAGCGTGTATACTTGTGCGTGTATACTTGTGCGTGTATACTTATGATACTTGAGCGTGTAAACATGTGATACTTGTGCGTGTATACTTGTGTGTGCCTTCAGATGGCTGCCTTATGATACTTGTGCGTTTATACTTGTGCGTGCGTGTATACTTATGATACTTGAGCGTGTATACTTATGATACTTGTGCGTGTATACTTATGATACTTGAGCGTGTATACTTATGATACTTGTGTGTGTATACTTGTGCGTGTATACTTATGATACTTGAGCGTGTATACTTGTGTGTGCGTGTATACTTGTGCGTGCGTGTATACTTGTGCGTGTATGCACTGCGTGTATGATGTGTACTGTAATAAAACGAAAATGCTTGAGTGCCCGCTTCAGATTTTGTAAAAATCTACGGTAAGAGGCTTAAAATTCGGATGTCCACGAACATCATCAGATACAAAGTTACCATCATACCCCCCTGATTTCCTCAGTTCCCACTGAATCGCACATTTTACCCGGCTTTACACCCGGGCATACTAGCATCGTCCGTAATAAAAAATCGTGTATACTTGTGCGTGTATGCACTGCGTGTATCACAAAACCTCAGTGCAAACACACCGCAGTGCAAACACACCGCAGTGCATACACACCGCAGTGCAAATTAACCTCAAGCATACAAATTAACCTCAGTGTAAGGTATGAACCTCAAGCAGTACAAATTAACCGCAGTCCTCATTCCTTAACTAGCTCGACCTCTATAATAAACCAATGTTTTTTCATGCCAGTAGCCCGGTTCTCATGGTTTATTGCTGGGTATAATTTTCGAATAAACCTCAGCATAATCCCAAATCAATAATAAGCGCAACTAATTACTCATAAGTGAATAGGTTTTCCAAAATGTAACAAATGAACTAGTTACATAATCCAATCTATAATAAGCGCAACTAATTAACAGTGCTATACAAACTGAACCTGAGGGAAAAAACTGGCGATGTCAGCGCCCTGAGCAATCAAAGCTAGAAAGCGTTTCAAAGCTTCATCTTTTTCGGAATAGAATTTGATGTCGAGTAGAGGAGCGATAATGACGTGAATTTAGGTTTAAATTTTTGTCAATAGTAAAAAAGGGGGGAAACGACTAGATGATAGAGAAGAAAATGATTTCATGAAGGGAGAAGATCGCGCGAAAATTTCGTCAAAAGAATGCAATGACGTGACTGTCAATGATTGGATGATGGCTAACATTAGGATCATCAGATCCATAGATGGTTTGAACCGTTGGATTAGTCTTTCATCTACGGTTGGGGTTTTTATATGTTGATAACGCGGATCGCTGAGCTGGATTATATATACGTAATGCTACGCTTTTAACTGGTGTTGCACATCAAAACACTAAAATTCCCACCGCAACAGTGCATCCACGTATAATGCAACAACATATGAATGCTGTTGCAGAAGCTCAAAGAAATCATAGCTTTCGCCACACTTTTCATGCAACGTACACAAATTAGTGTCGAATATGCCCACTTTTGTAGTAGTGTCCTCCTGTAGGTTCTCCTCCTCCTCAGCCAATACCACATGAGGAGTTTGTGCCTGGCCCATCACAACCGGCACCCACATTACCACATTCTAGCAGTGCACGACGCACTAGGAGCAGCAGCGGCAGCAGTTCGTCTTCAACTTCCACACCGGTATTCTGGCGGCCGAGGCGAGATTAGTGCATGTTTGATTGGTCTAACTAGTAGTGCATGTTTGATTGATTTAACTAGTAGTGTGTGTCTAATTAATTGGATAGCAGACTTTGTGTATGAATTTGCTATGTTTTGGTTCATTAACGTTTTCTGCAACTATATAAGGCATGTTGATTGTAGCACTATTTGCTGATTATGAAATGACACCTTGCACTACACCATAATGGCCATTTGGTAACCCTTTTTTTTCACAATTGCCAACACTTATTTGTGTTGCAAGGTTGTAACAATAATATGCATTGCTATATTAAAAAAGTGTTACCAAAAAATACATAATTACATTTTTTTTATTGCCAATGCTTATTCGTGTTGGTAGGTTTGGTTTATGAGGGCAAAAAGGTAAACTAACATCCAGAACCCTATTTCCATTTCTCATTTCCCTTGGCCAACGCTTTCTCAAAGAACGACTACTAAATCAAAAACTCCCACGATTTCCAAAAAAATTAAAATAATATTGGATCCCAAAGCCGTTTCGAATTCGTTCCGGCATCAAACGATCGCTAAGCTTAAAGTATTCAAATCCGTTCCGACATCAAAGAATCGGATTTTGGGGAAGAATCGATTTGGCTTCAGGGAACATCGTTTGAACTTTGATTTCAGGTATATAATTTCATCGATTTTGGGTTAGAATACCATTGTTTGAATCTGAACTATTTTTTCATCCCTTTGCATCCCCTTTAGACTCCGTATAAACTCTCATCGCCTTCTTCGTTATTCTTCCTAGAGTTTAGTTGTTGGATCTTCAACATCCCATCGTCCCTAATTAGAAGTTTTCTCTGGCTTCGGTTCAGGTAGACAAATCTTCTCACTATTCCTCCTATCGATAGAAATAAGAATTTCTACTGATATTTTTGTATAACAGTTTCAAATAATATTGTTGAATCTTCTAAATCTGTACCGTGTTACTTCGGTGATAGTATTACTTGCAACCTGCTAAATAAAAAAAAAACAGCAGTGTATTTATATAGTGTTGTTCTTTAATATGGTATTCAACACAATAATAATTTAAGAATTATTACTTCACTTGAAAGGAAATTCAAAATAAACACAGATGCATTCCTACACTCTTTATCCCATGAGTTGTGAAGGATTTCAAAAAAGAGACGTATTGTAGCCTCTCACAGAAAAAACTAGCAATGAGCACGCTAAACTTTTTGAAATTAACTGAACACCGATGCATGTACATAGAGACATGCAATCCTTTAAAAATATGGTTGCTGTTAACAGTAGCTAACAATTCTATTGTACTTTCAATTTTAGACTTGTTTCTAGATTTAATTTCCTGTTCAATTCGATTGCTGCAAAATGAAGGATTTTGAATATATAAGATTTGTTTTCAAAACAAACCATCAAACACTGCAAATTATTATGTTGGGATATTAGCCTAGTACACTAAGATATTGAAAGTTCCCTTTCACCATGTGTAAATTGTGGTTGATGGTGAAAGCGACGACGATTGAGGAGAGGAGTTGGAGAGTGGGTAGAATTGGTTGTTGGGTTATATATGGAGAATCGAGTTTGTTCCTACGGTGGTTGGGGCTGCAGATTTTGTTTGATTGTTTTGCATTCTTAGTTGTTTATTTTTTGAAAATGTATTCATTCCTCTTCTATTTCATTCCATGTCATAAGCGTCATTAGTTTTTTACCTGTTACTTGCGCTTCTTTTAGGCGGAGCTTCAAAAATTTTCACTGCAAGTCAAACTGTGCTTTTAATCCATTAGGCAAATGAATATATATATTTATATTTCTACATAGGGCTATTTGTTAACACTACAAGCTTTGAGTTCTTTTGTGTACAGTTGTTGTAGAAGTTTAGATGTCGAAGCCCAGTTTATATGTTTATCTTCAAAGACATGAATAAACGGGCTTCTGCTCAGTTTAAACTGAGCCGAGTGGCTCAGTTTTATCGAGCCATCGAGCTCAGTTTAAACTGAGCCTATGGCTTAGTTTTATCAAGCCATCGAGCTCAGTTTAAACTGAGCCTATGGCTCAGTAAAACTGGGCTTCAGCTCAGTTTAAACTGAGCCTTGTATGCTCAGCTTTACCGACCATCGGGCTCAGTTAATTGAGCCTGATGGCCCAGTAGAACTGAACCTACAATGCTCAGTTTAAATTTTAAACATCAAGTCTGATATATAATTTGATATTTGAACATGTACTGATTCAGGTACATCGATTATCTTTTGGTGATTATGTTGATCGTGGCTAACACAGCCTGGAAAGAATAGCATTTCTTCTTGCTCTTGAATGGATGTTGGGCATTGAATGTAAGTAGGCCTTTTGTATTAACATCATTAAAAGTTACTAGTTCTTTAATTGATAAATGGCCATGAGAGCTCTTTACGGATGTGTTATTAATACATTAAGGTAATTATATTGGTAGGCTGAAATCGTAGCGTGGTTTAGTTCTTTGACCTGTAATATTTTCCCTTATCTTCATTTATTGATAGACTGGCTCGCTTGTCTTCATTCTTCTATAAAAGTTCGGGTACTTCAAAATAAGCTGTCGATTCACTAGTCAGTTGATCGAAGTGGTTTCGTTCTCCTTGATTGTTTAATCGGTCAATCATATAGTTTGTGTTTTATTGGCTGCTTCAATGTCAGGTATTCTTTGATTGATTATTCAGTATGATTTCTACCCTTTTTGATTTTATTTAGTTCTCGACGTCAACTTTTTATGCCGGTGATTATATGGGATTTAAATATTGGATTGATTCCACATATTTCGTTTTTAAATTACGGTTTTGAATCCTTTAGTTATGTTTTCTTGGTTATGTATGTTTGGTCGGGCGCTTTTGATTATTCTTTGGTGCGTTCATTGTACGAACATATTGTTGGATATATTGTTGAGTTCACTTGAGACTCAACATCGAACTGAATTTGTTTTCCAATATTAATTTGAGTCACTATTTTATGCTTCCATCTCTAAAGATTTGGTTGTTGCATTCTAGGTCCATTCATGCCTTGCTTGTTGATATTCATCCTTTGCTTGTTGTGCATCTTTAGTTTGCAACTCAGTTTTTGCCTGTTGTGCATTTTTTGTTTCGAAACTGTGTTGCAAACTCAGTTTTGAAAACTGAGTTGCAAAGTCAGTTTTTGAAACTGAGTTCATCAGTGTTTAGATCCTCTGCAACTCAGTTTTCGAAACTGTGTTCATCAGTGTTTAGATCCTATGAGTATCTTTTCATTTAAATACTTTTTGAAGTGTTTCTCTCAACTGCAACTATCAGATCTAGTCTGAATTAGAATTGGTGAGTCAAATTGCTGTCAACTACGATGGAAGTTGTCCATGTACAACTAAATGCTGAACTAGTAATAAGTCAAATTGCTGTTAAAAGCTCAAAATTTGATCATAAGTTTCTGTTTTCAAGACTAGAGTATTGACTATTATTCTCTTTTTACTCTGAAACACAGTTTAGACGAAAAAACAAAAGAGTTAGTGGATGTATGAGAAAGCATCGGTAGTGGTATCAAATACAGTTCTAACTATGGATAAATTAACTTTGCTCAAAAATTACTCCTACTACTCCATCTGATATACATGGAGAAATAAACTAAATAATGTTCTAATTATCTAAAAGAATTTATACCTTTTATTTGTTGACCAAGCACTATTCCCGTTGAAATATAACATACAATGGTTTAAAATAATGCCATTGAACCAGGTATTGCAGTATATCCTTATATAAATATTTTTGCATTTTCATACTGGCAGCATAGTTGGTAAAGGCAAAATAAAATAAAATATGTAGAACCCAGAATAGCTTACCCCAAATTGTTTGTTGTTTATGAATGTTTGTTTTGTTAGACAAGTGAATGTTGCCAGTGTTTGAACTAAATACTTATATATATTGGATCAAGTTTGTTCAGTGTTAAATAAAAACGAGAGAGAGGGGGATATGAACACCTAGGTGAATAAGCTTTGCTGCTAAAATAATTTTTATTTAATGTATCACTTCCATAGAAGAAATGTACATATTTATTTTTTAATCATGTGCTTAATCTAGAGCAGTTATCATTAGAAACTATTTAATGAGGCATTAAAGCTAAGTTAACAACAACCATTTTAAAACATGTACGCTTTAAACATACATCCATCTTGATACTGTTGCTGTTCATTTATTTTTTGCAGATGTCCTCCTACTCAAGGCCTTCGACTGATTATCGTGATTACTTCTTATGGCATTATCCGTCTGTCTATTCAGACGATTCAGACAATACTCCCCAAATTGTTTGTTCAACCGAATCTCACACACCAACTCCGTTTAGCGTTTACGAGAGAATACAGTCAAGCTTACAAAGAGATTTGGCATTATTAAGTGTTCAGAATGTGGCACCGCCTACTAGGCCGACAACACCAACAAGATTTCCAACCCTGCCAACATTCGATGTTGGAGAAGTACAGTCTCAAAGGTTGTTATGTCGTTGCAACATTGAACCACTATTCAGAACATGCTATTTGAATAAAAACGTCGGACATCGATATTTTATTTGTGCAAACACTGGAACATTTAGAGGTTGTGGATTCATCCACTGGATTGACAAACCATTATGTGATCGTGGTGTGGAATTTGCATTGGAGGTTCTTGAAGAAAACAAAAGGCTTAAAAAGGAGCTTAAATTACAAGATTTCATCGAGTTCAATAGACAAAAGGCGTGTCAAAATTAAAAAGGTATGACTTTGAATTTATAACATTTACTACTAGTTGAAACTTAAATGATGCTATTTAATTAAATGCGTACAGGAAGCAGTGGAAGAAGCGGAGAAAAAGAGAAAAATTGGTGGTATAAACTATGCGAATTTTTGGATGTAGGTTTCGTTATACGGCTGGAGTTTCACATTAGGTACTTATAGACTTCAAATATGAGAAATGTCTTGTATTTTGTTAATTATGTATTGTTGTTACTATGCAATTGGATACTTTTTCTCGATGATTATTTGGTTATAATTTGCATATGTATTGAATTTAGTATTTTTATGTATTGAATTTTTTTTAGTTCATGCTTTGTTATTGTCACGAATATGAATTTTTGTTCTTATTGATTCTGCTACATGTTGCTATGTTGAGATAATATCATAGCTGAATGAATATTAAATAGCGCCCACGCTATCCTGTATGCAAATATAAGTGTTACATGTTATCAACGCTTATAAATGTTGCGAATATAATATTACCAACGCTTATAAGTGTTAGGAACAAATATTTGCCAACGCTTATAAGCGTTGTCAATGAATATTTACCAACGCTTATAAGCGTTGTAAATGAATATTCGCCAACGCTTATAAGCGTTGCGAATATTCGCGACCCCTTCACAGTGACACATATAAGTGTCACGGAAATTACTAGTGACACTTATACTCGTTGGGAATCCCCTGTTTTGGTGTAGTGTTGGTACTAAACTGTGATATATCTCATGTTTCATATTTGTTTTGCAAATATGTTCACGTTTGTGTGCAAATATGTGCAGGTCTGTGTGTAGGCTTCTGTTGAAGGCGAGTTTTGGAAACTCGCCTTTGCATTTTACTGAAGGCGAGTTTCCAAAACCCGCCTTCAGTATATTTGTAAATCAAAACAGGCCTATATCTGTTATTTCTTTTTGAAGATGGTTAAAACTGTGATACTTTTCATAAACAGGCTCACACATGTGAATTGGCCCCTTTTAAATGATGTACTTTTTCCCTTCCTTTTGACGCCATTTTAACACTTGAAAGTAATTACTTTGGACTATCTGTATCCCATAACATGTAAACAGACCGTGTTTGAAATAATAAAATATTATTAAACACTATGCTGAAACTTGTAACCCGATGCAGTTGTAAGATGGAGGTACATGCATACGCAAGAATATTTAGGATCAAATCATAAGCGAACTGGAGAGTAATATGTCACATACAAACTTACTGCAACCATATTGTTCATTAATGTAACAACATCATACTTTGTATATCTGTATGAAATAAGTTTTCAATCCATTTTACAATTAGTATGTGGAGCAAAATTAGATCCGGGCATGAAAAATACGAAAGCAAGACACTATAAATTAAAATGCTCGTCTTTTTATTTAACTGGAAACCATTGATCTTTTGTACTCAACCCCATCATCGTATTTTCAACATAAAACTAAACTCCAATCCAAAAATTACATGTTTTAGTAACATAACATATTAACATAATTATTTAATGGATTTTTTTTACCAAATCAAAAGCTGAATAACATAGCATGATCTTAATCTGAATCTTCCAACCAAAAAGAGAAATATTTTAATTGCAGAACATAATTTTTTTGATAGGTTCCTTTTGTAAGATCAAACCTCTATGGACATTGCTTGACAATTTCTTAAATTCCTTTCACATGTTTTAGCATGCATGGTCCCTGACCTAACATATGATATTATTATTTTTACTGAATAAAGAAGTATGCTACCTTATTTAGCAGAATATGCTGCAAAAAAAATTGTTTCAGTCTCTTCCAGTTCATATACACATATGAAGTCTTTTTTTATCCTAGGTATTACTTTATTGTTCTCCATTCTCCATTCTATTATAACCACAAATGTACTATAGATATTTAATCATAACAATCAGATGATGTAATAGCCGCCTGTTTAGTATATAGAAATTTAGTGCACACAGAGCAAATTATCCTTTTGATCTTATAGTTCAATAATTTCTACCATGTTGAAGCTCATGATTTGATCTAAACTGAAAGCTTGGTATTTATGGTTAAAAATATGTGTTTATTAAAGTTGCAGCCAATTTGAAAGATAAATAGAAATAACATCAAAAAGTGCATATTTCAATTACTATCAAAACATCACTCACTACAAGAATGTTGGCTTTTGATAGCACGTTCCCGTGTATCCCATTTGAAACGCTATTCAAGCCACGGTCTAGAACGCTATTTGACATCACACAACGCTATTCCAGAAAAAAGGCGGAAAGCCAAATTTTGTGCGGGAATAAAAAAGCGTGTACAGGTTTGTCCTCTCCTCTTCCACAAAATACCCTTCCTTCCACTACCTGAAGATGGAAATAAATGCCGCCATCATCGAAAATTATTAACCTGTAGAAAGCATTCACTCCATTAAGTCTAGATCGTGTAACCTAAATTGCCGTCACGAAGTCGATAAGCGCCCTAATCCCTCTTTCTGGTAGTCCATCCCAATCCCTAAGCGCTGGATTCGAAGTTCGCCTCGACTGAGCGAGCTGTCTTTTCGCTTGGCTTCAAACAAAGCTTATTAGAGATTCTCCTCTTCAAATGGGGTAACATGCTCCCCAACAATATTACAGATTGCCTACTTTAGGGATTACGGGTGAGCTATGAGCAGGATTGATACCACTACTTCAGATCCTTCGGGCTCCAGCACTTAGAATTTCAACTTCCTAACCACGCCTCTCAGATTTGAACGACCACGAGAGGTATTATTATATGTATTTCTTATAATTTTAATTATCTTACTATATGAAAAACTAATTTTCTTGCAGTGATTAGGCATGGATTGTAATGTCAAAATACATGAATATGCCTAAGTAAGGTAACGTTCAAACGCATAAATACTTGTGAATAATTATTTTAGTATGCGTAAGGAATACATCAAAATATGGTGAAAATACCGTATTTTAGTATGTGTTTTTGTGAATAGTAATTTTTTTACAGTATAATAGCACATTTGATATATTCCCACTAACTGAATGTTCTTCCACCTTAAAACTCAAGGCAAATAAAATACTGGACTAGACTTGAAGAAGCATACCAATTATCTGTTGAATTATATCTAATTATTTGTTGCAACAAAATGTTATTGTGATCTAGATTTGATGAAGCATTGCCCTTTTTATTTTGAGATGTGTTAATCTAGATATGGATTTGAGTTGAGAAATCATCATGTGTGTTTGTTAAAAGAAGTTGTTCTGTTAGTTACCCAACTTGGAATTGTAGCTGAAAAGAAGAAATGTAAAATTCAAGTTTTCCCCCCTCAATGATCTACAATTTTTGTGTTAGGGAGTTGTATTTTTTTTGGAAAATATGTAGAATTAAAGGAGTTATTAATGCAAGTTTTCAATATTACTCAACAGTCTATACATTTGCTACCTTCAAAATTGTATACATTGATTGTTAAATTATGAAAACCACATATGAATTTACGTACGGTGTTTCACATTAAAGAAAGTGCATTTTTAGTAATTTTGGCTAAATAAACACTATGTTTGCTAAAAGTTGTTGAGACAAGTCCCACATTGGGGAATTTGTAAAATGAATCATGTATAACTATAATGAGTTCACCCTTCACATTGCCAATTGGTTTTGTGATAATTCGGGGTTCTCTAACATGGTATCAGAGCAGGTTTAATTCGTGCGCACAATGCCACACTTATCCACGTCACCCAATATAAAGGTCCACGTGTTAGGCTCATGATATGCCACACGTGCAGGGGCGTGTTGAGACAAGTCCCACATTGGGGAATTTGTAAAATGAATCATGTATAACTATTATGAGTTCACCCTTCACATTGCCAATTGGTTTTGTGATAATTCGGGGTTCTCTAACAAAAGTAGACTAATATAATGTGCGACTGTTTTATGAACAAACTAAATTTTCAAATAAAGCATAGTATAATTATTGGTATAACTATTCTTAACTCAAGAATAATAATACGTATACACTTGACATGCATAAAAACAAGCTTAAATCTTTGATGATTAACCATCATTGATAGATGTTTATGTTTAAAATCACAATTTCTATTAACTACCAGCAGCGGTTACAATTAAGGCAAAGACCACAATAAGCACAACTGTGTATGCACATGCAATGCAATTGGTTTTGTATTTGTAAATGTGTGTAGAAGTTGTTAGCGACTATGATATAATCAAAGATAAAATTATGAAATGGGTACTTAAAGACAGAAGCATGGTGCTAAAGTAAATAAAGGTTTGGATAATTACAAGGATCGTTGCTTACTGTCATGACAAATATCGCACTACCGAGCTTCTGTGTTTATTCAAAACTCTGCCCATAACAACAAGATTGCTTGTCGATAACAAAAAGACCACCTTTTTTGGATTATATTTTCTATGTTAATATAGCCTTTGATTGAAATGTAAAGATGGGTCGAAGGACGCAGGATTCATGCACATGAGAAGTCCATACGAAGAAGCTTTACATTCAAATTATAATAATGTGATCTCAATCTCATAAAATTAGTTGATGATAAGGTCTTTATTATAACCTGGTTGAAGTCCATCCTATTTACACGTCGAAATTTGTAAAAGCCCCATACTCAAATTTCAAAATACTCTATTTAAAAGACATTTATTTTTATGTTTAAAACTTATGCACAGAACTTTACAAAGAGAACTCGTTTGAAGGTACCGTAAGTATATGTTTTCATTTAAAAACAATCCAAAATAAAAATTGTTTTAATAATGGAAACAGCAAATTAACATTCAGTTTTTTTTTCTGGAAAGGAACCACTTTTATCGAAATATTAAGTTAATTGAATGTTTTCTTTGCTTGTACCTAATAATTAATATTCAGTTTTTTTTTTTAATACATACTATATGTTTGTCTTTATAATATTTTTACCATGCTAGAATTGAATGGTGGTCAACTGAAAGGTTTCTTTGCTTGTACAAGAGCATGTTCCATTCACAATTGATGATTTGCTGTCAACTTGTGATGATTTTGAAATTTGTGTTGTGGAGTTCCATTCAGGTATCATTTTCACATACTTCATTTTCTTTTTTTTATTCAAAGTAACTTCTAGCTTAGATTAAATATATTTTAGTTTAAATCTTGCTGCAACTTGGTAAGAAATTGATGTTATATCATGCTAATTTTAAAAAATGCATGTATGTGTGAAATTAATTGGTACATAGGAAAACTTGGACTCTATTAACTGAACATCTTGATTTGCATTCAATTTTGGAAGAGATAAATTGTATCCATTTTTAGCAGCTGAAAATTGGGTATATACATGAATTGTAACTTCCACAACAACAACAACAACAACAACAACAACAAATAAAAAACTTCAACAAAAATTGATGGGTATTATCTTGACTCAAACGAAGAACGAAAGATTATTTAAACTTTTGTCTTTTTTGGATCTCTATTATTGTCAAAGCTCTTGAAATCACATTATGAAATAAATCCCACATAAGGCATAACATCTAACCGCAAAAAGAAAATGAGGAAGCATGGAAGCAAGGAGATCAAAGTTGAGTTTAAAAGCTGAGCCCTTTAACTCGGTTTTTAAATGAATAATTCGATTAAAGAACTAAATTAAAATTTTCAGTATAAAAACCGACTTAGATTAACTACCGTCATGTTCTATTATAACATATATATGCTGACTGAAAACCTTTTCTTCAAGTCCATTTTTGTGGACATGGTACTATAAGCATGAGAGTTTTTAGCAAATGCTAAATATAAGCTTTGACTATGCTGATAGTGTATTCATTTATACTGCATATGTACAATCTGTTAGTAGTCCATAAACCAGCAACAAACTGTGAAATTATAAGTAGAAAAAAAATTCCAGGAGTTGGCTCATTGTAGTTTATATTCACTTCCATATTCACGAAGTCGGCAACTCAATCAAGTTGCAGTAAAAAAAAATAAAACCCAACAATCTGAAAATCATTTAGGAAGAAAAGAAAATTGAGTGATATTATGCAAGAGAATATTAAATGATTGATTATGTGCGCGCGTGCATGTGTGTGTGCGTGTACACACACACACACATATATGCAATTTTCAGATGTGCGTTAAGAATCCACTTTCATATTTGTATGCTGCTTAAGTTATTACACAAATGATTTTCGTATTTGCAACTTAGTTGTTCTCTAAATTTATTTGGTAGGAACTCGTGTTTAAAATATATAAATTAATCAGGGTGTATCATGTTATAATAAGTAAGAATTACAGCAGTAGGTTGATTTTTTTTTTAAGATGGACAGCTGAAGAAGATACCTTATTACGCGCATACATATTTCGATACGGGCCGAGAGAATGGAACCTCATATCACAACGGATGCACACAGCTTTTCATGGAGATTCAAAATCTTGCTTAGAAATGTGGAAAACTACCCAAGTCCAAACATCAAAGGAGATCGTTAACCAACGAAGAACAACAGTTTGTCATACAACTCCGAACAAAGCATGGAAACAAGTGGAAGGAAACCGCATCAGAAGTTCCAGGTCGAATGGTTAAAAGGCTAGGCAAGTGATGGGAAGTTTCAAAGAAAAACAAGAAAGATTGAAGGAAAATAATACAAGTGTGGCAGAGAGTATTGAGCCAAAAATGTACGATCATATTTCAGAGAACTTTGCAGAGAATTTGATTAGAGATAGGGCAAACATAGAATCAGTTATGTCAGCACCAATATTTCCGTCATGTCTTTCAAAAGTTAATAGCCCTCCTTCACCAAATGTGGCTCTTACTCTGTCTCCTTGTGGTGATAATAACAGACACGGTGTTATTTCTGGATCTCCTTCAGCCGATGGTTGCCTTATATATGACTTGGCTGAGTGCTGCAGAGAGTTAAAAGAATGCTAATATTTATTTATTGCATATGTTTTTCTTAGTTGTTTCATTATTATTATTTTTTGTTTAAGATATTAAGCATTGGTTGCACATAAGAAAAAACTTCATGGAGGCTGAGGAAGGTGGAACTACAGCTGGAATCAGAAAAGGTGTCTAAGAAGAGGGAAAAGGTAGAAGAAATAGATGCAAAGATACGAGCACTAAAAGAAGAGCATGTCGTAGCTTTAGATAGAATCGGTGCAGAGTACAAAGAGCAAATATTGTGTCTTCAAAGAGATGCAGAAGTAAAAGAGTAGAGGCTTGTAGAGCAATGGGCTGCAAAGCATGCAAAACTCGGTAAGTTTTTTGAGCAAACTAATGGGAATCAGTGGTAAGTTATGAATGTGAATGAGTGATTGTGTTATTGTAATAATTGTGTTACTTGTAGTTGGAATAGTGCATGTTTTTGGTTTAGTGTTCTGTATGATTTGTGGTGCTATTTTGCATTTGGTATTGCAGACCAGACTGTGCTAGTAAATATTATATACTTGTGTGAGTAAAAGTTGGATTATTTGTATGCTGCTTAAGATACTATGCTTAAGATATTAAGCTTAAAATATTACAAACAAGATACACCCTGATTAAGAAGATTTATTTTCATCAATTTTACGGTGATCAAGCTGAGTTAGATGTTTTTTCCATATGATAAGTTAACTAGTCTTATTTTTCATAATGATAGGGCGATGAGAGGGAATTTTGGAGGCTTGTCGTCTCTGCAGCAACAGGATGTTGACTAAATGATTATTTTAAGAATAAAAATATGAGGTGATCACTTTTCAAGAAGATTAAGATGTTAACTACTACTATTTATGAAGCATTGACTTTTTTTTTACTTAAATATTATATACTTGTGAAACCAGTACAGGTTTGGAGCATATTAAACATGGAAGCCAGAGGGCATCAATTGTTATGCTAAACCTCATCCTAATGCTAAATTGAATATTATTGTATTTTTTTTGTTAAAAACGTACTGGTGCAGTAGTGCCAGGCTGACTTGGATAAAGCAAACAATGGAGCAGCAGCAGCAGCAGCCGCCACCACCGCTCCTAAAACTCAATCGGTTTCCCACTATAACTATAGAGATGGGGATGAATACAAGTATGGCTAGAAAACTGAAAGTCAGAGGATTGGTTAAATTCAAAGGAACAAAAAGGATAAGCAGCATATATGGCGATTGGATCGATGATCCTACTTTTATGGTTGAAATATCCACCCGTAATCAAGGACAATTATATTGAACTCGTCAAAGCTTAATTTTTCTCCGACATACGAACAATATAGGTTTGGAGCTTATTAAACATGAAAGCACAAATATTACACACACACACACACACTATGGGATTTGATTCTTTGCTGAATTGTTAATACGCTCATTTTGTGGTTTGTTTCATTAAGCTATTGAGAGATGAGACTGACTACTTTTAGCCACCGAAAGTAGACACCCAAAGATTATCCTAATATTATACACCCTGATTAAGAGGAATTTGTCACATACTTATTATAGTTGTCCTAAAACTACATAACATATAATTACTAAGAAATTTTGTGACATACTTATTATAGTCATTAAAAAGATGATTTGTAGTTTGTGCATGCGTGTATGTTAATATTGTTTTCCTTTCCATTTTTTTCCTAGCTTACCAATCCACTTTAGAACTATTTTTATCGGTACCTATTACTTCACATTGTGTAGGCTCTTTGGCTTTTGGTGTTGTGAATGGCAGTTTAACCTTTAATTTGATCAGAGTAAAGGTGATTTGGCTTGATGTTAGTAATATTTAGTGTTAAGGCGATTACCTACCAGGAACTACATGTTCCAGATTAGGGCCTTGCATATAATTTATCATTCATGCTAGAATTACTGAAATTAAATCATAAGTAATAGTGTGAGAACTTGAAATATCCCCTGGTAGGCAGTTACTGGTGTTTAGTGATGACATGATTCTAGGACTTTCTCGTTTGGGAGCCGCATCCTGCATGTGGAATCATGCCTTTATGAATTAGTGATGTGGCTTCTCTTAGTTTCAGCTCAATATTTTTGGGATTGAGCGTAGCCTACTAGCACCCGAATATGTCAGTTCACCTATCCTAGTAGCCTGTTTGGGATATCCAACTGCAATCTTGACATGCGTGTCAACTTAATTATCTTTACAATCATCTGTTGTTTTGCATTATAATTTAGTTTTCTTGTGAACTATATTGATTAGTCTCTGAATTGTCTGTAGGTAATTAGGACTTCAAAGGAATTTCTTGTGATGTGGCACTTGGGTAAAGTTTTGATCTGATTTGTACCTACGACTACAAGTTTTCTCCAAACTTTCCATCATACTTTTTTGATTGTGCACCGTTTTGGCAGGTGGCGACTTTCATGTCCACTACACTCAAATATTACATTACCGTCTTTCATTTTTTAATAGCTCATCAGTTCTTTAATAATATTTTGGTTGCATGCTTGTAATTGTTTGTCGTTTTCTCTTTTTTTTTTTCATTTTTTTTTCCATTAGCAAGTGACTTATCCTCTAGATAATTGTCTAAATGGATATGCCAACGCTTGTAACCAACATTGGTTCACACATGTTTTTTATTGGCATGTTGCATCTTTAATAACTCAAGTCTCAACTATGCTAGTTATAAATATTTCAGTATTATACTCTCAACTATCCAAGTGATATCCAATCAATGTCAACAGTCCCCATGCTACAAATAGGTTGTTTGCTTGATCTTTGTTCTTTTTAATTATGTTATTCATGGCTCTGTGGTGGGAATATCTACATATATTTGAGTTATTTTATCTTATTTATACGAGTATCAAATATTTTGAACTAAATATTGCTTATCCTTGTTGTAACAGGACCAAAATGCTTATGTTACCGAGAAAATATCAAAAGCAAAGCAAGATTAGATCAAACATTTGACTACTTTATAAGTAACTTGTTAATGCAAGTAAATATGACATATTATGGACATTGAAGATTTGATCAAACAATATGTACGAATTGTTAGGTTGAATATGTGGAAAGTATGAATCATATGTATGAAATATTAAGTTTGGATATATGAACGATGTTTGAATGATATATATGGAATATTATGTTCTAGTTTACATGTTTGTTGTTTGTGAAAATGTGTTATGTTTAAATACATTTGAGAAATATGTAATGATATATATATGGACGTTGCTTTGAAAGGTATGTAAGTATATAAAAGTGATGGAAGAGCTCGAATGGCGGTAATACAAAGAGTAAATGCTATAAAATTGTATGTGATTTTATAGGGTTTTAAAAATGCTATGGAATTATACGAACAAACATATTGGAAACAAGTAATAAACGCTATATAAATAAGGCAAAAACGCAATAACATGCAAATAAAATGCCATAGAAACATACACAAAAACACTATGAAAACCTTATTTTGTTGTAGACTAAATGCATAATACAACAATAAATAGAGGAGGAATTCACTTACTCAGCCTTGTTTTCGTAAACAATAACGAGAATAGCCATGTTTCAGAAATAATTACGAATGTAGACCTGTTTGAGTAATGAAGGAGAGTTTTGGAAACTCGCCTTCATTAAAATACACGGGCGAGTTTCCAAAACACGCCTTCAGTAAATTCTCCCCCAATTAACAACTTACACACACAACACCACATTCAAACTAGGATACACACAAAACCACATTCAAAACAGCCTTGTCACAAAACGGTGACATAGTGCTATGTTGACTACTCCCTTGTGCATTAAAATCGACGCTCAGTTAATATTTTATAAAAATTCTGCATAAACTATTAATAAATCACTATGATTTATAAACGATTCCACAACGACTTTTTGAAGATTTGATTTGGACATAACTAAAAATCTATAGTATGAAATCTTCATTTTTCTCTTCCGTTATAAAAATATAGTTCATTAGATTCAAACGTTTCTTGTTTCAAAGAAATCTGACGTAGAATGAATTATATATATTCAGTTAAAGTTCAATGCGTAAAACTATGAACTACTACGACCTTAGGAGCTCGTTTTTAATTATATTATATTATAAATTATACGTTCGAACGTCTTTTAGTTAATACGAATATCAAAACCAAAAATACGGATGGCAAACAAGGAAACTGAATGACATATAGCCAAATGTACCAAATAATTATACATACGCTAGTTTTATTCAAAGCTAAGAAATAAATAAACGTACCAGAACATAACAAATAAGGTACCAAACATAACAAAGTTGATTGCAACAGATGCTAACACAGAAATAAGTATTAAAACATAGGATGCAATAGATACTAACACAGAAATAGTTGCTAACTAGGAAAATATTACGCAACCACACTTTATCTCATGTTCATGCTCTGGGCATTTTAAGTCGTCTAATTATCAGGGTTAAACTGCAACTGTTCATTAATGATTCAGAGACGTCTAATTTCTTGTTCGAGTTCATTCGCATATATTATTCCCCTTGGGCATAACGGTTCGTCTATCCATTCAGAGTAATTGCATCCGTTCAGATAGGATGGACATTGCTGAATGTGCCGACCAATATCGTTGCCATCTGCACGAACCACAACTTCAACCGGATAACCACAGTAGTAACAAACTTGATAAGAGTCATCTTCCTGTTCATAAGGAATTGGAACATGTGGTACTTGATAAGAATCGACTTCTTGTCGTGGTACAACAATGGACTGTTCATGCGTGCATTAAACGTTTGGTACTTGGGCTTGATGTGGAGGTTGGACGGGCCGTTGTTCGGACGGTGGTCCAAGCCGAGAGTTCAGTTCGTTTAGAAACTCAAGTTCATCTACAAGCTCCTAAAGTCGCATCTGTTCGTACGCCTGTTCATCAGAGTTTGGAGATGATGTCCAAGAAGGCATAATTATGGTAAAGCACAGAGTAGTTGAAAATGAAATTGTTGGAGTGAGGTAAGTTGTGAGTAATTCGACAGAGATATATAGCTGCGTAGTGTACTAGTGAATAAAGGGTAAAACAACTAATGATGTGAACGGTCACTGGTATACCTTGCTTTACGTGCTACACGACACTGTTTCATCTGACGCAATACTGTTGGGAATCTGCTTTATGTACTCCTTTAACCCTGCACTGAATAGTCGTATCAGGGGAGAATCTGCTTTACGTACTCCTTTAACCCTACATGACACTGTTTCGTCTGACGTATTACTGTAGGGAATCTACTTTGCGGAGATGTAATGTTGCTACTTCGTAGTTGTAATCTTGCTATTAGTTTACATCAAGATTTATGGTTTTTTATCAGCAATGTTCGTACTTCCAGAAATTTTAATATTTTGCATTACGTAACTGAGAAGCTTACAACAATGACGATTACAACATTCAGAAATTCAAAGTACAGTAAAAAACATTAAGATAGTTTCCACGTACACTACCATGAACGTGGGAAAAATCCAGCTCTAGCTGCATCATTTACGATCTTGTTCAAGCGTCTTATTTCGGTTTGTGTTTCCAATGCATATTGAACTCCACGTTCGCACATCGGAGGGTCGATCCACTGCTTAAAGTAACAACAATCAATTTCGTCAGGAATAACCTTGTGGTCCTCGTAGGCTTCACAACCGAAAAATCGACGACCCGCTTTTTTTTTTTGGTTTTCGAAACAACCATGATCGATTTTTCTCCACAACAGCAAATAGGGTTGGATCCACCCCGACCTAGTGGCTCGACAACGCGCCCTTCAACCACCCTTTCTTTTCCAGGTCGTTGATTTGCTACTGCTTCATCGTCATTTTCCCATTTGTCCATGGTGGAGCCTACACTTTCTTTTTCGTGTTTCGGCATGGTGAAAGAGGAAGGAGGAGCAGTTTTTTCGTGTTTAGCCGGCTTTAGAGAAGCCGCTATATATAGCGAAAACAGGATCGTCCCCAATCATATAAAATTTAAACATTTCACTGCACAAAGGAGTTAAAAACAGGGTCGTCCTCATTCACATGCGCATTATTGTTGACAAATGCCTAGGAACTCGTAGCACGTCAGGCTAAAATGAATATAGTATGGAGTGAGCATTTAACTTAACATTTAACTTTATATCAGTTCTACAGTCTTCCTAAGGGGACAATTTCTAAAATGAGCATACTGATTAGTCATATCAGTTCAGCCCCATAACTATCATACCGAGTAGTCATATCAGTTCGGCCCCATGATTAACTTTAGCTAAAGAGGACATCACATGCACACTGACTACTTGTATTAGGTCGTGGTTATGTTGTATCGTTGGGTCTAAGTTATGTTGTATTGTTGTGTCTTGGTTATGTTGAGTCTTATTCAAGTTGTTTCGTAGGCTCATGTTTTTGTTGTACTGGGTCATAGTAATGTGCTTTTATCGAATTAGGCGAACGAGGTTTGTATGTTGTATGTTGTTCTTGTAAAATGTTTGGCTTGTTTAAAATGTGTTCAAAAGAGTTCAATTGCGAAGGCGAGTTTTGAAAACTCGCACAAGTGCGCGTTTTCAAAACTCGTCTGTACACACACCTGGACAAAATAGGTCTACGTTTGTAATTTTGAAATAGGCTTAAATCTGTTATATCTTTTTTAAAGTGGCCTACATATGTGAATTATCCTAAATAGAGCCCTGTAGGTTTATCATGTTGGTACAAAATGTAAAAGCTATGTAGATAAGTTGTATAATTAATTGGTATCACATTTAATTTATGTGACTTTATGAAGTATTATGTAGCGATAAACTAGAACGTGTTTCACTTCAATCATATTATATGTGATAAGAAATTTGTTGATCATGGTTAAATATAAGTTTGCTTATCTGAAATTGACTTTAGGTATAGTAAGAAATAATGATAGTTTCTGAAATGAAGTAGCATTGATAGGTAGGGATGTTAGACATAGTAAACAAACGAAACTGATGCCGACAAAAGTTAAAAAGATCAAAACAATGAGCGTTGGTATATATCACAAATATGAGACATAATAAACTGTGAGAAACTAACTTGGACTAATATAACTTTTGATACTTGCAATTAAATTGCCAAAAATCTACCTCTAAAAAAAGTAGAGATCTCACATGTCCAAACGTCATCCTCGGCCATGCCTCCCAACTGCATGTGAAAAAAAACTCATGCTATTGGAGCTGAATATGCAAAAGAGAATATATATGAACCAATGTTACAAAAATGTGCAAAACAAATGATCAAGTGTTGACAAAACTGAAAGTGCTCTACATAAAAAGCACCAAAAGGCGGTTTTCCACAAAATTAATTTTGCGTAAAGTCACTCACTATTGGATCCCCTCCTTGTAAACCATATAAATCTATACTACCATATTATCGCTGGGTTTGGTTCAAGGGCGCACAAGCCACCGAGAACTTCGCGGTGAAATTTTGGACCCGAACCGTCGCTCTAGCCTCTCATTTTCTCTCCATTTTCCTTCACCGCCTTATCTTGTGTCGCTTTCCTTCCAGACAGAAACGGGGAAGAAAAAGTTACCAGGAAAACTCGCTTCCCAGTCCTTCTCCAGCATCCTTTTCCCATTTATTTTCCCCTCCACCCCTAAGACGCTCGCTCTTTACTCTCCGTCTGCATCTCCCAACCCTAGATGCATTTTTCGCGCTTATATTGTCTGCATTCCCGTCTCGAAGGTATGCGTTCTCTCCTCCTCTTTCTCCTTTTTGGGATGTCGATCCCTCGATTTCGAAATGCTTTTCGTTTCTCAAACCGATCGGAAATAATATTTTCGTACCTTCTGTGTTATTGCTGGATTGGTCCCAATTGCAATAATCATATGTTGCTCTTCTGGATCCCTGTCGATTAGGGTTCGTAGTTACCTTCTGCTTTATGTTATCTGTTTGTAGGTTTGCCTAATTGTTTAGATTATATAAGATTAGGATTTTGTGTTCTGACTATACCTTTTGATTAGGGTTCGTAGTTCATCAGCATTTTTTCTATATTTGGAACAGTATAATACATGTATGCTCGGTTGTTGTACAAGAGTTCAGGATTTGTCTTACATTTCACCTTTTTAATATAAGCAGTTTTTGAATTTAAACCCTCCTCACAGATTATCTTCTATTAAAATTTATGTGGACCTTTGAGGTCCTTTGTAATAGCTATATGTAATTTTAATTTTATGTTAATCAGATGATTTAGGCAAACCACCAACTATCATATTTCAAGCTCTGCTTTTTCATGAGTACACCTTAAAATATATTTCAAAAAATTGTCATCTTTTAAATTTACTACTTGCTTTGTTTTTACTGTATGGTACTTGGATAAATTCCTTGGTTTTTCTTTGATTTCTTATTTTATATTCTTCTGGCTGATATTCCTGAGGGTATATAGTTCTACCGTTTCTCTTACACTAATCTCACCTACTGTTTTTTACGCTTTGGCAAAAGTAAAATACATGTATATTATGCCATGAACTGTCTGTTTATGGTCGGTTATTGTAGAAGAGTTCATGACTTGTCTTGCATTTCACCTTTTCTATATAAGAATTTCTACCTTTTTTTACAAATTATCTTCGATTTAAATTTATTTGTGCTGTAAAATTCCCTTGAATTGGTTGTTTATAATTTGAACCTCTATTATTCCATGATTGCACATTTATTCTATTATTTCAACAATTTGTCGTACGTTAGCTTTGCTATTTCGTGAATGTGCATTTCCTAACTTTTTTAATGCCGGTAATCAAAGGTGCAAGTCCAGGTTCGTTCAGATTATAAACTGGTATGCCTGGAGATCCGACCATTTTCAATTGGATATGCATGCAGATACATCTAGCAGGTAATGCCTTCTAATACTGATTGAAGGACTGCATATTTTCATTCAATTGAAAAAAATTGTGTGCTAACGCTAGGTTAACATGTTAAATTGTGCATACAGTTTAAATTGTGTACTAATTTATATTGTGTGCATTAGCATTAGATATTTATCTAATTTATAGCAATTTATAATCATGTTTGTCTAACGTTATAATTTGTACTAAATTAATAACAATTGTGTAGTAATTATTATTACCGTTATATATTTGTCTATGTTATATTTTGAAGTTAATCTCAATTTCTAAAAATGGAAACTAAACGCTACATATTTTCCATCCATTTCAAGCTTGAAACTTTTCAAATTTTAAAATGAAAAAAAATTCCGAACTAATCTTCTCTCTGTATATTTTTCATGTGAATTTTGAATTGATTCACGGTATTATATTGCCAGTATATTCAGATAATGATTTTTTTTAATCGATTACAATTCTTATTGATAAACGTACGGTTGGTCTTTGAAGGTTTTTGGACAGGTGACAACAATTCAAGATCTCAGATGTCCATGAAGGAGCTGAATAATAAATTGGAGTATACAAAAAAAATAAAAGAAATAAAGTTAGGTAATATTACAAGTAACATCAATATTCAACTTCCCCTTTGATTCATCGTTTGACAGCTAAGACCCAATTGTAAACTGTTACAACATGTTTTATAGCCATTTCAATATATAATGTACATCTTACAAAAAAACCAATATCCAAGAATAGTTTTATACTAATTATGATAATGAAAATGCTTGATTTGGATCCTCAAATTTACAAATCCATAGATTTTGACATAGTTGCTTTATTTCATTTTGTTGAAAGATATTTCAATTAATAACTTTGTTTCAACTTAATTATATTTTACTGTCTTTCTGTTTTTTGGTTTGTGGATTTCTATAATGTGGAAGAGATCTCTATAACTGATAAAACAACTATTTTTTATTGGATTATTGTAAATAAATTTTGCGCTTAAGAGCTACGCAGTGTATGAATGACAGAATGAGGCAGTCAATATGCAATATTTTTCTCTTGGTTTTCAGTACGGATGCATTGTTTTGTTATAAGAGCTTTTTAGTTTAAAAAACTGCTCTTTTTTTCCTCAATCTGTTTCCATCATTTTCCCATTATACAAGTTATACAAAATTTTAAAATTAAGATTTTATGAGTGGTATAAGTCATTTATATGAGTAAATGTTTAAGACAATTTACTATGAGCAATTTTGTTATTTTTTCCATTTATGAAAGTATAAAAACTGATATTTTTTGAATCAAGTTGAAAATATTCATTTTGAACTCCTATGCAATCTGTTCGATCAACTGTCAAGATAATAATAGAAGTTCCATCTTTTCATATTTGCTACTTAGTGTTTTCTTAAAGCTCTATTTTCAAATATGTACCAAATATATCAGGTACTTTCTAAAATTATTTTACCATGTACTTTAACATTAAATTAAAGCATATGCTATTAAATTTGATTAATTTTGGTCCTTTTTTACTGAAACGTTGACTGATGTTCTGTTTTGTAGAGTTATATGGCTTACATTCTCAAAGCAGAAAAAAAAGCAATGTTTGTTTGCTTCTCCATTTGTTTTTATTCTTAATAATGATTTCAGTTCTTAATTTTTTTGTTCCAAGCTAATAATAAGGCGATCTATGTATAGTATAGCCCTATATGCTAAAAATCTTCTAGATCATCCTCATATGGAGTCGTGAATCATTATGTCTTCATATATTGACTTACGGGATTCTTTTTCCTAAGCTAGAATCTCATCATATATGGTTTTATAACTCTCACAATGAATAAACGTATTCGTGGGTAGAGCTAGGTGATTATCGTATACAGTTTGATCATACATATACATATGCATATTAAAGTATGCATTAGTTGACATAGGATTGTTGGACATGACTAGACCTGCCAAAGACTATAGATCATGGAAATACTAGATGTGTGCCTTTCTATACCAAGGCTGTTGATCTATGGTGCTATTGCCTTTTTCTGTCAATGAGAATTTCCAGGAAGCTTTTTACTGGCATCGTCCTTATCACATAATCAATGGCATTCATACTGGTAGTATATATGGTATCATATATTTACGCTGTTACTATTTCTGCTGCTCGAGAGGCATTTTTGTACGATGTTCCTTTTATAACTTCATCATGTAACTAGAATATAGATAAAAGAATTGTAGATGAACTCAAACAACAGTAAGAGTATGCATACCCATCTGGCATGCATTATTGTCCGAGCTAAAGAAGAATACTTTTCCCAAAGAATTTTTTTCCTATAAATATTTGTGCTTAGACATCCAGTCCATAGTAACGGTTCAAAAATAACATAACAAGAAAGATCAATAATCACAGTTATTTGTGAGCCGACAAATATTATTGCCTCAGTAATTAACGGCTAACAGACAGTAACTGTAAACAATGTCTTAGTCATTGATACAACAAGCAGTGCATATCCAACTCTCCTCCAAAAGAATATATCTTCTTAAGAAAGCGATCAAGGGACACTATCACAGGGAAGAAAGGAACCCTGCAGATGTGGATTATGTTATATAGATCTTAGTGATCATAATCAATCCTTTCAGTGCTTATTCACCTGCAGAAATATATGTTGTTCCATATTTCAAAACATGGCTTATATGCATGTTGGGCTGAAAGTGACGAAACAAAAAAGAATGAAGCTTAAGAGAGCTAAAACCATTCTTTGTTTATGTCAATTCGATTACTTAATTTTGATAAACAATTATATTGTTGCTCCATCAAGGACTACTATGAAGAATAACTTATTGGCTTTAACAGTGTCAAAGACTCAAAGAATATAATAATATTTTGTTTTTCCGAACATTTATAAGTATGTATGTACGGGTTTGTTTGTGCGTCTGTTATTTGTTTACATGGGCCTTTTTTGTTATTCTTGCTTTGTACTTGATCGATTGGTGTTGTTTATGATCATTGAAGTCCATTATTATTATTTTGTGCAAAAACGATGATGTTGATGGAACATAGAATGCATATGCAAATATTATGAAATTTCCATAAGCACACATGATCGTTTAAACATGCATATGCACATGCACATGCACACATACACACGTGTATGTTTGTGTAAATGTTAGGTGGATGTGCATTTTCTTTGTTAATACAAATTTATTACAAAATATATAAATTTGGTAAAAATTAATATATTTAGACTGTTATATTATTATAAAGTTTCATTCTAAGAGAGCAGAAGCCCTGACTATTTTGTGAGATAAATGGTCACTTTTTTACCATCTATTTGTACCGTACCTACGCAGTTTAATATTTTGTAAAATGCTTACAAATCAGCAATGTTTGTAATCATTCTCACTTATCAATATTTCCTCTAATTTATCCTAGCACTTAATATCCATTTCACTAGATTTATGGTATCCTCGATGAATTGTATCCCTTCAGTAGCCAAATTTACCTACGATCTATTTCTCTGGGTTAATGATTAAGTTCATCTGGAACTCCAAGAATCACTTGACAATTAAATCTATTTCAGCATGCCTATCCATCTTCCTTATTCCATCATCTGACAAGTGCTAGCAAAGGCGGTGTCAAAGGATTTTCTTGAACGGTACTGGTTTTTTCTTTCTATTTGTGCAACTCTCTATTTTTCATGTAACTATGTTGTATGTTCTTAAAGTTTCGTAATCCCTATTTCGTAATATATTTTACATGTACCAGATAAACCATGTGGCCAGTGAAATCATCCCGTGAATTGGACTGACTTATGTTTTTAAGTATTTAAGCTTGCTGTTGCATTGTTAATTATTTGTTTAAATTCTATTTAAATATAGATGGAAAGCTAAGTCGGGCTGATTTTAGGCAAATGTTAACATTTATTATAGATCTTTCCTGCATATTTGCATCTGTTGTGGTACTAGGGTAGATATTCAATTAAATCTTCAAAATGGCGATCAAAATAGCTTCCATAAAGAAATTGGTGTAGCAAGAGATTATTGAATTTTCATGTTATTGTATTCTATCAGTGCTGAGGAATGAAGGGGCAGTAAAAAAGAAATTATCATTATTTTGATGTTGGAATTTATTATTATTCAATATAAATATTATTTTCAGGCGTGGATGTTAAAGTAAAACTCGATGTAATGAGTTGCTTCCTTTGTCTACAAATTATGAGCTAAACTTTTAACCATGGTTCAAGAACTCGGCTGGCACCCCGAAATTTCGGGGTTACCGGACCGGTATCGGCACTCAACGGTCCGGAATCGACAAAGAAAATCGGTTTCGGATTAGGGCAATAAATAAATAAATAAATAAATAAAATCAAACCCGTATTTTTCTGTAAGAAGAAGGAAAGACGAACAAATCTAGGGCAAAAGAAAAAAAAAAGACTAATCGCATCATTCGAGAAAAAGAAATCGAATCGTATTTACAGTAATTGAATAGTTTCGCTCTTCTTAGCTTTCTTTCTCGTTCGATTGCCTTCTTTCTCAGCTTTGATCAAATTATTGCTGTGTTTCGTGCACTTTTTTTTTTAATCTTCGGTTCTGGAGGAGACGAGCAGTACTCGAGGGAAACGAAACTTATTTTAGGGCGTTTGAGGGAATTTGGGCTGGGCTTGGACTTATAATTAAAGAAGTGTTGGTTATTTAGGGTGTTCTATTTTTGCTGTGTTCTATTTTGGGCTGGGCTGCTTTTTCTGTTTAAGTTTGACAAATTCATCTACTGCATAATTTTTGGTAACCTAAGCATGCATTAATATTCATATTAAAAGAATCCAAAAATTATAATCGATAACAAGTTCATTACCAAAATACTGAAAACAGAAATCTGAACCGAAACCGAAACAAAACCGAAACTACCGAAATTTATGAAATCTGCCGAAACTAACAAATTTTCAAATGGCCGAAACCGAGACCGAAACCGAGACCGAAACCGAGACCGAAACCGAGTTCTTGAACCTTGCTTTTAACATACTTATTTCACATACTGATGGCAATTTAATAGTCTAGAATGCCCCTAGGTTGAACTTTTTTACTAGCAAGTAGCATTGCTATGGTGATCATTAGATGGCAGCAGTAAAGTATACCTCCCAAACTTCATATGATTAACATCGATATTATTGAAATTCTCCAATGATTATGTCATATTGTGCAATATTTTGCAATTTCAAGTGTTTAATAAATTGTGATTACGATATATATATATATTATATATATATATATATATATCTCTGTGTGTGTGTGTTTTTATATACACACATATGTGTGTCTATATATATATGTATGTATGTATGTATATGTATTACGAGTGGAAACTGGTGCGTTGCACGGAAGCATAGAGTACGGGGTGTTATAGTTTGCACCACTGTTATCACGGCGACCGACTAGTCGCGACTAGTCGCCGACTAGTCGACCAGTCGGTCGCCAGTCAGCGACTTGGACTCTCGACATGAATTTTGTTAATATGTCGAGCAACTAGTCGATTAGTCGGTCGACTAGTCGATTAGTCGGTCGACTAGTCGACTCGACTTAACAGACTGGTTTCAAATTGTTTCAATTTAGGCCCAAAACCAAAAAGAAAAAAAGAAGCAGGTCTCCAATTCAAAATACGTATTCGATTCGAAGTTTTCAACAAAAAAAAACACAGCAAATAGAAGAAAGCAGCGGTTTGAATAAACCCTAGCCTTGCTGATTGTGCCGCCGATGCTCTTCCTCGTGCCGCCGCAGCTCTTCTCCTCCCGCCGCTGCTCTCCAGTGCCACCTCCTCTCCCGCAATCGACTCAGACCTCTATTTTTCGTTGCTTTTTTTTTTTTTTCTGTTAAGTGTTTTCTACATTCGAACAGAAAAAAGTGTATAAAGTATGTCGATAGTTGTTTTTTTAGCCTTAGTTCTTTTTTTTATTGCTTTTTTATTTTATTTCCTGTTACTTTTATTTTGCACTGCCAAAACCATGATTATTAGTGGGGCTGCTGCTGCTTTTTTTATTTCCTGTATAAACACTGTATAATTCACTACTGCCGATGAATTTTTTTCCAGATGGTTATTACTCCATGTTTGAATTTTTATGCATATGTATTAGTTAGAAGTTTATAATTATATACATGTATGTATATATTTATTTATCGACTAGTCTCGACTAGTCTACGACTAGTCCACAAGTCGACTAGTTGGACCTTTGTCGACTCGACTCGACTTACCGCCGTGATAACCATGGTTTGCACGGGAGCATAGAGTACAGGGTGTTGTAGTTTGCACGCGCGTGGTCTTGGCACGCGCTTCGCGTGTGGAATGATGTTCGTGAAATGTTTTTTTATGTGTGTAGTAATATTGTGTTTTAATTTTTGGTTGTAGCAGGTAATGTAATGAAAATTGGATGTTATTGAATGTAATATTATTGAATTATATCACGTAAGTAATAAAGGATGGAAGAATATGACAAAATGAAAGCGAAAGAATATAAAGATTCAATGCATGAAAAAAGTACGAATAAAACTATTAATTTGGTAAGAAGAAATATAATCAAGGAGAGTTTATGAAAATGGATTATGAAGAGTTATGAAAGGTTAAATTATATATCATCATTATGTCCAAAGTTATGGCAGGTAAAATTTAGGTGATATTATGGAGAGTTTGTATACGTTACAACATGCGTGTATATTCTATAAATTAGTATTTGTAGCAGAGAAAGAAGTCAAAAAATATAAAGAAATGAGAGAAGTGGGTGGAAACCATATGTGAACAAATGTGGGTTATACGTCTAGTAATTGATTCTTTTAATATATAATAAATAGGATTTTGTATTTTTTTTTGAAACACAGCGATTTAAAGTAATTTTCTGTGGTTTAGTGTTATGTTCCAATCCTCCTTTTTACATTTATATTAACTATATGTTAGAAAAGAGGACAAAACCGCATGAAAAAACAACATGCAATAGTGTATGCATTAAATGGCACGCATGCAACAGCTTTCTCTATATAATATGGTAGGATATAGTTGCAGTTCTTTTATTCCCAGCGATAAATTTTTATTTTGATCAAGTGGCATAATTGATCAAACAATGGCTATGGAAACATATTTGAAAAGAAGAGGAGAGCTTACTGATTATACGGCTTGCAAACTAAGATATAAAGTATATGCTATTAATTAAATCAATTGGCTATCCAAAAGAATACACGTGAATGTTAATCCTGCACATAAGACAAAAAAATTTGAATTCATATATCAACACATCAATCATGGAGTAACAATTAGTCTAACTTGTAGAATTACATGGCAGCATTTATAATAACATAATGAGACGAAAACAAAGGACGCATCACATATATGTAATATCCAGATGGCTTGACTTCATGTGGCATATGATCTAAGACAGTAGCTCCAAGACAACATTAACTTTGCTTGCTTTAACTAACATGTAGAATGTCTCTTTTCCTCTACAGTTCGTTGCCTAAGATTGAAACGATTACATTATAAATTTTAGCATATATCATTCTCGTTACCATTAATGAACATAAAAAAATATATCTTATTATGACATGCAAACATACCAAAGGCGGTACCTTTTTCTTAGAGGAGATAGACTATATGTACATGGTGACAACAAATCAAGTGCAATGATGCAGGATTATCTAAGCATAGTTTGGACTGTTTCTATATGTACATGGTGATAACCTGTTAGCTTAAATAAATTTGTTTTCCATGAGTTACGTTGAAAACATTATAAAACCAATCTGCATTTAGTAAATTGATTGTAAATGTGATGGCCCAATTATAGTTAAAAAAAAATGACTGGTGGAACAAATTGTTGTCAATTTATGTTAATGTTAATGTATTAGTTTATTGCATATGTCATATAAGTTAACGTTCCACCTATTTTTTATTTAGAAAGGTACCATTAATTGCTTACACAAATAAGGAATTACACAAATGGCGATAAATATGCCCTCTGCAGTGGCAGCTTTTGCTTTTGCATGTCCAGATGGGAAAAATCAACAAAAAAACACTTGAAATTAAAAGAAACTGAATCATACTATAGAGCGATGTCGATTAGCAATTTGTTTTCATATTGAACACCAAAAAATACAAAGCGATGTCGGTTCAAACATAGTGATTCAGGAAGCACAAATAATATAAAATTCATTATGGTAAATCATATTAGTGATGCAGGATTATCTAACCATAGTTTGGACTGTTTCTATATGTACATGGTGATAACCTGTTAGCTCAAATAAATTTGTTTTCCATGAGTTACGTTGAAAACATTATAAAACCAATTTGCATTTAATAAATTGATTGTAAATGTGATGACCCAATTATAGTTTTAAAAAAAAACTGACTGGTGGAACAAATTGTTGTCAATTTATGTTAATGTTAATGCATTAGTTTATTGCATATGTCATATAAGTTAATGTTCCACCTATTTTTTCTTTAAAAAGGTACCATTAATTGCTTACACAAATAAGGAATTACAAAAAATATCAAATTTAACAGATAAATCCTAAAATATGCCAACTTGGAAATGTGCAGTGAATATGGAATGAAAGTATATTTTGATAACAAAGCAAAATATGATTTTTAGGATTTCCAAATATAGGACATGTGTAAAAATTGAAAACTTTCAAACAATGATTTATAAAAACAATGCATATTCTACGTTAATTATTCAACTTCTTTTACAATTTGGCACTTATGTTTGGGTTACCTTTTCTTAGGTATAGGAGAAATGAACCCCTATTGATTATGCATAAATTTCTTTTGCAATTAGCACAATGATTTTGATGGTAATATTTTGAGATATAAACCCAAAAATGATAAAATAATTAAAAAGATATAAACTTTCCTTAAAATCAATGAAGCACACATGGATTTATTTTACTTCAGGGAGGAAGATGAAGGCTGCTGCTGTTTTGAAAGGGGAACAACAATAGGATGAATAACGCAGTAAAAATGAAGTAATTAAAAAGATCTAATCACACCTTGAAATCAAAGTACACATGAATCTATTTTAGTTCACCCCCGAACATCAGAAGAAAGTCCCAAAATTAGATAATATTTTCAACATGAGTGGAAATATAAAGATAAGGAGCTCACTGAACGTAAATGGCGATAAATATGCCCTCTACAATGACAGCTTTTGCTTTTGCATGTCTAGATGGGAAAAATCACCAAAAAAATACTTGAAATTAAAAGAAACTGAATCGTACTATAGAGCGATACCGATTAGCAATTTGATTTCATATTGAACACCAAAAAATACAAAGCGATGTCGGTTCAAACGTAGTGATTCAGGAAGCACAAATAATATAAAATTCATTATGTTAAATCATATTAAATTCCAGCAGAAACTTTGAAAATTGAAGTGAAATTGAGAAGATTACCTTTAATTTCATAAGTATCCGTGAATCTGTAGTTGAAGATTGGAGCAACCAAGCCAGAAGAAGATGCAAGAGTATTATGCTTCTATCCAATTGAAATCAATTTTTTTCGTTTTGGAGAATAAGATCCTTGCTGGAGCGATGGAGAAGACTCAAAAATGATTTTGAAGGGATCATTGGAAAAAAATTAATGTGGAATTGAATAAATAGAAAGGGAAGTAATTACCGGTAATGAATCGTGGGAAAATGGATAGAAATCAAAAGGACGTGGTTTAATTACCAATTAAGTAGGTCCATTTATTTCTGTTGTGCGTTCGAGGAAACGTGTACCGTTAATAGCCGCTTGATATATGTTTCAATTTAAATCTCAGCCCCTCTTTGTCTTGTTGTTTGTCCGGGGGGGATTTTATTATATATATATGTATATATATAATTGAATTTATAGTATAATAATTATGAGATTAACAAAGTAGTTCATATACTTTGAGGTGAATTAATAGATAAACGCTGATAGGTTATAGTCGTTATATGTTCATAATCCAATCATAGTACTTACCAAAATAGAGGTAACTTATACTAGCATTTCTCATCCATTATTTTTACAATAGATTATTTCACGCCAACGATTGAAATTCAATTAGTTACATAATTTTTTATGCAAGTAGCAAAAACATAAATTTGATGGAGTATTTAATCAACCTACAGATCAATCGTTTGTGGCATGACTATTGACATCATATATGAAAAACAAAGATATAATATTGAAGGAATGAGTTTTGGATTAAATCCAAGATTTCAACATGTTACTTGAACTTTAAACTTATGCAACTTTTTAAAAAAAGAAAATAAATTTCTTTGCCTCTTTTTTTAATTTTAATTTTATAATTATTGTTCAAACATTCATCATATTGTCCATTTACTTATATTACTTCTACCCTTGCGTTTCGATGCCGTGATTTAATTAAAACTAAAAAAGTACGATCGCCAATTTAGCTGTGAAACTTTACAGTGATCGTTGGAAACATGCTTCACCGACTAAATGCAAGATCAGCAGTTAAGGGGGCAATATTGCTTCTCTTCTTCTTCTTCTTCTTCTTCTTTTTTTTTTTTTTTTTTTTTTTTTTTTTTTTTTTAAGTATCATAATTCTGCAACTATTAGAAATTGACATTGTCTACCTCAATTCTAAGACATATTTAAAAGCTTTGGATTTGGTAAACCACATGGATTTGTGCAATTATTTATACTTTCAGTTTTTAAAATTTTCATTTTGCTGCCAAACTTTCCATAACACTTTAAAAAATCTACTTCAATTATAAGACATATTTAAAAGCTTTGGATTTGGTAAACCACATGGATTTGCGCAATTGTTTATAATTTCAGTTTTTAAATTTTCATTTTGCTGCCAAACTTTCCATAACACTTTAAAAAAATCCGTAGGTCATCAATTTTTTGCCTTGATGGAAGCAGCGTTGATGTTGGCGATAAAGACTTCTATGAAGTCGTAGTTAAGAAGCTAATCATTTCATAAATATGTTTGATTAAAATGAGTTGATTATGGCTTCTATTAGATTTTGCATGTTGCTATTAGTGTTTCTTCATTTCCATTTATAATTTCTCTAATGAATTGCATATTTTAGTTTATGGATTACTAATTTTGATACAAATTTCATATACTCAAAGAAATGTTTTATAGATTTGCTCATGGTGTCAAATTTATGGTTTTGTTAAGGTTTTCACAAAATCATGAAAACTAAATACTAGAATACGGGAATGTCCATATTTATGATCGAATGATCATGCTTTCTCTGTTGATGTCAATTTTGAGTACATATGTGTTAAACACATAAAGCAATTGGCTTTGCAGTCTAATAGGACAACAAAATTCAGCTTATTAGAAAAAGGTTTAATCTCAAGTCTTATTTCCATTAAATCTTTGACTGGTTTCTTTTACGCTGAGTTTGTTAATTCTTAAACCCAAAGTATTACCCAGTATGGATTTATTTAAGTTCTTTATGTAAGCTAAGCACATCCATTAATTTCTTACAAGGCTAATGTTTGTTTAAATTATACCACCTGATATATTTGATTAGTCTTCAAAAATAGAGTGGGGTCGTAGATAAATGGTACGAGTAATATAGGATACAGTTTTTTGATTTATTATACAATCCAATTTAATATTTAAATGCTTCTCCTATTTTTTAAGATCATCCAAACTTGATGTTTATTCATTTTCTATGTATGGATCTATGGGATCACTTTACATGAAATTTCACTTATTGTCCAGATGAAAATATCTGGATTCAATGCTCCCTTCCATCATTGCTACCTATGATGTACTTTAGTTTTTACATATAAATTTTAGGAGGAAAATCTTTTGCAAGTACAGATGAACCAATAAGGTAAATTATTCTGTATGTATATCTGAGATTTTACTTTAGTGTTTAGACCATTCATATGTTGCTTGACTTATCAACTGAGATTAATTCTAAATGAATTTGGCCACCAATTTCACTATTTTTACCAAATCATTATTATTTGCACCATATGAAACATTGAAAATCACCTAATTCTTAGGTTAAATGAGCGGTGAGTCTTCGTTACTTTCAATCATAGATTTCTAATTGTAATAAAAAACACACTTCATTTAGTTGTCTAAAATTGCTTTATATTTTTTAGAATTAAACGTATTTTGCATTACCGAATAAATTGAAATCTGAACACTTTGTGTTATTCTCAAGATGGAATTATGCTCAATAACGTGGCTTTCTATTTTCCTCAGTACGCAAATTATTTTCTACCAAAAGTGTATTTGTACTGAATACTGATGTGTAGTAGTGTTGCAAAAGATTCCAGATTTATGTAACTACATAATTAAGGCCCACGTTGATTCAAAACCTGAAATATACGTGTGCATAGAGCATTCAATAATTCAAGTTTCCAGATACAGGATAATTAGTTCATTTTTCCATTGTATTCATTATATATGGATGTTACAAATTTTCTTTTATTTCATGGTTTTTAAAGTTATAAAACTACAATATTTATTAGCTTCATTCTTGAATAATAAAGGCAATTTGTTGTAGTATTGTTTAAGGACTTTTTCGTCAATGGTAGGTTTATTCGAGATTTATCTTCAACCTTTTAGGCGTTTATAAGGAACTCTTTAACGAACCTTTTGGCAATAGGTTGCATGCATTTTGGTGCTGTTCCTGTAGTAATCATGATATGAGGAAGTGCATATCATATTTTGCTATATTTCATATTAAGGTAAATTATTAATTTCAGTGAGTTAATTTATTAACAATTTTATTAACATTAGTGTCATTCAATTTTGGTACTCTACCCGAAGAAAGACGCACCCGAAATGCCCGAAACAGTATCCATCCATTAATTTTAAACCCAGTATTCCAATCCAACCACCCTCCGTGAATCGCGGATTCGTACTCTACTTTTTCGGGTACTGTAGCACATCCCCGTGTCATTTATATTATTCAGGCTAAAAGGCTTAATCAATTACCTACTTAAACTGAAAACCAAAGATTCTTTTGTGTCTTTTGGAAGGGGGTGGGTACATTTAACTAATTAACTTAGATGTCCGATGTTACAACAAAGTTTCAAGGCGCTTCAAGTAAGAAAAAAAATACCTTTCAAGTGTCAAATCCCTTAAAGTGAAATAGTATATAGGCTCACTTTGTCAATAGGCCAGCAAATTCCAGTACATTATTTGACATTGGAATTAATATATTATTCTACTTAATTTATCTTTGGGTTCTGTTGTTGCAACTTTATAGAGAGAATTTCATATTCAATATGGTTGAAAAATGATTTTGATAGAATTACCGCTATGTTAATTAGATAGTAGCTTCACTTTGGATGCATTCGCATGGTGTTTGAACATTTATCAAAAATACTACGGTACATATGAATCATTCTACCGAGCCATAACTTGAAAGCATTTGTCTGTTACTTAAATAGGCTTATTGCAAATTTATGGCTATAGAGATTGACTGCAGAGAGGAAAAGTTGAAATCTAAAAGTAGAGTTTCCTTGGTTGTAGCAAGAAAGCAGAAGAGAAGACCACTGATGCATAGAATTAGAGATGCATGCGGCTTCTTTCAAGTTTTTTCAAATTTCAAAAGGTAATGTGTTACTGATGTTATTTCCCTCTATAACAACGGATAAATGAAACACATGAAATTAATATAAGAACAACGATATATATAGGATAAAATGAAGACACAATTTACATTAAATGGCGTTTTAACTAATAAAGTAGTAACATATATTTACCTATTTTTTATAGTTTTCATCTAAAAAAGTAGTGGATAATACATTTCATACAACACTAAAACTTGAAGTTACAAGGGACTGCATCAGAAGTGTTAGATGATATCCTGTAGCACCAACCTTTTACAGAGTTAATGGTTGGCTGTGCATTAGTAGGCCTTGACTCATCTTTTACTCTATATTCGCAGCTATATAATTTGTTGGACGTACCATCTTCTCTTCACAAAGTTTGCGTCTTTGGTATGGTTTCTTTCCTGAAATTTTTTCTAAGTAAAACCTCAGATATGATTTTAATTTGAAAATGGAAATCAAACACAAAGGAGAAATAAAGCAACCTTATGTTTTAAAATGCATGGTTTGGACATAACAGAATCCGACATGATTAGAGCAAAAACCATAGAGTTAAGTCAATGGCTGACCTGTTGGGTCTAAACGTCATCCATGTGCAAAACCTTTAGATTATAAATTTATTAGTTCATGGTTTTTTTGTTTTAATACTTTCTAAATAAGTTGGCTTAAAAGATTTTTTTTTTTAAGTTTTGAGCACTGCGTATAAACTATAAGGTTTCTCTAGGCCTAATCCTGAATTAGTTTGATGTTGGTTCTTTAACATTTGGTTTGGATCTCCTTTCTTCTATTAGTAGCTTGCCACTTCCACAATAATATGGCTTTGGGCCTTATCCCCCAAACTGTAACCACATAATAAATCTTAAGTTTTGCATAACTATCAACGCACGCCTAAACAGTAAACAAGCAAAATAATAATGAAATATATAAACATCCATACCCATCAATTATAGTCTTGAGTTTTATGTACACTACTATTTCTATTTGCATTTTCCCTAACCTTTACAATAGTGCAATATTTCAGGCAAGCACGCTAATATATAATGCTACTCTATCTGGCCAACAATATTAGCTAGAGCTGGAAATACTGCATGAAAGCTTTGAAACACTACCAATAATGCTAGCTTATTTGTTACTTCAAAGTTATTTGTTTGGCGGTCGTATTTATGCATGACACTGCTATGTAAATTCAACTCTCTTTTTTGGTCTGCTACTTGAACATCCTTTTTTTTGTTGTTATAATATATACTACCCGTCTGTGTTATATATGTCATCGAGTCTGTTATTGTTCAACAGTCTTTCATGTCTTTCCTACCTCCATTTCACTTTGGTCACGTTGATATTACTTAACTGCATGTTTAGAGGATTATCGTTTCTATTCCATTTTTATAATATTGTGCTTCCTTACATGTCATCAACATCATAAATCAACAAGAATATTAACGACCAGTTGCTCATCAATGTTATAACCTTTGTCACTATTTTTGATATGGATACCATGATTTCTTATCCCTTTTGCTATTAATAACAAATTTCTCTATTTATATTTTGTTTTGTGTTATCCACTAAAACCAACATACTTTTGCAGTCCTTACTTTTTCAAAAAATTTTGTTATTGATGTTGCACTTTGTTTCAATTGTAAACATAAATACTAATCAATTACATTATTTTTGCCATACCCGTGTGCGAAGCACGGGTGCGCACTTGTAGTTAATGGAATCCCACACGACATTCTGAACTAACTCTCGTTCTAATCCACCGGAATATTTGACTACTTAAACACCTAGTATTCACAGTCAAAGAAAATCATGACGTCAATAAATTCAGTTTTTTTGCTCGATTCAAAATCCAGTTAACTGACCAACCATATCCATTCAGTTGCAAGCTGATAGTGTTAATGAGCTAGCATCGACTTGTGATGATTCCTCTGGAATGTTTTTCTTTCATAACTCAGCATAGTAATCGCTTTTCTCTTGGATTAAGACCTTCGTTACATGGTTCTTATCTTCCACCCTTAGCTTCCAACCATGAGAAAAGATTTTATTATAAAGAAATGATTTGGGGGGGGGGGGGGGGGGGGGGGAATCTTGTTGTACCTCTTATAAACACTTACATGCAAAATAATAACTAATAAGAAACCTGTCAAAAGCGTAGACATAAGTGTAAATGCGGAGTTAAATTCAATAGAAAAGACCATGCAATTAAGCTTTATTGCTAAATAATTTTCTTTGTGAAGCACATATACATATGATAGCAATAATGTAAATTTTGGTTGTCATAATTGCGGATAGTTAAGACCATATAATTGGTTTACGAAACAGTTTACCATGAATGTGCAGAAGAATAAATTAAAGAAAATCATACTTCAATACTCTTCCAAGCTCAGTAGCAGGCAGTAGCGATTAATCTATACAATATGTGTATTTAACCATTTTTATTGTTTATATATAGTCATGACACGTTTTACACATAACCATACAACCATGACTCCTCAAAACGTTCATCGAGCAGCCCCTAAAAAGCAGTTGTGCATGATACAAATTAGACGTCACTATTATTCACAGATCTAGGATATAAAAACATTATTTGACAACAGCGATATGAGGACCAACCAAATTGGAGTTTGACTGAAATATCCATAAATTGTTTCATATTTATTTCAGTTTCACTATTAAATCTCCAATTTTTTGCATTGAAATATCCAGTAAATGTATTTTATTTTTCTAGCTCATACATAGTCAAACCGACCGTTAAGGAGGTTTGCCTACTGTAAGAGCGAAAAACAAATTGTATGAGCCAACCAATTTCGGCGTAATTTTCGCTTCAAACTCCGATTCTTTCCTTTCCGCGTTTTTTTCGTTTCATTTTATTTTCTAGGACTTCTTTCTCCCTCAAATCTGAATTCTGCGTTCCTCAAATTTGAAATTCCTTTTGTTCTTTGCCACATAAAATCATCTCCCTATCATGTTTAAACCCGCAACTGATAATCCGGTAATCAAATTCGGTAATAAATTTTTCAAATTTTTTTTTTGGATCTGGGAAAATCAATAAGCCCGTAGATGCAAACGAAAAGAATTGGAATTGATGCGAGGAAACAGAGGAAAAATGATGTACGGATTCGAAAGAACAAAGATTGGGCTTCCAGTATTTATTATGTCTTCCTCTGCCTTCTTCTTGGATGGATTTTACGGATCTATGCTATTTTCTCAGGTACTTTTTTTTATCATATTTTACACTTTTCTGTGGTTTTGGGACTAATATTCTGTGCGTTGGACATTTGGTATGTATCAGAGAGAACTAATTCAAGGATTCGGGAAAATGATCTTCCTCTGTCTTCTTCTTAGATGGATTTTACGGATCTATGCTATTTTCTCAGGTACTTTTTATTATCATATTTTACTGTTAATTTGCTCACTTTTCTGTGGTTTTGGGACTAATATTCTGTGCTTTGGACATTTGGTATGTATCAGAGAGAACTAATTCAAGGATTCGGGAAAAAGATCTATTAGACTAAGGTATGTTTGGCTGTTTCAACGACTATTCAGTAAGAAGCCTTTGAATTTAACTAAATTCATTATATGTGATGTGAATGGAAATGCTATGCTCAGTCATTTTGAATCAGCGTTTTATTGGTTAATATATTAATTCAAGGAGGACTGATAATTAACTTTTCTTTTTCATTAATGAATGAAACCATAGAACTTGCTAATACTGAAATGATATTGCTTGTTGTTTTACCTTATGCTCAGCGTTTTCACATGTTTTGTTTCTTTTTTTGGGGTTTGATACTACAAATTTACAGTAGTATGACAAGTGATATTATTATTATTATTATTTTACGTACAGGATAACCAACAAAAAGTTAATGAATAATACTTTTATATATGGTATGGTTGAGTTGCCATAATATATTGGATTATACTAGCGCATTTGAACAATGTCAAATTTTTAGCAAACAATAGTTATATCAGAGCCTATATGCGAAATTTGAACACACATATCTGTGGTTTATAAAATCTATGTATGTTCAAATTTATTTGCTAAATTTGAACAAGTTGATTTCAAATATGATTCACAAACTGCTGCCATGTTGGAAACACTGTAGTGCCAAAAAAACAATGATTAAGTCTGACTTATGTTCTTGCCAAAATAGGAATGCCTTCATATTTGCGGTCTGTCTATATCATATATATTATTTAGTATGATATTATGTTTTTCCAGTGATACATTTATCCAATGCACACATTCAGATCCGAGTAGTTTATCATAATATAATATAGAAGGGTTATGGTTTAGAGCATTTTTAATTATGTTTTCTTTTTTCGGTTTAGTATTTCTATACAATAAAATTATAAGTAGCTTACAAGTTCTGTTCCATAGTCATGTCAGGGGCTTCCTTCTGGTGGCGCGTTAGGAACTCAATTCATTTGTCTTAAAAAAAATATTTATCTTTTTTGGTTGGAACTTAGCTTCAGCCTTCGCAATCTATTATTCAAAATACGTTTTGATAATATTATATAGGGTTTTTATTGTGATAAATTATGAAAGCTCAATCAATATGTCATGAATACGGTAAACTTTAATTTTTAGAATGAGTATTTTTGTCCATTGTCGGTCCTACTTTATGTAGGAATCAGAATGATCATGGTAAGCAAACATGACCAACAAATTAACCTGTTTGATTGAGCATTTTCAAGCATATTTAATGTTAAGAAGCGGTAGAAGTAGAAGATCGATGCTTCATTATACATATTATCTTCTTGGGTTATGCCGCAAGCAAAATTAGCCTAAAATACAAATTTCAAACATTGTAATTACTACATGCACAGCTTGATTGATGTCTGTGATAAAATGAGACATAAAAATGCCTTTAGCTTAAATTTGCAATGTTTGGTAATATGTGATTGCCTGTAAAATGTATTATTGTCGCTGTTTTTGGTATTATCATTACTGGCAGGCTATTAAGTTTTCCATGCAAGATAAGTTTATTCAGTCTAAATTCATTTATGTTAATTTAACAACTTGAAATAATTTCTTAGTGCCTTGATCAATGAGAATGTTTCTTACACGGAAGGGCATATGAATTGTATTAAAATTTCATGCATTTCCATCCTTCTATATCTGCTAAATTATAACAATACTAGCTACATCTATTAGGTGACTTAAACTTGATATTTTACGCCATTTGTCCTGGATAGCAGGGTTGAAAATCTGATCTATTATAGTACTTGGGCATTGAATTTTAAATTTATCCCAGAATCTACATCATAATTTGTTTAATTACCAATATGTGTTGTATCAAAGATTGGATTTCCACACTTTTTAGATGGTTGGTGACAATAAATGTTATGAAATCAGCCAACGTTTGTTTGAATATTGAATGGCTTAGGATTGCAACAAAATTGGGTTTAGGCATGGATATTTACCTATATTCGAATTTTAGATCTTTAGTTTATATCTTGGACTTCGATACTATTTTATAGGTCCCTTTTTTGTTTTTCTTCATTTGATTTAAGTGTACAATGCTACATACTGAGTTTAGAACTTACAATTTCATTTCTGTTTGTTTACAATAAAATGTTCCCCATGAACTGTCAAGTATTTTACTGTTGTCAAATGTACCAATCAGTTTTAAAGAAATAAATTATAGCGGTGTTTATATGATAACAAAAAATTTCAGTTTTTAAATATATAAGAGTTCTATTGCTTGTAGTGTGGTCCTCATTGCAATTTATTATAGTGCTTATGCTATGCTAATTCACTGAAGCACATTACAGACGGTACTAATTCATTGCAATTTGATTGCAGTCCTCATTGCAGTGTGGTCCTCATTGCAATTTCTATAGTTTGCTAAATTTGTATATTTCATTGCGATTGTTTCTTCCGCTCAGTAGTTTTTTCATGGAGACAATGAGTTTCAATGATTATTTCTTTTTCCTATTTGAGATTATTGTCTTAGCGATGTGCTTTTCAAAACCAGAGATGGGTGTCTAAAGTTCAGCAGTGGGAGAAAAGGTTCAACCAGCTTTGATAGCTTGGATGCTCTCGCTTCTTCCATGCCAGTGATGTCTCACACTGCAATTACAGGCTTTATGAAGAGTAGGTTTCGTTTGACCAACAAAGCAAAGATTGAATTCTTCATAAATTGATTGCAAATTGTGAAAGAGGGATATTTGTTCATAACAGGAGAAAGACATGAAAGGTAATTTGCAGTCCATCCAAAAGATACAAAAAGATTGATTCAAATTCATTCAATATGAAAAAATTTCTCATATTTTGACTGTCATTTTTCTTAAGTTACTACCTTAGGAATTGATATGGATGCAGATGATGGACATGAGGATGCAAGGGAATCAGCTGAGCTCAGAGTCACAATTCAAATGCGTTGAAGATTATTGGATTAGCAATGGCGACATAGGGTACTCATATATATGCGGTCTATTCAAGCATAATAAATAAAATTATTTACAGAAATGTATTTGAAATACATGCAATATCTTATCTATTCATTAGATATTTCAGAATGTTCATCTACGCTAATTTAATTGAGTGGTCATGTTGTACATTGTTACCCTTTTTTATAAAATTGTACAGGAATTTGAACATCTGACTTCGCTGACTGTAAATGTGGAATTGATTTATTTACATAATATCTTCTTTGTTGCTGTTCTTGCTACCTGCTTTGCACAAAATAAAGTTTATGCAACAAAACCAAGTTTTAGTTCAATTGTCTACGCACACGTCCAACGGACGTGCCAAAGTACCGGTGTGTGCGTGTATATACATACATACATATATATATACATACATACATACATACATATATATATATATATATATATATATATATAGAGAGAGAGGCTGTCATAATATTTATATGTTAATTTTAATTTTATCGATAAGATATTAGTTTACGCTTAAAGGGACTGGAAGCAAAGAAGGTTGTATATTTGCTTTTTGTTTTGACCGTCACAAAAAAGCAAGTAAGTTGGTATATACACTAAATGTATGTGTCCGTTTGAAATGCTTTTTCCAATTCAAATGATAAATAATATTTTACGTGTAAAAGTGGGTATGATTGCGTTTACGATTGTAACTTTGCTAAAATTGTATTCTGTGGAACTTCCATGTCACAATTTCTGAAAATTTCATTACCTTCTCCTGCCATTCTTAGTATGTGCTCAATAAGAACACTGTCCATTTTAGCAGTTGAGCTGTTGATTCTTGCGCACCAAAGAAAAAGTCTTTCACTCTAGCTATAATTTCGGCTATGCACAATGTCATCCCTTTTTGATTTTTAGACTACTCTATCAACAAATTTAATTAATCATTTTCGTGGCTTAATGCAGTTGGTTTTTTCGAAACTTAACGTTATTCTTTCTTCCATTGTGAATGAAGAAACATATGAGACAATGATATTACCAGTTGGTTTACATGTAAAATTCATTTCAATTGAATTTTACTTTTTTTAATTATTTCTATTTTCTTTTAAAGTACCCTATGAATTTTTCAATAATCTAACTTAATATGTATTTTAACAAATAATTTTATATTGAATGTCATAAATGTCGGTTTTCCCACCGTTCTACGGTAATACTAGTTTAGAAGAAAAGTAGAAAACTAACAGATTTGAACAAAAGGGCGATATAGTAAGTTTTTTGGGGAAGGTTGAACATTCCCTTTATTTCATTTAGTGTGTAGGTATAACACTTTTTAACCAAAAAATATACTCATGATATTTATATTATCATAGCCGATGGTCTGCATAAGTTTGAAACCCCATAAATTGAACTTCGCAAAATACTTTTACAATTAAAAATGCACAATAAAGTTATGACAGTTTCTCAAATCCGAGGAATATGAATTAGCATACAATGAATATCACTAACAAACATTGCACTTCATCCTGATACTTAGACCTTTCGTAAGCTAAATGAAGTAAAGCTCAAGGATAAACCCATGAAGCTTTTTGAAATCTAATTTTATCCTATGAAGCATCAGGTATCATCATTTTCAATATGTCTGGAAACTATGATCAATCACGTAATCAACTGTTAGTATGATTATCATGCAAATGAAAATTTTGCAACCACAAACAATGATTGTCTTTGAGATTAACAGTACAGAATATACAAATAGCAAAATGCACCATTACAAAGTAAATTGATGTTGACTTACCCGGTATTAACGCAAAAAGTCCAAATTACCTGGCTTTGTACATTTGCTGCTTAGTAATTCCTTCTCTTTTTTAGTAAAAACTCTGTAATCTCTTACTCCAGTTTCACTGATATCCCTATATCCGCATCTAAAAGAAGCGTATCTCTCTCCACCTATTTCATCCACCATATCTCCACTTTAGTTGTCTTATCTCAAGCTATTAAAACACTAGAAAAAAGCATAGGACATATTACTGACTGTAGCTCGTAGCAGTGGATAGAAGTAAGAAATCAAAATGAAATACTAAAGTTTCTCATGCTAATATGAAGCAGCATAATATAGTAATAACCTCTATATAACAGCCATTAAATAGTGGAGTATTGCATTATGAATGTTCCTAGTAACAATGAGAATTAGCTATTTGTCATGCAACGCCATTCAAGAAATAATTCCATCAACATTGGACAACTATCAGGGGATGTTATAAATTTACGGACAAAAAACTAAATATACGATAATTATAAGATCTTTACTCACCTTAAAACTACTTTACTAAGGTTGCTGTAACAACCCGGAAAATCAGAAACAATTTAAAATTTCTATTTTGGCTATTTCAATGAATTTTGGACAGTTAAAATTTATTTTAAATAATAACAATTTAAAATTTATATAAATCGTAGTTAGAACGAATATATTTATTTTAATTTTAAAAGGAATTAGAAATAGCATGACAGTTTGAAAATGTGAATCTGAACTTTGACTGAATGTGCATGATTCAAAATAAAACGGATTTTAGTAAAACCAAAAATATCTAAATCTATTTAAAAATATCTTTCCAACGAATTGAAATATTGAAATTTCATAGCGAGAATAAAAAGTTATGGCCAGTTGAATATTCAGAATAGTCGCTAGGGAATATAATATAATTTATAGCCCGTATAAATGGCCACTATACAAACGACCTCCGTTATCGATGAAACCATTTTTCGGATCCGTAATATCAAATTATTGCTAAATTTAATTTTCCATAATTTTTGTAATTAATTTGTGAGCGTGGTAAATTAAACTGCGTTCGATAATTTCTATTGAATTTAATCGGCCGTTAAAAAGGCCATTTTTCAAACGGTCTCCAAATTCGACGAAATTAATTTTGTTAGGACTTTATTGTCAAGTTAGATTTATATTTCGAGAATTTTTGAAGTCAGTATGTGGCCTCGGTAAATTAAAATGTGCGGGCAAATTAAATAAATAAATGATTTATACTTTAAATTAAAGAAAACAGATTGAAAACAATCGATTGGGCTGATGGAACCTAGTCCATTATGTCCGGAAAGGGGGCATTTGGGTAGGAGCAACTCTCATTGGGCTAAATTTGGAGCTGAATAGGGTTAACGGGCTTAAACTAAACATTAAGAGATTTAATATTATTTAATTATAAATAACCCTTAATACAAAACCCTAATTCCTATTTACATAGTAAGCCGCCGCCACAGTATGAATTCTATGGCCAGAAATGTTCTTCACTTCCTCCACTAATTCCCTTCAATCCTTATAATAAAACTTCCTGCTCCTTTGGAGTTTATTGTAGAGAATTTCACGAGCTTTGTTTCCATACGGAGTTGATCAGAAACCATGGAGTATTTGCGTCGTTCCAGCACCCCAGCCACTTCATTCGAATCGCCACCCACCCCTGTAGCCGCCATCGCACTCACGGCCAAAGGTCCCCTCAGGCGCGCCGTCCGAAGCTCCAGAGCGTACCACCTTCTGTTCGTCGCGAAGCTCCGCCATTTGTTCGAAAAACTCTGCTCTAGAATCGAACAAAACAGAAATACATCGGCCGTTATCTGATAGAAGAGGAAGAGGGTAAAAACATGATTAAATTATTTATTTTAAAATGTTATCTATCTAAATTAATTCGTAACTTATTCATACTGAATCAAAATTGAACGATTTCAGAAGCGTTGCGATCGTGAGCCCGAGATCTGCATTTCTATACTAATTAGAACGGATTCAGAGCAGATCAGATTTTGAACAAAATTCAGATCTGTATTATTCAGAATTAAAACGACTGTGAGAATTCTATTTTATTTCTTCTTCTTGAATAATTAGAAATAATCCTGATTGTATTATCACCAATCCGTAGTTAATTTCTATTTGTTATGATTCATGACTTGATTTGTGATGGATGTGGTATGTAGATCTGTTCATTTGGTGATATTGTGTTATGATTAAATAGTTAAAAACATATAGATCATTTTGTCGTAATAAAATGAGTGAAACAAAAATATATAATTTTTGTTTAGATAAAATTGTCAAATTAGAATTATTGGACAAAATTCATCATTGTGTTAATTGGAATAGTGGAACCAAGAATTTTCATTTTGGGTTTATTAGAATAGTTGAATTAAAAGAATTATCATCTTTTAATTAGAATAATTGGACAAAACTTATCATTTTTTTCAAACCAGAACCATTGGACAAAAAATATCATTTTTATCAAAATTAGAATAGTTGAATTGGAATTGTCATTTTTGTCAAAATGTAATTGTTGAAGCAAAATTGTCATTTTTGTTTAAATAAAATTTGTCAAAATAAAAATGAACAATTTTAATATAAAATTTGTCAAAATGTAATTGGTAGAATTATAATTAACAACAAACATGAAAAGAATCATTTTTATCAATTTACTGAAATAAATAGAAACTAGAAAAACATTCATGTTTTAAAATAAAACATGTTTACATTAAAAATTCACTTTTCAATGTAATGTTAGAAACTAGAAAAATATTCATGTTTTATAATAAAAACATGTTTACATTAAAAATTCACTTTTTAATGTAATGTTAGAAACTAGAAAATATTCATGTCTTAAAATAAAAAAATGTTTATATTAAAAATTCACTTTTTAATGTAATGTCAGAAACTAGAAAAATATTCATATTTTAAAATAAAAGCATGCTTACATTAAAAATTCACTTTTAATGTAATGATAGAAACTAGAAAAATATTCATGTTTTAAAATAGAAACATGTTTACATTAAAAATTCACTTTTTAATGTAATGTTAGAAACTAGAAAAATATTCATGTTTTAAAATAAAAACATGTTAACATTAAAATTTCACATTTTGATGTAATGTAAGCAACTAGGAAAAATGTTCATGTTAAATATAGGAACATGATAACATTAAAAATCTTATTTTTAATGAAATGAATGAATCACTAGAAAATGTTCATTTTTAACATAAAAGCATGTTAACATTAAAAATCTCATTTTGATAAAAAGAACGATTCATATGAAAATTGTTCATATTTGAATAAAAATGTTGAAACATTAAAAAACATAATTTTAATATAAAGTTTGATTCATTAGAAATATTGACCGTTTGAATAAAAACGTTGCAACATTAAAAATTCCATTTTTAATGCAACGGTGATTCACTAGAAAACATATGTTAGAAAATATTTGTATGTTAAAAACATTATTTTTAGCATGCTAGAAAGGAGGAAAATGAAAACATCGCTTTCATATATTTTGTTTAAAATAGAATTGTTAACAAAATGAAACATCAAAATATACATTAGAATTTGTGTATAAATCTAGGTGACATTTTTATCATCAAAATGCATATATTAGAATTTATATGCATAGTTAAAATGACATTTTTATTTACAATGCATATATTAGAATTTATATCCGTAGTTAAAATGACATTTTTATTTACAATGCATATATTAGAATTTATATGCATAGTTAAAATGTCATTTTTATTTACAATGCATATATTAGAATTTATATGCATAGTTAAAATGCATTTTTGTTTACAATGCATATATTAGAATCTTTATGCATAGTTAAAGAACATTTTTATTTACAATGTATATATTAGAATTTATACGCAAAGTTAAATAACACTTTATTGGCGATGCATATATTAGAATTTATATGCAAAGTTAAAATATCATTTTATTAACAATGCATATCTTAGAATTTATATGCAAAGTTAAAATATCATTTTATGAACAATGCATATATTAGAATTTATATGCAAAGTTAAAATACCATTTTAACGACAATGCGTACATTAGAATTTGTATGAAATATTTTTATTGTAAAAACATACACTGAAAACTTTATACAAGTAAATTATTCCCTTTTTATTTGTTAAAGTTAAAAATAGAAATACCAATAAAAAAAATTAGCTTTTTATTTGTCATTGGCTCAATTGTCATGTAAATAAAATATACTTTATTTGACATTATGAATATGTAGATATGATATGCCAATAAAAACATTCTTTTATTTGGCATGTTAAACACGTTAGTGGAATCGTCGAATGGTTCGCGTGCGGTAATTCGCGTTTCGGAATCGTAATTTTAAATGATTATACCAAAGGATCCGACCGTCGGATTTTCTCAAAACTGGAACCATTAGGACCGCTTTGGAAAGATCTTTCCAACGATATAAATTTTGTTAAAATCCAATGGTTAGACTTCGAGAAAAGTGTAAATCAAATTTTGATAAAAACAACGCCAGGGCCGTTTATTGACCCGAAGCGTCGATAAATTAATTTACCTATTTTTGTATAAATAAAAATAGCGATAAATCTCATTTGAAAAGACCAAGTTCAATCTCATTTCAAATGATTATACGACGATTTAAATCGAAGATATTAAAGACGGCGATTGAAGACCGACGATCTTCACATCAAATGGATAATAACTGATGCCCGACATTGGTTAGCTCCCAGTAAAGGGTTAAAGTGGTAGTTATCCAGACGTACTTTTTGATTGTTCGGATAAGCGAGCACCTCTCTTCCGTATTGGACATATGGGCAAGGAATAAGGTGACTCTGGTTTCGTTCAGACCGAGAATGGACTTGTAAATGGATGTGTGTCTGACATTGGATTTCATTCCATGTAAATTGATTTCTGTTTAACATATATCTGATTGGTGGCGGAGAATTTCTTCTCTTGGTTAACACCCTTCTCTAAGATGCACGAGTTCAGAGGTTATATATTAGTAGTTATCAATCACATGGCGTGGATTGTCAATATGGCATGCCAAGATGTAATTGATCGAGGCTTTTGTTGAAAAACAGGGCCTTATGATTGATGATCAAAGCATAGCCTATTTCGACACAGCTTTTTGTATTGCGTAACCTCGCGAGCCTCACATCCCCGTATGAGTCAGAATCAGGACAAGGGAACGCAGGGAGTGCACATGTTTCTTTCTTGCTAGAAGTGGCATCAGGGTTTAGCAAGCCCTGACATTTTACTTATGTGGTTGATGGATTATGAGGTGCCTCAGATTTATTGGTCGATAGTGACCAAATTATAGGTTCAATAGGACCGGGAAGCGTGGGCTCAAGAATTGCCAATCCACTAAAGTATTTGTGGACCGGCCCTGTAGGATCCAAGGGTTGCCCGTAGGTGTGATCCTGAGACATTGCTAGAGTGTCTCGAATCGGTAAGGAGACCGTCCCTAGCCTTGACTCATGATGGAAACCCAATTTCCAATACGACATTACAGTTTTGATTGTAAACCTATATATGGCAACATAGTAGGATGAGGTACTATATCGTCTAGAATTGATACATTTACTTTGAAATATTTTAAAACTGATTAGACACTAATAATAACAGTAAAATATTATTTTTTACGTATCAAGCATGTTTGATCATTATAAGGTAAAATTCTATCCTCCGGTTTGTGTTGCATTGTGTGATGGGACTTGAGTCTTATAATGATTTCAATTTTCTAAAAAGCATTGCGTTGTTTTGAATAAAACTTATTTAACTTATGCACTGACAATCCAATGGAGTAAACCCGTTCCGCGTTAGCGGCGTGGTCCTGTGACTAACCATATGGTTAGTTAAGATAGGAAAGATTTCTTATACTAGTCCCATGACTGACTCGTAGTTTGTTCACTTTGCAAACTTGGATGCTCTCTTTTCACATGGGCGGTCAAGTGACATGTTTATGTATTTATGCACATATGTTGGATTGGAGCATGCTTGTGGGCTGAAGATGAAGATCATTTTATCTTTTATTTCTGCTTTTGAAACATTTAGATATCCTTTATTTATGATGTACTTAATGGAGTTTTGAGACTTATTTCTTTTTGCTGAGACTTTCTATTTGCTAAGTTATATCCTGTAACTGTGCACTCTGATGTCTTTGATGTGTGATGTTGATGACAATCCTATTTCTGCCGCAATGATTTATGTGTTATGATGTTATCTGAGATCTACTATTGTTGTAATTATGTTATATTCCTATGATTATCCTTGCTTTCGTACTACAGAAGTTTGGGGTCATCACAGTTGGTATTAGAGCTAAAGGTTAACCTTAGCACCAGGGTATAAAATATTTAAAACAATTCGTCTTGGTAGAATCAGCAGTATTCTCAGGCGAGTAGCTCATTAGAGATAGGATCAGTAATGTCCTAGAATGAGCACAGTAGAATAGCACATATTAATCGGTCATTACATCATTATCATCTTTCCATATGTCTCTTCTTTAACCTTTCCTTTAAAATTATCATTTCCGTTGGTCTGACTCTTTCCTTGATGGTACAAAACTAACAGAAAATGAGCATTAGAGCGAGAGCTAGAGCCCGAGGTAGAGGTGGGGCCAGAGGACCAGCAAGAGAGGAGACTCCTACTGCTCAGAGGCAGCCTACTCCCGAGGATGTAACACCACGACTTCTACCCCTACAGCCTTTTGACTTAGACATGTGGCCAAGAAGTTCAGGAATTTAGGGGGCGTATCATTCACTGGGCAAGAGACAGTGATTGAGGCACAGACATGGCTAAAGAACTATGAGAAAATATTTGGAGGCCTGGAATTGGAAGACCACCGCAAGCGCATTTTGGCATCGTGGCTATTAAAGGATGAAGGTGAGAATTGGTGGGTGTCATAATTGGAAATAATGAGGCCAACATGTCTTGGGCCAAATTCATGGAATTCTTCAACGAGAAGTTTATTCCCCTACAGGAAGTAGAGCGTCTCCACGATCAATTTGCCAACTTGCAGCAAGGAGATATGACTGTTTCAGAATATGTGCAGAAGTTTGAAGAGCTCTCACGCTATGCTCCATAATTAATTCGGGACCCAGTCCAGATAAAAAAGATTCATTAATGGCCTCTCCAGGAAATATCTGAACAGAGTCACAACACACGTTAAGCTCCCATTTAATGAGGTGATCGAAATGGCTTGCCGCTATGAGGACAATGACAGAAATTCACAGCAAGATCGGAAGAAAAACCAGAATAATAATAAAAGGAAGCAAGCTGAGAAGAAACCAGAGGCGAGCAATTCTTCTACCTCCAAGCCTCAAGGAAGGAAAAGAGACAAATCCAAGGTGAGATGCTTCAATTGGCAGAAGATGGGGCAATTTGACTACGAATGCCGAGCTCCAAAGAAACCAAATAGGAATGAGTCTAGATTAAGTCAAAACCGCGTTAAGAATCCTCGGAATACTTAGGAGTGCTTTAGCTGCCATAAGATAGGGCACTTTATCAGAAATTATCCTCTGTTGAAGAAATCTGAGGTGACACATGTGTATGATGGAGCGGCTGCACCAGCTTCTTCTGAGGGAGGTAAACCCGATGTTTTAGGAGGTACTCTTAATATTAAGAACATTCCTATTACAATATTGTTTGACACTGGTGCATCAAGAAGTTTCATTTCTAGTGACACGATTAAAAAGTTAAAACTGAAACCAAGAAAACTTAAAGAATCGATTAGAGCTCATAGTCCGATAGGAGGTTCACTTATTTTCGATCAGTATTGTAGAGTGCCTGTTTCTTATTCTTACTTCCAGTTCCCTTTTGATTTGATCGTTATGTGTTTTTTCTGGATATGATACCATACTCGAACTGGATTGGCTAGCAAAGTATGAGGCTGAGTTACTATGCGCCGAAAGAATAGTCAAAATTAAAACCAAATTCGGAGATATTATTTCTATACCATGCCATGGCTCATGTAACAACCCTGAATTTTGGGGTAAATTTAAAAATTTATTTTAAGTAATTTTAATGAGTTTTTGATATTTTAAATAATAACGATTAAAATTTTATTTTATTTGAAGTAAAGAAAGATATATGTTAGAAAGTATAAAAATGTTAAAAACATTATTTTTAACATTGCTAGAAATTAACTGCTAAAAGAGAAAAGAAACATATATTTAAAATATGTCAAGAATATTCTTTTTAATGTAAATACGGAGCGTGAACAATTCACATGTAATATAAGGATTATTTATTTAAATTCTTAATGTGAACGTTTTGCTAATAGAGAATATTTTAACTTTATATGTAGTTCGTGAATTTAGCGTTAACATTGGTATTTAATTCACGGTATAATGGTTAAATTTGTATTGTTCATTAATAAAAAAAAAAAATTGAAATATGGAAAGTGGCAGTGGTTTTCAATGCCCCTTCCCTTCCTTATTTTTAGCACGTGCATCCATATTACATTATACATATATATGTTCATAAATTAAATGAATTTATACATAGAAATTTTATGCTAATTTTTGTACAGGTCATGCTTTGCACACGATGGTTAGTTTGAAAACAATAAATACATTGTGTAGTTACTTATATAATAATTATAATATTTTACACTGATCTTTGAAATTAAAGTTAAAAACAAAATTTGAGATGTAACCTCCCTTTATTTTATGCAAGATATAATAACTTATGAGAGTGTTACATTGTATTAAAAAAGTCGACTTACATGGAACTCTTTTATGAAAATGTTGAAGATTAACTTATAACAAATTTCAGGTAAGTAATTTGCTTTCATATTATGGAAATACTCGTTATGATGATCAACAAAAAAAAAAAAAAAACTCAGTCATCTTAGTAAAATTTTAATTTAATTCGAATTCCGATATATCTTGTTAATAAGTTTCCCTTCTTAATAATAATTCATGTACGTTACATTTTTAATTAACATACATTACAACTGAAATTAATGTGCTATAACTAGTAATTAATATATGTCAAAAATAATAATAATAAAGAATGGAATTGGAAATTTTCACAAGAATATATAATGTTAATTAGTTTTATATATTTGAAGTTTGAATTCTGTAAATATGAATAAATGGGTAAGTATATGACGGAAAAATTAAGGAAGGGTAATGAAATAGGTTACCGATTAATGTTCTAATTAATGTAAAGAAACAGTCAACTAAGGGAAAAAAATGAATGACATTAATTAAGAGATTTATTGGTTTAAATTATATATAAACGTTTGCATGTATATACACACGTCTACATGATCAAAGCTTAAATTAGTTATATACGTTTGAATTTGTAACATATGAATAAAACGGAAATAAATTACTACACCATCCCTCTCCTCTTGTTTTCTTTCCCATTTCCACCTCATGTAATTCTCCATCCCCATTTGTGAAAAATGAGCCGCCTCTCTTTCCTTGCTCTCCAAGCCATGGCCGCCATTCTCTTCTTCCTTCCTCCATCAAAAGAAAAAAATTAATAAGTTTCATTCTATTGTAATGATTTTGGAACGGTGACAAGCTCTACCTCTCTTTGATTTATCTATCCAAAGGCCTAGGTGAGCAATTTTAAATCTAATTTAATTTTAATTATTTAAAACATGTTTTTGATCTGGTTTGATACATAACCCGTAAAATTTGACAATCCAGCGACAACGCAACATCGCACAACATCTCAGATCGGTGTGAACAAATTTCTGACGTTCAATTTTTTCTAGTTCTAACAAATACAAATTTAAGAAATTCTAAATTTAATTTAATTTAACTTAATTTAATTATTTTCTTAATTTATAAATCTGTGTTCATGAATCTATGTTATAGCTTAGATATGTGTCTGTGATGGATGTAGTTTTTTTTAGATCTATTTCAGATCTGAAAGCAATGCGGTGTTTGTTAGTCTATGTTATGTTATTAGATTTGTAAATTGAAAAGTGTGATAAACCAAATCACAATGTCATATTATTGGGTTGTAAATTGAAAATTAGTGTTAAACCAAATCGCTATGCTGTGTTGGTTGGAATTGTTATTTCAAGAATTAACATTTGTGTTAAATGAATATGGACAAATTTGAATTAGGATTACCATTTTGCCAAAATATAATAAATTAACAAAATACTCATTTTGTTAAAATAGTTTAGATAAAACAAAATGTCACTTTTGATTGAAATAAAATAGAGGAAACAAAAACGTAAACATATAAGATACTCCTTTATTTGACATTAGTTTACATAGGAAAAATGTTAACATATGAAGTACTCCTTTATACGATATTAGAAAACATAGAAAAAGGTTAACATATAAATTTTGGCGTTGTGTCATTTTAGAAAATGAATACATTTTATCATTATGTAAATTTAGTTGAAAATGAATTATATTTTAGCGTTATGTCATTTTATTGAAAATGAATCAAATTTTAGCATTGTGTTAAATCATATGAAAAATGAACATATTTTAGCGTTGTGTTAAAATATGTTTACATTAGAAAATAATGATTATATTAGCAAATATGTTTACGTTAGAAAATATGTTTACATTAGTAATGTTTTCATTAGAAATTATGAATATGAATTTGGCGTCATGTCATTTTAGTTAAAATGAATATGAATTCGACGTTATGTCATTTCAGTTAAAATGAATACAAATTTAGCGTTATGTCATCTTAGTTAAAATGAACATATTTTAAGCGCTATGTCATTACATTAAAATGATCATATTGTTAGTGTAATGTTAATATATTATAACTATATGCGCTATATAATTTTGAATGATCATATTGTTATATATTGTAATGGAATAAGTGAATTATAATTATATTTTTAGCGTTAATGGAATAAGTGAATTATAATTATATTTTTAGCGTTAATGGAAAAAGTGGATTAAAATTATATTTTTAGCAGTCTTAGGTAGAATATGATTATTATCATATTTTCTTTGTTTTAGTTAGAATATGTAAATAATCATTTTTTTTTATCGTTTTAGTTAAAACATGAATAAAATTATATTTTTAGCATCGCAGTTAAGATACGAAAACAAACTTATTTTTACCGGATGTGTAGAAATAGGAAAATAAATATATTTTTAGCATTTGAATAGAAATATGAAAATAGAATCATATTTTAGTATATGACAGTGCATATGATACAAAATCATGTTTTAGAGTAGCGTCAGTGCATATGATATAAAATCATGTTTTAGAGTAACGTTAGTGCATATGATATAAAATCATGTTTTGGAGTAGCGTCAATGCATATGAAATAAAACCATATTTTAATATCAATTTAAGGCGTATGAAATAAAACCATATTTTAATGTCAAGTTAATGCATATGAAATAAAACCATATTTCAATGTCATGATAATGCATATGAAATCAGACCATATTTTAATGTCAAGGTAATGCATATGAATCAAAATCATATTTTAAATGTCATGTTTATGTATATGTAAAATAAATCACATTTTTATTAAGAATGAGAGTTTGCAATAAAAATTACATTTCTATATGTAATTTAAAAGAGAGGGATTTTACATTATATTGAAAATTACAATTTAATGTAATTAAGAAGAAGAATTGAACATTAGAATCAAATATACCTTTTTAATGTAATTATAAAAGATAGAAATTTGCACTGTTATGAAAATTACATTTTTAATGTAATTCAAAAGAGAGGGATTTTACGTTATATTGAGAATTACAATTTTAACGTAATTAAGAAGAAGAATTGGATGATGTAATCAAATTTGCATTTCTTTAATGTAATTACAAAGTTAGAATTTTTCACTGTAATATTAACTACATTTACAACGTAATTAAAGAAGGAAATTTTACAATGCAATTGAAAGATAGGATTTTACAGTATAATGTCAATTACATTTTTCTTAATGTAATCAAAAGAAGAAATATTACTTTTTTTATGTAACAAAAGAAGTTAGAAGAATTACATTCTTTATAATGTAATAAAAGAGAATATAGTGTAAAGAAAGAAAATTCACATTTTTCTATAGTGTAAAGAATAAGAAGGAAATATACATTTCCAATAAAATGAGAGAAAGAATGTAAATAAAATATGAAATAGAAATTTACATTTTCTTATGTAATAAAAAGAATTATTTTAGATGACACTTTCATTTACATTTTCATGTAAATAGGATATGTAGAAAAAAAGGAAAACACTTATTTACATTTGGGTAAGTAAATAAGAAAAGAAAAGGAAAACATTTATTCACATGTAGTGTAAATAAATAAGAAGAAGAGATGTTTTAATGACATTTTCTATGCAGTAAAAGAATAAATTGAAAGTTACCTTTTAGTTGTTATTTATTAATAAATAAATATGGGAATGGAATTGAAATGTTCATTGAACATGATACCTTGATATGATACATGAACATGATTGTGCGCTATTTGTCTGGTTGATTCGTTGCCCTTATATGTTAATGACTATATGGAATGATTTATATCTATTTTTATAAAAAATAAAAATAGTGATAAATAATAATGGTTATGAAATAATTTAAATGATAATTATGCGAAGATTATTTAGAAAGTCCGAGTTTACTCTCATTTCAAATAACGATACGACATTCGAAGAATTGAAGACGACAATTGAAGACGGACGATCTTCACATCGAATGGGTAACTAGTGTTGAGGCCCTTGATTGATTTGCTCCTAAGACGGGGCCAAGATGGTAGTTATCCGGACGTAGTGTTGATTTGTACGGATTTGGCTTTCGCTCAGACCCTGAGCATAAGCTTATAAATGGAATGTGTGTCTGACGTTGAATTTTGTTTTATGTAAATTGATTTCTATTAATATACGACCGTTGGTGGCGGAGAATTTATTCTCTTGCTTAACACCCTTAGAGGTTGTGTATTAATAGTTATCAATCGCATGGCGTGAATTGTCAACGTGGCACGCTAAGATGAAGATGATCAAGGCTTTGTTGGAAAGCAGGCCTTGTGGTTATAACGTTACTTCGCGAGCCTCACAACCCGGTTGAGTCTAAAACGGGAGAAGGGAATGCCGGGAGAGCAGCACGTTTCTTTCTAGCTAGAAGTGGTGTCGGTGCTTAAACTGGCTGATATTTACTTATGTGGATGATGGAATGTGGCGCGCCTCGGATGATAGGTCCTATAGGATCGGGAAACGTGTGTTCAGGAATAACTAATCCACGAAGCTGTATGTGTGGACCGGCCCTGCAGCTATCCAAGGGTTCACTGCGGGGAATCCTGAGACATTAGCTAGAGTGTTTCGAACCGGTAAGGAGCTCCTCCCTAGCCTTGACTCATGATGGAAACCCATTTTCCAATACGACACCATGCGGTTTTGATTGTAGAACTAGTATGGCGACATTGTAGGATGGGGTACTATGCCGTCTATGATTGATACATTATGATTGAAATGTTTTTTGAAACATATATACACTAATAATAATATCAAACCCGTTTTTAACGTATCAAGCATTTTTGACCATTATAAGGTAAAACTCTATCCTATGGTTTGCGTTGCATTATGTGATGGGACTTGAGTCTTATAATGGTTTCATTTTTCCAAATGCATTGCGTTGTTTTACGATTTACCTTTAATTATGAACGGCAATCCATTGGAGTAAACCCGTTCTGCGTTAGCTGCGTGGTCCTTGGATTTGCCTTATTGCTATTAGTTATATTAGTTAAGAATTCTCATACCAGTCCTATGACTGACCCGTTGTTTATTTCCACCTTTGCAAACTCAGGTGCCATTTTTTCCACACAAGCAGTCGAGTAGTTTGTCTACAGGTCTTCATCTCGAGCAGGATCCTGGATTGAAGTTTAAAGCTGTGCCCAGAGCATAGTTCTTTTCCGCTGCACTGTATTGTATTTGTTGTAATTTATCTTCCGCTGTAATTTTATTCGATGTGCTCTGATATTCTGTACTCTGATGTAAGATTATTGCAATGTTTATAAAAGTCTTCCGTTGTTGTTCTAATGGATTGTAGCCCAAAGTAAGCGTATCCGGCGATTTCCCGCAAGGGCGATTTTCGGGTCGTTTCATTTTGGTATCAGAGCTTTGGTTAGCTCAAATCTTTGGGGTACAACTCGTTAGAACTAAACAAAAGATTCATCAGAGATTGGATTAGTAATGTCCAATAAGAATACTCATTAGAGATAGGATCAGTAGTATCCTAGAATGAGAAAACTCATTAGAGATAGGGTTAGTAATGCCCTAGAATGTATTGAGAGTAACAAGCTTATAATATACGTATTTGTAATTATAATCTATTTTAGAAAATATGATTTTTGAATATATAAAAGTTATATATTTGAAAGTTAATCAACTAATAAAATTATTGAAATCAATAAAAGAGAGAAAGATGGGTTAAATAATTAAACACTTTTAACTTCGTTCCTTTTCGGGGACGAAAAGTTTTAAGTGGGGAAGACTGTAACAACCCAGAATTTTGGGGTAAATTTAAAATTTTATTTTAAGTAATTTTAATGAGTTTTTGATATTTTAAATAATAACGATTAAAAATTTATTTTATTTAAAGTAAAGAAAGATATATGTTAGAAAGTATAAAAGTGTTAAAAACATTATTTTTAACATTTCTAGAAATTAACTGCTAAAAGAGAAAGAAACATATATTTAAAATATGTCAAGAATATTCTTTTTAATGTAAATACGGAGTGTGAACAATTCACATGTAATATAAGGATTATTTATTTAAATTCTTAATGTGAACGTTTTGCTAATAGAGAATATTTTAACTTTATATGTAGTTAAATTCTAAATAAAGAAATAATCGTGAATTTAGCGTTAACATTGTTTAATTTATGGTGTAACGGTTAAATTTGTATTGTTCATTAATAAAAAAATTTGAAATATGGAAAGTGGCTAGGGGTGGCAATCAGACCCGACCCGATGGACCCGGACCCGACCCAGCGGGTCTCGGTTCTAGGCGGGTCGTGTTTTGTCGGGTCTAAACTATACATTTCAAAAATCTGGACCCGACCCGACCCGAGCTTCGGTTCGGGTCGGGTCGGGTCGGTTCGGGTCCGACTAAATAATAACACTAAAAATACACATATTTTAATGTTTTTTGGTCGGGTCTTTCGGGTTCGGGTCTACGTGGGTCGGGTTTGATCGGGTCTTGATGGTATTTTTCATCACCTAGACCCGACCCGAGACCCATCGGGTTCGGTTCGGGTTCGGGTCTTTTCGGGTCGGTTCGGTTCGGGTTTTCGGGTCTCGGTTCTAATTGCCAGCCCTAAAAGTGGCAGCAGTTTTCAATGCCCCTTCCCTTCCTTATTTTTAGCACGTGCATCCATGTTACATTATACATATATATGTTCATAAATTAAATGAATTTATACATAGAAATTTTATGCTAATTTTTGTACATGTCATGCTTTTCAGACGATGGTTAGTTTGAAAACAATAAATACATTGTGTAGTTACTTATATAATAAATATAATATTTTACACTGATCTTTGAAATTAAAGTTAAAAACAAAATTTGAGATGTAACCTCCCTTTATTTTATGCAAGATATAATAACTTATGAGAGTGTTACCTTGTATTAAAAAAGTTGACTTACATGGAACTCTTTTATGAAAATGTTGAATATTTACTTATAACAAATTTCAGGTAAGTAATTTGCTTTCATATTATGGAAATACTCGTTATGATGATCAACAAAAAAAAAAAGCTCAGTCATCTTAGTAAATTTTTAATTTAATTCGAATTCCTATATATCTTGTTAATTAGTTTCCCTTCTTAATAATAATTCATGTACGTTACATTTTAAATTAACATACATTACAACTGAAATTAATGTACCATAACTAGTAATTAATGTATGTCAAAATTAATAATAAGAAAGAATGGAATTGGAAATTTTCACAAGAATATATAATGTTAATTAGTCTTATATAGTTGAAGTTTGAATTCTGTAAATATGAATAAAAGGGTAAGTATATGACGGAAAAATTAAGGAAGGGTAATGAAGTAGGTTACCAATTAATGTTGTAATTAATGTAAAGAAACAGTCAATTAAGGGGAAAAATGAATGACATTAATTAAGAGTTTTATTGGTTTAAATTATATATAAACGTTTGCATGTTATACACACATCTACATGATCAAAGCTTAAATTAGTTATATACGTTTGAAATTTGAATTTTGTAACATATGAATAAAATGGAAATAAATTACTACACCATCCCTCTCCTCTTATTTTCTTTCTCATTTCCACCTCATGTAATTCTCCATCCCCATTTGTGAAAAATGAGCCGCCTCTCTTTCCTTCCGCTCCAAGCCATGGCCGCCATTCTCTTCTTCCTTTCTCCATCAAAAGAAAAAAAAGTTTCATTCTATTGTACTGATTTTGGAACAGTGACAAGCTCTACCTCACTTTGCTTTATCTATCCAAAGGCCTAGGTGAGCAATTTTAAATTTAATTTAATTTTAATTATTAAAACATGTTTTTGATCCAATTCGATACAGAACCCGACAAATTTGACAATCCTGCGATAACGCAACATCGCACAATATCTTAGATCGGTGTGAACAAATTTCTGACGTTCAGTTTGTTCTAGTTCTGACAAATACAAAGGTGAGAAATTCTAAATATTAATTTAATTTAATTTAATTATTTTTCTTAATTTATAAATCTGTGTTCATGAATCTATGTGATAGCTTAAATCCGTGTCTGAGATGGATGTAGTTTTTTTTAGATCTATTTCAGATCTGAAAGCAATGTTGTGTTTGTTAGTCTATGTTATGTTATTAGATTTGTAAATTGAAAAGTGTGATAAACCAAATCACAATGTCATGTTATTGGGTTGTAAATTGAAAATTAGTGTTAAACCAAATCACTATGTTGTGTTGGTTGGAATTGTTATTTCAAGAATTAACATTTGTGTTAAATAAGTATGGACAAATTTGAATTAGGATTATCATTTTGCTAAAATATAATAAATTAACATAATACTCATTTTGTTAAAATAGTTTAGATAAAACAAAATGTCACTTTTGATTGAAATAAAATAGAGGAAACAAAAACGTAAACATATAAGATACTCCTTTATTTGACATTAGTTTACATAGGAAAAATGTTAACATATGAAGTACTCATTTATACGAAATTAGAAAACATAGAAAAAGGTTAACATATAAATTTTGGCGTTGTGTCATTTTAGAAAATGAATACATTTTAGCATTATGTAAACTTAGTTGAAAATGAATTATATTTTAGCGTTATGTCATTTTATTGAAAATGAATCAAATTTTAGCATTGTGTTAAATCATATGAAAAATGAACATATTTTAGCGTTGTGTTAAAATATGTTTACATTAGAAAATAATGATTACATTAGCAAATATGTTTACGTTAGAAAATATGTTTACATTAGTAATGTTTTCATTAGAAATTATGAATATGAATTTGGCGTCATGCCATTTTAGTTAAAATGAATATGAATTCGGTGTTATGTCATTTCAGTTAAAATGAATATAAATTTAGCGTTATGTCATCTTAGTTAAAATGAACATATTTTAAACGCTATGTCATTACATTAAAATGATCATATTGTTAGTGTAATGTTAATATATTATAACTATAAGCGTTATATAATTTTGAATGTTCATATTGTTAGTGTAATGGAATAAGTGAATTATAATTATATTTTTAACGTTAATGTAAAAAGTGGATTAAAATTATATTTTTAGCAGTCTTAGGTAGAATATGATTATTATCATATTTTCTTCGTTTTAGTTAGAATATGTAAATAATCAATTTTTTATCGTTTTAGTTAAAACATGAATAAAATTATATTTTTAGCATCGCAGTTAAGATATGAAAACAAACTTATTTTTACCGGATGTGTAGAAATAGGAAAATAAATATATTTTTAGCGTTTGAATAGAAATATGAAAATAGAATCATATTTTGGTATATGATAGTGCATATGATACAAAATCATGTTTTAGAGTAGCGTTAGTGCATATGATATAAAATCATGCTTTAGAGTAGCGTCAGTGCATATGAGATAAAATCATGTTTTGGAGTAGCGTCAATGCATATGAAATAAAACCATATTTTAATGTCAAGTTAATACATATGAAATAAAACCATATTTTAATGTCAAGTTAATGCATATGAAATAAAACCATATTTCAATGTCATGATAATGCATATGAAATCAGACCATATTTTAATGTCAAGGTAATGCATATGAATCAAAATCATATTTTAAATGTCATGTTTATGTATATGTAAAATAAATCACATTTTTATTAAGACTGAGAGTTTGCAATAAAAATTACATTTCTATATATAATTTAAAACAGAGGGATTTTACATTATATTGAAAATTACATTTTTAATGTAATTAAGAAGAAGAATTGGACATTAGAATCAAATTTACCTTTTTAATGTAATTATAAAAGATAGAAATTTGCACTGTTATGAAATTACATTTTTAATGTAATTTAAAAGAGAGGGATTTTACGTTATATTGAGAATTACAATTTTAACGTAATTAAGAAGAAGAATTGGATGATGTAATCAAATTTGCATTTCTTTAGTGTAATTTAAAAAGTTAGAATTTTTCACTGTAATGTTAACTACATTTACAACGTAATTAAAGAAGGAAATTTGACAATGCAATTGAAAGATAGGATTTTACAGTATAATGTCAATTACATTTTTCTTAATGTAATCAAAAGAAGAAATATTACTTTTTTTTATGTAACAAAAGAAATTAGAAGAATTACATTCTTTATAATGTAATAAAAAAGAATATAGTGTAAAGAAAGAAAATTCACATTTTTCTATAGTGTAAAGAATAAGAAGGAAATACTACATTTCCAATAAAATGAGAGAAAGAATGTAAATAAAATATGAAATAGAAATTTACATTTTCTTATGTAATAAAAAGAATTATTTTAGATGACACTTTCATTTACATTTTCATGTAAATAGGACATGTAGAAAAAAAAAAGGAAAATACTTATTTACATTTGGGTAAGTAAATAAGAAAAGAAAAGGAAAACATTTATTCACATGTAGTGTAAATAAATAAGAAGAAGAGATGTTTTAATGACATTTTCTATGCAGTAAAAGAATAAATTTAAAGTTACCTTTTAGTTGTTATTTATTAATAAATAAATGTGGGAATGGAATTGAAATGATCCTTGAACATGATACCTTGATATGATACATGAACATGATTGTGCGCTGTTTGTCTGGTTGATTCATTGCCCTTATATGTTAATGACTACATGGAATGATTTATATCTATTTTTATAAAAAATAAAAATAGTGATAAATAATAACGGTTATGAAATAATTTAAATGATAATTATGCGAAGATTATTTGGAAAGTCCGAGTTTACTCTCATTCCAAATAATGATACGACGTTCGAAGAATTAAAGACGGCGATTGAAGACCGACGATCTTCACATAGAATGGGTAACTAGTGTTGAGGCCCTTGATTGATTTGCTCCCAAGACAGGGCCAAGATGGTAGTTATTCAGACGTAGTGTTGATTTGTACGGATTTGGCTTTCGCTCAGACCCTGAGCATAAGCTTATAAATGGAATGTGTGTCTGATGTTGAATTTTGTTCTATGTAAATTGATTTCTATTAATATACGACCATTGGTGGCGGAGAATTTATTTTCTTGCTTAACACCCTTAGAGGTTGTGTATTAATAGTTATCAATCGCATGACGTGAATTGTCAACGTGGCACGCTAAGATGAAGATGATCAAGGCTTTGTTGGAAAGCAGGCCTTATGGTTATAACGTTACTTCGCGAGCCTCACAACCCGGTTGAGTCTAAAACGGAAGAAGGGAACGCAGGTAGAGCAACACATTTCTTTCTAGCTAGAAGTGGTGTCGGTGCTTAAACTGGCTGATATTTACTTATGTGGATGATGGAATGTGGCGCGCCTCGGATGGTAGGTCCTATAGGATTGGGAAACGTGTGTTCAAGAATAACTAATCCACGAAGCTGTATGTGTGGACCGACCCTGCAGCTATCTAAGGGTTCACTACGGGAAATCCTGAGACATTAGCTAGAGTGTCTCGAATCGGTAAGGAGCTTCTCCCTAGCCTTGACTCATGATGGAAACCCAATTTCCAATACGACACGAAGCGGTTTTAATTGTAGAACTAGTGTGGCGACATAGTAGGATGGGGTACTGTGCCGTCTATGATTGATACATTATGATTGAAATGTTTTTTGAAACATATATACACTAATAATAATATCAAATCCATTTTTTAACGTATCAAGCATTTTTGACCATTATAAGGTAAAACTCTGTCCTCCGGTTTGCGTTGCATTGTGTGATGGGACTTGAGTCTTATAATGGTTTCATTTTTCCAAAAGGCATTGCGTTGTTTTACGATTTACCTTCAATTATGAATGGCAATCTATCGGAGTAAACCCGTTCCGCGTTAGCGGCGTGGTCCTTGGATTTGCCTTATAGCTATTAGTTATATTAGTAAAGAATTCTCATACCGGTCCCATGACTAACCCGTTGTTGTTTTCCACCTTTGCAAACTCGGGTGCCCTTTTTTCCACACGGGCAGTTGAGTAGTTTGTCTATAGGTCTTCATCTCGAGCAGGATCCTGGATTGAAGTTTGAAGCTGTGTCAAGAGCATAGTTCTTTTCCGCTGCACTGTATTGTATTTTTTGTAATTTATCTTCCGTTGTAATTTTATTCGATGTACTCTGATATTCTGTACTCTGATGTAACATTATTGCAATGTTTATAAAAGTCTGCCGTTGTTGTTCTGATGTGTTGTAGCCAAAAGTAAGCGTATCCAGCGATTTCCCTAGGGGTGGCAATCAGACCCGACCCGATGGACCCGGACCCGACCCAGCGGGTCTCGGTTCTAGGCGGGTCGTGTTTTGTCGGGTCTAAACTATACATTTCAAAAATCTGGACCCGACCCGACCCGAGCTTCGGGTCGGGTCGGGTTAAAGTTCGGGTCGGGTCGGGTCGGTTCGGGTCCGACTAAATAATAACACTAAAAATACACATATTTTAATGTTTTTTGGTCGGGTCTTTCGGGTTCGGGTCTACGTGGGTCGGGTTTGATCGGGTCTTGATGGTATTTTTCATCACCTAGACCCGACCCGAGACCCATCGGGTTCGGTTCGGGTTCGGGTCTTTTCGGGTCGGTTCGGTTCGGGTTTTCGGGTCTCGGTTCTAATTGCCAGCCCTAGATTTCCCGCAAGGGCGATTTTCGGGTCGTTTCAGCTCAGCCACAGATAGGAAAGAATTTTGATCTTCTCTAGATGTCACTCCTTCTTCTATTGAGGATATTCCTGTTGTCAGAGATTATGCAAATGTGCTTGAAGAAGTTGATAGCCTACCTCCGCGCAGAGAAATTGACTTTAGGATTGACTTGGTTCCTATTGCAAGGTCTATTGTGCATTCTATTCGGAGAACGACACTGAAAGAAAAGGAGGAGCTAAGCAATCAAACTAAACAACTTTCGTGGAAGGGTCTGATCATACCTAACTTCTCAAATTGGGGTGCAACAATGGTGTTTGTCCCAAAGTCAGACGGTACCCTTAGACTATGTGTGAACTTTCGTGACCTCAATAAGCAAATGCTGAAAAATAAATATCCACTGTATTGATGATCTGTTGGACTGCTTGAATGGAGCGCAAGTATTCTCTAGGATGGACCTAGCTACAGTTTCCATCAATTACGCATTGCCGAAGAATGTGTTCCTTTGGCAGCTTTCAGAGGGCCAGACTTATTCTATGAATGACTAGTAATGCCCTTCGGCTTATGTAACGCTCCAGCCTACTTTGTCGATCTGATGAACAGAGTATTCCGGGATGTCTTAAATAAATTCGTGCTGGTTTTCATCGATGATATCTTAATCTTTCTAAATCGACTGTTGAGCATGAAAAGCATATGAAAGAAGTTCTGGAAATATTGAGAAAGAATGTGTTGAAAGCCAAATTCTCTAAATGTATATTTTGGCAAGAAGAGGTGAAATTCCTCGGCCATGTTGTATCAAAGAAAGGCATTTCAGTAGACCCAGGAAAGATCTCAGCCATCTGAGATTGGAAGCAGCCTAACACTCCTACAGAATTCAGAAGTTTCTTAGGATTGGTTGGCTATTATCAGAAATTCGTTAAAGATTTTTCGAAACTATCTTTTTCCATTGACGAAGCCGACTAAGAAGCATACAATGTTCATTTGGACACCCGAATGTGAGGCTGCTTTCCAAGAGCTGAAATTGAGGTTGACCACTGCTCCCGTGTTGACCATTATTGATGGCAACCAAGATTTGACAGTCTATACTGATGCGTCTATTGAAGGTTATTCCTTTTATCTAAACAAACATGTCATAGATGACATTTTTAATGATAAATCATATTTTAACATGTTATCCTTTCTATCTATTTAAGGTATTGGTGCGGCGTTAATGCAAAGGGCCAAAGTAATTACTTATGCTAGCCGTCGGTTGAAATCACATGAGAAGAAATACCCCACTCATGATCTTGAGTTGATGGCCATCGTGTTTGCTCTAAAGATATGGTGGCACTATCTTTTGGGTGAGAAGTTCGAATTGTATACTGATCATAAATCCTTAAAGTATTTGTTCACCAAAGAGATTTGAACTTGAGGCAGCAGCGTTGGTTGGAATTTCTAGCGGCCTATGATCTGGACATCTTATATACTCCAGGAAAAGCCAATATTATAGCCGATGCGCTCAGTAGGAAGAACGTGGCCAACACCAATCTTATCATCGCCAATCTTATCATTATGCCTACATTAATGGATAAGATCTCTGCTCTCGAAAAAGATGATAAATTTATATAGATGACTAGCGAGCGAGTTCGAAAGGGCGAAGCTTCCAGCTTTCAAATAGACAGCAAGAGGACTCTTAGATTACAAGGGCGAATCTGTGTGCCAGATGTTCCTGAGCTAAAAAGAAAAGTTATCTAAACTCAGCATCCATCCAGGAGTAAGAAAGATGTATCATGATCTTAAGTGCACCTTTTGGAGGAAGGCGATGAAAAGAGACATTTCTATATGTGTTGCTAGATATCCTACCTGCCAGCAAGTCAAAAGCGATCAACAGAAGCTCGCAGGATTGTTGCAACCGCTAGAGGTTCTAAGTTGGAAGTGGGACCAAATTTCTATGGACTTTATTGATGGCTTGCCCCGAACTAGAAAAAGAAATGATAGTATATGGGTGATTGTAGATCTTTTTACGAAGACTGCCCATTTTATCCCTGTCAGGTCTAATAGAACAACCCAAAGTCTGGCGCAGCTTTATTTCAGAGAGATTGTCAGACTACATGGAGTTCCCAGTAGCATTGTTAGTGATCGTGATCCGATATTTGCTAGCAAATGCTGAGAGGCATTCCAAGAAGAGCTTGGGACCAAGTTGAATTTGAGAACCACTTATCATCCTCAGATAAATGGCCAGACTGAGAGGGTGAACCGCATATTAGAAGACTTGTTACGAGCATGCATTCTTGATTTTGGCGGGTCATGGGAAGATCACTTGCACTTGGTTGAGTTCTCTTATAATAACAGTTACCAAGCAAGGTTGCAGATGTTGCCATTTGAAGCATTATATGGCAGACCATGCAGATCTCCCGCATGTTGCGTGGAACTAGGAAATCGATTAGTATTGGGTCCCGACATGATTCGTGAAGCATCAGATAAAGTTGATTTTACTAAGAAGCGACTACTAGCTGCTCAAAGCCGATAGAAGAGCTATGCAGACTCCCAAAGAAGGGATTTAGAATTCTCTATTGGCGATTATGTGTACTTGAGGGTTTCCCTATTGAGAGGTGTAATTCGATTTGGGAAGACTGGGAAATTGGCGCCGAGATTCATTGGTCCATTTCCTATTCTCGAAAGGATTGGAACTTTCGCTTTTAGGGTGCAGTTTCCTGACTGGTTGCCGGGCGTTCATGATGTATTGCATGTGTCTCAATCCCGAAAGCGTATACATGATCCAGATTTGATTATAGAGGAAGCAACACAACAAGTTTTGGAGATTACCCCAAGCTTAGCAGTAAGAAGGGAGCCAGTGAAAATTATTGGCAAAGAAACCCGAGTTTTGAGGATCAAGAGGATCCACTTAGTCAAAGTGCAGTAGAGCAGGGATCCTAGAGACTGTACATGGGAGACTGAGGATAGCATCAAACAGGCTTATCCCAAGTGCAGAGTGGACATCTCCGAGTAACTCCTAAGTTGAGGTACATTTACAATATGTTACATTTTCCATTTTGTTTCCTACATAAATATTGTTTCCTTTTCGAGGATGAAAAACTTTTAAGTGGGGGAGATTGTAACAACCTGGAAAATCAGAACCAATTTAATTTTTTTATTTTACTCCTAAGTTGAGGTACATTTACAATATGTTACATTTTCCGTTTTGTTTCCTACTTAAAGATTGTTTCCTTTTCGAGGACAAAAAGCTTTTATGTGGGGGAGATTGTAACAACCTGGAAAATCAGAACCAATTTAAAATTTTTATTTTGGCTATTTCAATGAATTTTGAATAGTTAAAATAATTTATTTTAAATAATTATGATTTAAAATTTATTTAGATCGAAGTTAGAACAAATATATTTATTTTAATTTTAAAAGAAATTAGAAATAGCACGGTAGTTTGAAAATGCGAATCTGAACTTTGACTGAATGTGCAGGATTCAAAATGAAACGGATTTTAGTGAAATCAAAAATATCTAAATTTGTTTAAAAATATCTTTCCAAAGAATCTGAAAAATAGAAATTTCATAGCGGGAATAAAAAGTTATGGTCAGTTAAATAATCAGAATAGTCGCTATAGAATATGGTATAATTTATAGCCCGTATAAATGGTCATTATACAAACGACCTCCATTTTTGACAAAACCATTTTTATTGGATCCGTAATGTCAAATTATTGCTAAGTTTAATTTTCCACAATTTTTGGAATTAATTTGTGAGCGCGGTAAATTAACTGCATTCGGTAATTTCTGTTGAATTTAATCAACCGTTAAAAAGGCTATTTTTCAAATGGTTACCAAATTCGATGAAATTAATTTTTTTAGGATCGTATCATCAAAACATAGCTAGATTTATTTTTCGGGAATTTTTGGAGTCAGTATGTGGCCTCGGTAAATTAAAATGTGCGGGAAAATTAAATAAATAAATGATTTATATTTTATATTAAAGAAACCAGACTGAAAACGATCGATGGGGCTGACGGGACCCCTAGCCCATTGTGTCCGGAAAGGAGGCATTTGGGTAGGAACAACTCTTGTTGGGATAAATTTGGAGCTGAACAGGGTTAAATGGCTTAAACTAAACATTAAGAGATTTTATATTATTTAATTATAAATAACCCTTAAAACAAAACCCTAATTTCTATTTACATAGTAAGCCGCCGCCACCGTATGAAGTCCATGGCCAGAAATGTTCTTCACTTCCTCCACTAATTCCCTTCAATCCTTACAATAAAACTTCCCACTTCTTTGGAGTTTCTTATAGAGAATTTCACGAGCATCGTTTCCATACGAAGTTTATAAGAAACCGTTGAGTATTTGCGTCGTTCCAGCACCCAAAAGCCACTTCGTTCAAACCGCCGCCCACCCCTGTAGCCGCTGTCGCACTCACGGCCGTAGGTCCCCTCAGGTGCAATGTCCGAAGCCCTAGAGCGTGCCACCTTCTGATCGTCGCGAAGCTCCACCATTTGTTCGAAAAACTCTGCCTTAGAATCGAACAAAATAGAAATACATCGACCGTTATCTGATAGAAGAGGAAGAGGGTAAAAACATAATTAAATTATTTATTTTTTTAAAATATTATCTATCTAAATTAATTCATAACTCATTCATACTGAATCATTATTGAACGATTTCAAAAGCATTGCGGTTGTGAGCCCGAGATCTACATTTCTAGACTGATTAGAACGGATTCAGAGCAAATCAGATTTTGAACAAATTTCAGATCTGTATTATTCAGAATTAAAACGACCGTGAGAATTCTATTTTATTTCCTCTTCTTAAATAATTAGAAATAATCATGATTGTATTATCACCAATCCGTAGTTAATTTCTATTTGTTATGATTCATGACTTGATCTGTGATGGATGTGGTATGTAGATTTGTTCATTTGGTGATATTGTGTTATGATAAAATAGTTAAAAACATATAGATCATTTTGTCATAATAAAATGAGTGAAACAAAAAATATATAATTTTTGTTTAGATAAAATTGTCAAATTAGAATCGTTGGGCAAAATTCATCATTGTGTTAATTGGAATAGTGGAACCAAGAATTTTCATTTTTGGGTTTATTAGAATAGTTGAATTAAAAGAATTATCATCTTGTTAATTAGAATAATTGCACAAAACTTATCATTTTTGTCAAATCAGAACCACTGGACAAAAAGTATCATTTTTGTCAAAATTAGAATAGTTGATTTGGAATTGTCATTTTTGTCAAAATGTAATTGCTGAAGCAAAATTGTCATTTTTTTTAAATAAAATTTTTCAAAACAATAATAAACATTTTTATAATAAAGTTTATCAAAATGTAATTGGTGGAATTAGAATTAACAACAAAAATGAAAATAATCATTTTTATCATTTTGTTGCATTAAAATAGAAACTAATAAAAATTCATGTTTTAAAATAAAAACATGTTTACATTAAAAATTCACTTTTTAATGTAATGTTGGAAACTAGAAAAATATTCTTGTTTTAAAATAAAAACATGTTTACATTAAAATTTCACTTTTTAATGTAATGTTAGACACTAGAAAAATATTCATGTTTTAAAATAAAAACATGTTTACATTAAAAATTCACTTTTTAATGTAACGTTAGAAACTAGAAAAATATTCATGTTTCAAAATAAAAACATGTTAACATTAAAATTTCACATTTTGATGTAATGTAAGCAACTAGGAAAAATGCTCATGTTAAATATAGGAACATGATAACATTAAAAACCTTATTTTTGATGAAATTAATGAATCACTAGAAACTATTCCTTTTTAGCATAAAAGCATGTTAACATTAAAAATCTCATTTTTATAAAAAGAATGATTCATATGAAAATTGTTTATATTTAAATAAAAGTGTTGAAACGTTAAAAATCATATTTTTAATGTAAAATTTGATTAATATTGACTGTTTGAATTAAAATGTTGCAACATTAAAAATTCCATTTTTAATGTAAAGGTGATTCATTAGAAAACATATGTTAGAAAATATTTGTATGTTAAAAACATTATTTATGACATGCTAGAAAGGATGAAAATGAAAACATCGCTTCCATACATTTTATTTAAAATAGAATTGTTAACAAAATGAAACATCAAAATATACATTAAATTTGTGTATAGATCTAGGTGACATTTCTATCATCAAAATGCATATATTAGAATTTATATGCATAGCTAAAATGATATTTTTATTTACAATACATATATTAGAATTTATATGCGTAGTTATAATGACATTTTTATTTACAATGCATATATTAGAATTTATATGCATAGTTAAAATGACATATTTATTTACAATTCATATATTAGAATTTATATGCATAGTTAAAGTGACATTTTTATTTACAATGCATATATTAGAATCTATATGCATAGTTAAACTGACATTCTTATTTACAAGTGGAAATTTGCTGCAAGGGCTCCTAATCACGTCTTCATTATTTTTAAGGACATTGTTTTGAAACAATTAGTTTTAAGGACAGGAAATATAGCGAGCCATTTTTCTTTTTTAAAAACATCGATCTCATCGAATAAATCAGGCGCAGTGATCTCAATATCTCCGATTTTTTCAAATTCGATCTGCGATTGTTATTTCTTTTAGGTGAGTTTTAATAATTTCGATTTTCTTCCTACTTTATAATTCGATGTAAATTTTCCAAATTCTTGATAATTAACAGGCGATTCTTTTGTTTTGTTGTTATTTTATTCTTTATCAGGTGATTTTGATAAATTTGAATTGGATCGTGGATTATAATTTTTACGAGCGATTTCAAATTTTTAATAGAATATGAAATTGTGGAATATGATATGGAAATATGCTAATTTGTTCTTTATTTTTGTGGACTATGTAGTTAAATCAATGGAAGAGGAAACTCAAAGTTCAAGTATTCCTTTAGTTGAACAGGCTGCTGTAAGGTATGGTGTAATTAAATTGAAATTTTCTGACATGAGAAATGTGATTTTAATGTCTGTTTATTAGTGAATTTAATTGTACTTTTTGTATATCTATGATATTTTTTCATTAACAAATCTGAAATAAAAAAGATAATTTGTTTTATCCTTTTTACAAATTGTTCGTAAGATTAAAAGATAAGTGTTTATTTGGGTTTCAATGGCAAGTAACAATATTTTTTTTATAGTTAATTTAAAAAAAATTGGCTATATTGTGCAACAGTTATGTTTTATATATAATTCAAATGATATATGATTAAGAATTATATGTTAAGATAAGACAAAATATGCATATAAAGATAATACAACAATTATATATACAGATAACAGAATAGTTATAATAGAATTATGGTTTAAAATCATATATATTATTTTAGAATTATTGTTTAATTCTGTAATTTAATCATTATTATAACAACAGTAAAAAAGATAACTGGTTTTATCTTTTTGTAAAATGATTTATAAAAACGTTTAAATTGTATTGTTATTTACTTATTTATGTTCTGAATTGCAGGTCTGGTATATCTGTGATGGTTGTATTTGATTTTAATAAGAATTCATTTAGTATTCGTCTTGGTTTGGATGGATCAATTAGTTATGTAAGAAGTAAGGTTTGTGAGGTGTGGAATACTTTTACTCTTTTATGTTTTGATGTGTTCTATGTTAGAGAATCTAACACTACTTACATTGAGATAGATAGTGGTTTACAAGCTATTTTGTGCTCTGCATGGTTTAAAAAGGAGGATTTCTTGTTTTTTTATATGATTGAAGAATACTTCAAATGATGTTGTTGTTGGTAGCGGTAAATCAGTCTTATTTGTTGGTGTTGGAGAATCAAGCAGTAATTTGATTGAATATAATAATGATATAGACTCTCCTTGTTGTGAAGAAAAAATCTTGCATGAATTGTTGAAGAAAAATTCAAATTTAGATTTTTTTTACTGATGTTGGACAAATATTTGATTCGGCTATTGGATTTCGCAGAATTTGTTTGAAAAATGGATTTAAAGTAAAATATCTTAAGAATTGCAAGGAGCGGGTTACAGTTCAATGTGCTATAAATGGTTGCTCATTTAGGATTCATGCTTCTTGAAAATTGAAGCAACTGGATAAATTGATTGTTAAAAATATGCAGCTAAGTCATACACGTGGAGGTGGATTTAAATCAGTTAGTAGTCCAGTTATTACTAGTGATCTTATAAAAAAATTGATCGCTAATTAAATACGTGATGAGACGAAAAGGAAGGCTAAGGATATTGTGAAAAGTTTTAGGAGAGATTATGATGTGGATTTGAGTTATTATTATGCTTTATAAGGGTAGAAAATTGGCTACTAATGATGTATATGGTGATGAGAAAAAATCATACAATGATTTAGTATGGTATATGAAGGCTATTGAGAAATATAATATGAAAAGTTATACAACTATGGATGTGGATGAAGAGACTAACCAATTTGAGAGAGTTTTTGTTCGCTACGAGGCTTGTATATTTGGATTTAGGTATTGTCGACCTATGATTTTTTTGGATGCAAGATTTTTAAAAGGTCGAAGTGGTATTTTGATGGCTGCAACCGCTAAAATTGGAAATCAAGGTACATAATGTTATTAATTATTTTCTTTTTTAGTAAATAATTAGATATTAATAATCAGCTTATTGTATTATAGTTTTAAAATACAATAAATAAGAACTTGTAATTTTGTAGAAGACAAAGATATAACAATATATCTTTCTTATGCAGTTTTTTAATTTTATCATGTTCTATAGTATAAATGAAAATTTTATCATGTTCTGTATTGTAATAGGAAAAAAGATATAACAATATATCATTCTTATGCAATTCATTAATTTTATCATGTTCTGTAGTATACATGATAATTTTATCATCTTATGTAATTTAATAGAAGAAAAAGATATAACAATAAATCATTCTTATGCAGTTCTTTAATTTTATCATGTTCTGTAGTATAAATGATAATTTTATCATCTTATGTAATTTAATAGAAAAAAGATATAACAATATATCTTTTTATGCAGTTCATTTATTTTATCATGTTCTGTAGTATAAATGCATAGTTTATCATGTTCTGTAATTTAATAGAAGAAAAAGATATAACAATATGTCTTTTTTATGCAATTCATTAATTTTATCATGTTCTTTACTACAAATGAAAATTTTATAATGTTCTGTAATTTAATAGAAGAAAATGATATAACAATATATCTTTTTTTATGTAATTCTTTAATTTTATCATGTTTTGTAGTATAAATGAAAATTTAATTATGTTTTGTTGTATAAATGAAAATTTTATCATGTTATGTAATTTAACATAAGAAAATGATATAACAATATATCTTTTTTATGCAGTTCATTAATTTTATCATGTTTTATAGTGCAAATTAAAATTTTAAGTTGTATTGTTAGAAAATGTTATTTTGAATAATTGTTGATGTTGTTGTTTTATGTTCCAGGTTTTTTCCATTGGCTATGGCTATTGTGCTTAAAGAAAATGAAGAGTGTTGGAGTTGGTTTTTGACCCACTTAAGAGATGCTCTTAGATTTGCTAAACCGATGACTTTTATAAGTGATAAACATTGGGGATTGTTGTTGAGTATTCCTAAATTTTTTCCAAATAGCCATCATTCTTACTGTCTATATTATATGCAAAGTAATATTGCTAGTATTGTTAAAAGTGAGAGGGGTGCTTGGGTTGGTCATTTGCTTGAACAATGTGCTTTAGCTTCAAATGCCTATGAATTTGAAAAAGCTATGGCCAAATTTAAAGAAATTGGTGGTGAAAAGTTATTCAATATTTGAATGATAAGCCGTATGATCATTGGGCTGATTTGTTTTTTCTTGGGAAAGATATGGTGAAAATAAATCTAATGTAGCAGAGAGTTTCAATTCATGGATCTTGGATGAAAGAAGTCTGCCTGTTACTGCATGTCTTGATGGTATTCGGATTAAGCTTATGTTGCAAATGTCCAATCGAAGAGAAGAAGTAACTAACTGGAATAGTGTTCTTTGTCCAAAAATGGAAGCTTGTTTGTTGAATTTGAAGGAGGAAGGTTTGGGTGGAGTGTTACTAAATTGTAATGACCCAGATTTCCGTAACATCGGAGTTGACTATATACATCATACGTCCAACCCAAATATCACGAAAATACGAGACAATTTTTTTTTGAAGAAAGAGGTAGAAGAAGAACAGAAATAACAACACAGAATCTCACATCGCAGCGGAACAAAATATAATATATCACATCTTTGAAATACAAAATCTTAACTGTATAACATACACTTATCAGAGTACAACACTTACAACATAGCGGAACAAACTATAACTAGATAACGCTGAAGCCTCCTGCTCCAAGCTCCTTTAGATATATCTGAAAAATCCTGAACTACTTGGCTGCCCGTACAAATTTAGGCACCCAAGAGTTTAGGTAGAACAAAACAAAATAAACTCCGGGTCAGTCATGGGACTGGTATGAGTAAACAGTTTAAAACAATTTCAGAAAACTAAATGATATCTCATAAGACCACGCCGTATAACACGGAACGGGTTTTTTTCCTTATGAGAATCCAAACGCTTGATTTATCTTTATATCAAAACTCTTTTGATATTATAATAATGTCTAAATCAAGTAGATAACAATCTAGTGGAACGTTTGCATCTCACGTTCCACATATATATACACAATCAAAACCGCAAGCACGTATTGGGTAATGGATTTCCAACTATGACAAGGTATGGGACCACCTTCCGCTGGTATATCTCTAGAGGAGAATACACCGAGTTCAACAAGAACATCTTGCAACTCAGCCACACATGACCGACCACTCATTTCGCTTGAGTGTATCGAATGTATATCACCAACGATTGGGATCAGCAACCGTTTCCCGAATGGGTCAGCATCGACAATAGATTTTTAGAAGTAAATGAAACTCTAGATCAGGTGATTATACACCCTAATAGGTGCGACCTACATAGCCATGTTGCCTGCCCGATTTCTGTCATTTACCGGTTGATGAGGCTAGAAGCTACGCTTTATCATCACGCCATATTCACTTCGAATGTCACATCGTCAAATCCATCAAATCACCGATTGATGTCCTCAATAGTACATTACGTGTTAGCTAAAAGAAGTTTCCTTCTCTGCTTCCACTCTTGGTACGATTGGAGAAATCAATATACGTGGTCGTCTGGAAATACTCTGTCAGACATTCATCCATACAAGTCACCCAGGAACAGGATGAACTGAAGGCACTATTTCTATTAATAGAAAAAGTCCTTGCACTCTACTCCGTCTTCGATTATCTTTATATAATCTGATTCGCACGCTACTGTCGATATGGAGTGGTTCTTAGGATAAAAATCCAACCGGTCTCTCCATATTGACAACGATGGTCAAAACTTCGATAGTCTGTGATTTAACTATCGAATAAAAACAAGTGTTTCGATAGTCGATGATTTAACTATCGAATAAAACAAGTGTTCATCCAAACATCCAACAATCACTGAACCTTTAATTAATATTCCATTAATTAAATCTATTCTCTATTTCTTTATCAATATTCGTTAACCAAATATTTTCAATAACCATATTGGCCTTTTTACGTTCTTTGGAAAACATTTCCATATATCGCCTTCCTTTATTTTTCTAGCTTTAGAAATATTCATTATTCTATTTCCAAGCTTTGCACATATTTGGGTTAAAACAGATGTTGTGTAAAACATCGTTACGACAACCCAAATACAGTATTTAACTAATTCTCATTCCACATTGATCTTCGAGCCTGAATCTTGCTACTTATCGGTATATCATGAAATCAACCAAGTTGGGGTATAATTACCTCTCAGACCTTGACTGAATAACATTTAACGTCAAAACAGACAAGACTACTTACTCAAATAATCAATACCATACAACTGATTATTCACCTTTAAACACATATACATTTTCTCTTTCTATTCCTACGAGATTTTATTCTTATACTTCCCTTTTTGATTATACTATTCTATTTCTAAGTTCGTTTCCTTATCAACTTCTATATAATTTGATACGTTGATTTCTAACTATCGAATTATCTTAAAAATATTCTATCTCCTTAAATTCCCGGAAAAATTCGCCATAACCTCCTTTGTACCGGGAGCATCGGGAAATTTCAAATAGCTTTCCCGGTCCTTCTCATCTCAAAAAGAAAAAGAAAAAGCCAAGCGGCTAGCCGATACGGCGCATAAAATCTCATATGGAAATTAAATACGTACCTTTTTGTCGGGCATTCTATTTATTTCACTTCTATACTTTATTCCATACCTGTCTCCTGTATGTCTATACCTGTCCAATCTATTTTAACTATACCAATCGTTTTAACTCAATTTGTTAATTAAATCTGTTACTTACCTTTTCAGTCTATTTCACCTTCATATTTGAACATGACATGTTCAAATATATTTTAACTGCGTATTAACAAATTCTAATTATACTCATACTCTCGTTTCCTTATTGACTTCTTATTCAAATTCCAAATCAATTCTATTTGATTTCTTTTTATTTAAACTTCATTTTAATTCTATTTGCATCCCTATATTTAAACTTCATTTGAATTCTATATTCAAATCTATTCAAATTCTATTGTTTAAATTCCATTTAAATCCTATATTCAAATCGTTTAAAGTCCATTTGAATTTCTACATTCAAATCTATAGTTTAAGGTCCATTTGAATTTCTATATTCAAATCAATAGTTAAAGTCCATTTGAATTTCTGTATTCAAATCAATAGTTAAAGTCCATTTGAATTCTCTATATTCAAATCAATAGTTTAAGGTCCATTTGAATTCTCTGTATTCAAATCAATAGTTTAAGGTCCATTTGAATTCACGGCATTATTTATAAACAACGTTTATAACTTCAATTCAAATCTCATATTTTCATTTATAAACAACGTTTATAAATTCAATTCAAATCTCATATTTTCATTTATAAACAAAGTTTATAAATTCGATTCCTTGTTCATATGTATTCAAAACAAGTTAATGTTTCTATACTTCATTTAAAAATTCAAATTCTATTTATAAAAATAGAATTCCCCTTTTAAATTTCAATTACCCTTTTTGATATCAATATTCAAGCCCCTTTGATTATTTTAAATAATCAAATCAACCAATTTTCAATCATTTGATTTTTCTACACATCATATATGAATATATATGAAATCAAACAAACAACAACAGATAATATATTTTTGAGGAATCCAGTTGGATTCCTCCAACCTGTTTTCCTGCATCCACAGATGTTAGCACATAAATAATACCTATCCTGCTTCGAGGCAGGATATCGCGGTATAGAAGGTCATCCACTAATCATAGCGTGGGGCGTATAGGGTAATCATCCGCTATGGTACCGCGGGCATCCGCTAATGAGACTGCGGGAATCCAACCAATCAATCAACCCAATATATATATATAATAGTCCTAAATAACTAATATATATTTTAAATCAACCAAACAATATTCAAACAAGCATAGCAATTATTTTTAACAACTAGAAATAATTCTAATTAAAAGGTGAGTGAGGTTTACTCACCGAGATTTTTATTTTTCTTGATCTATTCTGATTCCAAATAAAAATTCCAGCTTGTGTAAATCCGCAGTTATGAATTTCTTGACCAGCTCTTGTTTGATTTGATCTCGTATAAATTTAACAATTTATATTAATTACTTAGCTATTGAACTGTTTAAGACAAAATTAACAGAATTAATTACTAAATATAAATGATTACCTAAATTCTCTTGTCTAATATTTCTTCCCCAACTCGTATTCTAACATGTCCGTCTCCCTTTCACCAATACTTGCTACAGCTTCCAGCATGAACAGTCTCTTACTGATTTTGCCATTACTTTCATTATCATTTAAATATAACCTGGACAGTATTTTCCCTTGACCGATTTCAGACATTTTCTTCCCGTATCAAAAGGTATAGAACCTGCTCTTCCCTTCTTACTCCATGAAGACTTTAATCATCTACTTATCCCAATTCACCTCAGTTCGTACTTCATAGCAGCACTCTCACCAGACATCGCACTACTCGACGATACCTTGGAAGTTATGAAATCACGGATTCCCTCACCCATATAACGCAAGAACTCGAGCATTATAACTGAATCACGTTCGAACCCATTAGAAATTCTGCGCAGACTCACAACATCGACGCGTCATTCCAACTCCACAACTTAACTATCGCACCCGCCGCTCCTTCCATACTGCCCTAAATCGCCAGAAACCCATTCGAACTACCCTAGTTTGGAGCTGAAACATGCCTCCTCAAGCTATCGATCAACGGTCCGAAGGTGCGAATGAAGTCGTTTCCCCCTGCGCGTTGTTCTGATGTTGCGCTTCAAATCGACATCTCTCTGAAGTTCGAATCGTGTACAAGAAGGAAGGGATGGCTTCAATTAAAGGAATAAAACGAGGAGGTGCCCTTTTGATTTTGATTTCCATTCTTTGCGAAATGGAAGCAGTAGTGTGATTTCGATTCATTACTTTGAAGGATTTGGGAGAATGATAGATTTGGTTTTGATTTACAGTGATGGACGGAAATGATTTCGATGGCTTATATAATTTTTCTCTCATGAACTAAAGAACAAAAAGAAGCCACAGTTTGTTTTCCAATTTATGGTAAAAAAGGAAACACGTTCGTTTGTTCTTGTGGATAAGAATAGGGCACGGTTTGATTTCAGTGTGTGGTAATAAACAAGGCACGATTTGTTTTGATTTCTCCTTGTTGTTTCGTTTCTGTCCACAAACCAAGATATTTTATTTTTATTTTTATTTTAATCGGTATCCTTTAATTAAAAACCCCTTGACTCTGAACTCCTTTCTGAACCCATCAACTGTCAATTTTAGGGTAATACCCCTATTCCAGACACACTGGGATAGGTCACGAAGTCTGATTCGATCGTCTATGAAGATATTAATTTAAATTGATATAATTTAAATTTCAAACTATTTATTCTCCTTGATAATATTCAAATATTATTACCGTTAAAATTTCATATTAAATTTTTGAACTGTTTTCAATTCAAATTAAAATTTGAATTCAACTAAATCCATTTCCTTATTCTGATAATTTAATATTTTCAATATTAAATTGAAATTGATTTTTAAATCCATAACTCCATATAAAAATTGATTTACTTAACTTAACTCAATATTTAAATCCATATCAAATATTTTAAAATTAACCCCTAAGAGTCCGGGTCATTACAATCTTCCCCACTTAAAATAATTTCGTCCTCGAAATTGCTAAGGTAGGAAAAGTGCTACAAACCCATTTATTTTTCCAAAACTTATTTATGTTGATACTCAACATTTCAAACTTCCTTACGTAACTCTCTTTCGAATAAATCCTTATTCGATAACTCTTCCCTTCGAATAACTATATTCGATAATCTCTCCTTCGAATAACTAGATTCGAAAACCTTTCTTCGAATAAACTATATTCGATTTACTCTATTCAATTTACTCTTATCAATTAACTCTATTGGATTTAACTCTTTTCGATTAACTCCATCGAATAACTAAATTCGATAACTCCTTCGAATAACCAATATTCTATAACTCACTTCGATTAAACTAATCGATAACTCTTTTCGATTAAACTATAATCGATAGCTCATTTCGATTAACAAATAATCGATAACTCCTTCGATTTACTAATAATCGATAACTCCTTCGATTAACTAATAATCGATAATTCCTTCGATTAACTAATAATCGATAATTCCTTCGAATAACTAATAATCGATAATTCCTTTCGAATAAACTAATAATCGATAATTCCTTTCGAATAAACTATATTCGATAACTCCTTTAATTCTATTCGAATAAACTAATATTCGATTTAACTCCACTCGCTTGACTCTAAATCGCAGCGATCACAATGGTTACGCCTGATTCCCCCAGGAAACATCCGACCGCCCTAGGTTATCTGCAGCCCTGCAAATTACGCTAGCAGTCGTACGAAATGGCACTTATCCTGAGTAACTATGTTTGACTAACTCTATCTCAATACTATATTCGATCAACTTTAATTGAATAATTATCATTCAATTAAATTCTAATTCGATTAATTATGTTTAATTAACTTTATCTGGTTAACTCTTTCTCTAATCAATTTATTCTAACTCTAATCGATTATTTCTAACTCCAGTCGACTTCTCCTATTCGAATAACTCCTATTCGATAGCGTTTATTCATTTATAAAGATTTACTTTTAGTAACGGTTCTTCACTTTATAAATGTTCTCTTTAATAACGTTACTTCACTTATACAAGTGTTGTATACCCCTTCTATTTAACTATCGGTGCTAAAAACCAATATCTCTTCTCTATATAAGTTTAGACTTATATATTCCATTTATCGAATGATAAATATTCAATTTAATTTATAAACTGTTATTTATAAATTAATCGTTTCTATTTATCTGTTAAAAACAGATTTCCATTTTCTATTCATCTTCTGAATATTCCTTTGATTAAATTCTATTTATTTACCCAATAAATATCTCCTTTATAACATTATATTTATTTTCTATAAATAAATATTTCCATTGAATCTATTTGTAAATGCTTTACAAATATTCTCCTTTCTAAATTCTATTTGCACATAACTTCCTTCGTATTTGCTTTTACAAATATATTTCCTTTTTTAACTCTTTTGGTTTTTCCTTTTTTCACACCCAATTCATATTTCATTCACATTGATTTTACTCAATTTATTCATTTCGATCTATTTAACTTACTTAAGTTAAATTTAATTTCAATCATTCATATTCCCATTAACTAGTTGCTAATTAACCGTTTTGCCTATTTCACTCTTTTTATTTGAATATAACTTGTTCAAATATATGTCAACTTACTTATAGACTAATCTAATTATATTTTCAACTCGAGTTATATATTCGATTTCGAATATAAATTCTCAATCTCCTTCACTTATCCAAAAACTCAACTTCGATTCAAAATTCCTTTAACTAATTATTCTCCAATTTAGTTAATTCTATTCAATAATCAGAAATATGATCATTGTTTCCCAAATTATTTTATCTACTTCACTTGAGTTCACACTCATTTTATAACTCAAGTCTATATTTTTCTCATGGCCATTCGGATTTTATTTCCTAAAAATCCTTTTACTTATATATATATATATATATATATAAACCATTGTGGTTTTAAATGGTTTCTGGCGCTGCACTTTTTGAAATTTGATTTTGACCTATCTCAAAATCTATACGACGAAACCCAGATTTTTCTCTTCTATTAGAAAACAATTATCTAACTAGTCCTGACGGTTCTTGTTTCAAAGAATTTCGACTTAATTTGAGTCCTGTATACTCGATTGAAGTTCGAGTCGCCAATTTACGAACTACCGCGCTATGGCGAGCTCGTTTTAATTATATTTATAAATATAAACGTTTTAACTTTGTTTATAATAAATTCAACTCCATTCTGATATATTTTAATATATATCAAACCCATTTCATAATATTCCCGATCTATTTCTCTTCAAATATTCAAGTCCTATATATTAATTTAAAATATTCAAATTCCATTTGAATTTCTTTATTCCAACTCATTTGAATTTCCTTCTATTCAATTTCTATTTGAATTTCCTTCGATTCAAATTCTAATTCAATTTCCTTATCATCAGATTCTATTTGAATTTCTTATCTTCAATTTCTATTTGAATTCTCTTCTATTCAAATTCATTTGAATTCCTTTGAATTCAAATTCTATTTCCCTTCTATTTGAATTATATATATATTCAAATTCCTTTAATTTACTTCTATTTGAAATCTATATTTCAATTCCCATTTCAAAATTTCGAAATTCCTTTGAAGTCATATAAATATATATAAATATATACATACATTTATATCTATCTCAAATTCAAAACATTTGAATTTTCAAGCAACTTGTTTTCTTTTCAAACAAATTTCCATCAAAACTTTTCTAAGGTAGCAATTCATCACTTAGAACTCGAAAATGAACACTGATGATGTTGCGACCATCATCCGAATTATTTCCCAGCTACTGAATGAGTTCAGTGCTTTATTTTTTTCAAACTCCATTTAGAAAAATATTTTCCAAACTCCCAGGATTTTAAAATTCTGAATTCTGGTTGGAATTCAATTTCAATTTATCACATTTGTATACTTGATTTCATATACAAATTCAATTGGTTATATATATAACTATTTCATTTTTATAATCTAATTTGATTATAATCCTAAAAATCAACTTAACTATTTAAAAACAATATCGTGTCCAATCTTCTGTTCAAGTGTTTATAAACTCCTATCGACCTCGTGGCGTCCCACGATTCGACCAAAATTCATAATCCACTCTACAGACTAGTCAACACAATATAAAACAGTTTTTATATCAAATAACAAATACGCTCTCTCGTATATATATACACTCAACTCATTCTAGGATACTACTGATCCTATCTCTAATGAGCACATTTCCACACAGCCTAGGTATTCGCTCAACCTAAGCTCTGATACCAACTGTAATGACCCAGATTTCCGTAACATCGGAGTTGACTATATACATCATACGTCCAACCCAAATATCACGAAAATACGAGACAATTTTTTTTTTGAAGAAAGAGGTAGAAGAAGAACAGAAATAACAACACAGAATCTCACATCGCAGCGGAACAAAATATAATATATCACATCTTTGAAATACAAAATCTTAACTGTATAACATACACTTATCAGAGTACAACACTTACAACATAGCGGAACAAACTATAACTAGATAACGCTGAAGCCTCCTGCTCCAAGCTCCTTTAGATATATCTGAAAAATCCTGAACTACTTGGCTGCCCGTACAAATTTAGGCACCCAAGAGTTTAGGTAGAACAAAACAAAATAAACTCCGGGTCAGTCATGGGACTGGTATGAGTAAACAGTTTAAAACAATTTCAGAAAACTAAATGATATCTCATAAGACCACGCCGTATAACACGGAACGGGTTTTTTTCCTTATGAGAATCCAAACGCTTGATTTATCTTTATATCAAAACTCTTTTGATATTATAATAATGTCTAAATCAAGTAGATAACAATCTAGTGGAACGTTTGCATCTCACGTTCCACATATATATACACAATCAAAACCGCAAGCACGTATTGGGTAATGGATTTCCAACTATGACAAGGTATGGGACCACCTTCCGCTGGTATATCTCTAGAGGAGAACACACCGAGTTCAACAAGAACATCTTGCAACTCAGCCACACATGACCGACCACTCATTTCGCTTGAGTGTATCGAATGTATATCACCAACGATTGGGATCAGCAACCGTTTCCCGAATGGGTCAGCATCGACAATAGATTTTTAGAAGTAAATGAAACTCTAGATCAGGTGATTATACACCCTAATAGGTGCGACCTACATAGCCATGTTGCCTGCCCGATTTCTGTCATTTACCGGTTGATGAGGCTAGAAGCTACGCTTTATCATCACGCCATATTCACTTCGAATGTCACATCGTCAAATCCATCAAATCACCGATTGATGTCCTCAATAGTACATTACGTGTTAGCTAAAAGAAGTTTCCTTCTCTGCTTCCACTCTTGGTACGATTGGAGAAATCAATATACGTGGTCGTCTGGAAATACTCTGTCAGACATTCATCCATACAAGTCACCCAGGAACAGGATGAACTGAAGGCACTATTTCTATTAATAGAAAAAGTCCTTGCACTCTACTCCGTCTTCGATTATCTTTATATAATCTGATTCGCACGCTACTGTCGATATGGAGTGGTTCTTTGGATAAAAATCCAACCGGTCTCTCCATATTGACAACGATGGTCAAAACTTCGATAGTCTGTGATTTAACTATCGAATAAAAACAAGTGTTTCGATAGTCGATGATTTAACTATCGAATAAAACAAGTGTTCATCCAAACATCCAACAATCACTGAACCTTTAATTAATATTCCATTAATTAAATCTATTCTCTATTTCTTTATCAATATTCGTTAACCAAATATTTTCAATAACCATATTGGCCTTTTTACGTTCTTTGGAAAACATTTCCATATATCGCCTTCCTTTATTTTTCTAGCTTTAGAAATATTCATTATTCTATTTCCAAGCTTTGCACATATTTGGGTTAAAACAGATGTTGTGTAAAACATCGTTACGACAACCCAAATACAGTATTTAACTAATTCTCATTCCACATTGATCTTCGAGCCTGAATCTTGCTACTTATCGGTATATCATGAAATCAACCAAGTTGGGGTATAATTACCTCTCAGACCTTGACTGAATAACATTTAACGTCAAAACAGACAAGACTACTTACTCGAATAATCAATACCATACAACTGATTATTCACCTTTAAACACATATACATTTTCTCTTTCTATTCCTACGAGATTTTATTCTTATACTTCCCTTTTTGATTATACTATTCTATTTCTAAGTTCGTTTCCTTATCGACTTCTATATAATTTGATACGTTGATTTCTAACTATCGAATTATCTTAAAAATATTCTATCTCCTTAAATTCCCGGAAAAATTCGCCATAACCTCCTTTGTACCGGGAGCATCGGGAAATTTCAAATAGCTTTCCCGGTCCTTCTCATCTCAAAAAGAAAAAGAAAAAGCCAAGCGGCTAGCCGATACGGCGCATAAAATCTCATATGGAAATTAAATACGTACCTTTTTGTCGGGCATTCTATTTATTTCACTTCTATACTTTATTCCATACCTGTCTCCTGTATGTCTATACCTGTCCAATCTATTTTAACTATACCAATCGTTTTAACTCAATTTGTTAATTAAATCTGTTACTTACCTTTTCAGTCTATTTCACCTTCATATTTGAACATGACATGTTCAAATATATTTTAACTGCATATTAACAAATTCTAATTATACTCATACTCTCGTTTCCTTATTGACTTCTTATTCAAATTCCAAATCAATTCTATTTGATTTCTTTTTATTTAAACTTCATTTTAATTCTATTTGCATCCCTATATTTAAACTTCATTTGAATTCTATATTCAAATCTATTCAAATTCTATTGTTTAAATTCCATTTAAATCCTATATTCAAATCGTTTAAAGTCCATTTGAATTTCTACATTCAAATCTATAGTTTAAGGTCCATTTGAATTTCTATATTCAAATCAATAGTTAAAGTCCATTTGAATTTCTGTATTCAAATCAATAGTTAAAGTCCATTTGAATTCTCTATATTCAAATCAATAGTTTAAGGTCCATTTGAATTCTCTGTATTCAAATCAATAGTTTAAGGTCCATTTGAATTCACGGCATTATTTATAAACAACGTTTATAACTTCAATTCAAATCTCATATTTTCATTTATAAACAACGTTTATAAATTCAATTCAAATCTCATATTTTCATTTATAAACAAAGTTTATAAATTCGATTCCTTGTTCATATGTATTCAAAACAAGTTAATGTTTCTATACTTCATTTAAAAATTCAAATTCTATTTATAAAAATAGAATTCCCCTTTTAAATTTCAAATACCCTTTTTGATATCAATATTCAAGCCCCTTTGATTATTTTAAATAATCAAATCAACCAATTTTCAATCATTTGATTTTTCTACACATCATATATGAATATATATGAAATCAAACAAACAACAACAGATAATATACTTTTGAGGAATCCAGTTGGATTCCTCCAACCTGTTTTCCTGCATCCACAGATGTTAGCACATAAATAATACCTATCCTGCTTCGAGGCAGGATATCGCGGTATAGAAGGTCATCCACTAATCATAGCGTGGGGCGTATAGGGTAATCATCCGCTATGGTACCGCGGGCATCCGCTAATGAGACTGCGGGAATCCAACCAATCAATCAACCCAATATATATATATAATAGTCCTAAATAACTAATATATATTTTAAATCAACCAAACAATATTCAAACAAGCATAGCAATTATTTTTAACAACTAGAAATAATTCTAATTAAAAGGTGAGTGAGGTTTACTCACCGAGATTTTTATTTTTCTTGATCTATTCTGATTCCAAATAAAAATTCCAGCTTGTGTAAATCCGCAGTTATGAATTTCTTGACCAGCTCTTGTTTGATTTGATCTCGTATAAATTTAACAATTTATATTAATTACTTAGCTATTGAACTGTTTAAGACAAAATTAACAGAATTAATTACTAAATATAAATGATTACCTAAATTCTCTTGTCTAATATTTCTTCCCCAACTCGTATTCTAACATGTCCGTCTCCCTTTCACCAATACTTGCTACAGCTTCCAGCATGAACAGTCTCTTACTGATTTTGCCATTACTTTCATTATCATTTAAATATAACCTGGACAGTATTTTCCCTTGACCGATTTCAGACATTTTCTTCCCGTATCAAAAGGTATAGAACCTGCTCTTCCCTTCTTACTCCATGAAGACTTTAATCATCTACTTATCCCAATTCACCTCAGTTCGTACTTCATAGCAGCACTCTCACCAGACATCGCACTACTCGACGATACCTTGGCAGTTATGAAATCACGGATTCCCTCACCCATATAACGCAAGAACTCGAGCATTATAACTGAATCACGTTCGAACCCATTAGAAATTCTGCGCAGACTCACAACATCGACGCGTCATTCGAACTCCACAACTTAACTATCGCACCCGCCGCTCCTTCCATACTGCCCTAAATCGCCAGAAACCCATTCGAACTACCCTAGTTTGGAGCTGAAACATGCCTCCTCAAGCTATCGATCAACGGTCCGAAGGTGCGAATGAAGTCGTTTCCCCCTGCGCGTTGTTCTGATGTTGCGCTTCAAATCGACATCTCTCTGAAGTTCGAATCGTGTACAAGAAGGAAGGGCTGGCTTCAATTAAAGGAATAAAACGAGGAGGTGCCCTTTTGATTTTGATTTCCATTCTTTGCGAAATGGAAGCAGTAGTGTGATTTTGATTCATTACTTTGAAGGATTTGGGAGAATGATAGATTTGGTTTTGATTTACAGTGATGGACGGAAATGATTTCGATGGCTTATATAATTTTTCTCTCATGAACTAAAGAACAAAAAGAAGCCACAGTTTGTTTTCCAATTTATGGTAAAAAAGGAAACACGTTCGTTTGTTCTTGTGGATAAGAATAGGGCACGGTTTGATTTCAGTGTGTGGTAATAAACAAGGCACGATTTGTTTTGATTTCTCCTTGTTGTTTCGTTTCTGTCCACAAACCAAGATATTTTATTTTTATTTTTATTTTAATCGGTATCCTTTAATTAAAAACCCCTTGACTCTGAACTCCTTTCTGAACCCATCAACTGTCAATTTTAGGGTAATACCCCTATTCCGGACACACTGGGATAGGTCACGAAGTCTAATTCGATCGTCTATGAAGATATTAATTTAAATTGATATAATTTAAATTTCAAACTATTTATTCTCCTTGATAATATTCAAATATTATTACCGTTAAAATTTCATATTAAATTTTTGAACTGTTTTCAATTCAAATTAAAATTTGAATTCAACTAAATCCATTTCCTTATTCTGATAATTTAATATTTTCAATATTAAATTGAAATTGATTTTTAAATCCATAACTCCATATAAAAATTGATTTACTTAACTTAACTCAATATTTAAATCCATATCAAATATTTTAAAATTAACCCCTAAGAGTCCGGGTCATTACATAAATCATCTAGGTATGTTTTTTATTTTGGAATAATGTTATAAACATGTAACAAAGATTTATTTTTTAGTGCAAACTGTTTATGAAAAAGATTTGTGCATTTATATTTTTAATATTATGATTATTTAGTTTATGAAATAGTTGAAAAATATAAATGTGACAATAAGATAATTTTAGTATTATTTAAATTTGTTCTTAAAATTCAAGGATTTATGTATTTATAGTGTGATAATATGTAATGTCTGAAAAAATGCTTATTATAGAGATATCAAGATAGATTAGTTGTTAATGTGGGGTTTTTTTGATGTAATAATATTATGTATTCAAATATGATTTATTTTCAATTTTGCAGATTTATTTATGAAGTTCATTCTGTAACATCGCACAAAGTAGATCTTACAAATCGCATTTGCAGTTGAAATCAATGGAAAGTGAAGGGTTTTCCTTGTGCCCATGCTTTGAAATGTATATATTTGTCTGAAAATTCTGTATATGATTACCTTGAGCCGTACTTTACTGTTGAGTATTGTCGAGCTGCTTATTCACATTCAATAAATCCAATTCCAACTTTTGATAAGGAAGCAATTGAAGATGAAGATTCATGTACTGTTCTTCCTCCTAAAGCTGTTCGTGGAGCTGGTAGGCTTAGAGTGAATAGAATTGAAGGTGCTGATTTTCATGCAAAACAAAACCAATGTGGAAAGTGTAAAAAAACTAGGGCATAATAGAAGAAGTTGTTCTACGAATGATTGAATTGTTGTTTAAAATTCGTAGTATTTGAATGAATTTTTTACATTTAGTGTTACAGTTGAATAATATTGTAAAATGAAAATTTGATTATATGTATGTGATGAAGTTTGATTTTTAGGACTGAATAATGTTAAGAACTGATTGAAATTCTGTAAATTTTTCTATATTATGTGGTTTAGGTTATTTAAAAGATATTCAATTTTATCTTTTTATATTATCTTATTCCAGTTGTTCTTTTGTTGAATGATTATTTGCTTATTTGGCTTTGCTAAATTTATGTTGCGTTATGATGAACGATTATTTGATTTATTTGGTTTTTTGACGGAAAATGTTTTAAAAGATAATTGCATTTATATTTTCATGTAAAAGCAATAATTTTAGTTTGTTGGATGTATTAAATTTAATAGATTCATGTTGTTTGAGTATCTGTATTCTATAATGTATTTTTGTTTCAATACAGTTGTAAATAATTGCATAATTATTTCATTGTCAAATTATAATGTTATGTGGTTTACAGGTTGAAAAAGATAAATATTTTTATCTTTTTATTTTCTATATTTCTATTAACAGCAGTGAAATAATAATTGAAATAATTACAATTCTGATATCATTAAATCATACACACTAACAAAAGCACCAACTAATCGTACTCACTAAAAAATTTCAGCAATTAATCATACATACCAACATAAAGATGGATTTAAAAGAAAGGATAAATGTTTTTATCTTTTCTTTAAAAGATTATGGTTATGTGAGTATTTTTTTTTAAATTTGCATGAAGATCTTATATTAGCATTATAATTAATAACAAACATAAATACATACATGAATATTAATGTTTTGGTTTTTTTAACCAACATAAAAGCAGTTGAATTTTCAAACAAAATATAACAACATTTAGCTTTTGAATGATAACATTGTAAACGTAACAGTACATCATCAGTTTGTAATTAATCTCCGAACTCAGATATAATCCCTAACAACTATGATCAAATCAGTATCAGCTATTACAAAGTAAACAACAAATTCAATATCTAGTAGTTAACATCAGCATTTAAAATTTAGAAACATCATTCACGATGAATATTGTTTTAAAGGTTCATCCAGAGCTGCATTACTTCTCGAGCTTCCAACAGTATGGTTCGTCAATAAGTATTTCGGCAGCTATACTTGCTCGGAATGCTTCTACTTGTTCAATACTGAGTTTTGTTGATGTTTGCATTCCTTGAGTTATTTTTTGCATGAAAATCATTATAAATATTCCACAATCGTACCTGCATTCCATGTAATTAGTATTACGATTATGCAAACAAGCATGTAATAACCCGGAAAATCTGGGCCAGTTTAAAATTTTTATTTTGGCAATTTTAGCGAATTTTGACTATTTAAAATAGATTATTTTAAATAATATCGAAGAAAATTTATTTTGAATATAGAATCGAACGTATATATAATATACGTCGTCGTTAGAATATAAATATTTATATATAATTATAAATAGAATTGAAAATGGCGCGGTAGTTCGATAATTCGATTTCAAACTTCAATTGAATATACCGGGTGCAAAACAATCCAGATTTTAGTGAAACCAAAAATATTAGGATCTAATTGATAATATCTTTCCAACGAATCCGAAAAATCAAAATTTCATAGCGGGAACCAAAAGATATGTCCAGTTGAAAATTCTGAATAGTCGCTATGGAATTCAGGCCCTTAAAAATAGACATTTTGCAAATAACCTCGGATTTCGACGAAACCAGTTTTGTCGGGTCCGTGATGTCAAATTATTGCTAGATTTTAAATTTCATAATTTTTCTGAATCAATATGTGAGCGGGCAAATGAAAACGCGTTTGACCAGTTTCAGTTGATTTTAATCGACTGGAAATTGGCCATTTTTCAAACGGTCCCAGAATTCGACGAAACTAGTTTTGTTAGGACCGTATCGTCAATACGAAGCTAGAAAATATTTTTCTGGAATTTTTAAAGTTTGTATGCGACCCCGGTAATTTGAAATGTACGTTTAAAATTCAATATAGTGAGTTAAAAGTAAATTCAACGGAAACAGATCGAAACAGTCGAATCAGCCTACGATACATATCCCATTGTGTTCGGAATGGGGGCAATACGCTATGGACGACAGGCGGTGGGCCTCGTTTTGAGGTCGAAAATAAAAGTTGTTTTTTGCGGTGGAAAAAAAAATTTAATAAATAAAATATAAAACCTTCTTTTTGCATATACACCCCCCCTCTTTCAGTTCATTTCAGATGAAAAAAAAAAAGATCGCGCCAGGCGATCGACGAACCCCCCCTCAAGCGGCGGCGCCGCGACGCAACCCCCCTTTCTTCTTCCTCCTCCTCCCCTTCTCTTCCTCGACTGCGACGCCCGAACCCCCCCTCCCCCACCACCTGCGACTGCACCAACGCACCCCCGATGACCACAGCCGACGCAAGCAAACCCCCCTTCTGACGCATTCGAGCCCTCTCCTGATAGCCGGAGACGCTGCCAACGATGCAGCCACCAAACCTAGCCCCGTCCACCTCCGATTCAACTGGCCAGCGAGATCCCCCTCCCTCCAGTCGACATCCAGACCAACGGTGAGTTTTCTCTTTCAGGTTTTATTTATTTATAAATAAAAATAGGGTTTTTAACTTTTATAAAATATAGGATTTTTTTTAAACTGTATAAGTTAGGAATTTTATCATATGAAAGATTAGATTTTTTAAAATGCAAAAGATTAGATTTTGAAAATGCAAAAGATTTGATTTTTATATTAGTAGAAGGTTAAAAATATGATTTTTATATTTTTAAAAGTATTAAAAATATAATCTTTACTATATAGAAGTAGTAGGAATATGATTTTTGTTTATGTAGAGGATTAAAAATATCATCTTTATATAGGTAGCAAAATAAAAATGTGATTTTTATAGTGATGTAATTGAAAAGGCGAAATCTTTATAATAGAAAAGGCGAAATATTTATTTTTGAAAAGGCGAAATCTTTATATGAAGAATAGCGGGATAGAAATGGAATTTTCATCTATAAGACAACATAGTAAAAATTCAATTTTTATATATTGAATAACATAGTAAAAATTCGATTTTTATATATTGAATAACATAGTAAAAATTCGATTTTTATATATTGAATAACATAGTAAAAATTCGATTTTTATATATTGAATAACATAGTAAAAATTCGATTTTTATATATTGAATAACATAGTAAAAAATCGATTTTTATATATTGAATAGCGAAGTAAAAATGTGATTTTTACATATGTAGTGACTACGGGCGACGAAAGTGATAAGAGACGAGAACAGTGAAGATTTCCTGCCTTAGAAGTGCCGTGGAGTTAGGATAGCTATTGGTGAGAATTTCTCACCTTTCAATTTCTTTTTCTAGTTATATATATATACTAGGATGCAGACGGTGTTTAGTAGCACCCGACACAATCGTCCACAGACCATGGACTTGTTTGTTTGGTTGCACAGATTAGTTGGATAATTTTGATTTGAATTTGGTTGTTTGGAGAATTGAAATTGATTTGATTGATGTGTGAATGGCGTGGGCCTTCACTAGACCGGGGATAAGGCTAGGCCTTGTCCCGTTTCTGGTATCGTGTCGTTATGCCGCCGAAATTTTCTAAAACAAGTTAGAAAAATAAAATATCATTTTATTTAAAGAATGAACTGAATAGAAATTCATATGTTAAAATAAAATGTTTTATCGTTGAAAATATAATTTTAATGTGAATATGAATAAACTAAATATTCATTTACAAACCGGACGGTTTGTTTATGTACACCTATTTGAAGGACATTGATTGGGTCGATAAATTTTACACATCGCCCAACTGCACAAATAAAATATGTGTTTGATTGTTTGAAACCCCACACGGGTGTTGGGATGAAATTTGAAGTTCACTCATCCTAACTGATTCAATATGTCGATCGATTGATTGACAGGCTGTTATAAGCGTTAGATATCTATATTTGATGCTTATACAGTGTAGTGCACTTTGGTTGATGGTTGATTATTTTTCAATGCTATTATATACGTGTGATGTATGAAAATCCATGTAATTAACATTATATGGTGATTGATTGGGCCTCATTCCAATTTAGAAAATAAAGAATATTATAACATAAAGGTTCATGTGTTGACTGTACTCATTCGTTGAGATTAGTCATGTGTTGAACGAAACATTTTAATAATAAAATCTACTTCTTTATCAATATAAAATAAAGGTTCATGTGTTGACTGTACTCATTCGTTGAGATTAGTCATGTGTTGAACGAAACATTTTAATAATAAAATTTACTTCTTTATCAATATAAAATAAAGGTTCATGTGTTGACTGTACTCATTCGTGAGATTAGTCATGTGTTGAACGAAATATTTTAATAATAATTGTCACACGTGGACAGTACTCATTCGTTGAGATTAGTCGTGTGTTGACAAAAATAAATACTCATTTGTTGAATAGAATATTTGAAAAAGAAATATTGAAAATAGAATATATGAAGCCGTGTTGATTAGATTGACGCCATTTTGCCATGAACGATATTTACATCAATTTCATTCATTTTGAAATGAATATTGAAAAGTGATTTCGAAATCGCATATTTTGAAATGAAATTTGAATCAAATTGAATAGGAAACGAATTCGAATTTAATTCTAATTGAATATAAAACGAATTTGATTTCAATTGAATATATAATGAATTTGATTTAAATAGAAAACCAATTTGAATTGAATCGAATGGAAAACCAATTTGAATTGAATCGAATGGAAAACCAATTTGAAATTGAATCGAATAGAAAACAAATATGAATAAAATATAAAACGATTTCAAAAGGAATTGAATAGAAAATGAATCGAATTCGAATTGAATTGAAAACGAATTGAATTCGAATTGAATATATAACGGATTTGATTTCAATTGAATATATAATGAATTTGATTCAAATAGAAAACGAAACGAATTTGATTTGAATAGAAAATGAATTCAATCGAATGGAAAACCAATTTGAAATTGAATCGAATAGAAAACAAATATGAATAGAATATAAAACGATTTCGAAAGGAATTGAATAGAAAACGAATTTGATTTCAATTGAATATATAACGAATTTGATTCAAATAGAAAACGAAATGAATTTGAATCGAATAAAAAACCAATTTGAATTGAATCGAATGGAAAACCAATTTGAATTGAATCGAATGGAAAACCAATTTGAAATTGAATCAAATAGAAAACAAATATGAATAGAATATAAAACGATTTCGAAAGGAATTGAATAGAAAACGAATTTGATTTCAATTGAATATATAACGAATCGAATTCGAATTGAAAACGAATTGAATTCGAATTGAATTCGAATTGAATATATAACGGATTTGATTTCAGTTGAATATATAATGAATTTGATTCAAATAGAAAACGAAACGAATTTGATTTGAATAGAAATGAATTTTAAAACAAATTTATAAAGAAGAATTCAATTTTGCTTTGGATTGAAATGGAAGTTGAAATTGTTTTTTTGAAACGAATTTAAAACTATTTATAAAATTCGTTTTAAATAGAAATCGACGAAATATATATTATATATATAATATAATGGCCTGAATAGAACGCGCCGCGCCGCGACAGTTCGTAAATTTCGACCATTTATTTCAAACGGACATTACGGGAGATCCGACCGTCGGATTCTCCTAAAACCGGAACCGTTGGGTTCGTATCGAAAAGAGCTTTCTAACGACTATTAGGAATTTGAAATCTAACGGTTGGATTTGGAGTTACGTCCAAATCAAATTTGAAAAAGGTCGCTGTAAGTGCAGTTCGATGGCCATTATTGGAAATCGACTGTACGGGCCTTGATAAAATTATTAAAAATAGTAATAATTTGTCTAAAATCATAAGAAATGATTTGGGAAAAATTAGGATGAAAAACTCCATATTTGAAAAGATAAAAATAGATTTTTATCGAAATGAACTAGTTTGAACCCAATTTAAAACCCGGGTTTTTATTTTTAAATAAATAAATTAGATTTAAAAAGGGGTTTTAAATAATTGGAATTTCTAATATATTTGATTTGAATTGAACTAGAATTGATTTGTGGGTTTATCGTGAACGGTGTTTTCAATAACACTAGTTCTTTAACCCGATGATAAATAGAATGTGATTTGGGTTTGTCGTGAACTGTGTTTTAAATAACACCTAGTTCTTTAACCCAGTAAAAGAAGTTTTAACGAATATGCAATTAGATTGAAATGTGAATTTACAGTCTAAATTATCAAATTTAGAAAACGAGCGAGAATGGAGTATCACCAGTTTTGCTCCAAAGCGATAGTTAAATCTTTAATTAGATGTGAACGTGAAATGGTAATTAATCTTACCGATAACACCATAGTATTAGATATGGAGTATTACCAGTTTTGCTTCATGGGATGAATAGGTTGGGATTGGGAAATAGAATAAATAATTACGTCGGTGTGGTTCGCTAATCTCGACTAGTTTAGAAAACCATAATTTGGTTTGAAACGACATCCAAAGGAAAAGTAAAGGATAAATTTTAAAGAATTTATCTTGGATAAAATTAATGGGAACTTTTCCCAAAAGATGTGGATATTTAAATAACAGAATATTCAGAATTGGAATGAGGCGTATGTTGTGTTTGTGTAACATTTGTTTTCAATATACGCGGGTTGTTCGGAAAGTCCGGGTTTATACCCATTCTGAAGAACCGATTCGACGATATGTCGAAGATGAAGACGGTGGTTGAAGACCGGAGGTCTTCACATCGTTTGGGTAATTACTAACGATCCTAATTGGGCTGTACACCCAAGAGGATGGAATTAGTTGGTGGTCGTCCAGACGTACTTGGAGATGGATGGATATGCGAGGAAAGTGCCTCCGGTTTCGTTCAGACCCAGAACGAACTTGTAAATGGATTGTGTGTCTGACATTGGATTTTATTCTGTGTTGATTGATTTCTGTTAAATATATATCTGTTTGGCGGCGGAGAATTTATTCTCTTGCTTAACGCCCTTCTCTGAGACGTACGAGCTTAGAGGTTTTATATCGATAGATATCAATCGCATGGCATGAATTGCCTGTGTGGAACACTGAGTTGCATAGATCAAGGCTTCTGTTGAAAAGCAAAGTCTTGTGGTTGATGATCAAAGCACGTCCTTTGTGGCGTAGCTTTGTGTATAACGTGAATTCGCGAGCCTCACACCTCGGTATGAGTTAAAAACGGGATAAGGACTGCAGGGAGAGCACGACGTTTCTTTCTAGCTTTGGTGGTGTCAGTGACTTACCAGCCCTGACATTTATATACTTTTCACCTTTGTGGTTGTTGGAATGCGAGGCGCCTCGATTTTAGGTCTGTAAGGACCGGGAAACGTGTGTTCAGGAATTTCCAATCCTCTAACGTAAGTGAGGACCGGCCCTGAAGATCCAGGGGTTGCCCAGAGTGCGTAGCCCTGGGACATTTGCTAGAGTGTCTCGAACGCGGAGAGGAGCTTGCCCCTTGCCTCGACTCATGATGGAATCCAATTTCCAATACGAGATATTTCGGTTTTAATTGTAGAACTAGTATGGCGACATAGTAGATGGTAGCTATGCCGCCTATGATTGATATTTATGATTGAAATTGTTTTGACACTATACACTTATTATAGTATCAAATGATTTGTTTTAAACGTACCAAGCATGTTTGGCTATTATAAGGGAAAACCCTATCCTCCGGCTTGCGTTGCATTGTGTGATGGGACCTGGGTCTTATAATAGCTTCATTTTTCGAAAAAGCATTGCGTCGTTTATTCTATGCACTGGTATTCTTGGGAGGAAACCCGTTCCGTGTTATACGGCGTGGTCCCTTGAATTAATCTCTTTTAAAATAAAGTTTTAAATAACTGTTTTAGTTCTCACACCAGTCACATGACCGACCTAGAGTTTATTGTTTTAACCTAAACTCTGGGTGCCCCTATTTTCCGCACGGGCAGCTAGTAGTTTTGGTTTTGCAGATTTATATTCACAGGATCCTGGTTTACAGCTGGAATGATATCCGGAAAGCTCTGTATCCGTATATCACCTTCAGTTGTGCTTTGTATTATTTTTCCGCTGCTTTGTAATTTATTGTAATCTTTGATATTTACCGAATGTAATTTATTCATTTATACTCTGTATATTCTTGTATCTGATGGAATTGTTGTAATAACAATGAAATGTTCTTCCGTCTGCGTTATGATTTGTCCTGTTGTCAAACGATCAGGGGTTTCGAACGGTCTAGATCGGTTTAACGACTGATTCAGATCGAGCGAAATTCCGTGTCGTCACAAAGCACTACTTTATAAAAAATACAATTTGTACCTTAATATTAGGAAATTATAAAAAAAATTATCTTTTAGAGAAAATTAAGTTACTAGTAACTTTTAATCATTACATAAAATTTTCGACTATTTGAGTAATGTCTGAAAATTAAATTGCTTAAAATTACCCGATATTTTGTTGACCACAGTCAACATTATGTATCACTGAGTTTTTTTCATAATGGTTTTCTGTCCTTCATCTCGTAACTCTCTATTTATTGTGTTGGTTGCTGCTTTCTGGAATAATAGAAAAAAATTATAAAAAATATAAATACATTTATATTTATTTATTTATTTCTACTTATCACATTTGTTGCAAATTGTGCATGACCACTTCTTCTAGTTTTTGATCTCGTGGTTAAGTGTAAAGAGTCATAATGATTCTAGGTGCAATCTCAGACAACAAGTTCCAGCAAGCTCTAATGTTCATTTCCATGTATGGGGAACAATATGTTGGAACATAATGGAATTAAAAGTATCATCTTCATCAATGGGATGAACAACTATTTCTAGATTTTTTCCAAGTTTCCATCAGTTGCACTTTTCTGTTAAAATTAAGTTTTAGATTTTTTTTCGGTTTACAAAATATTAATTTGATAATATACTCCATTTACTGTCATTGTTGTGTTCACATAAACAAAGCTGTTGGTTTCTTCTTGCATCACTGTTTTTCAGAACCAGAACCAATTGATTACCTACATTTGAAAAATAATATTAATAAAATGAGATAATTTATATTTATGGAAAAAATATTTTGATGTACTTACTTGACCACAAATACTATGTTGATATAGAAGGTCTTATATCATGCATTTTCATATGGTGATTAAATTTTCATCATCACAACTGAATGCTTCATTGCTTTAAAATTATACAATTGTTAATAAAATAAAATTAGTTTGTGTGAGTATAAAGTAGTTTAATTACCTACTTGTTTTCCCGTGAAAATTTAAAAAAAAGTTTTACAACTTCTTGATGTTCTTCACTAAGATGCTTTAGTAGTGGACATTTTTCAACATTTTTTTGGTTTCATCTTCTTCTTTTCTTCTTAAATACTATTTTCATCTTCAATGGTAATTGCTTTTTCATTAGGAATTTCATCATCAGCTTGTTTGTAGTTTCCAAATATAAGACTTTCTTCAATTTCTGAAATAAAATTTTCAGTATTTATCAAATTATAACATAGAAAGTTATTAGACCTATTTATGTTAGTCATACTAATTGTATTATTTTTATTTTCCTTACCTTTAGTATGTTCAGTCTTTTTTTTCAAATCTTGTTTTTCCGTGACCTCTTGCCAATCACGCATTTGAATCTTCATTTCTAGAATTTGGATTCTTCTTTCAGCTGCTGCACGTAAAACTCTTTTTCCGTTTAATTGTTCCCCAAAACTTTTTAACTTATTAGTTAAAAGGTTCAATTTTGTTTCCAGCTACTTCAAACTTTTTTTCAAACTTTTAACCTCCATATTGTCATCTAATTTCCTTTTTTTATACTTCTCATCATCATCTTCAACTGGTTTAATTTTTTTGGACAAAAGACCCTTCTCGTCTTTTGTAACATCTGAAAAGAAATTTAAAATCTACATGGAAAATATTTAAAAAAATAGTTAGATAAACTACTCATCACTATTACACAAAAGCTTTGGCTAGACAATCATGCATACAATACCAAGACTTATATTAGAATATGTAAAAGATAAATACATTTATCTTTTTTTATATTTTGTTTATATCATTTGAACACATTATGCAAGAACTTCAAATTATGTAAAAAATGTTTAATATGCATTTGGAAGTACGATATGCAATTATAGTACAATATGTTATTTATTAATCTGAAAAGATAAATGCATTTATCTTTTCTATATGCTGTTTAAATTATTTATAAACTTTATGTAAGAACTTCAAATAATGTTAGAAATGATAATTTTTTTATCATGTAGTAGTATATGTACAGAAGAAAATTCAGTTGAACAATCGTTTATACAAACAACACTATGGTACTGAAATATATAAGAAGAAAGTAATGCAAACATGTAACTAAATTAAATATGAAAATAAATATTTATAAACACGATTTATCTTACTATGATCAACTTCAGTTAATCCGATGTCATTTAGTTTTGATAAAACCCATTTCCTCATTCTTGTGATTTTGTCTTCAACGCCTTCTTTTTAATCAATGATTTGGGTTCTTTCACAGAACCAGTACTGCAAGAAAAAAGATAAAGGGTTTTATATATTTCAATAATAAAGAAAATATTCGCTGTGTTTGTATTTAATGAATATTATAAATACATACCAACAAAACCATAGTACAACCTGGTGTATCCTTGGTTCAACATGGCATGTCTTAACATTTTTTAGAATATTTTGGCAAATTGCTCGCGCCTAAGAGATTGAGTTCAAATTTTTTTTTTAAATTTACCAATTTACCCAAAAAAACCCATGGTAAATAGTTTTGATTATTTGGAAAAAGGAATGTTATGACAAGAAGTAATAATAATAACTTTATTAGATTTTTATCTCCTTTTTTCTGTTTAATCATTGAATTCAATTTGCTTGTCACTGTTTTTCTACTTATTACATTTTCTTCATTAAAATTGTAAATTAAAAAGTCAGAAAAACTTTCCATGGCAGAAGCTTTGCTTGAAGCCGGAATAGGAAATAATTCCTCTCCAGCTAGTGGCATTCCAAATATAAAACTCACTTCTTTCGGAGTTATTTTCAAAATTTTGTCTTCCACTTTAAATGCATTTTCAGTAACATCAAAAGAAGTAACTATATCATCTAGATTTGAAGCACATTTTCTTATGTCTTGTCTTGATATTGAATTGTTGAGAAAAAAATTTAAAAATACTTTTAAACGGTGTTTTCTCTATGAAATGTTTTGCTTCCTGAGAAAGAATATTTTCCTTTTTAATTATTGACATTACTTTATACATTGCATCTAAATTGCATCTATATGTACCAGTGTACTGTTGCTTTTTTCTTTTTCTCCATGTTTCCACGACTTCATAGTTATCTGCATCATCCAAGTCAGTATTTCTTTCCTCACTTTGGTTATCTTCATTATCCAACTCATTACTTATGTCTTCACTTTGGTTATCTGACTTTGTATTTTCTTCGTCAGACTCTGTTTGTATTTTTGTAGTAGTTGGTTCATGCTGTTCATGGTCAGATTGTTCCTGAATTCATGAAAATCTTATTATTAGATTTGGATGTTTAAAATATTATAGTAGTGTATGTAAACAATACTAACCAGAAATTAAATGCTATATAATCCAAACAATATCATGCATGCACAATAATGTGTACAAAAAGATAGTATTATTTATCTTTTTGACGTAGTTTGCAAACAAGGTTTATAAGCAGTGTAATAATTCGAAATAATCATTAAAACAATAAACTTATATAACATATGTCATTTATTTACAAATATTAGCATATTTTAACATCTAATTAAATTCAATAATGATAAAGCTAAACACATTTATATTTTTTTCCAGTTTAATATAGAAATTATTTTTTCATTTTTATTTAAGCTTTAAACAACATTTTATATGGTATGTAATAATTTTAAATAATGAGTAAAAATAGAAAACTAGTTTAAATGTATTGTTTTTTGTACTGTTTGTTATTAAGATATCGTATTTGTATTTATCCAATTAAGTGTCTCTAGTCATTATAAACAAAACCAACTAATAGAACTGATGTTATATTTGATTATGAAATTCTCATAATTGATTATGAATTTGTAATTGTTAATGTTTATAATTCTTTGTTAAAAAGATAAATGCATTTATCTTTTAATGACAGTATATTGCATTACTTTCTTTTATTGACATTATTTCTTATAACTTTATTACTGCTGTGTAAAAAATCGAAACAGATAATAATTGTACACACAATGTAAAGAAAAAAGGTTACCACTATTGATATTGACAACGATTTTCTTCAACTGTGTTCTTCACAGAATGGAGAAGAAATTGGTCTTATGTTTGAGCAACGCGTTCCGTTGTCTGTGAAAATGCATGTAGCTTCTGTAGAACCAGTTCGTTTTTTCTTCGAGCTGGTGTCCATTTTTATCCTGGATGAATGTACACAATTATTCAATTATTGAAATAAACAAAAACACGAAGCAGAAAAAAAGATATATTAATTTATATTTTTCATGAATCTAACAACTTCGAGTATCCAATCATTCAAATAACCAATCCAAAATATTCGAAGGAGCAATCAATCAAATAAATTACATTTCATAATTAATGACAAATATATTTATAACCACTTTTCAAAGAAAGAAAAAACCGTTTATCTTTTAAAAAAACCGTTTATTCAATCAATATCATCAACAAACAATGACTAGTAATTATTGTAAATCGAGTCATAATAAAAGATTTTGCAGAAGTAAACATTGATTAGCAATTATAATCGATTGATTAAAGCAGTATTATCAACAAAAGGCAAACAATTAAGTAATAACAGACAACATTTACAGGAAAATTATTCTAACTATTCATTCTATGTTAATTGAAACTTACTTTTATAGTAGATGCTTGCTCTATCAATATGGAGAAGATCGATCTTGTCGAAATTTTGTTTTGGTAACGATTGAAAGTACTGATTCGAGCGATTTAGGAATTAGGTTTCTGTGAAATAGAGGCGGCGAATGATAAATGTCCTGAAAAGTAATTATTGACAACCCGTGTTCTAGAAAATAATTATATAATGTTAGTAAGCCCTTGTAGTAAAATTCCCCTATTTACAATGCATATATTAGAATTTATACGCAAAGTTAAATAATACTTTATTGGCGATGCATATATTAGAATTTATATGCAAAGTTAAAATATCATTTTATCAACAATTCTTATCTTAGAATTTATATGCAAAGTTAAAATATCATTTTATGAACAATGCATATATTAAAATTTAAATGCAAAGTTAAAATATCATTTTATTGACAATACGTACATTAGAATTTGTATTAATTATTTTTATTGTAAAAACATACAGTGAAAATTTTATACAAATAAAATATTCCCTTTTTATTTGCTAAAGTTAAAAATAGAAATATAAATAAAAAAAAATTAGCTTTTTATTTGTCATTGGCACAATTGTAATGTAAATGAAATATACTTTATTTGACATTATGAAAATGTAGATATGATATGCCAATTAAAACATTCTTTTATTTGGCATGTTAAACACGTTAGTGGAATCGTCAAATGTTTATATTTATATATAATCATATATATAAATTAAAATTAAAATTAAACGAATCACGCGCGGTAGTTCGCGTTTCGGAATTGTAACTTTAAACGGTTATACCGAAGGATCCGGTTATCGGATTTTTCCAAAACTGGAACCTTTAGGACCGCTTTGGGAAGATCTTTCCAATGATATAAATTTTGTTAAAATCCAACGGTTAGATTTCGAGAAAAGTGTAAAACAAATTCTTATAAAAACAGCGCCAGGGCCGTCTATTGACCCGAAGCGTCGATAAATTAATTTATCTTTTTTTTATAAATAAAAATAGCGATAAATCGTTATTAAACAATATTAACGATATGAAATGGTTCTAAATTATATATATGCGAGAATCATTTGAAAAGATAGAGTTCAATCGCATTTCAAATGATTATACGACGATTTAAATCGTAGATATTAAAGACGGCGATCAAAGACCGGTTATCTTCACATTGAATGGATAACTACTGATGCCTGGAATTATCTCCCAGTAAAGGGTTAAAGTGGTAGTTATCATGATGTACTTATTGATTATTTGGATAAACGAGCACCTCTCTTCCGTATTGGACATACGGGACGAGGAATAAGGTGACCCCGGTTTCGTTCAGACCCAGAACGGACTTGTAAATGGATGTGTGTTTGACATTGGATTTCATTCCATGTAAATTGATTTATATTTAATATATATATCTGATTGGTGGCAGAGAAATTTTTCTCTTGCTTAACACCCTTCTCTGAGATGCATGAGCTCAGAGGTTATATATTAGTAGTTATCGATCGCATGGCGTGGATTGTCAATATGGCATGCTAAGATGTAATTGATCAAGGATTTTGTTGAAAAGCAGGGCCTTGTGGTTGATGATCAAAGCATAGCCTATTTCGGCACAACTTTGTGTATTGCTTTACCTCGCGAGCCTCACACCCCGGTAAGAGTCAGAAACGGGACAAGGGAACGCAGGGAGTGCACACGTTTCTTTCTTGCTAGAAGTGGTACCAGGGTTTTGCAAGCCCTGACATTTCACTTATGTGGTTGATGGACTATGAGGCGCCTCAGATTTATTGGTCGATAGTGACCAAATTATAGGTTCAATAGGAGTGAGAAGTGTGTGTTCTGGAATTGCCAATCCACTAAAGTATTTGTGGACAGGCCCTGCAGGATCCAAGGGTTGCCCGTAGGTGTGATCCTGGGACATTGCTAGAGTGTCTTGAATCGATAAAGAGATCATCCCTAGTCTTTACTCATGATGGAAAGCCAATTTCCAATACGACATTACAGTTTTGATTGTAAACCTATATATGGCGACATAGTAGGATGGGGTACTATGCCGTCTAGGATTGATACATTTACTTTGAAGTATTTTAAAACTGATTAAGCACTAATAATAATATTAAAATATTATTTTTTTATGTATCAAGCATGTTCGATCATTATACGGTAAAACTCTATCCTCCGGTTTGCGTTGCATTGTGTGATGGGACTTGAGTCTTATAATGATTTCATTTTTCTAAAAAGCATTGCATTTTTTGAATAAAACTTATTTAACTTATGCACTAGCAATCCAATGGAGTAAACTCGTTCCGCGTTAGCAGCATGGTCCTGTAATTAGCCATATGGTTAGTTAAGTTAGGAAAGATTTCTCATACCAGTCCGAGGACTGGCTAGTAGTTTGTTTCACTTTGCAAACTCGGGTGCCCTCTTTTCACATGGGCAGCAGCCAAGTGACAAGTTTAGGTATTTATGCACATATGCTGGATTGAAGCATGTTTGTGGGCTGAAGATGAAGATTGTTTTATCTTTTATTTCTGCTTTTGAAACATTTAGACATCCTTTATTTATGATGTACTAGATGGAGTTTTGAGACTTATTTCTTTTTGCTGAGACTTTCTATTTGCTAAGTTATATCCTGTAACTGTTCACTCTGATGTCTTTGATGTATATGTTGATGACATTCCTATTTCCGCTGCAATGATTTATGTGTTATGATGTTATCCGAGATCTGCTATTGTTGTAATTATGTTATATTCCTATGGTTATCCTTGCTTTCGTACTACGGATTTTTGGGGTCATCACTGTTGCTCACAGATTCGACTTTGAATTTTTGAGTACAACAACTGATTACATCAAATCGATATTGGTTACACTCTGTCATTTCTTTAACTTTTTCATGATCGTTTCATATGTAGTTGTTACTATTTAGAAAGAAAATTGTAAATTAGACTCGATAATAAGTATAACTTTCTAGTTGATGCTTTATGAAAAAACATAGAAAGTTAATTTCCTGACCAAATCCAAAAGTGAGAAAAAGACCTAAGAATCTTTTACTATGAATCAATCAAATATCTCCAGTTGGTAGGAACTTGTCATAAAAAATTGTTGACGTACATCAAACAACTATAGGATGCCAGAGGGAAATAATACTCCATCAAAATTGAAGTCAAACCTAACAGAAATTACAAAAAACCTAATTGAAACCAGCGCCGAAGGAATTCCAAAGGCAAATCCACATAGCACTGATGCCAGTAGCCACTGCTATACATGGTGTCGATGGCTAAGTTGTCTCGTGTGGATATCAGTGCCTACAATAATATGAATAACAATCAGATCAAACGAACTAGAAGCATACCGTGGGAATAAGTATATGATAAGGAAAAAATTGATCGTGTGAAGAGGTGATTGAAAAGACTCACATCATCAAAAGGTTCTTCGATTTATAAGATTGAAACAACCCGGAATTTAACAACGTGTTAAAAACAAGAATCAAGGAAGAACTAAAATATAAAATCTGAATCAGGAGAAACGGGCTGTGCCATTGCGTTCGTCTCGGAAAAATACGCGAAATAGAGTCCGAGTTTTCGAAAATCGGAGTCCGTATGACCCAGTTATGGCCCGTCAAAGTTTTCAGAAAAATTCAAGTTCAAAAACAGTTCAAATTCGAATTCAGATTTCAAATTCAGCCAACCAGAAGAGGCGGGAAAAATTCCCGCTACCCCCAAGTCGACTGGGGAGTCGACTTGGGAGTCGACACCCCCCAGGTGGTGTCGACTGCCCAGTCGACACCCCTGTCGACTTGGGTGGTCGGCCAGTCTGGCCTGGGTGCACCTGACTTGTTTCTCAAGACATGTTTTATGGGCCTGTGACGGATTTTGAGGGTTCAGATCTATCCTAGGGTTAATCTAAGGGCCTAAACTAGCCCTAATCTCTATAAAAAGATCCCTAAGCCTACCCTAAACCCTCACAAATCACTCTTGCAACGAAGTGCTGGCCAAATCTACATTGATCATGGCCTCCATCCCCAAATTCAAGAGTTTGTGCTTGCAAACTAGATCCAAGACGAAGGTGCAAGCTTTCTACACCAAATCAAGGGGTTTGATCATCATCTCAACATGGATTCTTCGACAAGACGATTCATGCTCCTAAATCTCTTGCCACGCTATGTAAGTTCTAGCTACTTCTAGATCTAAACGGTAGTTTTAATGATGGCATGGAATAAAACGAGATTAAACTAAGTATGCTAGCCTATATGAACCTTGTCATGCCTCTTTTGCTTGAACCTATGACTTTTGGCTATGCTTAGTGACTAAATCATGCTATTCATGTTATGATTAACCTATTTTATCTTGCAAGTTTGAATCTTTATCTATGGAATGCTAGCATGAACCTTTGGGAACCATTTGACTTGTGAAACATTGGCAAAGACTTGACTTTGGGGCTTATGCATGTAAATGAACCCAAACCCCTTATGTTATCATGCATGCTTGTGGTCAAATTCCCTTATGATACTATGCATGTTTATGGCCAAATTCTCTTATGATACTATGCATGTTTGTGGTCAAATTTCTTTATGATACTATGCATGTTTACGGCCAAATTCCCTTATGATACTATGCATGTTTATAGCCAAATTCCCTTATGATACTATGCATGCTAGTGGCCAAATTCTCTTATGATGCTATGCATATTTTGAGGCCAAACCCCTTATGATACCATGCATGTTTGTGGCCAATCCCTTTTTGACATCGTGCATGTTGTGAGGCCAATATGTAGCATAGTACCCTTACTATGTTGACTCGCTTTTACTTGGGTTGGAAACATGCTTTGGGGTAGGTTAGACGTGCGTGATTATGACATGATAATTTGACATGGGATTTCATGGAAATATGGCACTTATGATACACCTAAATGTGGGCATGACATGTGGGGTAAACATGGGACTTGAAACTAGACACGTATGGGTTGTAAGTGTAATAAGACACTAGACCAAACATGAAAGTGGCCAACTCGAGGTTGGGTTAAGTTTGTAGCATAAATCTACCCGGACCCGCCCGGCTTAACTAGTGGCTACAAACAATAGGACCCAATGTGGGTAGTTGGTCATATAGCACTCAAAACCCAAGGTTAGACTAGGTTGTGGTGTAAATCTACCCGGACCCGCCCGGCTTAACTAGTAACCACAACAAAGTCTAATGTGAGAGGTTGGGGTGCATTAATCTAATTAATGCCACATGAAAAGGTTAAGTAATTTTGATTAATGACCCTTAACCGATATGACACGAATGGGTAGGTTAAGTTAAACCGGACTTGGTTCCTTAATGACACTTAACCATATAAGACAATTAGGTGATGGGGTTAAGTAATTTACACTTAACTAATCCGACTTGGTAATTAGATGGGGTTAAGTAACCTACACTTAACTAATCTAAACACGGTAATTAGATGGGGTTAAGTAATCCATACTTAACTAATCTAACACGGTAAATTCGATGGGGTTAAGTAATTTACACTTAACTAATCCGACTTGGTAATTAGATGAGGTTAAGTAACTTAGACTTAACTAATCTAAACACGGTAATTAGATGGGGTTAAGTAACCTTCACTTGACTAATCTAAGCACGGTAATTTGATGGGGTTAGGTTAAACACTTAACCAATCTAAACTTGGTAATTTAATGATAATCAATACTTAACCAACTTAACATGATAATTTAATGGGGTTAAGTAACTTATACTTAACCAATTATACATGATGATTTGATGAGGTTAAGTAGCCTATACTTAACCAATCTAATATGCAGACCTGATAGGGTTAAGTCACAAGACCTTTTAAATTAGGCTCAACCATTATAATACAATTAGTGGATGGGGTTAAGCTAACCCATACTTAACCAATCCGACTCGATAATCTGATGGGATTAAGATAATCTATGCTTAATCAATCTAACACGATAATCTGGTAGGGTTAAGACAAATAAATACTTGACCAATTTGACTTGATAGGGTTAAGTCATGAGCTTCTTGGTACACTTAACCAACTTGTAGGGCTAAGCCTTGAACTTGAGTACTTAGCCAATCTTGACATGATTCGTGGGCGGGTTAAGTCATGAACTTGAATGACAACACTTAACCCATTAGACATAACCCTAGCTCAGGGGACTAGGTTGAAAATCGTAGTTAACAAGGATAGCGGGAAGAGAAGCTAAGTGATAAACCTTAGTTAAGGATAACTAAGTAATAATTCTTAGCCAAGGACATGGGACTAGTTCATAAATAGATGAGTAACCTGATACGGTAAGTCATCGCTTAGTATACGAGGAGGAGCAACTTATCTGACTTGGATAAAAAGCTCTAGCGAACTGGGTGACGAAGCGGTAGCTTCGGGGGACGTGAGGGTACTCTTGGTATCCCTCTGTGAGGTGGCAGGTGGTCCATGAAACCCGGCCTCACAGAGGTTAAGGTCTGCGGTAGAAGAGCCAAGAGTATGCCTTGGTTGCTATGCGAGCGACCTAAAGACTGGGATGGATTAGCGTGGAGTCGACGATACTTGTTTTTGCCCTGGATAGCACGTCGCCGACTACCTACCATCTTTAGTCAAACGTGTATGAACGGAAAGGCAGGGAACTCCCAACAGACCATGTTCTTGCTATCGAGTCATGGGTGAGGTAGGCCCATAGGAAAGTGGGGCTATAGTGGGGGCGGGATGTAGTTCTCATACATGATTTTTCTTGGATTGCCTTTCAGTAGTTGAGGGAGGGGTCACGTGGGACTATAGCCACGAACACAAAAACAGACCTTGATATCTGCATCAGCAGACGACTTAAAGCTCCCGACCGAGTTCCGTATTTCTTGATTTGCCCTGGCACGGAACTCAGATGGCACATTGGGATACATGTGCGTCTAGACATGGAAAACGATTCACGATACATACATGGGATAAAGGGCGCGGTTGACGGGTGGCATAATCCCTAGTGGCCCTAGGTGGCTTGAACCCAAACCGAGACACGGAAACGTTCATTAGGTAGCATAATCCCTAGTGGTCCTAGGTGGCATAAATCCTAAGTGAACACGCGATAGTTCATGGTAAGAAAACATAACCAGATCAAGGGTAGCAGTCCAAAATAACCTCAAGGATAAAACGTTTACATAGGAAAAGCCCGTACGGTCTACGGCAAAGGACTGAACTTATACATGGAAAGAAACATACGAGTTGGGAAAACCTACATATGCTATATATTAGGTTGACATGGACCATTGCATGACATTGGGCAAGGGACATTCATAGTTAACACATGACGCGGGTTGGGATACTAGTACGAGAGGTGCAAAGCAAATATACATGATAAATACCTTGGGATGTTATACATGATAGATACCGTGGGATGTTATACATGATAGATACCTTGGGATAGTATACTTGATAGAAACCTGACGATGTGATACCTTGATTTATCTTGACACCGTAGTCTATCATGATACCTTAGTTTATCTTGCTACAGTAGTTCATCCAGTCATCTTGGTTTAGCTTATCTATCTTGTCGTCATCCTTATGTTTACTTTCAGTTTATGCATGTCATGTTACCTTTACCTGTTTTTATACTGGAAGTAGATAGGACTTACCAGTCTTTATGACTGAACCCGTTTTGTTTCGCCTCTTTATTTTCCGTTCCCCCCCAGGTTTTCAGGGAGGAAACACTGTTATCTAGTTCAGACTTCTTCTTCTTGAAGGTCATCACGTATGGCTTGGACTTTTCTTGGCTATGGCTACTTTACTATTTTGCTTGGGGAATAATTCATGAAATGGTTTTATGCTTCTTTACTATTGCAAGACAGGTTTTGATGTATTTTAATGTAAAAGGCTTTAGACCTTATTCTATAAGGTAATGAAATTTGTTTTACTTCCGCTGTTTTATATATGTTCTGTCTTGTAATATTTCTGTGCATGTTTACCTTGATAATGCTTCACCAAACCTAGTGCATTCCCTTTGTGAGTGACCCTAGCTGAGGTGGGGTGTTACATTTGGTATCAGAGCAGAAGGTTACCAGACTGGGAAAAAGTTTTTAAAACCTTCTGAAAACTATTTGAAAAACCGTTTACAGAGAAGCATTTTTTCGGGAAAAGTTTTTAAAGGCTATTCCCCAAAAGCCATTAGCACTATCCTTGTTTCCTTGATTGAACCTCTTTTCCTTTCTTTCCTCCATCTGTAGTCACAGTAGTTTTAACTGCGACTAATCCTTGTCTAGCTACGTAAGTGTTTTCCCGTGCGATGGAGGAAGTTCTCGAGAGACCTGTTACCGAAGTATAAGAAGGGATAATAAGAGCAAGGATAAAGGACACGAGCTTAAGGATAAGCAACTTGTTGGTATGGCTTAGTCCCTAAAAGGAAGACAAGATCATCGGGAGGGCAATTGTATGCTCTCATTCCTAGCGTACCTAAGAGGGACGGTACCGTTTTTGTTGAAGGTTTAGCCTTTCTTTTCTATCATCCCGTCCAGACCTTGTTTTGATCATCGCATCATTTAAGTCTGCTTCGATAGTTAAGCCTCTGCACCTTAGTACTAGCATGGTAGAAGATCCCACTTTTGTCCCAAAAATCTGGTTGGAGAGTCGGTCCATTTATTCATGACTTATTTGGACTTGAGAACGTCTATGCCAAGTGTTGAGATTAGAAGCAATGCTTCTATTATTGAGCTATGGATGGATTCTCGGGATGAAGTGGTTATCCAATAAAGGGAAGCCATTCTCGATTTGGAAAGGAGGGTAGTTAAACTCTTAACTTGCCTTGGTAATACCCTCGAAGTCTCGTGTAACCTTTTGGGTTCTGTCATGGTTAGTTACCTAGAATCTCTTGATGCATTTATCGGAAATCTCTGATCCAATCGAGTAACGTTCGCCAATAAGACGGATGGTTCATTCCGCTTGAGCATGGGTTATAGGAATCACCCTAGTAAGTGCACGTGGTAACATGGATTGGCATCGGTAAACGAGATCCAGAATTCACTAGTGAATTTTGGAGAGCTTGCATGAGTACGCAGATATGGTTGAACCAAGTATACTAGGGAAAGAATAAGCGAAAGTGGAACGAGTGGCGACAGTGAAATGAGTTCTAACTCATACCTTGGAAATGGGAATCAAGGAGCTACGAAATCATGAAGTCAAAGGCGTTCAAGGCACAATGGAATCAAGCTCATGGAAATGCGGCTTAGACACACGCATCATGTCTCTTTTTAAGAGTATACCTTTGATCCTTGGTTCACCTGTAGAGCTTACTTGCATGCTATCGCTTGGTGGATATCCTCTCGGTCCTGTTTCTGTTGCAAACCCCGTAAGGAGTTTGTCTTGTTTATCTTCTCGATCTTATCTTGGGAACCTTAGATAGAACTCTATGGATGTAAACATGTATTTGAAACATGTTATGAATGATATTGTTGCAAATGGTTGCAAGTGGTTGCTCGTGGATGCGCGAATACACATTAGATACTAGATTGACGCGGTCACGTTTCATGTTGCATATGCACGAGTATTTATACTTGGTTATGGGTGAAATTGAATATGTTATCATGTGGATGTTGCATGTGGATGAATGTTTGTGCACTCATATAGTGTTTATATGACTAGGGCTATTTGCATACATGTTGGATTCATGGCACTAAACATATTTTGCATTAGAAAGATCATTCAGGCCTGATCATTAGCATTAGCTAAGGAGCATATACACACACGTTTTGCATATGTTCATACGGCATTAGAAATCGTCTAAGGACTATGGTTGCCTGTGGATGATGTTTTGAGTAGATGGATGATGGATGGTAGGATACGTTCTTCCTAACTTGGAGATTTCGGGGACGAAATCCTTAAAGGAGGGGAGAATGTAACAACCTGGAATTTAACAACATGTTAAAAACAAGAATCAAGGCAGAACTAAAATATAAAATCTAAATCAGGAGAAACGGGCTGTGCCATTGCGTTCGTCTCGGAAAAATACGCGAAATAGAGTCCGAGTTTTCGAAAATCGGAGTCCGTATGACCCAGTTATGGCCGTCAAAGTTTTCAGAAAAATTCAAGTTCAAAAACAGTTCAAATTCGAATTCAGATTTCAAATTCAGCCAACCAGAAGAGGCGGGAAAAATTCCCGCCACCCCCAAGTCGACTGGGGAGTCGACTTGGGAGTCGACACCCCCCAGGTGGTGTTGACTGCCCAATCGACACCCCTCTCGACTTGGGTGGTCGACCAGTCTGGCATAGGTGCACCTGACTTGTTTCTCAAGACATGTTTTATGGGCCTGTGACGGATTTTGAGGGTTCAGATCTATCCTAGGGTTAATCTAAGGGCCTAAACTAGTCCTTGTCTCTATAAAAAGACCCCTAAGCCTACCCTAAACCCTCACAAATCACTCTTGCAACGAAGTGCTGCCCAAATCTACATTGATCATGACCTCCATCCTCAAATTCAAGAGCTTGTGCTTGCAAACTAGATCCAAGACGAAGGTGCAAGCTTTCTACACCAAATCAAGGGTTTCGATCATCATCTCAACATGGATTCTTCGACAAGACGATTCATGCTCCTAAATCTCTTGGGACGCTATGTAAGTTCTAGCTACTTCTAGATCTAAACGGTAGTTTTAATGATGGCATGGAATAAAACGAGATTAAACTAAGTATGCTAGCCTATATGAACCTTGTCATGCCTCTTTTGCTTGAACCTATGACTTTTGGCTATGCTTAGTGACTAAATCATGCTATTCATGTTATGATTAACCTAGTTTATCTTGCAAGTTTGAATCTTTATCTATGGAATGCTAGCATGAACCTTTGGGAACCATTTGACTTGTGAAACATTGGCAAAGACTTGACTTTGGGGCTTATGCATGTAAATGAACCCAAACCCCTTATGTTATCATTCATGCTTGTGGTCAAATTCCCTTATGATACTATGCATGTTTATGGCCAAATTCCCTTATGATACTATGCATGTTTGTGGTCAAATTCTTTTATGATACTATGCATGTTTATGGCCAAATTCCCTTATGATACTATGCATGTTTATGGCCAAATTCCCTTATGATACTATGCATGCTAGTGGCCAAATTCTCTTATGATGCTATGCATATTTTGAGGCCAAACCCCTTATGATACCATGCATGTTTGTGGCCAATCCCTTTTTGACATCGTGCATGTTGTGAGGCCAATATGTAGCATAGTACCCTTACTATGTTGACCCGCTTTTACTTGGGTTGGAAACAAGCTTTGGGGTAGGTTAGACGTGCGTGATTATGACATGATAATTTGACATGGGATTTCATGGAAATATGGCACTTATGATACACCTAAATGTGGGCATGACATGTGGGGTAAACATGGGACTTGAAACTAGACACGTATGGGTTGTAAGTGTAATAAGACACTAGGCCAAACATGAAAGTAGCCAACTCGAGGTTGGGTTGAGTTTGTAGCATAAATCTACTCGGACCCGCCCGGCTTAACTAGTGGCTACAAACAATAGGACCCAATGTGGGTAGTTGGTCATATAGCACTCAAAACCCGAGGTTAGACTAGGTTGTGGTGTAAATCTACCCGGACCCGCCCGGCTTAACTAGTAACCACAACAAAGTCTAATGTGAGAGGTTGGGGTGCATTAATCTAATTAATGCCACATGAAAAGGTTAAGTAATTTTGATTAGTGACACTTAACCGATATGACACGAATGGGTAGGTTAAGTTAAACCGGACTTGGTTCCTTAATGACACTTAACCATATAAGACAATTAGGGGATGGGGTTAAGTAATTTACACTTAACTAATCCGACTTGGTAATTAGATGGGGTTAAGTAACCTACACTTAACTAATCTAAACACGGTAATTAGATGAGGTTAAGTAATCCATACTTAACTAATCTAACACGGTAAATTCGATGGGGTTAAGTAATTTACACTTAACTAATCCGACTTGGTAATTAGATGGGGTTAAGTAACTTAGACTTAACTAATCTAAACACGGTAATTAGATGGGGTTAAGTAACCTTCACTTGACTAATCTAAGCACGGTAATTCGATGGGGTTAGGTTAAACACTTAACCAATCTAAACTTGGTAATTTAATGAGGTTAAGTAACCAATACTTAACCAACTTAACATGATAATTTAATGGGGTTAAGTAACTTATACTTAAACCAATTATACATGATGATTTGATGAGGTTAAGTAACCTATACTTAACCAATCTAATATGCGGACCTGATAGGGTTAAGTCACAAGACCTTTTAAATTAGGCTCAACCATTGTAATACGATTAGTGGATGGGGTTAAGCTAACCCATACTTAACCAATCTGACTCGATAATCTGATGGGATTAAGATAATCTATGCTTAATCAATCTAACACGATAATCTGATAGGGTTAAGACAAATAAATACTTGACCAATTTGACTTGATAGGGTTAAGTCATGAGCTTCTTGGTACACTTAACCAACTTGTAGGGCTAAGCCTTGAACTTGAGTACTTAGCCAATCTTGACATGATTCGTGGCTGGGTTAAGTCATGAACTTGAATGACAACACTTAACCCATTAGACAAAACCCTAGCTCAGGTGACTAGGTTGAAAATCGTAGTTAACAAGGATAGCGGGAAGAGAAGCTAAGTGGTAAACCTTAGTTAAGGATAACTAAGTAATAATTCTTAGCCAAGGACATGGGACTAGTTCATAAATAGATGAGTAACCTGATACGGTAAGTCATCGCTTAGTATACGAGGAGGAGCAACTTATCTGACTTGGATAAAAAGCTCCAGCGAACTGGGTGAAGAAGCGGTAGCTTCGGGGGACGTGAGGGTACTCTTGGTATCCCTCTATGAGGTGGCAGGTGGTCCATGAAACCCGGCCTCACAGAGGTTAAGGTCTGCGGTAGAAGAGCCAAGAGTATGCCTTGGTTGCTATGCGAGCGACCTAAAGACTGGGATGGATTAGCGTGGAGTCGACGATACTTGTTTTTGCCCTGGATAGCACGTCGCCGACTACCTACCATCTTTAGTCAAGTGTGTACGAGCGGAAAGGCAGAGAACTCCCAACAGACCATGTTCTTGCTATCGAGTCATGGGTGAGGTTGGCCCATAGGAAAGTGGGGCTATAGTGGGGCCGGGATGTAGTTCTCATACATGATTTTTCTTGGATTGCCTTTCAGTAGTTGAGGGAGGGGTCACGTGGGACCATAGCCACGAATACAAAAACAGACCTTGATATCTGCATCAGCAGACGACTTAAAGCTCCCGACCGAGTTCCGTATTTCTTGATTTGCCCTGGCACGGAACTCGGATGGCACATTGGGATACATGTGCGTCTAGACATGGAAAACGATTCACGATACATACATGGGATAAAGGGCGCGGTTGACGGGTGGCATAATCCCTAGTGGCCCTAGGTGGCTTGAACCCAAACCGAGACACGGAAACTTTCATTAGGTAGCATAATCCCTAGTGGTCCTAGGTGGCATAAATCCTAAGTGAACACGCGATAGTTCATGGTAAGAAAACATAACCAGATCAAGGGTAGCAGTCCAAAATAACCTCAAGGATAAAACGTTTACATGGGAAAGCCCGTACGGCCTACGGCAAAGGACTGAACTTGTACATGGAAAGAAACATACGAGTTGGGAAAACCTACATATGCTATATATTAGGTTGACATGGACCATTGCATGACATTGGGCAAGGGACATTCATAGTTAACACATGACGCGGGTTGGGATACTAGTACGAGAGGTGCAGAGCAAATATACATGATAAATACCTTGGGATGTTATACATGATAGATACCGTGGGATGTTATACATGATAGATACCTTGGGATAGTATACTTGATAGAAACCTGGCGATGTGATACCTTGATTTATCTTGACACCATAGTCTATCATGATACCTTAGTTTATCTTGCTACAGTAGTTCATCCAGTCATCTTGGTTTATCTTATCTATCTTGTCGTCATCCTTATGTTTACTTTCAGTTTATGCATGTCATGTTACCTTTACCTGTTTTTACACTGGAAGTAGATAGGACTTACCAGTCTTTATGACTGAACCCGTTTTGTTTCGCCTCTTTGTCTTCCGTTCCCCCCCCCAGGTTTTCAGGGAGGAAACACTGTTATCTAGTTCGGACTTCTTCTGCTTGAAGGTCATCACGTATGGCTTGGACTTTTCTTGGCTATGGCTACTTTACTATTTTGCTTGGGGAATAATTCATGAAATGGTTTTATGCTTCTTTACTATTGCAAGACAGGTTTTGATGTATTTTGATGTGAAAGGCTTTAGACCTTATTCTATAAGGTAATGAAATTTGTTTTACTTCCGCTGTTTTATATATGTTCTGTCTTGTAATATTTCTGTGCATGTTTACCTCGATAATGCTTCACCAAACCTAGTGCATTCCCTTTGTGAGTGACCCTAGCGGAGGTGGGGTGTTACAAAGATTGTCGGGTAAATGAAATCAAATTCATGGAAGATTGTTTAGGTTTTAGGAATGGGGGCTCCATCGATCTGAGAATGAATCGTTGAAAGATCGAGTTCGTGGTAGATTGTTTAGGTTAAAGGAATTGGGGCTCCATCGATCTGAGAATGAATCGATGAAGGATCGAGTTCGTGGAAGGTTGTTTAAGTTTAAGGAACTGGGGATCCATTGATCTGAGAACAAATCGCTTGAATCGCTGAAGGATGGAATAAGATTTGGTGGAAGATAGGAAGGAATAAGATTAGGACCACGTAGACCTGGTGGTGTAGCTTGAATCTCTGAAGGAACAGAGGGTCATTATGGGTATTTCAAAAAGACATCAAGTAATTTAGTCTATGGAATTCTCTTTATTAGTAGTAAAGAAGAAAGCATTGAACATAAACATTGAATAAACCATATAATCCAAACAATGTTCTATAAATCAAACAATATACAAATTAAAATATCTACAAATACATGGATTGTATGTATTACATCGTATTTATGAATAAACAATAAATTTAAACATTTAATGGTTCTTAACGATTAGGGATTTGTAAATTGGGCAATGCGGATAATGGAGACAGAATTCCCGCTTTGCTCAACTACATTCCTGTTTATATTGAAACCTACTTCCCCTAGGCATATGACTTGGTCGTCCTCCTCCATGCCTTCAGTTTATGCTTCTTCCTCCTCCTCTTTAACCATTTCTTCCTCTTCCTCTTCTTCCACTAGTTGATTATCATCTTCGATGATAATCGGATTAATATTGTTATCCATAACAAATTTTTGTAGGTTTCGCATGATTTTTTTTGTTTCACATGCTCTTGATTCATCCTTATTTGTAAAACTTGGATTTCAGCGAGCATTTGAAGTACATTCTCCATTTTATCCTCTAATTTCATCACACATGCGAGCGTAGTTCGTTGAAACGGACTTTCGAATGGTCCGGGTGACGAATCGGGGTTGATTTGACTATTCTAATTAGAGGAGGCCATTGTTTTACTTGGTTTAGAGTTTTTCAAGAAATGAAATGAGAAAATGAAGAAGAAAAATTGAAATAAGAAGTTTAAATAGATGTTGTAACAAATTTTTGATGGGAATATTTTTGAAAAACTGGCAGTTATATGTCAACATACCACTTTGCACATGTCGACATATGTGTCGTTTTATTGTCAATTTTTCTAATTTTTGTTCTATTTTATATTATAATTATATATTTAATTACTCTATTTCACTTAAAGAACAAATGCCTAATTCTCTTCTAAATATAGTGAACGTCGCTTCATTTAAAGGCTTTTGTAACACCCCACCTCCGCCAGGGTGGCTCTTGCAAGCAACTCTGACTTTGGTGGGGCGTTTTTAAAACAAGGTAAACATGCACAATGATATAGCAAGGCAGGACATGACATATGTATATATAAATAAACAGAGTAAGTAGATAAAACAGCGGAAGTTTTTAAAACCATTTCAAAACATAAGTCTGGTACATCAAAATGTCAATTTCCCGAATTTACAAGTCTAGATAAATACATCATCTGATAAACCGAAATACATAAGTACTATCCCCAAATAAGAGTGATAAACCATAGCGGCTCAAGTCCAAAGCATACTTGAGCTATCCAAGGAAGCAGCTAAAATCCAAGCTAGGCTCCAGTATTCCCTCCCTGAGAACCTGGGGGGGGGGGGGAAACGGAAGAAAAGAGGCGAAAGAAAACAGGTCAGTCAAAAAGACTGAGTAAGCCCTGCTACGATCAGTCTATAAACTAATAAAGTTAACATCATGATGGAAACTGAGATGATCATAGATAACAACATACTGGCATGATAAAGTAACTACAAGATAGATAGAGGTGTCATCGCATCAACAAGGTTAAGTTTTTCACCACGGTGTACTAGCAAACCAACATAACAGGTATTGATCCCTCAGCCCAAACTTTGTCCCAATAACATGAAGTGACCTTAATATAAGGTCCAGCCCAACGGTCTAGTCGATCGGCTCCCTATAAACTTAACACGTCAAGTGTTGGTGTCCATACGGCCCACATATGGATGTAGTTTGACTGTGCTGGGTCCACCTTCGGGTGTATCAAGCCCTCGGTGTCAACCCCGGACACTTAAGCAATAATGCACAGCCCAAACCTACTGGTACCCGTGCCTCGAGTTTGTCCAATACCGGACTACGTGCACGTCCGTAGCCCGCCTGGACCCGCATCGCTGTACCACTCAGCCGCCGCTTTGGTCGCTTACATCCGTCCAGTAATCGTGCCCCGCCCTAGCCTAGCTTCTAGGGTTGTGAATGATACCAAACTGGGATTACTGTCAGAACAGACCACGTTGCTAGGGTTTTCTAAGAGGGTTAAGTGTGGTTTAACCCCTCACTAATCATGGATTAAATTGGTTAAGTGTAACCGACAGTTCACAATTTAACCCCATTCTAATCCCTCGTATCCCCAAATGGATTGAATTGGTTAAGTGTAACTTAACCCCATTTCCATCCCTCGAATCCCCAAATTGGTTAAGTATTAGTGGACCCTGACTTAACCCTAATCACGAGGCATTAATTAATTTAATGCACCTTAACCTCTCACATTAGACCTTGTTGTGGTTACTAGTTAGGCCGGTCGGTTCCGGGTAGGTTTACACCACAACTTAGTCTAACCTCGGGTCTTGGCACCACATGACCAACTTCTCACATTGGGTCCTATTGTTTGTAGCCACTAGTTAAGCCGGTCGGTTCCGGGTAGAATTACGCTACAAACTCAACCCAACCTCGAGTTGGCCACACTTATGTTTTCTAAGTGTCATGTCCACTTTATTTCAAAACATAATTACAAGTCAACAAATACTTGGGTAGACCTAACTTAATAGGTAAATTCCCAAGGGGTAGACCTAACTTAATAGGTAAATTCCCAATCTTATATTTTCATGTATTTTAAGTTTACCCAAACCCCCCAACGTCATTCTATCGCTTACATATTCGTAATAACGCATAAAGGATAGGAAGAGGGAACTTGGCACAACATACATGATGAACTTGTTTGTCACAACAACCATGCATAACATGTTAGACTTGCATAACTTAGCATAGTGAACTTGCATACTACCATAAACATGCATAACATGTTAAACTTGCATAACTTAGCATAATGAACTTGCATATTACCATAAACATGCATAACATGTTAAATTCGCATAACATGGCATAGTGAACTTGCATAAACATGCATAACTTGTCAAACATGCACAACTTGTCAAACATGCACAACTTGTCATTTTAAACTTGCATAGATATGCATAACTTGTTAAACTTGCAAATCATGGCTTGCATAAACATGCATAACTTGTTAAACTTGCAAATCATGGCTTAGTATACATGCATAACTCAATTAACTTGCAAATCATGGCTTAGTACACTTGCATAAACATGCATAACTTATCAAACATGCACAACTCAATAAACTTGCAAATCATGACTTAGCAAACTTGCATAAACATGCATAACTCAATAAACATACAAATCATGGCTTAGCAAACTTGCATAAACATGCATAACTCAATAAACATACAAATCATGGCTTAGCAAACTTGCATAAACATGCATAACTTATCAAACATGCATAAACCCCAACTTTCATCACACATTAACTTTAGAGTTTCTAAAATGAAGGTAAGAGGGCTTACAATGCTTATGCGGACTCAAGTGAGTATAGCTATTGTAAGAAACCCCTTATGCAACTAATTAAAACCCCCAAATGCAAGCAAACTTGATTAAGGCTCCTCCTTTATGATGCCAATAGAGAAACAAGCCTTTAATGCAAACTAAGGAGGATCATACAAGCCTAAATATACTTGTATGCATGGAAAATCACTTAGGAATTAATTTAGGAATTGTATGAAGAGAGTGGAGGCCATGAGAGTTTTGATTTTGCCATAGTTTAGTTGCTAGAATGAATAATGAATGATTTAGGGTAGGTTAGGGTCTTATTTATAGATTAGGCTAGTGATTTAGACCATAGGATTAACCCTAGATTCAATTAGGTCCATCAGATCTCGGAACTCTCTAGAAACAGGCCACAAGACCCAACCCTAATCAGAAATGGTGCACCAGGCTAAACAGCCGGGCACCCCCTGTCGACAGGGCTGTCGACAAGGCAGTCGACATGCCTGACCCCTGTCGACAGGCCTGTCGACATGGGGTCCTCGGCGGGAATTTTTCCCGCCTGCCCAGTTTGCCCTAACCCATGCTTTAAATTAAAATTTAAATCTGTTTTTACTTAGGAATTTTCTGAAAACTTCAATGGGCCTTTACTGGGTCATACGGACTCCGATTTTCGAAAACTCGGACTCTATTTCGCGTATTTTTCCGAGACGAACGCAATGGCATAGCCCGTTTCCCTTGATTCAGATTTTTGAATTAAATTCTGCCTCGGTTTATGCTATAATAGATTGTTGAAAAATACGGGTTGTTACATTCTCCCCTCCTTAAAGGATTTCGTCCCCGAAATCTTCAAGTTAGGAAGAACATATCCTACCATCCAATCATCCATCTACTCAAAGCATCATCCACGAGCAATCATTGTCCTTAAAGGATTCTAAATGCGGTATGAACATATGCAAAGGTGTGTGTATATGTATTTACCTAATGCAAAAATCAGGCGGTCACTGATACAGTAAACCTCCTTAATGCATATGTATGTAAATCAGGCGGTTACTGATACAGTAAACCTCCTTAATGCATATGTATGTCAGTGCAATGAATCCATATGTATGCAACTTCCTAAATTAATAGTATCTATATGAGTGCACATAACATTCATCCATATGCAACATCCATGTGGTGGCACAACAAGTTCCAATCATGAATAAGCATAAACACTCATGCATATGCAACATGAAGAGTGAGCCGATCTAGTGCCTAATGTGTATAATGCATCCACGGGTAACCACTTGCAAACACTTGCAACAACTTGCAACCATCAAGCATAACATGTTTCAAATACATGTTTCAACCAAAGGGGTTTCTACCTAAGGTTCTCATGACAAGATAAACACGATAAACTAGATAAACATGGACAGATATGCTAAAAAGAGATCTTAGAAGATGAGCAAGATAAACTCCTTTTTGGATTACAAGAAATCCATTCCTAACCCTGACATATAGTACTAACCGATGAGTCATAACCTCCTTATGGAGTTTACAACAGAAATAAGATCGAGAATGGGACCGAGAGGATATACACAAAAGATAACTTGTAAGCAAGCTTCAAAGGAAAACAAGGATCAAGGATGCACTCTTAAAAAGAGATATGGTGCGCGTATCTAGTCTTCACTCTTCTTAGTCACGTTTCCTTGAGCTTAACTCCACTGTGCTTTGACCGTCTTTTACTTCATGATTTCTTGGTTTCCTAACTCCTATTTCCCAAATTCGAGTTGGAACTCACTTCATTATCGCCTCTCGTCTTTCTTTTCCACTTATTCTTCTCTCTGTATACTCGGCTTAAACATAACTGTAACCTTATGATTTCATGCAAGCTCTCCAAAATTCACTAGTGAATCCTGGATCTCGTTTACTTACTATAAAGTGTCCCATGCAGCAGAACTTTTCTTGAAAATACCAATCCACGTTGCCAATTGCCCTTATAAACGTGATTTTCTATAACTCATGCTTAATCGAAATGAACCATCCGCCTATGAGTGATAGGCCATACCTAGATTCAGTTGCCTACCCATGGCTTCCTGTGGGCTATTTCAAAACTGGCCAACTTCTTGAGAGTAAACTGTTGCTAACCATGACGCAGTCCTCTCGCTCTACACCGGACTGAAATGAGCACTCTTCGTGAGTCTACCTATTATGACCCACATACCCGTATTCCCTTTCTTTGATCTAGGTAGTCCATCCATATAATCTATCGAGATGTTTTCACATTTCCCTTGCGGAACCTCCAATAGAGGTAATGGCCCACTGGGCTTCTATGACTTGGCCTTAACCTGGTGGCACAACATGCATTCTGAGACCAACTCGGCCACCTCCTCGAGTGATGCGCATCTTCCAGAACCTTCTTTACCAAGTCTTCCACTCGAGGAACACATAATCTCTCATCACGCCTTAGTCATCCCTTGCCATCTATAATATATCTAGCGAGGTGACTTAACATCTCGCCTCGAATCAACTGGTCCATGTTCTTGACTAACTGCGGGTCTTCTTCCTGTGAAACCTCCTTCTTAATCCAGAAGAGTAAGTCTAAGCTCAGGGAATGCTAGCCAAACGGAGAAAGCTTCTTACTTCAATTGCCCTCCTCAGGGTCTTCCGGTCTTAAACCGCAACCACTTTAGCGGAATCCACCGCTAAGCCTTACTTAGGAACTATGTGCCCAAGAATTCCAACTTCTTTCCTCCAAAGTGACATTTGGAGAACTTGACCTTCAACTGGTTGCTCTAAGCGTATCCATCACCTCCTTGAGATGTCTAGGATGCTCTTTCTCGTTCTTTTGAGGAGATCAAAACATCGTCTACGACGACCACGACAAACTTGTTCAAGGACTCCCTAAACACCCTACCCATCAAGTTCACGTAATATGCGGGTGCATTAGTCAAACCAAATAGCATGACTAGCCATTCTAAAAATCCATCTAGAGTCCTAAACGCAGTCTTGTCAATTCCATCCTCAGCCATCCTAAGCTGATGGAATCTGGTAGCTAGATCAAAAGAAAACGATGTCCCTACAAGCTGATCGAACAGATCATCGATCCTTGATAACGGTTGTCTATTCTTCTCACGATAAGCAACACATACGCGAAGCAAACCGTCCACATTAGTAACGAATACTACTGGAGCACCCTACTCGAAAATGCTTCGTCTCAGGAAGTTCTTCTCAAGCAACTCCTTGACTTACTTTCCTAACTCTCATCTCGTGGGGTCATGTGCCTAACCGGCCACGAAACTTGGCTTGGTATTATCAACCAGATAATGCGGGAATCTATCCCACGTCTAGGGGTAACCCCTTTACTTTTCCCAAGATATCAGGATATTCTCGGACCACCCTCGCAGATTGCAAACTATCGATAGACGAGTTGAGGGATTCAAGATAACATAACATGACGGGACCCATAAGGTTTCTAGAAATTTCTAGGGTATTACCGAGGCGAGTCATGAGCCTCACAACCCTACAAAAACCAAGAATGGCTCCAAAACAGGACAACCATTCCATGCCCAAAACCAACCCATATCCCCTGAAACCGAGAATATAAACATCCCACGAGAATTCTATACTCAAGATAGAAATTTTCAAATCCACTCAGACCACAGACAAACGGGCAGAACCCCCAATTGGATTTGAAACACATACGGGATCATCAACTAGACTAGTACTTAGGTGCAAACTTCAACTAGATCAGATGAAATAAAACTATGCGATGTGCCAGAATCAAACAAAGTACGAACAGGGAAAATCAGAAAATGTAAACAAGATTTTCAATAGAAACACTACCTCTATCATAAGCTGGAAGAACGGTGTTGAGGGGATGAACTCGCCCTCCCGATAGTCCTGCACACTGAGTCTGACCTTGCCCTTGCTTCCTCGGGCAATCCTTGCTGATATGTCCAAACTCACCACAATGAAAGCATTCGCCCCGCTTTCTCTTCTTCTTCCTACATTCCCTGGCTATATGTCCAACTTTACCACAGAAGTTGCATTTCCTATTCTCTCTTGGCTTGTCCTTGCGGTTGTCGTTATTCTTGCCTCGTTTCCCGGAATTTACTCTCTTGCCTTGAGACTCATTCGTCTTGACCTCTTTCTTGTCATTGTTATCTTCTTCTTGAAGTAGGTCCATATTCACCAAATTCTCGAAAGTCGCCCCCAAGGGTATATGAGACATGGCTAAACCATGTAATGGCTCGTTTAATCCTAGAGCAAAGTGTAGGGCCTTCTTCTGAGCTGTATTAACCAAGTCTAAATCGACCCGAGCCAGTTGATTAAACTTATCTATGTATTCCCTAATAGTCATGTCCTCTTGCTTCAGTGATAAGAACCTCAGTCCAAACCTTCCTCTAAAGTCATCCCAAGTCTCAATTGGCCTAGTAGCGGTGGTGACTACCCACCAACGTGCAGCTTCTTCCTTTAGCAACCATACTGCCAATAAAACCTTCCTACGGTCACCTATATCAAAGATGGCTAAAAGATCTTCGGTCTCTTTCAACCAATTCCTTGCTTCTACAAAAGTCTCTGTTCCACTAAAATTCTTGCCACCCATCATCTTAAAGTTCTTACAAGTTTCCGCAAAATCCGCTTGTGGAGGCTGAGGGAGAAGAGGAACATCAGCTACGGAAAGAGGAGGAGGAACGGCGGCCTTGACTGGAAAGACAACATTAGAGACACCCGGGACCGGTGTCGTGACTTCCAAGTACCGACGAAACCAATCGGGTATTGTTACCCCTTCGGGTAAGACGAGATTATCAGACATGCTGGAAACGAAAAGAAAAGAGTTCAAACGAGGGATCGAAGGATAGTGCTAATGGCTTTTGGGGAATAGCCTTTAAAAATAACTAGACTTTTCTTTGGAAAATACTTTATACTTGGTTTTGAAAATAGTTTTTCAAAAGTTTTAAAAACCTTTTTATCCCTTCCCGTAAACCATATGCTCTGATACCAAATGTAACACCCCACCTCTGCCAGGGTGGCTCTTGCAAGCAACTCTGACTTTGGTGGGGCGTTTTTAAAACAAGGTAAACATGCACAATGATATAGCAAGGCATGACATGACATATGTATATATAAATAAACAGAGTAAGTAGATAAAACAGCGGAAGTTTTTAAAACCATTTCAAAACATAAGTCTGGTACATCAAAATGTCAATTTCCCGAATTTACAAGTCTAGATAAATACATCATCTGATAAACCGAAATACATAAGTACTATCCCCAAATAAGAGTGATAAACCATAGCGGCTCAAGTCCAAAGCATACTTGAGCTATCCAAGGAAGCAGCTAAAATCCAAGCTAGGCTCCAGTATTCCCTCCCTGAGAACCTGGGGGGGGGGGGGGGGGGAAACGGAAGAAAAGAGGCGAAAGAAAACAGGTCAGTCAAAAAGACTGAGTAAGCCCTGCTACGATCAGTCTATAAACTAATAAAGTTAACATCATGATGTAAACTGAGATGATCATAGATAACAACATACTGGCATGATAAAGTAACTACAAGATAGATAGAGGTGTCATCGCATCAACAAGGTTAAGTTTTTCACCACGGTGTACTAGCAAACCAACATAACAGGTATTGATCCCTCAGCCCAAACTTTGGCCCAATAACATGAAGTGACCTTAATATCAGGTCCAGCCCAACGGTCTAGTCGATCGACTCCCTATAAACTTAACACGTCAAGTGTTGGTGTCCATACGGCCCACATATGGATGTAGTTTGACTGTGCTGGGTCCACCTTCGGGTGTATCAAGCCCTCGGTGTCAACCCCGGACACTTAAGCAATAATGCACAGCCCAAACCTACTGGTACCCGTGCCTCGAGTTTGTCCAATACCGGACTACGTGCACGTCCGTAGCCCACCTGGACCCGCATCGCTGTACCACTCAGCCGCCGCTTTGGTCGCTTACATCCGTCCAGTAATCGTGCCTCGCCCTAGCCTAGCTTCTAGGGTTGTGAATGATACCAAACTGGGATTACTGTCAGAACAGACCACGTTGCTAGGGTTTTCTAAGAGGGTTAAGTGTGGTTTAACCCCTCACTAATCATGGATTAAATTGGTTAAGTGTAACCGACAGTTCACAATTTAACCCCATTCTAATCCCTCGTATCCCCAAATGGATTGAATTGGTTAAGTGTAACTTAACCCCATTTCCATCCCTCGAATCCCCAAATTGGTTAAGTATTAGTGGACCCTGACTTAACCCTAATCACGAGGCATTAATTAATTTAATGCACCTTAACCTCTCACATTAGACCTTGTTGTGGTTACTAGTTAGGCCGGTCGGTTCCGGGTAGGTTTACACCACAACTTAGTCTAACCTCGGGTCTTGGCACCACATGACCAACTTCTCACATTGGGTCCTATTGTTTGTAGCCACTAGTTAAGCCGGTCGGTTCCGGGTAGAATTACGCTACAAACTCAACCCAACCTCGAGTTGGCCACACTTATGTTTTCTAAGTGTCATGTCCACTTTATTTCAAAACATAATTACAAGTCAACAAATACTTGGGTAGACCTAACTTAATAGGTAAATTCCCAAGGGGTAGACCTAACTTAATAGGTAAATTCCCAATCTTATATTTTCATGTATTTTAAGTTTACCCAAACCCCCCAACGTCATTCTATCGCTTACATATTCGTAATAACGCATAAAGGATAGGAAGAGGGAACTTGGCACAACATACATGATGAACTTGTTTGTCACAACAACCATGCATAACATGTTAGACTTGCATAACTTAGCATAGTGAACTTGCATACTACCATAAACATGCATAACATGTTAAACTTGCATAACTTAGCATAATGAACTTGCATATTACCATAAACATGCATAACATGTTAAATTCGCATAACATGGCATAGTGAACTTGCATAAACATGCATAACTTGTCAAACATGCACAACTTGTCAAACATGCACAACTTGTCATTTTAAACTTGCATAGATATGCATAACTTGTTAAACTTGCAAATCATGGCTTGCATAAACATGCATAACTTGTTAAACTTGCAAATCATGGCTTAGTATACATGCATAACTCAATTAACTTGCAAATCATGGCTTAGTATACTTGCATAAACATGCATAACTTATCAAACATGCACAACTCAATAAACTTGCAAATCATGACTTAGCAAACTTGCATAAACATGCATAACTCAATAAACATACAAATCATGGCTTAGCAAACTTGCATAAACATGCATAACTCAATAAACATACAAATCATGGCTTAGCAAACTTGCATAAACATGCATAACTTATCAAACATGCATAAACCCCAACTTTCATCACACATTAACTTTAGAGTTTCTAAAATGAAGGTAAGAGGGCTTACAATGCTTATGCGGACTCAAGTGAGTATAGCTATTGTAAGAAACCCCTTATGCAACTAATTAAAACCCCCAAATGCAAGCAAACTTGATTAAGGCTCCTCCTTTATGATGCCAATAGAGAAACAAGCCTTTAATGCAAACTAAGGAGGATCATACAAGCCTAAATATACTTGTATGCATGGAAAATCACTTAGGAATTAATTTAGGAATTGTATGAAGAGAGTGGAGGCCATGAGAGTTTTGATTTTGCCATAGTTTAGTTGCTAGAATGAATAATGAATGATTTAGGGTAGGTTAGGGTCTTATTTATAGATTAGGCTAGTGATTTAGACCATAGGATTAACCCTAGATTCAATTAGGTCCATCAGATCTCGGAACTCTCTAGAAACAGGCCACAAGACCCAACCCTAATCAGAAATGGTGCACCAGGCTAAACAGCCGGGCACCCCCTGTCGACAGGGCTGTCGACAGGGCAGTCGACATGCCTGACCCCTGTCGACAGGCCTGTCGACATGGGGTCCTCGGCGGGAATTTTTCCCGCCTGCCCAGTTTGCCCTAACCCATGCTTTAAATTAAAATTTAAATCTGTTTTTACTTAGGAATTTTCTGAAAACTTCAATGGGCCTTTACTGGGTCATACGGACTCCGATTTTCGAAAACTCGGACTCTATTTCGCGTATTTTTCCGAGACGAACGCAATGGCATAGCCCGTTTCCCTTGATTCAGATTTTTGAATTAAATTCTGCCTCGGTTTATGCTATAATAGATTGTTGAAAAATACGGGTTGTTACATTCTCCCCTCCTTAAAGGATTTCGTCCCCGAAATCTTCAAGTTAGGAAGAACATATCCTACCATCCAATCATCCATCTACTCAAAGCATCATCCACGAGCAATCATTGTCCTTAAAGGATTCTAAATGCGGTATGAACATATGCAAAGGTGTGTGTATATGTATTTACCTAATGCAAAAATCAGGCGGTCACTGATACAGTAAACCTCCTTAATGCATATGTATGTAAATCAGGCGGTTACTGATACAGTAAACCTCCTTAATGCATATGTATGTCAGTGCAATGAATCCATATGTATGCAACTTCCTAAATTAATAGTATCTATATGAGTGCACATAACATTCATCCATATGCAACATCCATGTGGTGGCACAACAAGTTCCAATCATGAATAAGCATAAACACTCATGCATATGCAACATGAAGAGTGAGCCGATCTAGTGCCTAATGTGTATAATGCATCCACGGGTAACCACTTGCAAACACTTGCAACAACTTGCAACCATCAAGCATAACATGTTTCAAATACATGTTTCAACCAAAGGGGTTTCTACCTAAGGTTCTCATGACAAGATAAACACGATAAACTAGATAAACATGGACAGATATGCTAAAAAGAGATCTTAGAAGATGAGCAAGATAAACTCCTTTTTGGATTACAAGAAATCCATTCCTAACCCTGACATATAGTACTAACCGATGAGTCATAACCTCCTTATGGAGTTTACAACAGAAATAAGATCGAGAATGGGACCGAGAGGATATACACAAAAGATAACTTGTAAGCAAGCTTCACAGGAAAACAAGGATCAAGGATGCACTCTTAAAAAGAGATATGGTGCGCGTATCTAGTCTTCACTCTTCTTAGTCACGTTTCCTTGAGCTTAACTCCACTGTGCTTTGACCGTCTTTTACTTCATGATTTCTTGGTTTCCTAACTCCTATTTCCCAAATTCGAGTTGGAACTCACTTCATTATCGCCTCTCGTCTTTCTTTTCCACTTATTCTTCTCTCTGTATACTCGGCTTAAACATAACTGTAACCTTATGATTTCATGCAAGCTCTCCAAAATTCACTAGTGAATCCTGGATCTCGTTTACTTACTATAAAGTGTCCCATGCAGCAGAACTTTTCTTGAAAATACCAATCCACGTTGCCAATTGCCCTTATAAACGTGATTTTCTATAACTCATGCTTAATCGAAATGAACCATCCGCCTATGAGTGATAGGCCATACCTAGATTCAGTTGCCTACCCATGGCTTCCTGTGGGCTATTTCAAAACTGGCCAACTTCTTGAGAGTAAACTGTTGCTAACCATGACGCAGTCCTCTCGCTCTACACCGGACTGAAATGAGCACTCTTCGTGAGTCTACCTATTATGACCCACATACCCGTATTCCCTTTCTTTGATCTAGGTAGTCCATCCATATAATCTATCGAGATGTTTTCACATTTCCCTTGCGGAACCTCCAATAGAGGTAATGGCCCACTGGGCTTCTATGACTTGGCCTTAACCTGGTGGCACAACATGCATCCTGAGACCAACTCGGCCACCTCCTCGAGTGATGCGCATCTTCCAGAACCTTCTTTACCAAGTCTTCCACTCGAGGAACACATAATCTCTCATCACGCCTTAGTCATCCCTTGCCATCTATAATATATCTAGCGAGGTGACTTAACATCTCGCCTCGAATCAACTGGTCCATGTTCTTGACTAACTGCGGGTCTTCTTCCTGTGAAACCTCCTTCTTAATCCAGAAGAGTAAGTCTAAGCTCAGGGAATGCTAGCCAAACGGAGAAAGCTTCTTACTTCAATTGCCCTCCTCAGGGTCTTCCGGTCTTAAACCGCAACCACTTTAGCGGAATCCACCGCTAAGCCTTACTTAGGAACTATGTGCCCAAGAATTCCAACTTCTTTCCTCCAAAGTGACATTTGGAGAACTTGACCTTCAACTGGTTGCTCTAAGCGTATCCATCACCTCCTTGAGATGTCTAGGATGCTCTTTCTCGTTCTTTTGAGGAGATCAAAACATCGTCTACGACGACCACGACAAACTTGTTCAAGGACTCCCTAAACACCCTACCCATCAAGTTCACGTAATATGCGGGTGCATTAGTCAAACCAAATAGCATGACTAGCCATTCTAAAAATCCATCTAGAGTCCTAAACGCAGTCTTGTCAATTCCATCCTCAGCCATCCTAAGCTGATGGAATCTGGTAGCTAGATCAAAAGAAAACGATGTCCCTACAAGCTGATCGAACAGATCATCGATCCTTGATAACGGTTGTCTATTCTTCTCACGATAAGCAACACATACGCGAAGCAAACCGTCCACATTAGTAACGAATACTACTGGAGCACCCTACTCGAAAATGCTTCGTCTCAGGAAGTTCTTCTCAAGCAACTCCTTGACTTACTTTCCTAACTCTCATCTCGTGGGGTCATGTGCCTAACCGGCCACGAAACTTGGCTTGGTATTATCAACCAGATAATGCGGGAATCTATCCCACGTCTAGGGGTAACCCCTTTACTTTTCCCAAGATATCAGGATATTCTCGGACCACCCTCGCAGATTGCAAACTATCGATAGACGAGTTGAGGGATTCAAGATAACATAACATGACGGGACCCATAAGGTTTCTAGAAATTTCTAGGGTATTACCGAGGCGAGTCATGAGCCTCACAACCCTACAAAAACCAAGAATGGCTCCAAAACAGGACAACCATTCCATGCCCAAAACCAACCCATATCCCCTGAAACCGAGAATATAAACATCCCACGAGAATTCTATACTCAAGATAGAAATTTTCAAATCCACTCAGACCACAGACAAACGGGCAGAACCCCCAATTGGATTTGAAACACATACGGGATCATCAACTAGACTAGTACTTAGGTGCAAACTTCAACTAGATCAGATGAAATAAAACTATGCGATGTGCCAGAATCAAACAAAGTACGAACAGGGAAAATCAGAAAATGTAAACAAGATTTTCAACAGAAACACTACCTCTATCATAAGCTGGAAGAACGGTGTTGAGGGGATGAACTCGCCCTCCCGATAGTCCTGCACACTGAGTCTGACCTTGCCCTTGCTTCCTCGGGCAATCCTTGCTGATATGTCCAAACTCACCACAATGAAAGCATTCGCCCCGCTTTCTCTTCTTCTTCCTACATTCCCTGGCTATATGTCCAACTTTACCACAGAAGTTGCATTTCCTATTCTCTCTTGGCTTGTCCTTGCGGTTGTCGTTATTCTTGCCTCGTTTCCCGGAATTTACTCTCTTGCCTTGAGACTCATTCGTCTTGACCTCTTTCTTGTCATTGTTATCTTCTTCTTGAAGTAGGGCCATATTCACCAAATTCTCGAAAGTCGCCCCCAAGGGTATATGAGACATGGCTAAACCATGTAATGGCTCGTTTAATCCTAGAGCAAAGTGTAGGGCCTTCTTCTGAGCTGTATTAACCAAGTCTAAATCGACCCGAGCCAGTTGATTAAACTTATCTATGTATTCCCTAATAGTCATGTCCTCTTGCTTCAGTGATAAGAACCTCAGTCCAAACCTTCCTCTAAAGTCATCCCAAGTCTCAATTGGCCTAGTAGCGGTGGTGACTACCCACCAACGTGCAGCTTCTTCCTTTAGCAACCATACTGCCAATAAAACCTTCCTACGGTCACCTATATCAAAGGTGGCTAAAAGATCTTCGGTCTCTTTCAACCAATTCCTTGCTTCTACAAAAGTCTCTGTTCCACTAAAATTCTTGCCACCCATCATCTTAAAGTTCTTACAAGTTTCCGCAAAATCCGCTTGTGGAGGCTGAGGGAGAAGAGGAACATCAGCTACGGAAGGAGGAGGAGGAACGGCGGCCTTGACTGGAAAGACAACATTAGAGACACCCGGGACCGGTGTCGTGACTTCCAAGTACCGACGAAACCAATCGGGTATTGTTACCCCTTCGGGTAAGACGAGATTATCAGACATGCTGGAAACGAAAAGAAAAGAGTTCAAACGAGGGATCGAAGGATAGTGCTAATGGCTTTTGGGGAATAGCCTTTAAAAATAACTAGACTTTTCTTTGGAAAATACTTTATACTTGGTTTTGAAAATAGTTTTTCAAAAGTTTTAAAAACCTTTTTATCCCTTCCCGTAAACCATATGCTCTGATACCAAATGTAACACCCCACCTCCGCCAGGGTGGCTCTTGCAAGCAACTCTGACTTTGGTGGGGCGTTTTTAAAACAAGGTAAACATGCACAATGATATAGCAAGGCAGGACATGACATATGTATATATAAATAAACAGAGTAAGTAGATAAAACAGCGGAAGTTTTTAAAACCATTTCAAAACATAAGTCTGGTACATCAAAATGTCAATTTCCCGAATTTACAAGTCTAGATAAATACATCATCTGATAAACCGAAATACATAAGTACTATCCCCAAATAAGAGTGATAAACCATAGCGGCTCAAGTCCAAAGCATACTTGAGCTATCCAAGGAAGCAGCTAAAATCCAAGCTAGGCTCCAGTATTCCCTCCCTGAGAACCTGGGGGGGGGGGGGGGGAAACGGAAGAAAAGAGGCGAAAGAAAACAGGTCAGTCAAAAAGACTGAGTAAGCCCTGCTACGATCAGTCTATAAACTAATAAAGTTAACATCATGATGTAAACTGAGATGATCATAGATAACAACATACTGGCATGATAAAGTAACTACAAGATAGATAGAGGTGTCATCGCATCAACAAGGTTAAGTTTTTCACTACGGTGTACTAGCAAACCAACATAACAGGTATTGATCCCTCAGCCCAAACTTTGGCCCAATAACATGAAGTGACCTTAATATAAGGTCCAGCCCAACGGTCTAGTCGATCGGCTCCCTATAAACTTAACACGTCAAGTGTTGGTGTCCATACGGCCCACATATGGATGTAGTTTGACTGTGCTGGGTCCACCTTCGGGTGTATCAAGCCCTCGGTGTCAACCCCGGACACTTAAGCAATAATGCACAGCCCAAACCTACTGGTACCCGTGCCTCGAGTTTGTCCAATACCGGACTACGTGCACGTCCGTAGCCCGCCTGGACCCGCATCGCTGTACCACTCAGCCGCCGCTTTGGTCGCTTACATCCGTCCAGTAATCGTGCCTCGCCCTAGCCTAGCTTCTAGGGTTGTGAATGATACCAAACTGGGATTACTGTCAGAACAGACCACGTTGCTAGGGTTTTCTAAGAGGGTTAAGTGTGGTTTAACCCCTCACTAATCATGGATTAAATTGGTTAAGTGTAACCGACAGTTCACAATTTAACCCCATTCTAATCCCTCGTATCCCCAAATGGATTGAATTGGTTAAGTGTAACTTAACCCCATTTCCATCCCTCGAATCCCCAAATTGGTTAAGTATTAGTGGACCCTGACTTAACCCTAATCACGAGGCATTAATTAATTTAATGCACCTTAACCTCTCACATTAGACCTTGTTGTGGTTACTAGTTAGGCCGGTCGGTTCCGGGTAGGTTTACACCACAACTTAGTCTAACCTCGGGTCTTGGCACCACATGACCAACTTCTCACATTGGGTCCTATTGTTTGTAGCCACTAGTTAAGCCGGTCGGTTCCGGGTAGAATTACGCTACAAACTCAACCCAACCTCGAGTTGGCCACACTTATGTTTTCTAAGTGTCATGTCCACTTTATTTCAAAACATAATTACAAGTCAACAAATACTTGGGTAGACCTAACTTAATAGGTAAATTCCCAAGGGGTAGACCTAACTTAATAGGTAAATTCCCAATCTTATATTTTCATGTATTTTAAGTTTACCCAAACCCCCCAACGTCATTCTATCGCTTACATATTCGTAATAACGCATAAAGGATAGGAAGAGGGAACTTGGCACAACATACATGATGAACTTGTTTGTCACAACAACCATGCATAACATGTTAGACTTGCATAACTTAGCATAGTGAACTTGCATACTACCATAAACATGCATAACATGTTAAACTTGCATAACTTAGCATAATGAACTTGCATATTACCATAAACATGCATAACATGTTAAATTCGCATAACATGGCATAGTGAACTTGCATAAACATGCATAACTTGTCAAACATGCACAACTTGTCAAACATGCACAACTTGTCATTTTAAACTTGCATAGATATGCATAACTTGTTAAACTTGCAAATCATGGCTTGCATAAACATGCATAACTTGTTAAACTTGCAAATCATGGCTTAGTATACATGCATAACTCAATTAACTTGCAAATCATGGCTTAGTACACTTGCATAAACATGCATAACTTATCAAACATGCACAACTCAATAAACTTGCAAATCATGACTTAGCAAACTTGCATAAACATGCATAACTCAATAAACATACAAATCATGGCTTAGCAAACTTGCATAAACATGCATAACTCAATAAACATACAAATCATGGCTTAGCAAACTTGCATAAACATGCATAACTTATCAAACATGCATAAACCCCAACTTTCATCACACATTAACTTTAGAGTTTCTAAAATGAAGGTAAGAGGGCTTACAATGCTTATGCGGACTCAAGTGAGTATAGCTATTGTAAGAAACCCCTTATGCAACTAATTAAAACCCCCAAATGCAAGCAAACTTGATTAAGGCTCCTCCTTTATGATGCCAATAGAGAAACAAGCCTTTAATGCAAACTAAGGAGGATCATACAAGCCTAAATATACTTGTATGCATGGAAAATCACTTAGGAATTAATTTAGGAATTGTATGAAGAGAGTGGAGGCCATGAGAGTTTTGATTTTGCCATAGTTTAGTTGCTAGAATGAATAATGAATGATTTAGGGAGGGTTAGGGTCTTATTTATAGATTAGGCTAGTGATTTAGACCATAGGATTAACCCTAGATTCAATTAGGTCCATCAGATCTCGGAACTCTCTAGAAACAGGCCACAAGACCCAACCCTAATCAGAAATGGTGCACCAGGCTAAACAGCCGGGCACCCCCTGTCGACAGGGCTGTCGACAGGGCAGTCGACATGCCTGACCCCTGTCGACAGGCCTGTCGACATGGGGTCCTCGGCGGGAATTTTTCCCGCCTGCCCAGTTTGCCCTAACCCATGCTTTAAATTAAAATTTAAATCTGTTTTTACTTAGGAATTTTCTGAAAACTTCAATGGGCCTTAACTGGGTCATACGGACTCCGATTTTCGAAAAATCGGACTCTATTTCGCGTATTTTTCCGAGACGAACGCAATGGCATAGCCCGTTTCCCTTGATTCAGATTTTTGAATTAAATTCTGCCTCGGTTTATGCTATAATAGATTGTTGAAAAATACGGGTTGTTACAGCTTTGTTAATGTACCTGCTATTTGTTTTTCGGTTTTTACGAATTAGAGTGAAATTTTCTCTTTACTTACATTATCTCTTAGAAAATGATGTCGTATATCAAGATGTTTAGTTCTTCAATGATGAGTTGGATTCTTATATATAAATAACTCTTGTATTATCGTAGTATATTGGTGATTTATTTATATTTAAACCAAAATCATTTAGAGTTTGTTGCATATATATTACTTCTGAACAAGCCAAAGCAACTGATATATATTCTGCTTCAGTTTGACAAGGATACTGTATTTTTCTTTTTAGTAAACCAGAAAACTAGTGAATGTCCTAGGAAATGACATGTTCCACTAGTGAATTTATGATCGAATTTTCATCCTGCTTGATCAGTGTCATAATAAGATATTAAACCAAATGAATCTTTCTTAGGATAAAATAATCCAAAATCCGGTGTATGTTTTACATATCTTAGAATACGTTTTACGGCTTTCAAATGTGTTTCCTTAGGTTGCAATTGATATCTTGCTCAAAGACATACACTATGCATTATATCTGGTCTACTAGCGGTTATATATAATAATGATCTTATCATACCTTTATATAATTTTGATCAACATCTTTTGACGTATCATATTTACTCAGGGATATAATAGTTATCATTGGTGTTGGTCTCCCATTAGTTGTAGTTGAATTATATTTATTGACTAAATCCCTTACACATTTTTCTTGATTAATAAATATTCCATTCTTTAATTGACAGATTTGTAAGCCTAAGAAGAATATTAGTTCTCCCATATGACACATCTCAAATTCTTGGGTCATAATATCTGAAAATTCTTTATTCATTTTGTTATTGGTTGATCTGAAGATTATATCATGAACGTATATTTGTACTAATTGAATACAGTTTTTATTACTCTTAATAAACAATGTATTATCTGTCTTACCAATCTCAAAGTTTAATTGTAATAAAAATGTTCTTAATCAATCATACCATGCTCCAGGAGCTTGTTTTAATCCATATAACACTTTCTTTAATTTATATACATGAATTGGTAATTTTTCTTCTTCAAAAAGAGATGGTTGCCCTACATATATATCCTCTTTAACACAACCATTTAGAAAGGCACTTTTAACGTCCATTTGAAATAATTTGAAATTATTATGGTTAGAAAAAGCAAGTAGGATTCTAATTACTTCTAATCTTGCTATAGGGGCAAAGGTTTCATCATAATCTACTCCTTCTTGACTATAACCTTGTGTGTGATGACCCCAAACTTCCGTAAACCGAAAGTAAGGATAATCAGTTTGGAATACAACATAGTTACAACAAAAACAGATCTCAGATAATTATCATATCACATAAACCATTGCAGCGGTAATAAATGTCATCAGCATCATAATATCCAATACATCAAATACGCAGTACATGATACAACTTAGCCAAATAAAGAGTCTCAACAAAAAGGGAAATAAGTTTCCAAAAGGAAAAGAAACAATCCCAAAACTCCGTCACATACATCAAAGCTACAGATAAAAATGTCTCAAAGCAGAAATAAAAACTAGAGAAAAGGTCTTCTTCTTCGTCCGTCCAAGCAAGCTCCAATCAGAATGTATCACCTGAACCTGTCAATTGGCTGCCCGTGTGGAAAGAGGGCACCCGAGTTTGCAAAAGTGAAACAAACTATGAGTCAGTCATGGGACTGGTGTGAGAATTCTTCACTAAGTTAACTATCAATATGGCGAATCTCAGGACCACGCCTGTAATAACCCGCAAATTCTGGGCCAGTTTAAAATTTTTATTTTGGCAATTTTAGCGAATTTTGATTATTTAAAATGGATTATTTTAAATAATATCGACGAGAAATTTATTTTGAATATAATTCGACGTATATATTATATACGTCGTCGTTAGAATATAAATATTTATATATAATTATAAATAGAATTGAAAATGGCGCGGTAGTTCGATAATTCGATTTCAAACTTCAATTGAATGTACCGGGTGCAAAACAATCCGGATTTTAGTGAAACCAAAAATAATGGAATCTAATTTACAATGTCTTTCCAGCGAATCCGGCAAATCAAAATTTCATAGCGAGAATAAAAAGATATGTCCAGTTGAAAATTCTGAATAGTCGCTATGGAATTCAGGCCCTTAAAAATAGCCATTTTGCAAATGACCTCGGATTTCGACGAAATCAGTTTTGTTGGATCCGCAATGTCAAATTATTGCTAGGTTCCAAATTTCATAATTTTCCGAATCAATATGTGAGCGTGGCAAAGGAAAACGCGTTTGACCAGCTTCAGTTGATTTTAATCGACTGGAAAATGGCCATTTTTCTAACGGTCTCAGAATTCGACGAAACTAGTTTTGTTAGGACCGTATCGTCAATACGAAGCTAGAAAATATTTTTCGAGGATTTTTAGAGTTAGTATGTGACCCCGGTAATTTGAAATGTACGTTTAAAATTCAAAATAGTAATTTAAATGTAAATTCAATGGAAACTGATTGTAACTATCGAATCAGCTTGCGATACATATCCCATTGTGTTCGGAATGGGGGTAATTAGCTATGGACGACAGGCGGTGAGCCTCGTTTCGAGGTCATATGTAAAAGTACCTTTTTAGAAATTAAATAATAAAAAAATAATAATAATTTCCCTCTTTCTCCTTCCGTATACTCTGGCCCCCCCCCCTCTTCAAAAATCAAAACGACAGGAAAAAAAAAAGAAAAAAAAAACTAAAACCCTAAACTATCGATGCCACCCCCCCGGAAGCGAACGCCACCACCCAACAGCCCCCTCCGTCCAGCCTCCCTCCTCCTCCCCCTCCCCAGCGGCGCGACTCCCGAAGATTCCCCCCCTCTATCGCGACGCAGCCCCCAGCGGCGCGATAACCACCTCCACCTCAACAAGCGCGTCTTCCCCCCCCCTTTCCAGACCTCGGCGGCGCTGAACCCCCCCTTCGAAGTTCAACAGTGGAAACCCCCCCTGTAAGTTTATTTTATTTATATTGTTTATCCGCTTTTAATTAGGGAAAAAAAAACCTGATTTTTATTTTAGTATAAAGATATAATGTTGAAGAGTATAAAGAATTGTTTTATAACATAGAAAAGATGGAGTTTTTACGAAGTAAAAATATGATTTTTACATTTTTAAAGTATTAAAAATATAGTTTTATATTTTTAAAGGATTAAAAATATGATTTTTATATTTTTAAAGTATTAAAAATATAACCTTTACTATATAGAAGTGGTGGTAATATGATTTTTGTTTAGGTAGAGAATTAAAAATATAATTTTTACATGATAGGAATATTAAAAATATCATTTTTATAGGTGTAGAAAAATAAAAATGAGATTTTTATAAAGATGAAATCTTTAAATTTGAAAGGGCGAAGTCTATGTGTTTATAAAGGCGAAATCTTTAGGTGGAAATTAGCGTGATAAAAATAATTTTTATCTATATAGCATAGTAGAAAAAATTCGATTTTTATATCATTGTTTTGAATAACATCAAAATAAAAATTGGATTTTTATATATTGAACAAAGAAATAAAAATGTGATTTTTATATATTGAACATCGAAATAAAAATGTGATTTTTATATATTGAAAGTAGAAGTAAAAATCATATCTTTATATATTGAATAGTGAAATAAAAATTCGATTTTTATATATTGAACTTTGAAGTAAAAATTCGATTTTTATATATTGAACTTTGAAGTAAAAATTCGATTTTTATATATTGAATAGCGAAGAAAAAATTCGATTTTTATATATTGAACTTTGAAATAAAAATTCGATTTTTATATATGGAATAGCGAAGTAAAAATTCGATTTTTACATATGTAGTGAAAGCGGACAACGAAGGTGACAAAAAGGCGGGAACGACGAAGATCTCTACAATAGAAGTGCCGTGGAGCTAGGATAGCTATAAGTGAGAATTTCTCACCTTTCAATTTCTTTTTCTAGTTATATATATATATACTAGGATGCAGACGGTGCTTATTAGAAGCACCCGACACCCGTCCACATACCATGGACTTGTTTGTTTGGTTGTGTAGTTGGTTAGATTATTTGATTTGGATTTGATTGATTGGTTGAATTGGAAATTGATTAAAATTGATATGTGAATGGCGTGGGCCTTCACTAGACCGGGGATAAGGCTAGGCCTCGTCCCGTTTCTAGTATCGTGCCGTTATGCCGCCGAAATTTTCTAAAATAAGTTAGAAAAATAAAATATCATTTTATTTAAAGAATGAACTGGATAGAAATTCATATGTTGAAATAAAATGTTTTATCGTTAAAAATATAATTTTTAAGGTGAATGCGAATAAATAAAATATTCATTTACAAACCAGACGGTTTGTTTATGTACACTGATTTGACTGACATTGATTGGGTCGATAAATTTTACACATCGCCCAACTGCACAAATAAAATATTTGTTTGATTGTTTGAAACCCTACACGGGTGTTAGGATGAAATATGCAGTTCACTCATCCTGATCGATTAAATATGTCGATCGATTGATTGACAGGCTGTTATAAGCGTTAGATATCTATATTTGATGCTTATACAGTGTAGTGCACTTTGGTTGATGGTTGATTATTTTTCAATGCTATTATATACATGTGTTGTATGAAAATCTATATAATTAACTTTATATGGTAATTGATTGGGCCTCATTCCAATTTAGAAAATAAAGAATATTATAAAATAAAAGTTCATGTGTTGACAGTACTCATTCATTGAGATTGGTCATGTGTTGAACGAAATATTTTAGTAATAAAATTTACACCTTTATCGATATAAAATAAAAGTTCATGTGCTGACAGTACTCATTCATTGAGATTGGTCATGTGTTGAACGAAATATTTTAGTAATAAAATTTACACCGTTATCGATATAAAATAAAAGTTCATGTGTTGACAGTACTCATTCATTGAGATTGGTCATGTGTTGAACGAAATATTTTGATAATAACAACTATTTTGAAAAAGAAATATTTGAAATAGAATATTCGAAAATAGAAATTTATGAAGCCGTGTTGATTAGATTGACGCCATTTTGACGTGAACGATATTTATATCGATTTTAAAACGATTTCGAAATGAATTGAAAATGATTTCGAAATGAATTGAATTGAAAACGATTTCGAAATGAATTGAATTGAAAACGATTTCGAAATGAATTGAATTGAAAACGATTTCGAAATGAATTGAAAACGATTTCGAAATGAATTGAATTGAAAACGATTTCGAAATGAATTGAATTGAAAACGATTTCGAAATGAATTGAATTGAAAACGATTTCGAAATGAATTGAATTGAAAACGATTTCGAAATGAAATGAATTGAAAACGATTTCGAAATGAAATGAATTGAAAACGATTTCGAAATGAAATGAATTGAAAACGATTTCGAAATGAATTGAATTGAAAACGATTTCGAAATGAATTGAAAACGAATTCAAATTGAATTGAAAACGAATTGAAATGAATTCAAATTGAATTGAAATTTGAATTGAATAGAAATGAATTTTAAAACGAATTTATAAAGAAGAATTCAATTTTGATTTGAATTGAAATGGAAGTTGAAGTTGCTTTTGAAACGAATTTAAAACTATTTATATAATTCGTTTTAAATAGAAATCGACGAAATATATAATATAATGGCCTGAATAGAACGCGCCGCGCCGCGGCAGTTCGTAAATTTCGACCATTTATTTCAAACGGACAATACGGGAGATCCGACCGTCGGATTCTCCTAAAACCGGAACCGTTGGGTTCGTATCGAAAAGAGCTTTCTAATGAATATTAGAAATTTGAAATCTAACGGTTGGATTTGGAATTATGTCCAAATCAAATTCGAAAAAGGTCGCTGTAAGTGCAGTTCGATGGCCATTGGTGGAAATCGACTGTACGGGCCTTGATAAAATTATTAAAAATGGTAATAATTTGTGTAAAATCATAAGAAATGATTTAGAAAGAATTGGGATGAAAAACTCCCTATTTGAAAAGATAAAAATAGATTTTTATCGAAATGAACTAGTTTTGAACTAGAATTAAAATTCTATTTATTTTTAAATAAATAAATTGAATTAGAAAAGAGTTTTAAAAATAACCAGAATATCCAATGATTGCATTGGAGTGGATTTGAATCGAAATTGTCTTCGGAATATTTCGATGTTGGATTTCGTGATTATACAGATGTTGTTATGGAAATTTGAAAGATATAGATATATATATATATCGTTATTTCCAATACGATATCTGTTGGTCGTAGAATTTGATATTGAATATAAGCTGATATATTTTCTATTCAGAGCCTTGTATTTAAATGTCAAATGTGATTTGGGTTTGTCGTGAATGGTGTCTTCACTAACACTGTTCTTGAACCCAGTTGAGAAAAGATTAAATCTTTTTATTTAGATTTAATGAAGTGTACCAATTAAATGATATTTAATTGGAATTGAATTGATATTGATTTTTGGGTTTATCGTGGACAGTGTTTTAAACAACACTCGTTCTTTAACCTGATCATTAATGAAAGGCGATTTTGGGTTGTCGTGAACGGTATCTTCAATAATACAGTTCTTAGACCTAAAGGAGTTAAGAAAATCAGAAACTAACTGGAGATTAGTTAAGTTGAATAGTTTCCGAGGTATTGATCTGATGTTGGTTTCGGCCTTCGGGATTAATACTTAGGGAATTGCTCACTTGCTAATTTACAATTAGGGACTGATTGAAATGCGATGTGATTTTGGGTTTATCGTGAACCGTGTTCTAAATGACATTGATTCTTTAACCCAGTCACAGATTAAAACTAAGTGGAGTTTTAATGAATCTTTATTAGATTGAAATAATCGAAATGGAGTATCACCAGTTTTGCTCCAGGCGATAGTTAAATCTTTAATTAGATTTGAACGTGAAATGGTAATTGAATTTACCAATAACACTGTGGTGTTTGATATGAAGTATTACCAGTTTTACTTCATGGGATAAATAGGTTGGGATTGGGAAATTAAAACCAATGAATACTTCGGTAAGGTTCGTTAATCTCGACTAGTTGAATCGAAATTCAAAAGAAGAATAAATTCAAGAAATTTATCTTGGATAAAATTAATGGGAACCTTTCCCTATGAATGTGAAATCAGAAACTAACTGTCGGTTAGCTAGGCAGAATGGTTTTCTGGATATTGATCTGATGTTGGTTTCGGCCTTCGGGGTTAATATTTGGGGAATTATTCTCTTGATTAATTTACGGTTAGTGACTGATGAATTGGAATGAGGCGTATGTTGTGTCTGTGTAACACTTATTTAAAATATACGCGAGTTGTTCGGAAAGACCGGGTTTATCCCATTCTGAATAACTGATACGACGATAAGTCGAAGATGAAGACGATGGTCGAAGACCGGAAGTCTTCACGTCGTTTGGGTAATTACTGATGATCTTGATTGGGCTGTACACCCAAGAAGATGGAAACAGTTAGTGATCGTCCAGACGTACTTGGAGATCGATGGATATGCGGGGTACTAGGTGCCTCCGGCTTCGTTCAGACCCAGAACGGACTTGTAAATGGACTGTGTGTCTGACATTGGATTTTATTCCGTGTGATTGATCTCTATTAAATATATATCTGTTTGGCGGCGGAGAATTTATTCTCTTGCTTAACGCCCTTCTCTGAGACGTACGAGCTCAGGGGTTATATATTGATGGATATCAAACGCATGAAGTGAATTGCCTGTGTGGCATGCCTAAGTGGCAATTGATCGAGGCTTCTGTTGAAAAGCAAAGTCTTGTGGTGATGATCAAAGCACGGCCTCTGTGGCGTAGCTTTGTGTAACGTTTACCTCGCGAGTTTCACACCCGGTATGAACCAAAAACGGGAGACGGACCTCAGGGAGGGCCTACGTTTCCTCCTAGCTAAAAGTGGCGTCAGTGGTTTTACACGCCCTGACGAGTTTGACTTATGTTGTTGTTGCTGTTGCGAGGCGCCTCGGATTGATCGGTCGTTCTCAAACCGATGGAGTCATTTAGTTGGCTCGCTTACGCCCCAAAGGGCGGCGAAACGTAGTGCTCAGGTATAATAATCCACATCGGTGGACCGGCCCTGTCGCTCCAAGGCTTGCCTGCGCGCTTGCCTGAGACTCGGGCTAGGCAGTCTCGAATCATTGAGGATCTTGCCCCTAGCCTCGGTTCATACCATAAATGATAACCCAACTTCCAATACGACATTTGCGGTTTTGATTGTAAATTTATATATGGCGACATAGTGTTATGGGCCATTCATGCCGCCTATGATTGATACTTATGATTTGAAGTTGTTTTATACACTATGCACTTATAATAGTATCAAACAAACTGTTTTAAACGTATCAAGCATTCTTTGGCTGTTATAAGGGAAAACCCTATCCTCGGCTGCGTTGCATTGTGTGATAGGACCTGGGTCTTATAACCGCTTCATTTTTCTTTATTTAGCATTGCGCTGTTGTTTTATGCACTGGTATTCTTGGGAGGAAACCCGTTCCGTGTCATACGGCGTGGTCCCTTGATTTACCTAACTTTTAAAATAAAGAATAATAACTGTTTTAGTTCTCACACCAGTCACATGACTGACCTGGAGTTTATTGTTTTAACCTAAACTCTGGGTGCCCTTATTTTGACACGGGCAGCTAGTAGTTTTGGTTTTGCAGATTTATATTCACAGGATCCTGGTTTACAGCTGGAACGATATCCGGAAAGCTTTGTATCCGTATATCTCTTCTAGTTGTGTATTGTATTATTTTCCGCTGCTATGTATTTAAATGTAATTTAAATCTCTGATATTTCTGTGTAATATTCATTTATACTCTGTATATTCTTGTAATCTGATGCATTGTTGTAATATACAATGAAATGTTCTTCTGTTTGCGTTCTGTTGTGGTTTGTTCTCGAACTATCCGACACTTTCCTTTACGGGGAAGTTACGGGTTTTCACAGTTGGTATCAGAGCTTTGGTTTACAAAGCTCAGAGACCAAGACACATTAGAACCATACGAAAGAATTCATCAGATATTGGATTAGTAATATCCAATTAGAATGACTCGTTAGAGATAGGATCAGTAGTATCCTAGAACGAGTGTGAAGAGTATATTTTTCAAATGAAAACAAATTTTGTTTTGAAAATTTAAATCAATTATTCGTATTTGATTATCTATTTATATTGAATTGGACAGTCCAGTATATAAAGATTTTGCGTATACGTCTGATCCACGTGTATTTGAAATTTTAATATACTGGATAGATATAGAATCACACTCTAGTCGCCCGAAGATGATTCTGATGATAGTTCGAACATCATCAGAATTGGTATTCGTGTTTCGAAGGTGTGATTTTCTATATATTTCCATTAGGCTGGTGTGAGAACCAAAACTTATATATAGTTAGAACACATTGTTGTGAATTGGCATCAAAAACATGATTTTTTGTATATGTATCAAAATTATCAATTTGAAACTCTAATTCACTAATTGATTGATGTTTGTGTTGTTTGTTTATTTGTTTGCTAATTTTGAACCATTATGCCTAATAGCAGCAAATATTGAGTTATATTGAAAATTGGTCGCATTTGCTTGCATATACATATACTTACATTGAACAGGTCATAGCAAGGAGGATAGAGCCAGAGAATAAAATTTGTTTGCCCGACAAATAGGTACATGTTTACTACATAATTTACTGTTTTGTTTGGGTGATGATGATTTTATGAGCCTATTGGCTAGCCGCTTGGCTTTTTCTTTTTCTTTTTGAGATCTGAAGGACCGGGGAAGCTATTTGAAATTCCCCGATGCTCCCGGTGCAGGGGAGGTTATGGCGAAATTTTTCAAAAATTTAGGGTGTTAGCCAAATTTTTGAAATTTTGGAAATTCTCAGAAACTGAAAAGTTGGAGAAGGGAAGCCAGATCGAATGTAGAGCTGAATAATCAAACCACTTTCGACTTTGTTCCTTTTCGGGGACGAAAAGTTTTAAGTGGGGGAGATTGTAATAACCCGCAAATTCTGGGCCAGTTTAAAATTTTTATTTTGGCAATTTTAGCGAATTTTGATTATTTAAAATGGATTATTTTAAATAATATCGACGAGAAATTTATTTTGAATAGAATTCGACGTATATATTATATACGTCGTCGTTAGAATATAAATATTTATATATAATTATAAATAGAATTGAAAATGGCGCGGTAGTTCGATAATTCGATTTCAAACTTCAATTGAATGTACCGGGTGCAAAACAATCCGGATTTTAGTGAAACCAAAAATAATGGAATCTAATTTACAATGTCTTTCCAGCGAATCCGGCAAATCAAAATTTCATAGCGAGAATAAAAAGATATGTCCAGTTGAAAATTCTGAATAGTCGCTATGGAATTCAGGCCCTTAAAAATAGCCATTTTGCAAATGACCTCGGATTTCGACGAAACCAGTTTTGTTGGATCCGCAGTGTCAAATTATTGCTAGGTTCCAAATTTCATAATTTTCCGAATCAATATGTGAGCGTGGCAAAGGAAAACGCGTTTGACCAGCTTCAGTTGATTTTAATCGACTGGAAAATGGCCATTTTTCTAACGGTCTCAGAATTCGACGAAACTAGTTTTGTTAGGACCGTATCGTCAATACGAAGCTAGAAAATATTTTTCGAGGATTTTTAGAGTTAGTATGTGACCCCGGTAATTTGAAATGTACGTTTAAAATTCAAAATAGTAATTTAAATGTAAATTCAACGGAAACTGATTGTAACTATCGAATCAGCTTGCGATACATATCCCATTGTGTTCGGAATGGGGGTAATTAGCTATGGACGACAGGCGGTGGGCCTCGTTTCGAGGTCATATGTAAAAGTACCTTTTTAGAAATTAAATAATAAAATAATAATAAAAAAAAAAAAATTCCCTCTTTCTCCTTCCGTATACTCTGCCCCCCCCCCCCTCTTCAAAAATCAAAACGACAGGAAAAAAAAAGAAAAAAAAAAACTAAAACCCTAAACTATCGACGCCACCCCCCCCGGAAGCGAACGCCACCACCCAACAGCCCCCTCCGTCCAGCCTCCCTCCTCCTCCCCCTCCCCAGCGGCGCGACTCCCGAAGATTCCCCCCCTCTATCGCGACGCAGCCCCCAGCGGCGCGACAACCACCTCCACCTCGACAGGCGCGTCTTCCCCCCCTTTTCCAGACCTCGGCGGCGCTGAACCCCCCCTTCGAAGTTCAACAGTGGAAACCCCCCCCCTGTAAGTTTATTTTATTTTTTATTTCTTTATTTTATTTATATTGTTTATCCGATTTTAATTAGGGAAAAAAAACCTGATTTTTTTTTTTAGTATAAAGATATAATGTTGAAGAGTATAAAGAATTGTTTTATAACATAGAAAAGATGGAGTTTTTACGAAGTAAAAATATGATTTTTACATTTTTAAAGTATTAAAAATATAGTTTTTATATTTTTAAAGGATTAAAAATATGATTTTTATATTTTTAAAGTATTAAAAATATAACCTTTACTATATAGAAGTGGTGGTAATATGGTTTTTGTTTAGGTAGAGAATTAAAAATATAATTTTTACATGATAGGAATATTAAAAATATCATCTTTATAGGTGTAGAAAAATAAAAATGAGATTTTTATAAAGATGAAATCTTTAAATTTGAAAGGGCGAAGTCTATGTGTTTATAAAGGCGAAATCTTTAGGTGGAAATTAGCGTGATAAAAATAATTTTTATCTATATAGCATAGTAGAAAAAATTCGATTTTTATATCATTGTTTTGAATATCATCAAAATAAAAATGGGATTTTTATATATTGAACAAAGAAATAAAAATGTGATTTTTATATATTGAACATCGAAATAAAAATGTGATTTTTATATATTGAAAGTAGAAGTAAAAATCATATCTTTATATTGAATAGTGAAATAAAAATTCGATTTTTATATATTGAACTTTGAAATAAAAATTCGATTTTTATATATTGAATAGTGAAATAAAAATTCGATTTTTATATATTGAACTTTGAAGTAAAAATTCGATTTTTATATATTGAATAGCGAAGAAAAAATTCGATTTTTATATATTGAACTTTGAAAGAAAAAATTCGATTTTTATATATTGAACTTTGAAGTAAAAATTCGATTTTTATATATTGAACTTTGAAGTAAAAATTCGATTTTTATATATTGAATAGCGAAGAAAAAATTCGATTTTTATATATTGAACTTTGAAATAAAAATTCGATTTTTATATATGGAATAGCGAAGTAAAAATTCGATTTTTACATATGTAGTGAAAGCGGACAACGAAGGTGACAAAAAGGCGGGAACGACGAAGATCTCTACAATAGAAGTGCCGTGGAGCTAGGATAGCTATAAGTGAGAATTTCTCACCTTTCAATTTCTTTTTCTAGTTATATATATATATACTAGGATGCAGACGGTGCTTATTAGAAGCACCCGACACCCGTCCACATACCATGGACTTGTTTGTTTGGTTATGTAGTTGGTTAGATTATTTGATTTGGATTTGATTGATTGGTTGAATTGGAAATTGATTAAAATTGATATGTGAATGGCGTGGGCCTTCACTAGACCGGGGATAAGGCTAGGCCTCGTCCCGTTTCTAGTATCGTGCCGTTATGCCGCCGAAATTTTCTAAAATAAGTTAGAAAAATAAAATATCATTTTATTTAAAGAATGAACTGGATAGAAATTCATATGTTGAAATAAAATGTTTTATCGTTAAAAATATAATTTTTAACGTGAATGCGAATAAATAAAATATTCATTTACAAACCAGACGGTTTGTTTATGTACACTGATTTGACTGACATTGATTGGGTCGATAAATTTTACACATCGCCCACTGCACAAATAAAATATTTGTTTGATTGTTTGAAACCCTACACGGGTGTTAGGATGAAATATGCAGTTCACTCATCCTGATCGATTAAATATGTCGATCGATTGATTGACAGGCTGTTATAAGCGTTAGATATATATATTTGATGCTTATACAGTGTAGTGCACTTTGGTTGATGGTTGATTATTTTTCAATGCTATTATATACATGTGTTGTATGAAAATCCATATAATTAACTTTATATGGTAATTGATTGGGCCTCATTCCAATTTAGAAAATAAAGAATATTATAAAATAAAAGTTCATGTGTTGACAGTACTCATTCATTGAGATTGGTCATGTGTTGAACGAAATATTTTAGTAATAAAATTTACACCTTTATCGATATAAAATAAAAGTTCATGTGCTGACAGTACTCATTCATTGAGATTGGTCATGTGTTGAACGAAATATTTTAGTAATAAAATTTACACCGTTATCGATATAAAATAAAAGTTCATGTGTTGACAGTACTCATTCATTGAGATTGGTCATGTGTTGAACGAAATATTTTGATAATAACAACTATTTTGAAAAAGAAATATTTGAAATAGAATATTCGAAAATAGAAATTTATGAAGCCGTGTTGATTAGATTGACGCCATTTTGACATGAACGATATTTATATCGATTTTAAAACGATTTCGAAATGAATTGAAAACGATTTCGAAATGAATTGAATTGAAAACGATTTCGAAATGAATTGAATTGAAAACGATTTCGAAATGAATTGAAAACGATTTCGAAATGAATTGAATTGAAAACGATTTCGAAATGAATTGAATTGAAAACGATTTCGAAATGAATTGAATTGAAAACGATTTCGAAATGAATTGAATTGAAAACGATTTCGAAATGAAATGAATTGAAAACGATTTCGAAATGAAATGAATTGAAAACGATTTCGAAATGAAATGAATTGAAAACGATTTCGAAATGAAATGAATTGAAAACGATTTCGAAATGAATTGAATTGAAAGCGATTTCGAAATGAATTGAAAACGAATTCAAATTGAATTGAAAACGAATTGAAATGAATTCAAATTGAATTGAAATTTGAATTGAATAGAAATGAATTTTAAAACGAATTTATAAAGAAGAATTCAATTTTGATTTGAATTGAAATGGAAGTTGAAGTTGCTTTTGAAACGAATTTAAAACTATTTATATAATTCGTTTTAAATAGAAATCGACGAAATATATATTATATATATTATATATATAATATAATGGCCTGAATAGAACGCGCCGCGCCGCGGCAGTTCGTAAATTTCGACCATTTATTTCAAACGGACAATACGGGAGATCCGACCGTCGGATTCTCCTAAAACCGGAACCGTTGGGTTCATATCGAAAAGAGCTTTCTAATGAATATTAGAAATTTGAAATCTAACGGTTGGATTTGGAATTATGTCCAAATCAAATTCGAAAAAGGTCGCTGTAAGTGCAGTTCGATGGCCATTGGTGGAAATCGACTGTACGGGCCTTGATAAAATTATTAAAAATAGTAATAATTTGTGTAAAATCATAAGAAATGCTTTAGAAAGAATTGGGATGAAAAACGCCCTATTTGAAAAGATAAAAATAGATTTTTATCGAAATGAACTAGTTTTGAACTAGAATTAAAATTTTATTTATTTTTAAATAAATAAATTGAATTAGAAAAGAGTTTTAAAAATAACCAGAATATCCAATGATTGCATTGGAGTGGATTTGAATCGAAATTGTCTTCGGAATATTTCGATGTTGGATTTCGTGATTATACAGATGTTGTTATGGAAATTTGAAAGATATAGATATATATATATCGTTATTTCCAATACGATATCTGTTGGTCGTAGAATTTGATATTGAATATAAGCTGATATATTTTCTATTCAGAGCCTTGTATTTAAATGTCAAATGTGATTTGGGTTTGTCGTGAATGGTGTCTTCACTAACACTGTTCTTGAACCCAGTTGAGAAAAGATTAAATCTTTTTATTTAGATTTAATGAAGTGTACCAATTAAATGATATTTAATTGGAATTGAATTGATATTGATTTTTGGGTTTATCGTGGACAGTGTTTTAAACAACACTCGTTCTTTAACCCGATCATTAATGAAAGGCGATTTTGGGTTGTCGTGAACGGTATCTTCAATAATACAGTTCTTAGACCTAAAGGAGTTAAGAAAATCAGAAACTAACTGGAGATTAGTTAAGTTGAATAGTTTCCGAGGTATTGATCTGATGTTGGTTTCGGCCTTCGGGATTAATACTTAGGGAATTGCTCACTTGCTAATTTACAATTAGGGACTGATTGAAATGCGATGTGATTTTGGGTTTATCGTGAACCGTGTTCTAAATGACATTGATTCTTTAACCCAGTCACAGATTAAAACTAAGTGGAGTTTTAATGAATCTTTAATTAGATTGAAATAATCGAAATGGAGTATCACCAGTTTTGCTCCAGGCGATAGTTAAATCTTTAATTAGATTTGAACGTGAAATGGTAATTGAATTTACCGATAACACTGTGGCGTTAGATATGAAGTATTACCAGTTTTACTTCATGGGATAAATAGGTTGGGATTGGGAAATTAAAACCAATGAATACTTCGGTAAGGTTCGTTAATCTCGACTAGTTGAATCGAAATTCAAAAGAAGAATAAATTCAAGAAATTTATCTTGGATAAAATTAATGGGAACCTTTCCCTATGAATGTGAAATCAGAAACTAACTGTCGGTTAGCTAGGCAGAATGGTTTTCTGGATATTGATCTGATGTTGGTTTCGGCCTTCGGGGTTAATATTTGGGGAATTATTCTCTTGATTAATTTACGGTTAGTGACTGATGAATTGGAATGAGGCGTATGTTGTGTCTGTGTAACACTTATTTAAAATATACGCGAGTTGTTCGGAAAGACCGGGTTTATCCCATTCTGAATAACTGATACGACGATAAGTCGAAAATGAAGACGATGGTCGAAGACCGGAAGTCTTCACGTCGTTTGGGTAATTACTGATGATCTTGATTGGGTTGTACACCCAAGAAGATGGAAACAGTTAGTGATCGTCCAGACGTACTTGGAGATCGATGGATATGCGGGGTACTAGGTGCCTCCGGTTTCGTTCAGACCCAGAACGGACTTGTAAATGGACTGTGTGTCTGACATTGGATTTTAGTCCGTGTGATTGATCTCTATTAAATATATATCTGTTTGGCGGCGGAGAATTTATTCTCTTGCTTAACGCCCTTCTCTGAGACGTACGAGCTCAGGGGTTATATATTGATGGATATCAAACGCATGGAGTGAATTGCCTGTGTGGCATGCCTAAGTGGCAATTGATCGAGGCTTCTGTTGAAAAGCAAAGTCTTGTGGTGATGATCAAAGCACGGCCTCTGTGGCGTAGCTTTGTGTAACGTTTACCTCGCGAGTTTCACACCCGGTATGAACCAAAAACGGGAGACGGACCTCAGGGAGGGCCTACGTTTCCTCCTAGCTAAAAGTGGCGTCAGTGGTTTTACACGCCCTGACGAGTTTGACTTATGTTGTTGTTGCTGTTGCGAGGCGCCTCGGATTGATCGGTCGTTCTCGAACCGATGGAGTCATTTAGTTGGCTCGCTTACGCCCCAAAGGGCGGCGAAACGTAGTGCTCAGGTATAATAATCCACATCGGTGGACCGGCCCTGTCGCTCCAAGGCTTGCCTGCGCGCTTGCCTGAGACTCGGGCTAGGCAGTCTCGAATCATTGAGGATCTTGCCCCTAGCCTCGGTTCATACCATAAATGATAACCCAACTTCCAATACGACATTTGCGGTTTTGATTGTAAATTTATATATGGCGACATAGTGTTATGGGCCATTCATGCCGCCTATGATTGATACTTATGATTTGAAGTTGTTTTATACACTATGCACTTATAATAGTATCAAACAATCTGTTTTAAACGTATCAAGCATTCTTTGGCTGTTATAAGGGAAAACCCTATCCTCGGCTGCGTTGCATTGTGTGATAGGACCTGGGTCTTATAACAGCTTCATTTTTCTTTATTTAGCATTGCGCTGTTGTTTTATGCACTGGTATTCTTGGGAGGAAACCCGTTCCGTGTCATACGACGTGGTCCCTTGATTTACCTAACTTTTAAAATAAAGAATAATAACTGTTTTAGTTCTCACACCAGTCACATGACTGACCTGGAGTTTATTGTTTTAACCTAAACTCTGGGTGCCCTTATTTTGACACGGGCAGCTAGTAGTTTTGGTTTTGCAGATTTATATTCACAGGATCCTGGTTTACAGCTGGAACGATATCCGGAAAGCTTTGTATCCGTATATCTCTTCTAGTTGTGTATTGTATTATTTTCCGCTGCTATGTATTTAAATGTAATTTAAATCTCTGATATTTCTGTGTAATATTCATTTATACTCTGTATATTCTTGTAATCTGATGCATTGTTGTAATATACAATGAAATGTTCTTCTGTTTGCGTTCTGTTGTGGTTTGTTCTCGAACTATCCGACACTTTCCGTTACGGGGAAGTTACGGGTTTTCACAACGCCGCTAACGCGGAATGGGTTTACTCCATTGGATTGCCAGTGCATAATTTTATAAATTTTGGATAAAACAGCGAAATGACTTTTGAAAATGAAATCATCATAAGACTCAAGTCCTATCACACAATGCAACGCACACAGGAGGATAGAGTTTTTCCTTATGATGATCAAACATGCTTAATACGTGAAAAGTAATATTTTAATATTTCCATTAGTGTTTAAGCAGTAGTAAAAATACTTCAAAATAAATATATCAATCCTAGACGGCATAGTACCCCATCCTACTATGTCGCCGTATATAAGTTTACAATCAAAACCGAAATGTTGTCATATTGGGAATTGGTTTTCTGTCATGGTGGAGTATTCACGGGCGGTACTGCCGAACATGTACGAGCTCCTTCTAACGGAAAAATAAAGTTCAACGAGTATTTGGTTTATCCCACACGTACCCGTCACGGGCATCCTGCTTTTCTATGTTCTATAGACTTGTATGTAACTATTGAGAGTTGGGATATTCTACATAGTGTAAATATTCCTCCCTCGAGGCTAGGGATCGTCCTCTTCCGATTCGAGACACTCTAGCAAATGCCCCAGGATCCCCCGCAGTGAACCCTTGGATCTTCAGGGCCGGTCTCCACCTAACGGTAGTGGATTAATTATGCCTGAACACACATTTCGCGGTTCCTATGAACCTATAGTATGACCACTTCCGGCCTTTAAAAACCCCGAGGTAACTCAATCCAAAATCCACATAAGTAAAATGCCGGGCCGTGTTAAAACCCAAACACTACTAGCTAGAAAGAAACGTGTGCACTCCCTGTAGTCCTAATCCCGTTTTTGACTCACACCGGGGTGTGAGGCTCGCGAAGTTACGTTATACACAAAGCTATGCCTAAACATGCTATGCTTTGATCATCAGCCACAAGGCCTGCTTTTCAACAAAGCCTTGATCATTGTATCTTGGCGTACCACGTTGACAATTCAATGCCATGTGATCGATAACCATTACTACGTATCAGGGTGTTAATTAGAGAATAAAATCCTCTACCACCAAACAGAAATATATTAATAGAAATCGATCTAATTACATGAAGTGAATTTCAACGTCAGACATCCATTTACAAGTCCATTCTGGGTCTGAAACAAACCGGAGACACCAAAAAGGCGCTCACTTATCCGCACGACCAACACACACGTCCAGACAATTACTGCTTTAACCCTGTCCTGGGAGCAAATCAGTCTAAGGTATCAGAAGTCATCGTCCATTCGATGTAAAGATCGTCGGCCTTCAGCCGTCGTCTTCTTACATCTTTGATTTAATCACCGTACAATTATTTGAAATGAGTTAAACTCGGCCTTTTCAAATAATTGTCGCATAATTATAGTTTAAAACATTCCATATATATTTATAACTATTTATCGCTATTTTTATTTATTAAAAATAGTTTGAAATAAATAAACGACGTTTCGGGACAATGGGCCACCCTGGCGCTGCTTTTACCAAAATTTGATTTACACATATCTTAAAATCTAACCGTCGGATTTTGATGAAATTTATATCGTTGGAAAGTTCTTCCCAAAGCGGTCCTAACGGTTCCAGTTTTAGGAAAATCCAACGGTCGGATCTTTCTATATAATCGTTTGAAGTTACGATTGTTGATACACGAACAGCCGTGCTTGTTTCGTTTAATTTTATATTTTATGTTTATATAAAATATATAAACCATTGGGCGATTCCCTTTATTAAAATTCATTCCTTTTACTCTATGAAAATAACATTTTTGTCCGCCAATTCTAATGCGACAAAAATGATGTTTTCAACATCGTATATTTTTATATCAAATAAAAATGACATTTTTTTGGCCAATTCTAATGCGACAAAAATGATGTTTTTAACGATGTATAATTTTATATCAAATAAAAATGACATTTTTGTTCGCCAATTCTAATGCGACAAAAATGATGTTTTTAACGATGTATAATTTTATATCAAATAAAAATGACATTTTTGTTCGCTAATTCTAATGCGACAAAAATGATGTTTTTAACGATGTATAATTTTATATCAAATAAAAATGACAGTTTTGTTCGCCAATTCTAATGCGACAAAAATGATGTTTTCAAAATGTACTCTTTCTTTAATTATAAAAATGTTCTTTTAACCTATTTGTTTTAAAGACATAAAAATGAACTTTTTACTCTAATCCATTTTTACAACATAAAAATGAACTTTTTATCCTAATCCATTTTTCCAACATAAAAATGAACTTTTTATCCTAATCCATTTTTATAACACACAATTGTACTTTTTATAAAATGTAAATGTTTCATCTCTTTTTCTTTGATAATGAAAAATGTAAATTCTTCTGCATTGAAAAATGTGAACCTTTCATTATTACATAGAAAAATTGTATATCTTTATTCTTTCACACAGGAAAATGTAAATCTTATATTTTAACATAGAAAAATGTAAATTTTCTATCTCTCTTTATTACAATAGAAAATTGTAAATTTCCTATTACACTTTATTATAATAGAAAAATGTAAATTTCCTATTACACTTTATTATAATAGAAAGATGTAAATGCCTTTTTACTCTTTACATTGAAATGTAAATTCTCTTTTTATTGTCCTTATTTACATATGTAAATTCTCTTATTATTGTTTTCTATTTACATTGAAAATGTAAATCTCTTTTATTCTTTTCTATTACCATTGAAAATGTCAATGGTTTCTATTTACACTGAAGATGTAAATGGTTTCTTTTCCTTACTTTTACGTTTGAAAATGTAAGTTTTCTATCTCCAAGTAATATTTACATTGTAAAATGCAAATAAAAAGGTGAACCTTTATTTCCAAGTTTTATTCATATTAGAGAACTCAAATAAAAATTAATTTATTCTCCTATGTAATATTTGCATTGTAAAATGCAAATAAAAAGATGAACTTTCATTTCTAAATTTGGTGTCAACGTATATGTTCAATACGATCTCTCAATACATAAAACAATCTATTTCATGTCAACCCAACGATGGCATTCTATAATTCAGTGTCAAATTTCATGTCAAAACACAATAATATGGTTTTTGTCTAACCATTTCAATAATTTACCCAACGTCATGATTTCAGTGTCAACAAATATAGATATGATTGGGTGTATACTTTTGGTGGATCACCAATAAAGGTCTCATCTTATTTTTATTTGTAAATCAAAGAAGATATCTAATATTTATTTCATCTTTTAATTAAAGTTTAAAAGATCTAAAACTTCTTTATTTTATAAATTATAAAACAAAATGAAGATCCAACTTTAATTTTGTGAATCAAAATAAAGACTTAAACTTTCTTTTACTAAGTAAATCAAAGTAAAAGATTCTATTATCTTTGATTTGTAAATCAAAGTAAAGGATTCAATCTTTCTTTTATTTTGTAAAACAAAATGAAAATCAAACTTTATTTTGTTAATTCCAAAAACCAAAAGATTGAAACTTTATTATATTCGTAAATAAAAAAAAAGATTTAAAACTTTGTTATATTTGTAAATCAAATACAAAGATTAAAACTTTGTTATATTTTGCTGATCAAAACAAAACTCACTTTTCATTTTTATGTGTTGAACCAAAAATAAAGATTTCTTATCTTTGTGGTGAAATAAACAAAGATTCAATTTTCCATTTTACTTTGTAAAAACAAAATAAAGATTCAAAATTTCATCTTTGTTTGTAAAGCAACAAAGATTCAATTCTTTTTTCTATAAAGGAATAAAAATAAAAATAGAATAAAAATAAAAACAATAAAGATGAGAACTTTATTGAGATTACATCATAATTTCACAGATCTAAACTGACATGCTATACCATGATGTCACATCGAATATTAACAACCATACAACAATCACCAATCACAGACCAGAAACAATATACAATGATTTACATAACAAATAAAATTAAATTATTTAATTATTAAAATCTAGAAATCTCACAGTCGTTGAAGATTTTGGCCAAAATTCAAACCGTTCAGAGTTAGTTCCATTCAGTTTAGACGCGTAGATCTCAGTCACACGATCACACAGCTTCTGAAATTATTCAATTTCATGTTCTTATGGATTAGTTATGGTTAAATCAAGTTTTAAAACAATATAAATTAATTTAATAAATTAAATTAAAATTGTTTACCCTTCTTCCTCTTTATAGATAAATCGGCCGAAGTTAAACCTAATTTGTTCACTTCTAAGGTTCGATCCAGCTAGCAGTACGAAGCACGAGGCGATGATCGGACGGCATCGCGATGACCGCCTTGGTGAGGCGCGCCTGCTCCTCTGACCGAGTCAAACTCGGTGGTCCCCTCTGGTGGTGGTTCGGCCACGAATGACGGCGGTTTGTGGCTCTGCTGCGGCCACCACAAGCAACAAGGTCCGATCAATCTCATACCAAATTGAAGAGCAGAGATAGCTCTACGAAATTGTCAAAAGGAAGGATTGGTTTTACTTAGTGAATTGATGGGAATTTGTGGAGGAAGTTTCGTTGGTTTTAGGCCATTGATTTGGGGGGCGGCGGCAGAGACGATGAATAGTGAATTAGGGTTTTAAAATCCAATATTTATAATATATATTAATGTATTTTTACAAATAAATCCATATCTTTCAAACCGGTTCAATTTCAGTCCAGCAGAAAGTGACCCTAGCCAATAGCCATATTCCGGATCCAATGGGACAGGTCCCGTCAACCCAAATGGCTGTCTGTGGCCTATATTATTTAATTTAATATTTAATTCCTTTATTAATATAATTCGTCTGCATAAATAAATTCACCGAGGCCTCAAACGGACTCAGAAAAATCCAAAAAAAATATATTTGTCTATGTTATGACAATACGGTACTAACGAAACTAATTTCGTCGAATTCTGAGACTGTTTGAAAATGGCTATTTTTCAGTCGATTAAATTTGACTGTAATCGACCAAACACATTTTCCTTCGCCACGCTCACATATTAATTCGAAAAAATTCTAAAAATTGAAACCTAGCAATAATATGACATTCCGATTCCAATGAAAGTGGTTTCGTCGAAAACAGAGATCGTTTGAAAATTGACTATTTTCACTGGCTTTAATATTATTTAAAAATGAAAATTTTAAATTTCTGCCACATTTTTCAACCAAATAATTCAAAATAAAAATTTTAAATTGGTTCGGATTTTCCGGGTCATTACAATCTCCCCCACTTAAGAATTTTCATCCTCGAAAAGGGAACAAAGAAAAGTAGGAACCAAGATGGAAAATGTAAATTGGTATAAACGTACCTCAGTATAAGAGTTACTCGGAGATATCCACTCTGCACTTGGGGTAAGCCTTTTTGATGCTATCCTCTGTCTTCCAAGTATAGTCTCTAGGATCCCCACTCCATTGAACCTTGACTAGGTTGATCTTCTTATTCCTCAAGATTTTGCTTTCTTTGCCAATGATTTTAATCGGGTCCTTCCTTCCTCACTGTCAGATTCAGAGCAATATCTAGGACCTGTTGGTTTAGTTCATCCTCAATTAGATCTGGATCATGAACATGCTTGCGGAGTTGAGACACATGAAATACATCATGCACCCCTGGCAACCAGTCAGGCAGCTGCACTCTATAAGCGAGAGTACCAATCCTTTCGAAAATAGGGAATGGACCAATGAACCTCGGTGCCAACTTTCCCGTCTTCCCAAAACAAATCACGCCTCTCAAAGGAGAAACCTTCAAGTATACTCGATCGCCCATAGAGAATTCTAGATTTCTTCTTCGCTGGTCTGCATAGCTCTTTTGTCGGCTCTGAGCAGTCAACAAGCGCTTCTTAATCAAGTAAACCTTATCCGATGCTTCACGAACCATGTCGGGGCCCTAGACTAGTCGATTGCCTGACTCCAACCAACATGCCGGAGATCTGCACGGCCTGCCATAAAGTAATTCAAACGGTGACATCCCCAAACTTGCTTGGTAACTATTATTATAGGAAAATTCCACCAAGTGCATGTGGTCATCCCATGAACCGCCATAATCAAGGATGCAAGTACGCAATAAGTCTTCCAAAACACGATTCACCCTCTCAGTCTGGCCATCTGTCTGAGGGTGATATGCAGAGCTCAGATTTAACTTGGTCCCAAGCTCTTCTTGAAAAGCTTCCCAGAATTTACTGGTAAATAATGGATCCTGATCACTGACAATGCTTTTGGGAACCCCATGCAGTCTGACTATCTCTCTGAGATAAAGCTGTGCCAAACTACGAGTTGTTCTATTGGACCGAACAGGGATGAAATGTGCAGATTTTGTTAAGTGGCCGACAATCACCCATATGCTATCATTGCCCTTTCTGCTTCGGGGCAAGCCATCTATAAAGTCCATAGAAATTTCCTCCCACTTCCAACCTGGAACTCCCAGTGGTTGCAACAACCCTGCCAGTTTCTGTTGATCACTTTTAACTTGCTGACAAGTGGGACATCTAGCAACATAAATAGAAATATCTCTCTTCATCGCTTTCCACCAAAAGGTGTGCTGGAGATCATGGTACATTTTGTTTACACCTGGATGGACACTGATTTTAGATTTGTGACACTCATCCATCACTTCTCTTTTTAGCTCAGCAATGTCTGGCACACAAATTCGCCCTTGTAATCTAAGGGTCCCGTTATCGTCAATCTGGAAACTTGAGGCCTTGCCTTTACGAATTCGCTCACAAAGCTTATGAATTAATTCATCATTCTTCTGAAGAGCAGAAACTTTATCAATCAAAGTAGGAGTGATAATGAGACTGGCGATAATGAGATTGTTGCATTCTGCATTATTTCTACTGAGCGCATCGGCTATAATGTTGGCTTTTCCCGGAGTATATAGGATATCCGGGTCATATGATGCAAGGAATTCAACCCAGCGTTGCTGCCTCATATTCAAATCTTTTTGGGTAAAAAGGTGTTTCAAGGATTTGTGATCCGTGTAAATTTCAAACTTTTCACCCAAGAGATAATGCCTCCATATTTTAAGAGCAAACACAATGGCCATTAGTTCAAGGTCATGTGTGACGTAATTCTTCTCATGCGGTTTCAGCTGGCGGCTAGCATATGCGACTACTCTGCCTCTTTACATTAGCACCGCACCAATACCTTAAATAAATAAGGAATAACATGTTAAAATGAGATTTGACATTAAAGGAAAAATGTTCTCTGACATGTTAATTTATAAAAGAAACAACCTTGCTTAGAGGCATCGGTCCGGACCTTCAAATCCTGATTGCCATCTATGATGGTCAACACAGGAGCATTGGTCAACCTTTTCTTTAGCTCTTGGAAAGCTGTCTCGCATTCCGGTGTCCACTTGAATTTCGTATGCTTCTTGGTCAGATTTGTCAATGGGCAAGCTACCTTCAAAAAATCTTTGACAAATTTCTGATAATAGCTAGCCAGTCCCAAGAAACTTCTGACCTCCATGGGAGTTCTAGGCTGCTTCCATTCTTGAATGGCAGAGATCTTTCCTGGATCTACTGAGATGCCTTCCTTTGATACAACATGGCCGGGGAATTTCACCTCTTCTTGCCAGAATATGCATTTAGAAAATTTTTCTTTCAGCACATTTCTTCGCAAAATCTCTAAGACTTCCCTCAGATGCTGTTCATGCTTAGCAGTGGATTTAGAAAAGATGAGGATGTCATCGATGAACACGAGCACAAATTTATTTAAAACATCTTTGAATACTCTATTCATCAGATCAACAAAATATGCTGGAGCATTACATAGACCGAAAGGCATTACTAGCCATTCATAAAAGATGTCCGGGCCTCTGAAAGCAGTTAAAGGCACACACTCTTCTGCAATGCGAAGTTGATGGAAGCCAGTAGCTAGGTCCATCCTAGAGAATACTCGTGCTCCATGTAAGCGGTCAAGTAAGTCATCTATACGAGGCAGTGGGTACTTGTTCTTCAGAGTTTGTTTGTTGAGATCACAGTAGTCTACACATAGCATGAGAGTATCGTCTGATTTTGGGACGAACACCACTGCTGCTCCCCATTCTGAGAAGCTGGGCCTGATCAGACCCTTCCACAAAAACTGCTTGGTTTGATTTTTCAGCTCCTCTCTTTCTTTTGGCGACATTCTCCGAATGGGATGTACAACAGGCCTTGCATTCGGAGCTAAATCAATTCGGAAGCTGATTTCACTATGCGTAGGTAGGCCCTCGACTTCTTTGAATATATCGGCGTAATATTTGACGACAGGGATATCCTCAATAGAAGTAGGGGCAACTTCTAGAGAAGACCAGAATGTTTTCCTGTCGGTGGATGAGACATGGCAGGGGATACATACATTACCGAGTTTAGTTTTAACTTTGACAATCCTCTCGGCACACTTGACTTCAGCCCCATGCCTCGATAACCAATCAATCCCAAGGATTACATCATACCCAGAGAAATTCATAACTATTAGATTTATAGGGAATTGGTAGCAAGAATAGGAGATTGGCACTCTACAGTATTTATCGAGTATAAGAGAACCTCCTATCGGACTATTTGCTCTAATCAACTCTTTAAGTTTTCTTGGTTTCAATTTCAACTTTTGAATGGCATCATTAGAAATAAAACTTCATGTAGCACCAGTGTCAAATAAGACAGTAATAGGGATGTTCTTAATATTAAGCGTACCTCCTAAGACATCGGGTTTATTAGGCCCCTCAGTCGAAGCTGGTGTATCTGCTCCCTCACAAACATGTGCCACCTGAGCATTCCTTAGCAGTGGGCAGTTCGCCTTAATGTGCCCCTTTTGATGACAATTGTAGCATTCCCTTTTGTCTTGCGGATTCTGGCCACGATTCTGAGGATTTTGACCACGGTTCTGGGAACTCTGACCACGGTTCTGACTAGGGCCTGAATCATTTCTCTTGACCTTTTTTGGAGCTCTACACTCGTAATCGAAATGTCCAATCTTGCCGCAGTTACAACAGGTCTCCTTGCTCCTATCCCTCTTCTTCCCTTGGGGTTTAGCTGTAGAAGAATTGCTCGCCTCCTGTTTCTTGTTAGCCTGTTCCTTCTGGTTGTTGCCTTGACTTTTCCCTCTATCCAGCGGTCTAGACTCGTCATTTTCCTCGTAGTGGCACGCCATCTCTACTACTTCATTGAAAGGAAGCTTAATATGGGCAGTGACTTAGTTCAAATATTTCTTAGACAGCCCCTTGATAAATTTCTTATTCTTCTCTACTTGATCTTGAATCAAACTAGGAGCATATCGTGAAAGCTCATCAAACTTCCTCACATACTCAGAAACGGTCATATTCCCTTGCTGTAGGTTAACGAACTGCTCGCGCAAGCGCTCTCTAGCTTGTGGGGGTATATACTTCTCATTGAAAAGCTCCTTAAATCTGGCCCAAGACATATTGGCCACGTCATTGCAGATTTTGATTGTATCCCACCAATGCCCTGCTTCCTCTTTTAGTTGCCAATCTGCCAGGTAACACTTTAGCTGATCTTCCAGTTCGAAGCCTTCTGGGATCTTTTCGCAATCTTTAAGCCATGCTTTTGCCTGAATCATAGACTCTCGCCTTGTAAAAGGTACACCTCCATGGTTTTTGAATTTCTTTGACATTCTCTCCAAATCGAAAGGCTGTGGAGGTGGTTCGACTACGACCTCTGAATTATGTTTTTCCTGAGTGATGGGTGTCTCATCTCTAGCTTGCCCTCCAGCTCCTGCTCGGGCTCCTCCTCTAGCCCCGCCTCGAGCTCCACCTTGGGCTCCGCCTCAGGCTGTTCTTGCTCTAGTATCCATTTAAATCAATCTGTACCATCAAGGAAAGAGTCAGACCAAAAAAAATGAGAATTTTCCAAGAAAAGATAAGATAAGGACGAGATGAAAAGATGATGATGTAATGAATGGTATATATGTGCTATTCTGTTGTGCTCACTCTAGGACATTACTAGTCCTATCTCTAATGAGCTACTCATCTTAGAATTGTGTGGATTCTATCTAGACGAATTGTTCTAAATATGTTATATTCCAAAGCTAAGGTTAACCTTAGGCCCTGATACCAACTGCGATGACCCCAAACTTCCGTAGACCGAAAGTAAGGATAATCATTTTGGAATACAACATATTTACAACAAAAACAGATCTCAGATAATTATCATAACACATAAACCATTGCAGCGGAAATAAATGTCATCAGCATCATAATATCCAATACATCAGAGTACGCAGTACAGGATACAACTTAGCCAAATAAAGAGTCTCAACAAAAAGGGAAATAAGTTTCCAAAAGGAAAAGAAACAATCCCAAAACTCCGTCACATACATCAAAGCTACAGATAAAAATGTCTCAAAGCAGAAATTAAAACTAGAGAAAAGGTCTTCTTCTTCGTCCGTCCAAGCAAGCTCCAATCAGAATGTATCACCTGAACCTGTCAATTGGCTGCCCGTGTGGAAAGAGGGCACCCGAGTTTGCAAAAGTGAAACAAACTACGAGTCAGTCATGGGACTGGTGTGAGAATTATTAACTAAATTAACTATCAATGTGGCGAATCTCAGGACCACGCCGCTAACGCGGAACGGGTTTACTCCATTGGATTGCCAGTGCATAATTTTATAAAGTTTGGATAAAACAGCGAAATGACTTTTGAAAATGAAATCATCATAAAACTCAAGTCCTATCACACAATGCAACGCACACAGGAGGATAGAGTTTTTCCTTATGATGATCAAACATGCTTAATACGTGAAAAGTAATATTTTAATATTGCCATTAGTGTTTAAGCAGTAGTAAAAATACTTCAATATAAATATATCAATCCTAGACGGCATAGTACCCCATCCTACTATGTCGCCGTATATAAGTTTACAATCAAAACCGAAATGTTGTCGTATTGGGAATTGGTTTTCTGTCATGAAATCGAGGCTAGGGATCGTCCTCTTCCGATTCGAGACACTCTAGCAAATGCCTTAGGACCCCCCGCAGTGAACCCTTGGATCTTCAGGGTCGGTCCCCACCTAACGGTAGTGGATTAATTATGCCTGAACACACGTTTCCCGGTTCTTATGAACTTATAGTATGACCACTTCCGGCCTATAAAACCCCGAGGTACCTCAATCCAAAATCCACATAAGTAAAATGTCGGGCCGTGTTAAAACCCAAACACCACTAGCTAGAAAGAAACGTGTGCACTCCCTGCAGTCCTAATCCCGTTTTGACTCATACCGGGGTGTGAGGCTCGCGAAGTTACGTTATACACAAAGCTATGCCTAAACAGATTATGCTTTGATCATCAGCCACAAGGCTTGCTTTTCAACAAAGCCTGGATCATTGCATCTTGGTGTGCCACGTTGATAATTCAATGCCATGCGATCGACACTACGTATCAGGGTGTTAAGTAGAGAATAAAATCCTCTACCACCAAACAGACATACATCAATAGAAATCGATTTAATTACATGAACTGAATTTCAACGTCAGACACGCATCCATTTACAAGTCCGTTCTGGGTCTGAACGAAACCGGAGACACCAAAAAGGCGCTCGCTTATCCGCACGACCAACACACACGTCCGGACAATTACTGCTTCAACCCTGTCCTGGGAGCAAACCAGTCTAAGGTATCATAAGTCATCGTCCATTCGATGTGAAGATCGCCGGTCTTCAACCGTCGTCTTCTTACATCTTTGATTTAATTGCCGTTCAATTATTTGAAATGAGTTAAACTCGGCCTTTTCAAATAATTGTCTCATAATTATAGTTTAAAACATTCCATATATATTTATAACTATTTATCGCTATTTTTATTTATTAAAAATAGCTCGAAATAAATAAATGACGTTTCGGGTCAATGGGCGACCCTAGCGCTGCTTTTACCAAAATTTGATTTACACATATCTTAAAATCTAACTGTCGGATTTTGATGAAATTTATATCGTTGGAAAGTTCTTCCCAAAGCTGTCCCAACGGTTCCAATTTTAGGAAAATCCAATGGTCGGATCTTTCTATATAATCGTTTGAAGTTACGATTGTTGATACACGAACTACCGTGCTTGTTTCGTTTAATTTTATATTTATATTTATATAAAATATATAAACCATTGGGCGATTCCCTTTGTTAAAATTCATTCCTTTTACTCTATGAAAATAACATTTTTGTCCGCCATTTCTAATGCGACAAAAATGATCTTTTCAACATCGTATATTTTTATATCAAATAAAAAATGACATTTTTGTTCGCCAATTCTAATGCGACAAAAATGATGTTTTTAACGATGTATAATTTCATATCAAATAAAAATGACATTTTTGTTCGCCAATTCTAATGCGACAAAAATGATGTTTTTAACGATGTATAATTTTATATCAAATAAAAATGACATTTTTATTCGCCAATTCTAATGCGACAAAAATGATGTTTTTAACGATGTATAATTTTATATCAAATAAAAATGACATTTTTGTTCGCTAATTCTAATGCGACAAAAATGATGTTTTCAAAATGTACTCTTTCTTTAATTATAAAAATGTTCTTTTAACCTATTTGTTTTAAAGACATAAAAATGAACTTTTTATTCTAATCCATTTTTACAACATAAAAATGAACTTTTTATCCTAATCCATTTTTACAACATAAAAATGAACTTTTTATCCTAATCCATTTTTATAACACACAATTGTACTTTTTATAAAATGTAAATGTTTCATCTCTTTTGCATTGAAAAATGTGAACCTTTCATTATTACATAGAAAAATTGTAAATCTTTCATCTTTCACACAGGAAAATGTAAATCTTATATTTTAACATAGAAAAATGTAAATTTTCTATCTCTCTTTATTACAATAGAAAATTGTAAATTTCCTATTACACTTTATTATAATAGAAAAATGTAAATTTCCTATTACACTTTATTATAATAGAAAGATGTAAATGCCTTTTTACTCTTTACATTGAAATGTAAATTCTCTTTTTATTGTCCTTATTTACATATGTAAATTCTCTTATTATTGTTTTCTATTTACATTGAAAATGTAAATCTCTTTTATTCTTTTCTATTACCAGTGAAAATGTAAATGGTTTCTATTTACACTGAAGATGTAAATGGTTTATTTTCCTTACTTTTATGTTTGAAAATGTAATTTTTCTATCTCCAAGTAATATTTACATTGTAAAATGAAAATAAAAAGGCGAACCTTTATTTCCAAGTTTTATTCATATTAGAGAACTCAAATAAAAGTTAATTTATTCTCCTATGTAATATTTGCATTGTAAAATGTAAATAAAAAGATGAACTTTCATTTCTAAATTTGGTGTCAACGTATATGTTCAATATGATCTCTCAATACATAAAACAATGTATTTCATGTCAACCCAACGATGGCATTCTATAATTCAGTGTCAAATTTCATGTCAACACACAATAATATGGTTTTTGTCTAACCATTTCAATAATTTACCCAACGTCGTGATTTCAATGTCAACAAATATAGATATGATTGGGTGTATACTTTTGGTGGATCACAAATAAAGGTCTCATCTTATTTTTATTTGTAAATCAAAGAAGATATCTAATATTTATTTTATCTTTTAATTAAAGTTTAAAAGATCTAAAACTTCTTTATTTTATAAATTATAAAACAAAATGAAGATCCAACTTTAATTTTGTGAATCAAAATAAAGACTTAAACTTTCTTTTACTAAGTAAATCAAAGTAAAAGATTCTATTATCTTTGATTTGTAAATCAAATAAAAGGATCCAATCTTTCTTTTATTTTGTAAAACAAAATGAAAACCAAACTTTATTTTGTTAATTCCAAAAACCAAAAGATTGAAACTTTATTATATTCGTAAATCAAAAAAAAAAAAGATTTAAAACTTTGTTATATTTGTAAATCAAATACAAAGATTAAAACTTTGTTATATTTTGCTAATCAAAACAAAACTCACTTTTCATTTTTATGTGTTGAACCAAAAATAAAGATTTCTTATCTTTGTGGTGAAATAAACAAAGATTCAATTTTCCATTTTACTTTATAAAAACAAAATAAAGATTCAAAATTTCATCTTTGTTTGTAAAGCAACAAAGATTCAATTTTTTTTTCTATAAAGGAATAATAATAAAAAAATAAAAAAAATAAAAACAATAAAGATGAGAACTTTATTGAGATTACATCATAATTTCACAGATCTAAACTGACATGCTATATCATGATGTTACATCGAATATTAACAACCGTACAACAATCACCAATCACAGATCAGAAACAATATACAATGATTTACATAACAAATAAAATTAAATTATTTAATTATTAAAATCTAGAAATCTCACAATCGTTGAAGATTTTGGCCAAAATTCAAACTGTTCAGAATCGGCTCCAGTCAGTTTAGACGCGTAGATCTCAGTTACATGATCACACAACTTCTGAAATTATTCAATTTCATGTTCGTATGGATTAGTTATGGTTAAATCAAGTTTTAAAACAATGTAAATTAATTTAATAAATTAAATTAAAATTGTTTACACTTCTTCCTCTTTACAGATAAATCGGCCGAAGTTAAACCTAATTTGTTCACTTTTAGGGTTCGATCCAGCGAGCAGTACGAAGCACGAGGCGATGATCGGGCGACATCGCGACGACCGCCTTGGTGAGGCGCGCCTGCTCCTCTGGCCGAGTCAAACTCGGTGGTCCCCTCTGGTGGCGGTTCGGCCACGAACGGCGGCGGTTTGTGGCTCTGCTGCGGCCACCACAAACAACAAGGTCCGATCAAACTCGTACCTATTTGAAGAGCAGAGATAACTCTATGAAATTGTCAAAAGGAAGGATTGGTTTTACTGAGTGAATTGATGGGAATTTATGGAGGAAGTTTCGGTGGTTTTAGGCCATTGATTTGGGGAGTGGCGGCAGAGACGATGAATAGTGAATTAGGGTTTTAAAATCCAATATTTATAATATTATTTAATGTATTTTTACAAATAAATCCATATCTTTCAAACTGGCTCAATTTCAGTCCAGCAGAAAGTGACCTTAGCTAATAGCCCATATTCCGGATCCAATGGGACAGGTCCCGTCAGCCCAAACGGCTGTCTGTGGCATGTATTATTTAATTTAATATTGAATTCCTTTATTAATTTAATTCGTTTGCATAAATAAATTCACCGAGGCCACAAACGGACTCAGAAAAATCCAGAAAAAATATATTTGTCTATGTTATGACGATACGGTCCTAACAAAACTAATTTCGTCGAATTCTGAGACTGTTTGAAAAATGGCTATTTTTCAGTCGATTAAATTTGACTGTAATCGACCAAACACATTTTCCTTCTCCACACTCACATTCTAAAAATTGAAACCTAGCAATAATATGACATTCTAGTTCCAATGAAAGTGGTTTCTTCGAAAACAGAGATCGTTTGAAAATTGACTATTTTCTCTGGCTTTAATATTATTTAAAAATGAAAATTTTAAATTTCTGCCACATTTTCCCCCTAAATAATTCAAAATAATTTTTTTAAATTGGTTCGGATTTTCCTAGTCGTTACATTGTGCAACTAATCGTGCTTTATATCTTACAACCTCACCATGTTCATTCATTTTATTTTTATAAACCCATTCTTTTCCAATTATAGTTTTATCCTCTGGTCTATGAACAAGTTCCCATACATCATTCCAAATAAATTGATTCAATTCCTCTTGCATAGAAAGGAACCGTGAATCATCGGATGATGCTTCCTTTGGATTCTTAGGTTCGATAGTTGAAATAAAGGCTGAATTACTCATATTATTTAATTGATTTCTAGTTCTAACAACAGATTCAATATCTCCTAAGATATTTTCTACAGGGTGATCGCTTCGTAATCTAATTCTTTTATTTGGTTGATTATTTTCATTATTCGTTTCATCGATCTCATTATCACTTTCATCTTCGTTATGCTTTGTTATGTTTTCATAATTTTCGTCAAAGGATATGTTTAATGTTTCTTCAATGGTATTAGTTCTTAAATTAAAAACTCTATATGCTTTACTTCTATCTGAGTATCTAATAAATACTCCTTTATTATATTTCGAATCAAATTTGCCTAAGTTTTCTTTAGTATTCAGAATAAAATATTTACTTCCAAATATTTAAAAATGTGATACTTTTGGTCTCTTATTATGTAAAAGTTCATATGGTGTTTTATGAGATAAAGGTATTATTAAAATTCTATTTAATATATAACAAGTTGTTGCAACTGCCTCAGCCCAAAATTTCCTTGGTAAGTTACTATCAGATAACATAGTTCTCGCACGCTCTTGAATTGATCTATTTTTACGTTCAACAACTCCATTTTGTTGAGGGGTTCTGGGGAAAGAAAAATTGTGGGTTATCCCTATTTTTCAAAATTTTCGTTTTCAAACTCTCCACCGTGGTCACTAAGTATTGTTTTGATTTTTAAAGATAATAATTTTTGAATTATTTTAGCAAAGGTTTTAATTTGATCAAAAGCATCACTTTTATTTTTAAGAAATACGGTCCAAGTAAATCTAGAAAAATCATCGTTTATTATATATCTATTGTGATTTATTGATTGAGTTTGGGATGGACAGAATTGATCCATGTGAATTAACTCTAATGGTTTCAAGGTTGTAATTTCCTCTTCTGATTTAAACAGACTTCTTTTTAATTTTCCAAATTGACAAGCGTCGCATAAATTATTTACTTTAAATTTCATTTTGGGTAATCCCCTAATTGAATCTAACTTTGGAATCCTAGAGATGTGTTTGAAATTTATATGACCGAATCTCTTATGCCAGATCCATGGGTCACTTGCATTGGCCATAAGACATAAATTATCATTGGAAATTTTCACATTTAATATATAGACATTTTCTTTCTATCTCCTTGGAATATTATTTTTAAATTCTTATCTTCTATAAAGCATTTATCTTTTTCAAAGTTTATTTTATAGCTTTTATCACAAAGTTGACTTATACTTATTAAGTTATGTTTTAGATTCCTAACAAATAAAACATCAGAAATAGTAGGATTTTTAGAATTACCAACTTAACTGATGCCAACTATATATCCATTTAGAGTTATCTCCGAATTTGACCATTCCTCCATCTTCATATACTAGATTATTCAGTAATTCTGGATTTCCCGTCATATGCCCTGAACAGCCGCTATCCAATATCCATTTGTCCTTTCTGATCTTAACCATTTATCAAATAAACTTTGAATTTTTAATAGCCATGTAACACACCATTTCTGAATTTGAATTCCCAATAGCTATGCAGCACACATTTTCCTGTATTGGAAAACATTTCATAAGATCACTTAATTTTTCAACATAATTGAATGTAGACTCTTCTAACATTGATGCAATGAACAAGTTAAGACTAGTATTATAAATCATTTCAAGATTTTTCATTTGATATTTCCAAAATTCAGATTATGAAATTTTGAAATCCTCTGCTCTGATACCAATTATTAATGATGCGGAATGCGGATCTTAAGGCAGAATTAACACTAGAGTGGGGTGATTATTGTTTATGAGGAATTTATAGAAATCTTAAACTAACTTGAAATACTATATGAATCACACAATGATTATCACACCAGAAATGATCACAAACACAGAAACAATCACAGACGCAGAAATAAGTAATTAAAAATGCAGAAAAGGAAAGAACACAATGGGTTTTATATTGCTTCGGATTACTCCTACGTCCAGTTCCATGCAACGCTGGACTGTACAAAATTTATTATTATCAATACCCAAGTACAATACCCTTGATTTCACTGCTACAAGGTTAACACCAATTCCACCATCCTTGATTTCACGGCTACAAGGTTAACACCGCTCTCTTTCCATGATTTCAGGGATACAAGGAACACACACTTTCCCAAATGATTACAATAGCCCTGTAATTTTCCAGTATCACTTTAAACAAAGAGTGGTTGATAGAGAATGAGAAGAAGAATGATATAAATTTTGTTAAAATTGGCTGAGTATAAGTGTAGAAATCAATAAATTTATGTATTTTAATTGTGGAAAGTAAAAAGGGTGAAGAAGGAGAAGAAAAAATAATCAAAAATTCGAAATCAGCCCCTATTTATAGTGCCCTAAAGGTTGCAACGTTTCTGAAACATTTCAAATAGTGAAAAGGCACTTCCTTTGAAAATTAAAAATATGATAGTTATATGTCGACATGTCAAAATGTGTATGTCGACATATGCCTTGTATATTTATTTTTAAAATCAAATTTCTAGTATTAAAACCAATATATATATTCTGAAAATTCTTGAATCGAAACTAATGTTTCGAATGAAGTTTCGAAAGAATAAAAACATATAAAAACACAGTGATATATAATATAAATATATTTATAAAGTTATATGTTTAAAACTATAAAACTATGTATTTATATATTATAAACATGTTATTATAAAACTTTATAAACTATAAATACATATTTGAAATCATTTAAAAATAGTTTGAAATAATCTTGAAATCAGAATTTGAATTTTGAAAACGGGTTTTGAATATGAAAACGAAGTGCTATTTAGAGTCTTACATATAAATTAGACTCAAATACTATATTTTCTTGAGCTCTTGAAATCTTGATACTCATGAATCTTGAATCACTACAACAAATAACTCTTTTAACAGCATTTCAAAAACGTTGTGGTAAGATATTACAACCTTTTGGTAAACGTTGTATAACGACATGCCTTTTTCTGACCTGTTAATATTTTATGCACAACACTTTTTCTGAGCTGTTAATACTTTATGCACAGCGCTTTTTCTAAGCTGTTAAAACTTTACGCACAACGTTTATAATGAGCTGTTAACAGTCTTCAACTGTGTGTTTCTTACATTTTCAACAATGGATTATAAACACTGTCACTAATGTTTCATAGCATTTGATCCCCTCCTTTTCAGGGAGAGCTAATGCTTATGCTTGTTGGGTATTTTGGTTGACACTGCTTCACTATAACAACCCGAAAAATTAGAACCAATTTAAAAATTTTTATTTTGGCTATTTCAATGAATTTTGAATAGTTAAAATAATTTATTTAAAATAATAACAATTTAAAATTGATTTAAATCGAAGTTAGAACGAATATCTTAATTTTAATTTTAAAAGGAATTACAAATAACATGGCAGTTTGAAAATGTGAATCTAAACTTTGACTGAATGTGCAGGATTCAAAATGAAACGGATTTTAGTGAAACCAAAAATATCTAAATCTATTCAAAAATATCTTTAGAACGAATCCGAAAAGTCGAAATTTCATAGCGAGAATAAAAAGTTATGGCCAATTGAATATTCAGAATAATCGCTGTGAAATTTAATATAATTTATAGCCCATATAAAGGGCCATTACACAAACGACCTCCATTTTCGACAAAACTATTTTTGTCGGGCCTGGAATGTCAAATTATTGCTAAGTTTAATTTCCATAGTTTTTGGAATTAATTTATGAGCGTGGTAAATTAAACTGTGATTCAATAATTTCTGTTCAGTTTAATCGACCGTTAAAAAGGACATTTTTCAAATGGTATCCAAATTCAACGAAATTAATTTTGTTAGGACCGTGTCATCAAAGCATAGCTAGATTTATTATTCGGGAATTTTCGGAGTCCATATGTGGCCCCGGTGAATTTAAATGTACGATTAAATTAATTAAATAAATGATTTAAATTTTAAATTAAAGAAAACAGGCTAAAGACGATCATTCGTGCTGACGGGACCTAGCCCATTGTGTCCGGAATGGGGGAAATTGGATAAGAACAACTTCTGTTAGGCTGGAATTAGAGCTATTGAGATATAACAGATTTATTTGTAAAAAATAGTGATTAAATAATATAAATATACAATAATCCTTAACCAAAAACCCAAATACCCATCGTTACACAGCCGTCATCTCCATCGATTTCATGGCTGAAAAGCTTCCACTTTCCCTCCTCTAATTCTCTCAATCCATTCACCGAAAACCACTCCTCCATTTGACATTATCGTGGTGCTTCTCCTCCCCTTCCATCCATACGGCTAACGCCACCCGAAACCGCACCATTTGATCACACCAGCACCCCGAAGTGCCACGGGTTCGACCGCCACCGCCTCCTCTAGGGCTGATCGCGCCTCATGATGGTGGGTCCCCCTAGTGCGTGCCACTCTCCTCTCCGGCCTGGTAGTCCCCGATCGTCGCGAAGCTTAGTGGATTGGATCGAAACTCCAATCCCAGGATCGAAATAATTTGAAAACCCATCGGCCTAAAACCTGTAGAAGAAGAAGAGGTGGATTTAAATTGTATTATTTATTTAATTTAATTTTAAAACATTATTTATATAAATAAATCTATATCTCACTCATACGAAATCGAAATTGAACAATTTCAGAACCGCTGCGATCGTGAGTCCGAGATCTTCATTTCTGGACTGACTAGAACAAATTTTGAGCAGATTAGATTTTGGCCAAAAATTCAGACCTGAATTATACATGATTTACAGCACTATGAGAATTCTATTTTAATTCTTCTTTAAATTTAATTATGATTGTATTATCACCAATCTGCTGTTAATCCCTAATTATTATGATACGTTATTTGATCTGTGATCGTTGTGTTATGTAGATCGATATTGTGTTATTATAAAATTGTCACAAACATGTAAATCGATATTGTGTTATTATAAAATTGTCACAAACATGTAGATCGATATTGTGTTATTATAAAATTGTCACAAACATGTATATCGATATTATGTTATTATATTAAATTGTCACAAACATGTAGATCGATATTGTGTTATTATATAATTGCGACAAACATGTAGATCGACATTGTGTTATTATAAAATTGTCCCAAACATGTAGATCATTACTGTTTAAATAAAATTGTCACAAAACATGTGGATGAAATAAACATTTTTGTCAATTTGTTGAATTAAAATTTTCAACAAAAATGTAATACCAAATTTTATCATTTTGTGAACTAGAGTTTTTAACATAAACGAAATATACATTTTTGCCATTATTGTTGAATTAGAATTTTTTCAACAAAAATGAAATACCAAATTTTATCATTTTGTTGAACTAGAGTTTTCAATAAAAACAAAATATATATTTTTGCCATTATTGTTGAATTAGAATTTTCAACAAAAAAATGAAATATACATTTTATCATTTTGTTGAACTAGAGTTTTCAACAAAAATAAAATATACATTTTTGCCATTATTGTTGAATTAGAATTTTCAACAAAAAAATGAAATATACATTTTATCATTTTGTTGAACTAGAGTTTTCAACAAAAATGAAATATACATTTTTGCCATTATTGTTGAATTAGAATTTTCAACTAAAATGAAATGCCAAATTTTATCATTTTGTTGAACTAGATTTTTCAACAAAAATGAAATATACATTATTGTTAAATTAAAATTTTAAACAAATATGAAATACCAAAATTTATCATTTTGTTGAAATAGAGTTTTCAACAAAAATGAAATATACATTTTTGTCATTATTGTTGAATTAGAATTTTCAACAATAAAAAAAATGAAATATACATTTTGTCATTTTGTTGAGCTAGAGTTTTCAACAAAAATGAAACATACATTTTTGCCATTATTGTTGAATTAGAATTTTCAACAAAAAAATGAAATATACATTTTATCATTTTGTTGAAGTAGAGTTTTCAACAAAAATGAAATATACATTTTTGTCATTATTGTTGAATTAGAATTTTCAACAAAAATGAAGTATACATTAATCATTTTGTTGAACTAGAGTTTTCAACAAAAATGAAATCTACATTTTTGCCAATATTGTTGAATTAGAATTTTCAACAAAAATGAAATACCAAATTTTATCTTTTTGTTGAACTAGAGTTTTCAACAAAAACGAAATACCAAATTTTATCATTTTGTTGAACTAGAGTTTTCAAAAAAATTGAAATACCAAATTTTATCATTTTGTTGAACAAGAGTTTTCAGCAAAATGAAATACCAAATTTTGTCATTTTGTTGAATTAGAATTTTCAACAAAAATGAAATATCAATTTCCATCATTTTGTTGAATTTGAATAAAAATAGAAAAACATGTTTACATTGAAATTCACATTTTTAATGTAATGTTAGAAACTAGAAAAATATTCATGTTTTAAAATAAAAAAATATGCTTCCATTAAAAATTCACATTTTAAATGTAATGTAAGAAAATAGAGGAATGTTCATGTTTTGAAATAAAAACATGTTTACATTAAAAATCTACATTTTTAATGTAATGTAAGAAACTAGGAAAAGTGTTCATGTTAAATATAGAAACATGATAACATTAAAAACCTTATTTTTAGTGTAATGAATGAATCACTAGAAAATGTTCATTTTAACACAAAAGCATGTTAACATTAAAAAAATCTCATTTTTATAAAAAGAATGATTCATATGAAAATTGTTCATATTAGAATACAAGTGTTGAAAACATTAAAATTCATATTTTTAATGTAAAGTTTGATTCATTAGAAATATTGATTGTTTGAATAAAAATGTTGAAACATTAAGAATTCCATTTTTAATGTAAACGTGATTTATTGGAAAACATATGTTAGTAGATATAAAAATGTTAACAATCATAATTTTAACATGTTAGAAAACATATGTTAGAAATTATAAAAGTGTTGAAAACATTATTTTTAACATAGCTAGAAAATACATGTTAGAAAATATTTGTATGTTAAAAACATTATTTTTAACATGCCAGAAAAGAGGAAAATGAAAACATCGGTTTTATACATTTTGTCAACATAGAATTGTTAACAAAATGAAACCATCAAAATATACATTAGAATTTGTATATAAATCTAGGTAACATTTCTATCGCCAAAATATACATTAGAATTTGGGTATAAATCTAGTGACATTTTTATTGCCAAAACATACATTAGGAAAATGTAGAAAATGTCATGAAAATGAATTATATTTTTATTTGGCATGTTAAGCACGTTTGCGGAATCATTGAATGATTTATATTTATATATAATTTTATATATGTATATAAATATAAATTAAAATTAAACGTATCGCGCGCGGTAGTTCACGTTTCGGAATCGTAACTTTAAAAGATTATACTGAAAGATCCGACTGTCGGATTTACCCAAAACAGGAACCGTTAGGACCGCTTTGGGATAATCTTTCCAACGATATGAATTTTGTTAAAATTCAACAGTTAAATTTCGAGATATGTGTAAATCAAATTTTGATAAAAACAGTGCCAGGGCCGCCTATTGGCCCGAAGCGTCGTTAAATTATATTGAACTATTTTTACATAAATAAAAATAGCGATAAATCATTATAAAATAATGATAACGATATGAAATGGATTCATATTATATATATATGCGAGAATTATTTGAAAAGACTGAGTTCAATCTCATTTCAAATAATTATACGACGATTTAAATCGAAGATACTGAAGATGGTGATTGAAGACTGACAATCTTCACATCGAAAGGATGACTACTGATGCCCGACATTGGATAGCTCCCAGTAAAGGATTAAAGTGGTAGTTGTTCGAACGTACTTGTTGACTGTCCAGATAAGCAAGCACCTCTCTTCCGTATTGGACATACGGGACAAGGAATAAGGTGAATTCGGTTTCGTTCAGACCCAGAACGGACTTGTAAATGGATGTGTGTCCGACATTGGATTTCATTCCATGTAAATTCATTTCTATTTAATATATATCTGTTGGTGGCGGAGAATTTATTATCTTGCTTAACACCCTTCTCTGAGACGCATGAGCTCAGAGGTTATATATTGGTAGTTATTGATTGCATGGCGTGGATTGTCAATGTGGCTTGCCAAGATACAGATGATCAAGGCTTATTATTGAAAAGTAGAGTCTTGTGGTTGATGATCAAAGCATAGCCTATTTCGGCATAGTTTTGTGAATAGTGTTACCTCGCGAGCCTCACACCCCGGTATGGGTCAAAACAAGATAGGGACCATAGGGAGTGCACACGTTTCTTTCTAGCTAGAAGTGATGTCAGAGTTTACAAGCTCTGACATTTTTTACTTATGTGGATGATGGATTATGAGGTACCTAGGATTTATTGGTCGACAGTGACCAAATTATAGGTTCAATAGGGTCGAAAAGCATGTGCTCAGGAATTGTCAATCCAATAAAGTATTTATGGACCGGCCCTACCGCATCCAGGGGTTCGCCTGCGTCCAAATCCTGAGGCATTACAAGAGTGTCTCAAATCGGTGAGGAGCCATTCCTAGCCTCGACTCATGATGGAAACCCAATTCCCAATACGACATTACAGTTTTGATTGTAAACCTATATATGGCGACAAAGTAGGATGGGGTACTATGCCGTCTAGGATTGATACATTTACTTTGAAGTATTTTAAAACTGGTTAGACACTAATAATAATATTATAATATTATTTTCTACATATCAAGCATGTTTGATCATTATAAGGTAAAACTCTATCCGCCGGTTTGCATTGCATTGTGTGATGGGACTTGAGTCTTATAAGGATTTCATTATTCTAAAAAGCATTGCATTGTTTTAGAATAAAAATTTATTAATCTTATGCATTGGCAATCCAATGGAGTAAACCCGTTCCGCGTTAGCGGCGTGGTCCTGTGATTAACTATATTGTTAGATAAGTTAGGAAAGACCTCTCATAATAGTCCCATGACTGACTCGTAGTTTGTTTCACTTTGCAAACTCGGGTGCCCTTTTTTCACATAGGCGGCTTAGTGATAGGTTTAGGTATTTATGCAATATGCTCGACTGGAGCATGCTTGTGGGCTACAGATGGAGATCATTTTATCTTTTATTTATGCTTGGAGACATTTAGACATCTTTTGATTATGATGTACTTGATGGAGATTGAGACTTATTTCTTTTTGTTGAGACTTCTATTTGCTAAGTGTATACTGTAACTGTGCTATCTTGATATCTTTGATGTTGTGGTGTTGATGACACTCCTATTTCCACTACAATGATTCATGTGTTATGATGTTACCTAAGATCTGCTATTGTTGTAATTTTGTTATATTACAATGATTATCCTTGCTTTCGTGCTACTGAAGTTTGGGGTCGTCACAGTTGGTATCAGAGCTAAAGGTTAATCTTAGCTTCGGAGTATAACATTTTTAAAACAATTTGTCTAGATAGAATCAACAGTATTCTAAGGCGAGTAGCTCATTAGAGATAGGATTAGTAATGTCCTAGAATGAGCACTGCAGAATAGCACATATTAATCAGTCATTACATCATTATCATCTTTCCATGTGTCTCTCCTTTTAACCTTTCCTTCAAAATTGTCATTTTTGTTAGTCTGACTCTTCCCTTGGTGGTACAGAACTAACCGAAAATGAGCACTAGAGCTAGAGCTATAGCCCGGGGAAGAGGTGGGGCTAAAGGACCAACAAGATATGAGACTCCCACTACTTAGAGGCAGCTCACTCCCGAGGTTGTAACACCACCACCTCCACCCCCACAGACTTTTGACTTGGACAAGGTGGTCAAGAAGTTCAGGAATTTAGGAGGCGTATCATTTACCGGGCGAGAGACAGTAATAGAATATTTGGAGGGCTGGAATTAGAAGACCACCGCAAGCGCTTTTTGGCGTCATGGCTGTTGAAAGATGAGGCTAAAAATTGGTGGGATGCTGTCATAGTTGACAATAATGAGGCCGACATGTCTTGGGCCAAATTCAAAGAACTCTTCAACGAGAAGTTTATTCCTCCGCAGGAAGTAGAGCGGCTCCACGATCAATTTGCAGCAAGGAGATATGACTTTTTTGGAATATGTGTAGAAGTTTGAAGAACTCTCACACTATGCTTCAGAATTAATTCAGGAGCCAGTCCAGAAAAACAAAAGATTCATTAAGGGCCTCTCTAGGAAATATCTGAACAGAGTCACAGCTCAGATTAAGCTCCCATTTAATGAGGTTATCGAGATGGCTTGCCGCTATGAGGGCAATGACAGAAAATTGCAGCAGGATAGGGAGAAGAATCAGAATAATAACAAAAGGAAGAAAGCTGACAGGAAACCAGAGGCGAGCAATTCTTTTACCGCCAAGCCTCAAGGAAGGAAAAGAGACAAATCCGAGGTGAAATGCTTCAATTTCCAGAAGATAGGGCACTTTGACTACGAATGTCGGGCTCCAAATAAGCCAAGGAGAAATGAGTCAGGGCCCAGCCAGAATTCTCGCGACAACAGGGAATGCTTTAATTGTCACATGACAGGGCATATTATCAAGAATTGCTCACTGCTGAAGAAATCTGAGGTGGCTCATGTCTATGATGGAGCAGCTGCACCAGCTTATTCCGAGGGAGCAGGTAAACCCAATTTTTTCGGTAGTACTCTTTAATATTAAGAACATTCCTATTACCGTATTGTTTGACACTGGTGCATTACGAAGTTTTATCTCTAGTGATACAATTAAAAAGTTAAAATTGAAACCAAGAAAACTTAAAGAATTGATTAGAGCCCATAGTCCGATAGGAGGTTCTCTTATTCTCGATTAGTATTATAGAGTGCCTATTTCTTATTCTCGCTACCGGTTTCCTTTCGATCTGATCGTTATGAATTTTTCTGGATATGATGTTATTCTTGGGATGGATTGGCTAATAAAATATGAGGCCAAGGTCAAATGTGCAGAAAGGATTGTCAAAGTTAAAACTAAGCTCGGAGATATATTCATACCATGTCACGGTTCAACAACTGACAGGAAAGAATTCTGGTCTTCTCTAGAAGTCACTCCTACTTCTATTGAGGATATTCTTGTCGTCAAAGATTACACAGATGTGTTTGAAGAAGTTGACAGCTTACCTCCGTGCAGAGAAATCGACTTCGGGATTGATATAGTTCCGAATGCAAGGCCCGTTGTGCATCCTATTCGGAGAATGACACTGAAACAAAAAGAGGAGCTGATCAACCAAACTAAACAGCTTTTGTGGAAGGGTCTGATCAGGCCTAGCTTCTCAAACTGGGATGCAATAGTGGTATTTCCCCCGAAGTCATATGGTACTCTCAGACTATGTGTGGACTACCATGACCTCAATAAGCAGACGCTGAAAAATAAATATTCATTGTCGCGTATTGATGATCTATTGGACCGCTTGAACGAAGCACAAGTATTCTCTAGGATGGACCTAGCTACGGGCTTTCATCAATAGCGCATTGCCGAAGAATGTGTTCCTTTGACCGCTTCTAGAGGGAAAGACTTATTCTATGAATGGTTAATAATGCCCTTCGGCTTATGTAACACTCCAGCATAATTTGTCGATTTGATGAATAGAGTATTCCGAGATGTTTTAAATAAATTCGTGCTGGTTTTCATCGATGACATCCTAGTCTTTTCTAAATACACTGCTGAGCCCGAAAAGCATCTGAAAGAAGTCTTGGATATTTTGCGAAGGAATGTTTGAAAGCCAAATTCTCTAAATCTGGCAAGAAGAGGTGAAATTCCTCGGCCAAGTTGTAACAAAGAAAAGCTGTAACGTCCAGATTTTTGAATGTTGATAACGAATATTTAAATCTGTTTAAATATTGATTTGGCAATATTAGCAAATTTTATATTGAATTTATTTTATAAAATCGAGTTCAAAAATATATAATTTATAATATAATTAAAACGAGTTCGAAAATGACGTGGTAGTTCGTAATTTTCGATCTGAACTTTAATTGAATATACAGAATCTGTTTTAAGTCGGAATTCTGTGAAACAAGAAATGTTCGAATCCATTGAACCGTATTTTTCTAACGAAAGTGGGAAATGGAATTTTCGTTGTATATGTTGCAAGATATGTCCAAATCAAATATTCAGAAAGTCGCTATGAAATCGTAGGTTTATTTGATATAACTGCATGTTGGATTCGAATTTAGACAAAATTCTTTTAAGACGTAGTGTTAATTTAATTTTTAGAATTTTACTGTAATTTTAAATAAATTAAATATGTAGCTTTTTATTTGAAGTATTTTGCACCCTATATCATTATTTCGGGGTTTCACAATGTGAGTTAACCTACCGATATTATTATATTTACGGGACCGTGGCACCTGCCTGGACATAACTGTATCTTTACTTCTGTCTGTGGCAGTTTATAAATAAATAGAATTATACGGTACCGTATAAACCTCGGTAAATAAATATAAATAAAAAAATAAAACGTCGGTCGCATAATTTTGAGTATAATATTTAATATTCATTTTAAATTCCCACTGTCCATTTTGCTTGCGTAAAATATCTCGGTTCCTTTGTGTGCTACACCATTTGTTTGCCTTGCGCCCAAATTCTCATTTTACTTGGCGGCCAATCTAACTTTGCCGTGCACACCACGTTTTTGAGATTGATACCCTATCCTATCCTATTTTCTGCAAGTCTATGTTGAATACCGTGGCTCCCAAGTATTTCTCTTTTATAAATAAACACTACTAAATCCTTCGTCTCTCGTTCCAACAAGGGTGAAGAACCCAATTTCCTTCAGACAAAATATTAAAACCCAATAAAGATCGCTCCTCTATTACTGATAAAATCAAAATACCTTCAACGCTTAATCATTTCCTAGAAGTGCGTACAGTGTCTGGATTTGAATGGAGCTGCTGCTCGTATCTGAGGTGGGGCGAGCTCAACGTGGCGGCAGCTCTGGCGAACTCGAAGTCAAAGGGAGGGAAAAAAAATGTTGGCAGAACGAAACGCGGTAGGTGGAAATTCATGAGAACAGTGGCTTGGTGGCACTGAATTCATGCGGAGGGAACATGGTTTCGGTGCATGAGGGACTAATTGCATACAGGGGAGGTGCTTGGTTCTGTAAATTTTTGAAGAAGTGGCGTCCGCCTGGAGTCGGGGTTCGGGTGGCACCTGCTGTCGACGTGGGTGGTTCACACGTGAGTATTGGAAGGTCACAGCGAAACTAGAAGAGTGGGTGAATGGTGGGATGGGATACGGATGGTGGAGCGCGAGTGTTAGTGTATGGAGTGAGAAGGGGACATGCGGATTTTTACTGTGGAGTTAAAAGAAAAGAAGATGGTGGACACTGGGCGGATGGTGCTTCAATGGACGGAAGTCGGAAGCCAGTTGCAGTGCACAGCAGGTTGGAAGCAAAGATGGAAGCAAGCGGTTTGTAAAAGCTGGAAGAAGGAGCTTCTACAGTGGCCTTAATCCACGTAAGCATGAATATTATAATATTACATATATATGCTTCACGTAGCCAATTATTTACCGTTAGTAAAAACTGGAAAGTACCTAATAACGTTGTTAACTTAGTATTTAAGAGGGTTACGAAATCAGTTTGGGTATAAAATGTGTACGCCTAACCTATATACAAACTATTGATTTCAACATATTGACCTGCCTAATGAAAGTATTAAACAAGCATAATCACATGTTAATTACCTAGTAAACCAATTCTAAAATATATATATTACCATTTAATTGTCATGTAAAGGGTACACGAAATATTCTGAATGAGCCGATCAACTTAACATAGTATTAACCGTTTAATATTATTAATAAATACCGTAGCTTATAATTGGTACAATGCGCCAGATGTTAACGGATCTGGACAAAACAAGGAATGTTGGAACCATATCAACAACGTAATATTTTGAAATGGAAATGGATGAAGTGAACAAAACTGGAAGCTTGTGAAACAAACCGTTTGACGACAGAAATCAAGGTGAGTTTAACTCAATCAGTTTACCCCATTTACATTTTATATAAACCGGGTTTTTATTTTGTGTGCAATGTTTGCTAATGGTTGATAACTGGATGACTATTTATATGTATGCTGAATAGTTTAATATACATGGATTAAATTAAGCGTTTGTTTAATTTAATAAAATTAAATCGTTATATTTTAACGATTAGATTCCAAACGAGGTAACTTACCTTGTTGGTTACATTTATAATTATAAACGTATTAAACAAATCATTTGATGCTTGAATGGCCATTATAAATTGTTTGCTGACTGTGATTAGTTGAACTGTTTATCATATTGAAATTGAGGTAACCCATTTGATGCAGGGAAGGACAGGTTGGAGGAATCTAACGGGATTCCTCAAATATGTTGGTTATTTATATGAGCTGTTAATCAACCTGATTGATTTTTGATTGTGAAACCAAATTCAACACTTGTTGATATAAACCAATGTGTGAAATTGGTTTAGTGATTATCGGCAGATGGCCTGTAAACAAACTGTTTATAAGGATTGATTGACCCTCAAGTAAATCAATGGAATAAAGTTATAAATTTGTTTTATAACTAAAGTTAGTTTTTAAATCTATTTTATATATTTTATTTAAATGAAGTATTAAAGAAAATAAATAATTATTGTATAATAAGCAAAATTTGTAGAATAACCATTTTGGTAAGCAAGCGAGTGGAAATCAACAAAATGGTTAAAGAGTCTGATTAATTTTTTCGATAAACAATTGAATAAGATTTTTAAAAGTATAGTATGAATGTGAATTCATAAAGCGACTCGATAAATAAGATTTGAATATATAATGGTGTTTTCATATGAAACCAAGTTGCTTTTGATATATCGAGTCGAGATTTCTTAACTTTTAAAGTGAATCATATTTGAAAGTAAATAGGTTGAAAGGGAAATAATGGTAAAGGAATTTGAGTTGAATAAGACCCTGTTATAACTTTCAAAGTAGTTTTAAATAAGATTTACTCATATCTATTCGAGTCAGAACCTTGATTTATATCATGAAAGGAATTCCAAGGAAAAGGAAAGTTTCACACAAGATTTGATATGAGTTAAGATCAAACAAAAACATAAGTGGATGGAAGTTGATTTGAAAAGTAAAGAATAAATGACAATATCTAAAGATAAGTATTTTAGATGTGAAATGAAGTTATTTAAATAAAAACTAAGATAAGTGGTTATTTAAATTGGATTCGAAATTAAATATAAGTAATGAAGAAAAAGTGATGGAATGAGATTCCGTTAATAAACTTTTATCTATTCTGAAGATAAGAGTGTTGTCGACTCAAGGTCTGAGAGGTAAATAAAACACCCCACTTGAACGACTTCACGATTGTCCAAGGATGATATTAGTTTAGAAACGAAGTTGGTTGAGGAAATAAAAAAAATATTTTTGGGGAAAATATTATAAACTATGATTCAAAGAATGATAAGTTGAATAAATGGATTTGAAAATAAGAATTGAGAAAGAGATATTCTAAACTTTGAAAGATTTAGAAGTGTGATTAACAACTGTTTAACTGAAAAGGCCAAGTGATGCCGTGTATGGAACCAATGGATCCACTTTATTTTTATATGGATGATTGTTATTTTGATAGTTAAGAAACTGACTTTCAAAATCTGGCCAAATCGATTATTGGTTCGAAAAGACCGGGATCATATTTATATTCGAAAATCATTCCAACCAATAAATACGTAAACGTTGAAGATATCAGAAGATGGTCGAGATGGAGCAATGAAGTCCGTGAATCTTCATAAGCAGAAGGGTTGCTGTGGAATTCCTTTGGCTAGCTACCAGAGGTTGTTAAACTGTTATTCGGTCGTGGTTGAGATTTTGCGGATTTACAAGGTCTACTCGCTACCAATCCATGGGGTGATTCCTATGTTGGATGCAGTAGGAGAGTACCTTCTCTTCATCCTGTTCCTGGATGACTTGTATGGGCGAGTGTCTGACAGGGTATCCAGAGGTCACGTACGTTGATTTCTTCAAACATGCCCAGTGTATTTTTGAGGACATCAATTAGTGATTTGACGGATCTGACGATGTGACATTCAATGTGATGTGCTAATTAGTAAATGTAGCCTTAAGCCTCATCAACCAGGAAATGACAAAAATCAGGCAGGAAGCATGGCTATGTGGGTCGCTCCCATTAGGATGTATAATCACGTATCTAGAGAAATTCTTTTTGCTTCTTTAATCTATCGATGCTGTCCCATTTCGGGAGGCGGTTGCTGATCCCAATCGTCGGTGATATACATTCGATACACTCAAGCGAAATGAGTGGTCGGTCATGTGTGGGCCGGGTTGCAAGACGTTCTTGTTGAACCCAGTGTATTCGTCTCTAGAGGTACACTATCGGCAGGTGGTCCCATACCTTGTCATAGTCGGAACCCAAGCTCCAATAAGCGCCCGCGGTTTTTAATTGTATACTATATATGTGGAGCGTGAGATGCAAGCGTTCCGCTAGATTGTTATTTACTTGTATTTAGACACTATTATAATATCAGAATAATATATGATTTCAAAACTGTTTTGGGTTATAGTAAGGTAAAAACTGTCCGTGTTTATGTGTGGGCTGGTCTTACTATTATCCTTTTCTTTCGAAAGGAATTTGAACTTAAAAAAATCAAGCTGGATGATTTCCCTGAAACCGTGCGAGTTATTCTCACTCTGGTTCACTAGACTGACCTGGTATTTGTAATGCTCGGGTTAGCCCGGGTTGTAAAGGTCCAGCTTATCGGATGCTGCAAAGTCTAGAGACATGCTGAAAGAGTTCATACATATGATTATATCTAGTATATTCCGCTATGTGATGTATATGAGGACAGGTTGTTATAACTGTCCAAGTGTATTGATGTACTCTGATGTTGTAAGTATATTTTCAAGCTCTAAAATAAATACTATTTCTATATTATATTTTGTTTCCGCTGCGATGTGAAACTCTGATTCTGTGTATTGTTCTTCTTCTTATTCTTCTATTCTAAAATTTCTTTCTTTCTTATCTCATCCTCTAAATTCTTTCATTTGGCATTTGGGTTTCCAGTACAATTTGAGTTGGATTAGTGTGTTCAATCAGCTCAAAGGGTACCATAAATTTTGGTCTCTACAGTTGGTATCAGAGCTATTGGTTTAGTAATAACCTTGACTCTGTGGTGTAACTCAGTAGAGATAGGATTAGTAATATCCTAGATTGAGTTTCAGTGTATATACGAGAGCGCATATTTGTAATTGATTATAAAAAAATTTTAAGTGGGTAAATGAAATAACTTTACCCAAGCCATATTTTTGTATAGAAAAAGAGAAATAGTTCTAATAAAAATGTTGATTTGATTACTTAAAGCCTGTATAGGCTTGATCGATTAATTTGAATAGAATCCAATTTAGATTTGGAATAATTTAACCAAAACGTAGAATTTCAAATGTGAAATTTGAAAATAAAACTTCAATATAAATATTAGCTTGGAATGTAAATTGAATTGTAAAATAAATTTGTACTAATATTTAGAAAATCAATGAGTCCATTAAATTGGATATGAAATGAAGCTTAGCATAGTTAAGTAGAATTAATTTGAGAAATGGAATTGAATTAAATTTTGGAAATCAAATGAATAATATTGGAAATATATATGATATAAATTTATTATTATTAATGTATGTTAGACCAAGATGAATACAGACTAGTAAGTATCATTGTTGGATAATTTGGATGTCAGTGGGTTGTGCTAAATTCAACAACGAGTTAATAAGAAGTCCAATGAATTGAAAACTAAATTTCAATTTTGAATAGAATTGGTTATGAAATAAAACCGAGTTATTTAACCTGGATTGTCGTTTGCATCGTGAATAGAGTTTAGTGCAGATTTCAGAAAGAAGTGGTAATGATTTGGTCATACAGACTGGAAGTACAAAACGAAGAGCAGTTCGCTGATTTGCTTAGAAATTGGAATTGAGTTGCCCGACAAATAGGTAAACCTTAACATATTGATTGGAATGATGAATTTTATACCCCTGAGTTGGGTAGCCATTTGGCTGTTGGTTTTCTTTTGGGGAAATTGATCTCGGAGTGGCATTTGTAGTTGTTGTGATCGGGCCGTGCAGTAGAGAAGCTGGCGAAATTTTTGGAAAGTTTAAAGAGTTTGAATTTGTTTTGGTAATAACTATAAAAAAAAAGAATCGTGTTCAGAACATTCTTCTTACCTTGCAATTTCGGGGACGAAATTATTTAAAGGGGGAAAGAATGTAACGTCCCAGATTTTTGAATGTTGATAACGAATATTTAAATCTGTTTAAATATTGATTTGGCAATATTAGCAGATTTTATATTGTATTTATTTTATAAAATCGAGTTCGAAAATATATAATTTATAATATAACTAAAACGAGCTCGAAAACGACGTGGTAGTTCGTAATTTTCGATCTGAACTTTAATTGAATATACAGAATCTGGACTTTAGTTGCTTAGCATTCTCTAATTCAATCTTATAATTTTCAGCGTCCCTCCGTGCTAAAGCAAGCTGGGATTGAGCATCTTCCAGGTCCTTCTCCATCTTTGTCCTGGCCCTTTCGTTGTTTTCAAGTTTCGCCTAAGATCTGTGTGCTTCTATTTCAAGCGATCGGATGACTTCTGAAAGGTTAACTGCATGTTTTTTCATCATCTCATATTGCCTGGCAACATGGCGGATGTGCCCGACAACTTCGCTATCCCAGTTCTTGGGGACCGGTTCCAAGGCTGGAACAAATGTCATCCGGTCAAAGAATATGTCTGGGAATTGTTCTCGCAGCTTTTCCAGCCTACCTTGAATCTCGGGACCATGCATGTAATCCCGTGACCCGGGGGCAGCCAACTCTGGCTGGCTGGAAGGGACGATGTCACTCCTCTCCTTTTCAGACTCTTTGGATGGATCCTTGCCCTTATCTTTAGATTCGTGATGCCTTTTTGACGACCGGCTGTGGGAAGCTGCACTCTTTGGAGGAGTTAACTCTTTAGGAAGTTTCTTTCCCCTCGCAGGAACTACCGGATAACTGGAAGGCTTGGTAGAGGTCGATTTTGGTGGAGACCGAGGTTGCGAGGAAGTCAACTTGTGAGAAGGGCCTCGAGAGCGCTCAGTACCCGGATGAAGGCTGGGTGTGCCCTCATGAAGAGAACGATAAGAGTAAGATTTCCTGTGGGACATCGTTCCTGCAAAAAAGAGAAGAGCATATTAAAACTTTGAATACTCACGATATAAGAGTGCAGGGTCAGATAGTGTGTGTGATTTGTGCATCCCATATAATCCCCCCTAGCAGACCCGGGCCTGAAGACAGGCTCATCTGACCAGTTTCTTGTTCTCTAGTTGGAGCGATGGTCTCTTCAGAAGCAGGGAAGAAAGGCCCCCCTTCAAAGTCCTTCTCTGTATATACATCATCGGGTAGAGGAATTTTGTTCAGCTCGTCAAATAACTGCTCTTCTATCAAATCATCAGGAGCAGCGGTTTCGATTGGAGCAGAAATTGGGATTTCCTTGGACATATCACCGCGGACCTCATCCCCTCTGTATATGTTCAGGTCCTCATCATCTTGGATGACTATCGGAGAAGGACTCTTGCGAAACTTAGTTGTTTCTATCGCTTGCGAAGTTCCCTCTCCTTCCGTTGGGGGCACGTACTTATAAGGTCTGCCGCCAGTGCCAAGTCCAAATCTTCTATCCAGAAGATTATGCTTATGAAGATTTTCATCAGTAATGCATTTTTTGATCCTTAGAAAGTCGGATTTGCTTTGTAGAAGAATGGACAATCGATTGTTGTATAGTGGGCCCTCCGTTTTCGGGAAGACGTGATCTGTTTAAGACAAAGAAAAAGGGGGAAAAATGTTAACGCCTAGAATTCTTGAACAAGATATTCGATTAAAGGCTTAAAGTTTACTTGATTTAAGCCATCTTCTTGAGCATCCGGTCTGTTTCTTTATATAAAACCAATCAGACTTAGGATCCCCTATATTGCTATATCCATCGTACAGAACATTCCTATTCGCCACCGATTCAAAGAAAGAGAAATTCGGAGTTGCCGAAGAACGGTGCTTGAAAAGAAAGAAGAATGTCAAATCTCTGAATTTAAGTTCAGCGTGTAGAATTTCCACGTATGCAACATATAGGGTGTATAGAGATGCGTAGGCGTTAGGATGAAGCTGCATCGGAGCGATACCCAGTCGTTTTAAAGTCTCGATGGCGATCGGAGGAAACAGAGGAATAGCTCCTACCAAGCACATGGTTCGACTGATTGCCATATATCCTTCCGGAGCTAAGTGGGGTCTATCTTCGCTACCGGGTGTCAAGACATCATCCCAAGGAATCCCGTGTCTCAAGCAGATTCTTTTAAGATTTATATCGTTGAGCTTAGATGCTAAAGAATCAGAAAATTTATCTATTCCGAGCGCGCCACGAATCTCGTCGGGAGCTCGCTCATCTATCTCAGACTCATCACTAGATGAAGTACTTTCGGACGGATATGATTCCGTTGCCTCGTATTCAGATCCAGAATCTTCACCTCCTGGATTATTTGGAGGAATCTCGGGGTTGTATTGCTCAGGAACCTCGGATTCCGCTTCTGTTGTGGATCTTGAAGGAGATTGAATATTCGACATTACTGTTAGGACGAGAAAACATGAACAATGAGATTAATACTACCCGTCCCCCGTGTGTGCAAGTGCCGGTGTGTGTGCTTGTGTGTGCATTAAAGATAAAGCGTGAAAGCTATCAAGATCATCAAAATATTAGTCGTCATATGCAGTCAAATTATGTGGTCATTTAGTCCAGAAAGTCCGACATCAAGGCCCTAGCCTAACTGTTCAGAATTTTATGGTGACAAGGCATCGTTTAAAATTCGAAATTCGTTTGGATCGTGAACTACGAGTCGGATCGCAAGGTAGAGGGACCGCCCTCCTTCGGATCGTAGGGAAAAGGGATTGCCCTCCTTTGGATCGCAGGGCAGGGGGGATCGCCCCCTCACGGATCGTGAAATTAGGTGACCGGGGTCTTTGCCGAATCGTTGCAGCCCCCCCCCCACGGTACGTGCCTCTGCCGTCTCCACGACCCTCCGTCTCGCCACTCACCTTCATCTTCTTCCTCTCCTCTCCTTGCCCCAGGGACGAACTGGCTTTCTCTCTTCTTCTTCCTCCGTTTTTCTCCTCTCCTTCTCATCTCTGAACTCCAACCCTTGAACCCATCAGCCATGGCGCCTCGAGGGTTCCCCCAAAAATCACGATATTCCACCGTTTCTTCCCTCAAGCTAGTTGAAAAAAATTCATAAACAACAGCGATTACGAGTAAGGGTGCTTTCGGTGGAGTTACCTTTCTAAAAATTGGGAAAGTACTCGGATTTTTGAAGGTTTGAAAAACTAGGGTTCTTTCCTCAACGATGCAGGCGAAACGATACGACAGAAAAAAGAAGGAAGAAAGTGGAGAGGGGGGGGGTCGACTTATATAGGCAAAAGGGCGACCATTTGTCTCCCCTTCTTTGTCCTATTCGATCCACGAAAATAGGCGGGCCGCGAACCAAAAGCCCACCACGTCTCGAAGAGGAGCCCGTCTCGTTCCGTTCCATGAAGAGGCCCAAGTGCACACCAAAGAACGAAACGAATGGCTTGATAACGGACCGCGACTCGAGCACGCGATCCGAATCGGTAAATTCAGTAATGAAGATTCTGAAGAATCCCAGAAAAGGAATTGTTCGCTGATTCGCAACTCGCTGTGAAAAGACGATTCTATAGCTTCGAAGCATGTTCCATCACCGATAAAACATACTTCGAGGGGGCAAAATGTTGGCTGGCTTCTTGACCAAGCCACCCAAGTTCATTCATAAGAAGAAAGTATGAAACTGCGTTCCCTAAGAGCATGAAGGATCGGATCGCCCCTCCTCGAATCGCACGATCGGATCGCCCCCATATCGGATCGCACCATATCGGATCGCCCCCATTTCATCAGCGAAACGACACCTCTATGCGACTCGATCCATGCATGTGTTATTGCCCAGTATTGACCGATCCGATCCCCCTGATGCATGGCGAAGCCTCTGATCCGTTCAAACACGAGCTAGTCTTCAGCGATCCGAGACGCACAGATCTAGCGACACGTGTCCCAAACCGTCATTTTGACCAATTCTCCCCATCTGCACGATCCGATTTTCCAGGGGATCGCGACACCTGTCTGCAACGGCTAATTTGACTATTTCTTCAACGGCAGCGATGCGATCTGATGTTCTCGGGATTCGTGCCACGTGTTATCACGACCCGCCTGACAAAATCAGCTATAAATAGCCCGGAGCTTGGCATTTTTTGGGATCTTTTTTGGCAATATTGAGTACTGAATCCGCCATTATTGTCAGACTACGAGAGTATTAAGAGAAATCATTGATTGTATTAGCTTTCAAAGTATAATCAATAATATATAAAGTGGACGTAGGCTCGTTAACGTCGAACCACTATAAATTCTGTGTGTTATTTTCTTTTTCCTCATTCTTCAGTTGAAACTCTATAAGATTCAGAACGATTTGGGTGTTAGGTCCAAATTTTGATCTAACATTAATGTTCGAATCCATTGAACTGTATTTTTCTTACGAAAGTGAGAAATGGAATTTTCGTTGTATATGTTGCAAGATATGTCCAAATCAAATATTCAGAAAGTCGCTATGAAATCGTATATTGACCGTAACGGTTTATTTGATATAAATGCATGCTGGATTAGAATTTAGACAAGATTCTTTTGAGACGTAGTGTTAATTTAATTTTTAGAATTTTATTGTAATTTTTAATAAATTAAATATGCAGCTTTTTATTTGAAGTATTTTGCACCCTATATCATTATTTCAGGGTTTCACAATGTGAGTTAACCTACCATTATTATATTTATGGGACCGTGGCACCTCACTGGATACAACTGTATCTTTACTTCTGTCCGTGGCGGTTTATAAATAAATAGAATTATACGGTACCATATAAACCTCGGTAAATAAATATAAATAAAAAAAATAAAACGTCGGTCGCATAATTTTGAGTATAATATTTAATATTCATTTTAAATTCCCACTGTCCAATTTGCTTGCGTAAAATATCTCGGTTCCTTTGTGTGCTACACCATTTGTTTGCCTTGCGCCCAAATTCTCATTTTACTTGGCGGCCAATCTAACTTTGCCGTGCACACCACGTTTTTGAGATTGATACCCTATCCTATCCTATTTTCTGCAAGTCTATGTTGAATACCGTGGCTCCCAAGTATTTCTCCTTTATAAATAAACACTACTAAATCCTTCGTCTCTTGTTCCAACAAGGGTGAAGAACCCAATTTCCTTCAGACAAAATATTAAAACCCAATAAAGATCGCTCCTCCATTACTGATAAAATCAAAATCCCCTCAACGCTTAATCATTTCCTAGAAGTGCGTACGATGTCTGGAGTTTTGAATGGAGCTGCTGCTCGTATCTGAGGTGGGGCGAGCTCAACGTGGCGGCAGCTCTGGCGAACTCGAAGTCAAGGGGCGGGAAAAAAAATGTTGGCAGAACGAAACGCGGTAGGTGGCAATTCATGAGAACAGTGGCTTGGTGGCACTGAATTCATGCGGAGGGAACATGGTTTCGGTGCATGGGAGACTAATTGCATACAGGGGAGGTGCTTGCTTCTGTAAATTTCAGGAGAAGTTGCATCGGCCTGGAGCCGGGGTTCAGGTGGCACCTGCTGTCGACGTGGGTGGCTCACACGTGAGTATTGGAAGGTCAGAGCGAAACTGGAAGAGTGGATGAATGGTGGGAAGGGATACGGAAGGTGGAGCGCGAGTGTTAGTGTATGGAGTGAGAAGGGGACATGCGGATTTTTACTGTGGAATTAAAATCAAAGAAGATGGTGGACAGTGGGCGGATGGTGCTTCAATGGACGAAAGTCGGAAGCCAGTTGCAGTGCACAGCAGGTTGGAAGCAAAGATGGAAGCAAGCGGTTTGTGAAAGCTGGAAGAAGGAGCTTCTACAGTGGCCTTAATCCACGTACGCATGAATATTATAATATTACATATATGCTTCACATGGCCAATTATTTACCGTTTGTAAAAACTAGAAAGTACCTAATAACGTTGTTAACTTAGTATTTAAGAGGGTTACGAAATCAGTTTGGGTATAAAATGTGTACGCCTAACCTATATACGAACTATTGATTTCAACATATTGACCTGCCTAATGAAAGTATTTAACAAGCATAATCACACGTTAATTACCTAGTAAACCAATTCTATAATATATATATTATCATTTAATTGTCATGTAAAGGGAACACGAAATATTCTGAACGAGCCGATCAACTTAACATAGTATTAACCATTTAATATTATTAATAAATACCGTAGCTTATAGTCGGTACAACGCGCCAGATGTTAACAGATCTGGACAAAACAAGGAACGCTGGAACCATATCAACGACATAATATTTTGAAATGGAAACGGACGAAGTGAATAGAACTGGAAGCTTGCGAAACAAACCGTTTGATGACAGAAATCAAGGTGAGTTTAACTCACTCAGTTTACCCCATTTACATTTTATATAAACCGGGTTTTTGTTTTGTGTGCAATGTTTGCTAATGGTTGATAACTGGATGACTGTTTATATGTATGCTGAATATTTTAATACTCATGGATTAAATTAAGCGTTTGTTTAATTTAATCAAATTAAATCATTATATTTTTAACGATTAGATTCCAAACGAGGTAACTTACCTTGTTGGTTACGTTTATAATTATAAACGTATTAAAAAAATCATTTGATGCTTGAATGGCCGTTATAAATTGTTTGTTGACTGTGATTAGTTGAACTGTTTATCGTATTGAAATTGAGGTAACCCATTTGATGCAGGGAAGGACAGGTTGGAGGAATCCAACCGGATTCCTCAAATATGTTGTTTATTTGTATGAGCTGTTAATCAACCTGATTGATTTTTGATTGTGAAACCCAATTCAACACTTGTTGATATAAACCAATGTGTGATATTGGTTTAGTGATTATCGGCAGATGGCCTGTAAACAAACGGTTTATAAGGATTGATTGATCGTCAAGTAAATTAATGGAATGAAGTTATAAATTTGTTTTATAACTAAAATTAGTTTTTAAATCTATTTTATATATATTATTTAAATAAAGTATTAAAGAAAATAAATAATTATTGTATAATAAACGAGATTTGTAGAATAATGAGTTTGGTAAGCAAGCGAGTGGAAATCAACAAAATGGTTAAAGAGTTTGATTAATTGTTTTGATAAACAGTTGAATGAGATTTTTAAAAGTATAGTATGAATGAGAATTCATAAAGTGACTCGATAAATAAGATTTGAATATATAATGGTGTTTTCATATGAAACCAAGTTGCTTTTGATATATCGAGTCGAGATTTCTTAACTTTTTAAGTGAATCATATTTGAAAGTAAATAGGTTGAAAGGGAAATAGTGGTAAAGGAATTTGAGTTGAATAAGACCCTGTTATAACTTTGAAAGGAATTTTAAATAAGTTTTACTCATATCCATATGAGTTAGAAGCTTGATTTATATCATGAAAGGAATTCCAAGGAAAAGGAAAGTTTCACACAAGATTTGATATGAGTTAAGATCAAACAAAAACATAAGTGGATGGAAGTTGATTTTCAAAGTAAAGAATTAACGACAATATCTAAAGATAAGTATTTTAGATGTGAAATGAAGTTATTTAAATCAAAACTAAGATAAGTGGTTATTTAAATTGGATTCGAAATTAAATATAAGTAATGAGGAAAAAGTGATGGAATGAGATTCCGTTAATAAACATCTATCTATTCTGAAGATAAGAGTGTTGTCGACTCAAGGTCTGAGGGTAAATAAAATACCCCAACTTGAACGACTTCACGATTATCCAGGGATGATATTAGTTTAGAAACGAAGTTGGTTGAGGAGATAAAAAAATATTTTTAGGGAAAATATTATAAACTATGATTCAAAGAATGATAAGTTGAATAAATGGATTTGAAAATAAGAATTGAGAAAGTGATATTCTAAATGTTGAAAGATTTAGAAGTGTGATTAATAACTGTTTAACTAAAAAGGCCAAGTGATGCCGTGTACGGAACCAATGGATCCACTTTATTTTTATATGGATGATTGTTTTTTTGATAGTTAAAACATTGACTATCAAAATCTGGCCAAATCGATTATTGGTTCGGAAAGACCGGGATCGAATTTATATTCGAAAACCATTACGACCAATAAATACGTAAACGTTGAAGATATCAGAAGATGGTCGAGATGGAGCATTCATGACTGTGAATCTTCATAAGCGGAAGGGTTGCTGTGGAATTCCTCTTGCTAGCTACCAGAGGTTGTTAAACTATGATTCGGTCGTGGTTGAGATTTTGCGGATTTACAAAGACTACTCGCTACCAATCCATGGGGCGATTCCTATGTTTGATGCAGTAGGAGAGTACCTTCGGTTCATCCTGTTCCTGGATGACTTGTATGGATGAGTATCTGACAGAGTATTTCCAGATGGTCACGTACGTTGATTTCTTCAAACATGCCCAGTGTATTTTTGAGGACATCAATTATTGATTTGACGGATCTGACGATGTGACATTCAAAGTGATGTGTTGATAAGTAAACGTAGCCTCAAGCCTCATCAACCAAGAAATGACAAAAATCGGGCAGGCAGCATTGCTATGTGGGTCGCTCCCATTAGGATGTATAATCACCTATCTAGAGAAATTCTTTTTGTTTCTTTAATCTATCGATGCTGTCCCATTTTGGGAGGCAGTTGCTGATCCCAACTATCGGTGATATACATTTGATACACTCAAGCGAAATGAGTGGTCGGTCATGTGTGGGTCGGGTTGCAAGACGATCTTGTTGAACCCAGTGTATTCGTCTCTATAGGTACACTATCGGCAGGTGGTCCCATACATTGTCATAGTCGGAATCCAAGCTCCAATAAGCACCCGCGGTTTTTAATTGTATACTATATATGTGGAGCGTGAGATGCAAGCGTTCCGCTAGATTGTTATTTACTTGTATTTAGACACTATTATAATATCAGAATAATATATGATTTCAAAACAGTTTTGGGTTATAGTAAGGTAAAAACCATCCGTGTTTATGTATGGGCCGGTCTTACTATTATCCTTTTCTTTCGAAAGGAATTTGAACTTAAAAAAATCAAGCTGGATGATTTCCCTTAAACCGTGCAAGTTATTCTCACTCTGGTTCACCAGACTGACCCGGTATTTGTAATGCTCGGGTTAGCCCGGGTTGTACAGGTCCAGCTTATCGGATGCTGCAAAGTCTAGAGACATGCCGAAAGAGTTCATACATATGATTATATCTAGTATATTCCGCTGTGTGATGTATATGAGGTCAGGTTGTTATAACTGTCCAAGTGTATTGATGTACTCTGATGTTGTAAGTATATTTTCAAGCTCTCAAATTATTAGACCAAAAATTGGGCTCCCAATACATGCATTGTTGTGAGGAGGGAGTCCATGCATCATGACCACCACAAACGTGTTGACACATTTTTTGGCAAAAGCCATCACCCATGGAATTCCTTAATGATAGCATGCTCGAGCGATGGAAACGACGTTAGAAGACATTGAGAGATTTGGTCAAAATCACATCCTCAACATAAACAGGCCCGAAACTCCTATCAGACGACCTCTTTTAGGCCCGAAAACAGCGATTACGTAGCTGAGCTCCGTAACTTTTGTAGATCTCTGAGTTAGCTTCAGTTTGAGCTTCGGTTTGGCTCAATCGGACTTACGGTTTGAAAGTTATGCCTGTTTCCGTAAACTGGTGTAATCTGGCAATTTCCTGGATAAAGCGACGAAGCAGCACACGATCGAAGTATGGATCACGCACCCTCGGATCGCCCCTCATCGGATCACCCTCCTCAGACCACGAACCGTCCGTGGTACATCTCACGATCCAACCCGATCACCAGCACTTCACTCCAGCTTCACTATGCCGCTCACGACCAGACTCGGCTCGTGATAGCCGTATCACGATCCGACCCCATGATCGCGATCCGAACTTCCGACCTGCAGATACGCTCCCTATTTTGACCTATTCTCATGCCACATTTTGCTCCTATTATCCTGGATCGTGTGCCACGTACCCCACCACGATCCGATCCCCGCACCTGCTCCTGCGCAGCTTGTTCTGACCTATTCTCAAGGCTATTTTCACTCACACTTGCATGGATCTGATTACACGTGTCACATGACGATTTGGAGATGATGTCTGGACGTTTTCCACCACATTTCGAGATTTTTGGGATGCGTGCCATGTGTCCCATGAACCGCCTTTAGGAAACAGCTATAAATACACCATTTGAAGACATTTTCAAGGATCTTTTGGTCATTTTTCTTCACTGCTTCCACCATTATTGAAGTGCAAGGACTTTGCACCTCCATACACTCAAATTCTTCTCTTTTCAATACAATTAACACACGGATTGTGTGTCTACATGTAACTGATTCTTGTAATCTGTCAGGATAACAATAAGATTATAAAGTGGACGTAGGCTACATCTACAGCCGAACCACTATAAAAACCTTGTGTGTCTCCTCTTTATTTACTCTTTTCTGCATTCTGTGATCTGTGATCTGCATTTGGGTGTTAGGCCCAATTTTTGGTCTAACATTTTGGCGCGCCAGGTAGGGGGGGTACACAAAAACTTCAACTTCTAGCTTGAAAGGAAACTCAATGGCGAACAAAAGGAAGAAGACTGGAACTTCTTCTCATGCTAATGAAGCTGATGCTGAAGGCATAAGGAACGAAGCAAGCCAGGAGGCTTCCTCTCATGGAGATCCTTCTGCATACTTGACCAGAGACGAGATGGATGGAGTTCTTGCTGAACTGAGAGATCAGATGGCACGGTAAGATGATCTCCTCCAGAAACAATAGGAAATGATCAACCAATTCTTCGCTCGGATGGATGGAAGGCCGGACAACATTCAGCTCGCTGGAAACAATGCAGAAGTTGCTCCAGCAATTGACCAGAATCGGGTCGGATCACCCTCTTTACGAAACCCTCAGATCGGGCTCACCACGACTCGCGTCACAGATGGAGTCGGGGGCACTCAACCTCCTCCTGCTAGTCTCCAACATGTTACTCATCCTCAATCAGCTCGTGATGGACCAGAACCAGCTCGCGACGGTGACCCACGATCCGATCGGGTTGCACCCTTCCAGCCACAATCCGCGAACCGCGAGCCCATGGACTATGATCCGTCTCGTGATGCACATCATGATCCACGATCTATGACCCGCGATCCACTTCTGGCAGCCCACCGATAGCTTCCAACCTCTCCTGCATTCAACGCTGGGGGCACCAGCTCTGATTTTGGCAATTTGCAAAACTTTTTGAAGGAAATCGACTAGCAGATCTCATTCAACGCCTCTCGAGAGGCCGCACCTATCAGAATGACGTGGACGACGTCAATCACAATCCGTTCACTCAGGAAATCAGGAATTCACGCAATCCCCCAGATTTCAAACTTCCACAACTGGATCCATACAACGACAGGACAGATCCTACCGTGCATCTCATGCGCTACAAACGACATATGGAAGTTCAATCGGCATCCGAAAACGTCATGGCTAAATGTTTTCCCCTCTTTCTGACTGACATAGCCGCCATGTGGATTCGGCAGCTGGAAACAGAATCGATCAGCAGTTGGAACATGTTGGTCGCACGCTTCATTGAACAATTTCGTGTCCACATCGCACGACCCAAGAACGTCATGTCACTCACCACAATCAAGCAGAGGCCCAGAGAAACTCTGCGTTCATTCCTGGAAAGATTTAACGTTGCAGCAGCATCAGTTGATCGTCCTTAACCATCGATGGTACTGATGGCAGCAGTATCCGGCGTTCTAGATAACTCGGAGTTCAAAAAATCTTTGTACCGAGATCCACCGCGAAATCTCAGCGAATTCTACCTTGAAGCAGATAGATTTCTGCGGGAAGAAGATGCAACTTCCGAGAAGAAAACCCTCGAAGTCAACATGCTCGGAGATAGAGAACCGCCCAATCCTGGAAAAGGCAATGACAAGGGTAAAGGAAAGACCCCTGCTACAAATGATCGTAATGCTCCACCCCGGAGAGGGTCCAGATACGACAAATACACTGAACTGAATGATACTCTGAGCAACATATACATGGATACAGGAGGTGCTGCTTCCTATCCGAGACCTCCCAAGAGGGAGCCAACGCTAGCACAACACAATTCTGGCAGACATTGCATATTTCATGACATAGACGGTAACAACACTGATGACTGCAGACATTTGCGAGATCTTATTGAGGATCGGATCAGACGAGGAGAGCTACCCGAATATGTCACTCGACCAACAACGCCTGCACCTGCGCTGCCACCACCTATTCCCCAGAGAGGGAACGATCCTGGATCGAGCAATCGCGGGATTATCATTCGCTGATCCTACTCGGCGGATCTCTTCAGTTTGCTGAACTCCGGTTCACAGTTCATGTTTTTAGGTTTTTAGGCGACTTCTCGCCCTCCTTTGTTTTCCCTGCATGTAATAAGAGTCGTCACATCAGCCCACACGCACAGAACCTACTCGTGGTCTCCAGTCGTGTCCGGCAAACGACTGTTGCATTTTCATGAATTAGCAATAAGCATTGAGCTCCGGCTCCCAACTGGATCCGTCCAGTATGAACATGAGCTCTGGCTCCTAACTGGATCCGTCCAGTATAAACAAATCTTCATGTGCCTTTCCTTGGTCGTCTTACTCCGGTAAGGCCGTCTTGGAACCTTCATGTGCTTTTCCTTGGTCGTCTTACTCCGGTAAGGCCGTCTTGGAACCTTCGTTTCTTTTCCTTGGTCGTCTTAATCCGGTAAGGCCGTCTTAGAACTTTCATGCCATTTCCTTGGTCATCTTAATCCCGTAAGGCCGTTTTGGAACCCCTCTAACATCTCCTCGGATGGTTTACTCCGGTAAGGTCATCTAGGAAATATTCTTGCATTGTTTGTTTTATCTTCTTGCAGGTACAAACTCCTGGTCTTCTTGGATTTCTCTGGCCTTAATACGATCCCGTGTGATCGTCGGTTTTCTGGCATTAATACGATCCGACGTGATCGTCGCATTCTGAATTCGGATTTATCAGATTATCCAGAACACATCTTCCTTCAACCAGCAAGATATGTTCTGGGGGGCAAACGTGTTGACACATTTTTTGGCAAAAGCCATCACACATGGAATTCCTGAATGATAGCATGCTCGAGCGATGGAAATGACGTTAGAAGACATTGAGAGATTTGGTCAAAATCATATCCACAACATAAACAAGCCCGAAACTCCTATCAGACGACCTCTTTTGGGCTCGAAAACAGCGATTACAGAGTTAGGCTCCGTAACTTTTGTAGATCTCTGAGTTAGCTTCAGTTTTAGCTTCGGTTTGGCTCAATCGGACTTACGGTTTGAAAGTTATGCCTGTTTCCGTAAAATGGTGTAATCTGGCAATTTCCTGGGTAAAGCGATGAAGCAGCACACGATCGAAGTATGGATCACGCACCCTCGGATCGCCCCTCATCGGATCGCCCTCCTCAGACCACGAACCGTCCGTGGTACATCTCACGATCTGACCCGATCGCCAGCACTTCACTCCAGCTTCACTATGCCGCTCACGACCAGACTCGGCTCGTGATAGCCATATCACGATCCGACCCATGACCACGATCCGACCCCATGATCGCGATCCGAACTTCCGACCTGTAGATACGCTCCCTGTTTTGACCTATTCTCATGCCACATTTTGCTCCTATTATCCTGGATCGTGTGCCACGTACCCCACCACGATTCGATCCCCGCACCTGCTCCTGCGCAGCTTGTTCTGACCTATTCTCAAGGCTATTTTCACTCCAACTTGCATGGATCTGATTACACGTGTCACATGACGATTTGGAGATGATGTCTGGACGTTTTTCACCACATTTCGAGATTTTTGGGATGCGTGTCATGTGTCCCATGAACCGCTTTTAGGAAACAGCTATAAATACACCATTTGAAGACATTTTCAAGGATCTTTTGGCCATTCTTCTTCACTGCTTCCACCATTATTGAAGTGCAAGGACTTTGCACCTCCATACACTCAAATTCTTCTCTTTTCAATACAATTAACACACGGATTGTGTGTCTACATGTAACTGATTCTTGTAATCTGTCAGGATAACAATAAGATTATAAAGTGGACGTAGGCTACATCTACAGCCGAACCACTATAAAAACCTTGTGTGTCTCCTCTTTATTTACTCTTTTCTACATTCTGTGATCTGTGATCTACAATTGGGTGTTAGGCCCAATTTTTGGTCTAACACAAATAAAGATTATTTCTATATTATATTTTGTTTCCGCTGCGATGTGAGACTCTGATTCTGTGTGTTGTTCTTCTTTTTATTCTTCTATTCTAAAATTTCTTTCTTTCTTATTTCATCCTCTAAATTCTTTCATTTGGCATCTGGGTTTCTAGTACAATTTGATTTGGATTAGTGTTGTTCAATCAGCTCAAAGGGTACCGGAAATTTTGGTCGCTACAAAAGCATTTTAGTAGACCCAGGAAAGATCTCAGGTATCCAAGATTGGAAGCAGCCTAGCACTCCTACAGAGGTCAAAGTTTCTTAGGATTGGCTGGCTATTATCGTAAATCTATTACTTATACAGAAAAGCAGAAACCAAATCATTCTGGTCATGACATCTGCCCCCTTTTTAGATCATGCGTTTCTCCTTTTCCGTTATCATCACTTTGGTGAAGCCATCGTACAATCGCTCTCCCTTTTTCTTTAAAAACCCATATGTCGCCCTGCGCTAATCCGATGCTACGTTGCCTTAATCAGCCGTACATACCTCTCTTTACCACCACCCTTCTGGCTGACGACCGCCGCTACTCAACCAATCCCTTCGTTGCCAATCACTCTTTCCCCCTACAATCCATTGCCTCTCTGAATTTGTTATCAACAAAATATTTCGATCGCAAACTTCCTTCTCTCTTTATGCCTTTCTCTACACTCCGATTGTAGTACCCTGCCGAGTAACTACGAAGAATAACCCTCTTTTTCAGGTACTGTTTTTTCCCTATTTTTATGCCTTTATCCGATTTACTTATTTCTCATGAATTTGGGCTTATCTTACTATAGATCTACATGCACATTGCTTTGACTTGATTGCACCGTCTGTTTATGTTACCAGTCAATTGTGGGTGATTTTGACTTACCTGAGGTAGTAAAGGTAAATTGACCGTCCTATTTGTTATTATTCACTAAATGTTACATGTATTTTTTGTTTCTTAAAATCATTTACCTCTGATTCGTTGATATTAAAAAAGTTTATTCTGACCATCTTATTTGTTGTTATTATGTAAATGTTCCATTTTTTGTTAAAATAGTTCAGTTATGTTTCTCTGATATTTAAAAAGTTGATATTGAATACATTTACATTTCTTCAAATGCAACTAATTGTCGGAGTCTAATCAAAACTCATGTATTTCCTGTCAATGTTAATTTGAAGATAAACGTCCGTTTGAATTATAACTCATATGTTTTCAAAAAAAAATAGTTGTACGTTATTTTGATTAATCACTAATGTCATTTACACATTTAATTTCAATATATCCTTTCATAATATCACAATAGTATGCTTTAATTTAATTGTATGACTGTTTTATTGGTTTACTCCTATGTTTCTTCCACTACAATTTATCAATTTGAATGTGTTCCTATTACCTATGACTATTAATAAGCTCTTTGCAGTTTATATTCACTTTTTGCATACAAATATCTACTTCATAGACAATATTGCTTTAATTATCGAAATGGATTAAATTGTTTCACAATTCATACCACCTTTTGGGTCAAAAACAACGATCTTCGTTGTGTAACCAACAAATTTTCAATGTTCTCTGCATTTTTGGATTTCAAATTTTCCCCATTTCAGTCTATGAGACATCTTGGAAATAGATTTGAATCAGTGTTACTCTTCCAAGACTGAAAGACTTAGGGAGTAAAAATGTTGCCTACATAAGCCCTTGCCTCTTTCAATGTTTGAGAAAATTTAGAAATGTCAATGCGTATAATTTATTTTTTACTGTGCTACTTTGTTAGATATAACCATTATAATTCTCACTAAATCTGTTAGTTTTTCATACAACGGTGTTGTCAATATGTTTGTCAGATTGTATGACAGTGGCTAATGAGTTTAAATCTGTGTTTGTCAAGTTGATAAATTCAAAATTTAATAACATAAGCACTATTTTGTACCACTGTACATTTTACCATTAAAAAAAAAGAATTATAGCACAATCCAGAAAATGAACAAATTTTTTAGTTTGACTTCGGGTGTAAGGTATATAATTTGTTTAATTCAACCAGAACATGTATTATGGTTTTAATTTTGTCAGTGTCCTTCTACTGAAAGCTAACTCATATTTCTCACATAACCTTCTCTATTCGGTGGTTATTCATTAAGATCATTCAATTTAGTGGTTATAATATGTAACTCTCCTAAGGCACTTTTTATTTGACTCAAACGGATAATTCTATCTCCCTTCTGCCATTTGGGTTTCCGACAGTAAATTATAGTTGATACATAGATATTTATCTGTAATTTTAATGAGTTAATGGTAACTAGGTTAGTGACGTGCTAATGAATGATTTTATGAATTGGACAGTGGTTGCTACATCATAACTCTATCCTCCATAAAAAAATTCTTCTCTGTTTATTCACAAAGGGAGAAATCTCATACTTGCTTTCTTGTGGACAGTTTATCCTATAACTCTGCATTTAATAATCAGATTCACTAAAGATTCGTCTTCTACTCACTTTGCAATATGAAAGTATTTTTCTATTAATATTAATTTGTTAACCCTTTATAATTACAGGTTTTTAAAAATTTACAATATAATAATGAGCGATGCTATTTTTGAAAATTTGTGCTAGACTTACTTGATTACTAGGTGTAAATGAAATGTTTACTAGAGTTTCACGTTCAAATTCTAATAGCTTTGGCATTTAAGGCTTTTTTATGGTAACTATTTGACATGAAGTAACTGTGTTTGATCGGTTTTCTTAAGAGATGGATAAAGGTAGCGCCTTAAATTAGTCATGGCTTGAAATTTTATTGTAGTTAATCGAGTTTTCAAATATATTCCATAAATAATATATTTGGAATTAAAACTCATTAGTAAATTTTATATGAACTGGTGGAAATGTGGTAAAACTGAAGCGCTCAGTTCAGTATAAACTATTTTTTTAGTTCTGTTATATTTTTTTGACTAAACCATAGTTAGCTTTGGTTTCTAAATTGATTGAAAAATCAAGTGTATAATGTAAATCATGGTGACTTGACAAAATTAATCCTAGACATGTTGAAAAGTGTGATGCGTTACAATTACAATTACAATTAGTTGTCATTCCATCTAATTTTTAGGATTTAATGATGATAATCATTTTATTTTATAGTGTTAATGATCACTGTAACAGATGAATGATTTCATAATGTGCTTACTCACTATCACATGCTAGAACACAAAAATATACCTTTACAAGGAGTAATGTTACATTTAGTCAATTTACTTCAATATAATCTATCTTACCAATTTCCCAGCCCATGCTCCCTTTTGCTGTAAATTTAGATACGAGTTAGCCCACTTCTGAATATTCCTATTATAAAATTTGTTGGAGCATAAAGGACAAACACTAATATCAACTTATTTGTTAGGATTAAACTTTAGAAAGTTTAAGTTCCAATTTTTGCAGCTACATCTTATACTACAATCTTCTTGCCAACTAACCTTCGTGAACTCTTTGAATCTTAACCTTAAAGACTTGACAAAGAGCAGTAATTTAACCATTTTTTTAGAGAAATATGTTGATTAATTAGTAAGGCAATGCAAAACCATTTGAAGATGAACAAACAAATAGTAACCTTTGTTTTATTTAGATTACAGGTCGGGAGAACAAATAGTGTCTTCACTATCACCCCATACTATTATTTTTTCAGTTGAGTTAAAATATTAATTGGTACTTCTTAACTTTTTAAATGTCAGGTCTGTATGGATATATTTATAGTGCAAGCTAGGAGATTTATTCATTGATACTCTGAGTTACTGTTAAATTTCAGTTTAAGTGACAACATCTGACATTTAATTTGTCCTATATTTAAAATTTAGTGCAGGTAGGATATTATACGAAATTTTAGGGCTTGGTTCAACACTCATTATCATTACTTGCATGTTTATGTAGGATGATTTAGTTTACAAATGAATTTCAGTGGACAGAAATATAGTTCTCTAAAATAGATGATTAAACTATGATCTCTGGAAGGACTTCTTCATTTTCAGTATAATGCTTATCCATAGAAAGAAACAATTAGAGATCCATAGAACACTGGTAATTGTGGTAAACTTTTAGTTGTGTAATCATATATATTGGTCATAAAGCATATATTATTTATCATGTTCAGAAAAAAGTGACTAAAGCAAAAAGGTAAGTTGGTGTAGCTTTGTCTTCTCTTCATCAAACATACCCTTTCAAGTTTTGATTTGATTCCAATTAATTGACAGTGATATTGTTGTGCTAAATAAAAGCGCACTACTTCTGCATATTTTAACTGTCCTTTGGGTTCAACCTGTTTTTTTTTTTCAATTATTTTATATCTCATTTGTATATCTAAAAATTGAAATGTTTTATACTTCCTTTTGGGAAAGCTAGAAGTACTTTAACAGGCAGTAAGGGAACATATGTAGATAATATTGAATGGAAATATCCTCATTCGTATATTTTAACTGTCCTTTTCGTATCTGTAGATAATATTCAATGTTCTTAAGTTTTCATAAATTTTGATTTGAATTCACACGTGCAAGTTCATTTAATTTGTTCCTCCACTACAGGTGACAGATTATAAGCTTTTCTAAGCCTTGATGGTTCCGTGGATTCACCAAATGTACACTCTTCGTTTTTTCTTTCAAGTGAGTTCTTATCATCAGTTTTTTATTTACATTCCCAGTTTTATGCTTCGATGTTTTTCTTTCATGTCTACATATACAGCTTACAAGTAGGAATGTCTAAGATTTAATTCCCATGGTTGATACTAACAGTAGTAGATGATCTCTATTTAATTTGCGTTATGTGAATCTTCAAACTGTTTGTATTTCACAAGTGGGTAGCACAAGTTCACAACTGGAAGGAAAAAAATTAACACAAGAACCAGCTATGATTTTTATAAACAAGGCTGAATAGAGTTATTGTTTACTACAAGCTTATTGTACTATAAAGATTGGAACCTTTTTTTAACTAACCGTAATACAACTAACGTTGTTTCCAATTATTCATTTTTTATGTATATGACCGAAAATGTCTTTTTGAACCTACACATAAATAAGCAATGTACCCACTCATTGGATATAACCTGCATGCATGTAGAGAGAGGAAATTGAAACATGACCATAGACCAACCAAACAAAAAACGCAGTACACCCACCTGATTCAGTGATTTTTCATATCAATATCTTAATACACACACGCGCGCGCACATACACCCACGCACGCTCTCTCTCTCTCGCTCTCTGTATGTGAATAATATTTTGTTTTATTATAACAAGGTTCATATTGATTAATTTTTGAATGAATATGGAGAATTCTTGGCCATGTGCACATTTGTATTCGTACTAATTTTGTTCTAATCAGTGAAATGTTGCAAGACTATATACTTCCTAAATGTAAGAAAACTTGCATGTGAGATACTAGACATGTTGGGGGAAGGACCAGAACCAAGAAACAAGATGACTGAAGTAGGCTTTTAAGAGACACTGAAGGTGACTTGCTTATTAGACTACACAACCGTCCACCCTTTTACAGAAACGGTAATAATGCTCTTAGCAATGGAGAGAATAGAGAAGCAAATGAAAGGATCAGACTTAGGGATCATAAGCACCCTCGGATCTTGAACATAATTAAGTCTAACAATGCAGATGGGATTCAGGTATTGTATTCTGTGGATACCCCTGATGTTTGGATCCATGTTGCACCGGGCCCTACAGCTTTCTTCTTTAATGAAAGTGGTACTCTTGAGCTCTGTATATATGCTTAAAAAGTAATATACACGGACATTTTAATGCTGCAATAATACATTTCGAGATCATAGAGGTGTTGATAATTGGGGGATTGGTAAGTTCCATCGGTTTTGAGGAACTAATTTGTGATCTCCAGCATAAATAACAAGTAGTAAACCTTGAATACAATATTTGCATGCATATTTGATTGGTTTAAATATTTAGGAAAATAGGACCTTCATCGTAACATCATAGTAGTTAAGGTGTTAAGGCACAAAAGATGCAAGGCTTGAGCCGTGGGCTTTTTTAAGCCTTGGGCTTTTTTATGCGACTTTTATACAAGTGCGGGATATTTTATTAGAAAAAAACTGCACTATAAAATGCTACAAAAACCGATGAATTTAGTGATAAAAAAACATAGATTAGTAGGTATGAAGTCACAAATGCAATTCCAAAACTAAAACGAACACAAATTGAAGTTTCAATACCAAAAACATAATAGTTTGAAGTCATAAACAACACGACAACGATAACAAAAAGATTAGAAACGACAAGGAATTGAAACTCAAGTTCTACTTCTACTAATTCCAACTATCATCATCATTCAAGTTTGAGCATTTGGATCCATATAAACCTGAAATAAAGTAAGTGATATAAAGTTATTATTTACTAAACTATTTTACTAAATACTAACTAAAAAAATCATGATGCCATGCTGCATATATTTTTAAAACATTAAAAACTATTTAAAAAATCTGTTGCAAATAAAAAACTACTGCAAAACAAAATCAAAATTTGTTGCAAAACCAAAAAAACCTGCTACATATATGTTTTAAAAAAAAACTCTGCTGCATTTTTATTTAAATTGTTGTAAAACAGAAACAGAAAACTGAGGATAAAATGAGCAATCGAACAAAATGGTTCAAAACCCTAAGTCGAGTTCTATGTCGACCTAGCTCAAATTCGATGTCAAATTCGATTTTGAAAACCCTAAAGCAGCGGCACAGTTTTTTTTCTTTTTCCGATGTCGAATTCGATGTCGACTTTGCTCAAACGGTTGAAAACCCTAAATCGAATTTGAGGTGTGCCTTTATGCTTCCTAGAGCCTCAGAAAAAGGCTCCAAAGGCGCGTAGAGGAGGCGCCTCGACCACCAGGAAGGCACAGGACCTGCGCCTGCGCCTTAGGTGCGCCTAGGCGCACGCCTTAACTACTATGCGTAACAATAAAAGTTATATGCACTTTTTCCTTTTTTAAGGCCTTCGTATTTTAAATTAGGAAATCGTCTTCTTCACCCCAAATTAGAAACATTTCTCTACTCTTCTTCCCTTCAATAATTTCTTTTGGGCCATGACCATACTTTTCTCTCATTCTCGGTTTCGTTTTTTACTTTATTTTAGTTGTGTCCTCATTATAATTCCAAGTTCGAAAATTAAGAGTCTATTGTCACCAATCCATATCTTCTGCTCGGACGGCTCTTATGCTTATCACACTCTACTTTCACTTATAGTCAGGTGAACTACTCCTAATCTTGCTCATGAAGATCAACAAATCTAAATAAAAGCGAACCATTCACATTGACTTAAGTAATTTCCTTCAGTTTACGGTCAGGGCTTGCAGTCTTCCTCCTTTTTCAAGGACTATTGAAATACTTTTTTTTAAGGTCCTTTAGGTAAATGAAATTTGGATTTACTTGTGAAGAGAATACAAACCGGAAATATTATTATCCATCACATAAAGTCGTAAGATTCATAGCTGGATTTGTGTAAGTTAATTCACAATGAAATTTATTTTATTGTTATTGCCATTTTAACGCAAACCTATATTTATCCCAAAAAAAAACATTCATAATTAGTTGGTTAGATATTTTTCTTGCCTTTTGTAACATAATACTCAATTGATTTATCATTTGAGAGAGGAACATGAATTTTTGTTGTGTTATGGTTACTGCTAATGTTCTGTACTGCAGTCTGCGATTTTTATCTTACATTTCTGTTCTTTAATAATACTAAAATTAGATCAACAACTTCAATCTATGTTTTATTGTTTGACAGAAATAAATAAGTTTCCTATGTGGATAGGAACATGTGATTTTGGCAATCCGTGTTAAAATCCGTAGCTTAAAGGATGTGCATATCCGTATTAAACTCATAATAGTGGTGTCTACCAAATGCTGAGTTGATACTTGGCTTATTTCCTGATGGTGCATGTAATGATAAAACTAAAATAAACTGAGTCATAACAAGGTTAATTGTTTGATTTATCGTGCTACTTTTTTTTCATAAAGTTAAATTATAATTCATTCGCTAACAATATTAATGTCGTTATGCACATGAAACACTTCTTCTTCATTCGTTTTTCTACATGTTTTTCGTTATGCTAGAGTTTGTGTTCGTTGTATAATTAGACCCCAACTAGCCAGCACTGCTTCAAACTATAACTTAGTTATGGTCTATACGATTTCGCTTGCTCTGTATTTTGTGAAATCATGTGAGATTTTTATGAAATTCATGTTGAATTGAGAAAATAAGTTATCTGTTTGATGTAATGAATCTAAAATCTAATTTGTGCCTTAGATTGAATATTATACCTATATATTTCCTTCAAAAATAAAAATAAATTCATATCTATATTTGGAATTCAAAGTTTAACAACAATTCTGAAATCGTAAGGTAAAATGAATTTTTAAGTTTGTCAAAGAGAAAAATTTCATGTTTGCAGTAAATTTTTACTTTCAAAATTTGATGTTTTTCCTGACTATGCTTATGGGAAGAATGTAAAATTACATTCTAATATTTTACAATTTGCAATTCTTATCAAACTGCTAAAGTCGAAATAACAACGGTGACATTAGAAATACATGGTATGAATAAGAAGCTTATTCATTGTGTGCTCATTTTTGTCCATCCTTTTTAAGTCTTCATACTTTTTTTTTCATTTTCGGAAATGTACGAGTACTTTGTGGATTCGATAAGAAAGTGGAGAACATTGATAGAATTGAATGAAAGAACTAATAAGAGGTGAGTTTTTTATATATGAATTTATGTAAAGTTGCTTATATCTCATTTGATAATAGAAAGAATGATATGGTAATGCAAGTTTTATTATTCATTGGATGAATGAATGAATGGTCTGTGCTTTAATGTATTAAGTCTAACTGCAAGTTTCACACCATAATAAATCTCATGCCTAAAAAACATATAAGTTACGCATGCTTATTTCATTAGTGAATTGATATTACATATTCATTAATGTGTTTTTTAATGTCACTATTTGTTCTGTTTACCTTTTTCTTGTGATACTAAATTTCAAATGGCGCACATATATATATTTTCAAATTTTCCAATTATAATTTGTTTTCACGTTAATTTTAGGTTTACTCAAGAGGCTTTACCCATATTTTTATGCTAAGTACAACAAGCTTTTAATTCATTTGGAAGGCACAAACTGTTCACAGGGCATTGCAAGAAAGGATTGCTGATTCCCTTCTCATGAGGTTGTGTTGGAGATCATCGAAAAGAATGGAGGCAACTGAGAAATATTCAATTTACGTGTCAGGTTTTTTACTAGAGAACTTTTTAAGTATATGAAATTCATGAATGTTATACAAGGGCACATGTATGCAATTTTAACATTGATGTGGTCTTTAGAATATCTTTTGGTTTCAATGTATATTGGTGTACGGAATCATAAATGTGTAACTATCTTTAGACTAAAACGATAATGATTTCATGCGTGTATGACTTAAGGTGTACGTTCAGAATTTGATGTGTATTTTCAATAAAACCCGGCGTTTTGGTTTTAAATATACTTTGGTTTTCTTGAATTAAAAGTCTCTTATATGCACATTTAGTTTTAGGCAAACACCTTCACATGTTTAGGCCACTGAATATTATATGTTAAGATTTGGAGTTAACGACATGCTTTCATATTCCATTTTTATATACCGGATATAGTAATTTTAAATACGCTATGGATCATGTGTTTTCCTTGGGATACAACAGTAAGTCCTATTATTTTGATTTTATATATACATGGCTTTAAAATATAACCTACACTTTTTTGGGTTTGAATTTTTATAAAAATAAATCTAAACCATTTTGAGCATGGATTATGTTAATTTGGTACCTACGATGATGAACTTGAGCATAATTAGAGTATTATAAAATAAACTCACAGTGGAAACAACAGATTACACATTGTTTTGTTCAAAGTGAAAAAAATTCATGAAAATTCATTCTTTTTATTACTATCTGAAACCTCTTCCACATCCCCTTCCCTACCTAAAGCACCTCCCTTGAAATAATAATATGGAGTTAGGTTACAACAAAAACAAATATTATTGTGCTCCATAGTTTATATAGAAACTAAACATAAAAGTAAAGAACATGGAAAAAATTCAACACAGTATGCTATCCATCCTTATGAACTACATAATAGCCTGTATGCATAGCACGGGCCACACACTTGTTCGTCAAAGATTTTTCGAACCTATCTTGTCCATTGACGAAGCTGACTAGGAATCATACAAAGTTTATTTGGACATCTGAATGTGAGGCAGCTTTCCAAGAGCTGAAATTGAGGTTGACCACTGCTCAAGTGTTAACCATTATTGATGGCAATAAAGATTTGAAAGTCTTGACAGATGCTTCTATTGAAGGTATTGGTGCATTGCTAATGCAAAGGGACAAAGTAGTCGCATATGCTAGCCGTCAGTTGAAACAACATGAGAAAAGATACCCCACTCATGATCTTGAGTTGATGGTCATCATATTTGCTTTAAAGATTTGGCGGCACTATCTTTTGGGTGAGAAGTTCGAATTTTATACTGATCACAAATCCTTGAAGTATCTGTTCACCCAAAGAGATTTGAATTTGAGGCAGCAAAATTGGTTAGAATTTCTTGCGGCCTATGATCTTGACATTCTATATACTCCAGAGAAAGCCAATGTTGTAGCCGATGCGTTCAGCAGGAAGAATACGGCCAGCACCAATCTTATCATCGCCATTCTCACTATTACGCCTTCCTTGATTGATAAGATCTCTTCTCTTCAGAAGAATGATGAATTTATTTAGAGAATTAGCAAAAGAGTTAGGGAAGGCGAACCCACAAGTTTCAGATTGACGACAAAGGGGTTCTGAGGCTATTAGGCCGAATTTGTGTTTCGAACCTTCCGGAGCTCAGAAAGGAAGTGATGGATGAATGTCACAAGTCTAAGCTCGGTATTTATCCAGGGGTGAGAAAGATGTACCATGACCTCAAGCACACATTTTGCTGGAGATCAATGAAGAGAGACATTTCTATATATGTTGCTAGATGCCCCACCTGCCAGTAAGTCAAAAGCGATCAACAGAAGCTTGCTGGATTGTTGCAACCGCTAGAGGTTCCAAGTTGGAAGTGGGACCAAATCTCTGTGGACTTCATTGATGGATTGCCTCGAACTAAAAAAAGGAAATGACAGTACATGGGTGATTGTAGATCGCTTCACAAAGACCACCCGTTTCATCCTCGTCAGATCTAATAGAACCGCTTGAAGTCTGGCGCAGCTTTATTTCAGAGAGATTGTCAAATTACATGGAGTTCCCAGTAGCATTGTTAGTGATCTTGATCTAATATTTTCCAGCAAATTCTGGGAAGCATTCCAAGAAGAGCTAGGGACAAAGTTGAATTTGAGCACCGCTTATCACCCTCAGACAGATGGCCAGACTGAGAGGGTGAACCGCATATTGGAAGACTTGCTGCGAGCATGCATTCTTGATTTTGGCGAGTCAAGAAAGATCACTTGCACTTGGTTGAGTTCTCTTATAATAACAGTTACTAAGAAAGCTTACAAATGTCGCCATTTGAAGCATTATATGGCAGGCCATGCAGATCACCCGCATGTTGGGTGGAACCAGGCAATCGATTAGTATTGGGTTCAGACATGATTCGTGAAGCATCCGATAAAGTTGATTTTATTAAGAAGCGACTACTGGCTGCTCAGAGCCGACAGAAGTGCTATGCAGACTCACGAAGAAGGGATTTAGAATTCTATGTTGGCGATTATGTATACTTGAGGGTTTCCCCACTGAGAGGTGTAACTCGATTTGGGAAGACTGGGAAGTTGGCACCGAGATTCATTGGTCCATTTCCTATCCTCGAAAGGATTGGAACTCCCGCTTATAGGGTGTAGTTGCCTGACTAGTTGCCAGGGGTGCATGATGTATTCCATGTGTCTCAACTCCGGAAGCATGTTCATAATCCAGACTTAGTTGTGGAGGAAGCATCACAACAAGATTTGGAGATTACCCCAAGCTTAGCAGTGAGAAGGGAGCCAGTGAAAATTGTTGGCAAAGAAACCCGAGTTCTGAGGAACAAGAGGAACCACCTAGTTAAAGTGCAGTGGAGTGGGGATCCTAGAGACTGTACATGGGAGACCAAGGATAACATCAAACAGGCTTATCCCAAGTGCAAGGTGGACATCTTCGAGTAACTCTTATGCTCAGGTATATTTACAATACCTTGCAATTTCCATTTTGTTTACTACTTTACTATTGTTTCCTTTTCGGGGACGAAAAGCTTTTAAGTGGGGTAGATTGTAACAACCCAGAAAATCAGAACCAATTTGAATTTTTTTATTTTGGCTATTTCAATGAATTTAGAATTGTTAAAATAATTTATTTTAAATAATAATGATTTAAAATTTATTTAGATCAAAGTTAGAACGAATATCTTAATTTTAATTTTAAAAGGAATCAGAAATAGCATGGTAGTTTGAAAATGTAAATCTGAACTTTGACTGAATGTGCAGGATTCAAAATGAAACGGATTTTAGTGAAACCAAAAATATCTAAATATGTTCAAAAATATCTTTCCAACGAATTCAAAAAATCAAAGTTTCATAGCGGCAATAAAAAGTTATGGCCAATGGAATATTAAGAATAGTCGCTATGAAATTTAATATAATTTACAGCCCATATAAACGACCGTTATACGAACGACCTCCGTTTTCGACGAAACCATTTTTGTCGGATCCGAAATGTCAAATTATTGCTAAGTTTAATTTTCCATAATTTTTGGAATTAATTTGTCAGCGTGCTAAATTAAACTGTGATTCGATAATTTCTGTTGAATATAATCGACCGTTAAAAAGGCCATTTTTCGAACGGTTTCCAAACTCAACAAAATTGATTTTATTAGGACCGTATCGTCAAAACACAGCTAGATTTATTTTTCGGGAATTTTTGGAGTCTGAATGTGGTCCCGATGAATTTAAATGTACGATCGAATTAATTAAATAAATGATTTAAATTTTAAATTAAAGAAAACAGGCTAAAGACAGTCGTTTGGGCTGACGGGACCTAGTCCATAGTGTTTGGAACGGGGGCAATTGGGTAGGAACAACTTTTGTTAGGATGGAATTGGAGCTACTGAGATATAATAGGTTTATTTGTAAAAGTTAGTGATTAAATAATATAAATATACAATAATCCTTAACCAAAAACCCTAATACCCATCATTACACAGCTGCCATCTTCATCGATTTCATGGCTGAAAAGATTCCACCTTCCCTCCTCTAATTCTCTCAATCCATTAACTGGAAACCACTCCTCCTTTTGACATTATCGTGGTGCTTATCCTCCCCTTCCCATCCATACGGCAAATGCCACCTAAAACCACACCATTCAATCACACCAGCACCCCAAAGTGCCACGGGTTCGACCGCCGCTGCCTCCTCTAGGGCTGATCGCGCCTCATGGTAGTGGGTCCCCCTGGTGTGCGTCGCTCCCCTCTCCGGTGTGGTAGCCCCCGATCGTCGCGAAGCTTGGTGGACTGGATCGAAACTCCAACCCTAGGATCGGAATAATTTGAAAACCCATCGGCCTAAAACCTATAGAAGAAGAAGAGGTGGATTTAAATTATATTGTTTATTTATTTTAATTTTAAAACATTATTTATACAAATAAATCCGTATCTCACTCATACGAACTCGAAATTGAACAATTTTAGAACCAGTGCAATCGTAAGTCCGAGATCTTCATTTTTGGATTGACTAGAACAAATTCTGAGCAGATCAGATTTTGGCCAAAAATTCAGATCTAAATTATACAGGATTACAGCACTGTGAGAATTCTATTTTACTTCTTCTTCTTAAATAATTAAATTTAATTATGATTGTATTATCACCAATCCGCTGTTAATTCCTAATTATTATGATACGTGATTTGATCTGTTATTGTTGTGTTATGTAGATAAATATTGTGTTATTATAAAATTGTCACAAACATGTAGATCGATATTATGTTATTATAAAATTGTCTCAAACATGTAGATCGATATTGTGTTATTATAAAATTGTCCCAAACATGTAGATCATTATTATTTAAATAAAATTGTCACAAAACATGTGGATAAAATAAAATAAACATTTTTGTCATTTTGTTGAATTAGAATTTTCAACAAAAATGAAATACCAAATTTTATCATTTTGTTGAACTAGAGTTTTCAACAAAAATGAAATATACATTTTTGTCATTATTGTTGAATTTCAATTTTCAACAAAAATGAAATACCGAATTTTATCATTTTGTTGAACTAGAGTTTTCAACAAAAATGAAATATACATTTTTTCCATTATTTTTGAATTAGAATTTTCAGCAGAAAAATGAAATATACATTTTGTGATTTTGTTGAACTAGAGTTTTCAACAAAAATGAAATATACATTTTTGCCATTATTGTTGAATTAGAATTTTTAACAACACAAATGAAGTATACATTTTATCATTTTGTTGAACAAGAGTTTTCAACAAAAATGAAATATACATTTTTGCCATTATTGTTGAATTAGAATTCTCAACAAAATTGAAATACCAAATTTTCTCATTTTGTTGAACTAGAGTTTTCAACAAAAAAGAAATATACATTTTTTCCATTATTATTGAATTGGAATTTTCAACAAAAATGAAATACCAAATTTTATCATTTTGTTGAACTAAAATTTTCAACAAAAATGAAATATACATTTTTTGCCATTATTGTGGAATTAGAATTTTCAACAAAAAAAATGAAATTTACATTTTGTCATTTTGTTGAACTAGAGTTTTCAACCAAAATGAAATATACATTTTTGCCATTAATGTTGAATTAGAATTTTTAACAAAAAAATGAAATATACATTTTATTGAACTTGAGTTTTCAACAAAAATGAAATATACATTTTTGTCATTATTGTTGAATTAGAATTTTCAACAAAAATGAAATATACATTTTATCATTTTGTTGAACTAGAGTTTTCAACAAAAATGAAATATACATTTTTGCCATTATTGTTGAACTAGAATTTTCAACAAAAATGAAATACAGTATTTTATCTTTTTGTTGAGCTAGAATTTTCAACAAAAATGAGATACCAAATTTTATCATTTTGTTAAACTAGAGTTTTCAACAAAAATGAAATACCAAATTTTATCATTTTGTTGAACTAGAGTTTTCAGCAAAATGAAATACCAAATTTTGTCATTTTGTTGAATTAGAATTTTGAACAAAAATGAAATATCAATTTCCATTATTTTGTTGAAAAATAGTTTACATTAAAAATCACATTTTTAATGTAATGTTAGAAACTAGAAAAATGTTCATGTTTTAAAATATAAAAAATGCTTGCATTAAAAATCCACATTTTTAATGTAATGTAAGAAAATAGAGGAATGTTCATGTTTTGAAATAAAAACATGTTTACGTTAAAAATTCACATTTTTGATGTAATGTAAGAAACTATGAAAAGTGTTCATGTTAAATATAGAAACATGATAACATTAAAAACCTTATTTTTATTGTAATGAATGAATCACTAGAAAATGTTCATTTTAACATAAAAGCGTGTTAACATTAAAAAAAAAATCTCATTTTTATAAAAAGAATGGTTCATATGAAAATTGTTCATATTAGAATAAAAGCGTTGAAAATATTAACAATCATATTTTTAATGTAAAGTTTGATTCATTAGAATTATTGATTGTTTGAATAAAAATGTTAAAACATTAAGAATTTCATTTTTAATGTAAAAGTGATTTATTAGAAAACATATGTTAGAAGATATAAAAATGTTAACAATCATAATTTTAACATGTTAGAAAACATATGTTAGAAATTATAAAAGTGTTAAAAACATTATTTTTGACATTGCTAGAAAATATTTGTATGTTAAAAACATTATTTTTAATATGCCAGAAAAGATGAAAAGGAAAACATCGCTTTTATACATTTTGTCAACGTAGAATTGTTAACAAAATGAAACCATCAAAATATACATTAGAATTTGTATATAAATCTTGGTGACATTTCTGTTACCAAAATATACATTCGAATTTGTGTATAAATCTAGTGACATTTTTATCGCCAAAATGTACATTTGGAAAATGTAGAAAATGTCATGAAAATGAATTATATTTTTATTTGGCATGTTAAACATGTTTGTGGAATCATCGAATGATTTATATTTATATATAATTATATATATAAATTAAACGAATCGCGCGCAGTAGTTCACGTTTCGAAATCGTAACTTTAAACAATTATGCCGAAAGATCCGACCGTCGGATTTTCCCAAAACTGGAGCCTTAGGACCTCTTTGGGAAGATCTTTCCAACGATATAAATTTTGTTAAAATCCAACGGTTAGATTTCGAGATATGTGTAAATCAAATTTTGATAAAAACAGCGCCAGAGCCGCCTATTGACCCGAAGCGTCGTTAAATTAAATTAACCTATTTTTATATAAATAAAAATAGAGATAAATCATTATAAAATAATGTTAACGATATGAAATGGTTTCAAATTATATATACGCGAGAATTATTTGAAAAGACCAAGTTCAGTCTCATTTCAAATAATTATACGACGATTTAAATTGAAGATATTGAAGACGGTGATTGAAGACCGGCAATCTTCACATTGAAAGGATGATTAGGGATGCCCTGCATTGGGTAGCTCCCAGCAAAGGGTTAAAGTGGTAATTGTACGGACATACTTGTTGATTGTCCGGATAAGCGAGCACCTCTCTACCGTATTGGACATACGGGACGAGGAACAAGGTGACTTCGGTTTCGTTCAGACCCAGAACGGACTTGTAAATGGATGTGTGTCCGACATTGGATTTCATTCCATGTAAATTGATTTCTTTCTAATATATATTTGTTGATGGCGGATAATTTATTCTTTTGCTTAACACCCTTCTCTGATACGCATGAGCTCAGAGGTTATATATTGAGTTATCGATTACATGGCATGGATTGTCAATGTGGCATGCGAAGATGCAGATGATCAAGGCTTATTGTTGAAAACAGAGCCTTGTGGTTGATGATCAAAGCATAGCCTATTTTGGCGTAGCTTTGTGTATAGCGTTACCTCGTAAGCCTCGCACCCCGGTATGAGTCAAAAACGGAATAAGGACCGTAGGGAGTGCACACGTTTCTTTCTAGCTAGAAGTGGTGTCAACGTTTACAAGCCTTGACATTTTTACTTATGTGGATGATGGATTATGAGATACCTCGGATTTATTGGTCGATAGTGACCAAATTATAGGTTTTAATAGGAACGGGAAGCATGTGCTCAGGAATTGCCAATCCACTAAAGTATTTGTGGATTGGCCCTACCGCATCCAAGGGTTCGCCAGTGTCCGAATCCTGAGGCATTGCGAGAGTGCCTCGAATCGGTGAGGAGCCATCCCTAGCCCCGACTCATGATGGAAACCCAATTCCCAATATGACATTGCAGTTTTGATTGTAAACCTATATATGGCGACATAGTAGGATGGGGTACTATGCCGTCTAGGATTGATACATTTACTTTGAACTATTTTAAAACTAATTAGACACTAATGATAATATTATAATATTATTTTCTACGTATCAAGCAAGTTTAATCATTATAAGGTGAAACTCTATCCTCCGGTTTGCGTTGCATTGTGTGATGGGACTTGAGTCTTATTTTGATTTCATTTTTCTGAAAAGCATTGCGTTGTTTTTGAATAAAAATTTATTAAACTTATGCACTGGCAATCCAATGGAGTAAACCTATTCCGCGATCGCGGTGTGGTCCTGTGATTAGCCATATTTTTAGATAAGTTAGGAAAGATTTCTCATACCAGTCCCATGACTGACTCGTAGTTTGCTTCACTTTACAAACGCGGGTGCCCTTTTTGCACACGGGCAGCCATGTGACAGGTTTAGGTATTTATGCAATATGTTGTACTGGAGCATGCTTGTGGGCTGAAGATGAAGATCACTTTATCTTTTACTTATGCTTTGAGACATTTAGACATCTTTTGATTATGATGTACTTGATGGAAATTGAGACTTATTTCTTTTTGTTGGGACTTCTATTTGCTAAGTGTATCCTGTAACTGTGCTACCCTGATACCTTTGATATTGTGGTGTTGATGACATTCCTATTTCTGCTGCAATGATTTATGTGTTATGATGTTACTTGAGATCTTCTATTGTTGTGATTATTTTATATTCCAATGATTATCCTTGCTTTCGTGCTACGGAAGTTTGGGGTCGTCGCATTCGCACTCAAAAAGAAGCAAGCTACATCTGAGCTAAGCTTGGATATTAAAATCTTCTTTCGTTTCTCGATGGTGGAGTTAGACTAAGCTCATGAGCTTATTATCCTAGGTCGGAACAAGTTGGTACGATCCCACTTTTTATGTCCCTATGCCGCCATACGAGAGGGTATGTTGTTATAGTGAATATACTTTGTCTTTTCATAGAACTAACAACATTATATAAACGCTGTCATTAGTTCCTGATATTTGTACTCCACCCTTGTCACGTTCCATTGCAATATTTATATTAATAATCTACACTCATTTCATCATATTTCAACTAAACAATATATATAACATCGTATCAAACTAGAAATAACTATTAATCATCATTTTCATAAATTAATATGAACACAATATCCGTAGACAAAATTTACATAAATTCATAAATAAACGTCATACAACATTAGACAAACTTATGAAAACAAACTTATTTATGATGCATGTTAAAAACATACATATTTATCTCTTTAATCTTTGGTTCTGACAGATACCGCTTAAGCATGTCGTTTATTGCTTCTTTTAGTCCACACTACAGATTGCTCCATTGTTCGTCTCCTTAATGCTTCAAGTCCACTTGAGCTTCAACACTGCTCAAATATACGTTTGAAGAACTAAAATAGTTAAATGAGTAGGTTAATTTTGACTTTACTACGTTTATAAACAAACAAGTATCGTATTACAACATGTTAAACATGGACAAATTTAACTCACAGAGCAAGTTACGATTCCACACAAAAAACTATAATTAGATGATATTTTCAAATAAGTATCGGTAATGCTAAAGGAAAACACATACTAATAGAGGTAAACGCTTACACTATTGTGTAGATGCTTTCATCTGTCGTCTGTCATCTTTTTGCGTTAATGTAGTTCTGTGATATATTTATAATTATACAAGGACACGACATCTCAAGCCAACAAGGAGAAAACCATTAAGCTTTTTAATTAAATATATAAATATATATGTTCTACGTCTTTTGTTAGTATACGAGTGGAAACCCGTGCGTTGCACGGATGCATAAGATGTTGGGTGTCATAATTTGTTGAGATGATACAATTGTGTGTGTCGTGGATTGTAATAATCATATACTTAGAGTGAAAGTAATCATATACGGGGTGTTGTAGTTTGCACGGGAGCATAGAGTACGGGGTGTTGTAGTTTGCATTGTGTTTGTATAGATGCATGCGTGTAGTTAATTGTAGAAGTACTAAGGGAGAAAAAAGAGGAGAATAGTAGGGGTTGAACAGATGACTTGGTATAAGTTGTAGATTTAAAAGGACAGAAAATGTTTTGATGTAATAATGGACTGGGTTATAGTAGAGAAAGTGATCACATGGCAATCAAACATTGTAGCAATATAGCAAATGTATTCACATGTTTACAAATGTGACTCTTATAATCATATAAGGTGGCTAATCATATGCAGTAGGAACAACATTTTTTTTTCGATCACGATTTAATTAGCTGGAATGGTATATGTTTGATGTCAATATCTAAAGTGGTCATATTCATAAACTGAAGTATAAATAAGTGAATGGATTAACAGAACTATAATCGTATTTGTTTATACGTTATCAGTTTTGTCGATCATTTTATTATGGGATTTAAAAAATAGGCGACATGTAATCTATGCTTTGCTTCGCACCTCATGTCATTGTTTTGCTTGTTTTAACATGAATTTGATATATTTTGATTTTGTCTACTAATTTTTTACAATTAATGTTTGGTTATCTTTATGGCACATCATAGCTCAATTTTATTATCTTACAGTTTGGTTGCTTTTTACATGCTTTATTCATGCATTTGAAGAAAATGGGTGCTAATTTATTGGACATGCATATGAATTACTTCTAACTGACCTCATCTCTGTCTAAAATTAGTACCATACATGTTAAATATTATGACTATATTTTAGTATATATTGAAGGACTAATTAAAGCAATAGACTATGAAGATGTAAATATACAAAACCATGTCATTTATATGGTAATTCTATGATATAGCCTTATTAAAATTGGGTATTACTAACATTTACTGGTAGGACTAATTAAAGTAATGTAAATAAATGCATTTATTTTTATATGGTAATGGAATATAAACTATTAATACTCTAATTTTATATGGTATATTTTGAAGGACTATTTAAAGTAATGTCCATAAATGCAATTATTTGTAAAACTAAAGTTATAGTTGATTTCCGTAATTGCAACAGGTCTAAAGGCTACAAACATGCAATGCCAATATTACTAACATTTACTGCTAAATTATATCACCCACTGCTAAATTAAATTTTAGATGCTTTTTACATGCATTTGAAGAAAATGGGTGCTAATTTGCTTTCTGTGCATATGAATTACTTCTAACTGACCTCATCTCTGTCTAAAATTAGTACCATACATGTTAAATATTATGACTATATTTTAGTATATATTGAAGGACTAATTAAAGCAATGTCCTTAACTGCATTTATATGTAAAATGAAATTGTATTTGATTTCCGTATTTGCAACAGGTATAAAGGCTGCAAACACGCAATAGCCTATGAAGATGTAAATATACAAAACCATGTCATTTATATGGTAATTCTATGATATAGAATTTTTAAAATTGGGTATTACTAACATTTACTGGTTGGACTAATTAAAGTAATGTAAATAAATGCATTTATTTTTATATGGTAATGGAATATAAACAATTTCACTCTAATTTTATATGGTATATATATTTTGAAGGACTAATTAAAGTAATGACCGTAAATGCAATTATTTGTAAAACTAAAGTTATAGTTGATTTCCGTAATTGCAACAGGTCTAAAGGCTACAAACATGCAATGCCAGTATTACAAACATTTACTGCTAAATTATATCACCCACTACTATATTAAATTTTAGATTGTGAATATTGACAGTGATTGGCTGTTATATAGAACAACGGTGAATTTGCAGAATTTTACGTTTTCATTTTAGCTATTTATTGCATGCCAGAGATGGTAGGAATGTATAACAGGAAACAAAATTTAATTCATACAGCACATTGTGAATGAGTTCTAAAACGGTGCAGATTTAAAGTGTAAAACAGTAAAAAATGAAATTTGGAAGGGAACACATGGTTCACATTTTGTATGCATGTATGCACATCCATTTCAGCTTTATCATTTCGTGATCCAGTATATACACGACTGACATTCAGTAAATATGAGTATGTATCATAAACTGAGTACAAAAGGTATAAAGCATCATCAAAATCATATGTAACTATCATGTAAAATTGAGCTAACCACATTCTCGACGAAATATTATTTTGCACAGAAAGCAAATGTAGAGAGGAAACACATGAATATGACAGAATTTGATACAGGACATGTATATTAGAACTTATTATCAACACTTAAACATATTTTTAAGTACACGTAAAAAAGTGTAATTATCGATCACTACGTCCTTACTCCAATGTGCTGAGTGTAAGTTAAGCTGCAAATAGGAGTAAATAAGCAGTTGGTTAAAACGAATATAGTACTTATTTTAGTATTTAAAATATAAGATAAGCAATAGATTGTATTACCGTAATTCTTTTTAATGGCCATTCAGTAGTTTGCCGTTTATACATCGCATCCTCTTCATAGGCCAGTATTGCATTATCCCAAATCTGTAATGCGAAATGAACAATGTAACATGAATTGATAATTAAATTAAAGAGTATATGAACACATTTCTCGTATTGGATCATACTTCACTTCCTAGACTTGTTCTCTATCTTGGCCATGTGCTTCTCCGAATTTGCATAGGCTGGTTTGGGGTAAACTTGTTTACCCTTCAAGACATGGGTAGTTGTTATGTACTGATAATCTGAAATTAAAATATGTAAGCATAATCCACCAAAGATAAACACTTACATGAGTATTAAACACAATGACATTAACCCCGTATTCACGTAGCAAACATATAATTTTCGAAACAATATAATCTCCATCCGCCCAAATATTTCCGTGAATGATGAGATTATTAAATATTGTTGTTGCTTGTTGTTGCGCATCGAGTACAGAGCAGATAACCATGTTCGGGCAGAAAAGGTAATGTACCAATGAGAAGATAAATGGTTGGGGTTAAGCAGAAAAATGTTGAGTGGTGTGAGCAGAATGCGTGAATTGGGTGGAGATGAGATTAAAAGAGAAGAGAAGGTCAAGTTGGGAGAAAAGGTGACAGAGGAGGTTATGTAGAATTATAGAGAACGGGTTTGTTGATGGCCCAATTATAGTAAAAAAAAAACTGACTGGTGGAACAAATTGTTGTCAATTTATGTTAATGTTAATGCATTAGTTTATTGCATATGTTATATAAGTTAATGTTCCACCTATTTTTTCTTTAGAAAAATACCATTAATTGCTTACACAAATAAGGAATTACAAAAAATATCAAATTTAACAGATTCACCATAAAATATGCCAATTTCGAAATGTGGTGTGAATATGGAATGAAAGTATATTTTGATAACAAAGTAAAATATTGTTTTTAGGATTTCCAAATATAGGACATGTGCAGAATAGGGGTATGACGAATATTAAATTTGAAGAAAGAACAAAACTGGTATACGAATATTAAATGAAATATTAAAGGCAGTCTTGGAAATAAATTTATGATATACGATTTATTAATGACGTGTATGAATGAAAACTTAACTATTAAGGAGATATTGTATGAAGTCTATATGGAATGCATACTGTAGTAGTAACAGTAATAGGAAAAAAACGTAATTTACCAAGAAATAAGAAATTGTGTAATTTTACTTAATTCATTGGTAAATGGGAACATTTAATGGAGATGGAAACGTATATGGTAAATGGGAACATTTAATGCAGATGAAAGCATGTGTGTTAAAGTAACATAATCGTAGCAGGTGAAATTTGATGTATATATGGTATAGTAACAGCCAAGGTCCATATGGTACAATTAATTGGATGCATGAATAAGCATAATCGTGGTTGGTCCAGCATGGATGCATAAAATATTAATGTAGGAAGGATTAAAATATTCATTTCCACGATTAACACATGAATATTAACGTAGGAAGGATTAAAGAAAAAAGCTGCATCATGGATGCATAAAATATGAAAATGTAGGAAGAAGCTAACACAGTTCAAAAGCATGAAATTATGGAGGCATTACGGATTTTGATCAAAAATAATACATGAAGAGAAAGCATTAAAAAGTGAATAAAATTGGTAAGTGGAAGACGTGGACCATAGAATACAATTTGGCTGCTGGTATGATAATATTTCATGTCTGCAAGTATGATAAATAATAATTTATTTAGGAAGGACACTGTTAAAATGGCAATAGATTTTTATATTTACACAGTATAAGATAATGGTAATATGTCAATAATAGGAATGATCGGAAATGATAGGATGTGTTTAAATCAACCTATTCAATGCTAATGCAAGAATAATGCCATGTTTATGGGATGTGTTTAAATTAGGACGTTTGTTTTTGCGGGATTAAATCTGAACCGCTCTTTGTCTCCTTGTTTGTCTAAGGGTTTGTCCAGGGGGGGATTTTATTATATAGATATTAAACTTGCATATATAAATATATATGTATATATATTCTAGATAAAGATGTTAGTATATATTTTATAATCAATTAATAATAATAATTGAAATAAAGTTGTCATCAAAACTCCATTCTCACTTTCACAATTACAACCATAGCATACATCACATGATATCATCCATTTCACATAGAACTAAGTTTTTATCATAAGAATCCATATTTACATTAATGTTCCATCAAACAATATAGTCAATAAACATTGCCTTTTGATTACCATAACCATAACGTATGTTCCACGTCTTTTGTTCGGTCATAGCATCGAAAATCTTATCAGTCTCTTTAATGAAATTATATATGATTAAACAATATTATAACTATATTTTACTTGTAATATTTAAAGTTATTATTTTGTTCAAATATTGTTAGAAGGATTTTGATCTACACCAATGTGACATGATTCTTCCTTTTCATGTTTGCCAAATTTTTTTTTTTGTAGTTTCCTATAAATGTCAATATATGATTAATGCTATTATTACGCAAATTTTAAAATTGGGGTTGCAAAACATAGACCAATCATGGGCTCTTTGTTCTGTTGGTCCGTACCAATCGAATTGCTCCATTTTGGAGCAATTTGCAGTTTGTCTCTACTTTAATTTATACAGAGATGACAAACTGCAAATTGCCCCAAAATTGAAATAATAATATGGAACTAAAAAATTACTATTGTGACGAGAGTTTTTCAGTACTCATGACAAGCATTACCACTCATCCAATTAGGTTTTTCATTCTTGCGCTTCTGTTGTCCCTATAGTTTTTCCCCATCTTCTCATTACATTCGTTCCTAAACAGCTGTTGATCGTCCTCTTTTGCAACTACTATAACCTACACATTGAAATTGAAATGAATTATGCATAGTATATTAATTTCCAGAGATCAAATATAATATTATAAAAGAATTATTAATTTGTTCAAAAAAAGAAAAATCTTCATATCTTTTCCACCAATGGCGACTAGGTTATTTCTCTTTCCCTCCACTGCCTCTTCTCCTTAACTATTCTCTGTGATCCCAACCCAAATACTTTATGGGTCCATATATTAGCCCCCCTTTGTTTGCTCCTCCCACCTCAGGAATTTTAAAAAATAAGACTCCTCCCTCTGTTTACTCTTCCCATCCCATTTATACCCAAACAACCCTTCCTTTTTTCAGTACGTTATCGGCTCCCCACTCCACTCCCAGAACCCAAAATTTTAAAACAAAAAAAAAGCGATTTTGGCAAAAAAAAAAAATTTCGAGCAGCAAGAAGATGGGGAGAGGCAAACAAAAAGAGGGAGAAAAGAGATCCACGAGACATCATGGTAAGATCAAATTCTTGCTGTTGGTATAGATTTGTGTATTTTGATTTGCAAATCCACGGCCTTTGCAAATCCAAGAGACGTCATGAAGGTATATTTTTGTTGTTGGTATTTCGATTTGCAAATCCATGCTCCAAATTTAGACTTTCTATTAGTATCTTTTTGTATGTATGCTGTTTTTAATGAAAAACTGTGCTATTTTCAGTGAACATTTGCTTAGTATGTCTTTTGGAACCTGGCCTTGATGTTAAGTAATACTGTGCATCAATTTTTTTTTTTAAGTTTAAGTTTGCATAAAATTTTAAAAATGGGTTCTTCATATGTATTGTTCTCTAGCATTTTAGTTGTCCCGAACATGATTCTCATTTCTATGTAGCTATCGCTGCGGTTTCTGAAGATAATACTCAAATCCGAACACGATTAACAGCATCGGAAAGAAATAGACGAGTGAATGCTAGAAAGAAAATGGAGCAAAATCGAGCTGAGGAGGTTAATGATGAAGAACTAAATGCGGAGCATAAAGAACGCAATGCGGAGCAGCCAATTGTTAAAGAACAAAATGTGATCCAACCAAGTGCTGAAGAACAACAAACCCATGTCATCGGTACCTCTTCAGAAAGACCCAACATACCTACATCTTATGGTGGTCTAAAAATTACCGAGGTCATTAGTAGCTATTGTAATGTCCCGCAGTTTTACCGGTTTATATTTGAATATTTGATTTAGTTTGAATATTGAATTCGTGATATAAGTGGATTTAAATATTAATTAAAACGAAGTTGAACGTATATAAATATATATTAATTATAATCGAGCTCATAACGACGCTGCAGTTCGTAATTTAACGTTTTGAACTTCAACTGAGTGTACATGACTCGTTATAAATCGGATTTCTGCGAAACAAGAAATACTAGAATCTGTTGAACTGTATCTTTCCAACGAAAGTGAAATATTGAGATTTCGTCGTATAGATTGCAAGATATGTCAAAATCAAATATTCAGAAAAAAGTCGCTATGAAATCGTATATCGACCATAACGGTTTATTTGGAATAACTTCTTATCGGTTTCGAGTTTAGACAAGGTTCTTTTGAGACGTAGTGATAATTTAATTTTTAGAATTTTACTGTAATTTTTAATTAATTAAATACGCAACTTTTTATTTGGAGTATTTTGCACCCTATATCGATAATTTTGGGGTTTCACAATATGAGTTAATCTACCGATATTATTATATTTTTGGGATCGTGACACCTCGTTGAGCACAACTGTACTTTTACTTCTGTCCGTACGCAAGTATAATTTAAGGAACCGAGGTAGGCCAATCTTCGAAACATTAAAAAAAAAAAAAGGATATATCGTGAATTTTTTTTAAACAAGACAGAGTTGTGCGAAATGTGTTACATTGGGAACCCAATGTTTTTCAAAACGTGTAAAGGGGTACTATTCTTGTGCCTTATACTTATTAAATTAAAGGGTACTGAGCTAAGCTATGAAGTAATCGGTACAGACCTATGTTTTTATGCACATGCTAGGCTGAACTAGTAATTAAATGAATCACATGCGTATATGTCTAACGTGTCCTTTTCGTTTGAGTCTACATCAAAATTTAATGAGATACAGTAGGGTGTCGACCACGTCAAACTCCTTGCCGACAAAGTAAAACATACATTGAAAATAAAACCTACCCTATATCCTATTACTTCACTGCCAAGGATCATCCTATTATAAATACCCCTGCTCGTTTCTTCCCTCAAGCAAAAGAACAAAACAGCATCCATTCGTGATCTACAAAATAAATATTTTTCCGCACCACTTTCTTCCATACAGTGCGAGGAGTTGGCGATTCCTGAAATATGGGTGCGATGGGTTTTGAAAACCATGGGGTGTTTAATGATAAAGGAGAAGGTTGAGCTGTTATTTCAAAGTAAAGTATTGATTTAAAGAAGAAAGGGGAGGTGCGAATGAAGTGGTCTGGTGTATGAAAAGGGAAGCCACATTGTGCATGCGGTATTGATAATGAAGTTGGGAACCATGTTGTGCATGGGTTGGTACATACATGCGGTTGCATGTTTGGGTAATTGGGGTGGAGTTCGTACTAAGTCTGTACATGGATGGGCTAGGCTAAGTCGAGATGCAGGCGTTCAATGTTTTCAGCAGAGAGCAAGTTGAAGGCTGTGTTCTCAGGGAAGGATGGCACGCATGGAAATGGGAGCAGCATAGATGAGGTAGGGGTTGGTTATGTGGGAGGTGAACGTGTAAAATGGTGGGTGGAAGCTGGTAAATGGAGAAGTTAGTTGTTACATTTTGAAAGGGGGTTTCATGTTCAAATACTTGAAATGGACGTGAAAACAAAGTAGAGGGTCTGGTGCATGTTTCATGCGCCCACAGCATTGCACTACTGGAAGTAACAAGTTATAGAAGGAGTGACGTTGGAGATTTTTAAGTTTTGTAGAAGAAGCGGAACGGAGCGATCATGTGAAATAACGAGGGAACGACTTTCAAATGACATGCTCTCACCGGAGAACGGTCGGGGAAGCGATGATCGTTAGAGAGGAGCCGAATTCATTTTACATTAGGAAAGAAAGTCGGATTTTCTACGGACCGGAACAAGGAAATAATCATGGAATCAGACGAATTTGAACCCTTGGAAGCTCGTTAGAATTATCGCAGAATAATATGTCTGATCCTTTCTATCGACCGCATATCATTATTTAACGGTTAACGCGCCAAGGTGAGTAAATTCACTAACTCTGGTTTATTTAAAATATTTTAATTATATTTTAAATAATGGTTGAATGCTGTGTGATGGTTGATTAGATAAATTACAGTTAAATTGGTTGAATTTTATATATCGTTGCATATATGTATACACACATCATTGGTTGGACTGATTCCATTGATTATAATATTTCCTGGTATGGAATCAGTGTTAATTTTTGACTAACATCGGTGGATGCAGGAAACCGGTTGGAGGAATCCAACCGGATTCCTGAATATTTATATGTACTGTGTGTTTTATATAGATGCACTGTTTGAACCCAAATGACTTTTGAAACCTTGTGTTAATATTAGCGTCGAATGGAAATTCAAACGTTATTTTGATTTAATCAATAGATGATATCGATTAAGAAAGTGGCAACCACCAACCATAAATGTATCATTTGTTTTAAACCGCTATTGTTTTACCAAATCCCACCGTGTGCGAAGCACGTGTTTCACCATACTTACTAAATGCTTGGTAAGTAGATTCTTATATTGATAAGATTAATAAGTATGTAGGCAGAGATGAACTTGATGATTAATAACAAGTATTTATTGTTTTAAGAACAAGTAAATGAGATATATACAAATGGATTATGGTTGATTTCATATTAAGTAAGATTTGTTAGAATCGATTATTGTTTATTTAATAGTAAATGAGATTATTTAGAAATAAATTATTTTTCTATAGTAATCGATACAGGTGAAATTATTTGGATAAATAAATGTTATTTATTCAAAATGAAAAGCTTTGTTAGAGTTGATTAGTGGGTTAAGCATGGCTAAATATTTACCAAGCGAACTGTTTTGATCAATAATTGGTCATTTAATTAAGTTAGATTGGGTTGATTTATCTAATGTAATAAAATTGACGAATAGTTGATTTAATAAGATTTTAAAGTATAAGGAATTTGTCTAAGAAAGACAAAGCGAAGAGGAATGTTTAAAAGGAGATTTGTCTAAGAAAGACGAAGCGGAGGAAATGTTTAAAATGGGTTTGAACAAGGAAGTTGAAGCTAATGTAAATGACCGAGTTTTAAAAATAAAGATATGGCGTCATAAAACCATATTTAAAATATAGCAAGACGCACGGATACTGATTTTAAAATATAAGGGATTAGAATTACGAACTTATATCTATTCTAAGGTAAGAACGTCGTCGATCAAGGTCTGAGAGGTAATTAAAATACCCCAACTTGAACGGCTTCACAATTATCGAGGGATGGTATTTGGTTTGTAACAGAAAGAGATGTTAAGATTTTTGTAACGGAAAGAGGTGTCAAGATTTTTGTAACGGAAAGAGGCGTTGAGATTAATTATAAAGTGGAGTATAATAGCATATTGCAAGTCTGTGAACTATAGCAATAAAATAACGCTGTTGAGGTTTAGGCGTGACTGTTGTGTCAAGATTAGTTAAAAATGGGAATATTACAGCGTATGACAAGTTTTGAACTATAACGTTAAATTAACGCTGTTAGCCAAGCTTAAGCGTGATTTTTGTATATAACACTACTCCCTAGGGAATGTAAACAGTTATCCGCTTATTCTAAAGTAATAAGTAGCGATGATTTTCCAAAGGAATAAAAGAACGAGTAGTGGAGGATCGTTTCAGAAAACGATGACATCATTTCGATGTTTGAAATATGATTAGAGTTAAATAACACTATTAGAAAAGGGAAATAAAATTCGATGATGACGAATGTTAAATAAAGTGCCCGTTGTTGTGTGATGTTTAGTTGAACATTTTAATGGATGTTGTTTTTACTTCGATAGTTAAATAACCGACTATCGAAGTGTTTTGACCATCGTTGTCAATACGGGGAGACCGGTTGGATATATTATCCGAGAACCACTCCGTATAGGCATAAGCGCTGCGAATTGTGTTATGCTGAAGAAAATTGAAGACGGAGTGAAATGCTAGGGTCGTCCTGTTTCAGGATGGTGTTTTCTGTTTGTCCAGTCCCAGGACAACTTGTATGGACGAATGTCTGACAGAGTATTCCTAACGGTCACATAAGACGATCTTTTCAAGGTAGTACGTCTGGTGGTGGAGAAATTCGTTTCTCTTGGCTTTTATACCCGTAATATTTTGGGAAGATCAACTAGTGATTTGACGGGTTTGACGATGTGGCATTCAAAGTATATGATGGCCAGATGTTCTAAAAGGTAGGCGTAGCCTCAAGCTTCACGGCCGGGAAATGACAAAAATCGGGCAGGCAGCATGGCTATGTGGGTCGCTCCCATTAGGGTGTATAATCACCTATCTAGAGAAATTCCTTTTGTTTCTAAATCTATCGATTCTGCCCATTCGGGAACGGTGGTTTGAGTCCAACCGTTGGTGATATACATTCGATACACTCAAGCGAAATGAGTGGTCGGTCATGTGTGGGCCGGGTTGCAAGACGTTCTTGTTGAACCCAGGTGTATTTGCCTCTAGAGATACATCATCGGAAGGTGGTCCCATACCTTGTCATAGTTGGAATCCAATCTCCAATAAGCGCCCTGCGGTTTTTGATTTTATACTATATATGTAGAGCGTGAGATGCAAGCGTTCTACTATTTGGTTATTTACTTGGTTAGACATTATTACAATATCACTGGATTTTGATATTAAAATGTTTTGGGTTATAGTAAGGTAAAAACCGTCCGTGTTTATGTGTGGGCTGGTCTTACTATTATCTTTTTGGTTTCAAGAAGGATTTTCAAAGTTAAGCCATATGGTTGGAATTTACTCACACCAGTCCCATGACTGACCCAGAGTTTATTTTGTTTGTTTTTCCCTAAACTCTTGGGTGCCCAAATTTGTACGGGCAGTCAAGTGTTTCAGGCTTTACAGATACACTTGGAGGAGCTTGAAGACGAAGTTTCCACTATTGATTATTTAGAGTTATTTCCGCTGCATCAAATGTTATGTTGTACTCTGATATGGTATGTATACACAAAACAGATTTGTATTTCAAAGTTATGTCATATAATATATTTTATTCGCTCCGCTGTGAGATTCGTGTTTACTCTGATTCTGCTCAGTTGTGTTCTTCTTCTTCTATTCTATTAGTTCTATCTTTTCTATCTCACCCTCTAATTTCTTTCTATTAATGGTCTGGTATTTTCGATGTCTGAACAGTCGACGCTAGGTTTTGTGTCGATTTTCGGAGTCGAAAATTTCGGGTCGTTACAGTTGGTATCAGAGCTGAAGGTTAAGTGATTACCTTGGCTCTGTGGCGTGACTCAATAGAGATGGAGTTAGTAATACTCTAGATTGAGTTTGAGTGTATACATATGAGCGCGTATTTGTAAATTGATATAAAAACTGTTTTATATTGTGTTGGTTGATCTGGTGAGTGGTATATAAATTCTAGATCGACGCGTTTAGCTGACGAGGTCGATAGGGATTTATAAACGCTTGGATAGAGAATTTCGACATAGTATTGTTTTGAAAGAGGGTAAATGAAATAATTTTACCCGAATTATATTTTGATATAGAAGTATATATATTTTTTGAGATTATCTAATATAAATTAAATGTGTTGGTTGGAATTATAATCAAATAGGGTTATAATTGAATTGGTTATAAATAATCAATAAGAATCCACATAAGTATAATCCAGGTGGATTGAATCTGAATTTTAAACCAGAATGAGATTTAAACTCTGGAAATTTGGAAAAGTATTTGTACATGGATATGAACTGTATATATGGAAATTCTAAAATCCTGGGGAGATTTTAAATGTTTTCCAAGTATTGTTAAAGATATTTTGAAATAATTTCAAAATGAAAGCATTTGAGAATGAGTTTTGGAAATAATATTGAACTCACTTCGGTCACTGGAAAATAATTCCGACGATGTGCGCGCCATCATCGGTGTTCATTTCCAAGTTCTAAGTGACGGATTTCTACCAAAGATTTGTTTTGAAATGAGTTGTTCGAAATTCAAATGTTTTGAATGGCCATGTTATAAATATATATGTATATGATTTCAAAGTGATTTGAATGAAGAAAAAAAAAACCCCTGGGAATTTGAATGCTGAAATAAGGATTTAACTTATAAAGTGATTAAAATGATAAAAGTAGAGTTTAACTTAAAACTAAGTTAAATAAATTTGGAATTTGAACTGAAGCTGATTAAGTGAAAATCGTGTTGGAGTAGAATTTAATTTGATAGAGTGAATTTGTGAAAGAAGATAGAATATTGAAATTTAACTGGAACCAGTTAAATGGAAATTATATTCGATGGAAATGATATTGGAATAGAATTGGAATTGAACTGTAGCAAGTTAAGTGGAAACTGCATTAAGATATAATTCAACTTGGTGAAGTAATTGATTAAGATTGGAGCCGTGCTTGGTTATGGAATTGGAGTTTGAATTGAAATATTTGGCTTAGTAAAAGCGAAATATTGGTTTGAGAATGGATTGATGAGAAATCAACCAAGGATTGAGCTATGGGGATGCGAAGTATGAAATTTCAACCAAGCAGGTTGTGAGGAGTTAGAATTAGAGCATCTTTCCCATCTTAGCAATTTCGAGGACGAAATTATTTTAAGGGGGAAGGAATGTAATGTCCCGCAGTTTTACCGGTTTATATTTGAATATTTGATTTAGTTTGAATATTGAATTCGTGATATAAGTGGATTTAAATATTAATTAAAACGAAGTTGAACGTATATAAATATATATTAATTATAATCGAGCTCATAACGACGCTGCAGTTCGTAATTTAACGTTTTGAACTTCAACTGAGTGTACATGACTCGTTATAAATCGGATTTCTGCGAAACAAGAAATACTAGAATCTGTTGAACTGTATCTTTCCAACGAAAGTGAAATATTGAGATTTCGTCGTATAGATTGCAAGATATGTCAAAATCAAATATTCAGAAAAAAGTCGCTATGAAATCGTATATCGACCATAACGGTTTATTTGGAATAACTTCTTATCGGTTTCGAGTTTAGACAAGGTTCTTTTGAGACGTAGTGATAATTTAATTTTTAGAATTTTACTGTAATTTTTAATTAATTAAATACGCAACTTTTTATTTGGAGTATTTTGCACCCTATATCGATAATTTTGGGGTTTCACAATATGAGTTAATCTACCGATATTATTATATTTTTGGGATCGTGACACCTCGTTGAGCACAACTGTACTTTTACTTCTGTCCGTACGCAAGTATAATTTAAGGAACCGAGGTAGGCCAATCTTCGAAACATTAAAAAAAAAAAAAGGATATATCGTGAATTTTTTTTAAACAAGACAGAGTTGTGCGAAATGTGTTACGTTGGGAACCCAATGTTTTTCAAAACGTGTAAAGGGGTACTATTCTTGTGCCTTATACTTATTAAATTAAAGGGTACTGAGCTAAGCTATGAAGTAATCGGTACAGACCTATGTTTTTATGCACATGCTAGGCTGAACTAGTAATTAAATGAATCACATGCGTATATGTCTAACGTGTCCTTTTCGTTTGAGTCTACATCAAAATTTAATGAGATACAGTAGGGTGCCGACCACGTCAAACTCCTTGCCGACAAAGTAAAACATACATTGAAAATAAAACCTACCCTATATCCTATTACTTCACTGCCAAGGATCATCCTATTATAAATACCCCTGCTCGTTTCTTCCCTCAAGCAAAAGAACAAAACAGCATCCATTCGTGATCTACAAAATAAATATTTTTCCGCACCACTTTCTTCCATACAGTGCGAGGAGTTGGCGATTCCTGAAATATGGGTGCGATGGGTTTTGAAAACCATGGGGTGTTTAATGATAAAGGAGAAGGTTGAGCTGTTATTTCAAAGTAAAGTATTGATTTAAAGAAGAAAGGGGAGGTGCGAATGAAGTGGTCTGGTGTATGAAAAGGGAAGCCACATTGTGCATGCGGTATTGATAATGAAGTTGGGAACCATGTTGTGCATGGGTTGGTACATACATGCGGTTGCATGTTTGGGTAATTGGGGTGGAGTTCGTACTAAGTCTGTACATGGATGGGCTAGGCTAAGTCGAGATGCAGGCGTTCAATGTTTTCAGCAGAGAGCAAGTTGAAGGCTGTGTTCTCAGGGAAGGATGGCACGCATGGAAATGGGAGCAACATAGATGAGGTAGGGGTTGGTTATGTGGGAGGTGAACGTGTAAAATGGTGGGTGGAAGCTGGTAAATGGAGAAGTTAGTTGTTACATTTTGAAAGGGGGTTTCATGTTCAAATACTTGAAATGGACGTGAAAACAAAGTAGAGGGTCTGGTGCATGTTTCATGCGCCCACAGCATTGCACTACTGGAAGTAACAAGTTATAGAAGGAGTGACGTTGGAGATTTTTAAGTTTTGTAGAAGAAGCGGAACGGAGCGATCATGTGAAATAACGAGGGAACGACTTTCAAATGACATGCTCTCACCGGAGAACGGTCGGGGAAGCGATGATCGTTAGAGAGGAGCCGAATTCATTTTACATTAGGAAAGAAAGTCGGATTTTCTACGGACCGGAACAAGGAAATAATCATGGAATCAGACGAATTTGAACCCTTGGAAGCTCGTTAGAATTATCGCAGAATAATATGTCTGATCCTTTCTATCGACCGCATATCATTATTTAACGGTTAACGCGCCAAGGTGAGTAAATTCACTAACTCTGGTTTATTTAAAATATTTTAATTATATTTTAAATAATGGTTGAATGCTGTGTGATGGTTGATTAGAAAAATTACAGTTAAATTGGTTGAATTTTATATATCGTTGCATATATGTATACACACATCATTGGTTGGACTGATTCCATTGATTATAATATTTCCTGGTATGGAATCAGTGTTAATTTTTGACTAACATCGGTGGATGCAGGAAACCGGTTGGAGGAATCCAACCGGATTCCTGAATATTTATATGTACTGTGTGTTTTATATAGATGCACTGTTTGAACCCAAATGACTTTTGAAACCTTGTGTTAATATTAGCGTCGAATGGAAATTCAAACGTTATTTTGATTTAATCAATAGATGATATCGATTAAGAAAGTGGCAACCACCAACCATAAATGTATCATTTGTTTTAAACCGCTATTGTTTTACCAAATCCCACCGTGTGCGAAGCACGTGTTTCACCATACTTACTAAATGCTTGGTAAGTAGATTCTTATATTGATAAGATTAATAAGTATGTAGGCAGAGATGAACTTGATGATTAATAACAAGTATTTATTGTTTTAAGAACAAGTAAATGAGATATATACAAATGGATTATGGTTGATTTCATATTAAGTAAGATTTGTTAGAATCGATTATTGTTTATTTAATAGTAAATGAGATTATTTAGAAATAAATTATTTTTCTATAGTAATCGATACAGGTGAAATTATTTGGATAAATAAATGTTATTTATTCAAAATGAAAAGCTTTGTTAGAGTTGATTAGTGGGTTAAGCATGGCTAAATATTTACCAAGCGAACTGTTTTGATCAATAATTGGTCATTTAATTAAGTTAGATTGGGTTGATTTATCTAATGTAATAAAATTGACGAATAGTTGATTTAATAAGATTTTAAAGTATAAGGAATTTGTCTAAGAAAGACAAAGCGAAGAGGAATGTTTAAAAGGAGATTTGTCTAAGAAAGACGAAGCGGAGGAAATGTTTAAAATGGGTTTGAACAAGGAAGTTGAAGCTAATGTAAATGACCGAGTTTTAAAAATAAAGATATGGCGTCATAAAACCATATTTAAAATATAGCAAGACGCACGGATACTGATTTTAAAATATAAGGGATTAGAATTACGAACTTATATCTATTCTAAGGTAAGAACGTCGTCGATCAAGGTCTGAGAGGTAATTAAAATACCCCAACTTGAACGGCTTCACAATTATCGAGGGATGGTATTTGGTTTGTAACAGAAAGAGATGTTAAGATTTTTGTAACGGAAAGAGGTGTCAAGATTTTTGTAACGGAAAGAGGCGTTGAGATTAATTATAAAGTGGAGTATAATAGCATATTGCAAGTCTGTGAACTATAGCAATAAAATAACGCTGTTGAGGTTTAGGCGTGACTGTTGTGTCAAGATGAGTTAAAAATGGGAATATTACAGCGTATGACAAGTTTTGAACTATAACGTTAAATTAACGCTGTTAGCCAAGCTTAAGCGTGATTTTTGTATATAACACTACTCCCTAGGGAATGTAAACAGTTATCCGCTTATTCTAAAGTAATAAGTAGCGATGATTTTCCAAAGGAATAAAAGAACGAGTAGTGGAGGATCGTTTCAGAAAACGATGACATCATTTCGATGTTTGAAATATGATTAGAGTTAAATAACACTATTAGAAAAGGGAAATAAAATTCGATGATGACGAATGTTAAATAAAGTGCCCGTTGTTGTGTGATGTTTAGTTGAACATTTTAATGGATGTTGTTTTTACTTCGATAGTTAAATAACCGACTATCGAAGTGTTTTGACCATCGTTGTCAATACGGGGAGACCGGTTGGATATATTATCCGAGAACCACTCCGTATAGGCATAAGCGCTGCGAATTGTGTTATGCTGAAGAAAATTGAAGACGGAGTGAAATGCTAGGGTCGTCCTGTTTCAGGATGGTGTTTTCTGTTTGTCCAGTCCCAGGACAACTTGTATGGACGAATGTCTGACAGAGTATTCCTAACGGTCACATAAGACGATCTTTTCAAGGTAGTACGTCTGGTGGCGGAGAAATTCGTTTCTCTTGGCTTTTATACCCGTAATATTTTGGGAAGATCAACTAGTGATTTGACGGGTTTGACGATGTGGCATTCAAAGTATATGATGGCCAGATGTTCTAAAAGGTAGGCGTAGCCTCAAGCTTCACGGCCGGGAAATGACAAAAATCGGGCAGGCAGCATGGCTATGTGGGTCGCTCCCATTAGGGTGTATAATCACCTATCTAGAGAAATTCCTTTTGTTTCTAAATCTATCGATTCTGCCCATTCGGGAACGGTGGTTTGAGTCCAACCGTTGGTGATATACATTCGATACACTCAAGCGAAATGAGTGGTCGGTCATGTGTGGGCCGGGTTGCAAGACGTTCTTGTTGAACCCAGGTGTATTTGCCTCTAGAGATACATCATCGGAAGGTGGTCCCATACCTTGTCATAGTTGGAATCCAATCTCCAATAAGCGCCCTGCGGTTTTTGATTTTATACTATATATGTAGAGCGTGAGATGCAAGCGTTCTACTATTTGGTTATTTACTTGGTTAGACATTATTACAATATCACTGGATTTTGATATTAAAATGTTTTGGGTTATAGTAAGGTAAAAACCGTCCGTGTTTATGTGTGGGCTGGTCTTACTATTATCTTTTTGGTTTCAAGAAGGATTTTCAAAGTTAAGCCATATGGTTGGAATTTACTCACACCAGTCCCATGACTGACCCAGAGTTTATTTTGTTTGTTTTTCCCTAAACTCTTGGGTGCCCAAATTTGTACGGGCAGTCAAGTGTTTCAGGCTTTACAGATACACTTGGAGGAGCTTGAAGACGAAGTTTCCACTATTGATTATTTAGAGTTATTTCCGCTGCATCAAATGTTATGTTGTACTCTGATATGGTATGTATACACAAAACAGATTTGTATTTCAAAGTTATGTCATATAATATATTTTATTCGCTCCGCTGTGAGATTCGTGTTTACTCTGATTCTGCTCAGTTGTGTTCTTCTTCTTCTATTCTATTAGTTCTATCTTTTCTATCTCACCCTCTAATTTCTTTCTATTAATGGTCTGGTATTTTCGATGTCTGAACAGTCGACGCTAGGTTTTGTGTCGATTTTCGGAGTCGAAAATTTCGGGTCGTTACAGCTATGACACACATGTTGCGTCATCGATATGAAATGGAAAGGTATGTCTTCCTAATAGTAAATACACGATTATTTAGAACTTCAATTTAATAAAATATTTTTTTTAGGAACGTGAGCCTTTTATTTGTGTAAATCATGGAACAAAAATTTAGAATTGGGAAATTCCTGATGATGCGACGATTTTTAGGGGATATGTGGAATCTTCTGGGTTATATCCTATTTATGGAACTTGTTATAGTATAGTTAATAGTATATTATCTCTTCTTTTGTCGAGCGTTGGCATCCCAAATCAAATATTTTTCACTTACCATTTGGAGAGATGACTATAATATTAGATGATGTTGCTTCTTTACTACACATTCCAGTCGAAGGGTTTTCAGTACAAGCATTTGACCGTCCTAAAAATGAGATGATAGCTTCGGTGGTAAACAACTTAGGGATTAGTGAGGAAGAAATCAAACAAATAATGAAGGGTAGTGTTGGACATAAAATAACATTTACTAAGTTGTATGAAGTTTTTGATGGTGTTTGTGATGAATGGGAAGCTGAAAAAAATCAAACAAGCTGCTCGTGCATATCTTTTATATCTAGTTGGGAATACATTATTTGTGGATAAAAGCAAGTCGCATATATCCGTACAATACTTAAAACAACTTGCTAATTTGGATGAAATTCGTACTTATTCTTAGGGGTCAGCAACTCTGTGTTGGTTGTATAGACAACTTGGGTTAGCAAGTAGAGCAGAGGTGAAACAAATAGGCGGATATTTAGGACTATTTGAAGCTTGGGTCTATGAACATTTTATGAATTTGCATCCATCAACTAAATTTTATAATGAAAGTTCACCTAGAGCAGCTCGTTGGGATCCTGCAAATGGTTATCGCTATTCAATTGAGCCTCTACGAAGATATCCAGAAAATATTCAGGAACATGGGGTATTTTCTAATTATAAATATAAGCTATATTATGTAGTTTACTTATTATAAAATTCTTGCTTTTTTACTATATAGGTAATCTTTGATCCGTATATTCATGCACGAGAATTTCATCCTTTTTCACAAATTTTTTGGTACTCTAGTTTTTGTTATGTTTAAGCGTTGTTGAACCGTATCATCCTACTCGTGTTTTGAGACAATTTGGTAGGGTTCAAAATATTCCGCGACCCATTATGCCGTCAAAAGGTAAAAAATAGGTGCTACTTTGACAACTTTTAAAGTTCTTTATGATTTTGTGGAAAACTTACAGAATGAATGGAAAAATCGTTGTGTGAGTGAGCAATATTGTTCTATTCCTTTGTCCGAGTCGGACAGTACAGTGACCGATGATTATTTTGATTGGTATTTTCCTCGTACCATATTAAAAAGTCAACCGGAAGACGAGCAACCGTATAAACGAGGAACGGCTCTTCCATCATATGATCATATGTATAAGGTTAGTGCACAATTCAACTTGTATGTTTTTTTTGTACTATTTTTATCATTTAATGTCCAACAAAATTTATTTTGGAAACCTAGAGCTATAGAGAACTTCAAAATGTGCTTGATGATGGAATCACATTGGCTTCATCGCAACCAGAAAGTTCACGCTTGTCTCATCTTGGTAGGATCTGCAAAGCTCTAACAAAAGCACGAAAGATATGTACTCGATTTAATAAGAGTCATGCTTAGTTTGGTTACTTCTTGTATTTAGAAAATATGAATGTACTGGCTTTTAATTTGAATGTATTGGTTGTTACTTTTTCTTTTTGTTGAATACTATTTTGAATGTAAAATACATTTTTGCTGTTACTATGCCTATGTATATAAGAATGAAGTTGTACATTGCATGTGTATAGTAATTCATTTTTATTGAATACTGGCTTTTTGTTGAAGTTGTGCATTGTCTGTGTATAAGAATGGAGAATACATTTTTGTTGAATGCTAATTTGAATGTATTGAGGTTGTGTATTATATGAATGAAGTTGTCTGTGTATTATAAGAATGTAGTGGCCAAAAGCAGCTTTGGTATAGATTATTCCATGCAAATCCTACACGTTGACTATGTTATTTCGGAGCCCACCCCTTGCGTGGTACAATATGTTTTCATGCCTATGCATAGCGTGGTCTGATTTTTTTACTTGCACGCTGTAGACGCAGATCCTATTTTTCCATAACGATGTGGCTTACCTTATTTCAACTCCCGTATGGAGCGCTATAATTTGAATTTCCACGCTATGTTTGAACGCTGATTTGCATTTTTCTCGTGTGGTTCTGACGTTGTTCTTTAGACTACACCAATACTAACAGTGAAGGCAACAATGTAAATGATACTTAATAACTGAGTAATTTCAAATAGCTTCAACAATATTTTCAACATTAATTTTGATAACTTGAACAATGCTTAACAACAATAATCAATATCCAATAATTTCAAACATCGTAACCAAATACTTTCAACCATACTGAACAATACTAACAAAACTATTAACTAGTCCCAAATAGCCATAGTTTCAGAATCTTCTAACTTTTCCCGTTGTTCTCTTCTATCCCATAATATATTCACCTGTAACGACCCGTATTTTTGGGCAGTCTATTTTAAATATTTAATATCATTTTAAATATTGAGTTGATAATATAAATGAATTTTTATCGATTTAAAAATCAATTTCGATTTAATATCGAATATATCGAATTATCGTAATACGAAAACAGTAATAATTGAATTCAAAATTTATAACTGAATCAGTCGTTACGGTTAAATAGCAGTTCGGGGTTTTGAATTTAAAGGACCGTAAGATATTTTAATATAAACAAATTCAAATCAGAACATTTCCAGCCGAACTACTGACATTAGGCCACCCTAACACATTAAATTACACAGACATTTCTTTTCTCGAGCCGAGTATATTGTCCCTTTCCCTCAATATCACGGAAACAATGGTTTAATGGCCTGTGTACTCCTTGTTCCCTCTCACACTTATATAAACCCATCGACTTCCTTATTTTTCCATCCTCAGATCAGAAATGATTCAAGCTGAGCCCTCTTTAATTTCTTTTTCTTCCCTCAGTCAAAAATAGAATTCGACCCACCATTTCATAAATAAAAAAATGGGGGAAAATCAAAATCGCGTTTTCATTCATGATCGAAATTAGAGACCGTGAGTTCTCTGAAGCTAGCTGGAACACTCGCCAAGGAGGAAGGGAGGCGATGCGACTGTGATGGGTTCGAAATTCGAAGTAGTGTCGATCGAGGGTTCTGGTTCAATCTGAAGTCGACATTAGTATTGATTGGCGACAAGGATTTAAAGTATACTGATAAACTGGAGGGCGACTGTGGAAACGTGAGGAGTTGCAGTGTGATTTGGGGGATGCGAGTGAAGGAGGGTGTCGAAGGGGAGATATGGTCGACGGGGAGATCGGAGAGTGAAAAATTGAAACTGCGAACCTCTGAAACTCTCGACATCATTCTGGATTTGCTCGCGAATTCGGAAGGGGGGGTTTCTGGAGAGTTCGAATCAGGTTTGTCAATGTTTGAGGCAAAAGGCTGCGAGGTGGGTAAAGTTGGTGATGTACAGATCGTGATTTACAGAAAGGAGGCTTGGGCTTCAAAGCAATGATAGGAGGGTCGAACTTGACCTTGAGGGTGTAAGAGGATGATGTTTAAAGTGCTATTTCGTTGGGGATGGCCTTAGGATTTTTTTTTGTGAAGAACGGACACAATAAGAAGGGGGTTTGGATGATGAGATTGAAGGTGGTGGCAGCGAGCATCGGAAAGGAAAGGGGACAAGTAAAATCAATGATGACGAGCACCGGGATAGTGATAGCCATGATTAGGAAAGAAGAATAATAGGTAATTTACTTGTTACTCAATTAATTAATTTCTTTAATATTTATGATGGTAATTAAGTATGAATAAATGTGATTAATCCGAATCTTATAAAAAATGTATTTCATACCAATAGGTTGGACTTAAACACCATCAGTTGCGTTGTAGTTAAAATTGAAAACTACATTCGGGAATCAGTTTGAACTCGACTGAGTCGAGTTGGAATCATAGCTCTGAGGTTAACAAGAAGAAATTTAAATGGGAATCGAAACGGATCGAATTAAAAATCAGGTGAGTAAATCTCACTCACCTTTTATTTATAATTATTTTTACTTCGTAAAAATAATTGTTGTTGCTTGTTTGGATTTTTCTGCTTGTTTTATATATATTAGTTATTTAGGCTATTATATATATATATATATTGGGTTGATTGATTGATTGGATTCCCGCAGTCTCATTAGCGGATGCCCGCAGTTTCATAGCGGATGATTACCCTATACGCCCCACGCTATGATTAGTGGATGACCTTCTATACCGCGATATTCTGCCATGAAGCAGGATGGGTATTATTTATGTGCTAACATCTGTGGATGCAGGAAAACAGGTTGGAGGGATCCAACTGGATTCCTCAAAAATATATTATCTGTTTGTTGTTGTTTGTTTGATTTCATATATATATTCATATATGATGTGTTAAAATAAAATGATTGAAAATTTGGTGATTTGATTGTTTTAAATATCACTGGGCTAAGTGTTAATTTATTTAAAATATCGTGGAAGGATATTTGAGATTTTAAAGGGAAAATTCTATTTTTAAATAGAATTTGAATTTTTAATGGAATAAAAATGTAAACTTGTTTTTTTTAAAAATAAAACAAGTAGTTTCTTTATAAACGAAGTTTATAAATAGTTCTTTTATAACGAGGTTATAAAATGAAGAGAAAAGAATTATTATTTGATAATTCAGAAATAGAAATACAAGTGTGAAATTGGAATTTGAAATGAAATTTCAAAATAGGATGTGAAATGAAATTTTTAAATATATAACTCAAATGAATTTTGAGTATAACATTTGAATAGTAGAATTAGAAAAGGAGTTTAAATATTTGAATTTTTAAATAAAAGAAAAAGGAGATTGAATATTAGAAATTCAAATAGAAGTTCAAATAGAATTTGAATAGACGAAATTAGAATGAAAAATAGAATTTGAATTCAAGGAATTAAAATAAAATTTGAATTCAAAGGAATTCGAATAAAGAAATTCAAATAGAGATTTGAATGTAGAATTTCAAAAAAGAATTTGAAATAAACTTTGAAATAGGATTTTCAAAGTAGAATTGGAAATAGAATTTCAAATAGGATTTCAAAATAGGAAATCCAAATGGTTTTGAAATGGAATTTGAATTCAAGGGAATTCAAATGGATTTGAGTGAAGAAATTCAAATGGTGTTAAAAATAAGTTTGAATATTAGAATTCAAATGGGGTTGGAAATGAAATTTGAATATTAGAATTCAAATGGAAATGGAAAAATGAACTTTGAATATAAGAGATTCAAATTGAATTCAAATAGGATTTAATCTATGGGATTTGAATATGAAATTCAAATGGGTTTTAAACTATGGAATTTTGAATATAGAATTGAAAAAGGAGTTTGAATATTTGAATTTCAATAGAATTCAAATATAGAAATTGGAATATAGAAGTTCAAATGGAATGTAAATATAGAGTTTGAATAAGAGAATTCAAATGAATTCAAGTATTGAATTTGAATATGGAATTGAAATAGAAATTCAAGTACTTAATTTGAATATCAAATAGAAAAGGAATTGGGATTTGAAATATAGAATTCAAAAGTGAGATTGGAATTTGAATCAAGGAATTCAAATAGAGTTAAATGAAGTTGAATTCATTTTAAAGAAGTTTAACGTTTATATTTATAAATATAATTAAAACGAACTCGCCGCAGCGCTGCAGTTCGTAAATTGGCGATTCGAACTTCAATCGAGTATACAGAACGCAATTGAAGTCGGAATTCTTCGAAACAAGAAACGTCAGGACCGGTTTGATAATAGTTTTCTAATGAAAGAGAAAAATATGAATTTCGTCGTATAGATTTTGAGTTATGTCAAAATCAAATTTTCAGAAAAACAGCGCCAGAACTATTTAAAAACCATAACGGTTTATTTCATTTTATAAAAGGGATTTTAAACAAATAAAATCCGAATTTTCTATTTAGAAAATTTCAAAGTTGAGTTGTAAAATATATGTGAACTCAGGTGGAGTAATGAATTGATTTTTGAAACAGAAATCAGATTTTGATTATTGAATAGAATTAACTAATTCGAATAGTAATTAGTAAATGAGATGTTGAATTGATATTGGGCCTTAAATAAGTAAATTCGATTTGAAAATTTATATTCGAAATAAGAAAGAGAACTAGAATTGAAATTTAAATTCAATTTGGTTATGAACGAGTTAAATATTTTGTTTGAACATGTTATGTTCAACAAAGAAGTGAAATAGGCAAAATGACTAATTAAAGAATAAATGGGCGAGACTGAATTCAAACGATTAGATGGTATTGAATTGAATTGGAGACAGGTGAACAGGTGTTAGACAGGTATGGGATGAGGTATATGAAGTTATAAATGTAATGCTCGACAAAAAGGTACATGTTTAATTCATATATGAGATTTTATGCGCCGTATCAGCAAGCCGCTTGGCTTTTTCTTTTTCTTTTTGAAATGAGATGGTACCGGGAAGCTATTTGAAATTTCCCGATGCTCCCGATACAGGGGAGGTTATGGCGAATTTTTCCGGGAATTTAAGGAGTTAGAATATTTTTAAGAAATTTGACAATTAGAAATCTATATATCGATATATATAGAATTCGATAAGGAAACGAAATCAAAAATAGCGAAAAGGGCCAATATGGTTATTGAAATATTTGGATAACAAATATTGATAAGGAAAGGGAGAAGAGATTTAATTAATGAAATATTAATTAAAGAGCCCAGTGATTTGTTTGATATGTTTGGATGAACACTTGTTTTTATTCGATAGTTAAATCACAGACTATCGAAGTTTTGACCATCGTTGTCAATATGGAGAGACCGGTTGGATTATTATCCGAAGAACCACTCCGTATCGGCATAGGCGTTGCGAACCAAGTATGCTGAATATATTGAAGACGGAGTAAAGTGCAAGGGCTTTTCTATTAATAGAAATAGTGCCTTCGGTTTCGTTCAGTCCCAGAACGAACGTAAATGGACAAATGTCTGACAGAGTATTTCCAATGATCAAATGGGTTGGTCTGTATAAATATATATGGTTGCAACGGATTTATCCCTTAGCATAATATCCAGAATATTTGTGCAAACTCAACTAGTGATTAACGGATCTGACAATGTGGCATTCAAAGTGATTGGGCTATCAATGAATGGTAAGTATTCGTAGCCTCAGGCCTCAACAACCGGGAGAGGACAAAAATCGGGCAGGCAGCATGGCTATGTGGGTCGCACCCATTAGGATGTATAATCATCTATCTAGAGAAATTCCAATTGCTTCTTAAATCTATCGATGTTGTCCCATTTGGGAAGACGGTTGCTGATCCCAACCGTTGGTGATATACATTCGATACACTCAAGCGAAATGAGTGGTCGGTCATGTGTGGGCCGGGTTGCAAGATGTTCTTGTTGAACCCAGTGTATTCGCCTCTAGAGATACACAGGCGGAAGGTGGTCCCATACCTTGTCATGTTGGAAATTCAATCTCCAATAAGCGCCATGCGGTTTTTGATTTTATAATATATATGTGGAGCGTGAGATGCAAGCGTTCTGCTATTTGGTTATTTAACTTGATGTAGACATTATTATAATATCACTGGATTTTCGTATCAAAGTGTTTTGGGTTATAGTAAGGTAAAAACCGTCCGTGTTTATGTGTGGGCTGGTCTTACTATTATCTTTTCTTTTGAAAGGATTTTGAAAGTTAAACAAGTGGTTGGAGTTTACTCACACCAGTCCCATGACTGACCCAGAGTTTATTTTGTTTTGTTTTCCCTAAACTCTTGGGTGCCCAAATTTGTACGGGCAGTCAAGTAGTCGGGATTTCACAGATTCATTTGGAGGAGCTGGAAGCAGGAGGCTTCACCGGTTAGCTATAGGCTATTATATATTCCGCTGTGGACCTTGTTTGTATCTAGAAACAGGTGTTTATAACTGTTCCAGGAATGACTGTTGTGCTCTGATGATGGTATGTATATAAAGTTACTGATTTGTATTTCAAGAGTTATATTATGAAATATATTTTATTCGTTCCGCTGTGAGTTGGTGATCTTCGTTTTTCTTCTATTCTAATATTTCTTTCTTTCTATTTCTCATCCTCTAACTTCTTTCTAATAATGATTCGTATTTCTGTGCAATTTGGGTTGGACGGGTGGTGTTATTAGCCAATTCAGATAGCACGGATTTGCGGGCCTTTACAGTTGGTATCAGAGCTTAGGTTGAGCGAATACCTAGGCTTTGTGGGAGTTACTCATTAGAGATAGGGTCAGTAGTACCCTAGAATGAGTTGAGTGTATATATATACGAGAGAGCGTATTTGTTAGTTGATATAAAAATTGTTTTATATTGTGTTGGCTAGTCTGTTGAGTGGTTTATGAATTCTGGTCGAATCGTGGGACGCCACGACGTCGATAGGAGTTTCTAAATACTTGAACAGAAGATTGAACACGATATAGTTTTAAAATGGGTAGATGAAATAATTTTACCCAAAATTTCTATTTTGATATAGAAAGAATAATTTTCTAGAATTATTATTATATGGATGTGTTGGATATTGATTTTATAATCAAATGAGATTATAAAATTGAAATGGGTATTTATAACCAAAATAGAATTTGTATAGAAATTAAATATACAAATGAGATGAATTAGAATTAAATTCAATCCAGAATTGAGAATTCAAAATCCTGGGAAGTTGGAAAATATTTTTCAAAGTATATTAAAATAATATAACTTTGTTTTTGAAAAGTTTTTGAATAAAGATCATTTCAGTTAGTTTTTAGAAGTGATGAAGCACTTAACTCACTTCAGTGGCTGGAGAATAATTCTGATGATGATTGCAACATCATCAGTGTTCATTTTCGAGTTTCTAAGTGATGAATTGCTACCTTAGAAAAAGTTTTGATGGAAATTTGTTTGAAAGAAAACAAATTGGTTTGAATATTCAAATGTTTTGAATTTGAAATGAAAATAAATATATGTATATATTTATGGGATTTCAAAAGAATTTGAAAAGAAAAACCCAGGGATTTGAATTCTGGAATTTAAATTTAACTTAAACAAGTTAAATGGGTCGAAGTGAATGAATTGATTAGAATCAATTTGAATAGGTTTATTGGAATATAGATTGGATATAAATGGATTGATCGTAGATCATTTGAATTAAATGGGTGAAGACCAAAAGTTTTGGGTGGAGCTAATTTGTTGAAATATGAGGAATTGAGTTTCAACATAAGTGAGATTTTGAAAAGTAATGGGTTTGTATCATTTTTCTACCTTAGCAATTTCGAGGACGAAATTATTTTAAGGGGGAAAGAATGTAACGACCCGTATTTTTGGGCAGTCTATTTTAAATATTTAATATCATTTTAAATATTGAGTTGATAATATAAATGAATTTTTATCGATTTAAAAATCAATTTCGATTTAATATCGAATATATCGAATTATCGTAATACGAAAACGGTAATAATTGAATTCAAAATTTATAACTGAATCAGTCGTTACGGTTAAATAGCAGTTCGGGGTTTTGAATTTAAAGGACCGTAAGATATTTTAATATAAACAAATTCAAATCAGAACATTTCCAGCCGAACTACTGACATTAGGCCACCCTAACACATTAAATTACACAGACATTTCTTTTCTCGAGCCGAGTATATTGTCCCTTTCCCTCAATATCACGGAAACAATGGTTTAATGGCCTGTGTACTCCTTGTTCCCTCTCACACTTATATAAACCCATCGACTTCCTTATTTTTCCATCCTCAGATCAGAAATGATTCAAGCTGAGCCCTCTTTAATTTCTTTTTCTTCCCTCAGTCAAAAATAGAATTCGACCCACCATTTCATAAATAAAAAAATGGGGGAAAATCAAAATCGCGTTTTCATTCATGATCGAAATTAGAGACCGTGAGTTCTCTGAAGCTAGCTGGAACACTCGCCAAGGAGGAAGGGAGGCGATGCGACTGTGATGGGTTCGAAGTTCGAAGTAGTGTCGATCGAGGGTTCTGGTTCAATCTGAAGTCGACATTAGTATTGATTGGCGACAAGGATTTAAAGTATACTGATAAACTGGAGGGCGACTGTGGAAACGTGAGGAGTTGCATTGTGATTTGGGGGATGCGAGTGAAGGAGGGTGTCGAAGGGGAGATATGGTCGACGGGGAGATCGGAGAGTGAAAAATTGAAACTGCGAACCTCTGAAACTCTCGACATCATTCTGGATTTGCTCGCGAATTCGGAAGGGGGGGGGGGTTTCTGGAGAGTTCGAATCAGGTTTGTCAATGTTTGAGGCAAAAGGCCGCGAGGTGGGTAAAGTTGGTGATGTACAGATCGTGATTTACAGAAAGGAGGCTTGGGCTTCAAAGCAATGATAGGAGGGTCGAACTTGACCTTGAGGGTGTAAGAGGATGATGTTTAAAGTGCTGTTTCGTTGGGGATGGCCTTAGGATTTTTTTTTTGTGAAGAACGGACACAATAAGAAGGGGGTTTGGATGATGAGATTGAAGGTGGTGGCAGCGAGCATCGGAAAGGAAAGGGGACAAGTAAAATCAATGATGACGAGCACCGAGATAGTGATAGCCATGATTAGGAAAGAAGAATAATAGGTAATTTACTTGTTACTCAATTAATTAATTTCTTTAATATTTATGATGGTAATTAAGTATGAATAAATGTGATTAATCCGAATCTTATAAAAAATGTATTTCATACCAATAGGTTGGACGTAAACACCATCAGTTGCGTTGTAGTTAAAATTGAAAACTACATTCGGGAATCAGTTTGAACTCGACTGAGTAGAGTTGGAATTATAGCTCTGAGGTTAACAAGAAGAAATTTAAATGGGAATCGAAACGGATCGAATTAAAAATCAGGTGAGTAAATCTCACTCACCTTTTATTTATAATTATTTTTACTTCGTAAAAATAATTGTTGTTGCTTGTTTGGATTTTTCTGCTTGTTTTATATATATTAGTTATTTAGGCTATTATATATATATATATTGGGTTGATTGATTGATTGGATTCCCGCAGTCTCATTAGCGGATGCCCGCAGTTTCATAGCGGATGATTACCCTATACGCCCCACGCTATGATTAGTGGATGACCTTCTATACCGAGATATTCTGCCATGAAGCAGGATGGGTATTATTTATGTGCTAACATCTGTGGATGCAGGAAAACAGGTTGGAGGGATCCAACTGGATTCCTCAAAAATATATTATCTGTTTGTTGTTGTTTGTTTGATTTCATATATATATTCATATATGATGTGTTAAAATAAAATGATTGAAAATTTGGTGATTTGATTGTTTTAAATATCACTGGGCTAAGTGTTAATTTATTTAAAATATCGTGGAAGGATATTTGAGATTTTAAAGGGAAAATTCTATTTTTAAATAGAATTTGAATTTTTAATGGAATAAAAATGTAAACTTGTTTTTTTAAAAAATAAAACAAGTAGTTTCTTTATAAACGAAGTTTATAAATAGTTCTTTTATAACGAGGTTATAAAATGAAGAGAAAAGAATTATTATTTGATAATTCAGAAATAGAAATACAAGTGTGAAATTGGAATTTGAAATGAAATTTCAAAATAGGATGTGAAATGAAATTTTTAAATATATAACTCAAATGAATTTTGAGTATAACATTTGAATAGTAGAATTAGAAAAGGAGTTTAAATATTTGAATTTTTAAATAAAAGAAAAAGGAGATTGAATATTAGAAATTCAAATAGAAGTTCAAATAGAATTTGAATAGACGAAATTAGAATGAAAAATAGAATTTGAATTCAAGGAATTAAAATAAAATTTGAATTCAAAGGAATTCGAATAAAGAAATTCAAATAGAGATTTGAATGTAGAATTTCAAAATAGAATTTGAAATAAACTTTGAAATAGGATTTTCAAAGTAGAATTGGAAATAGAATTTCAAATAGGATTTCAAAATAGGAAATCCAAATGGTTTTGAAATGGAATTTGAATTCAAGGTAATTCAAATGGATTTGAGTGAAGAAATTCAAATGGTGTTAAAAATAAGTTTGAATATTAGAATTCAAATGGGGTTGGAAATGAAATTTGAATATTAGAATTCAAATGGAAATGGAAAAATGAACTTTGAATATAAGAGATTCAAATTGAATTCAAATAGGATTTAATCTATGGGATTTGAATATGAAATTCAAATGGGTTTTAAACTATGGAATTTTGAATATAGAATTGAAAAAGGAGTTTGAATATTTGAATTTCAATAGAATTCAAATATAGAAATTGGAATATAGAAGTTCAAATGGAATGTAAATATAGAGTTTTAATAAGAGAATTCAAATGAATTCAAGTATTGAATTTGAATATGGAATTGAAATAGAAATTCAAGTATTTAAGTTGAATATCAAATAGAAAAGGAATTGGGATTTGAAATATAGAATTCAAAAGTAAGATTGGAATTTGAATCAAGGAATTCAAATAGAGTTAAATGAAGTTGAATTCATTTTAAAGAAGTTTAACGTTTATATTTATAAATATAATTAAAACGAACTCGCCGCAGCGCTGCAGTTCGTAAATTGGCGATTCGAACTTCAATCGAGTATACAGAACGCAATTGAAGTCGGAATTCTTCGAAACAAGAAACGTCAGGACCGGTTTGATAATAGTTTTCTAATGAAAGAGAAAAATATGAATTTCGTCGTATAGATTTTGAGTTATGTCAAAATCAAATTTTCAGAAAAACAGCGCCAGAACTATTTAAAAACCATAACGGTTTATTTCATTTTATAAAAGGGATTTTAAACAAATAAAATCCGAATTTTCTATTTAGAAAATTTCAGAGTTGAGTTGTAAAATATATGTGAACTCAGGTGGAGTAATGAATTGATTTTTGAAACAGAAATCAGATTTTGATTATTGAATAGAATTAACTAATTCGAATAGTAATTAGTAAATGAGATGTTGAATTGATATTGGGCCTTAAATAAGTAAATTCGATTTGAAAATTTATATTCGAAATAGGAAAGAGAACTAGAATTGAAATTTAAATTCAATTTGGTTATGAACGAGTTAAATATTTTGTTTGAACATGTTTTGTTCAACAAAGAAGTGAAATAGGCAAAATGACTAATTAAAGAATAAATGGGCGTGACTGAATTCAAACGATTAGATGGTATTGAATTGAATTGGAGACAGGTGAACAGGTGTTAGACAGGTATGGGATGAGGTATATGAAGTTATAAATGTAATGCTCGACAAAAAGGTACATGTTTAATTCATATATGAGATTTTATGCGCCGTATCGGCAAGCCGCTTGGCTTTTTCTTTTTCTTTTTGAAATGAGAAGGTACCGGGAAGCTATTTGAAATTTCCCGATGCTCCCGATACAGGGGAGGTTATGGCGAATTTTTCCGGGAATTTAAGGAGTTAGAATATTTTTAAGAAATTTGACAATTAGAAATCTATATATCGATATATATAGAATTCGATAAGGAAACGAAATCAAAAATAGCGAAAAGGGCCAATATGGTTATTGAAATATTTGGATAACAAATATTGATAAGGAAAGGGAGAAGAGATTTAATTAATGAAATATTAATTAAAGAGCCCAGTGATTTGTTTGATATGTTTGGATGAACACTTGTTTTTATTCGATAGTTAAATCACAGACTATCGAAGTTTTGACCATCGTTGTCAATATGGAGAGACCGGTTGGATTATTATCCGAAGAACCACTCCGTATCGGCATAGGCGTTGCGAACCAAGTATGCTGAATATATTGAAGACGGAGTAAAGTGCAAGGGCTTTTCTATTAATAGAAATAGTGCCTTCGGTTTCGTTCAGTCCCAGAACGAACGTAAATGGACAAATGTCTGACAGAGTATTTCCAATGATCAAATGGGTTGGTCTGTATAAATATATATGGTTGCAACGGATTTATCCCTTAGCATAATATCCAGAATATTTGTGCAAACTCAACTAGTGATTAACGGATCTGACAATGTGGCATTCAAAGTGATTGGGCTATCAATGAATGGTAAGTATTCGTAGCCTCAGGCCTCAACAACCGGGAGAGGACAAAAATCGGGCAGGCAGCATGGCTATGTGGGTCGCACCCATTAGGATGTATAATCATCTATCTAGAGAAATTCCAATTGCTTCTTAAATCTATCGATGCTGTCCCATTCGGGAAGACGGTTGCTGATCCCAACCGTTGGTGATATACATTCGATACACTCAAGCGAAATGAGTGGTCGGTCATGTGTGGGCCGGGTTGCAAGATGTTCTTGTTGAACCCAGTGTATTCGCCTCTAGAGATACACAGGCGGAAGGTGGTCCCATACCTTGTCATGTTGGAAATTCAATCTCCAATAAGCGCCATGCGGTTTTTGATTTTATAATATATATGTGGAGCGTGAGATGCAAGCGTTCTGCTATTTGGTTATTTAACTTGATGTAGACATTATTATAATATCACTGGATTTTCGTATCAAAGTGTTTTGGGTTATAGTAAGGTAAAAACCGTCCGTGTTTATGTGTGGGCTGGTCTTACTATTATCTTTTCTTTTGAAAGGATTTTGAAAGTTAAACAAGTGGTTGGAGTTTACTCACACCAGTCCCATGACTGACCCAGAGTTTATTTTGTTTTGTTTTCCCTAAACTCTTGGGTGCCCAAATTTGTACGGGCAGTCAAGTAGTCGGGATTTCACAGATTCATTTGGAGGAGCTGGAAGCAGGAGGCTTCACCGGTTAGCTATAGGCTATTATATATTCCGCTGTGGACCTTGTTTGTATCTGGAAACAGGTGTTTATAACTGTTCCAGGAATGACTGTTGTGCTCTGATGATGGTATGTATATAAAGTTACTGATTTGTATTTCAAGAGTTATATTATGAAATATATTTTATTCGTTCCGCTGTGAGTTGGTGATCTTCGTTTTTCTTCTATTCTAATATTTCTTTCTTTCTATTTCTCATCCTCTAACTTCTTTCTAATAATGATTCGTATTTCTGTGCAATTTGGGTTGGACGGGTGGTGTTATTAGCCAATTCAGATAGCACGGATTTGCGGGCCTTTACATCACCCGAAGCTTAGCTTCGGCATGACGATTAGCAAACCAATAAATTGGTGGTACCGGATGGTTTGCTTGTAAGATAACCTGCACAAACAATTACTGTATATTGTAAATAAAAATTATCTACTTATAAATTAAAATCAAATTCATAATTATTAACTACCTGGACAAAATGAACATTGCTCGTATGAAGAATTACTAATTCACAACGTTCCAATGGAGATGGTATTTGTCCTCTTAAAGGCGGTATGGTCAAACTCAAACTTTCGAAAATGCTAAATACTATAACAATATATTTAGTAGCTATTATGAATCCAATCTTGGGCATAACCATCCAATTACTTGGTGCCGCGCCGCCAAACTCATGGTTAAGCACATTTATCAAATAAGCAACATGACCTTTTTTAATGAACACTTGCTCGTAAACCTCTTGATGTTCTTCTAGTTCTTCCATCAATTCTTTACGAACTTGCCACCAACAGTCTTCTCCCAATCCTAAAAAAAAGCAACACATCTAAATCCACAATTACCATCCATGTCGACATCTACAATATCTTCGATGTACGACTTCCACTCGTTTGGTATACAATTTTCATACATGCCCAAATTTATCTTTTTGGTCCACGGACAACCAACTTTTCTTTTCTCACCGAAATACAAGGATCAAGTTTTTGCTTTTTTGCTACACTGCATTGGGTTGAATCATCAATTTCACCTGTCTCAAATTCGGAAGGAAACCTTTTAGTTGAAGTGTCAATTTTATTATGAGATCTTCCACGGGTTTTGACTTTGCTATTCGGAGATGCAAGAGTTGACGTTTGCGGATAAACGACCTCATTTAGTTTCTTGTAGACTTGCAATTGATGCTGTAAATCCAACTTTATAACTTCGTTTACCATTTCTTCGAGCTTGTTCTTGATATTGAAATCTCTTTTCTCTCCCATTTTCATAATATGCAATCTAGTCCAATGAACATGAATCAAGTACAATGGTATTTCTACATTTGGACCTAGTTTTGCTAGTTCATGAAAGCATGGAAGCCCGTGTGTCTTACGAACAACACAATCGCACAAGTCATCATTCACGATTTTGTATGAACTTATTTGTAGAAACTTGAAATGAATTAGCTCCAACGTCGCAAGAGAAACAACACCACGTAAAATTTTAAATTCTTTTCTATGATAGACATAGGCTACTTTCAATAAACTTGTTTCAAATGAAGCTTTTAATTCTATAAAAGATAGTTCAAGTAATGAGTGCATACTTTCCCATGCTCTTTCGAAGTTGCATTGGCTATTGGCCAAATGTTTTTTCAATTTACCACGCACGACCTCCGCTCTACAAAAAATAAAAAAAAAACTTATTACTCAAAAAAAAAAAGTTAAATAAACATAAAAGTAAATGCTTTACCTATTTGACGTGTAGTTCAAAAGTGCATAAAATTGTCGATCCAAGCATGTACAAATCGATCTTTCCATATCTCGAGGCAACTCTCCTTAATATGTTTTATTAACTTTGGATATTCAACATACTTCACATGCAAATCATGTAGATTATTATCATATTGGTCAACATTTCCGGATTCACATATATTGGTCCAATCTTGAAAAATTGTTTTTTTTTCTTCCTTTATCATGCCCGTAACTCTTCTTTGGATAAATGCAAGAATATTTTTTTTAGTATGCCACTTGCATAGGATGTGGGCTGCTTGTGGAAAAACAATGTTAATGGCATTAATCAATGTTATCTCTCTATCTGTGACAATAACACTTGGCAGACAATAACACTTGGCATTTCTATGTCACAATCAATCATTATCGACCAAAGACGATTTAAGGCCCATAGATAGTAATTTTCACGTTCGGATACAAGATATGCAATAGCGACGCAGAAAGTTTGACTAGTTGACGTTACACCAATAATCTCCTACTGCGGCATTCTATATTTGTTTGTTTTGTAAGTACAATCCATGACAAGAAAATGTGGAAATGTTCTTAACAAATCAATGCTCGTAGGATGAGCCCAAAATATATCCGTAATTATGTCACTCTCATCTAAAGTATTACGATGCCATTCAAAGTAATTTTTCTCCTTGAGCTTGCTTAAAAGATATTGTACTTGAGAGCGACCTGGTCTATCCATTTTTTTATGCCTAGAAAGGACATTATAAACGGTTTTGATTGTTGTACTATTGGATGGATCATTTTGTTTCAAGGTGTGCAAAATGGCCTTTGGCTTCACCAAATTTTTGTACATTTCAACGAATAATTTTTTTCGTCTTCTGTTCGTCTACCTATAAAAGAGTGGCCTTCAGAAGTATAAAGTGCAGAATGGTTGTGAACGCCACTTAATACTTCTAACCTCCAATCATCTGAACTAGAAAGTTTAACACCTTTCAAACGAAATGGACAATTGCACTTTTTAGTACCGATAGATATGATATTGCTTGATTTCTTACTTTTGTACTCCTTATATGCTCCACTTTGCTCACATGCAAATATGATTCTTGGATTTCTATCGCTACTATTAATATTGGATTTCAAAACTACTACTACCATTGCATTCCTTTTGGCCGTAGAATCAATCCAATCTTTCATTTTGTATTTATTTGGAAATAAGTTCATAAGACTAAAAAAAATTCAAATTAGAAAATGAGCTTATTCACATAATACTAAAACAAACTACATACATCATAAGTTGTGAATTCATTACTATAGTCCATAACCATTTCTTCATCTTCCTCGGCTACCAATGCATTTTTTTTAAAAAAAAAAAACCTAAGCAATGTTTTCCTCACTTTCTAGTACTTAGTGAATTAGTTTTTAAGCAATTCCAAGTTGCAATCGCACCATGATTATGCTAATTCCTAGTATATGTATAGCCATGAAAGAACTTACCCGATCTCGCTATACGTCGTCATCTGTAAACAACGTCGTTGATTCACTTCTTCCACCATCCATGTCAATTTGAACAGATAAAAGATGTAATAAGTAATGGAAGATGAATAGACACAATAAGCAAGCTATCTTAAAAATTATTAAAGGGTATAATTGGTATTAAAATTTTAAATTTTTTACCGGGGTGGGAAGAGCAATTACTTGGTGGAAATAGCCGGACCAACACTTTATTCCTCCACCTTTAAGACCTAGCTTTCCTCGTGGAAAGATCGAGTTTGCATCTCCAATTTTGAGCCCCTCGTCTTTTAGTTTGCTTTCTCCAGATCTGATTTCGCATCCGCGCGTTTGTTTGATTTTGTGGGTTTGCATCCTCCTCCACTCCCCTTTTGCTTCACTGACCTTATTCGTTCTTCTCTTCGTTTATCCTTCACGGCTGCACCCGTGCCTACCAAAAGTGTTGGCTAATCTCCTTACTGCCTTACAGTTTGCTGGAGTTCGTTTATATATATCGTTTTACGACAGGCATGGCCTGAAATTGGTTGTTTGGTGAGTCGAAGTTGTCCCTCTCGAGGTTAGAACTGGATTGATGAGGGTTCATATGTGTCTAGGCTTGTCTTTGCTTCTTGTGTGCGTAGTCGTTGCAGTTATTGTGATTCATAAATATTGTGATTAGCAAATTATTTACAAAAATCGCCACATGTATATTGTGATTCATAAATATTGCAATTATTTAACATATAGTATTATAATATGCAATAATATTATGAAGAAATATGAATTTGGAAGTTCATTTACCTTAACTAACTAATGGTGCAACTTCGAACAAAAGTATGTGCTTTGGGCTGACAATTAGAACCGAGAACCGAAAATCCGAACCAAACCTACCAGAAAAGACCCGAACCCAGACTGAAACTAATGGGTCTTGGGTCGGGTCTAGGTGATGAAACATGCAATTAACCCGACCACATTGACCTAACCCAAAAGACCCGACTAAAGAGCACTGAAATACATGTATTTTTAGTGTTATTTATGGGATCTAGATTAAAACTAAGGGGGGTGAATAGGGTTTATTAAATTTTCACGAGATATTAAAATATTCACAGATCACAAAATATAGTAGAAATAGAAATGCAGAAAGTAAATGACACACGAGATACCCAGCCTCGGCAAAACCCGGCCTACTGCTGCATTCCTAAGGTTTCTACTAGGTGATAGAACAGATCCCGCATATAAGACCATGTACACTCGCAAACCCTGCTCCAATTCTAACACTACGCTCAAAACCCTAGACTGATCTAATCCCCTGGATCAGATTATCCTTGATTACAACCCCGTAACCAGTAACCCTAGACTTTACAGACTCTAGTAAACTGCTAGTTAACACCCTAACTGGTTCTCCTAGATTTTACAGACCTAGAAACTGTTTGATCAGTTTTACAACTCAAATTCAAATACAAAAACAATACAATAATAAAAAACAAAAGAAACCCTAGTTTAGAACAATTTAAATCTCCCCTTTATATAAAACATGGCTTATCCAAGTGTAAAGTAGGCCAGCCCCGTCCATTTTCTTTGTATCCGATCTCTTTCCCCCTTCAATGAAAATGGCGGCAGAGGAAAAATTAGGGTTTCCTTTTGATTTCCCAAATTGAATCGATGGTTTTCTATAATTTATGAAATAGCTTCTCTGATGATCAAATTAACTGATGATTTGGATAATCTTTGAAGCTTCGAATCTATGGATGACTTTGTCACTTCGATTTGGAATTGTTGCGATCGAAACCCAAAGAGAAAAACATGAGTGCTCTGATTCTTTTTTATTTTGATTTTAGTTGCTTGGTTCGATTTCAATCCCTTTAGTCAGTAATGTAATGGTGTTGTATAGTTAGGATTAAAATGTAATCCTTAATACAATCTCAGATTTCATGCGTAAAAGATTTGGTCTAATTTTGGCCTTGATTTTTGCGATCTTCACTTTTGAAATGACTTGATAAACTTGCCCCTTTTGAATTGTTGCTTTGAAAATTCCTTGCATGATAACTGAGTAGATTTCCTTGGTCTTGATTGGATATGTTAATTCTGGAAAACTTTAAGCACTTGCCAAATGTTTTCTTGTGAGATTTAACTTTGATCTGTTGTGAATCATTCATTGATTTCTGGAAAAAAGATTAAATGATTTATGCCCAAATCTGGAAAAATATTTAACCTTGCCATAAAAAGAAATCGATCAAATTTTTCAAAAGAAAACTTTCCCAAAACTGGAAACTAAAAAAAACATTGTTTCTTGCCCATTTTGAATGCTCTATAAATCAGCTGTGATTTCCTGAAATAAATCCAATAGTTTCTTCTTGCCTTGAATAAAAATGAATTGCTCGGCTTTGAAAAATATGAGTAATTTTCTGATCTTTAAAAAAAACTTGAATTTTTGGAAACATATCTCGCCGAGATTGATTGAAAAAAATTTGGGAAAAAGCTTGAAAAAGTTGATCAATTTTCTTGCCTTGAATTGTTTCCAAATTAACACTTGCCAAATATGTTACTGTGCCAATTAAAACAGATTTAAAAAATGAAACCTTTTCCAAAAAAAATAATATACATTGATCTCTTCCTAAAAATGGCACTGTAATTTTCTTGCCAAAACTGATTGAGATGCACACTTCTGTAACTTTGTATTGCTGCATGTAATCGGATTTCTCCTTACTTCAATTTTGTTGTGCAAGCTGGCTTGGATTTGTATTGTAGTACATTTATAGCTACTTTGACTTGTGGTCATGCATTGATATACTTGCTTGTACCTGAGCAATCTTGAACTTGCTGAGATTTCAAGTCAACCTGTTCCATTTGTATGACTTGCCAAATTCACTTTATCCACTGCTTATCATTATGTACCTTGTTGTTCTATTCATGAAACATGTACAATGCTAAATTCATTCTACTTTTGTATACTTGCATGTTGCACTATATGTTTTTCCATGCTTTAGTTTGGCCATTATTGTGCTGCTTGATCATGTATATTTGCTCGGCCCATCCCTTGCTGCACCATCCATACTTATTGCTTTGTCATGTTGATTTGTGAACATCTACTTGTTGACCATGTATGCACTTCCCGTTTGTAGCCGAGTCTTACCTTGACACATGAGTAATTTACCATGAATACTTCACTTGGCACTTGTAGTCTGTTCTGTAGCATGATTCATGCTTCTTGGCCTTTGTTATTTGATATCTCCAGTCCACCGTATTTTGATCTTCATGTATACACTGTCTTTGTTGCTGTCTTGTGTGTGTGCTTTGAGCCACTTTTCACCCATGTAGTTGCATGTTTCACCCACTGATCATTCGTGTTTCCATAGTTAGAACTGCATTAATGTGTTCATTCACCATGCATTTGCTTGTCGACTTGTATGTGCACTTGACTGATTTGCCTCTGATTGAGCCATGTATACACATGGTTCCACCACAACTTGTATATGTCCAGAAAAGCTTATGTTTGTGCCATGCTTACTTGTGCTCGACCACACATGCTAGCTGAATATTTGCACACCGATTTGCATTGTGCACCGAGTCAAGATGGTCCATGCGGCTACCCCTCAGTCACAAACTAGATTGGCGAGGCAGTGCACACGTGTATATCTATACATGTGTGTATGTAGCCATTTAGAAAATTTTCCTGTCCCTACACTAAAATATCTTGTATATATACTTATTGCCTTGTGGTATTTACAGTGTTTCACTGTGAATATCACAAGCTGTCTAGACACAATCGGATGGATTAATAAATCAGATCAAGTCAGAAAAATGATGAGAAAACACACCAGAAAACCGAGGCAAATAAAATATTTAAATTAAAAATTATATCTACTCGAATATGAAATTATTTTTGTTCTAGATACTCTGTGTGTTTCTGTATATGACAGGTATGAAGACTGGACTGACTGAAAGCTGTGAAGACAGAAGGCTGAAGACAAGAAGACAGAGTGTAGTGTATGCGTCTGAAACTGTATATGTGAGTGTTTGTATAAATATTAAAAAAAATAGCTGAGTGTGAGTGAACTGTAGTGAGGAGCAATGTATGTATGTGAGATAATTGTACTGATGTTTGTATTAAACCAATTTGATTGAAATAAAATATTATTTTACTATGTTAAAAAAAATTTGTTTAACGTATTCAATTTACTTACAAGTACAAATATCTATGAAGTGTTTAAATAGTGGAGTTATAAATAATTGTACTGTTTGAATGTTTGAAACATAATATTTATTCAAATAAAATACTGTATGAAGATATGAATGTCTGTACAGTCGTATTCTATTTAAATAAATATTATATTCCTGTCTGTGACGTATATATAGAAAAAGTAATAAACACATTTAAAAATATATTTATTTGGTTGTTATCATCAAACAAAAATCATATAATTGTGTATGCAACTACGTTACATACAACATTATCATTCAGTCAAACCCGAACCAACCCGACTAGAACCGAACCGAAGCTCGGGTCGTGTCGGGTCCAGATTTTTGAAATGTATAGTTCAAACCTGACAAATCCCGACTCGCCTAGAATCGATACCCATTGGGTCGAGTCCGGGTCCATCAGGTCAGATTTAATTGCCACCCTTATATGTGCTACATGGTGCTAAGTCGCTATGTACAAGATCAAAGATGACCAACGGTAGTAAATAATGTAAATGCAGTGGAATAGTAAAGTAAATCACAAAGTTGATTTATACTTGCTCAGAACTCTCATCCGATGTTTAGTCATAAAGCTCAATTCGGTATTTTACTATTAATTCCCTCACTTCACACGAAGGAACGAGTTTACAAACTTCACCTGAACAATCAAACATGACATCAACAATAATTTAAAGAACTATAATGTAACGGCGCGGATTTTCGACCCAGAAAATCAACATAATTACACTGTTAATTACTCGAGCATCGAAAATACCAGGACGTTAATAGAAGAATTTAGAGGATGAGATAGAAAAGATAGAACTAATAGAATAGAAGAAGAAGAAGAACTCACTGAACTGAATCAGAGTAAAACACGAAACTCACAGCGGAACAAATAAAATGTATTATATAACATAACTTTGAATACAAAACTGTATTGTATATACATACCATTATCAGAGTACAATACATTTTATCACAGCGGAAATAATCTCTAAATACTAAGGGTGGAGCCTTCTGCTTCGAGCTCCTCCAAGTGAAATCTGCAAAGCCTGAAACACTTGACTGCCCGTACAAATTTGGGCACCCAAGAGTTTAGGGAAAACAAACAAAATAAACTCTGGGTCAGTCATGGGACTGGTGTGAGTAAATTCTAACCATATGGTTTTACTTTGAAGAAAATCCTTTTGAAACAAAAGGATAATAGTAAGACCAGCCCACACATAAACATGGACGGCTTTTACCTTACTATAACCCAAATTACTTTGATATCAAAAACAGTGATATTATGATAATGTCTAAAACAAATAATTATCCAAGTAGCAGAACGCTTGCATCTCACGTTCCACAAATATATAGTATAAAATCATAAACCGCAGGGCGCTTATCGGAGAATGGTTTTCAACAGACAAGGTATGGGAGCACCTTCTGAATAGTGTACTCTAGAGGGGATACACTCAGGGTTCAACAAGAACGTCTTGCAACCCGGCCACACATGACCGCTCACTCATTTAGCTTGAGTGTCGCGAATATATTGCCACCACGGTTGTAGGCCATCCAACCGTCATCCGAAGATACAGAATCGAAAAGAAGTATAAATATAAATTTTCTCTAGATCGGTGACAATACACCCTGCTTGGGGATGACCCAACTAGCCATGCTGCCTAGCCCAACTTCTGTCATTCCTGGTTGTGAGGCTAGAGGCTACGTCTATCTTCAGAACATCTGATCACCATTCACTTTGAAATGTCACATCGTCAAATCCGTAATCACACATCGATTACACAAATGCACACTGGGTGTAAAATAAAGAGAAGTTATCTTCTCCCCACCAACTTGGTATATTCGTAAAATCAACGGCATGACCGTTGGAAATACTCTGTCAGACACTCGTCCATACAAGTTGTCCTGGGACTGGACAAACAAAAACACACCATTCTATAACTGGACGATCCTTGCATTTAACTCCGCCTTCAATTATCTTCAGCATATCTAATTCGCAGCGCTTATGCCTATACGGAGTGGTTTCCGGATAATATCCAACCGGTCTCTCCGTATTGACAACGATGGTCAAAACACTTCGATAGTCGGTTATTTAACCATCGAAGTAAAAATAACATTCATTCCATGTACACTAACATCACACAATCACGGGCACTTTTTATTTAACGTTCGACTTTATTATTCGAATTCCCATATCTTACCAGATATTTCTCAAATCCCATTTTAGCCTTTTCATACTTCTTAGAAAACATTTCCAGTTATTATAAACTCTTATTCTTTCATGTTCCAGAAACATACGTTATTAACGTTCGAAACATTTCCATTCTTTTTACGTTATTCATTTTCTACACTTGGATAATATATCCTAACTCCATTGGAAAAATATTTCCAATTTCAATTTAAACATTTAAATCTGCCAAGCGTTTACTTTAGAGCATTATTCACTTTAAAAGGTGAATATCATACTATTATAGAAATCTGAACACCTTTATCAAATAACTTCTTTATTTAGAAAATCGATATCATTATCTCGTTTACTGAAATCTCTTTCACACTTTATATTTCCAATCCACTTTATAAACTATGTTTCTAAGTCGATTTCTTATCAAATAAATATCGAGTTTATAACTAAATACTGAATCCTATCCTATTAACATTTATTCGTTTAAAACTAAATGTTAATTATCCTATCAGATTATAATTTCTAAAATCATTTTCTTTAATACATTCTACTTCGTCGAATTCTAGTTCCAAATCTTAATGGTTTAATTCTAACCACATTTCGAATATCGAAATGCTGTCATCGTTTTCTAACACGATTCTCCAATCTCTCTTTCTAAAACTAATTATTATATCTTCTTACGACATCGTTATTTATCACCTTCGAATAAGGGGATTTCAAACCAAACTGTTACATTTTCTAGGAAGTGCTGCTATATAAAAATCCTGCTTAAGTTTGGTTAACAGCGTTAATTTATCGCTATAGTTCTAAACTAGCCATACGCTGTAATATACTCTTTTATGACTAATCTTGACATACAGTCACGCTTAAGCCTAATCAATAGCGTTTATTTTATCGCTATAGTTCAAACTTGCAATACGCTGTGATACTAATCTTGACATCTTTTTCCGTTACAAACTGATATCGTTCCTCGATAATAATGAAGTCTTTCAAGTTTGGGTATTCTATTTACCTCTCAGACCTTGATCGACAACGTTCTTACCTTAGAACCGATACAAGTCTGCACTCTAATCCCTTGTTACTTATAATATCTATCCGATCGTATTTTCATGTTTATTTTTAACTATGGTTTTATAACACCATATCGTTACTTTGAATTCTCTGGTGTTTGATTATTTATATTAAACATTTACTCTTTGCTTTCTCCATTCCACAGTTCTATTTATAACTTCTTAACCAAAAGGTAATTAAATCTTATTACTTTGGATTAATTTATTTCTAAACTGTTACATTAGATTAATTAAAGACCAATTAACCTAATAATTATTTTCCCAAATAACAGTTGATTTAATCAACTTCATTCCATCAGTAAATTCGTTAACTGATTTTAATTACTTCTTAACATTAGATTAATATAATTAATCTAATAATATTATTATCCAAATATTTAATCGTCGGATAATTTCTGCTTTATAAACTTATTTAAATGTCAACAATCGTTTTTATTTATTTTATAAAACGAACTCTAAAATACTGGTTTATAATAGAACTTCTATTATAAATTTAAATCTTCTTTTTAATTATAAAAATATAATTTTTATAATTAACCTCGTTGATTTGCCTGACGGCCAATCAACTCCTTAACAAAACGATGGGTTTACGGTCGACTGTCGCCACTTTCTAAATCGATATCGTTTATTGATTTATCGAAACAGATGTTGAATTTTCGTTCAACATCAATATTCACATGGGGTTTTAAATATAATTCGGGTTCAAACAAAACAAACAGTACATATAATTATCAAGGAATCCGGTCGGACTCCTCCAACCGGTTTCCGCATCCACAGATGTCAGTCAACACAATTTACACTAACTCTATACAAGGGGGTATTCTAATCGGTGGAATCAGTGTCCAACTGATGATGTGTACATATATATATAACGGTATATAATATTCGACCAAATTAATTGTAATCAACCTAATCAACCATCACACAGCATTCAAACAACATTAAAATATAATTGCAATATTTTAAAATGGATCAGAGTTAGTGATTTTACTCACCTCCGTGCGTTAACCGTTAAATACGATTTGCGTCGGCTGATTTGGTTGAGCGGTTTATTTTGCTTAAATCCAGACGAGCGCCAAATCGCTTTAGACCGATTCCAGTATAGCCATAACTTCATCACCAAAGCAGTTTATAGAACTCGCTCCTCCTGTGCACTGCGTCGTCGATGCCTTATACCAGCCGTATTTTCCATTTGGACTATTCTAAACATAGCTAACATCAATTTGCCTTGCCCAATTCGAATATTCAACTTCATCGACTCAAATTCTTTGGTTATTCCAAGTCTATCATATAGTTTTGCTCCTTCTGGCACTCATATAAAACCTGCGATAGCACCCAAGTCCACAAATGCCAAAACCGTTGCGTCATCTCCTCAGCACACCGATGTCCACAAAACCACTATCAACGAGCTGAGCTGAACTCCATCCAGCGTCATCCCATACTCATGAACATCACCATTTCCAGTTCATGCGCCACCCCTTTCCTATCATCTACATACTCTTCCACCCACGACACTCCCAGTTCACATCTCCTTGCGCCGCAAGCTCAGTCCACGTGAAAAGATCATCACCATCAGTTTCAATAGTCCCCCTACTTCGTTTCCACATGCATGAGCACGTTCGCTGTAGCCAAAATCAAACTCCCTCCTGACTTCCCTTCTCCTCCAACAGTACACAATACTAAATATAAACCACACATGCATGTTGTACGTGTGTCACACTTGTACATCTACCCTCACCATTAACAAGAACCTACCCTCAAACTTCCGCACACACTCCTCACTGATCCGCCTCATTTTCTACATTTACACAAACCCCGTACTTCCCCTGCCTCATGCTCCTGTTTCACGCACCTCTATGGCCATCGAAGTTCACCCTGTACTGCCCTACCATCCACATAAAACCCCATCTTCTCCTTCGCAGTCAATACCAACGGAAGCCTGCACTTTACTTTATAACACACGTTCACTATTCTTTGATCCGCACCCTCCCAAGCATGCCGCATGAGCATCGATATACACACATACATCCACCTTCTTGGTTCGAGCAGCACCCCCTTCAGACTCTTGCCTTTTTAGTCCCTCATCTCCTCTCTATTTCCCGGTGACTGGCCCCATGCTATTGGGTTTGGAGTTCGGAGAAGCAACGCATCGAACTGCACGAGATCCCACTACTTTGGAGCGAAAAAAACATGGGACTTGAAATATATTTTTGCTTTGATTTTTCGTGGAGGATTCCATCAGTTCCGATTCCTGAAACGCTTCAGAAAAATGGGTTTTGTATTTATAATTGAGGGCGCTTACTGCTTAAGGAATAGGGAAGTGCAGGATATAGGTTAGGCCATGCTTATTGAGGATACAATAGGGTGCATGTAGCCTAAGCGTGAAGCGTAGCGGTTGACCAATCATTTACCTCGGGTTTATATAAAGTGATGTTACTTAGTGTTTAAGTAATAGGGCGTGCGTAGGTGGTTGACAATCCATACTAGGATAAGGACAACACAAAGTAAGGCACCCAGTAAACTTAGCAGCAAAGGAGATCGAATAAGCATTTTAAATATATAGGGTCCAATACTTAATGTAGCTAAGGATAGGCCAGGCAATACTTTAAACGGAAAAGGGGACTTGAAGAGTTGAAGTTGACGTATACGTTCAAAGCATGGCCTCTGTTTTTACTTCTTGTTTTACTGGTAGCTTATTAGGCACGACGCATTCAGGACGTAGGTCTTGTGGTGTACTGTTTTAGGGTAGGAAAGGGTAGGATTTGATTTGTATAAATATTTTAATTATAGGTTTACAACTTGGTGATGGGAATTCGAGGGTATGGCACATGAAAGTGAGGGCAAGTTTTTTTCTCTTCTTTCTAGTTTGAGCGTACCATATTTTATAATATTACGTTCATATCTGAGCTGCTACGGACAGAAATAAGAGTACAGTCGTGCTCAACGAGGTGTCACGGTTCCAAAAATATAATAATACCGGTAGATTGACTCATATTGTGAAACCCCGAAATACCGTCACAGGATCCAAAATACTCCAAAGAAAAAATTGCATATTTAATTAATTAAAAATTACAGTAAAATTCTAAAAATTAAATTATCACTGCGCCTCAAAAGAACCTTGTCCAGATTCGAATCCGATATCAAGTTATATTGAATAAACTGTTTTCGATCGATATATGCTTCTACAGCGAATTTTTGAATATTTGATTTGGACATATCTTACAATCTATACGACGAAATCTTGGTTTTCCACTCATGTTAGAAAGACACAGTTCAACAGATCCCAACGCTTCTTGTTTTGAAGAAATCCGGTTCAAAACGAGTCCGGTACACTCAGTTGAAGTTCAGAACGTTAAATTACGAACTGCCGCGATATTACGGGCTCGATTATATTATATATATATTTTTCTACGTTCAACTTCATTTTAATTAATATATAAATCCACTTATATTACAGATTCAATATTTAAACTGATTTAAATATTCAAATACAAACCGACAAAAATGTGGGACGTTACAGACCTTCCCCCTTAAAATAATTTCGTCCTCGAAATTGCTAAGATAGGGAAAATGCTACAATCTCTGTTATAACATGGTTAAAAATCTTTTTGGTTTACTTTCATAATTTCAGTTTCAACTGAACTGATTAATTCCAATTAAATATTAATTCCTTATTTCGAATATATTCAAAATTTTGAAAATTTCCTAACAGCTCAAATTTTCAGAGAATTTTGTCAGCGTCTCCTCTGCACGGCTTATTTGGTATTTCCACAACTTGCCATTCTGGGCCTTCTCCAATCCAAAAGAAAATCAAACAGCCAAACGCTTTGCCCAAACTGACTTAGAAAAATCTCATACTCGTATATAAACATGTACCTTCCCTATTGGGCATTCAACTCTATCTCTGCCATCTGCTATTAAACTAGCATATATCCAAACATTTCCAACTGATCTTCAATCAATTTATCTTCAAATCCAGTTCACTTATATCCAAGCCGACACCATTTCAAACTCCCGTTTTATTCTTGGTTTCAAACTTTTATCTATCTGAGTCCAATTCTTCAACCAAGTTAAGTTCTATTCAAACTCTTATTTCACAAATTCAATTCCTTCATCAAATTAATTTCCACTCCAACACGATTTTTACTTAACTGTCTTCAATTCAATTCGAAATTTATTTCACTTAGTTTTAAGTTCCACTTTTACCTTTTTAACTCCATAAGTTAAATTTTTATTTCAGAATTCAAATTCCTGGGATTTATTTCAAATCAGTTTGAAATCATATATAATTCAAAACATTTGAATTTCTTATAACTTGTTTCTCAAACAATACAAAACAAAATCTTTGGTAGTAATCCGTCACTTAGCACTAGAAAATGAACACCGATAGTGGTCGACTTCATCATCGGAATCTATTTCCCAGCGAATCAAAGTGAGTTCAATACTATATCACTTTCAAAACGTGTTTTTCAAATCTTTTCATTTTGAAATCACTACAAAATATACTTTACAACGTTTAGAAAACATTTCTAAATCCACCTAGGATCTTAAAATTTCCATATATTTAATCCAGAATTCATCTACAACATCTTCTCAACTTTTTAGAGTTTTTATTTCAATTCTGGTTTTAAATTCAGACTTTAGTTCATCTGATTTTGCATATTAGGCTTATATAATATTTTGATAGTTATATAACCAACTCAATTATAGATCTTATTTGTTCGTAATAACGATCAACACTATAATAATCTCAAAATACATACTCCTTTATATCAAAATATAATTTGGGTAAAATTTATTTTATTTACCCTCTTTTCAAAACATACCGTGTCGAATTACTCTGTCCAAGAGTTTAGAAACACCTATCGACGCAGTTTGCATTACTGTTTCGACCAGAATTCATAAACCACTCGACTGACCAGTCAACACAATATAAAACAGTTTTTATATTAATTCACAAATACGCGCTCATCTATATACACTCAAACTCAATCTAGAGTACAACTAACTCCATCTCTATTGAGTTACGCCACAGAGCCATGGTAATCACTTAACCTTCAGCTCTGATACCATCTGTAACGGCGCGGATTTTCGACCCAGAAAATCAACATAATTACACTGTTAATTACTCGAGCATCGAAAATACCAGGACGTTAATAGAAGAATTTAGAGGATGAGATAGAAAAGATAGAACTAATAGAATAGAAGAAGAAGAAGAACTCACTGAACTGAATCAGAGTAAAACACGAAACTCACAGCGGAACAAATAAAATGTATTATATAACATAACTTTGAATACAAAACTGTATTGTATATACATACCATTATCAGAGTACAATACATCTTATCACAGCGGAAATAATCTCTAAATACTAAGGGTGGAGCCTTCTGCTTCGAGCTCCTCCAAGTGAAATCTGCAAAGCCTGAAACACTTGACTGCCCGTACAAATTTGGGAACCCAAGAGTTTAGGGAAAACAAACAAAATAAACTCTGGGTCAGTCATGGGACTGGTGTGAGTAAATTCTAACCATATGGTTTTACTTTGAAGAAAATCCTTTTGAAACAAAAGGATAATAGTAAGACCAGCCCACACATAAACATGGACGGCTTTTACCTTACTATAACCCAAATTACTTTGATATCAAAAACAGTGATATTATGATAATGTCTAAAACAAATAATTATCCAAGTAGCAGAACGCTTGCATCTCACGTTCCACAAATATATAGTATAAAATCATAAACCGCAGGGCGCTTATCGGAGAATGGTTTTCAACAGACAAGGTATGGGAGCACCTTCTGAATAGTGTACTCTAGAGGGGATACACTCAGGGTTCAACAAGAACGTCTTGCAACCCGTCCACACATGACCGCTCACTCATTTAGCTTGAGTGTCGCGAATATATTGCCACCACGGTTGTAGGCCATCCAACCGTCATCCGAAGATACAGAATCGAAAAGAAGTATAAATATAAATTTTCTCTAGATCGGTGACAATACACCCTGCTTGGGGATGACACAACTAGCCATGCTGCCTAGCCCAACTTTTGTCATTCCTGGTTGTGAGGCTAGAGGCTACGTCTATCTTCAGAACATCTGATCACCATTCACTTTGAAATGTCACATCGTCAAATCCGTAATCACACATCGATTACAAAAATGCACACTGGGTGTAGAATAAAGAGAAGTTATCTTCTCCCCACCAACTTGGTATATTCGTAAAATCAACGGCATGACCGTTGGAAATACTCTGTCAGACACTCGTCCATACAAGTTGTCCTGGGACTGGACAAACAAAAACACACCATTCTATAACTGGACGATCCTTGCATTTAACTCCGCCTTCAATTATCTTCAGCATATCTAATTCGCAGCGCTTATGCCTATACGGAGTGGTTTCCGGATAATATCCAACCGGTCTCTCCGTATTGACAACGATGGTCAAAACACTTCGATAGTCGGTTATTTAACCATCGAAGTAAAAATAACATTCATTCCATGTACACTAACATCACACAATCACGGGCACTTTTTATTTAACGTTCGACTTTATTATTCGAATTCCCATATCTTACCAGATATTTCTCAAATCCCATTTTAGCCTTTTCATACTTCTTAGAAAACATTTCCAGTTATTATAAACTCTTATTCTTTCATGTTCCAGAAACATACGTTATTAACGTTCGAAACATTTCCATTCTTTTTACGTTATTCATTTTCTACACTTGGATAATATATCCTAACTCCATTGGAAAAATATTTCCAATTTCAATTTAAACATTTAAATCTGCCAAGCGTTTACTTTAGAGCATTATTCAATTTAAAAGGTGAATATCATACTATTATAGAAATCTGAACACCTTTATCAAATAACTTCTTTATTTAGAAAATCGATATCATTATCTCGTTTACTGAAATCTCTTTCACACTTTATATTTCCAATCCACTTTATAAACTCTGTTTCTAAGTCGATTTCTTATCAAATAAATATCGAGTTTATAACTAAATACTGAATCCTATCCTATTAACATTTATTCGTTTAAAACTAAATGTTAATTATCCTATCAGATTATAATTTCTAAAATCATTTTCTTTAATACATTCGACTTCGTCGAATTCTAGTTCCAAATCCTAATGGTTTAATTCTAACCACATTTCGAATATCGAAATGCTGTCATCGTTTTCTAACACGATTCTCCAATCTCTCTTTCTAAAACTAATTATTATATCTTCTTACGACATCGTTATTTATCACCTTCGAATAAGGGGATTTCAAACCAAACCGTTACATTTTCTAGGAAGTGCTGCTATATAAAAATCCTGCTTAAGTTTGGTTAACAGCGTTAATTTATCACTATAGTTCTAAACTATCCATACGCTGTAATATACTCTTTTATGACTAATCTTGACATACAGTCACGCTTAAGCCTAATCAATAGCGTTTATTTTATTGCTATAGTTCAAACTTGCAATACGCTGTGATACTAATCTTGACATCTTTTTCCGTTACAAACTGATATCGTTCCTCGATAATAATGAAGTCTTTCAAGTTGGGGTATTCTATTTACCTCTCAGACCTTGATCGACAACGTTCTTACCTTAGAACCGATACAAGTCTGCACTCTAATCCCTTGTTACTTATAATATCTATCCGATCGTATTTTCATGTTTATTTTTAACTATGGTTTTATAACACCATATCGTTACTTTGAATTCTCTGGTGTTTGATTATTTATATTAAACATTTACTCTTTGCTTTCTCCATTCCACAGTTCTATTTATAACTTCTTAACCAAAAGGTAATTAAATCTTATTACTTTGGATTAATTTATTTCTAAACTGTTACATTAGATTAATTAAAGACCAATTAACCTAATAATTATTTTCCCAAATAACAGTTGATTTAATCAACTTCATTCCATCAGTAAATTCGTTAACTGATTTTAATTACTTCTTAACATTAGATTAATATAATTAATCTAATAATATTATTATCCAAATATTTAATCGTCGGATAATTTCTGCTTTATAAACTTATTTAAATGTCAACAATCGTTTTTATTTATTTTATAAAACGAACTCTAAAATACTGGTTTATAATAGAACTTCTATTATAAATTTAAATCTTCTTTTTAATTATAAAAATATAATTTTTATAATTAACCTCGTTGATTTGCCTGACGGCCAATCAACTCCTTAACAAAACGATGGGTTTACGGTCGACTGTCGCCACTTTCTAAATCGATATCGTTTATTGATTTATCGAAACAGATGTTGAATTTTCGTTCAACATCAATATTCACATGGGGTTTTAAATATAATTCGGGTTCAAGCAAAACAAACAGTACATATAATTATCAAGGAATCCGGTCGGACTCCTCCAACCGGTTTCCGCATCCACAGATGTCAGTCAACACAATTTACACTAACTCTATACAAGGGGGTATTCTAATCGGTGGAATCAGTGTCCAACTGATGATGTGTACATATATATATAACGGTATATAATATTCGACCAAATTAATTGTAATCAACCTAATCAACCATCACACAGCATTCAAACAACATTAAAATATAATTGCAATATTTTAAAATGGATCAGAGTTAGTGATTTTACTCACCTCCGTGCGTTAACCGTTAAATACGATTTGCGTCGGCTGATTTGGTTGAGCGGTTTATTTTGCTTAAATCCAGACGAGCGCCAAATCGCTTTAGACCGATTCCAGTATAGCCATAACTTCATCACCAAAGCAGTTTATAGAACTCGCTCCTCCTGTGCACTGCGTCGTCGATGCCTTATACCAGCCGTATTTTCCATTTGGACTATTCTAAACATAGCTAACATCAATTTGCCTTGCCCAATTCGAATATTCAACTTCATCGACTCAAATTCTTTGGTTATTCCAAGTCTATCATATAGTTTTGCTCCTTCTAGCACTCATATAAAACCTGCGATAGCACCTAAGTCCACAAATGCCAAAACCGTTGCGTCATCTCCTCAGCACACCGATGTCCACAAAACCACTATCAACGAGCTGAGCTGAACTCCATCCAGCGTCATCCCATACTCATGAACATCACCATTTCCAGTTCATGCGCCACCCCTTTCCTATCATCTACATACTCTTCCACCCACGACACTCCCAGTTCACATCTCCTTGCGCCGCAAGCTCAGTCCACGTGAAAAGATCATCACCATCAGTTTCAACAGTCCCCCTACTTCATTTCCACATGCATGAGCACGTTCGCTGTAGCCAAAATCAAACTCCCTCCTGACTTCCCTTCTCCTCCAACAGTACACAATACTAAATATAAACCACACATGCATGTTGTACGTGTGTCACACTTGTACATCTACCCTCACCATTAACAAGAACCTACCCTCAAACTTCCGCACACACTCCTCACTGATTCGCCTCATTTTCTACATTTACACAAACCCCGTACTTCTCCTGCCTCATGCTCCTGTTTCACGCACCTCTATGGCCATCGAAGTTCACCCTGTACTGCCCTACCATCCACATAAAACCCCATCTTCTCCTTCGCAGTCAATACCAACGGAAGCCTGCACTTTACTTTATAACACACGTTCACTATTCTTTGATCCGCACCCTCCCAAGCATGCCGCATGAGCATCGATATACACACATACATCCACCTTCTTGGTTCGAGCAGCACCCCCCTTCAGACTCTTGCCTTTTTAGTCCCTCATCTCCTCTCTATTTCCCGGTGACTGGCCCCATGCTGTTGGGTTTGGAGTTCGGAGAAGCAACGCATCGAACTGCACGAGATCCCACTACTTTGGAGCGAAAAAAACATGGGACTTGAAATATATTTTTGCTTTGATTTTTCGTGGAGGATTCCATCAGTTTCGATTCCTGAAACGCTTCAGAAAAATGGGTTTTGTTTTTATAATTGAGGGCGCTTACTGCTTAAGGAATAGGGAAGTGCAGGATATAGGTTAGGCCATGCTTATTGAGGATACAATAGGGTGCATGTAGCCTAAGCGTGAAGCGTAGCGGTTGACCAATCATTTACCTCGGGTTTATATAAAGTGATGTTACTTAGTGTTTAAGTAATAGGGCGTGCGTAGGTGGTTGACAATCCATACTAGGATAAGGACAACACAAAGTAAGGCACCCAGTAAACTTAGCAGCAAAGGAGATCGAATAAGCATTTTAAATATATAGGGTCCAATACTTAATGTAGCTAAGGATAGGCCAGGCAATACTTTAAACGGAAAAGGGGACTTGAAGAGTTGAAGTTGACGTATACGTTCAAAGCATGGCCTCTGTTTTTACTTCTTGTTTTACTGGTAGCTTATTAGGCACGACGCATTCAGGACGTAGGTCTTGTGGTGTACTGTTTTAGGGTAGGAAAGGGTAGGATTTGATTTGTATAAATATTTTAATTATAGGTTTACAACTTGGTGATGGGAATTCGAGGGTATGGCACATGAAAGTGAGGGCAAGTTTTTTTCTCTTCTTTCTAGTTTGAGCGTACCATATTTTATAATATTACGTTCATATCTGAGCTGCTACGGACAGAAATAAGAGTACAGTCGTGCTCAACGAGGTGTCACGTGTAACAACCCGGAAAATCAGGGCCAATTTAAAAAATTTTGTTAGAAAATGCGCCAGAATTTAAAAGTTCCATTTTTTTTTAAATTAAATTATTGAATTTAAAAAGACTCTAAATAAAATTGTTGAAACAAAATTGTTGAACCAAAATATATCATTTTGTTGAAGTTGAGTTGTCAAAATAAAATCATTAGTATTGTTATAACTAGAATTGACAAATAATTTCATTGTCATTTTGTTTGAAATTAAAAAGAACAAATTTCATTGTCCTTTTGTTTATAATTAAAAAGAGGCATTACTTCATTATCATTTGTTAAAACAAAACGAAGACATTTTTCATTGTCGTTTGTTAAAATAAAAAGTTCAATTTTGTCAAAATGTAGTACTTGAAATAAAAGATACAATTTTGTCACAATATAGTTATGGAAAAAAAAATTATTAGGTAACGTAAGAAGAACAAAAAGATTACATTTTTTGTTTTTTTTTTGTTTTTTTGTAAATAAAAGGAATTAAGATAAAAGGGAATTTTGTCAACACACAAATATTTTAGGACTGATTGTGGTAATTATGATTTGTACTATTAGGGGGTTTTAATTGAATTTTACTCACATACATATATATAGTTAAAACTACATTCATGTTTTCATATAAAATTCATTATTTATTTCAAATCTTGATAATAGAAATAGTTTCTTCTCATTAAAAGTTAAAAAGGAAAAAAAAAATTAATTAAACACATGCTTTGAATATTGGCTGTATATATATACTTGCATGTGATTTAAGTATTGCACCTTTACTCACAATTAAGTATGTACATTTTCTATCAATAATATCATAATTAAGTATGTCAATTTTCAATCAATAATTGCATTTGTGTTAATATGCATTTATGAGTTTTAATATGTATGTCAATTTTCATACTCCTAACGCTTTTCTCTCTTTTATTCTTGATTGTCCAATTTAATATATTCCCTTATTTATGATATTGAATATTTTATATTTAAATTTTTTTTTTTTTTTTTTGAGAAAAAAAGATATACACAAACATTCTAACCATTAGCGTTAAACAATTAATGACGCATTCATTTCTTTCCGCCATTTGCTTTTGAATGAGAGGTAAGATGTCACATCAGCCTTAGTCAACCATTTATTTTCCATTATAACATACAACGCATGGGGTAATGGGCTTCTTTTTAAATTTATGAATTAATTAATTAAAATATTATAAATATAACGTATACTCTACAAAACCCTATACGTCATATTCTCTCAGCCGCCCCTTTCTTTTTCACGTTCTAATGGCTGAAAACATCACTCCTTCTCTCCTCTCTTCCTCCCGCCGCAACCGCCGTACGCCGCTGCACCCTCCAAGCTTCCAGGCGTGTGTGCTCCTCTCCAAGCCGGTCCTTCTCCAACACACGACGTCCAATTTCATCGATCCAATCAAAAGTTATCGCAATCCAAAGATTTGAACAAAACTGAGAATAAGGTGAGAATTCTATTTATAAATATAATTATTTATTTATTTGATTCACTGCAAAATTGATTGTATAATTATTTCAGTGTTGACTTGTTCTGTGATGATGATTGCTGAATTATATTGTTGTATGACTGTTGCGACAAAATCATTGATTGTTGTGTTTCATGCTCGCATGGTTGAAAACAAATATCTCAAGTTGTTCTGATGAAAAACCAAATAAACATTCGAGATTAGAATTATTCGTAGAGATTTGTTGATAAATAAAACTCACCTTTTATTAGATCATGAGAGATGAAGATTTGATTAGCATATAAAATATCACTTTATATGTAAATTTGAAATGGTAGAATTGTTGACACATTAAATTCATATTTTATATGTCATTAGAAATAGAAAGTATGTTAATATATATAAGATTTATTTTTGTATGACATTAGAAATGGAAATCATGTTAATGTATGAATTCGCTTTTATATGTCATGAGAATTTACAAAGATTTGTTAACATATAAATTCATGTTATATGAAATGGGAAATTTGTTAATACATAGAATTCACTTTTTTTTTTTTTTTTTTTCTTCTTGTTATGTCATTAGAAAGAGGAATTTTTTTTAATATAAATTATAGGAGCGACAAATTCATTTCTGTTAATATATTGAGTAGCGACAGAATCCATTTTTGTTAATGAAAAATTTAGCGACAGAACCCATTTTTGTTAATGTAAAAGTTAGCGACAAAACCCATTTTTGTTAATGTAAAAGTTAGCGACAAAATCCATTTTTGTTAATGAAAAGAGTATGACAAAATCACATTTTTGTCAATATAAAATAAGCAGTGGCAAAGTGTTCATATTTTGTTAATATATTGAAGTAGCGATAAAACCACTTTTGTCAAATATAATGAAGTAAACTTGTTTACATAAAAATTTATTTTTATATGCCATTAGTAATGGAATGAATGTGTTACCATATGAAACTCACTTTTTATAGTTCATGAGAATTGAAGAAAAATTATTAACGTATAAATTTACTTTTATATGAGAATTGAAGATAAAATAATTATTTTGTCAAATGTAAGAGTAAGATAAAATATTCATTCTGCCAAATATAAAGAGTGACAAAATATTTATTTTGTCAAAGAAATTATATTCATTTGTTATTGTCATTTTACTGCATATGAAATTATATTCATTTGTTATTGTCATTTTACTGCATATGAAATTATATTCATTTGTTATTGTCATTTTATTTCATATGAAGTTAAATTCATCTGTTATGTCATGTATTGCATATGAAGGCAATCTATTTATTTGTTATATATTGCATATGAAGTGAAAGGCATGGTTAAGGTCATATTTTTGTCAATGAGAAAAAAATGTAGCGATGAGATTTACATTTTTTTTATTATGTAAAACTAAAACATGAACTTGCATTGTAAGTAGACTTTACATTTTTTTTATATGTAAACAAAAATAGGAATGTGCATTGATAATAAATATTACCTTTTTATTATGTAACTTAGAATGAGGACTTGCATTGCAAATAAAAAATTTCACTTTTATTTGAACTAAAGATATGATATTTTCTTTGCAAATTAAAAATTACATTTTTTTTTTTTTGAAACTATGATATGAAATTTGGCAAGTGAACAAAATTCACATTTACAAATGTAGCTATGAGATGAAATTTGTTGTGCGAACAAAATTTACATTTGCATTGAGAATTAGGATTACTTTTTATGTTAACATTAAAAATGGAAGATGGATTTCAAAATTTGAAATGTTTTTAAATTGATTTCATTTTAATACTGAAATGGTAGGTTTTAATATCACAAATTAAAACCGTTTTTTTTATAATTATTATTATTATAATATCATAATAATATGGAAAGTTAATATGTATTGAAATGGAATAATAAAGCTTTATATGAAAGAATATTTCAAGTAAGGAATGATATTAAGTAGTAGGATATTTTAAAATATAAAATATTTTAAAATAATATTCTTGGATAATATTTATAAATAAATTTTTTTTTAATTGTATCTGGACACGAGGTTAGGTCACATTTATGGCGGAAGTCTGCCCGGAACCAACCGGCATATCCAGCAGCCATAAATGTTGGGCCTAATGTGAGAGGTCCAAGTGCGCAAATACGAATTGGGTCAAGACACGAGGTTAAGCCCAACCGGTGGTAGAAGTCTGCCCGGAACCAACCGGCATATCCAGCATCCACAAGTTGTAGGCCTAATGTGAGAGGTCTGGCCCGCTATTAAATAATAAAATGTAAAGATAAACATAATAAATGGATAAGGAAAATGAATTGGGCTATTCAGTCCACTTTAAAATAGTAACTCCATTTTAACCCGTATAAATTATGTTATATATTCTATAAAGGAAATCGAAGATGATTAATATTTTATTTAAGATTAAATAAAATACTCTGAAAATAAATGATGTCTAATTATATATATTAAATGGGAAATTTATGAAACTTAAATTTGGGTTTATCGTGAATTATGTTTTAAATAACATTTATTCTTTAACCCGAATTTATGATAGAATTAATTCCCTAGAAATTGAATAACCATTTAATAATGACTTTGGAAGGTTAAAAATAAATAAGATTTTAATTAAATCTTTAATTAGATTGAAAGGGAATTAAGTAGTCAAGGTCACTGAATTAAGAAAGTGATCGAAAATGGAAATGAACCATAAAGCAATGAATATTTTCATGTTATAAATGAATGAAAACATGAAATGGTTATATTATTTATATATTTTATATAAATAAAAGTAATGAAATTTTTATTTACTTTTCACATGTAAATAAAAAGATGAAAATAAGAAGGGAATTTTTATTTACATTTCACATGCGAATAAAAAGATATAAATATGATATGAAACATGATTTAGAAGCATGAACCGCATATGAAAATTTAACATGTTTTAAAAAGCATGAAGTCGCATATGAAATGCATAATCAAGAAACCGCATATGATATAAAAATTCATGTTTAGAGTAGTATTACTGCATATGAAATGAATGGACGATATTTATGAAATGAATAGACGATATTTATATTTATAAAAGTATAAATAACGATATAGAATGGTTTACAAATTTATATATGCGAGAATTATTTGGGAAGTCCGAGTTTACTCTCATTCCAAATAATGATACGACGTTCGAAGAGTTGAAGACGGTGATTGAAGACCGACGATCTTCACATCGAATGGGTGTGTTGCTATTGAGACCCATGATGGGAGTAGCTACCTTGAAGGGGCGACAGTAGTAGCCGTCCGGACGTAGTGTTGATTGCACGGATTTGACTTTCGCCCAGACCCAGGGCATAAGTTTATAAATGGAATGTATGTCTGACGTTGTAGTCCTTTATACTACATTCGTTGATCTCTCTTAATATATATCTGTTTGGTGGTTAACACCCTTCTCTGAGACGTACGAGCTTAGAGGTTATATATTGGCAGAAATTAATGGTATAGTATGGACTGACAATGTGGCATGCTAAGATGCATTGATCAAGGCTTTTGTTGAAAAGCAGGCCTTGTGGTTGATGATCAAAGCACGGCCTGTTTAGGCGTAGCTTTGTGTATAGCATGACTTCGCGAGCCTCACACCCCGGTATGAGTCAAAAACGGGATATGGACCGTAGGGAGTGCACACGTTTCTTTCTAGCTAGAGTGGTGTCAGCGACCTGCCAGCCCTGACATTTTACTTATGTGGATGATGGATTTTGAGGCGCCTCGTTATTTTTATAGGCCGTTGGTGGTCATACTATAGGTCCAAAGGGACCGGGAAACGTGTGTTCAGGCATAACTAATCCACTGCCCATAGGCGGGGACCGGCCCTACCGCTTCCAAGGGTTCACTGCGGGGAATCCTGAGGCATTTGCTAGAGTGTCTCGAATCGGAGAGGATCTTGCCCCTAGCCTCGACTCATGATGGAATCCAAATTTCCAATACGACCTTGCGGTTTTGATTGTAGAACTAGTATTGGCGACATGCTATATGGTAACCATGCCGTCTAGGATTGATACTTATGATTCAAATCTTTTTATTAAAACATATATACACTAATAATAATATCAAATCCGTTTTATACGTATCAAACATCTTTTGACCATTATAAGGTAAAACCCTATCCTCTGGTGTGCGTTGCATTGTGTGATGGGACTTGGGTCTTATAATGGTTTCATTTTTCCAAAAGACATTGCGTTATTTCTCGATTTACTTTGGTTTATGCACTGGCAATCCATAGGAGAAAACCCGTTCCGCGAAAGTGGCGTGGTCCTTGGATTTGTCTTATTAGTTAAACTAGTTAAGAATTCTCACACCAGTCCCATGACTGACTCGTAGTTTGTTTCACTTTGCAAACTCGGGTGCCCTCTTTTCCACACGGGCAGTCGAGTAGCTTTTTGCAGATATCTCTCTCTTTAGCAGGATCCTGGATCGAAGCCTAAAGCTGTGTCCAGAGCTTAGTAGTCTTCCGCTGTTTACTGTATTTTATTTACTGTATTAAATCTTTTGTAGTTTATCTTCCGCTGTAATTTTATTTAGCGATGTACTCTGATATATTCTGTACTCTGATGTAACATTTATTATTGATGTTATAAAAAGTCTGTGTTTTTGTTCTGATGTGTTGTATGCTCAAAGTTAAAGTATTCGTAGATTTTCACCTTTTGGGTCAGACCTGTGTGGTTTATGGTCGATTCAAAGAGCGGGAATTTGCGGGTCTTTACAGGTGGTATCAGAGCTCTGGTTAGCTCAAATCTTTGGGATACAACTCGTTAGAACTGAACAAAAGACTCATCAGAGATTGGATTAGTAATGTCCAATAAGAATACTCATTAGAGATAGGATCAGCAGTATCCTAGAATGAGAAAACTCATTAGAGATGGGGTTAGTAATGCCCTAGAATGAGTTCAGAGTGATAAGCTTATAATTAACGTATTTTAATTATATATAATCTATTTTTGAAAATATGATTTTAAATATATAAAAGTATTTATATATTTGATAAGTTAGTCAACAAATAAAATTAATAAAAGAAAATTAAAATTTGGTTAAGTAATTAAACAACATTTAGCTACGTTCCTTTTCGAGGACGAAAAGATTTTAAGTGGGGGAGACTGTAACAACCCGGAAAATCAGGGCCAATTTAAAAAAATTTGTTAGAAAATGCGCCAGAATTTAAAAGTTCCATTTTTTTTTAAATTAAATTATTGAATTTAAAAAGACTCTAAATAAAATTGTTGAAACAAAATTGTTGAACCAAAATATATCATTTTGTTGAAGTTGAGTTGTCAAAATAAAATCATTAGTATTGTTATAACTAGAATTGACAAATAATTTCATTGTCATTTTGTTTGAAATTAAAAAGAACAAATTTCATTGTCCTTTTGTTTATAATTAAAAAGAGGCATTACTTCATTATCATTTGTTAAAACAAAACGAAGACATTTTTCATTGTCGTTTGTTAAAATAAAAAGTTCAATTTTGTCAAAATGTAGTACTTGAAATAAAAGATACAATTTTGTCACAATATAGTTATGGAAAAAAAAATTATTAGGTAACGTAAGAAGAACAAAAAGATTACATTTTTTGTTTTTTTTTTGTTTTTTTTGTAAATAAAAGGAATTAAGATAAAAGGGAATTTTGTCAACACACAAATATTTTAGGACTGATTGTGGTAATTATGATTTGTACTATTAGGGGGTTTTAATTGAATTTTACTCACATACATATATATAGTTAAAACTACATTCATGTTTTCATATAAAATTCATTATTTATTTCAAATCTTGATAATAGAAATAGTTTCTTCTCATTAAAAGTTAAAAAGGAAAAAAAAAATTAATTAAACACATGCTTTGAATATTGGCTGTATATATATACTTGCATGTGATTTAAGTATTGCACCTTTACTCACAATTAAGTATGTACATTTTCTATCAATAATATCATAATTAAGTATGTCAATTTTCAATCAATAATTGCATTTGTGTTAATATGCATTTATGAGTTTTAATATGTATGTCAATTTTCATACTCCTAACCCTTTTCTCTCTTTTATTCTTGATTGTCCAATTTAATATATTCCCTTATTTATGATATTGAATATTTTATATTTAAATTTTTTTTTTTTTGAGAAAAAAAGATATACACAAACATTCTAACCATTAGCGTTAAACAATTAATGACGCATTCATTTCTTTCCGCCATTTGCTTTTGAATGAGAGGTAAGATGTCACATCAGCCTTAGTCAACCATTTATTTTCCATTATAACATACAACGCATGGGGTAATGGGCTTCTTTTTAAATTTATGAATTAATTAATTAAAATATTATAAATATAACGTATACTCTACAAAACCCTATACGTCATATTCTCTCAGCCGCCCCTTTCTTTTTCACGTTCTAATGGCTGAAAACATCACTCCTTCTCTCCTCTCTTCCTCCCGCCGCAACCGCCGTACGCCGCTGCACCCTCCAAGCTTCCAGGCGTGTGTGCTCCTCTCCAAGCCGGTCCTTCTCCAACACACGACGTCCAATTTCATCGATCCAATCAAAAGTTATCGCAATCCAAAGATTTGAACAAAACTGAGAATAAGGTGAGAATTCTATTTATAAATATAATTATTTATTTATTTGATTCACTGCAAAATTGATTGTATAATTATTTCAGTGTTGACTTGTTCTGTGATGATGATTGCTGAATTATATTGTTGTATGACTGTTGCGACAAAATCATTGATTGTTGTGTTTCATGCTCGCATGGTTGAAAACAAATATCTCAAGTTGTTCTGATGAAAAACCAAATAAACATTCGAGATTAGAATTATTCGTAGAGATTTGTTGATAAATAAAACTCACCTTTTATTAGATCATGAGAGATGAAGATTTGATTAGCATATAAAATATCACTTTATATGTAAATTTGAAATGGTAGAATTGTTGACACATTAAATTCATATTTTATATGTCATTAGAAATAGAAAGTATGTTAATATATATAAGATTTATTTTTGTATGACATTAGAAATGGAAATCATGTTAATGTATGAATTCGCTTTTATATGTCATGAGAATTTACAAAGATTTGTTAACATATAAATTCATGTTATATGAAATGGGAAATTTGTTAATACATAGAATTCACTTTTTTTTTTTTTTTTTTTTTTTTTCTTCTTGTTATGTCATTAGAAAGAGGAATTTTTTTTAATATAAATTATAGGAGCGACAAATTCATTTCTGTTAATATATTGAGTAGCGACAGAATCCATTTTTGTTAATGAAAAATTTAGCGACAGAACCCATTTTTGTTAATGTAAAAGTTAGCGACAAAACCCATTTTTGTTAATGTAAAAGTTAGCGACAAAATCCATTTTTGTTAATGAAAAGAGTATGACAAAATCACATTTTTGTCAATATAAAATAAGCAGTGGCAAAGTGTTCATATTTTGTTAATATATTGAAGTAGCGATAAAACCACTTTTGTCAAATATAATGAAGTAAACTTGTTTACATAAAAATTTATTTTTATATGCCATTAGTAATGGAATGAATGTGTTACCATATGAAACTCACTTTTTATAGTTCATGAGAATTGAAGAAAAATTATTAACGTATAAATTTACTTTTATATGAGAATTGAAGATAAAATAATTATTTTGTCAAATGTAAGAGTAAGATAAAATATTCATTCTGCCAAATATAAAGAGTGACAAAATATTTATTTTGTCAAAGAAATTATATTCATTTGTTATTGTCATTTTACTGCATATGAAATTATATTCATTTGTTATTGTCATTTTACTGCATATGAAATTATATTCATTTGTTATTGTCATTTTATTTCATATGAAGTTAAATTCATCTGTTATGTCATGTATTGCATATGAAGGCAATCTATTTATTTGTTATATATTGCATATGAAGTGAAAGGCATGGTTAAGGTCATATTTTTGTCAATGAGAAAAAAATGTAGCGATGAGATTTACATTTTTTTTATTATGTAAAACTAAAACATGAACTTGCATTGTAAGTAGACTTTACATTTTTTTTATATGTAAACAAAAATAGGAATGTGCATTGATAATAAATATTACCTTTTTATTATGTAACTTAGAATGAGGACTTGCATTGCAAATAAAAAATTTCACTTTTATTTGAACTAAAGATATGATATTTTCTTTGCAAATTAAAAATTACATTTTTTTTTTTTTGAAACTATGATATGAAATTTGGCAAGTGAACAAAATTCACATTTACAAATGTAGCTATGAGATGAAATTTGTTGTGCGAACAAAATTTACATTTGCATTGAGAATTAGGATTACTTTTTATGTTAACATTAAAAATGGAAGATGGATTTCAAAATTTGAAATGTTTTTAAATTGATTTCATTTTAATACTGAAATGGTAGGTTTTAATATCACAAATTAAAACCGTTTTTTTTATAATTATTATTATTATAATATCATAATAATATGGAAAGTTAATATGTATTGAAATGGAATAATAAAGCTTTATATGAAAGAATATTTCAAGTAAGGAATGATATTAAGTAGTAGGATATTTTAAAATATAAAATATTTTAAAATAATATTCTTGGATAATATTTATAAATAAATTTTTTTTTTAATTGTATCTGGACACGAGGTTAGGTCACATTTATGGCGGAAGTCTGCCCGGAACCAACCGGCATATCCAGCAGCCATAAATGTTGGGCCTAATGTGAGAGGTCCAAGTGCGCAAATACGAATTGGGTCAAGACACGAGGTTAAGCCCAACCGGTGGTAGAAGTCTGCCCGGAACCAACCGGCATATCCAGCATCCACAAGTTGTAGGCCTAATGTGAGAGGTCTGGCCCGCTATTAAATAATAAAATGTAAAGATAAACATAATAAATGGATAAGGAAAATGAATTGGGCTATTCAGTCCACTTTAAAATAGTAACTCCATTTTAACCCGTATAAATTATGTTATATATTCTATAAAGGAAATCGAAGATGATTAATATTTTATTTAAGATTAAATAAAATACTCTGAAAATAAATGATGTCTAATTATATATATTAAATGGGAAATTTATGAAACTTAAATTTGGGTTTATCGTGAATTATGTTTTAAATAACATTTATTCTTTAACCCGAATTTATGATAGAATTAATTCCCTAGAAATTGAATAACCATTTAATAATGACTTTGGAAGGTTAAAAATAAATAAGATTTTAATTAAATCTTTAATTAGATTGAAAGGGAATTAAGTAGTCAAGGTCACTGAATTAAGAAAGTGATCGAAAATGGAAATGAACCATAAAGCAATGAATATTTTCATGTTATAAATGAATGAAAACATGAAATGGTTATATTATTTATATATTTTATATAAATAAAAGTAATGAAATTTTTATTTACTTTTCACATGTAAATAAAAAGATGAAAATAAGAAGGGAATTTTTATTTACATTTCACATGCGAATAAAAAGATATAAATATGATATGAAACATGATTTAGAAGCATGAACCGCATATGAAAATTTAACATGTTTTAAAAAGCATGAAGTCGCATATGAAATGCATAATCAAGAAACCGCATATGATATAAAAATTCATGTTTAGAGTAGTATTACTGCATATGAAATGAATGGACGATATTTATGAAATGAATAGACGATATTTATATTTATAAAAGTATAAATAACGATATAGAATGGTTTACAAATTTATATATGCGAGAATTATTTGGGAAGTCCGAGTTTACTCTCATTCCAAATAATGATACGACGTTCGAAGAGTTGAAGACGGTGATTGAAGACCGACGATCTTCACATCGAATGGGTGTGTTGCTATTGAGACCCATGATGGGAGTAGCTACCTTGAAGGGGCGACAGTAGTAGCCGTCCGGACGTAGTGTTGATTGCACGGATTTGACTTTCGCCCAGACCCAGGGCATAAGTTTATAAATGGAATGTATGTCTGACGTTGTAGTCCTTTATACTACATTCGTTGATCTCTCTTAATATATATCTGTTTGGTGGTTAACACCCTTCTCTGAGACGTACGAGCTTAGAGGTTATATATTGGCAGAAATTAATGGTATAGTATGGACTGACAATGTGGCATGCTAAGATGCATTGATCAAGGCTTTTGTTGAAAAGCAGGCCTTGTGGTTGATGATCAAAGCACGGCCTGTTTAGGCGTAGCTTTGTGTATAGCATGACTTCGCGAGCCTCACACCCCGGTATGAGTCAAAAACGGGATATGGACCGTAGGGAGTGCACACGTTTCTTTCTAGCTAGAGTGGTGTCAGCGACCTGCCAGCCCTGACATTTTACTTATGTGGATGATGGATTTTGAGGCGCCTCGTTATTTTTATAGGCCGTTGGTGGTCATACTATAGGTCCAAAGGGACCGGGAAACGTGTGTTCAGGCATAACTAATCCACTGCCCATAGGCGGGGACCGGCCCTACCGCTTCCAAGGGTTCACTGCGGGGAATCCTGAGGCATTTGCTAGAGTGTCTCGAATCGGAGAGGATCTTGCCCCTTGCCTCGACTCATGATGGAATCCAAATTTCCAATACGACCTTGCGGTTTTGATTGTAGAACTAGTATTGGCGACATGCTATATGGTAACCATGCCGTCTAGGATTGATACTTATGATTCAAATCTTTTTATTAAAACATATATACACTAATAATAATATCAAATCCGTTTTATACGTATCAAACATCTTTTGACCATTATAAGGTAAAACCCTATCCTCTGGTGTGCGTTGCATTGTGTGATGGGACTTGGGTCTTATAATGGTTTCATTTTTCCAAAAGACATTGCGTTATTTCTCGATTTACTTTGGTTTATGCACTGGCAATCCATAGGAGAAAACCCGTTCCGCGAAAGTGGCGTGGTCCTTGGATTTGTCTTATTAGTTAAACTAGTTAAGAATTCTCACACCAGTCCCATGACTGACTCGTAGTTTGTTTCACTTTGCAAACTCGGGTGCCCTCTTTTCCACACGGGCAGTCGAGTAGCTTTTTGCAGATATCTCTCTCTTTAGCAGGATCCTGGATCGAAGCCTAAAGCTGTGTCCAGAGCTTAGTAGTCTTCCGCTGTTTACTGTATTTTATTTACTGTATTAAATCTTTTGTAGTTTATCTTCCGCTGTAATTTTATTTAGCGATGTACTCTGATATATTCTGTACTCTGATGTAACATTTATTATTGATGTTATAAAAAGTCTGTGTTTTTGTTCTGATGTGTTGTATGCTCAAAGTTAAAGTATTCGTAGATTTTCACCTTTTGGGTCAGACCTGTGTGGTTTATGGTCGATTCAAAGAGCGGGAATTTGCGGGTCTTTACATCACGGTTCCAAAAATATAATAATACCGGTAGATTGACTCATATTGTGAAACCCCGAAATACCGTCACAGGATCCAAAATACTCCAAAGAAAAAATTACATATTTAATTAATTAAAAATTACAGTAAAATTCTAAAAATTAAATTATCACTGCGCCTCAAAAGAACCTTGTCCAGATTCGAATCCGATATCAAGTTATATTGAATAAACTGTTTTCGGTCGATATATGCTTCTACAGCGAATTTTTGAATATTTGATTTGGACATATCTTACAATCTATACGACGAAATCTTGGTTTTCCACTCATGTTAGAAAGACACAGTTCAACAGATCCCAACGCTTCTTGTTTTGAAGAAATCCGGTTCAAAACGAGTCCGGTACACTCAGTTGAAGTTCAGAACGTTAAATTACGAACTGCCGCGATATTACGGGCTCGATTATATTATATATATATTTTTCTACGTTCAACTTCATTTTAATTAATATATAAATCCACTTATATTACAGATTCAATATTTAAACTGATTTAAATATTCAAATACAAACCGACAAAAATGTGGGACGTTACAGACCTTCCCCCTTAAAATAATTTCGTCCTCGAAATTGCTAAGATAGGGAAAATGCTACAATCTCTGTTATAACATGGTTAAAAATCTTTTTGGTTTACTTTCATAATTTCAGTTTCAACTGAACTGATTAATTCCAATTAAATATTAATTCCTTATTTCGAATATATTCAAAATTTTGAAAATTTCCTAACAGCTCAAATTTTCAGAGAATTTTGTCAGCGTCTCCTCTGCACGGCTTATTTGGTATTTCCACAACTTGCCATTCTGGGCCTTCTCCAATCCAAAAGAAAATCAAACAGCCAAACGCTTTGCCCAAACTGACTTAGAAAAATCTCATACTCGTATATAAACATGTACCTTCTCTATTGGGCATTCAACTCTATCTCTGCCATCTGCTATTAAACTAGCATATATCCAAACATTTCCAACTGATCTTCAATCAATTTATCTTCAAATCCAGTTCACTTATATCCAAGCCGACACCATTTCAAACTCCCGTTTTATTCTTGGTTTCAAACTTTTATCTATCTGAGTCCAATTCTTCAACCAAGTTAAGTTCTATTCAAACTCTTATTTCACAAATTCAATTCCTTCATCAAATTAATTTCCACTCCAACACGATTTTTACTTAACTGTCTTCAATTCAATTCGAAATTTATTTCACTTAGTTTTAAGTTCCACTTTTACCTTTTTAACTCCATAAGTTAAATTTTTATTTCAGAATTCAAATTCCTGGGATTTATTTCAAATCAGTTTGAAATCATATATAATTCAAAACATTTGAATTTCTTATAACTTGTTTCTCAAACAATACAAAACAAAATCTTTGGTAGTAATCCGTCACTTAGCACTAGAAAATGAACACCGATAGTGGTCGACTTCATCATCGGAATCTATTTCCCAGCGAATCAAAGTGAGTTCAATACTATATCACTTTCAAAATGTGTTTTTCAAATCTTTTCATTTTGAAATCACTACAAAATATACTTTACAACGTTTAGAAAACATTTCTAAATCCACCTAGGATCTTAAAATTTCCATATATTTAATCCAGAATTCATCTACAACATCTTCTCAACTTTTTAGAGTTTTTATTTCAATTCTGGTTTTAAATTCAGACTTTAGTTCATCTGATTTTGCATATTAGGCTTATATAATATTTTGATAGTTATATAACCAACTCAATTATAGATCTTATTTGTTCGTAATAACGATCAACACTATAATAATCTCAAAATACATACTCCTTTATATCAAAATATAATTTGGGTAAAATTTATTTTATTTACCCTCTTTTCAAAACATACCGTGTCGAATTACTCTGTCCAAGAGTTTAGAAACACCTATCGACGCAGTTTGCATTACTGTTTCGACCAGAATTCATAAACCACTCGACTGACCAGTCAACACAATATAAAACAGTTTTTATATTAATTCACAAATACGCGCTCATCTATATACACTCAAACTCAATCTAGAGTACAACTAACTCCATCTCTATTGAGTTACGCCACAGAGCCATGGTAATCACTTAACCTTCAGCTCTGATACCATCTGTAACGGCGCGGATTTTCGACCCAGAAAATCAACATAATTACACTGTTAATTACTCGAGCATCGAAAATACCAGGACGTTAATAGAAGAATTTAGAGGATGAGATAGAAAAGATAGAACTAATAGAATAGAAGAAGAAGAAGAACTCACTGAACTGAATCAGAGTAAAACACGAAACTCACAGCGGAACAAATAAAATGTATTATATAACATAACTTTGAATACAAAACTGTATTGTATATACATACCATTATCAGAGTACAATACATCTTATCACAGCGGAAATAATCTCTAAATACTAAGGGTGGAGCCTTCTGCTTCGAGCTCCTCCAAGTGAAATCTGCAAAGCCTGAAACACTTGACTGCCCGTACAAATTTGGGCACCCAAAAGTTTAGGGAAAACAAACAAAATAAACTCTGGGTCAGTCATGGGACTGGTGTGAGTAAATTCTAACCATATGGTTTTACTTTGAAGAAAATCCTTTTGAAACAAAAGGATAATAGTAAGACCAGCCCACACATAAACATGGACGGCTTTTACCTTACTATAACCCAAATTACTTTGATATCAAAAACAGTGATATTATGATAATGTCTAAAACAAATAATTATCCAAGTAGCAGAACGCTTGCATCTCACGTTCCACAAATATATAGTATAAAATCATAAACCGCAGGGCGCTTATCGGAGAATGGTTTTCAACAGACAAGGTATGGGAGCACCTTCTGAATAGTGTACTCTAGAGGGGATACACTCAGGGTTCAACAAGAACGTCTTGCAACCCGGCCACACATGACCGCTCACTCATTTAGCTTGAGTGTCGCGAATATATTGCCACCACGGTTGTAGGCCATCCAACCGTCATCCGAAGATACATAATCGAAAAGAAGTATAAATATAAATTTTCTCTAGATCGGTGACAATACACCCTGCTTGGGGATGACCCAACTAGCCATGCTGCCTAGCCCAACTTCTGTCATTCCTGGTTGTGAGGCTAGAGGCTACGTCTATCTTCAGAACATCTGATCACCATTCACTTTGAAATGTCACATCGTCAAATCCGTAATCACACATCGATTACACAAATGCACACTGGGTGTAGAATAAAGAGAAGTTATCTTCTCCCCACCAACTTGGTATATTCGTAAAATCAACGGCATGACCGTTGGAAATACTCTGTCAGACACTCGTCCATACAAGTTGTCCTAGGACTGGACAAACAAAAACACACCATTCTATAACTGGACGATCCTTGCATTTAACTCCGCCTTCAATTATCTTCAGCATATCTAATTCGCAGCGCTTATGCCTATACGGAGTGGTTTCCGGATAATATCCAACCGGTCTCTCCGTATTGACAACGATGGTCAAAACACTTCGATAGTCGGTTATTTAACCATCGAAGTAAAAATAACATTCATTCCATGTACACTAACATCACACAATCACGGGCACTTTTTATTTAACGTTCGACTTTATTATTCGAATTCCCATATCTTACCAGATATTTCTCAAATCCCATTTTAGCCTTTTCATACTTCTTAGAAAACATTTCCAGTTATTATAAACTCTTATTCTTTCATGTTCCAGAAACATACGTTATTAACGTTCGAAACATTTCCATTCTTTTTACGTTATTCATTTTCTACACTTGGATAATATATCCTAACTCCATTGGAAAAATATTTCCAATTTCAATTTAAACATTTAAATCTGCCAAGCGTTTACTTTAGAGCATTATTCACTTTAAAAGGTGAATATCATACTATTATAGAAATCTGAACACCTTTATCAAATAACTTCTTTATTTAGAAAATCGATATCATTATCTCGTTTACTGAAATCTCTTTCACACTTTATATTTCCAATCCACTTTATAAACTCTGTTTCTAAGTCGATTTCTTATCAAATAAATATCGAGTTTATAACTAAATACTGAATCCTATCCTATTAACATTTATTCGTTTAAAACTAAATGTTAATTATCCTATCAGATTATAATTTCTAAAATCATTTTCTTTAATACATTCGACTTCGTCGAATTCTAGTTCCAAATCCTAATGGTTTAATTCTAACCACATTTCGAATATCGAAATGCTGTCATCGTTTTCTAACACGATTCTCCAATCTCTCTTTCTAAAACTAATTATTATATCTTCTTACGACATCGTTATTTATCACCTTCGAATAAGGGGATTTCAAACCAAACCGTTACATTTTCTAGGAAGTGCTGCTATATAAAAATCCTGCTTAAGTTTGGTTAACAGCGTTAATTTATCGCTATAGTTCTAAACTAGCCATACGCTGTAATATACTCTTTTATGACTAATCTTGACATACAGTCACGCTTAAGCCTAATCAATAGCGTTTATTTTATCGCTATAGTTCAAACTTGCAATACGCTGTGATACTAATCTTGACATCTTTTTCCGTTACAAACTGATATCGTTCCTCGATAATAATGAAGTCTTTCAAGTTGGGGTATTCTATTTACCTCTCAGACCTTGATCGACAACGTTCTTACCTTAGAACCGATACAAGTCTGCACTCTAATCCCTTGTTACTTATAATATCTATCCGATCGTATTTTCATGTTTATTTTTAACTATGGTTTTATAACACCATATCGTTACTTTGAATTCTCTGGTGTTTGATTATTTATATTAAACATTTACTCTTTGCTTTCTCCATTCCACAGTTCTATTTATAACTTCTTAACCAAAAGGTAATTAAATCTTATTACTTTGGATTAATTTATTTCTAAACTGTTACATTAGATTAATTAAAGACCAATTAACCTAATAATTATTTTCCCAAATAACAGTTGATTTAATCAACTTCATTCCATCAGTAAATTCGTTAACTGATTTTAATTACTTCTTAACATTAGATTAATATAATTAATCTAATAATATTATTATCCAAATATTTAATCGTCGGATAATTTCTGCTTTATAAACTTATTTAAATGTCAACAATCGTTTTTATTTATTTTATAAAACGAACTCTAAAATACTGGTTTATAATAGAACTTCTATTATAAATTTAAATCTTCTTTTTAATTATAAAAATATAATTTTTATAATTAACCTCGTTGATTTGCCTGACGGCCAATCAACTCCTTAACAAAACGATGGGTTTACGGTCGACTGTCGCCACTTTCTAAATCGATATCGTTTATTGATTTATCGAAACAGATGTTGAATTTTCGTTCAACATCAATATTCACATGGGGTTTTAAATATAATTCGGGTTCAAACAAAACAAACAGTACATATAATTATCAAGGAATCCGGTCGGACTCCTCCAACCGGTTTCCGCATCCACAGATGTCAGTCAACACAATTTACACTAACTCTATACAAGGGGGTATTCTAATCGGTGGAATCAGTGTCCAACTGATGATGTGTACATATATATATAACGGTATATAATATTCGACCAAATTAATTGTAATCAACCTAATCAACCATCACACAACATTCAAACAACATTAAAATATAATTGCAATATTTTAAAATGGATCAGAGTTAGTGATTTTACTCACCTCCGTGCGTTAACCGTTAAATACGATTTGCGTCGGCTGATTTGGTTGAGCGGTTTATTTTGCTTAAATCAAGACGAGCGCCAAATCGCTTTAGACCGATTCCAGTATAGCCATAACTTCATCACCAAAGCAGTTTATAGAACTCGCTCCTCCTGTGCACTGCGTCGTCGATGCCTTATACCAGCCGTATTTTCCATTTGGACTATTCTAAACATAGCTAACATCAATTTGCCTTGCCCAATTCGAATATTCAACTTCATCGACTCAAATTCTTTGGTTATTCCAAGTCTATCATATAGTTTTGCTCCTTCTGGCACTCATATAAAACCTGCGATAGCACCTAAGTCCACAAATGCCAAAACCGTTGCGTCATCTCCTCAGCACACCGATGTCCACAAAACCACTATCAACGAGCTGAGCTGAACTCCATCCAGCGTCATCCCATACTCATGAACATCACCATTTCCAGTTCATGCGCCACCCCTTTCCTATCATCTACATACTCTTCCACCCACGACACTCCCAGTTCACATCTCCTTGCGCCGCAAGCTCAGTCCACGTGAAAAGATCATCACCATCAGTTTCAACAGTCTCCCTACTTCGTTTCCACATGCATGAGCACGTTCGCTGTAGCCAAAATCAAACTCCCTCCTGACTTCCCTTCTCCTCCAACAGTACACAATACTAAATATAAACCACACATGCATGTTGTACGTGTGTCACACTTGTACATCTACCCTCACCATTAACAAGAACCTACCCTCAAACTTCCGCACACACTCCTCACTGATTCGCCTCATTTTCTACATTTACACAAACCCCGTACTTCCCCTGCCTCATGCTCCTGTTTCACGCACCTCTATGGCCATCGAAGTTCACCCTGTACTGCCCTACCATCCACATAAAACCCCATCTTCTCCTTCGCAGTCAATACCAACGGAAGCCTGCACTTTACTTTATAACACACGTTCACTATTCTTTGATCTGCACCCTCCCAAGCATGCCGCATGAGCATCGATATACACACATACATCCACCTTCTTGGTTCGAGCAGCACCCCCCTTCAGACTCTTGCCTTTTTAGTCCCTCATCTCCTCTCTATTTCCCGGTGACTGGCCCCATGCTGTTGGGTTTGGAGTTCGGAGAAGCAACGCATCGAACTGCACGAGATCCCACTACTTTGGAGCGAAAAAAACATGGGACTTGAAATATATTTTTGCTTTGATTTTTCGTGGAGGATTCCATCAGTTTCGATTCCTGAAACGCTTCAGAAAAATGGGTTTTGTATTTATAATTGAGGGCGCTTACTGCTTAAGGAATAGGGAAGTGCAGGATATAGGTTAGGCCATGCTTATTGAGGATACAATAGGGTGCATGTAGCCTAAGCGTGAAGCGTAGCGGTTGACCAATCATTTACCTCGGGTTTATATAAAGTGATGTTACTTAGTGTTTAAGTAATAGGGCGTGCGTAGGTGGTTGACAATCCATACTAGGATAAGGACAACACAAAGTAAGGCACCCAGTAAACTTAGCAGCAAAGGAGATCGAATAAGCATTTTAAATATATAGGGTCCAATACTTAATGTAGCTAAGGATAGGCCAGGCAATACTTTAAACGGAAAAGGGGACTTGAAGAGTTGAAGTTGACGTATACGTTCAAAGCATGGCCTCTGTTTTTACTTCTTGTTTTACTGGTAGCTTATTAGGCACGACGCATTCAGGACGTAGGTCTTGTGGTGTACTGTTTTAGGGTAGGAAAGGGTAGGATTTGATTTGTATAAATATTTTAATTATAGGTTTACAACTTGGTGATGGGAATTCGAGGGTATGGCACATGAAAGTGAGGGCAAGTTTTTTTCTCTTCTTTCTAGTTTGAGCGTACCATATTTTATAATATTACGTTCATATCTGAGCTGCTACGGACAGAAATAAGAGTACAGTCGTGCTCAACGAGGTGTCACGGTTCCAAAAATATAATAATACCGGTAGATTGACTCATATTGTGAAACCCCGAAATACCGTCACAGGATCCAAAATACTCCAAAGAAAAAATTGCATATTTAATTAATTAAAAATTACAGTAAAATTCTAAAAATTAAATTATCACTGCGCCTCAAAAGAACCTTGTCCAGATTCGAATCCGATATCAAGTTATATTGAATAAACTGTTTTCGGTCGATATATGCTTCTACAGCGAATTTTTGAATATTTGATTTGGACATATCTTACAATCTATACGACGAAATCTTGGTTTTCCACTCATGTTAGAAAGACACAGTTCAACAGATTCCAACGCTTCTTGTTTTGAAGAAATCCGGTTCAAAACGAGTCCGGTACACTCAGTTGAAGTTCAGAACGTTAAATTACGAACTGCCGCGATATTACGGGCTCGATTATATTATATATATATTTTTCTACGTTCAACTTCGTTTTAATTAATATATAAATCCACTTATATTACAGATTCAATATTTAAACTGATTTAAATATTCAAATACAAACCGACAAAAATGTGGGACGTTACAGACCTTCCCCCTTAAAATAATTTCGTCCTCGAAATTGCTAAGATAGGGAAAATGCTACAATCTCTGTTATAACATGGTTAAAAATATTTTTGGTTTACTTTCATAATTTCAGTTTCAACTGAACTGATTAATTCCAATTAAATATTAATTCCTTATTTCGAATATATTCAAAATTTTGAAAATTTCCTAACAGCTCAAATTTTCAGAGAATTTTGTCAGCGTCTCCTCTGCACGGCTTATTTGGTATTTCCACAACTTGCCATTCTGGGCCTTCTCCAATCCAAAAGAAAATCAAACAGCCAAACGCTTTGCCCAAACTGACTTAGAAAAATCTCATACTCGTATATAAACATGTACCTTCTCTATTGGGCATTCAACTCTATCTCTGCCATCTGCTATTAAACTAGCATATATCCAAACATTTCCAACTGATCTTCAATCAATTTATCTTCAAATCCAGTTCACTTATATCCAAGCCGACACCATTTCAAACTCCCGTTTTATTCTTGGTTTCAAACTTTTATCTATCTGAGTCCAATTCTTCAACCAAGTTAAGTTCTATTCAAACTCTTATTTCACAAATTCAATTCCTTCATCAAATTAATTTCCACTCCAACACGATTTTTACTTAACTGTCTTCAATTCAATTCGAAATTTATTTCACTTAGTTTTAAGTTCCACTTTTACCTTTTTAACTCCATAAGTTAAATTTTTATTTCAGAATTCAAATTCCTGGGATTTATTTCAAATCAGTTTGAAATCATATATAATTCAAAACATTTGAATTTCTTATAACTTGTTTCTCAAACAATACAAAACAAAATCTTTGGTAGTAATCCGTCACTTAGCACTAGAAAATGAACACCGATAGTGGTCGACTTCATCATCGGAATCTATTTCCCAGCGAATCAAAGTGAGTTCAATACTATATCACTTTCAAAACGTGTTTTTCAAATCTTTTCATTTTGAAATCACTACAAAATATACTTTACAACGTTTAGAAAACATTTCTAAATCCACCTAGGATCTTAAAATTTCCATATATTTAATCCAAAATTCATCTACAACATCTTCTCAACTTTTTAGAGTTTTTATTTCAATTCTGGTTTTAAATTCATACTTTAGTTCATCTGATTTTGCATATTAGGCTTATATAATATTTTGATAGTTATATAACCAACTCAATTATAGATCTTATTTGTTCGTAATAACGATCAACACTATAATAATCTCAAAATACATACTCCTTTATATCAAAATATAATTTGGGTAAAATTTATTTTATTTACCCTCTTTTCAAAACATACCGTGTCGAATTACTCTGTCCAAGAGTTTAGAAACACCTATCGACGCAGTTTGCATTACTGTTTCGACCAGAATTCATAAACCACTCGACTGACCAGTCAACACAATATAAAACAGTTTTTATATTAATTCACAAATACGCGCTCATCTATATACACTCAAACTCAATCTAGAGTACAACTAACTCCATCTCTATTGAGTTACGCCACAGAGCCATGGTAATCACTTAACCTTCAGCTCTGATACCATCTGTAACGGCGCGGATTTTCGACCCAGAAAATCAACATAATTACACTGTTAATTACTCGAGCATCGAAAATACCAGGACGTTAATAGAAGAATTTAGAGGATGAGATAGAAAAGATAGAACTAATAGAATAGAAGAAGAAGAAGAACTCACTGAACTGAATCAGAGTAAAACACGAAACTCACAGCGGAACAAATAAAATGTATTATATAACATAACTTTGAATACAAAACTGTATTGTATATACATACCATTATCAGAGTACAATACATCTTATCACAGCGGAAATAATCTCTAAATACTAAGGGTGGAGCCTTCTGCTTCGAGCTCCTCCAAGTGAAATCTGCAAAGCCTGAAACACTTGACTGCCCGTACAAATTTGGGCACCCAAGAGTTTAGGGAAAACAAACAAAATAAACTCTGGGTCAGTCATGGGACTGGTATGAGTAAATTCTAACCATATGGTTTTACTTTGAAGAAAATCCTTTTGAAACAAAAGGATAATAGTAAGACCAGCCCACACATAAACATGGACGGCTTTTACCTTACTATAACCCAAATTACTTTGATATCAAAAACAGTGATATTATGATAATGTCTAAAACAAATAATTATCCAAGTAGCAGAACGCTTGCATCTCATGTTCCACAAATATATAGTATAAAATCATAAACCGCAGGGCGTTTATCGGAGAATGGTTTTCAACAGACAAGGTATGGGAGCACCTTCTGAATAGTGTACTCTAGAGGGGATACACTCAGGGTTCAACAAGAACGTCTTGCAACCCGGCCACACATGACCGCTCACTCATTTAGCTTGAGTGTCGCGAATATATTGCCACCACGGTTGTAGGCCATCCAACCGTCATCCGAAGATACAGAATCGAAAAGAAGTATAAATATAAATTTTCTCTAGATCGGTGACAATACACCCTGCTTGGGGATGACCCAACTAGCCATGCTGCCTAGCCCAACTTCTGTCATTCCTGGTTGTGAGGCTAGAGGCTACGTCTATCTTCAGAACATCTGATCACCATTCACTTTGAAATGTCACATCGTCAAATCCGTAATCACACATCGATTACACAAATGCACACTGGGTGTAGAATAAAGAGAAGTTATCTTCTCCCCACCAACTTGGTATATTCGTAAAATCAACGGCATGACCGTTGGAAATACTCTGTCAGACACTCGTCCATACAAGTTGTCCTGGGACTGGAAAAACAAAAACACACCATTCTATAACTGGACGATCCTTGCATTTAACTCCGCCTTCAATTATCTTCAGCATATCTAATTCGCAGCGCTTATGCCTATACGGAGTGGTTTCCGGATAATATCCAACCGGTCTCTCCGTATTGACAACGATGGTCAAAACACTTCGATAGTCGGTTATTTAACCATCGAAGTAAAAATAACATTCATTCCATGTACACTAACATCACACAATCACGGGCACTTTTTATTTAACGTTCGACTTTATTATTCGAATTCCCATATCTTACCAGATATTTCTCAAATCCCATTTTAGCCTTTTCATACTTCTTAGAAAACATTTCCAGTTATTATAAACTCTTATTCTTTCATGTTCCAGAAACATACGTTATTAACGTTCGAAACATTTCCATTCTTTTTACGTTATTCATTTTCTACACTTGGATAATATATCCTAACTCCATTGGAAAAATATTTCCAATTTCAATTTAAACATTTAAATCTGCCAAGCGTTTACTTTAGAGCATTATTCACTTTAAAAGGTGAATATCATACTATTATAGAAATCTGAACACCTTTATCAAATAACTTCTTTATTTAGAAAATCGATATCATTATCTCGTTTACTGAAATCTCTTTCACACTTTATATTTCCAATCCACTTTATAAACTCTGTTTCTAAGTCGATTTCTTATCAAATAAATATCGAGTTTATAACTAAATACTGAATCCTATCCTATTAACATTTATTCGTTTAAAACTAAATGTTAATTATCCTATCAGATTATAATTTCTAAAATCATTTTCTTTAATACATTCGACTTCGTCGAATTCTAGTTCCAAATCCTAATGGTTTAATTCTAACCACATTTCGAATATCGAAATGTTGTCATCGTTTTCTAACACGATTCTCCAATCTCTCTTTCTAAAACTAATTATTATATCTTCTTACGACATCGTTATTTATCACCTTCGAATAAGGGGATTTCAAACCAAACCGTTACATTTTCTAGGAAGTGCTGCTATATAAAAATCCTGCTTAAGTTTGGTTAACAGCGTTAATTTATCGCTATAGTTCTAAACTAGCCATACGCTGTAATATACTCTTTTATGACTAATCTTGACATACAGTCACGCTTAAGCCTAATCAATAGCGTTTATTTTATCGCTATAGTTCAAACTTGCAATACGCTGTGATACTAATCTTGACATCTTTTTCCGTTACAAACTGATATCGTTACTCGATAATAATGAAGTCTTTCAAGTTGGGGTATTCTATTTACCTCTCAGACCTTGATCGACAACGTTCTTACCTTAGAACCGATACAAGTCTGCACTCTAATCCCTTGTTACTTATAATATCTATCCGATCGTATTTTCATGTTTATTTTTAACTATGGTTTTATAACACCATATCGTTACTCTGAATTCTCTGGTGTTTGATTATTTATATTAAACATTTACTCTTTGCTTTCTCCATTCCACAGTTCTATTTATAACTTCTTAACCAAAAGGTAATTAAATCTTATTACTTTGGATTAATTTATTTCTAAACTGTTACATTAGATTAATTAAAGACCAATTAACCTAATAATTATTTTCCCAAATAACAGTTGATTTAATCAACTTCATTCCATCAGTAAATTCGTTAACTGATTTTAATTACTTCTTAACATTAGATTAATATAATTAATCTAATAATATTATTATCCAAATATTTAATCGTCGGATAATTTCTGCTTTATAAACTTATTTAAATGTCAACAATCGTTTTTATTTATTTTATAAAACGAACTCTAAAATACTGGTTTATAATAGAACTTCTATTATAAATTTAAATCTTCTTTTTAATTATAAAAATATAATTTTTATAATTAACCTCGTTGATTTGCCTGACGGCCAATCAACTCCTTAACAAAACGATGGGTTTACGGTCGACTGTCGCCACTTTCTAAATCGATATCGTTTATTGATTTATCGAAACAGATGTTGAATTTTCGTTCAACATCAATATTCACATGGGGTTTTAAATATAATTCGGGTTCAAACAAAACAAACAGTACATATAATTATCAAGGAATCCGGTCGGACTCCTCCAACCGGTTTCCGCATCCACAGATGTCAGTCAACACAATTTACACTAACTCTATACAAGGGGGTATTCTAATCGGTGGAATCAGTGTCCAACTGATGATGTGTACATATATATATAACGGTATATAATATTCGACCAAATTAATTGTAATCAACCTAATCAACCATCACACAGCATTCAAACAACATTAAAATATAATTGCAATATTTTAAAGTGGATCAGAGTTAGTGATTTTACTCACCTCCGTGCGTTAACCGTTAAATACGATTTGCGTCGGCTGATTTGGTTGAGCGGTTTATTTTGCTTAAATCAAGACGAACGCCTAATCGCTTTAGACCGATTCCAGTATAGCCATAACTTCATCACCAAAGCAGTTTATAGAACTCGCTCCTCGTGTGCACTGCGTCGTCGATGCCTTATACCAGCCGTATTTTCCATTTGGACTATTCTAAACATAGCTAACATCAATTTGCCTTGCCCAATTCGAATATTCAACTTCATCGACTCAAATTCTTTGGTTATTCCAAGTCTATCATATAGTTTTGCTCCTTCTGGCACTCATATAAAACCTGCGATAGCACCCAAGTCCACAAATGCCAAAACCGTTGCGTCATCTCCTCAGCACACCGATGTCCACAAAACCACTATCAACGAGCTGAGCTGAACTCCATCCAGCGTCATCCCATACTCATGAACATCACCATTTCCAGTTCATGCGCCACCCCTTTCCTATCATCTACATACTCTTCCACCCACGACACTCCCAGTTCACATCTCCTTGCGCCGCAAGCTCAGTCCACGTGAAAAGATCATCACCATCAGTTTCAACAGTCCCCCTACTTCGTTTCCACATGCATGAGCACGTTCGCTGTAGCCAAAATCAAACTCCCTCCTGACTTCCCTTCTCCTCCAACAGTACACAATACTAAATATAAACCACACATGCATGTTGTACGTGTGTCACACTTGTACATCTACCCTCACCATTAACAAGAACCTACCCTCAAACTTCCGCACACACTCCTCACTGATCCGCCTCATTTTCTACATTTACACAAACCCCGTACTTCCCCTGCCTCATGCTCCTGTTTCACGCACCTCTATGGCCATCGAAGTTCACCCTGTACTGCCCTACCATCCACATAAAACCCCATCTTCTCCTTCGCAGTCAATACCAACGGAAGCCTGCACTTTACTTTATAACACACGTTCACTATTCTTTGATCCGCACCCTCCCAAGCATGCCGCATGAGCATCGATATACACACATACATCCACCTTCTTGGTTCGAGCAGCACCCCCCTTCAGACTCTTGCCTTTTTAGTCCCTCATCTCCTCTCTATTTCCCGGTGACTGGCCCCATGCTGTTGGGTTTGGAGTTCGGAGAAGCAACGCATCGAACTGCACGAGATCCCACTACTTTGGAGCGAAAAAAACATGGGACTTGAAATATATTTTTGCTTTGATTTTTCGTGGAGGATTCCATCAGTTCCGATTCCTGAAACGCTTCAGAAAAATGGGTTTTGTATTTATAATTGAGGGCGCTTACTGCTTAAGGAATAGGGAAGTGCAGGATATAGGTTAGGCCCTGCTTATTGAGGATACGATAGGGTGCATGTAGCCTAAGCGTGAAGCGTAGCGGTTGACCAATCATTTACCTCGGGTTTATATAAAGTGATGTTACTTAGTGTTTAAGTAATAGGGCGTGCGTAGGTGGTTGACAATCCATACTAGGATAAGGACAACACAAAGTAAGGCACCCAGTAAACTTAGCAGCAAAGGAGATCGAATAAGCATTTTAAATATATAGGGTCCAATACTTAATGTAGCTAAGGATAGGCCAGGCAATACTTTAAACGGAAAAGGGGACTTGAAGAGTTGAAGTTGACGTATACGTTCAAAGCATGGCCTCTGTTTTTACTTCTTGTTTTACTGGTAGCTTATTAGGCACGACGCATTCAGGACGTAGGTCTTGTGGTGTACTGTTTTAGGGTAGGAAAGGGTAGGATTTGATTTGTATAAATATTTTAATTATAGGTTTACAACTTGGTGATGGGAATTCGAGGGTATGGCACATGAAAGTGAGGGCAAGTTTTTTTCTCTTCTTTCTAGTTTGAGCGTACCATATTTTATAATATTACGTTCATATCTGAGCTGCTACGGACAGAAATAAGAGTACAGTCGTGCTCAACGAGGTGTCACGGTTCCAAAAATATAATAATACCGGTAGATTGACTCATATTGTGAAACCCCGAAATACCTTCACAGGGTCCAAAATACTCCAAATAAAAAATTGCATATTTAATTAATTAAAAATTACAGTAAAATTCTAAAAATTAAATTATCACTGCGCCTCAAAAGAACCTTGTCCAGATTCGAATCCGATATCAAGTTATATTGAATAAACTGTTTTCGGTCGATATATGCTTCTACAGCGAATTTTTGAATATTTGATTTGGACATATCTTACAATCTATACGACGAAATCTTGGTTTTCCACTCATGTTAGAAAGATACAGTTCAACAGATTCCAACGCTTCTTGTTTAGAAAGATACAGTTCAATATTGAATAAAACAATATTGAGTTGAGCCATAATGCTAAAGGAGTTTATTTGACTAGAATGTGGGATGTGAAGATGGAGCACACTTGTCGAAATCTCTGTGTCATATGAATTTCTTGGTACTCAAAGTGTTTCTTAGGAATTGAAAGTTTGAGAGTAGAAATGAAAGCAAAGAGTTATGTTGTGATTCTCGAAGGCTTAAGGGTATATGTAGTTGCAGTAGGATGCCAAGATACGGGTGGAACATTTTAAATTTTCCACTGATGAAGAGAAGTGGTTGTAGGAGTGAAGAGTTTTGGAGAAAACAGACATGAATGCACCACTTTAAAAAAACTAATTGTTTTATACTAGGTTGGTAGACTAAAAGAAGGCCTCGGTCAACTGAGATGGGTAAAATTCAAGCCAGAGAGCATTTCCAAAAACAGTAGACAATTTTTTCATATTCAGTTGATTGATTTAGAGATTGAATGATCGGATAAGGTTTTCAATTGACAGTATCACTACAACTTACGATACCTTGTGTGGTTTAGTTGTAAAAGCATGTGTTCATCTCTTAACCCGCCTAGGTTCGAGTCTTAGGTTTGCACATTTTTATCCATTTTATTCTCGAACCCTTCACATTATTTTGGCATGAAATAAATCAATAAACACATTATAATATATTTATATGGTTGTTATCATCAAAACAACATATATATGGTTCTTTCAGTCTCCCGCTTTTTAAGATGACAACCACATAGTCTTATAATATAAAATAATAGCTCTTCCTAAATATTTGTTATATCTAATTGGTTTATTTCACTTGATTATACAATATGTAAAACACATGTTCTTCTCCCCTTTTATCATAAAAAATAGTAATAAATGCATATGCATATTATGTTTTAAAATCTCCTCTTAAATATATTTTTTCTTAAGAAAATATTATATTTACTTTTTCTATAAATGTACAATATTTTTCACCTTTGTAAATAGAGACATGAAGTATCATAGATAAGTAAAATAATTTAACATTAACGCAAAGTGATGAGTATCTAATAAATATATCAAATGTAAGTAAAATGACACTCATTTAAAATATGCAGGGTTTACGACTTAGGAAATCATGTCTAGTTGGATGTAGTTAATCCCTTGGAAGTATAATTTCGTTATTAATCATAGTTTCGTAATAGTAGCTAATGTATGATTGTCTACCACTATTTTTTAGACTAGAAAGGACCCATATAAACATTAATCATCATCGACTTAATGTTCAAATGATTCTTTGTATTTCTAGACATTATGCTATCATGACATGAATTGGTTTAAAAATTTTATTTACTAGTGTTAAAATGTGTGTACCCGAAGCATACATAGTACTTTATCTATAATTATCTTGTTTGCAGTATAAACCAATTCTACTATAGCGAGCTTCGATATCAGCATTAAGGAAGATAAATCATCCTTTTTAATTAAAAATTGCAAATTTCTCGTTTAACTTATCAAAAATAGCTTTGGAATCAAAAATTTATTTTGCAAATTCTTTTACCTAATTTTTTTTTACATTCTTCACTTAATTCTATATTCTTATCATTTAAAGCATTCACTTTTTCATGAGACAAAAGTTTAGAATTAGAATTATTTAAAGAGATTTCCAAAAATACAAATTTCTTTTGCAAAATTTTGATTTCCTTTAAAAGATTGCTATTTTTAGCATTTAAACACACATTATCTTTTAGTATGTATATCTTTTTATAGTAAAACCAGTTCTTCGAATGTATTATCCAAAATGTCATTTTTTTTTTAAACTTATCTTCTTCCGTTAAAATATTAATTTTATGCTTTTAATCATCTATTTTATCAAAGGCAATAAAATTGAACTTTTGTGATGCTTTAACATCTTTTGCTAACTTCTCAGTTATTTGTAAATGTGCACCATAGATAGAAGTTAAGCTGATTTTGATGTGATATTACACAACACATGTACTTTGATTTTATAGATTATCACTTGCTTCTATCTTTATCTTCATTGCTCTTGAACTTTGACTGGGTCTTCTCTATCTTGCCATTATTCTAGGATGTTGGTATTATCAGCAGAACTAGATTTTCTACCACCTGTTAAGTCGTGATGCACAGGATCAAAGTTGTCCAATAGTAGTAAACACTGTAAAGTAAATTACACATCCAATTTTTATTGAATCGGATCATGCGTCCTACATTGAATCCTGATGCTCCCCTTTAGTAATTCACTATTAATACCCTCACATCATCCTAAGGAAAAGGATAGGAAAAGGATACAGGCTCTGCCTAAACAATTGAACAAGATTTCAACAACAATTATAAGCAGTGTAACAAATGTTACTTTCTAACAAAGTGTATCTTGATGTATAGAATTTAACTTTGATGTATGATAGTCCCATAACCAAATGAAATAATGTTGTGGGATGTTTGTAGTAGAATATGATATTTAAAGATGAAGCACATAAGTCGAAATCTCTGAATCCGTTGAATTCTTTGAATTAGAAGTATTTCTTTTGGAATTGAAAGTATAAAAGGACAAATCAAAGCACAACGTTACGTTGTAATTTTAGAGGTTTAAGGGCATATGTAGTTTCTGCCGAGAAGTCAACCTAGGGGTGCAACCTTCCAATTTCTCTGTTGATGAAGTGAAATGGCAGTAGGAGTAAATAGATGCAACTACTGAAGAAAAGAGGCGCAAAACACCACTTAAAAAACTAGCATTTTTAATAAGTCAGTCGAAAGCTTCAATCGATTGGAATAGGCAGAATTCGAGCTCGAAAGCGTTGCCAAAAATAGTAGATAAGTTTTTCATATTTTGTTGACTAATTCAATCAACTTAATAAGGATTTTAGTTTGTTGTACTTTGTAATATCCAAAAGCTTATTTTGTTTAGTGTAAAGACATGTGCTTATCTCCTAGCCCATTAAGGTTTGATTCTCAGCTCTACATATTTTTGGCGACTTTATTTTCCAATTCTTTAATCATCTTTTTAACTTAAAATAACTCAATAATAGCATTGTTGTATGGTTGCTATCGTAAAACACAATATATATGGTTCTTTCACATGATAACCTCTATCATCTAAAATAGTTTCATAAATTTTTTAGGTGTTTACCCACCTTTTTACCAGGTGATTTGGCTTCAGATTCAGATGCTTGAATAGCTTAGAAATCGAATGTGGGTGATTATATGAAGCTCAGCTGGGTTCATCAGAATATCACTATGGAATTAAATGAATTGGAAATAATTTGGATAAGTAAGGGATCGATATCAATTCAAGATATAAGATTTAAAGATTTTGTTGGAATTACATCAATAACTCAAGAGTTGGAGGTTAAATCGTAGAACTAAGACCACAAATATCGTGGTTAAGGACAAGGGATCTACTTTGACGTTTATACCCGGAGGGTGCAATCTTTTAGGGATTGTTACAAATCCATCAGTATGAACCCGTTTAAAGAGGGACAATATAGGCCCCATACCTTAGGTGGGTTCATCTCGTCTTGGTTAACCTCCCGAAGCTTTTTGAATCGGTCCAACTCGTCTTATCTGATATAAATAGACAACTAGGGATTCAAAAAAGGGATCTTCTTCTCTTGGATTCTATATGTAGGTACTTAGCTGTTTTCAAACCTCAACTATCTTATCTCCACATTCTTGTACTCAAAAAACGAATTGCGTTTTAATTTGATAGTATATATATTAGATCACATCAAGTGGACGTAAGCAAGAATTTTTGTCGAGCTATGATAAAAATCTTATTTATTTTACTATTTTCATAAATTTCTATGACTATTCTGTACCTATGACTTGATATTATTTGGATATCACTCTATAATTTCATCAATTGAGGTGATCAGATCGATTGACCAAAATCAAGTCTAATATTATTGGTGCACTAGGAAGGGTATCATGCTATTTGAACTAAGGAAGCTTTGGAATTCGTTATGAAGCAATGACTAAATTAATGAGTTATAGCTCAAACCATTAAGACTACGAAAGGAGAAAGTTGGGAGGCTTTCTTGGGAGGGAATCCTTCCTTCTACTTTACATGGGAGGATATGAAACAACTTGTTGACAAGATTGCAGGATGTAATAACCCGAAAATCTGGGCCAGTTTAAAATTTTTATTTTGGCAATTTTAGCAAATTTTGATTATTTAAAATGAATTATTTTAAATAATATCGACGAGAAATTTATTTTGAATGGAATTCAAACGTATATATTATATACGTCGTCATTAGAATATAAATAATTATTTTAAATTATAAAAGGAATTGAAAATGGCGCGGTAGTTCGATAATTCGATTTCAAACTTCAATTGAAAGTACCGGGTGCAAAACAATCCGGATTTTAGTGAAACCAAAAACATTAGGATCTAATTGATAATATCTTTCCAACGAATCCGAAAAATCAAAATTTCATAGCGGGAATCAAAAGATATGTCCAGTTGAAAATTCTGAATAGTCGCTATGGAATTCAGGCCCTTAAAAATGGGAATTTTGCAAGCGACCTCGGAATTCGACGAAACCACTTTTGTTGGATCCGCAGTGTCAAATAATTGCTAGATTCCAAATTTCATAATCTTTCGAATCAATATGCGAGCGTGGCAAAAGAAAACGCGTTTGACCAGTTTCAGTGGATTTTAATCGACTGGAAAATGACCATTTTTCCATCGGTCTCAGAATTTGACGAAACTAGTTTTGTTAGGACTGTATCGTCAATACGAAGCTAGAAAATATTTTTATTGAATTTTTAGAGTTAGTATGTGACCCCGGTAAATTAAAATGTGCGTTCAAATTGAATATATACTGATTTATATTTTAATTTAAATCGAAACTGATCGAAACGGTCGAATCAGCTTACGATACATATCCCATTGTGTTCGGAATGGGGGTGAAACGCTATGGACGACAGTCGGTGGGTTCGATTTCGAGTAGAAAATAAAAAGTTGCTTATAGAATTTAAAATAATTAAATAAATATATTGTATTATATAATCCTTCCCTCACCCCTCCCTCCATCATTTGTCAAACCCGGTACCCAGAAAACCGTTCCCCCTTTTTAAAACCCGACCCCCCCTCCTCCATCGCCGTCGCCCCATTCACCGGAGTCGCCGCGGCCAGGCGCGACCGCGCCCCACCACCAACGCCGCTCCGGCGAGACCCCCTTCCACTCCTCCCTTTTTCTCCAACGCGAACCCAAACCTCCACAAATCCACTCCACCGGCCACGCCCTGGCAAGCCGCCACCCACCGGAGCACCAGCAGCCGAAGCCCCGCCTCCTTGACCACCCGAGCACCCCAAGCCGCCACCTCAGCATGCCGTGAGCACCCCCTTACCCCCTTCCTCCAGTAAAACAGCAACCCTCACCCCCTCGGCAACAAACTCCGACCAACCCGGCCACCTCCTCGACCACAGCGCGGACATCCACCCCTCCACCTCGAGCCCGACGATCCAGAAATCGATTTGAGTGAGTTTTGTTTATTTATTTATTTTATTTCCTTTTGTTTAATCAATATTTGATTGGTAAAAATCTGATTTATATGTGTGAAGCGTTGAAATTGTTCTTGGGTTTCAATGTAATCAAAATTTGATTTTTACTTTTATGTATAACATGAAAAGATACGACTTTTAGAAAGGTAATGTTATGATTTTTTTTAGAAGAGTAAAAATTCAATTTTTATATATCGAATAGTAGAGTAAAAATTCGAATTTTATATATTGAATAGCATAGTAAAAATTCGATTTTTATATATCGAATAGCATAGTAAAAATTCGATTTTTATATATCGAATAGCATAGTAAAAATTCGATTTTTATATATTGAATAGCATAGTAAAAATTCGATTTTTATATATTGAATAGCATAGTAAAAATTCGATTTTTATATATTGAATAGCATAATAAAAATTCGGTTTTTACATATGTAGTGGCTACGGGCAACGAAAGTGATAAGAGACAAGAACAGTGAAGATTTCCTGCATTAGAAGTGCCGTGGAGTTAGGATAGCTATTGGTGAGAACTTCTCACTCTATTTTTATTTTTCTAGTTAGAATATATACTACGATGCTTGACGGTGTTTAGTAGCACCCGACACCCGTCATCCACGGACCATGGATGGCTTGTTTGTTTAATTGCTTGGTTGTGTAGTTGGTTAGATTATTTGGTTTGAATTGAATTGTTTGGTGAAATGAAATTGATTTGATTGATGTGTGAATGGCGTGGGCCTTCACTAGACCGGGGATAAGGCTAGGCCTCGTCCCGTTTCTAGTATCGTGCCGTTATGCCGCCGAAATTTTCTAAAATAAGTTAGAAAATAAAAATATCATTTTATTTAAAGAATGAACTGAATAGAAATTCATATGTTAAAATAAAATGTTTTATCGTTAAAAATATATAATTTTTAACGTGAATATGAATATAGTGAATGTGAATAAATAAATATTCATTTACAAACCGGACGGTTTGTTTATGTACACCTATTTGAAGGACATTGATTGGGACGATAAATTTTACACATCGCCCAACTGCACAAATAAAATATGTGTTTGATTGTTTGAAACCCTACACGGGTGTTGGGATGAAATTTGAAGTTCACTCATCCTGATTGATTAAATATGTCGATCGATTGATTGACAGGCTGTTATAAGCGTTAGATATCTATATTTGATGCTTATACAGTGTAGTGCACTTTGGTTGATGGTTGATTATTTTTCAATGCTATTATATACATGTGATGTATGAAAATCCATATAATTAATATTATATGGTGATTGATTGGGCCTCATTCCAATTTAGAAAATAAAGAATATATAAAATAAAGGTTCATGTGTTGACAGTACTCATCCGTTGAGATTAGTCATGTGTTGAACGAAATATTTTAGTAATAAAATTTACATCTTTATCAATATAAAATAAAGGTTCATGTGTTGACAATACTCATCCGTTGAGATTAGTCATGTGTTGAACGAAATATTTTGATAGTAACAACTATTTTGAAAAAGAAATATTTGAAATAGAATATTTGAAAATAGAAATATATGAAGCCGTGTTGATTAGATTGACGCCATTTTGACGTGAACGATATTTATATCGATTTTATTCATTTTGAAATGAAATGAATTGAAAACGATTTCGAAATGAAATGAATTGAAAACGATTTCGAAATGAAATGAAATTGAAAATGATTTCGGAATGAAATGAATTGAAAACGATTTCGAAATGAAATGAATTGAAAATGATTTGAAATGAAATGAAATTGAAAACGATTTCGAAATGAAATGAATTGAAAACGATTTCGAAATGAATTGAATAGAAAACGACTTTGAAATTGAATTGAATTGAAAACAAATTCAAATTGAATGGGAAACGAATTCAAATTGAATTGAAAGCGAATTGAAATGAATTCAAATTGAATTGAAATTTGAACTGAATATAAATGAATTTTAAAACGAATTTATAAAGAAGAATTCATTTGTGCTTTGGATTGAAATGGAAGTTGAAATTGTTTTTGAAACGAATTTAAAACTATCTATATAATTCGTTTTAAATAGAAATCGATGAAATATATATTATATATATAATATAATGGCCTGAATAGAACGCGCCGCGCCGCGGCAGTTCGTGAATTTCGACCATTTATTTCAAACGGACATTACGGGAGATCCGACCGTCGGATTCTCCTAAAACCGGAACCGTTGGGTTCGTATCGAAAAGAGCTTTCTAACGAATATTAGAAATTTGAAATCTAACGGTTGGATTCGGAGATACGTCCAAATCAAATTTGGAAAAGGTCGCTGTAAGTGCAGTTCGATGACCGTTGATGGAAATCGACTGTACGGGCCTTGATAAAATTATTAAAAATAGTAATAATTTGTGTAAAATCATAAGAAATGATTTAGGAAAAATTGGGATGAAAAACTCCATATTTGAAAAGATAAAAATAGATTTTTTGTAACAACCCGTAAAATGCGAGCCAGTTTGAAATTTTTATTTTGGCAATTTTAGCGAATTTTGAATATTTAAAATGAATTATTTTAAATAATATCGACGTGAAATTTATTTTGAATATAATTCGACGTATATATTTATATTCGTCGTCGTTAGAATATAAATATTTATATATAATTATAAATAGAATTGAAAATGGCGCGGTAGTTCGATAATTCGATTTCAAACTTCAATTGAATGTACCGGGTGCAAAACAATCCGGATTTTAGTGAAACCAAAAATGATAGGATCTAATTGATGATATCTTTCCAACGAATCCGAATAATCGAGATTTCATAGCGGGAATCAAAAGATATGTCCAGTTGAAAATTCTGAATAGTCACTATGGAATTCAGGCCCTTAAAAATGGACATTTTGCAAACGACCTCGGATTTCGACGAAACTAGTTTTGTTGGGTCCGTGATGTCGAGTTATTGCTAGATTCCAAATTTCATAATTTTTCGAATCAATATGTGAGCGTGGCAAAGGAAAATGCGTTTGACCAGTTTCAGTTGATTTTAATCGACTGGAAATTGGCCATTTTTCAAACGGTCTCAGAATTCGACGAAACTAGTTTTGTTAGGACCGTATCGTCAATACGAAGCTAGAAAATATTTTTCTGCAATTTATAGAGTTAGTGTGTGACCCCGGTAATTTGAAATGCACGTTTAAAATTCAATATATTGATCTAAATGTAAATGCAACGGAAACTGATCGAAACGGTCGATTCAGCTTGCGGTACATATCCCATTTTGTTCGGAATGGGGGTAAAACGCTATGGACGACAGTCGGTGGTCCTCGTTTAGAGGTCGTATGTAAAAGTCAACTTTTTTAGAAAAATAAATAATTAAATAATAAAATAAAATAAAAACCTTCTTCCCCTTAAATCACTCTGGCCCCCCCACTATTTCAAAACCGAAATCGAACCAGAAAAAAAAAAAAAAAACGAGAAAAAACCCTAACCACCATCCACCTCGTCGCGATCCGCCACCCTCCTCCACCTTCATCCGCCCTCCGCCTCGATCCGATCTCCCTCCTCCTCTTCTCCTTTCCGCATCGATCCTCTTCCCTTCTGTCACGAGACCGACGCGCGCCATCCCTCTGTCGAAGCTGCACCTCCAGGCCACCGCGGATCGAAGTCCGCTCTTCCCTCCGTCGCTCAGCTCGACGCCGCCCACCCGAAGCTCGCCTGCGCCGCCTCCTCCTGAGTAGCCGCACCCCTCCCTCTTTAAAAAAAAAAACACTGTAAGTTCCCTACTGTTTTTTTTTATTATTTTACTTTAAACTGTTTTTTTATTTTTTTTATTTAGTTTAAACTGATTTGTTAAAGATTAAAAACTGATTTTAAAAAAGTAATTTAAAACTGATTTTTAAAAGATATAAAAACTGATTTTTTAAAAAGGTATTGAAAACTGATTTCTTTAAAAAGTCAAAATCATATTTTTATATATTGAAAGCGAAGTCAAAATCATATTTTTATATATTGAAAGCAAAGTCAAAATCATATTTTTATATATTGAAAGCGAAGTCAAAATCATATTTTTATATATTGAAAGCGAAGTCAAAATCATATTTTTATATATTGAAAGCGAAGTCAAAATCATATTTTTATATATTGAAAGCGAAGTCAAAATCATATTTTTATATATTGAAAGCGAAGTCAAAATCATATTTTTATATATTGAAAGCGAAGTCAAAATCATATTTTTTCATATTGAAAACGAAGTAATAAAAATTCGTTTTTATATATTGAATAGCATACTAAAAATTCGATTTTTATATATTGAATAGCATACTAAAAAATTCGATTTTTATATATTGAATAGCATACTAAAAATTCGATTTTTATATATTGAATAGCATACTAAAAATTCGATTTTTATATATTGAATAGCGAAGTAAAAATTCGATTTTTACATATGTAGTGGCTACGGGCAAAGAAGATGACGAAAAGGCGAGTTGGCGAAGATTTCCTGCATTAGAAGTGCCGTGGAGCTAGGATAGCTATATGTGAGAATTTCTCACCTTTCAATTTCTTTTCTAGTTTTATATATATACTAGGATGCAGACGGTGCTTAGTAGCACCCGACACAACCGTCCACAGACCATGGACTTGTTTGTTTGGTTGCATAGATTAGAGATTGTTTGATTGAAATTGAATTGTGTGGTGAAATGAATTGATTTGATGATGTGTGAATGGCGTGGGCCTTCACTAGACCGGGGATAAGGCTAGGCCTCGTCCCGTTTCTAGTATCGTGCCGTTATGCCGCCGAAATTTTCTAAAATATGTTAGAGTAAAATGTTTTATCGTTAAAAATATAATTTTTAACGTGAATGTGAATAAATAAAATATTCATTTACAAACCAGACGGTTTGTTTATGTACACTGATTTGACTGACATTGATTGGGTCGATAAATTTAACACATCGCCCAACTGCACAAATAAAATCTGTGTTTGATTGTTTGAAACCCCACACGGGTGTTGGGATGAAATTTGAAGTTCACTCATCCTGATTGATTAAATATGTCGATCGATTGATTGACAGGCTGTTATAAGCGTTAGATATCTATATTTGATGCTTATACAGTGTAGTGCACTTTGGTTGATGGTTGATTATTTTTCAATGCTATTATATACATGTGTTGTATGAAAATCCATATAATTAATTTTATATGGTAATTGATTGGGCCTCATTCCAATTTGAAAAATAAAGAATATTATAAAATAAACGTTCATGTGTTGACAGTACTCATTCATTGAGATTGGTCATGTGTTGAACGAAATATTTTAGTAATAAAATTTACACCTTTATCGATATAAAATAAACGTTCATGTGTTGACAGTACTCATTCATTGAGATTGGTCATGTGTTGAACGAAATATTTTGATAATAACAACTATTTTGAAAAAGAAATATTTGAAATAGAATATTTGAAAATAGAAATTTATGAAGCCGTGTTGATTAGTTTGACGCCATTTTGACGTGAACGATATTTATATCGATATATAACGATTTCGAAATGAATTGAATATATAACGTTTTCGAAATGAATTGAATATATAACGATTTCGAAATGAATTGAATATATAACGATTTCGAAATGAATTGAATATATAACAATTTCGAAATGAATTGAATATATAACGATTTCGAAATGAATTGAATATATAACGATTTCGAAATGAATTGAATATATAACGATTTCGAAATGAATTGAATATATAACGATTTCGAAATGAATTGAATATATAACGATTTCGAAATGAATTGAATATATAACGATTTCGAAATGAATTGAATATATAACGATTTCGAAATGAATTGAATTGAAAACGAATTCAAATGGAATTGAAAGCGAATTGAAATGAATTCAAATTGAATTGAAATTCGAATTGAATAGAAATGAATTTTAAAACGAATTTACAAAGAAGAATTCAATTTTGCTTTGAATTGAAATAGAAGTTGAAATAGATTTTGAAACGAATTTTAAAACTATTTATATAATTCGTTTTGAATAGAAATCGATGAAATATATATTATATATATTATATATATAATATAATGGCCTGAATAGAACGCGCCGCGCCGCGGCAGTTCGCGAATTTCGACCATTTATTTCAAACGGACATTACGGGAGATCCGACCGTCGGATTCTCCTAAAACCGGAACCGTTGGGTTCGTATCGAAAAGAGCTTTCTAACGAATATTAGAAATTAGAAATCTAACGGTTGGATTTGGAGATACGTCCAAATCAAATTTGAAAAAGGTCGCTGTAAGTGCAGTTCGATGGCCGTTGATGGAAATCGACTGTACGGACCTTGATAAAATTATTAAAAATAGTAATAATTTGTGTAAAATCATAAGAAATGATTTAGAAAGATTTGGGATGAAAAACTCCATATTTGAAAAGATAAAAATAGATTTTTATCGAAATGAACTAGTTTTGAACTAGAATTATAATTCTATTTATTTTTAAATAAATAAATTGAATTCGAAAAGGGTTTTAAAAATAACCAAAATTTCCAATGATTGCATTGGAGTGGATTTGAATCGAAATTGTCTTCGGAATATTTCGATGTTGGAATTCGGGATTATACAGATGTTGTTATGGAAATTTGAAAGATATATATTTATATCGTTATTTCCAATACGACATTTGTTAATCGTAGAATTTGATATTGAATATAAGCCGGGATATTTTCTATTCAAAGCCTTGTATTTAATATCAAATGTGATTTGGGTTTGTCGTGAATGGTGTCTTCACTAACACTGTTCTTGAACCCAGTTGAGAAAAGATTAAATCTTTTTATTTAGATTTAATGAAGTGTACCAATTAAATTATATTTAATTGGAACTGAATTGGTATTGATTTTTGGGTTTATCGTGAACGGTGTTTTAAATAACACTTGTTCTTTAACCCGATAATTAATGGAATGTGATTTTGGGTTTATCGTGAACCGTGTTTTAAATGACACGGATTCTTTAACCCAGTTAACGATTAAAACTAAGTGGAGTTTTAATGAATCTTTAATTAGATTGAAATGATCGAGAATGAAGTATCACCAGTTTTGCTCTAGGCGATAGTTAAATCTTTGATTAGATTTGAACGTGGAATGGTAATTGAATTTACCGATAACACCGTGGTGTTAGATATGAAGTATTACCAGTTTTTACTTCATGGGATGAATAGGTTGGGATGGGGAAATTAAAACAAATGATTACTTCGGTAATGTTCGCTAATCCCGACTAGTTTGAATTGATATTCAAAAGTAGATTAAAGAATAAATTCACGAATTTATCTTTGATAAAATTTATGGGAACCATTCCCTATGAACGTGAAATTTAGAAACTAACTGTCGGTTAGCCAAGCAGAATGGTTTTCTGGATATTGATCTGATGTTGGTTTCGGCCTTCAGGGTTAATATTTGGGGAATTATTCTCTTGATTAATTTACGGTTAGTGACTAATGAATTGGAATGAGGCGTATGTTGTGTTTGTGTAACACTTATTTAAAATATACGCGAGTTATTCGGGAAGACCGGGTTTATCCCATTCTGAATAACTGATACGACGATAAGTCGAAGATGAAGACGGTGGTCGAAGCCCGGAAGTCTTCACGTCGTTTGGGTGATAACTGATGATCTTGATTGGGCTGTACACCCAAGAAGATGGAAACAGTTAGTGATCGTCCAGACGTACTTGGAGATCGATGGAGATGCGGGGTACTAGGTGCCTCCGGTTTCGTTCAGCCCCAGAACGGACTTGTAAATGGACTGTGTGTCTGACATTGGATTTTAGTCCGTGTGATTGATCTCTTTTAAATATATATCTGTTTGGCGGCGGAGAATTTATTCTCTTGCTTAACGCCCATCTCTGAGACGTACGAGCTCAGGGGTTATATATTGATGGATATCAAACGCATGGAGTGAATTGCCTGTGTGGCATGCCTAAGTGGCAATTGATCGAGGCTTCTGTTGAAAAGCAAAGTCTTGTGGTGATGATCAAAGCAAGGCCTTTGTGGCGTAGCTTTGTGTAACGTTTACTTCGCGTGTTTCACACCAGGTATGAACCAAAAACGGGAGACGTACCTCAGGGAGGGCATGCGTTTCTTTCTAGTTAGAAGTGGCGTCAGTGGTTTTACACGCCCTGACGAGTTTGACTTATGTGGTTGTTGCTGTTGCGAGGCGCCTCGGATTGATCGGTCGTTCTCGAACCGATGGAGTCATTTTGGCTCACTTACACCCCATAGGGTGGGGAAACGTAGTGTTCAGGCATTTTAATCCACATCGGTGGACCGGCCCTGACGATCCAAGGGCCCACCTGAGTCTGGGTCCTGTGGCTCGGGCTAGAGAGTCACGAATCGGTTGAGGACTATCTTTTGCCTCGGTTCATAGACGGAAATCCAATTCCAAATACGTGACTTTGCGGTTTTATTTGTAATCCTATATATGGCGACATAGTGGGATGGGGCGCTCATGCCGCCTATGATTGATACTTATGATTTGAAGTTGTCTTATACACTATGCACTTATTATAGTATCAAATGATTTGTTTTTAAACGTATCAAGCATTCTTTGGCTGTTATAAGGGAAAACCCTATCCCCCGGCTTGCGTTTGCATTGTGTGATAGGACCTGGGTCTTATAACAGCTTCATTTTTCTTTATTTAGCATTGCGCTGTTTGTTTTATGCACTGGTATTCTTGGGAGGAAACCCGTTCCGTGTTATACGGCGTGGTCCCTTGATTTACCTAATGATTTAAAATAAAGATTAATAACTGTTTTAGTTCTCACACCAGTCCCATGACTGACCTGGAGTTTATTGTTTTAACCTAAACTCTGGGTGCCCCTATTTTGACACGGGCAGCTAGTAGTTTTGGTTTTGCAGATTTATATTCACAGGATCCTGGTTTACAGCTGGAACGATATCCGGAAAGCTTTGTATCCGTATATCTACTTCTAGTTGTGTATTGTATTATTTTCCGCTGCGATGTATTTAAATGTAACTTAAATCTCTGATATTTCTGTGTTATATTTATTTGTTTATACTCTGTATATTCTTGTAATCTGATGCATTGTTGTAATATACAATGAAATGTTCTTCTGTTTGTGTTATGTTGTGGCTTGTTCTCGAACTATCCGACGCTTTCCTTTACGGGGAAGTTGCGGGTTTTCACAGTTGGTATCAGAGCTTTGGTTTACAAAGCTCAGAGAACAAGCCACATTAGAACCTTACGAAAGAATTCATCAGATATTGGATTAGTAATATCCAATTAGAATGACTCGTTAGAGATGGGATCAGTAGTATCCTAGAACGAGTGTGAAGGGTATATTTTTCAAATGAAAACAATTTTGTTTTGAAAATTTAAACCATTTTAAACGTATTTGATTATTTATTTATTTTGAATATGGACAATCGAGTATATATAGGTTTCGCGTATACGCGTCATGAACGTATATTCGAAGTTTTAATATACTAGATAGATATAGAATCACACTCTAGTCGCCCGAAGATGATTCTGATGATAGTTCGAACATCATCAGAATTGGTATTCGTGTTTCGAAGGTGTGATATCTATATATTTCCTATTGACTGGTGTGAGAACCAAAATTAGATATGGCCTATTGTTGTGATTTGACATCAAAAATCTGATTTTTGTATATGTATCAAAATTATGAATTTGAAACTCTAATTCACTAATTGATTGATGTTTGTGTTGTTTGTTTATTTGTTTGCTAATTTTTAGCCATTTAGCCTAATTGAACCAAATATTGAATTGTATTGAAAATTGGTCGCATTTGCTTGCATATGCATATATATCATTGAACAGGTCATAGCAAGGAGGCTAGAGCAGAGAATAAAATTTGTTTGCCCGACAAATAGGTACATGTTTACTACATGATTTACTGTTTTGTTTGGGTGATGATGATTTTGTGAGCCTATTGGCTAGCCGCTTGGCTTTTTCTTTTTCTTTTTGAGATCTGAAGGACCAGGGAAGCTATTTGAAATTCCCCGATGCTCCCGGTGCAGGGGAGGTTATGGCGAAATTTTTCGAAAATTTAGGGAGTTAGCCAAATTTTTGAAATTTTGAAAATTCTCAGAAACTGAAAAGTTGGAGAATGGAAGCCGGATCGAACGTAGAGTTGATTAATCAAACCACTTTCGACTTTGTTCCTTTTCGGGGACGAAAAGTTTTAAGTGGGGGAGATTGTAACAACCCGTAAAATGCGAGCCAGTTTGAAATTTTTATTTTGGCAATTTTAGCGAATTTTGAATATTTAAAATGAATTATTTTAAATAATATCGACGTGAAATTTATTTTGAATATAATTCGACGTATATATTTATATTCGTCGTCGTTAGAATATAAATATTTATATATAATTATAAATAGAATTGAAAATGGCGCGGTAGTTCGATAATTCGATTTCAAACTTCAATTGAATGTACCGGGTGCAAAACAATCCGGATTTTAGTGAAACCAAAAATGATAGGATCTAATTGATGATATCTTTCCAACGAATCCGAATAATCGAGATTTCATAGCGGGAATCAAAAGATATGTCCAGTTGAAAATTCTGAATAGTCGCTATGGAATTCAGGCCCTTAAAAATGGACATTTTGCAAACGACCTCGGATTTCGACGAAACCAGTTTTGTTGGGTCCGTGATGTCGAGTTATTGCTAGATTCCAAATTTCATAATTTTTCGAATCAATATGTGAGCGTGGCAAAGGAAAATGCGTTTGACCAGTTTTAGTTGATTTTAATCGACTGGAAATTGGCCATTTTTCAAACGGTCTCAGAATTCGACGAAACTAGTTTTGTTAGGACCGTATCGTCAATACGAAGCTAGAAAATATTTTTCTGCAATTTATAGAGTTAGTGTGTGACCCCGGTAATTTGAAATGAACGTTTAAAATTCAATATATTGATCTAAATGTAAATGCAACGGAAACTGATCGAAACGGTCGATTCAGCTTGCGGTACATATCCCATTTTGTTCGGAATGGGGGTAAAACGCTATGGACGACAGGCGGTGGTCCTCGTTTAGAGGTCGTATGTAAAAGTCAACTTTTTTAGAAAAATAAATAATTAAATAATAAAATAAAATAAAAACCTTCTTCCCCTTAAATCACTCTGGCCCCCCCCACTATTTCAAAACCGAAATCGAACCAGAAAAAAAAAAAACGAGAAAAAACCCTAACCACCATCCACCTCGTCGCGATCCGCCACCCTCCTCCACCTTCATCCGCCCTCCGCCTCGATCCGATCTCCCTCCTCCTCTTCTCCTTTCCGCATCGATCCTCTTCCCTTCTGTCACAAGACCGACGCGCGCCATCCCTCTGTCGAAGCTGCACCTCCAGGCCACCGCGGATCGAAGTCCGCTCTTCCCTCCGTCGCTCAGCTCGACGCCGCCCACCCGAAGCTCGCCTGCGCCGCCTCCTCCTGAGTAGCCGCACCCCTCCCTCTTTAAAAAAAAAAACACTGTAAGTTCCCTACTGTTTTTTTTTATTATTTTACTTTAAACTGTTTTTTTTTATTTTTTTTATTTAGTTTAAACTGATTTGTTAAAGATTAAAAACTGATTTTAAAAAAGTAATTTAAAACTGATTTTTAAAAGATATAAAAACTGATTTTTTAAAAAGGTATTGAAAACTGATTTCTTTAAAAAGTCAAAATCATATTTTTATATATTGAAAGCGAAGTCAAAATCATATTTTTATATATTGAAAGCAAAGTCAAAATCATATTTTTATATATTGAAAGCGAAGTCAAAATCATATTTTTATATATTGAAAGCGAAGTCAAAATCATATTTTTATATATTGAAAGCGAAGTCAAAATCATATTTTTATATATTGAAAGCGAAGTCAAAATCATATTTTTATATATTGAAAGCGAAGTCAAAATCATATTTTTTCATATTGAAAACGAAGTAATAAAAATTCGTTTTTATATATTGAATAGCATACTAAAAATTCGATTTTTATATATTGAATAGCATACTAAAAAATTCGATTTTTATATATTGAATAGCATACTAAAAATTCGATTTTTATATATTGAATAGCATACTAAAAATTCGATTTTTATATATTGAATAGCGAAGTAAAAATTCGATTTTTACATATGTAGTGGCTACGGGCAAAGAAGATGACGAAAAGGCGAGTTGGCGAAGATTTCCTGCATTAGAAGTGCCGTGGAGCTAGGATAGCTATATGTGAGAATTTCTCACCTTTCAATTTCTTTTCTAGTTTTATATATATACTAGGATGCAGACGGTGCTTAGTAGCACCCGACACAACCGTCCACAGACCATGGACTTGTTTGTTTGGTTGCATAGATTAGAGATTGTTTGATTGAAATTGAATTGTGTGGTGAAATGAATTGATTTGATGATGTGTGAATGGCGTGGGCCTTCACTAGACCGGGGATAAGGCTAGGCCTCGTCCCGTTTCTAGTATCGTGCCGTTATGCCGCCGAAATTTTCTAAAATATGTTAGAATAAAATGTTTTATCGTTAAAAATATAATTTTTAACGTGAATGTGAATAAATAAAATATTCATTTACAAACCAGACGGTTTGTTTATGTACACTGATTTGACTGACATTGATTGGGTCGATAAATTTAACACATCGCCCAACTGCACAAATAAAATCTGTGTTTGATTGTTTGAAACCCCACACGGGTGTTGGGATGAAATTTGAAGTTCACTCATCCTGATTGATTAAATATGTCGATCGATTGATTGACAGGCTGTTATAAGCGTTAGATATCTATATTTGATGCTTATACAGTGTAGTGCACTTTGGTTGATGGTTGATTATTTTTCAATGCTATTATATACATGTGTTGTATGAAAATCCATATAATTAATTTTATATGGTAATTGATTGGGCCTCATTCCAATTTGAAAAATAAAGAATATTATAAAATAAACGTTCATGTGTTGACAGTACTCATTCATTGAGATTGGTCATGTGTTGAACGAAATATTTTAGTAATAAAATTTACACCTTTATCGATATAAAATAAACGTTCATGTGTTGACAGTACTCATTCATTGAGATTGGTCATGTGTTGAACGAAATATTTTGATAATAACAACTATTTTGAAAAAGAAATATTTGAAATAGAATATTTGAAAATAGAAATTTATGAAGCCGTGTTGATTAGTTTGACGCCATTTTGACGTGAACGATATTTATATCGATATATAACGATTTCGAAATGAATTGAATATATAACGTTTTCGAAATGAATTGAATATATAACGATTTCGAAATGAATTGAATATATAACGATTTCGAAATGAATTGAATATATAACGATTTCGAAATGAATTGAATATATAACGATTTCGAAATGAATTGAATATATAACGATTTCGAAATGAATTGAATATATAACGATTTCGAAATGAATTGAATATATAACGATTTCGAAATGAATTGAATATATAACGATTTCGAAATGAATTGAATATATAACGATTTCGAAATGAATTGAATTGAAAACGAATTCAAAAGGAATTGAAAGCGAATTGAAATGAATTCAAATTGAAATGAATTCAAATTGAATTGAAATTCGAATTGAATAGAAATGAATTTTAAAACGAATTTACAAAGAAGAATTCAATTTTGCTTTGAATTGAAATAGAAGTTGAAATAGATTTTGAAACGAATTTTAAAACTATTTATATAATTCATTTTGAATAGAAATCGATGAAATATATATTATATATATTATATATATAATATAATGGCCTGAATAGAACGCGCCGCGCCGCGGCAGTTCGCGAATTTCGACCATTTATTTCAAACGGACATTACGGGAGATCCGACCGTCGGATTCTCCTAAAACCGGAACCATTGGGTTCGTATCGAAAAGAGCTTTCTAACGAATATTAGAAATTAGAAATCTAACGGTTGGATTTGGAGATACGTCCAAATCAAATTTGAAAAAGGTCGCTGTAAGTGCAGTTCGATGGCCGTTGATGGAAATCGACTGTACGGACCTTGATAAAATTATTAAAAATAGTAATAATTTGTGTAAAATCATAAGAAATGATTTAGAAAGATTTGGGATGAAAAACTCCATATTTGAAAAGATAAAAATAGTTTTATCGAAATGAACTAGTTTTGAACTAGAATTATAATTCTATTTATTTTTAAATAAATAAATTGAATTCGAAAAGGGTTTTAAAAATAACCAAAATTTCCAATGATTGCATTGGAGTGGATTTGAATCGAAATTGTCTTCGGAATATTTCGATGTTGGAATTCGGGATTATACAGATGTTGTTATGGAAATTTGAAAGATATATATATTTATATCGTTATTTCCAATACGACATTTGTTAATCGTAGAATTTGATATTGAATATAAGCCGGGATATTTTCTATTCAAAGCCTTGTATTTAATATCAAATGTGATTTGGGTTTGTCGTGAATGGTGTCTTCACTAACACTGTTCTTGAACCCAGTTGAGAAAAGATTAAATCTTTTTATTTAGATTTAATGAAGTGTACCAATTAAATTATATTTAATTGGAACTGAATTGGTATTGATTTTTGGGTTTATCGTGAACGGTGTTTTAAATAACACTTGTTCTTTAAACCGATAATTAATGGAATGTGATTTTGGGTTTATCGTGAACCGTGTTTTAAATGACACGGATTCTTTAACCCAGTTAACGATTAAAACTAAGTGGAGTTTTAATGAATCTTTAATTAGATTGAAATGATCGAGAATGAAGTATCACCAGTTTTGCTCCAGGCGATAGTTAAATCTTTGATTAGATTTGAACGTGGAATGGTAATTGAATTTACCGATAACACCGTGGTGTTAGATATGAAGTATTACCAGTTTTTACTTCATGGGATGAATAGGTTGGGATGGGGAAATTAAAACAAATGATTACTTCGGTAATGTTCGCTAATCCCGACTAGTTTGAATTGATATTCAAAAGTAGATTAAAGAATAAATTCACGAATTTATCTTTGATAAAATTTATGGGAACCATTCCCTATGAACGTGAAATTTAGAAACTAACTGTCGGTTAGCCAAGCAGAATGGTTTTCTGGATATTGATCTGATGTTGGTTTCGGCCTTCGGGGTTAATATTTGGGGAATTATTCTCTTGATTAATTTACGGTTAGTGACTAATGAATTGGAATGAGGCGTATGTTGTGTTTGTGTAACACTTATTTAAAATATACGCGAGTTATTCGGGAAGACCGGGTTTATCCCATTCTGAATAACTGATACGACGATAAGTCGAAGATGAAGACGGTGGTCGAAGACCGGAAGTCTTCACGTCGTTTGGGTGATAACTGATGATCTTGATTGGGCTGTACACCCAAGAAGATGGAAACAGTTAGTGATCGTCCAGACGTACTTGGAGATCGATGGAGATGCGGGGTACTAGGTGCCTCCGGTTTCGTTCAGCCCCAGAACGGACTTGAAAATGGACTGTGTGTCTGACATTGGATTTTAGTCCGTGTGATTGATCTCTTTTAAATATATATCTGTTTGGCGGCGGAGAATTTATTCTCTTGCTTAACGCCCATCTCTGAGACGTACGAGCTCAGGGGTTATATATTGATGGATATCAAACACATGGAGCGAATTGCCTGTGTGGCATGCTTAAGTGGCAATTGATCGAGGCTTCTGTTGAAAAGCAAAGTCTTGTGGTGATGATCAAAGCAAGGCCTTTGTGGCGTAGCTTTGTGTAACGTTTACTTCGCGTGTTTCACACCAGGTATGAACCAAAAACGGGAGACGGACCTCAGGGAGGGCATGCGTTTCTTTCTAGTTAGAAGTGGCGTCAGTGGTTTTACACGCCCTGACGAGTTTGACTTATGTTGTTGTTGCTGTTGCGAGGCGCCTCAGATTGATCGGTCGTTCTCGAACCGATGGAGTCATTTTGGCTCACTTACACCCCATAGGGTGGGGAAACGTAGTGTTCAGGCATTTTAATCCACATCGGTGGACCGGCCCTGACGATCCAAGGGCCCACCTGAGTCTGGGTCCTGTGGCTCGGGCTAGAGAGTCACGAATCGGTTGAGGACTATCTTTTGCCTCGGTTCATAGACGGAAATCCAATTCCAAATACGTGACTTTGCGGTTTTATTTGTAATCCTATATATGGCGACATAGTGGGATGGGGCGCTCATGCCGCCTATGATTGATACTTATGATTTGAAGTTGTCTTATACACTATGCACTTATTATAGTATCAAATGATTTGTTTTTAAACGTATCAAGCATTCTTTGGCTGTTATAAGGGAAAACCCTATCCCCCGGCTTGCGTTTGCATTGTGTGATAGGACCTGGGTCTTATAACAGCTTCATTTTTCTTTATTTAGCATTGCGCTGTTTGTTTTATGCACTGGTATTCTTGGGAGGAAACCCGTTCCGTGTTATACGGCGTGGTCCCTTGATTTACCTAATGATTTAAAATAAAGATTAATAACTGTTTTAGTTCTCACACCAGTCCCATGACTGACCTGGAGTTTATTGTTTTAACCTAAACTCTGGGTGCCCCTATTTTGACACGGGCAGCTAGTAGTTTTGGTTTTGCAGATTTATATTCACAGGATCCTGGTTTACAGCTGGAACGATATCCGGAAAGCTTTGTATCCGTATATCTACTTCTAGTTGTGTATTGTATTATTTTCCGCTGCGATGTATTTAAATGTAACTTAAATCTCTGATATTTCTGTGTTATATTTATTTGTTTATACTCTGTATATTCTTGTAATCTGATGCATTGTTGTAATATACAATGAAATGTTCTTCTGTTTGTGTTATGTTGTGGCTTGTTCTAGAACTATCCGACGCTTTCCTTTACGGGGAAGTTGCGGGTTTTCACATTTTTATCGGAATGAACTAGTTTTGAACTAGAATTATAATCCTATTTATTTTTAAAATAAATAAATTGAATTTGAAATGGTTTTGAAAATAACCAGAATTTCCAATGATTGCATTGGAATGGATTTGAATCGAAATTGTCTTCGGAATATTTCGATGTTGGATTTCATGATTATACGGGTGTTGTTATGGAAATTTGGAAGATATATATTTATATCGTTATTTCCAATACGACATTTGTTAATCGTAGAATTTGATATTGAATATAAGCCGATATATTTTCTGTTCAGAACCTTGTATTGAATATCAAATGTGATTTGGATTTGTCGTGAATGGTGTCTTCACTAACCCTGTTCTTGAACCCAGTTGAGAAAAGATTAAATCTTTTTATTTGGATTTAATGAAGAGTACCAATTAAATAATATCTAATTGGAATTGAATTGATATTGATTTTGGGGTTTATCGTGGACAGTGTTTTAAATAACACTCGTTCTTTAACCCGATAATTAATGGAATGTGATTTTGGGTTTATCGTGAACTGTGTTTTAAATGACACTGATTCTTTAACCCAGTTAAAGAGTAAAACTAAGTGGAGTTTTAATGAATCTTTAATTAGATTGAAATAATCGAGAATGGAGTATCACCAGTTTTACTCCAAGCGATAGTCAAATCTTTAATTAGATTTGAACGTGAAATGGTAATTGAATTTACCGATAACACCGTAGTGTTAGATATGAAGTATTACCAGTTTTACTTCATGGGATGAATAGGTTGGCATTGGGAAATAAAATAAATGATTACTTCGGTAAGGTTCGCTAATCCCGACTAGTTTGAATTGATATTCAAAAGAAGATTAGAGAATAAATTCAAGGAATTTATCTTGGATAAAATTAATGGGAACCTTTCCCTATGAATGTGAAATTTAGAAACTAACTGTCGGTTAGCTAAGCAGGATGGTTTTCTGGATATTGATCTGATGTTGGTTTCGGCCTTCGGGGTTAATATTTTGGGAATTATTCTCTTGATTAATTTACGGTTAATGACTAATGATTGGAAAGAGGCTTATGTTGTGTTCGTGTAACACTTATTTAAAATATACGCGAGTTATTCGGAAAGACCGGGTTTATCCCATTCTGAATAACTGTTACGACGATAAGTCGAAGATGAAGACGGTGGTCGAAGACCGGAGGTCTTCACATCGTTTGGATAATTACTGATGATCTTGATTGGGATGTACACCCAAGAAGATGGAAACAGTTGGTGATCGTCCAGACGTATTTGGAGATCGATGGATATGCGAGGTACTAGGTGCCTCCGGTTTCGTTCAGACCCAGAACGGACTTGTTAATGGACTGTGTGTCTGACATTGGATTTCAGTCTGTGTGATTGATTTCTATTAAATATATATCTGTTTGGCGGCGGAGAATTTATTCTTTTGCTTAACGCCCTTCTCTGAGACGTACGAGCTCAGGGGTTATATACTGATGGATATCAAACGCATAGAGTGAATTGCCTGTGTGGCATGCCTAAGTGGCGAGTGATCAAGGCTTCTGTTGATAAGCAAAGTCTTGTGGTTGATGATCGAAGCACGGCCTTTGTGGCGTAGCTTTGTGTAACGTTTACTTCGCGAGTTTCACACCCGGTATGAACCAAAAACGGGAGAGGACGTCAGGGAGGGCATGCGTTTCTTTCTAGCTAGAAGTGGCGTCAGTGGTTTTACATGCCCTGACGAGTTTGACTTATGTGGCTGTTGCTGTTGCGAGGCACCTCGGTTTGATCGGACGATCCGGGTCCGATGGAGTCATTTAGTTGGCTCACCTACGCCCCATAGGGCGGGGAAACGCATGTTCAGGGTTTAAGTTTAATCCACATCGGTGGACTGGCCCTGAGGATCCAAGGGCCCACCTGAGTCTGGGTCCTGAGGCTCGGGCTAGAGAGTCTCGAATCGGTTGAGGACTATCTTTTTCCTCGGTTCATAGATGGAAACCCAATTTCCAAATACGTGACATTTGCGGTTTTATTTGTAGAGCCTAGTATGGCGACATGATATATGGTACCCATGCCGCCTATGATTGATACTTATGATTTGAAGTTGTTTTTACACTATGCACTTATAATAGTATCAAATGATTTCTTTTAAACGTATCAAGCATTCTTGGCTATTATAAGGTAAAAACCCTATCCCCCGGCTTGCGTTGCATTGTGTGATAGGACCTGGGTCTTATAATAGCTTCATTTTTCTTTATTTAGCATTGCATTGTTGTTTTATGCACTGGTATTCTTGGGAGAAAACCCGTTCCGTGTTATACGGCGTGGTCCCTTGATTTACCAAACTTTAAAAATAAAGATTAACTGTTTTAGTTCTCACACCAGTCACATGACTGACCTGGAGTTTATTGTTTTAACCTAAACTCTGGGTGCCCTTATTTTGACACGGGCAGCTAGTAGTTTTGGTTTTGCAGATTTATATCCACAGGATCCTGGTTTACAGTTGGAATGATATCCGGAAAGCTTTGTATCCGTATATCTCTTCTAGTTGAGTATTGTATTATTTTCCGCTGCTATGTAATTTATTTAAATCTCTGATATTTCTGTATAATATTCATTTATACTCTGTATATTCTTGTATTCTGATGCATTGTTGTAATATCGAAATGAAATGTTCTTCCGTATGCGTTCTGTTTTGTCATGTTCTCAAACGATATGGCGCATCGAGCGGTCTGGGTTGGTTTAGCGACTGGTTCAGATCGAGCAAAATTCCTTTTCGTCACAGTTGGTATCAGAGCTTTGGTTTACAAAGCTCAGAGAACAAGGCACATTAGAACCATACGAAAGAATTCATCAGATATTGGATTAGTAATATCCAATGGAAATGACTTGTTAGAGATGGGATCAGTAGTATCCTAGAACGGGTGTGAAGAGTATATTTTTAAAATGAAAACAAATTTTGTTTTGAAAATTTAAATCAACTATTCGTATTTGATTATTTATTCTATATTGATTGGGACAATCCGATATATAAAGATTTTGCATATATGTCTTGCAAACGTGTATTCGAAGTTTTAATGTATTGGATAGATATAGGATCACACTCTAGTCGTCCGGAGATGATTCTGATGATGAGGCCTCATCATCAGTGTTTATATTCGAGTGACGAAAGTGAGATTTCTATATATTTCCTATTGACTAGTGTGAGAACCGAAATTATATAGGGCTTATTGTTGTGATTTAGCATCAAAAATCTGATTTTTGACTATGTATCAAAGTTATGAATTTCAAAAGCTAATCAACTAATTGATTGATGGTTGTGTTGCTGATTATTGGTTGATTAATTAAAATTTGTATTATATAGCCAATTTGATCAAATATTGAATTGTATTGAAAATTGGTAGCATTTGCTTGCATATACTTGTACTTACATTGAACAGGTCATAACAAGGAGGCTAGAGCAGAGAATAAAATTTGTTTGCCCGACAAATAGGTACATGTTTACTACATAATTTACTGTTTTGTTTCGGTGATGATGATTTTATGAGCCTATTGGCTAGCCGCTTGGCTTTTTCTTTTTCTTTTTGAGATCAGAAGGCCTATATGGCAATTTCGGGATTTTCCCGTGGCTCCCGGTGCAGGGGAGGTTATGGCGAAATTTTTCGAAAGTTTAGGGTATTAGCCAAATTTTTGAAATTTTTGAAAATTCTCAAAAACTGAAAAGTTGGAGAATGAAAGCCAGATCTAACGTAGAGTTGATTGATCAAACCACTTTCGACTTTGTTCCTTTTCGGGGACGAACAGTTTTAAGTGGGGGAAATTGTAATAACCCGAAAATCTGGGCCAGTTTAAAATTTTTATTTTGGCAATTTTAGCGAATTTTGATTATTTAAAATGAATTATTTTAAATAATATCGACGAGAAATTTATTTTGAATGGAATTCAAACGTATATATTATATACGTCGTCGTTAGAATATAAATAATTATTTTAAATTATAAAAGGAATTGAAAATGGTGCGGTAGTTCGATAATTCGATTTCAAACTTCAATTGAAAGTACCGGGTGCAAAACAATCCGGATTTTAGTGAACCCAAAAACATTAGGATCTAATTGACAATATCTTTCCAACGAATCCGAAAAATCAAAATTTCATAGCGGGAATCAAAAGATATGTCCAGCTGAAAATTCTGAATAGTCGCTATGGAATTCAGGCCCTTAAAAATGGGAATTTTGCAAGCGACCTCGGAATTCGACGAAACCACTTTTGTTGGATCCGCAGTGTCAAATAATTGCTAGATTCCAAATTTCATAATCTTTCGAATCAATATGTGAGCGTGGCAAAAGAAAACGCGTTTGACCAGTTTCAATGGATTTTAATCGACTGGAAAATGACCATTTTTCCATTGGTCTCAGAATTCGACAAAACTAGTTTTGTTAGGACTGTATTGTCAATACGAAGCTAGAAAATATTTTTATTGAATTTTTAGAGTTAGTATGTGACCCCGGTAAATTAAAATGTGCATTCAAATTGAATATATACTGATTTATATTTTAATTTAAATCGAAACTGATCGAAACGGTCGAATCAGCTTACGAGACATATCCCATTGTGTTCGAAATGAGGGTGAAACGCTATGGACGACAGTCGGTGGGTTCGATTTCGAGTTGAAAATAAAAAGTTGCTTATAGAATTTAAAATAATTAAATAAATATATTGTATTATATAATCCTTCCCTCACCCCCTCCCTCCCTCATTAGTCAAACCCGGTACCCAGAAAACCGTTCCCCCTTTTTAAAACCCGACCCCCCCTCCTCCATCGCCGCCGCCCCATTCATCGGAGTCGCCGCGGCCAGGCGCGACCGCGCCCCACCACCAACGCCACTCCGGCGAGACCCCCTTCCACTCCTCCCTTTTTCTCCAACGCGAACCCAAACCTCCACAAATCCACTCCACCGGCCACGCCCTGGCAAGCCGCCACCCACCGGAGCACCAGCAGCCGAAGCCCCGCCTCCTTGACCACCCGAGCACCCCAAGTCGCCACCTCAGCATGCCGTGAACACCCCCTTACCCCCTTCCTCCAGTAAAACAGCAACCCTCACCCCCTCGGCAACAAACTCCGACCAACCCGGCCACCTCCTCGACCACAGCGCGGACATCCACCCCTCCACCTCAAGCCCGGCGATCCAGAAATCGATTTGAGTGAGTTTTGTTTATTTATTTACTTTATTTCCTTTTGTTTAATCAATATTCGATTGGTAAAAATCTGATTTGTATGTTTGAAGCGTTGAAATTGTTCTTGGGTTTCAATGTAATCAAAATTTGATTTTTACTTTTATGTATAACATGAAAAGATACGACTTTTAGAAAGGTAATGTTATGATTTTTTTTAGAAGAGTAAAAATTCGATTTTTATATATCGAATAGCAGAGTAAAAATTCGATTTTTATATATTGAATAACATAGTAAAAATTCGATTTTTATATATTGAATAGCATAGTAAAAATTCGATTTTTATATATTGAATAGCATAGTAAAAATTCGATTTTTATATATTGAATAGCATAGTAAAAATTCGATTTTTATACATTGAATAGCATAGTAAAAATTCGGTTTTTACATATGTAGTGGCTACGGGCAACGAAAGTGATAAGAGACGAGAACAGTGAAGATTTCTTGCATTAGAAGTGCCGTGGAGTTAGGATAGCTATTGGTGAGAACTTCTCACTCTATTTTTATTTTTCTAGTTAGAATATATACTAGGATGCTTGACGGTGTTTAGTAGCACCCGACACCCGTCATCCACAGACCATGGATGGCTTGTTTGTTTAATTGTTTGGTTGTGTAGTTGGTTAGATTATTTGGTTTGAATTGAATTGTTTGGTGAAATGAAATTGATTTGATTGATGTGTGAATGGCGTGGGCCTTCACTAGACCGGGGATAAGGCTAGGCCTCGTCCCGTTTCTAGTATCGTGCCGTTATGCCGCCGAAATTTTCTAAAATAAGTTAGAAAATAAAAATATCATTTTATTTAAAGAATGAACTGAATAGAAATTCATATGTTAAAATAAAATGTTTTATCGTTAAAAATATATAATTTTTAACGTGAATATGAATATAGTGAATGTGAATAAATAAATATTCATTTACAAACCGGACGGTTTGTTTATGTACACCTATTTGAAGGACATTGATTGGGACGATAAATTTTACACATCGCCCAACTGCACAAATAAAATATGTGTTTGATTGTTTGAAACCCCACACGGGTGTTGGGATGAAATTTGAAGTTCACTCATCCTGATTGATTAAATATGTCGATCGATTGATTGACAGGCTGTTATAAGCGTTAGATATCTATATTTGATGCTTATACAGTGTAGTGCACTTTGGTTGATGGTTGATTATTTTTCAATGCTATTATATACATGTGATGTATGAAAATCCATATAATTAATATTATATGGTGATTGATTGGGCCTCATTCCAATTTAGAAAATAAAGAATATATAAAATAAAGGTTCATGTGTTGACAGTACTCATCCGTTGAGATTAGTCATGTGTTGAACGAAATATTTTAGTAATAAAATTTACATCTTTATCAATATAAAATAAAGGTTCATGTGTTGACAGTACTCATCCGTTGAGATTAGTCATGTGTTGAACGAAATATTTTGATAGTAACAATTATTTTGAAAAAGAAATATTTGAAATAGAATATTTGAAAATAGAAATATATGAAGCCGTGTTGATTAGATTGACGCCATTTTGACGTGAACGATATTTATATTGATTTTATTCATTTTGAAATGAAATGAATTGAAAACGATTTCGAAATGAAATGAATTGAAAACGATTTCGAAACGAAATGAAATTGAAAACGATTTCGAAATGAAATGAATTGAAAACGATTTCGAAATGAAATGAATTGAAAATGATTTCGAAATGAAATGAATTGAAAACGATTTCGAAATGAAATGAAATTGAAAACGATTTCGAAATGAAATGAATTGAAAACGATTTCGAAATGAATTGAATAGAAAACGACTTTGAAATTGAATTGAATTGAAAACGAATTAAAATTGAATGGAAAACGAATTCAAATTGAATGGAAAACGAATTCAAATTGAATTGAAAGCGAATTGAAATGAATTCAAATTGAATTGAATAGAAATGAATTTTAAAACGAATTTATAAAGAAGAATTCATTTGTGCTTTGGATTGAAATGGAAGTTGAAATTGTTTTTGAAACGAATTTAAAACTATCTATATAATTCGTTTTAAATAGAAATCGACGAAATATATATTATATATATAATATAATGGCCTGAATAGAATGCGCCACGCCGCGGCAGTTCGTGAATTTCGACCATTTATTTCAAACGGACATTACGGGAGATCCGACCGTCGGATTCTCCTAAAACCGGAACCGTTGGGTTCGTATCGAAAAGAGCTTTCTAACGAATATTAGAAATTTGAAATCTAACGGTTGGATTTGGAGATACATCCAAATCAAATTTGGAAAAGGTCGCTGCAAGTGCAGTTCGATGGCCGTTGATGGAAATCGACTGTACGGGCCTTGATAAAATTATTAAAAATAGTAATAATTTGTGTAAAATCATAAGAAATGATTTAGGAAAAATTGGGATGAAAAACTCCATATTTGAAAAGATAAAAATAGATTTTTATCGAAATGAACTAGTTTTGAACTAGAATTATAATCCTATTTATTTTTAAAATAAATAAATTGAATTTGAAATGGTTTTGAAAATAACCAGAATTTCCAATGATTGCATTGGAATGGATTTGAATCGAAATTGTCTTCGGAATATTTCGATGTTGGATTTCGTAATTATACGGGTGTTGTTATGGAAATTTGAAAGATATATATTTATATCGTTATTTCCAATACGACATTTGTTAATCGTAGAATTTGATATTGAATATAAGCCGATATATTTTCTATTCAGAGCCTTGTATTGAATATCAAATGTGATTTGGGTTTGTCGTGAATGGTGTCTTCACTAACCCTGTTCTTGAACCCAGTTGAGAAAAAATTAAATCTTTTTATTTGGATTTAATGAAGAGTACCAATTAAATAATATCTAATTGGAATTGAATTGATATTGATTTTGGGGTTTATCGTGGACAGTGTTTTAAATAACACTCGTTCTTTAACCCGATAATTAATGGAATGTAATTTTGGGTTTATCGTGAACAATGTTTTAAATGACACTGATTCTTTAACCCAGTTAAAGAGTAAAACTAAGTGGAGTTTTAATGAATCTTTAATTAGATTGAAATAATCGAGAATGGAGTATCACCAGTTTTACTCCAGGCGATAGTCAAATCTTTAATTAGATTTGAACGTGAAATGGTAATTGAATTTACCGATAACACCGTAGTGTTAGATATGAAGTATTACCAGTTTTACTTCATGGGATGAATAGGTTGGGATTGGAAAATAAAATAAATGATTACTTCGGTAAGGTTCATTTTAAAAACAAATCATTTGATACTATTATAAGTGTATAGTGTATAAACAACTTCAAAACGTAAGTATCAATCATAGGCGGCATGGGTACCATATATCATGTCGCCATACTAGGCTCTACAAATAAAACCGCAAATGTCACATATTTGGAAATTGGGTTTCCATCTATGAACCGAGGCAAAAGATAGTCCTCAACCGATTCGAGACTCTCTAGCCCGAGCCTCAGGACCCAGACTCAGGTGGGCCCTTGGATCCTCAGGGTTTAAGTTTAATCCACATCGGTGGACTGGCCCTGAGGATCCAAGGGCCCACCTGAGTCTGGGTCCTGAGGCTCGGGCTAGAGAGTCTCGAATCGGTTGAGGACTATCTTTTGCCTCGGTTCATAGATGAAAACCCAATTTCCAAATACGTGACATTTGCGGTTTTATTTGTAGAGCCTAGTATGGCGACATGATATATGGTACCCATGCCGCCTATGATTGATACTTATGATTTGAAGTTGTTTTTACACTATGCACTTATAATAGTATCAAATTATTTCTTTTAAACGTATCAAGCATTCTTGGCTATTATAAGGTAAAAATCCTATCCCCCGGCTTGCGTTGCATTGTGTGATAGGACCTAGGTCTTATAATAGCTTCATTTTTCTTTATTTAGCATTGCGTTGTTGTTTTATGCACTGGTATTCTTGGGAGGAAACCCGTTCCGTGTTATACGGCGTAGTCCCTTGATTTACCGAACTTTAAAAATAAAGATTAACTGTTTTAGTTCTCACACCAGTCACATGACTGATCTGGAGTTTATTGTTTTAACCTAAACTCTGGGTGCCCTTATTTTGACACGGGCAGCTAGTAGTTTTGGTTTTGCAGATATATATCCACAGGATCCTGGTTTACAGCTGGAATGATATCCGGAAAGCTTTGTATCCGTATATCTCTTCTAGTTGAGTATTGTATTATTTTCCGCTGCTATGTAATTTATTTAAATCTCTGATATTTCTGTATAATATTCATTTATACTCTGTATATTCTTGTATTCTGATGCATTGTTGTAATATCGAAATGAAATGTTCTTCCGTATGCGTTCTGTTTTGTCATGTTCTCAAACGATAGGGCGCTTCGAGCGGTCTGGGTCGGTTTAGCGACTGGTTCAGATCGAGCGAAATTCCTTTTCGTCACAGTTGGTATCAGAGCTTTGGTTTACAAAGCTCAGAGAACAAGGCACATTAGAACCATACGAAAGAATTCATCAGATATTGGATTAGTAATATCCAATGGAAATGACTCGTTAGAGATGGGATCAGTAGTATCCTAGAACGGGTGTGAAGAGTATATTTTTAAAATGAAAACAAATTTTGTTTTGAAAATTTAAATCAACTATTCGTATTTGATTATTTATTCTATATTGATTGGGACAATCCGATATATAAAGATTTTGCATATATGTCTTGCAAACGTGTATTCGAAGTTTTAATGTATTGGATAGATATAGGATCACACTCTATTCGCCCGGAGATGATTCTGATGATGAGGCCTCATCATCAGTGTTTATATTCGAGTGACGAAAGTGAGATTTCTATATATTTCCTATTGACTGGTGTGAGAACCGAAATTAGATAGGGCTTATTGTTGTGATTTAGCATCAAAAATCTGATTTTTGACTATGTATCAAAGTTATGAATTTCAAAAGCTAATCAACTAATTGATTGATGGTTGTGTTGCTGATTATTGGTTGATTAATTAAAATTTGTATTATATAGCCAATTTGATCAAATATTGAATTGTATTGAAAATTGGTAGCATTTGCTTGCATATACTTGTACTTACATTGAACAGGTCATAGCAAGGAGGCTAGAGCAGAGAATAAAATTTGTTTGCCTGACAAATAGGTACATGTTTACTACATAATTTACTGTTTTGTTTGGGTGATGATGATTTTATGAGCCTATTGGCTAGCCGCTTGGCTTTTTCTTTTTCTTTTTGAGATCAGAAGGCCTATATGGCAATTTCGGGATTTTTCTGTGGCTCCCGGTGCAGGGGAGGTTATGGCGAAATTTTTCGAAAATTTAGGGTATTAGCCAAATTTTTGAAATTTTTGAAAATTCTCAGAAACTGAAAAGTTGGAGAATGAAAGCCAGATCGAACGTAGAGTTGATTGATCAAACCACTTTCGACTTTGTTCCTTTTCGGGGACAAAAAGTTTTAAGTGGGGGAGATTGTAATAACCCGAAAATATGGGCCAGTTTAAAATTTTTATTTTGGCAATTTTAGCGAATTTTGATTATTTAAAATGAATTATTTTAAATAATATCGACGAGAAATTTATTTTGAATGGAATTCAAACGTATATATTATATACGTCGTCGTTAGAATATAAATAATTATTTTAAATTATAAAAGGAATTGAAAATGGCGCGGTAGTTCGATAATTCGATTTCAAACTTCAATTGAAAGTACCGGGTGCAAAACAATCCGGATTTTAGTGAACCCAAAAACATTAGGATCTAATTGATAATATCTTTCCAACGAATCCGAAAAATCAAAATTTCATAGCGGGAATCAAAAGATATGTCCAGTTGAAAATTCTGAATAGTCGCTATGGAATTCAGGCCCTTAAAAATGGGAATTTTGCAAGCGACCTCGGAATTCGACGAAACCACTTTTGTTGGATCCGCAGTGTCAAATAATTGCTAGATTCCAAATTTCATAATTTTTCGAATCAATATGTGAGCGTGGCAAAAGAAAACGCGTTTGACTAGTTTCAGTGGATTTTAATCGACTGGAAAATGACCATTTTTCCATTGGTCTCAGAAATCGACGAAACTAGTTTTGTTACGACTGTATTGTCAATATGAAGCTAGAAAATATTTTTATTGAATTTTTAGAGTTAGTATGTGACCCCGGTAAATTAAAATGTGCGTTCAAATTGAATATATACTGATTTATATTTTAATTTAAATCGAAACTGATCGAAATGGTCGAATCAGCTTACGATACATATCCCATTGTGTTCGGAATGGGGGTGAAACGCTATGGACGACAGTCGGTGGGTTCGATTTCGAGTTGAAAATAAAAAGTTGCTTATAGAATTTAAAATAATTAAATAAATATATTGTATTATATAATCCTTCCCTCACCCCCTCCCTCCCTCATTAGTCAAACCCGGTACCCAGAAAACCGTTCCCCCTTTTTAAAACCCGACCCCCCCTCCTCCATCGCCGTCGCCCCATTCACCGGAGTCGCCGCGGCCAGGCGCGACCGCGCCCCACCACCAACGCCACTCCGGCGAGACCCCCTTCCACTCCTCCCTTTTTCTCCAACGCGAACCCAAACCTCCACAAATCCACTCCACCGGCCACGCCCTGGCAAGCCGCCACCCACCGGAGCACCAGCAGCCGAAGCCCCGCCTCCTTGACCACCCGAGCACCCCAAGTCGCCACCTCAGCATGCCGTGAACACCCCCTTACCCCCTTCCTCCAGTAAAACAGCAACCCTCACCCCCTCGGCAACAAACTCCGACCAACCCGGCCACCTCCTCGACCACAGCGCGGACATCCACCCCTCCACCTCGAGCCCGGCGATCCAGAAATCGATTTGACTGAGTTTTGTTTATTTATTTACTTTATTTCCTTTTGTTTAATCAATATTTGATTGGTAAAAATCTGATTTGTATGTGTGAAGCGTTGAAATTGTTCTTGGGTTTCAATGTAATCAAAATTTGATTTTTACTTTTATGTATAACATGAAAAGATACGACTTTTAGAAAGGTAATGTTATGATTTTTTTTAGAAGAGTAAAAATTCGATTTTTATATATCGAATAGCAGAGTAAAAATTCGATTTTTATATATTGAATAACATAGTAAAAATTCGATTTTTATATATTGAATAGCATAGTAAAAATTCGATTTTTATATATTGAATAGCATAGTAAAAATTCGATTTTTATATATTGAATAGCATAGTAAAAATTCGATTTTTATACATTGAATAGCATAGTAAAAATTCGGTTTTTACATATGTAGTGGCTACGGGCAACGAAAGTGATAAGAGACGAGAACAGTGAAGATTTCTTGCATTAGAAGTGCCGTGGAGTTAGGATAGCTATTGGTGAGAACTTCTCACTCTATTTTTATTTTTCTAGTTAGAATATATACTAGGATGCTTGACGGTGTTTAGTAGCACCCGACACCCGTCATCCACAGACCATGGATGGCTTGTTTGTTTAATTGTTTGGTTGTGTAGTTGGTTAGATTATTTGGTTTGAATTGAATTGTTTGGTGAAATGAAATTGATTTGATTGATGTGTGAATGGCGTGGGCCTTCACTAGACCGGGGATAAGGCTAGGCCTCGTCCCGTTTCTAGTATCGTGCCGTTATGCCGCCGAAATTTTCTAAAATAAGTTAGAAAATAAAAATATCATTTTATTTAAAGAATGAACTGAATAGAAATTCATATGTTAAAATAAAATGTTTTATCGTTAAAAATATATAATTTTTAACGTGAATATGAATATAGTGAATGTGAATAAATAAATATTCATTTACAAACCGGACGGTTTGTTTATGTACACCTATTTGAAGGACATTGATTGGGACGATAAATTTTACACATCGCCCAACTGCACAAATAAAATATGTGTTTGATTGTTTGAAACCCCACACGGGTGTTGGGATGAAATTTGAAGTTCACTCATCCTGATTGATTAAATATGTCGATCGATTGATTGACATGCTGTTATAAGCGTTAGATATCTATATTTGATGCTTATACAGTGTAGTGCACTTTGGTTGATGGTTGATTATTTTTCAATGCTATTATATACGTGTGATGTATGAAAATCCATATAATTAATATTATATGGTGATTGATTGGGCCTCATTCCAATTTAGAAAATAAAGAATATATAAAATAAAGGTTCATGTGTTGACAGTACTCATCCGTTGAGATTAGTCATGTGTTGAACGAAATATTTTAGTAATAAAATTTACATCTTTATCAATATAAAATAAAGGTTCATGTGTTGACAGTACTCATCCGTTGAGATTAGTCATGTGTTGAACGAAATATTTTGATAGTAACAACTATTTTGAAAAAGAAATATTTGAAATAGAATATTTGAAAATAGAAATATATGAAGCCGTGTTGATTAGATTGACGCCATTTTGACGTGAACGATATTTATATCGATTTTATTCATTTTGAAATGAAATGAATTGAAAACGATTTCGAAATGAAATGAATTGAAAACGATTTCGAAATGAAATGAAATTGAAAACGATTTCGAAATGAAATGAATTGAAAACGATTTCGAAATGAAATGAATTGAAAATGATTTCGAAATGAAATGAATTGAAAACGATTTCGAAATGAAATGAAATTGAAAACGATTTCGAAATGAAATGAATTGAAAACGATTTCGAAATGAATTGAATAGAAAACGACTTTGAAATTGAATTGAATTGAAAACGAATTCAAATTGAATGGAAAACGAATTCAAATTGAATGGAAAACGAATTCAAATTGAATTGAAAGCGAATTGAAATGAATTCAAATTGAATTGAATAGAAATGAATTTTAAAACGAATTTATAAAGAAGAATTCATTTGTGCTTTGGATTGAAATGGAAGTTGAAATTGTTTTTGAAACGAATTTAAAACTATCTATATAATTCGTTTTAAATAGAAATCGACGAAATATATATTATATATATAATATAATGGCCTGAATAGAATGCGCCGCGCCGCGGCAGTTCGTGAATTTCGACCATTTATTTCAAACGGACATTACGGGAGATCCGACCGTCGGATTCTCCTAAAGCCGGAACCGTTGGGTTCGTATCGAAAAGAGCTTTCTAACGAATATTAGAAATTTGAAATCTAACGGTTGGATTTGGAGATACATCCAAATCAAATTTGGAAAAGGTCGCTGCAAGTGCAGTTCGATGGCCGTTGATGGAAATCGACTGTACGGGCCTTGATAAAATTATTAAAAATAGTAATAATTTGTGTAAAATCATAAGAAATGATTTAGGAAAAATTGGGATGAAAAACTCCATATTTGAAAAGATAAAAATAGATTTTTATCGAAATGAACTAGTTTTGAACTAGAATTATAATCCTATTTATTTTTAAAATAAATAAATTGAATTTGAAATGGTTTTGAAAATAACCAGAATTTCCAATGATTGCATTGGAATGGATTTGAATCAAAATTGTCTTCGGAATATTTCGATGTTGGATTTCGTGATTATACGGGTGTTGTTATGGAAATTTGAAAGATATATATTTATATCGTTATTTCCAATACGACATTTGTTAATCGTAGAATTTGATATTGAATATAAGCCGATATATTTTCTATTCAGAGCCTTGTATTGAATATCAAATGTGATTTGGGTTTGTCGTGAATGGTTTCTTCACTAACCCTATTCTTGAACCCAGTTGAGAAAAGATTAAATCATTTTATTTGGATTTAATGAAGAGTACCAATTAAATAATATCTAATTGGAATTGAATTGATATTGATTTTGGGGTTTATCGTGGACAGTGTTTTAAATAACACTCGTTCTTTAACCCGATAATTAATGGAATGTAATTTTGGGTTTATCGTGAACAATGTTTTAAATGACACTGATTCTTTAACCCAGTTAAAGAGTAAAACTAAGTGGAGTTTTAATGAATCTTTAATTAGATTGAAATAATCGAGAATGGAGTATCACCAGTTTTACTCCAGGCGATAGTCAAATCTTTAATTAGATTTGAACGTGAAATGGTAATTGAATTTACCGATAACACCGTAGTGTTAGATATGAAGTATTACCAGTTTTACTTCATGGGATGAATAGGTTGGGATTGGGAAATAAAATAAATGATTACTTCGGTAAGGTTCATTTTAAAAACAAATCATTTGATACTATTATAAGTGTATAGTGTATAAACAACTTCAAATCGTAAGTATCAATCATAGGCGGCATGGGTACCATATATCATGTCGCCATACTAGGCTCTACAAATAAAACCGCAAATGTCACGTATTTGGAAATTGGGTTTCCATCTATGAACCGAGGCAAAAGATAGTCCTCAACCGATTCGAGACTCTCTAGCCCGAGCCTCAGGACCCAGACTCAGGTGGGCCCTTGGATCCTCAGGGTTTAAGTTTAATCCACATTGGTGGACTGGCCCTGAGGATCCAAGGGCCCACCTAAGTCTGAGTCCTGAGGCTCGGGCTAGAGAGTCTCGAATCGGTTGAGGACTATCTTTTGCCTCGGTTCATAGATGGAAACCCAATTTCCAAATACGTGACATTTGCGGTTTTATTTGTAGAGCCTAGTGTGGCGACATGATATATGGTACCCATGCCGCCTATGATTGATACTTATGATTTGAAGTTGTTTATACACTATACACTTATAATAGTATCAAATGATTTGTTTTAGGCTGGTTAGGCAATATGATTTCCCACCTGATTCTCCCGTCTCTGATTTTGATTTTCTGGAGTAGTTTTATTTATATATAAATGTCTTATATGTATATGAACTTCAAACCTTAGTATCTTCTTCATATGATGTCAGATTTACGCAAACTTGGTGTCTATCTTAAGCAGAATTCTAAGACGAACGCCATGCCACAGTCCGTTTTACTTAGTTTCCAATATTTAATTAAGTATTATTTAGTTTATCATTTTAATGTGTTATAAAATTATGGGGTGTTACATGTAACAATTATTTGATAATACTTTAATCATATGCGATTATATTAATTACCTATAACTCGTAAATGTTATTTTATTTCTAAATTAAAAATCAAATCACAGAAAAAATCGATCACCACTTGATATCCAAATCCATAACGCTTGTTTCGCGATGCTAGATCCATAACTAACTGAAAAATAACATCCTCATCATTTGTTGTGAGTTTCTCTCAACTGCTAGCGCTGCTCCATAAAATTTACCTGCATGACCAAGTAAGAATGTAGATAAAATTAATGTCATGATATCTTATTTCATTATAGTTTAACAATTATTACAAATACCACTACATAAAATGAAATATGCTTACATAGCTCCTCATAGATTTTTCATCGTGCCATGTATATGAGACTGTCCCATTCGGATTTACATGCTCAATGACATGCGTACGAGTGAACACATTCGTATATGACACTGAACCTTGCCCCTCAGCATCCTGAATTTGATTACTATATACAATTATCATACATTAAAAATTATATAGAATATTAACTTTCTATAATTCATATTTATAAAATTTACCAACTCCTGTCGACACTATTGAAATGATTTCGATCCTCCTCAATGAGTGAACGGATTTATATTCCCATTTGCAGAGTTTCTTTCTGACTTTACCTCTACATTCAAAATTTGATACATTATTTATCGATCAAATAATTTTTGATATATAAAAAAGTTTAGTTTATTTACCTTTACCTCATTAGTATCCCAATATTTGAGCCATCCTTCCCATGCACTCACCACCATCCAATCAGGCTTTTTTTTTCTTTATCGATGATATGGAATCCTTATAATTCTTTATCATATTTTGCATCTAATAATACCGGGCCAGCTGCAAATCATCGGTCTGTGTATCCAGCTCGCCTGTATTTCCCGGTAAACAAACAGTTAAACATTAAGCAGTAGAATATGTACAATATATCAACGAAAAAAAGGAAACTATATAGAAGAATATACTTAAAAGATGTCCTGCCAAATACACTCTATGATGTAGGCAAGATGGTATCCTACTTTGGCCAACATGCCAACATCTTAACCATATACGCCACTTTTGAAACATCTAGAACAACCTTTGAAGGTTGTAGCTTGAATCCCCTGTGTTAAATATGATATACAAAACTGTATAGTTGGTAAAAAATTAAGATGTTAAGTAAAGTTTATTTTTCAGACCTCGTCTCTGGGTACAAAGAAAATGACAGGACGTTGTGACTGATGCGATGGACCACAACCATCGCCCCCTGAAGAACGGGAAGAACTCCTACCTCCCGATGACATATGTATATACCTATCATATACACATCATTTTAAAAGATAACAATAACATGATATTGAAATATATTTTGCAGTTAAATGAATTAAACAATATAAATTGTTAGATAAATGACATAAAAAGAAATGAAAATGTATATATCTATATTAGATTTTGTCTCATATTCCGAGAACAAACATATTACATTGCAGTTTTAACATAAATAAATAAATAGAAAAAATGCATATGACATAAATAATGTAAATAATGATAAGCTGATAATACTCAAGAATCCAAAAAAAGGTACATGAACTGCAAAAATATACATCGTATATTGCATAGTTACATTTTAATTAGGAAGATAATACTCATCATCTACATCAGCCATCATCATCTAATATGATCGTCTATAATTATTATTTCATTGTTTTACTCAAGATCTGCCTGATAAGCTTCTTCGTCTGGAATATTCTTCCCATCGAACATAAATCCGACCTTTGTTTTTAAAACTGCTGACCAATCTGTTTTACAACTTTTTAGAGACGGATAAGGAGCGTAATAAACTTGGAATGCTTGTTTAGCTAGTACAAAAGGATCATACTTGTGATAGTGCGATGTATGCTTTATTTCAATTAAATTATAATCCTTGTGCACATTAATTTATAAACTTGGAACATTATTAAACCAATTGCATCTAAATAGAAACACCTCCTTTGCAAGTCGTGAGTAATATGTCAACTGCAAAATTTGTGTTAAAACGCCATAAAAAACATTTATGTGATTTTTTGAATCGTCACTGCCTTTAACAAATACACCTGTATTATTCGTTAATTTTTCAGCACAGTATTCTTTGGTGCTTGTTGACGTGTGAAATTTTCATTGATTCAACACACGCCGACCCTTGAATGTATGTGTAATAGAAACACAGTAATCCAAATCCAAAGTAAAGTAAATGCAGGGAGAACACAACTTTTTATAGTGGTTCGACATTAACGCTTACGTCCACTTCACAGTAATTATTCATCGTATAATTTCTAATTGTAATTATTGTACAAGTTCAGATGTTATTTGAGTACAAAGTGTTACAATAATACAACAAAATGATTGTTAATTATAGATTTTGACCAAAATGCCCTCCTTCTTCTTCTTCATTGAGTGAAAAATGTGTTGACTTAGTCAACAATGTCCAAAAAGTAGCTTCAATGTCCAAGAAATCCAAAAATATCCAAAATAGTCCAAAAGCAGCGTAAATGTCTTTGTAGATGTCCAAAAGTTAGTGGAAAACATGTATGCAATGTTTTAGTGGTCCAAGCTATGTCCAATAGTCATGGAAAAGAAGATGGCAGCCACTAATGGCCCCAAGAAGTCCAAAAATCCAAGCCAAAAGGACCCCTTTTGATGAATGAGGTAGGATGTACTCATTGACAGCGAGTTAAGTATAGAAGTAGGGGTGAGAAATATTCGATTCAAACCGAATTAACCGATTCATTTTGGTCGGTTCAGTTTGTTTTGAAACTAAATCGGTTTGAACTCAGTTTGTAAAATAATTTATTTTGGTTAACGGTTTAACTGAATTAACCAAACTTTTAATTTATTATTTACTTTTATAATATTATAGTGCTTTAAATAATTAGTTTAACTATATAATACAAAGATGTTTGTCGCAAATAGACCAAATTTTATCATGAACATAAAATTTCTCCAAATATGAATTTATGTTTTACTTTGAGTGAATCCATCATTTGAATAATAATACCTCCTTCAAGTTCGGTTAAATCAGTTACCGACTGAATTAACCGAAATTAATTCAGTTTGGTTCGGTTTGGAAAATTTTCGGTTCCAATTTGGTTTGAGTTTTTTTAACTCTGAACCAACCGAACCGACCACACACTCACCCCTAGGTAGAAGTAGGTGAGATTTGGGCACCACAGTACGAAATTTCGCATCCTTGGGAGATGAGATTCAAAATGTTGCATCCCTCAAACTCTATCCAAAAATTTGCATCACTCTTGCACACAAATCTCACATCCATGAAAATAGCGCAAAAACACGTGCAGATCCATTGAAAACTAGTGATCCGCATGGTAATTTCCATATGCCAAAGCATTTGGTATTTACCTAGCATCGCATCCAGTCCCAGAAATCGCCTACCTTTTGCACGAATCGCACACGAGAAAACGTCGGATCACACCCATGCCTTCACTGGAAATCGCTATTCCAAAAACACGGATCCTCCACTTTGCCAAAAATCCGCACCTCGCATCCCTCATATCTGTCTTATGGAAAAAGCCGCATCACCAGATGCAATCCAGGAAAAATAGCATCGCATCCTTTTGCCAAAAACCCGAAGCCATGCCTGTAACGACCCATATTTTTGACCGTTCAAAACGACAATAAACCACACATGTCGACCTAAACAAATCACAAATATAGGCGGTTATTGGGAAAAGAAGAAAAAGAAGAAAGAAGAGAAAACAAATTTCAAAATCTCACATCGGAAGGACAACATATAATAGACAAATAGCAGTTAAAAACAATTGGAATATATACATTTGACTATAGCGTACAAATGATAAATCAGAGTTGCACATAAATAGATATACACAACATGGCAGTGGAAATAAGATGAGTGGAAATATTTATAATAGATATATACCAAATCTTCGTCTTCGGTCTCCAAGGCAAAGTAATCTTCATTAACTTCAACATCTGCTGACCCGAGCGTATTACATAAAAGAAAACACAACAAGCACTCGGATCAGCACTAAATCATTTTCATATTAGTCAAATCAAAATACGAAATAACATCAGTGTCATGGGTGTAGTAACTCAAGAGATGTTACGGGATTTTTCCATCTCTCAAGGATCCGTAAAACTAATACATAGATAGTATAATACGCTATTATAATAGTGTCTACACAATAAAGTATAAATACTGAAAATAGCGTAAGCGGGATTATATTTTTTCCATTACACCGTTTATAATACCGTAGTCTGTACAGTACCGTAAACCCACCGTAAACGATGGCATCAGAGGGCACTCCATAGGTACGATACAAATCAAAATCGTATGGGGCTCGATAAGGATAGTATGACAAGGCACTCAAGGCAATGCCCAGGGTAGGATTCTACCAATTGCACTCCCAGGCCGGTGGTAACGCATAGCAGCCACTACCGCCCACCTCGGAACACATTCCCAAAGTCATAAATGGGCCCAAATCATCATCATCATCATAGTCATAGAAATAGTATCAAAGAAGTGTGTCCGATCAAAGGTGCTACCTCAATTAGTCACGGTATAGCTCCTGTTTTAGTCATTTCAATTCTGACCCGAAGGTCAGGGCTATTTTCGTCATCGTTCATCTTCTTCGATTCGATAATCGCCTCCAAGTTATCATCTTCCGTTCTGGATACGTCCTAACGTTCATAGTTGTTAAAGTGGTATCGACACTGATAGAGAGTATGCCTTATGTCGACTCCGGTCTCCTTAACAACCAACGTTTACATTTTCCACATCGGTCGGTCCTTTTACATTTCACAAAGGTTCGCTTTCATATCAAAATATCATATTTTGTTTCGAACCCATTTTATATTCAAATAGAATAAAATTTCATATCAAAAATATCCCAATCATTCCCAAACAGAGTTTATCCCAACTAGAATATATTTCCATGTCATTATATTATACTCGTATAATATTTCGAGTCGCTCTATATTCACATAGAATATACTTCATCTTAAAGATTCAGTTATTTCAATCGATTTACATTTGAAATCCCTTCATATTCAAATAGAATACATATTTTTCCATATTTGTTCATTCCAATCTTTGGAAATCCCATTTATATTCAAGTAGAATAAAATCTACCTTTTCATATCAAAATCGGTTTAAAATCAATTCATATTCAAATAGAATATAACTTATCTTAACTCCATTTGACCCAACGGTTTAAATCCAAACGCTTTCCATTCGGAAGAAGAATTACAATTCATAAAATAAAATTTTGAAAATAAATACTTATAAATAGAACCTTATAAAAACTTACTTATATAGAATCATTAGAGTGTACTAAGGTAATTTAAATCACTATATATATATATATAAAACAAGCTTACTAGATAAATTTTTTTTATAATAAAAATGTATATATGAAAACCTCACTTATATCAAAGTAGATATATAGTTTATAAATAAAATAAAATAAAATATAATAAAATAAAAACAGAACAAAATAAAAATAGAATTTTTAAACCTTAAATTGTTTCTCCTTCCAAGTTTCAACACTTGAATCTAAATTCCAGTCTGAAATGGAGTTACACCATTTCAATATCTTATTCCAACCCATTCAACCCATTTCCATTTCGAGGATTCCAAAACTATATTCGTATTTAGTTTAAACCAACTCCAAATATCCTCGATTACTTTTATTCCAAAATTTAAATTCGAAAAGAATTTATTAAATTTGAGTCCACCAATTATTTGAATAAATCCCAAATTATATTTAAATCCAAATTACAAACTTCCAAATTAGTTTGGGAAATTTCTTAACCATTCCAAATAACATCGAGAATTCATATATTAAAGGAAAAATTAAAATTTATCAAAAATCGATACATTTCCTTTAAATGAAATTTTCCACCCAATAGAATTCAAATAATTTAAAATCATTTAACCAACCGATGTCCATATATAATTTACTATCCTATGGCCAAGTGATTTTAAACTTAATTTCTCGATATTCAGGGATGGATCTATCATTTCAATCCAAATCAGGATCACAGAGATTTATCATTTCACTCTGTGTTCTTAATTTATTTTATCGATAAACCCCGGGTTTATTAGATGCCCGTAACATCAAGGGTAAATGGGATTTATCGTCACAATCACATGCAATACAATATACTGAATTTGAAGCATTAACAATGTCAATATCAAATTCAGTAATAAAATCCAACCAAACATCCATCACATCATTCTATTCAACTGATCCGCCTTAAACTATTTCAGGATTAGCAAGGCTTCAAATTTCCAACTAGAAATTTAAATTTAATTAAATAAATAATTATCGATCTAATTTGCATGTTAACACATTGGTATATCAAAATTTAAGCAACCAAATTCAACAGCCAATCACAACCATACAACCAAACTATTTCATAATTTAATTCAATAAATACGAGAATAATTCAGTATTTCGTGAGCGAAGAATCACTCACCTTTGGGTCTTTAGTGGATCGTACGTCCAATCAAAGCCTAAAATTTTTCAGTCTCCAAAAGCATCCAGACAAGTCTCAGATCGTCCGCAATTCCTCCACGATCCTAACGCAACAAACCACGCGTCAATCCGAGGTCGTATGAAGAAGTTATGCTTGTTTTACCATTTGAATTCAATATATATATATAAATTAATAAAGTATATTGCTCACCAACCAAGCATTGACACGTCAGCCTTCTCCAACTCATTCTTCCCGCTCCACCCATGAACACTATAGCAAAATAAACCCATCAGCCCCCATTCTTTGACCACCGATTGCCAAGAGCTCCGACCTCCTGGAGACATGGGACCATAGGCAAACAGACCCTCATGGACTTGCGCACCTACCTACTCCGGAGGCAACACCTTCGGTTACCCAAAACTCCTCCGTCGTCGGCCTAAAGTTCAAGGAAAACGAACCCTAATTCCCAATTTCTAGCCACCCACGACCACTATTTGTCGAACGAACAACACCGTTGCGCTCGCATGGACCTCCTCTACAATACCCAGATGCCAATTTCTCCAATTAGTGCTTAAATCAAAAAACCCCAAAGTCATGCTTAGGGTTACGAATTTTAGAGCTTTGACCATCAATTTTGGGCCAAATGAAGCACTGCATGTCGGAATAGAACATACCAACAGCTTCGTATCGTCAAGAGCTTCAGTTTGATATATAATATGTTGGGGTTTGGAGAGATTTAAATTTCAGCTTGTATTTTGATTTAAATCTAGGGTTTGAACTTTTGTTTCAGCCATTAAGAAGTTTTCTTGGAGAAGGAGAGTATACGTGTAATGAGAAATGGCTGGTTAAAGTTAGGAAGGAAGTAGTTTATATATATAAAGATCCAATGTGAAACAATGAACAATTTTCAACTTACACTCATTCCTTTCACGTTTTCTCCCGTACGATCAAACAGTAAGTCAGATTGTAACGCAAATTGAAATCCTATCATAAATCATTGTTCTGGTTCTGAATGCGCCAGTTTCAACGAATTCCGGGACAGTCGCCAAAACGGTTAAATTTCACAGTTAATTAAATAAATAAAATATCCAATTATTCGATTAACTGTTTTAAATTCAAATTAAATATTCATTAAATTCAAATTAAATCAAATTATAACTTAAATCAATTCTATAGATTTATTTCATAAATTTAAGTTCCACATTTGATTATTTACAAATTTAAATTTGAATTTCAAATTTAACCTAAACAACTTAAATTCCATCGTTTAACAAATCAAATTTGGATTCTCCTTTAATTTAGACACAACTTAAATAAATTTGTTTCACAAATTTAAGTTCCAGGATCTTGATTATTTCTCAAATTAAATCTGAACTGAAAATTCAAATAAATGACTTCACTTTTATCTCAAGTTATTCAATATCAAATCCAAAATTCCACAAATTCCAATTTAAAAATCAAATTTCACTTTTAAATTAACCCACTCAAATTAAATTAATTATTTAAATACTAAATTTCAAAATAGCCTTTGTAAATAAAACTACATTTGAAAAATCTATTATACTAAATTCAAACAATCACCATCATTAAAATTAACAAAAATTTGAATTTCCCTAATATATTCCAATTTATTTATTTTAAATTGAAATTTAAATATACTGAAAATTATGGGATGTTACATTCTCCCCCACTTAAAATCTTTTCGTCCTCGAAAAGAGAACGAGATAAGGTATTGAACAAGTCATACTTTCAAATCCATACTCATAAAATAGCATTTATAAGAAAGGTTATATATATAGTTGTAAAATCTCATAAATTTCTAACTTCCAAAATCACGGAAAATTTCGGCAGCATCTCCTTTGTTTGGAGAGGTCCAGGAAATCACAACATATATAAAATTCAAATATACATCTCATCATTCGATGAGGCATCCCAATAATGGGGAAGACACCATATATATGTAACCACAAAACTATATAACTCACATATGTACCTTCTTAGCGTATATTTGCATTTTTATTTACCTTAACATTTAGCATTTAGCGCAAGCGAGCCCCAAAGCGTAGCGTAACTTCCCTACACCTGCTACATAATCACATATACATGAGAATCAAACAAATATGCAATATATAGCAAATGTATACTACTTACACAACATATACTGACCATTTTAACTACAAAACAACAATATTCATGACAGGCCATCGAACAAATCAAGGTTTATCAACCCTTAAATGATGGAATTTGACCAAAGCACACTAGGTAAAAGTTGTAGCATTCTTTTCAGGCTTTCCGAGTTATCCGGATTCATCAATTTCGGATAATTCGTTCAAAAGTTATGGTTATTTTAGTGAAGGTGGACACCTCAGCCTGTACACTGAAAAATGCAGGCCTGAGTTGTTCAACCCAGTTTTTACCCTTTAAACATCAAATTTTGACTTAGCATATTAACAAAAAATTAGTTTACATCCTAGCCTTTTCAAATTGTACTCGCACATTGAAATCCGACGCTCCGTTTGGAAGTTATGGACAAAACAATATTGATGCATACCTCTGTTTTTAATTTTCTCGCATACAACTACGACTAAAACTTGCATTTCAGCTTAGTAAATATAGGAATTAGACATGGCTTTATAAACGAAAGTTTTAGATCAGTTTCGAAGGTTTCCGAAAAGTCCAGAATTGTCGCATTCCGATTAGCCCATCAAAAGTTATGGCCATTTTAGTTTCAGCTTATCGAATAGTTCAGATTTTTGCATAAACATTGGTTTATATTCGGAGTTTCAACTTTTCGGATTTTAAACTTAAGCAACACTTAACCATCTAAAAAGGGTTATCGCTCTGATAAGCTCATACTTTTATTGCTTAAATATATTCGTGCTCATTTCACTTTTATTAAATGAATTTCATTCCATTTACTTATCTTCCATTATCGTCTATCGTATTTAAGTTTACTTCCAACTCACCCACTTCGTCCATTCTCGTTCGCCCATTTAATCCTTTACATTCATTATTTTATTTGAGAAATGGATTCACATTGATTTGCTTACTCAATTACCCAAAATACTTCTATTAATTTAAATTTAGTTCTAAATTGGCTAGTTTACGTTTCTCGAGTCTAGTTCCATTTATACTAATTCGTCCGATTTAATTGAATCCATTTAGTTTCCATTTCTTTCGATCTTCTAATTCAATAAATTAGACTTGGTTTTACATTTTCAACACCTTATTTCATATTGTTCCGAGCATTTAAAATCATTTAACCTTCTAACTTAACCCGTATTGGTTCAATTCACTCAATTCGACTAAGTTTAACTTCGTTTCATATTTCATTTGAAAATTCTATTTATATCTATTTCCCCTGCTAATGATTTTATTTTTCAAATAGACTTTAAAAATCACTTTCCAATTCATACCTTGGAAAAATTCTGGTTAATAAAACCATTTCAAAACCAATTTATTTTAAAATATTGGATTATCATTTCAAGTCAATAATTAGTTTGTTTTGATAAAATATATTTTTATCTTTTCAAGTATGGAATTTTTCATCCCAATTCTTTCCAAATCACTTATTATGATTTTACACAAATTATTAATATTTTTAAAAAATTTATTATCGATAATTTAGTCGATTTCCAATAACGGTCACCGAACTGCGGCCATAGCGACCTTTTCCAAATTTGATTTGGACATATTTCCAAATCTAACCATTGGATTTCAAATCTCTCATACTCATTGGAAAGCTCTTTTCGATACAAACCCAATGGTTCTGGTTTTTGGAAAATCTAACGGTTTGATCTCCCGCTACTCCCATTCAAAGTCAAAAGTCGAAATTCGCGAATGGTCGCTGCGCGGCGTGTTCTATTTAAACCATATATATATATATTTCCTCGGTAAATTTTTCGTTCCCTTATTATCGCCCTGCTTAAGCATTTTAACGACCACTGCTCTCCTCTAAATACTTAAATCCATTTCATGATTTCTAGATCTAAAGTTCCAATGAACCGAGTTTCCTTAGTACATAAATCAATATTTTTAGTAGAGATGAACTCGAATACCTTGATCCCAGGTTTATAAACTAGGTTTTTAAAATAATATATATACTTGTACTATTTTATAGAAAAATCATGTCATAAAATTTTAAATCTAAATCTTAATTAACAAAAACATAGAAATTTCAATTCTAGTTTAATCTAAATTCAACCTTTAAATAACATATACTATTACTTTTATATACATTATACCATATGGAATTTAATCCAAAATCCTTTGTCAAACCCAAATATAATGATCATTGAGTGGTCTCGCACCCATTTATACTCTTCAGAATAAACGTCGATAATGCGTGCACCTCACTACCGAAGTCATTTCTGATGTCCAAGAAGGGATTACACACTTATTTCTTTTAAAATCCCTTAAACCATTCCTTTCGAAAATACTTATAATACGATATTATTTCAAAATTTGAAAAAACTATTTCAAAAGTACCCCAGGATCAAGTTTGAAGTTCAGTTCCATTTTGTTGTAAATCTTTTACACCCAACTATTTTTAATAGATTTCACTTTCAAATCTCTTTAAACCATTTAAATTTCCTTATTATTTTTATTATCTAATCAACCATAATAGGTATTAACTTACTATTACCACCTATTAAAACGAATACATATATACTTTAACCAATACTATATTTGATATATAAGTATTTATAATATGAATGAAAACCATATTATGTCGATCCATTCTGTTCGATTATTTAGAAATTCCTATCGATACGATGACGTCCCATATATCGACCAGAACCCACAAATATTCAACAGAACAAGCCAACACAATAAAAACCATTTTTATATCAAAAATACAAATACGCTCTCTCATATATCACTCAAACTCATTCTAGGGCATTACTAACCCCATCTCTAATGAGTTAATTCCCAAACAGAGCCAAGGTTATCGCTAACCATCGCTCTGATACTAGATGTAATGACCCATATTTTTTATCGTTCAAAAACGACAATAAACCACACATGTCGACCCAAACAAATCACAAATACAGGCGGTTATTGGGAAAAGAAAAAAAAGAAGAAAGAAGAGAAAACAAATTTCAAAATCTCACAGCGTAAGGACAACATAAAATAGACAAATAGCAGTTAAAAACAATTGGAATATATACATTTGACTATAGCGTACAAATGATAAATCAGAGTTGCACATAAACAGATATACACAACATGGCAGCAGAAATAAGATGCAGCGGAAATATATATAATAGATATATACCAAATCTTCGTCTTCGGTCTCCAAGGCAAAGTAATCTTCATTAACTGCAACATCTGCTGACCCGAGCGTATTACATAAAAGAAAACACAACAAGCACTCGGATCAGCACTAAATCATTCTCATATTAGTCAAATCAAAATACGAAATAACATCAGTGTCATGGGTGCGGTAACTCAAGAGATGTTATGGGATTTTTCCATCTTTCAAGGATCCGTTAAACTAATACATAGATAGTATAATACACTATTATAATAGTGTCTACACAGTAAAGTATAAATACTGAAAATAGCGTAAGCGAGATTACATTTTTACCCTTACACCGTTTATAATACCGTAGTCTATACAGTACCGTAAACCCACCGTAAACGATGGCATCAGAGGGCAGTCCATAGGTACGATACAAATCAAAATCGTATGGGGCTCGATAAGGATAGTATGACAAGGAACTCGAGGCAATGCCCTGGGTAGGATTCTACCAATTGCACTCCCGGACCGGTGGTAACGCATAGCAGCCACTACCGCCCACCTCGGAACACACTCCCAAAGTCATTAATGGGCCCAAATCATCATCATCATCATCATCATTATAGTCATAGAAATAGTATCGAAGAAGTGTGTCCGATCAAAGGTGCTACCTCAATTAGTCACGGTATAGCTCCTGTTTTAGTCATTTCAATTCTGACCCGAAGGTCAGGGCTATTTTCGTCATCGTTCATCTTCTTCGATTCGATAATCGCCTCCAAGTTATCATCTTCCGTTCTGGATACGTCCTAACGTTCACAGTTGTTAAAGTGGTATCGACACTGACAGAGATTATGCCTTATGTCGACTCCGGTCTCCTTAACAACCAACGTTTACATTTTCCACATCGGTTGGTTCTTTTACATTTTACAAAGGTTCGCTTTCATAACAAAATATCATATTTTGTTTCGAACCCATTTTATATTCAAATAGAATAAAATTTCATATCAAAAATATCCCAATCATTCCCAAACAGAGTATATCCCAACTAGAATATATTTCCATGTCATTATATTATACTCGTATAATATTTCGAGTCGCTCTATATTCACATAGAATATACTTCATCTTAAAGATTCAGTTATTTCAAATCGATTTACATTTGAAATCCCTTCATATTCAAATAGAATATATATTTTTCCATATCTATTCATTCCAATCTCTGGAAATCCCATTTATATTCAAGTAGAATAAAATCTACCTTTGCATATCAAAATCGGTTTAAAATCAATTCATATTCAGATAGAATATAACTTATCTCAACTTCATTTGACCCAACGGTTTAAATCCAAATGCTTTCCATTCAGAAGAAGAATTACAATTCATAAAATAAAATTTTGAAAATAAATACTTATAAATAGAACCTTATAAAAACTCACTTATATAGAATCATTAGAGTGTACTAAGGTAATTTAAATCGCTATATATATATATATATATATATATATATATATATAACAAGCTTACTAGATAATTTTTTTTTAATAAAAATGTATATATGAAAACCTCACTTATATCAAAGTAGATATATAGTTTATAAATAAAATAAAAACAGAATAAAATAAAAATAGAATTTTTAAACCTTAAATTGTTTCTCCTTCCAAGTTTCAACACTTGAATCTAAATTCCAGTCTTAAATGGAGTTACACCATTTCAATATCTTATTCCAACCCATTCAACCCATTTCCAGGATTCAAAAACCATATTCATATTTAGTTTAAACCAACTTCAAACATCCTCGATTACTTTTATTCCAAAATTTAAATTCGAAAAGAATTTATTAAATTTGAGTCCACCAATTATTGGAATAAATCCCAAATCATATTTAAATCCAAATTACAAACTTCCAAATTAGTTTGGGAAATTTCTTAACCATTCCAAATAACATCGAGAATTCATATCTTAAAGGAAAAATAAAAATTTATTGAAAATCAATACATTACTTTTAAATGAAATTTTCCACCCAATAGAAGTCAAATAATTTATAATCATTTAACCAACCGATGTCCATATATAATTTGCTATCCTATGGCCAACTAATTTTAAATTTAATTTCTCGATATGCAGGGATGGATCTATCATTTCAATCCAAATCAGGGTCACAGAGATTTATCATTTCACTCTGTGTTCTTAATTTATTTTATCGATAAACCCCGGGTTTATTAGATGCCCATAACATCAAGGGTAAACGGGATTTATCATCACAATCACATGCAATACAATATATTGAATATGAAGCATTAATAGTGTCAATATCAAATTCAGTAATAAAATCCAACCAAACATCCATCACACCATTCTATTCAACTGATCCGCCTTAAACTATTTTAGGATTAGCAAGTCTTCAGATTTCCAACTAGAAATTTAAATTTAATTAAATAACTAATTATCGATCTAATTTGCATGTTAACACATTGGTATATCAAAATTTAAGCAACCAAATTCAACAGCCAATCAAAACCATGCAACCAAACTATTTCATAATTTAATTCGATAAATACGGGAATAATTCAGCATTTCATGAGCAAAGAATCACTCACCTTTGGGTCTTTAGTGGATAGTACGTCCAATCAAATCCCAAAATTTTTCAGTCTCCAAACGCATCCAAACCTGTCTCAGATCGTCCGCAATTCCTCCATGATCCTAACGCAACAAACCGCGCGTCAATCCGAGGTCGTATGAAGAAGTTATGCTTGTTTTACCATTTGAATTCAATATATATATAAATTAATGAAGTATATTCCTCACCAACCAAGCATTGACACTCAGCCTTCTCCAACTCATTCTTCCCGCTCCACCCGTGAATACTACAGCAAAATAAACCCATCAGCCCCCATTCTTTGACCACCGATTGCCAAGAGCTCTGACCTTCTGGAGACATGGGATCACAGGCAAACGGACCCTCATGGACTTGCACACCTACCTACGCCGGAGGCACCACCTTCGGTTGCCCAAAACTCCTCTGCCGTCGGCCTAAAGTTCAAGGAAAACGAACCCTAGTTCCCAATTTCTAGCCACCCACGACCACTATTTGTCGAACGAACAACACCGTTGCGCTCGCATGGACCTCCTCTACAATACCCAGATGCCAATTTCTCCGGTTAGTGCTTAAATCGAAAAACCCCAAAATCATGCTTAGGGTTACGAATTTCAGAGCTTTGACCATCAATTTCGAGCCAAACGAAGCACTGCATGTCGGAATAGAACATACCAACAACTTCGTATCGTCAAGAGCTTCAGTTTGATATATAATATGTTGGGGTTTGGAGAGATTTAAAATTCAGCTTGTATTTTGATTTAAATCTAGGGTTTGAACTTTTGTTTCAGCCATTAAGAAGTTTTCTTGGAGAAGGAGAGTATACGTGTAATGAGAAATGACTGGTTAAAGTTAGGAAGGAAGTAGTTTATATATATAAAGATCCAATGTGAAACAATGAACAATTTTCAACTTACACTCATTCCTTTCACGTTTTCTCCCGTACGATCAAACAGTAAGTCAGATTGTAACGCAAATTGAAATCCTACCATAATTCAACGTTCTAGTTCTGATGGCGCCAGTTTCATCGAATTCCGGGACAGTCGCCAAAACGGTTAAATTTCACAGTTAATTAAATAAATAAAATATCCATTTATTCGATTAACTGTTTTAAATTCAAATTAAATATTCATTAAATTCAAATTAAATCAAATTATAACTTAAATCAATTCTATAGATTTATTTCATAAATTTAAGTTCCACATTTGATTATTTACAAATTTAAATTTGAATTTCAAATTTAACCTAAACAGCTTAAATTCCATCGTTTAACAAATCAAATTTGGATTCTCCTTTAATTCAGACACAGCTTAAATAAATTTGTTTCACAAATTTAAGTTCCTGGATCTTGATTATTTCTCAAATTAAATCTGAACTGCAAATTCAAATAAATGAATTTGCTTTTATCTCAAGTTATTCAATATCAAATCCAGAATTCCACAAATTCCAATTTAAAATTCGAATTCCACTTTTAAATTAACCCACTCAAATTAAATTAATTATTTAAATATTAAATTTCAAAATAGCCTTTCTAAATAAAACTACATTTGAAAAAACTATTTATACTAAATTCAAACAATCACCATCATTAAAATTAACAAAAATTTGATTTTCCTTAATATATTCCAATTTATTTATTTTAAATTGAAATTTAAATATACTGAAAATTATGGGATGTTACAATGCCACTTTACAAAATTTGCATCGCATCCTTCTCGTTTGCACACCGTGGAAAATATCACATAAGCCAATGCGATCAGGTGAAAATCACATCACTTTTGTAATGCGATTTTACCAAACCACCAAGCCAAGTACCAAGGCCGAATTTGCCAGATCCGATATTCTTGAGTCACGCATGTGAAAAATAGGTGATCCATCATGTTAGTTAGCCTTTTTGAACGTGCTGAATTTACCCGATTTACTAAATATGTCAGGGTGACCAGCCAAGGTTTTACACGTGGATTTTCATGATTTTGTCATAGTGATCAGACAATATTGACGTGCAGAACAAATTTTGCCAATTTACCAGATTTTGACTCCGTGATTCGCGTGCCGATCAGCTGTTTTTGAGCGCGACACTGCTTTTCAACCAAACCACATATTTTTGTGCGACAAGTTTTTCCATATAATCAGACCGACACGCTCAAGCATTTTAAGGTGATTGGACCGAGTTGATCATGTATTTTTACCGCGCCGATTTTTCCGAGTCCATCTATGACGATTTTATGAATCAACGTTGTTTCCAATTCTTTTGCGAACATGTCGCGACTTCGATCAAATCGCTTTGTGTTTTCTGTCGATGTTCTCAACGCTTGATCGCGTCGCTAACCAAGATCTTGACATGTGATAACTTTACCCAAAAGCGTGTCAATAGTGTTAAATTTATATTAATTAACAAAATATATTGGATATGTCTTTACCACACTTTTTGGTCTTATTACAAGGTGTTTCAACCCTTTGTCAACACAATTTCTCGGTTCGTAAACGTAATTTGGAAACCAACTAGAAAATTCTTTATTGAGATCTCCACTTGGATGTTCACGTTCATAAGCATTGTATATATAAGTAAAAAAATTACATTAGATTATACACACACAAGCATTATAGAAATGAATAAAACACAAATTGATATTTAAGATTTCTTTACAAATGGTGCAAGCTCAGCACAATTTAGAAGAAGACTAGTGTGTGCTACATGAAGATCTCTATCGTCGAGCCATATTTCTACACATTTCCCAAAAGGTCAACCATGTTGTATAAAAATAGATAACATTGCTTGTGGCGATTCTTGTTTGTGGCCTTAGTCATTACGAGGAATACTTTCAAATGATATATTCACATGGTTAATGAGAGAAAAAGAACGAAGCTTCTTCTTCGATGTAAGATTTACATATTGGACCTTTAAACCATGCTTTTTGTCTCACGTTTTCCTTCAGGTGATTTAGATTTCTATGCAAAATAATTAATTTACATTAGCTTCTTATTTTAAATGCAATTAAATTACTAGGTAACATGTTATATACCTCTCAAATGGATATATCCGTCCATATTAGACGAGACCGCTAAGTCGTGCTTCAGATGGGAGATGAGCAGGTAAATGCACCATTACATTAAAAGAAACTAGCGTAAGTATTTTCTCTAATATGCAGAGCAATATAGGAATATATACTTAAAGTTTACGTAAATGCTGCACTTTTAAAGTAGTCAAACAAAATTCTTTACAAAATATACTAAGCTCCTATACTACCTTCCAAACTTTTAACGGTAGTAGTTCTTTGAATAGAACGGGTAATAAATTTTCATCATTATGTGGCAGCCATGACTTTTCATTTCGCACAATGTAGCATTTTTAAACTCAACACATCTACAATGGTTTGATGAAATCCCATCAAGAAATATTAACCCTTCCACCCATTTAAACATAACTTTAACTTGATTATTATCTAATTCATAACATACTCTGGGTTTTTTACTGTCAGTTGGTTTCATATGAAGCTCAGGACGTTTGCATAATTCTTCTATATCGCGTATTTATTTCAATTCATCTTTAGTCTTCCATTTAACATTTAAAATTGTGTTAAAGATATTATCAAATACAAATTTTACATTGTGCATCACATCAATATTATGACAAAGTAGAATATTTTTCCAATGCGGCAACTTCCAAAAAATAGAGTGTTTGCATCAATTATGAACAGTCGATTTGTCTTCAATTTCTATTTTCACTTCATTTTCATATATCTTTGTATACTCCCTAACTAGTACATATATGTCTTCTTTTGACAATATCATTGGTGGTTGTCTGATTTCTACTCTATTAGCTAATTTTTTTTCTTATCCTCTCTGAAAATATGATTTGTATGGAGAAAACATCAATAACAGTCAAACCATGAAATTTTCTTACCATGCGGTAAAGAAAATGCTCGTGTTTCTTTCATGCAATATGGACATGCTAGATGACCAACAGTACTCCATTCTGAAAGTATTGCATAGGAAAGAAATTCACTTACAGTCCACAACGAAGAAACAAACATACGGAAAATTTTCTTCTTTGACACATTGTATGTTTCTACTCCCTCGTTCCACATTGTTTTTAATTCTTTAATCAACGGTTCTAAGTAACTACTAATTCCTTATGTCGGATCGTCGGGGCCAGGAAAGACTACAGTAAGAAACATATATGGCGTTTTCATACACATCTGTGGAGGTAAATATAAGGTGTGTTGATAACGAGTCATTATGAATACTTAACACCAAATTGAGAAAATTGTGGAAAGCCATTTGTACATATTCCTAGTCAGATATTATGATTCTCCACTGCAAAATAGGGATAAGTTCTTATCGAAATGCTTCCATGCTTCTTCATCGGTCGGATGGGTCAACGTGCCCTCTTTCTCCGATCTCACGCTATGTCATCTCATATGAAATGCAGTTACAAAAGAAGCATATAATTTTTGAACCTTTGGAGTGACGGGTACGTAATGCATACGCTTGTATGGAACTTCCTTTCTCTTCTTTTTCTGGGTTTGGAACTTTCTTGATTAAATATTTACAATTTCTAAGGTTTACATCTTCTTACCAAAACAACATGCAGTCATTTAAACATGTATCTATTTTCTAATAAGGTAAACTAAAAGCCAACATAAGATTTTTAAACTTCGTAGTGATTTTCACACAATAAATTATCAAGCGGCATGTCTTTTGCAGCTTGTACAATAGTCGTAAACCCAGCTGCAGTGATGCTGTATTTTTACTTCATCGCAATGTATTATGCGATCACTGACAGCTGAGTGCCACTTTTACGACTATCCCAAATAGGTTTCTCACTAGTATCAAATCACAAATTTTTTTTGGTATCAATATTCGATTCTTCAACATTTCCATCATCGTCGTCAACTTCAACCACAAGAAACATTGATCGTGCTGCATCTTCAACCAATGTTTTCAATACATGTTGTATTAACATTTTTATTAACACTTTCTACCTCAGACTCTACAGAAGTATTTGTTACAACTTCTCCATGACGATTCCGAACATAATACTCAGGTATGAATCTTTTTTTGCACAAATGGACTTTACGGTAATAAATACTTCAAATGTCTATACTTGCGACACAGACAACTAATTTTTGGATTGTTTATGTTATTACTTAATGCGAATTCAACAAAGGCATTTATTGAGCTCTCAGTCCCCTTCTTTGATACATCCAACTCCTCCGATCAACAAATAATCAGTCAATTTTCCTATTTGAGAATTTGAGTCACAAATTCAAAAATTAATATTTCTTTTCAAGAATACAAATTCCAAAAAGCTTATTTTCATAAACATACAACACATGTAAAATATTTGAACTAAATAACAATTTCACAAATTCAAAAATATTTCCAAATATGGGACATTTCATTTTTTAACGTATATTCTTTTCATGGTCAAGCAACCTACTTAACATTACAAACACAGTAAGTATTTACATTTTGTATATTACTTTGTCTCAAACGATTCAACGATATTTCGGTATCATTTCCCTCTTGTTCCCTACATTGTACACAAATGCGTGTAGGCATGAAACAAAAAGGAAAAGTTAGGCCGAAAATTTGTGAACCATTTGAGACGAAGTATTATACAAAATGTAAATGCTTACTATATTTATAACTTGTCCAATACAGAGATAAATCCAACAAACATTGTACCAGATGAATATAAATAGTCATTTTTTGACAAAAATGACTATTTATTTAATGATTATATACAACATTCGTCGGACGAGGCCAAAAAACTCTCTAAGGGACATTAGTCAATTAGATGTGTGCATTTTACAAAAAAATACAATTTTACTAACTGTTTAATGATTATGTACAACATTCGTCAGACGAGGCCAAAAAACTCTTTAAGGGACATTAGTCAATTAGATGCGTGCATTTTACAAAAAAAATACAATTTTACTAACTGTTCACATCTACAATTTTTTTACCATATTTGTTCGACGTATTACATTATCTTAAAGTTGATTTAGCATTATTGTCATTTCAATAGGATCAACTAGATTTTAGACTCATGCATTTTTTTGTGCATAAGTCAAAACGTGCATAATATATTATTCCTAACTCGTGCATTCAGTTTATCCTATTTCAACTAATACAATACAACGATCATACATATACACAAATAACCACAATTATACATTGGGCCAAAAACAAACTAAGGGCATATACACAAATAACCAAAAATTATGCATACATATTTTAGTTTCGCTGTATCATATGAAATATGCATATAAGAGAATGCTATAATTCACTACAACTATTATAACCAATTGCATTCAATAAACAACCTTAATTTACCAATTTAAGCATATGTAGATTTAGGTAAAACTTGATTTTTGGTAAAAATAAAAGATTATACATTAAATTGGTTGCTCTAAATGTTGGAGTCGACGCCGGGGGGTCCCAAGACGAAGAAATTAACGATTGAAGATTAAAAAATTGGATTTTGGTGGATTTAAGTTTTTTTTTCGTGCGGGGGGGGGGGGGGGGGGGGGAACTAGAAATGGGGAAGAAGAAGTTCTTGGTGGCTAATAATTCGATAATTTCCGACGGTTCCCGATGGACCGTTGAAAGCCATTGAAAATCAGTCATTGGAAACCGTCGGTACTTCCTGTCGGAACAAACACATTTTCTTGCAGTGTTTGTAGCAGCAAAAGAAAAGTTAAAACTCTCTTTTATTATCCAGTTTAAATTAAAATTAGGAGTTTTAGGGATTTCAAATTTCTTTGAGAAGAGGCCATTATTTCCTCCTGATAAAGCTTCAGGGTGTGGAAGAAGAGAATCAAAAAAATGTACGTACTTTCTCTGTCCTTTTTTCCAGATATTTCCATCGACATAGGATTTGAAACCCAATATCCCAAAAATCAAGTGTTACAAAACTAAGGTGTTATAAATTATGTACTTATCCATTCAATAAACTATAACACTAGTTTTTCACCACTTTAACCTCAAAACATCAAATTTGGCTTTACTAAAAAATTTATGCAACACTTTAAAAATCCTTTATAAACCTAAATTAAAGCATTTGACATAAACACTTATATTTTACAAATAACCATACTACTTACACTTTTATGTGCAAAGTGTACATTTTCAATGCTAAAAGTGTACAAACTCCATTATTTTAAATTGTAAAATTATATTAAAAGTTATTTTAGCACATGAATATTGATTTTTATCAATATTTACAATTTCCACAATTTTATTTACAACTATATGATATTTTAAAAACACATCTTTATACCAAAATTCATTATGTGTGTATATATAGACACATACACACATATATTGCAAGGGGAAAAAATTTTAAAGGACAAAAGCCCACTAAAATTTATCCATAAGGACAGCCGCCTAATATTTTATCCATAAGGACAATACCCACCAAATATTTTATCAAAAAGGACAAAACACTGGAAATAAACATTCGGCCGCTGATTTCATCTTCTCCCCTCACGCGCGTATGTCGAAATCACGAAATCGAAAACCGCGAAATCAAAAATCACGAAATCCAAAATCGAGAAATCAAAAATCGAAGGCAAACATCATTCAGAATAAAAATCAAAATTCGAAATCGAAGCCAAACATCAAGAAATCAAAATCGATTGGAAACAGAAACCCTAGAAAAAAAAATACGTCGAACAACAAAAATTCATTGGAAATCCTAATTGAACGGAATAAAAATATGTAGTAGACGACGGAAATCACAATTGAAGAAGTCGAAATTGTTGAAACAATTTTTTAGATTGGAAATGTTTTTTCTTCATTTTACCAATACAGCAGTTCGTAGGTATCATTTTTGTATTTTTGTAGTTATCATTTTTCCTGCTTTTAACTTTAAAACATAGCAGCAGTTTTTAGTTATCATTTTTCTATTTTTTTAGTTATCATTTTTCCTGTTTTAACTTTAAAAACATAGCAGCAGTTTTTAGTTATCATTTTGCTATTTTTGTAGTTATCATTTTTACCGTTTTAGCTATGTTATATGTTTTTTCATGAGATTTTGTTGTTGTGTTAATTTTGAAGTTATATTGATGTATCAGCTAAGAAACGAAGCCGAACTTTTCAGTTTAATCAATCAAACTGTGATATAATTTTTTTTTCATTATTTTATCTTCAAAGCATTGCATCAGTATTTAGTTATCATTTTTCTAATTTTTTAGGTATCATTTTTTCTGTTTTAACTGTGTTTTGTGTTGTTTTGATGTGATTTTATTGCTGTGTTAATTTTGAAACTGTTTTTTTGCATCAACTTCTTCACTCAGTCGAACGTATTTCATTTTATGTTTCATTTCCACCATCACAAAAATTATCACATAAAAAAAAGACGTATATGAACATAACACATAAATTACAGTAAAAATGATAACTTAAAAAAAATATAAATGATACCTTCAAACTGCAGTAATGTGTAACATAACAAAGAAATCACACTAAAAATGATACCTTAAAAAATATAAAAATGATACCTTAAAACTGCTTTGATGTTTAACATAATACAAACTATAGTAAAAATGATAACTAAAAAAATAGAAAAATGATAACTAAAAACTGCTGCTATATTTTAAAGTTAAAACAGGAAAAATGATAACTAAAAAAATAGAAAAATGATACCTACGAGCTGCTATACTATGAACGATAAAAAAAAAAAAACATTTCCAATCACGAAAAAATTGTTTCAACAATTTCGACTTCTTCAATTGTGTTTTCCATCGTTAGAAAAATATTTTTATTCAATTCAATCGTGATTTCCAACGGATTTTTGTTGTTCGACATTTTTTTTTAGGGTTCCAATTTCTCGTGATTTATGGAATCGAATTTTTTGGTTCGATTGCAATTTCGATTCTGATGTTCATGTCCTTGTCATGATTTATGAATTGTTATGAATTCAATTTAATTTTTAGCGTACGTGATTTTTGGGTTCGATTGTTTGGAGCGGACGAGAATCGCGAGTGGAGCAAGAAGAAAGCGCACGTGAAGAAAAGATATTAGGTGGTTGTCCTTTTGAGTAAAATTTTAGTGGGCTGTCCTTATGGATAAAAAGGCCTTCAGTTTTGTCCTTGTAAATATTTTCCTGATATTGCAATACAACGCAATAAAAATTCATCAATACTTATTTCATCTCATATTCAATTAATTACTTGTAGTTTTGCACTGTTTATCAACAAAATTACCCAAGCACTTATTGCTTCATATTAACAACTTAAAATCATATTAAAATATGTTTATATATAAATAGTGATATCCAAATCAATATTTTATATTTTTATTAATCATCTTAATAACCAAAATGGTTGTTAATAAATAATATTCCAATTATTACATTTGATAAAATTGATCCCTTAAAACACAACTTGTAAATTCTTCTCAAATAGATTCATTCTTATATTAAAATAAATTTCCTTATTATATTATTTAAATTCAGTTTATTTCAACACAACTATTTCATATAAACCTTAAATTCTTTATTTCCTCATTTTAAATTATTACAAGAGTTGGGATATAGAACTCACATTTTATTCTTCTTAGTTTTGCAATTTACAAAACAAGTTACAATCTGTTTACTACGGATATCCAAAAATCCGAGTTGTTACAGGTTTATCACACACAAATGGCCCATGACACTAAACATCTCACATTAACCCAACTTCTCGTAGTTGTTGGATTTGTCAGGCGGTTCCCGACAGACTTCTACTACAATTAATAGAGGTTAATCTCGCATTGACATGTCATTTACTATCTTAAAAAGATTATTAATACACACAGAACATATACAAATTTTCTAACAGAGACATATTTCCTAATTTAACACATTTAATACACATTTATTATACATGAATTACGCTATTAAGTATATATAAATTTATATAAAGACGTAATTAGTGACGCACGTAAAGAAGTCAGACCCAGCGTTGAAATTTCAATCATATCTCTTGATTTATCAATTCTTATTTACTAGGTAAGAAAATTATTCTCGATATCTGCCTCTACCTGTTGATACTGTTCAATTATTCAATATCCAAAAAGGATTTGAATGTAAGTGAGGATATGACATTATGATTACTTAAAAGTAGGTGAGATCTATTTACACCTCACTTATCGCATTTTCCACCCCACTATGTAAACAAAATGCATTACACCTCTTTTTTTTTTTTTTTCCCACCCTAGTATATACCAGAGTTGCCCTTTATTTTACCATTTCAATGAACATAATAACTTAAATTAAAAATGAAATCAATAAATAATGTAGTAGTAATTAATAATTATTTTTTCATCAATAGTGCAATGTATAATAGTTACAATTTTGTTTAATTCAAAAAGCAATCGAACTGTAAATAGCTTTCTAAAAGGAAAATTTAATCGTTTCATTTTCATAATTCCCATGGATATAGTGCATGATTGAATGGAAAAATGAATGTATTAAGTACAACAATAAATATGGATAAATTGGTCACTATATTTATTTTACTTTTCACTGTTGTTAGAAAGACAAAGCCTGAGGTGCTAATAGAATTTATGTTGTTGATCATATACTAGTTAGCCTGACCAACTTTCCATTTGAGAATGAAATTTGTTGAATTCATTTGTAAGTACACGAATCTACAATTAAAATCTAATAGTCTATCAATTACTCAAAATCAACAAATGTTTACCAACTTGTTTCCGGGTTATTTTGTTGTTATCAATGGGATCAGATCAGTACAATTCTGGATTTTTAGTTATTAAACACATCAGGTATACACCTTCATAGACAAAACCATTCATTTTAAACAAAAACTGTTTATAGCCTGGATTAGAGAATCAAAGGGTGATGAATTGGTACAGAGCTTATGATTGGAGTGCCAACGATTGAGGCGAAGACTGCAAGTCGATTGGTACGTCGTATGTAATGATTGATAATTTGATTTGCCTGTTGATTCTTCAAAATGATTAGTTCATAGAGCAGTGAAATCTGTCAGTGATTGTGATATCTTTCTACTGAAACTCAAAGAAGTATTAGGACATCGCATCTGTCTAACTGCCAACATAAGTAACTACTGTCGTTCATCTATGTGTGTGTGTATATATATATATATATATATATATATATATATATATATATATATATATATATATATATATATATATATATATATATATATAGTGGGACATGTAACTATTTGAAGCTAGAACTTACAGATGTAATAAACAATAAGGCATCAATGATGACTTAGGCTGAAGAAACCAGTAGACGCAATTACATCAGTTCTTGTATGTATGCAAGCTTATAAGTTATAAGTTATAAATTATAATAATATGTCGGCGTGGCTTCATTTTTCTACAACTGACAGAATAAGAAATTGACACCGTCTTACTTCAATTTCCAAGACAAACATACAGTTCATTGAAGAGTTAGAATCAGCTTCCATGCCTTGGTGAATTGCGATCAATATGTATGGATCTTGTACACTGAAGATACTCTTAGACTGCTGACAGTCGAACATCTGACATTTTCGATTAATTACATGAGATTTGAATATGCAATCAAGTTGAAAGCCATGGCATGTGCATGCAACTGCAATAACTGTCATGACAGTCTATTTGTACAGTTTTTTGAAATAAGGGACACAGTTGAAGCAACATGATATTGAATGATGTAGTCAAATACAAAGCTTACTTGGGTACTTCAAACATTAGTATAAGTATAGCACCAATTATATTCATTAATTGTGCTTTACGTCTAAGAGTTGCGACTAAGTGTACTACGGTATAGTATATATATTGGTAAGAAACTTAGCATTACGTTTACACACCCAAGATATACCATATGCATATATCAGCCACAATGCCTTCTTTAGTTAATTAACAAATGTTTTTCAGTATTACCTATGCATATTATCAATCCAACTATAACTAGCTTAATTCATTATCTATCCTTGCCACTAAAAATGCTCCATACACACATTGAATTGCATTTCAATATTGACAAAGAAAGGTAGACCTTTTGATTTGCATTGGAAAAATGCATTATGATTGGGTTCTTCATTATCTTGTGATTTACAAAAACTTATGTGCGCAGACATGGTATGTATGTGGCTATGATCCGGACATGCAGGTCAACTACATAGCATGTCTCATCATTTTCATAATAATATATATAGCATTACAGCACTTAATCGAAAAATACACAAAAAAAAAAAAAAAAAAAAAAAAAAAGTTGTATAATTTGCTCAGCATTAATCTGATCGCTTAGTTCGCCACTGTTGTGTTGACAGTTGAAACCAATATCATATGGTTACTAGTCATCTATTACATTACAACAGCGTGGTCAAGCATCCTGTGCATCAGTATTTTGCTTTTTTCTTACTGCATGTATACTTTTATGTTGAATGAGAACACACAGTGATCAGTAAAAATGTAGTTTAGACTGATCTACAGTAGTGTTAACTGTTGAATGCAGACAGTTGCAGACTAGATCAACTACCCATTGGATAGAACTATTTAAGTAAATTATCATTAATTAAACTAGGCTGAAATTTATTTCATGTTCTACCCCAAATAAAATCACCTATACCTAAAATTATCTATCCCTCTATACCCATCTAATCAGCAACCCCTGAATTTCACATTTTTACAATAAAACTTTTTTTTCTTTAACTTAATTGAAAAAAGATGAAAATCAGGGATTCTGAATGGTTGAATACAGGAGGATAGAGAATTTTAAGTTTATAGAATTAGCTCCAGTTCTACCCAGCGCCATGTTTAGTTATCTGTTTTAGGGAAAAAAAAGTCCGAATGTATGAATATTGCTATTATCGGAATTCAGATGGAACTTTGGTACTAATAGTCTAATTTTGTTGCTATAGCATTTTCTTTTTACCATCCATCTAATAATATGCAGACTTACTGAACCATTAACTTCATACACATTGTAGCTTGAAAGATGTTAGTACACCACGCGAATCGATTTTTATTTCTTTTTCTTTTTTCCAGTCAGGCTAGAACAATATGAGCCTGACCGGGAGAGGGGGGGGGGGGGGTGTTGGCATATGACAGCATAAACTGATATCCCTGTGAGAAAGCTCAGGAAAGCCTAATGGGCTGACAACATTTTTATTATAGCTCTAAGTGCATGGTGCTGGTACTTCTGTAACGAGCAACTTAACCTTATTAATATTGTTGGTGGTATGATATCACTTGCAAGCTAACATTATTAATATTTAGATATTAATCAAGGTATATATCATCAACAAGCGTATCACTATGGTCTCTCTCATTTTCATCATATTCTTTTTTTTTTTTCTTCTCACTAACTTTTTATTGTTGAGGTTTTGTGCGCAGCGGAAGTTTTGTCAAAACACCCAAAAATAAAATGAATCTTTTTCATCCAATCACTTGAAGATGAATGTGATTGAATAACAAACAACAACACAAAAAAATATCGGAAATATGAACACACGATATTCCACCCAATCACCCTCTTTATTGATTCACCAAAATATTGTTTACAACCGATCTCAACTATCGTTAAACAAACACAACTTGAATCAATAACCTTATTGAGAAATAGGTAGAGAATATTGTTAGAAGATCTTTTTGTCAATACACAATTGTATTACAAAATTAGATCCTTTTGTCAATACACAATTGTATTGCAAATAAATAGTAACAATATCAATGTTACTCAATAATGCCACAATTGTCAAGTCAAACTGTGATTGCAGAAAAGACAGTAAGCAAGACCGATTGTGCACTGGATTGGAGCGGTATAGAACCGTCACCAACCGTAATGTCCGAGTCCAGAAATAATTCTGTTTCCTTAAAACAATATTGCCGTCGTATGCACTGATTGACGTGATAGCAATTTGTTTCCCAGGATAAAACGGACCAGCCCCGTACTGCAGTGCCAGCAAACGGAGCTCCGACGAACTGAAGTAGATTATAGAAACTTGAACAGAGGAACGCTTTAAAGAGAGAGTAACAATTGGGAAGAATAATTAATATTTATTCACTCCTTTTGGGCTATGTGTTTATAGGCTGGAGGAAATGCCTATACGAACATTAATGACCTTTGGAAAGGTTGCGACCCTTTAACCAAGCGGTGCTTAAATGTGCGTGCGCATTTATGATGAAACAGTTGTATCCCTTCAATAGAAGGGACATACCAGATCATAAAATAATCAAAATAACTTGTTTCAGCACAATAGGCCCAAACTGAAATCAGCGACCTATTTAACCATGAGACCTCAAGAGTCCCAAGGTCCAACGCCCAATTATTGACACTAATATCGTGTTATGGACTCCAAAAGTCCCCAAATCACTAAGCCCACATTTGACATCAATATAATATTGTGTCATGGACTCTAAGAGTCCCATAGCACTAAGCCCACATTTGACATCAACATAATATTGTGTCATGAACTCCCAAGAGTCCCAAGGCACTAAGCCCGATTTGACATCAATATAATATTGTGTCATGGACTCCCAAGAGTCCCAAGGCACTAAGCCCAATTTGACATCAATATAATATTGTGTCATGGACTCCAAGAGTCCCAAGGCATTAGGCCCAAGTTGACATCAATGTAATATTGTGTCTTGGCTTAGCCACACCTGATATGAGCTCTCTTCTCCTTTATTTATATAAGATTGTAGAAGAGTTGGTACTCATATTTCATGATGTGGGACTAAAAGTTGTTTTCCTTTCTCTTCTTCCAAAATCCCTCTTTCTCATTCATTTCCAACAATCCCCCACATGAATGAGAAGTCGTTCTTAGTTTCACGAATCATTTATCGCATCGGTTAAAGTAGCACATGGGCCTTGAACTTTCCTAGTGATTACCTATTTGAATCACAGGCGAATAAGTAGACATTGACTGTCCTTGAACTGTAAGCCTTTTGTGTAATTCCAAAGTAGATAACACACGATAAATGTTTCTTATAACCCTTCGTTCTCTGTATGTGTTCGTTTTTGCCTTGAACACCTGCCTGGCCTCATAAGTGCTTAGAGAATTTGGCCTCATAATTCTCTTTGAAGCGGCGCCTTCGCACTTACGTAGGTGATTCTGTAAAGGGTATTCTCTTAATTCCTCAAATACAGACATCATTAAAAGTACTAATACTTATCCTTATTCAACATATAATGCACTGACTTATCATAGGAATGGTTTGTGTATAACGGTGCCATCAAGTTTCTCTTAAACTTCGTTGTCCCTTTGAACCTAGATCTTGGGATCTCCAGTCAACTAGGTGGGGTTTCCATTTTAGAGAAACCTTTAGTCTATAGGCCTTAGCCCCATTCCCTTCGATAAGATTTAAACTTTCTCTCTTGGCAAGCCTTTGGTACGTGGATCCGCTAAGTTATCTTTAGATCGAATGTAATCTATCGTGATAACCTCATTAGAGAGAAGTTGTCTTATCGTTTTATGTCTACGACGAATATGCCTAGATTTACCATTGTATAGTGTACTATTAGCTCTTCCAATAGCTGATTGACTATCACAATGTATACATATTGAAGGCACATGTTTGCTCCAATTAGGAATGTCTTCCAAGAAGCTTCGAATCCATTCTGCTTCTTCTGCAGTCTTATCTAGTGCAATAAACTCTTATTCCATCGTAGATCTAGCGATACAAGTCTGTTTGGATGATTTCCATGAAATCACTCCATTTCCTAATGTGAACACGTATCCACTTGTAGACTTTGTATCATTTGATCCAGTGATCCAATTTGCATCACTATACCCTTCCACCATTGAAGGATAGTTTGTATAGTATAAACCATAGCTCTGTGTATACTTTAGATATCCTATAACTCTGATTATCGCTTTCCAATTATGCTTACCAGGATTGCTGGTAAATCTACTTAGTTTGCTTACAGCATATGCGACATCAGGCCTAGTACAGTTCATACATGATACTTCCTAGTATACGAGAGTATTCCAATTGGTAAATACCATCACCAGTGTTCTTTACCCAATTTTGGTTCATATCTACAGGTGATTTTGCAATAGTTACATTATATTGCTTGAATTTCTCAAGTATCTTGGTGATGTAATGCGATTGGGATAATGCATATCCATGTGGTGTTCTCAGAATTTTTACACCCAATATCACATCAGCCAGTCCTAGGTCTTTCATATCGAATCTAGAGGATAACATATCCTTTGTAGATGTTATTATGGCCTTGTTATTGCCTAGGATTAATAGGTCATCAACATAAAGACAAACAACGACATATCCAATATGTGTATGTTTTATGTACACACATTTATCTGATTCATTTATTGTGAATTCATTTGATAACATAGTATTATCAAACTTCTCATGCCACTGTTTTTTGGAGTTTGCTTAAGGCCATAAAGTGATTTCACCTATTTGCACACTTTATTCTCATTTTCTGAGCTTAGAAATCCTTCAGGTTGTTCCATATAGATTTCCTCCTCTAATTCATCATTCAAGAATACAGTTTTATCATCCATTTGATGTATTTCTAAGTCATGTATGGATGCAATTGCAATGAGCATTCTAATTGATGTTTGTCGAAATAGTCCAGGTCTTCCTTTTGTTTCAATCCTTGGACTACCAGACGAGCTTTGTACTTGTCTATTGAACCATCAGGTTTCAATTTCTTTTTAAATATACATTTATTACCTAAGGTCTTACATCCTTGAGGTAAATCAACTAATTTCCATGTATGATTGGACATAATGGATTCAATCTCATTGTTAATTGCCTCTTTCTAATAAGGGGCATCGCTGGAGGACATAGCTTGTTTGTATTTCAATGGATCATCTTCTAACATAAATGTATAGAAGTCCAGTCCAAAGGTTTAACGTCCTTGACCTTTTACTTTTTCTTGGCTCCTCCACTTGCTGCTCAGCACTACTTAGCTGAGTGTTATTTTGTTTAGCATCCTCAATAGAGTAATGAACTTCTTTTTTTTTTCCTTGATCTCTTAGGTGTATGATTTTCAATACCATATTTCAAGGGAAATATATGTTCGAAAAATTTAGCATTTCTCGACTCAATGATGGTATTTTCATGAATATCATCAATTTCAGATTTGTGTACCAAACATCGATATGCGGCACTGCTTTGTGCACATCCAATAAATACACAATCAATTGTTTTTGTTCCAATTTTGACCTTCTTTGGTTTTGGTACCTCTACTTTGGCAAGACACCCCCACACTTTTAGGTATTTGTAGGATGGTGGTCTGTTTTTCCAAAGTTCATGAGAAGATAGAGATGTTTTCTTTCGGGATATTTTATTTAAAATATGATTTGCCGAAAGAATAGCTTCTTCCCAAAAAATTATCTGGCAAGCCAGGATAAGGCATTCATCATTTCTTTAAGAGTTTTATCTTCCGATCGGCTATACCGTTGGATTGAGGTGAATATGGTGCTGTAATTAGGTGTAAAACACCATGTTCAGCGCAAGATTCTTCAAAAGGGAATACATATTCTCCTCCTCTATCACTTCTTAAAGCTTTGATTTTCTTGTTGAGTTGATCCTCAACTTCCGCTTTGTATTGTTTAAACACATCAAATCACATACATTTGTATGTATTATATCTAGCGGTTCTGTTTCTCGTTCAACACAATGAAACGAGATTCTTGTCAATTTTGCTTCTGCACAAATTTGACATTTAAAAATGGTGTCTAGATTAATCAATTTGTGCAATGTATCAAAGTTTACATCCCCTAATCTAGAATATCACACGTTGGAAGAGTCAACAATATAAACAAAAGATTCACTTTTATTCATATCAGTGTGTGGTACAATAGTGATTACATTTTCTTTAAACGAACCATCACACACATGTCCTCTTCCTACATACACTCCATTCTCAGCTTCAAGGATTAATTTAAATCCATGTTTGCTGAGCAATGATCCTGAAATCAGGTTCTTATGAATTTCTGGAACATAGAGAACGTCATTTAAAGTTAGTTCCTTTCCAGGTTGCATTCTGATATTACTGTATATAAATTCATATCAGCAATGCCCTTTTGGGGATTTTAGCCAATTTTTCTTCTTCTTCTTCTTCTTTTTTTTTTTTTTTTTTTTAGAGTCAGAAATTTGGCAAGTCCCAATGTTGTTAGTCAAAGCAACATTTTTCTATTGTCAGCACTTAATATTGATGACGTTGAACTTCTCTGACCTTTCTCCATGAGGCAGAGTCATTATTGGAACCATTTGGCGCAATCAGAGCGTTGGTCACCGTCTGTGTCGGTGTAAAATTATTGTTGCTATTTTGCGACACAACTTATTGTCGTCTGCAACAATCAATATTGTTTTAAGATTGTTAGAAGATCTTTTTGTCAATACACAATTGTATTACAAAGTTAGATCCTTTTGTCAATACACAATTGTATTGCAAATAAATAGTAACAATATCAATGTTACTCAATAATGCCACAATTGTCAAGTCAAACTGTGATTGCAGAAAAGACAGTAAGCAAGACCGATTGTGCACTGGATTGAGCGGTATAGAACCGTCACCAACCGTAATGTCCGAGTCCAGAAATAATTCTGTTTCCTTAAAACAATATTGCCGTCGTATGCACTGATTGACGTGATCGCAATTTGTTTCCCAGGATAAAACGGACCAGCCCCGTACTGCAGTGCCAACAAACGGAGCTCCGACGAACTGAAGTAGATTATAGAAACTTGAACAGAGGAACGCTTTAAAGAGGGAGTAACAATTGGGAAGAATAATTAATATTTATTCACTCCTTTTGGGCTATGTGTTTATAGGCTGGAGGAAATGCCTATACGAACATTAATGACCTTTGGAAAGGTTGCGACCCTTTAACCAAGCGGTGCTTAAATGTGTGTGCGCATTTATGATGAAACAGTTGTATCCCTTCAATAGAAGGGACATACCAGATCATAAAATGATCAAAATAACTCGTTTCAGCACAATAGGCCCAAACTGAAATCAGCGGCCTATTTAACCATGAGACCTCAAGAGTCCCAAGGTCCAACGCCCAATTATTGACACTAATATCGTGTTATGGACTCCAAAAGTCCCCAAATCACTAAGCCCACATTTGACATCAATATAATATTGTGTCATGGACTCTAAGAGTCCCATAGCACTAAGCCCACATTTGACATCAACATAATATTGTGTCATGGACTCCCAAGAGTCCCAAGGCACTAAGCCCGATTTGACATCAATATAATATTGTGTCATGGACTCCCAAGAGTCCCAAGGCACTAAGCCCAATTTGACATCAATATAATATTGTGTCATGGACTCCAAGAGTCCCAAGGCATTAGGCCCAAGTTGACATCAATGTAATATTGTGTCTTGGCTTAGCCACACCTGATATGAGCTCTCTTCTCCTTTATTTATATAAGATTGTAGAAGAGTTGGTACTCATATTTCATGATGTGGGACTAAAAGTTGTTTTCCTTTCTCTTCTTCCAAAATCCCTCTTTCTCTTTCTCATTCATTTCCAACAAATATCTAATTGTTAAACAATTTGAGGAGAAAGATAATTAAGAATAATGACAAATTTTTCCACCACCTAATGAAGATATCATGTAGGCCTTTTATAGAGTAACTTGTACCCAAATTATCCTCATATATCTCAAATATATCCTCATATATCTCTAATATATCCATTTGGATAAGCACCAAATAATCCTTGCCTTCATTTTCAAATATCCCACAAAAGTAGCAACAAATATCTCCACCAAAAATGAATCCACATAGAAAATTTGTTGTCTACAATTGTGATTTGCGTATCACAAATCTTAAAACTCCACCTTGATACCAAATCACAACATCTCCTCCACTCAACACTAGCCAACTTAGCTCTCACTTTCAACCTTCTTTTCTCAATTAACATCATTACAAACCTCCACCATCGCCCACTAATGGTGCACCTCCCTCATCGTGCACCACGCCAATAGCGATCTTCAAAAGCGTTTGTAATACCACAAAGACCTCCATTTTGTCTTTGTGGATTTCACAACTCGACATCCGTCTTCCGCTTGACATGATCTCTTCATCTCCGAAATCCCTCGAGCATCATCAACATCTAGACCCTTGTCGATACCATGATCCTCCACCTTAGGACCATCAGCAGTGACCATATTAACCTCTCCATCTTGCTGTGAACTAGGTTCTTCAACTGTCACCCGCCTTCCACTGTTGACCACTGAACCGACCAAACTATATAGGTTTCCCTCCTCCAAAACTCCTCGCATCATCACACGACCACCCTTCTTCACACTCAAAACTCCACCTCGAGTCTCATAAGTGCAACCGCGGCGATCTAACTGACCGGGAGATATGAGGTTATGCGAACAAGTGGGTATGTGCCTCACACCGGCAACTTCGCTCTCCACTCCATCATGCATCCGAAACCTAAGAGCTCCAACTCCACAAATTGGTAGCTCTACTCCATTGGCCGTCTTTATCATGCCAACACCCTTCTCATATGAAGAAAAACTTTTCACATCTCGACATATGTGAAAACTGGCTCCTGAATCCATCTTCCAAGGCTCCACAACACTAAGTAGGACATCACATGAAGAATTGCCTTCGGTACCTTCAACAAAGCCTGCCTGTGCCTCATCACTATTATTATCACCTTGCGCCTTCTTCTTCTTCATATCTCGTATATATGAATAGCAATCATTGCGCTTGTGGCCTTTCTTACCACAATAATGACAAAAGATAACACCTTTCTTCTTCCTTGTATCTTTACCCGAGTCCCTTGCTACCATCGCCTCAGTTTGAACCGATTTCAACTCCGACCCTTTTCTCCTTAGCTCCTTATTCAAAAGACTGCTTCGAACCGTTTCCAAAGAGATAGTTCCATTAGCATTGGAATTACTCAATGAAACAACCAAAGTCTCCCAGCTTTCCGGAAGAGAACTTATCAACAAAAGAGCCTGCAACTCATCATCAAAATTGACCTTCATGTTTGCCAATTGATTGATGACATCCTAAAACTCGTTCAAATGCTCTGCAACAGACTTCTCCTCATCTAATCGAAGTTGCACCAACTTTCGAACCAGAAAAGCCTTGTTTGTAGCACTCTTTGACTCATACAGCGATACTAATTTGTCCCACAACGCCTTTGCGGATTCACAACTAGCCACATGGTGGAACACAGAATCATCCAAATATTGGCGAATCAACGCAATCGCCTTTTTGTCCATTTTCTTCCACTTTCCCTCATCCATATTCGAGGGCTTCTCCCCATTTCCATCAATGAGATCATGCAAATCATTGAGATATAGAATGTCCTCCATCTTCAGCTTCCATATACCCCAATTCCTCCCATTCAAAATAGCCATCTTCGACAACGTCATCATCTCCGACAACAAAAAATCAATTTTTTTCAAACAAAAATCAATTTTTTTTTTCAATCCAACAAACACTCCAAGCTATGCGGTGATCTGATCTCTGATACCAACTGTTGTGGAAAACTGAGCCTTTGCGGAAGCGACCAGGATCTTGTTCACCCAATTACTTAAAGAAGATTTCTATGGAAACAAACACAAAAAAATATCGGAAACATGAACACACGATATTCCACCCAACCACCCTCTTTATTGATTCACCAAAATATTGTTTACAACCGATCTCAACTATCGTTAAACAAACACAACTTGAATCAATAACCTTATTGAGAAATAGGTAGAGAATATCTAATGGCTAAACAATTTGAGGAGAAAGATAATGAAGAACAATGACAAATTTTTCCACCACCTAATGAAGATATCATGTAGGCCTTTTATAGAGTAACTTGTCACCCAAATTATCCTCATATATCTCAAATATATCTATTTGGATAAGCACCAAATAATCCTTGCCTTCATTTTTAAATATCCCACAAAAGTAGCAACAAATATCTCCACCAAAAATGGATCCACATAGAGAATTTGTTGCCTACAATTGTGATTTGCGTATCACAAATCTTAACATTTATTTTCCGTTTACTTATCAAAATATAAGTGAGTGATCCACATCAAAGGACGACTGAAATGGTCGAAAATAAAGATGTCATAGAGCGTGCTTCAAATCAAATGCGTGTGCAGATATATACACAATATATTAAAGACATCTTGTAAATTAAAAGTTAGTGTACAACTGAATAATAAAGTAGAGAAGAAAATTTGAATGGAGAAATCTCACCCACCAAATGATGAGAAACCTATTAATCAATTATTGATGAACAAATTTGACAAGCAAATTAATACTAAATACTAATGCCTTATTTGCTATCTGAATTAGTTCAGAGGAACCTCACATGGATATTTATTATCCTACTTCTTCCACGTTCCCCCAAACAACTACATATAACGTATAGTAACGATCAAATTTAATTCAAATAACTTCTAAGCATATTAAACGTACATCTTGTAAATTAAACGTTAGGGTACAACAGAACAAAATAGGGAAGAAATTAAAATTGAATGGAGGAATCTCACCCACCGAATGATGAGAATTAAACCTATTATCAATCATCGATGAACAAATTTGTCAAACAAATTAAACTAATAATATCTTATTTGCTATCTGAATTTAGTTCACAGGAACCTCACATGGATATTTATTATCTTACTCCTTCCACGTTCCCCCAAACAACTGCATGTAATGTGTAGTAACGATCAAATTTAATTTAATTCAAACAACATCTAAGCTTCTACTGTATCTAGACATAATTCACTCATTCAAACTGGTTTGACAATAACATAGACATATGTACCCAAAATTTCTAAGTAAATAAAATTATTAATTTACTCATGATAAAATACATCAGTTAATACGAATCCTTATGACCACATTCCCACACCTCCAGGCTTCAAAGCTCCACCACCGGATAGTTTCAACCTCTCGCCAACTGCAGTCTCTTCTTCTGGTCGTCCATTGGGTAGTGCTCCGATCACGAGAAGGAAGAAAATAGAGCTTCTTAAAGGGCTTAAGGACGACATGGGCTGATGAAGAGTGTTCTGTATCCTTGCGCAAGTCTTCTATAATGCAGTATAATAGGTAAAGTTTTTCCATGTAATGTTGGTTATCTAATTGTAAGCTTATATGTAAGCTGTGTACTACTTCCATATGTGGAAGTGCCTTTAGCTGATATGTGGATTGCATATCACCTGAACCTCTAACATGTATTTTTTATTTTGTAATAAATAAAAGTGTGTTACGGATCACGATAAAAACCGGTCGGCTTTGCCAAAAAAAAAAAAAAAAAAACATTGTACGTCTATGCTTACAAATAATTAATAATAAAACAAGTATTGGCATAGAAAGATGTGCGTATGCCTTCAGTCAGTTACACAAATATGGTTCATGTACAAGATTTTAACTATATAATAGTTAAATGGACTTTACCATCAATGTAATATTCACGGTACACATATAAAAATAATGGAAGCCAATCGTTCCTACTACTAGTTTCTAACTCATTGTCCCCTTATTGATTCATAAGACAGTTGTATTAATTGTAATTTGTAATGACAACTACATTATATACAATTAACAATATATGATTGAACGGAATAAAATATAATATAGGTTGAACAAAATAAATAAATGTTTTCAACTCTTATATATCACCAAGCCAACTAGCTTCCATTTTTCAATCCATCAGAAATATAATCACCCACATCATAATATCTTTCTTTATAGAACTCATGGATCAACAAAGGAAGTCTAGTAACAAGATAACAGACATAGTTCGCCTAAGGCAGATGCTTAAAAAATGGAAAAAGCTTGCGGATGGAAAGAATATCACTACCAACAAAGGCATAAAGTATTTGAAGAGAACGCTTTCTCTTTCAAATTCAAGCACATCCACCTCAATGTACAACAATAGTACTGTTCCAAAAGGTTATCTTGCTATATGTGTAGGAGAAGAAATGAAAAGATTTGTGATCCCAACGGAGTACTTGAGTCATAGAGCATCTGAAATGCTTTTACGAGAAGCAGAAGAAGAATTTGGATTTGAACAGGAAGGTGTGTTAAGAATTCCGTGTGATGTGGAGGTATTTGAAAATATATTGGAAATGGTGTCCGAGGAAGAAAAGGATATTGGGTATTGATGTGCTACTTACTCCGCAGAGACTGAAATATCCCTAATCTATCATTCTCAAGAGCCACTGTGCAGATAATAAAGGCCTTTTGAATCTGTTTTGTTAGATTATGAGTTTTCCTTTAATTTTCTGTCCGTGATCAGGCATTACTCCCCTTCTCATTTTGTAGCAGTAGCTAGTGGTGAGTGGATTGCATTATGATTAATCATGAGACTTGAAATAAATATGAACATTTGGAAATATTGGCAAACAATGATAATGAGAACAAAACTGGATTCAAGCATGTAACAAATTGTTATGATATGAAAATTTGGGTATAGTGCAACAATGATCAATGCTGGCAACATTTTGAATGCAAAAATAGTTGTGAATGAGGATATTATATGTTGAAATGGTATATATTTTCTATAAGTTGCATCGAATCTTCCTTTTCAACAAAAAGCTATTATATATATCAATGGCACCCCCAAATTTCTTAGCATCCCAAATATCCTTTGATTTCCACAAGTGTTCTGATTTAAATATAGTAGTAGAGAGAAGAGAGAAAGTGAAACATTATTTAACAAAAGGAGGGACATAGTGAATAAGAATGTGTTTATCATAGCAATAATGATCTCTTTAACCATAGATCTTTTTATGCTTTTCCACATTCTTTCTTCTTCTTCTTCTTCTTTTTCTTGATATTAATACTGCCACTTTCTTTTCTTACAAATATTATCATTACTACTACTACAGCTCACAAGAGAAGAAGTATGAGCGAATACGTATTGCATATTTGGATATTGTTCAATTTCTAAGTGTGAGCTGTGCTACAACCATGGGTGCGCATGCGTTGTATTGTTCGCATAGTATGGTACTGGGCGTGATTTCAACCATGCTGTTATTTTGAAATTCTGCTTACGTTGGCTGACAATGTGCACCTTTAGTTTGAAAATAAAAGTGTTGAATTGCAAGGTTAAACTGCAGAAATTATCAACGGAAATTTATTGCATTAGTTGCAGAAAATAATGTGTACAAATACATGTCAAGGCGGGATTTTATATACACATGAAATAGGACAAAAGAACAATAGTGGGCCGAGAGACCCAAAGCCCATGAAAATGAAACAAAAGATAAATACAGAAGAACAACCGCTATCAGGTATTATTCTCAAGGACAATGCTAGAATGCCTGATATAATCTTTTGTCAAAAACTGCGGCTACGTTAAAATTTTAAACTCACGAGGGGCAAAACCGTAATTCACGGTGGGTCCTACCCCATTCCAACTCTCTGTCGCAAGAAGTGACAAAACATTATTCAGGTGTTTTAGCATTATTGTATTCTCAATTCTATATTTTTTTATTGCCCCCTCTCAATTCGGGTTTTAACCCTAGATTATCTTCAAATAAGCAACTTAGAGCTAGGAGATGAATTGTTGTCCATCTTCTCTTCAAATTGGAGTAGACTGTGGTTAGTAAAGCTTTGATTTCTCTTTCGCAAGTGAACTGAAGATGAGAAGTTGACAGAGATGAGGCTTCAAAAGAAAGATGGTAGATCTAAGATATTGATGCTACTGTAGAGGCTCGCCGCTCGGGTAGGGACTCACTTGTCTTTTGCGACTGAATCTTCAGTGGTCTCTCAACCTTGTGATATTGTTGGCTGATTGTGCCTTGGTAAGGATATCACGTGCTAATGGTACGACAACATATGATTTATTTGAAAATTTCATTATTTAACTTGTTCTCGAACGAAGTAGATGTCGATTTCAATATGTTTGGGTCGAGCATGTTGAACTGGATTAACAGACATGTATATAGCACTTTGATTGTCACACCATATTGTTTCATTTTTGATTTAGTTGATAACTTAGCTCCTTTAGGGTAGATTGTTGCCAAATTACTTCTGTTGTAGCACTTGCAATGCTTCTGTGTTTTGCTTCTGCACTTGATTTAGATATGGTCGATTGTTTCTTGGAGCTCTATGATATTGGACTGCCTCCAATATAAGTACAGTACCCTATGACAGATTTTCTGTCATCTGGGTCTGCTACTCGATCTGAATAAGTGAACCCAGTGATGTTTAACTTCCTTCCTCCTTTTAGTGAAAGCCCATAGTTGATTGTGCCCTCTATATATATACATACATACATATATATATATATATATATATATATATATATAAAAAATCCTCTTGATGGCTCTCTAGTGCTCATCCTGTAAAAATTGCGATACTTTGTTAACACTTAAAACAATATCAAGTCGTGTTATGGTGGCATACTGCAATGCACCCACAAAACTTCTATATTGTTTGATATTATTTATGGCTTCTCCGCTTTTCTTAGAATAATGTTGGCTTGATATAATTGGAGTTGGCTGTGGTTTGGCCTCGATCATGTCAGTCTGTATCCGTAGTTATGTTATGTATTTTCTATGAAATAAGAACATTTCTGATCTTGAGTTCCTTTGTTCTTCTATGTCAAGAAAATATGACACTTTACCAAGGTCTTTAATGGTAAACTTCTCATCCAAGTACTGTGCAAGTTGCTTTATCTTAGCTTCACTACTACCTGCCACAACTAAATCATCAACATATGTTAGATATATTGTAGAATGTTTATTAACTTTAATAAATAGTGAGTTAATTATCAGATTTTATGTATTGGTTGCCCATTGTAGTAAGAGAGCTGATTTCAGCATGTCGAATCGCACTCTTGGAGTTTGCTTTAGCCCATAGATTTTATTATGCAACTTGCACACATATTTTGGGTCTTGTGGGTTTCCCTCTAGTTGTTTCATAGAGATTTCCTCCTGCAAAATAACATTAAGAAATGCATTATTCATACCTAAATGTTTAATTTTCCATTGACTATTTAGTGCAATGGAAAATATCAGTCCAACTTTGGTTGGTTTGACTACTGGTGAAATGTTTCGTTGTAGTCAAACCCATATTGTTGTGTGTAGCCCTTGACAACCAGTCTTTCTTTATATCTATTTACCGAGCGATTTTGATTCATTTTATCCTGTATGTCCATTTACATCTAATTAAATTTTTGTTGGCTGGTTTGGTGAACAAGCTCCCATGTCTGATTTTTGATGAGAGCATGGTATTCTTCATCCATTACTTCTCTCCACTATTTATGATTTTCATCTTGTTCATGTATGATTACCTCATCAATATTGATAGTAACAACATAGGTCTATGGTTTAAATATTCCACTCTTAGCTCTGGTTATCATTGGATGACCAGAGTTAGTGTGTAGTCTATTTGCCTGCTGATTGTCCTAACAAGTGTTGATTTCATTGACCGGTATATTTCTAAATGAATCACTTGATTTCTCTCCAATTTGTTCATGACTTTGACTGACGTTATACTCATTTTCTTCTCTTTTAGGTAAGGGGCTGGTGGGGCTGGTGAGGCTGGTTTGGCTTAGTGGTGTCATTACTGGATGATTCAACTTCTATAGTGTCTGCCTTTTGAACATCAGTTGCCACTCCATTACTGGTTGATTGCAAAAGGTCTGAGTAGTATGGAATATCAGGTATATTGACTTTGTTGTTCAACACCTCGTTTGTAGTTTTGATGTCTATTCTGCTATATGGGAACATAATCTCATTGCACTACAAGAAAAACCGCATATTGCAGCGGAAAAATCCGCTTCTAATCCGTCACTAAACATGCCTTAGCGACGTATTTTCTACGTAACGGTGTGGTCGGTAAAAACCATGACGATATATGTGTCAGATTTTGCGATGGAATTTAGCATGAGTTTTCCGACATTTTACTAATTTATAATAAAAATAAAATTTTATTTATTAATTTAATTTTAATTTATGTACCGACAATTTACCGATGGATAATTAATTACAATAAAATATTATTTATAAAAGTCGTTGGTAAATCCTTACTGATTACCAAGGGATTAGCGACGAAAATTAAATCGAGGTAAACTTAACCTTCTTTTTTTGTTGGTAATTTTGTTGGTAATCCGCTGCTATTCCCCTTCTGATCTGCACATACACAACACACACACACACACACACACACACTCTCTCTCTCTCTCTCTCCCCCTCATCACATACATAACTTGTGTTCCATTCAATACACAATCCTAATTTAAATACAACACAATTAATATCAACACACACATCTCATAATGAATATTAATCACTCATCTCATAATCAACATTCAACGTTACATAATAGACATACTAAACATTCTTACATTAAAAATACATAATGCATCCATAATATTTCATAAACAATACTAATTAGTACAAACCAAAATATAGCTCTAGTATCTCAAATCCATAATATTTCATAAACTATACTAAAAAGTACTAAACATTCTCTATGCAGTGCCACCTGAATTTAGATTTGTCAAGTAAAGGTTCCTATAATTTACCTCTCCCTTGTCCATTGCATAGCGGCTCCTTCTTTGGGAATGAGTCTACCACTACTCGTCTCTTTCCCAATCCAACCCCAAGTTGCTACGGTTGCTGTTCGCATCACTGAATAGCTCCACTATGATATAATGTCCTTTCAACGCGTAAGGCTCAGGTAAGACATATTGCAACACTCTGAATTTTGTGTCTTCGTGATAAAACATCTAGATTAACATCATTTCTCTATCTTTGCAAGATCAACTTATCTCAATCACACACACCTCAGTTTGTCATCTGAAGGTCTGCACATTGCATTGTGATTATTTACTTTTGTACAAACCATCCCGCAAGCTTTGGTTTCAACTCTTTGTGTTAGCAGCAAGCTTCAATTTACACAAATGCAGTATGAAATCAAATACTAACTAAGTACTTTTGGTGGAGAGCTATATCATACAAAGGATATAAAAAAGCATATGTAGGTACATAGGGAGAGAGAAGCAAAATTGATTTTAAGCTCTAAGTATGCACCACAAATACTAACAGATTATATAATTTCAAAGTTCAATCGATACCCAACTCTTGTTCAATGCAATTCACACTATGCCAAAGATTATATTTGCTACTAATATACACTATATACTATAGCAGTATATTTTAATCCTATGGAATATAAGAAGGATGTCCTCTTTTTATATCTTTAATAGAATACAAAAAATCAGTGTCCAATTAACGTCTTTGACTTTACACATTAATCATCGATATATAAAGAAACAACCACTTGAATGAAGATAATGATAAAGTTTTTTCATAAAATTGGTTGAACAAACACAACTAGAGCGTTATTAAGTTTTACCTGTACCCGTAAACATGCCAATTTCTTCATGGAAATAGTGCTATGCCTTTGCCCAGCTTTGACGTGGCTCCACTCAAGAGAACTTTAACATCTACATGTATTTTCACTAATAACAACAGCAACAGTTAGTATATTACCATGCATAACTCAGACTTTAGATCCGAATGTTTATTGACAAAGAGTGTCCCACCACCATTAAGTGCTTCATTATGTAATTACCATTTTTATTCATAAAGAAACAAAAAAAATAACCTTTATAATTTAAATGCTTAGTGTTAACAATTCAGTGTAGCAAATATTATCTTGTCAAATAAAAAGAGGGGAGTCACCTTGTTCAATGCAGCAAGGCCATTGACTTCAACTCCTATTTTTGCTCTCAAAATAGCCATCTTATTCTGTTTTCTTATCCCATCAGTCGCAAATTGGAAGAGATACTACAAAGAAAAAAAAGCCCCATTACTTGAAGTTTGATCAATGGTACCTTGTATCCCTATTTTTTTTTCAAAAAATAAGCAACAAGGTCAAATGAACATCTCTTATAAATTTCAATGTTGAATTGCATTACTTAAAAAATTCTAACTTGCCTTCCTATGGTGCTCTTCAGATACAAGCACCTTATTTTATTTTATTTTCCACTACTCAAATATCTAGTTCTTTCCATCCATTAGCGAAAAGAGTACCAGGGGATCGAAACAACTAAATTATAAAAGAAAAACAATCAAGCTCCTTATATTTAGTCTCCTAAATCTAATTTATAGTAGAAGAATATAACCACATACCTTATATAGCATTTGGCTAAAGCAGCTTCTATCCTTTAAAGCTTGCAAGTACAGAATTGATGACATGCATAACAAGGTGAATGCTAGCGGAGTTAAACTGATAATTTAGTGAAGGAAGATGGATGCATAAAAAGAATTGATGACATGCATAACAAGGCATGAAATTAAACTTACAACACATTACTGGCTGTTGGAACTAGCGAAGGAAGATGGATGCGAGAAAAAGATAGAACCTGTGAAAACTGATAATTTAGTGCAGTTGCAAGGTTTAATCCTTCAAACCAGGTGTTTTGAGTTGGAGTTCCAATCACACTACATGTTTTGTTAAGTTCATCTATCTTGTTTGAACCAGGAAAAAGAGGTCTGAGTGTGAAGAGTTCAGCCATGACAACACCCATTGCCCACATATCAACGGAAGAACCATACACAAGAGACTGGAGAAGATCGAAAGGAAAGACTGTATACATAAGAAGCAAATCGAGGAATGATTACACACACAAACATTTCATATGCACAGACGAACATATAACTGATATTCAATTACTTATGAAACTTCAGTTTCATCCTTCACATTTTCAACTGACTCAATGGATTATGAAACAATGAGAGGTGACCTTGATGTATTTCTACATACACAACATTGACATAAGTAAATATAAGTAGTAGTATGTGTGCCAAGGTGAGTTTTTAATATCTGCTATAAACTCCTCAACGCTTCACTCACTCAAAAATATTTTTCTAACTCCAGATATATTTTTGATTTGAACCTTTTTTTTTAATTCTCAAACTCAACATTTAAGTTAAAACATTTTGACTATCATATCTACCAATCAAAATCAATTTCCAAATCAAAACTGATTTTGAAATCCAAATCCAAACTCGATTACCTGGCCCGGGATCAGAAATCGAGGTCGAATTTGATGGCCTTCGTGAATTCGGAGAAGCTGAAGCAAGGGATTTTAGGAAGATATTGCTGTAGAGGAAGTACGGGTCTTACTTAACCATGGCCGTTGTCGTGCCATTGTTTCAGCAGTTGACGTGGATCGTTGTTACAGCGTTTGTCTCACCTGTTCTTCTGAGGAGTGCAGGGTTTGGAATGGATCCCGCTTTGATGGGCGTCGTCGTTCCTGGTCCTGCTAATTTGGGAGCCATTTTGATTTCGGTTTGGGAGGAAAAGAGACGATTTTGGGATCTAGGGTTTGGGCAATTGTTTGTTTAAGACGGTAGATGTTTAGATCTAGAAGTTGTGGCGAGATTGAAATTTTGGATACCGCCATTCGTTTTTACATTGTTTGAAGAAAGACGCCAATTTTTTTTTATGGGTGTCTACTTTTAACCGTGGACCAAAGATTAAAATGAGAACAAAAAATAAATTGCATAGCCACAATTATTGAATTAGAAGAACTGCTATTTGAAAAAAATGCATTACGCACCGCTATCTGCTAATAACATGTTAATTATCTTACATTAATATTAATAAAAAATAATCTACTAATTATAAATGTTAAATTATTATTTGAGAACCACAATATATTTATATGATCAGGCCTAGGAAGGAGTGCATAATAACGAATATAGTGACAAATCATCAGTTATATTTTTTAATAATTAATTATAAATCATAAATTATAATAAAATATCAGTTATAAAACTTAAACCTTTGTTATACATTATTATTTATTAACAATTATCAACTATAAATTATACTATATCAGAAATTATTAGTTAATTAGTAACTAATAAATAAATATACTATATTATTCATTATTAAATATTGTACTAATTACTATTTTAATTTTTTTAATAATGTTAAGTATAATTATCAATTAATAATAATAATAATAATTGAAAATATTATTAATTATTAACTATTGAAAATTATTAATTATTAGAAAAAATTAATTATTAATTGAAAATATTAATAATTATTAAAAGATAACACTAAAGTATATCTTAGCAAAGTAATATAAATATCTCTTGCAAATCTGTTGGAATTTTGCTGTAAAATAGCTTCAATAAATATTCGTCGGTATTCTGCTTGGATTTGCAGCGGAAAATAGCGGCAAAATTTTTCTGTCTGTGATTTGACGCAATCTGCAACGGATTAGTGAGGGATGACAGCGACGGAAATAAATAAAAGGAAAAAAAGTTGAAAAAACAAAAAATTATCCCTTGTACATCACATGGAAATCCGTCGCAAATTTCCGACGGAAATTTCCGCTTCTAAATTTCTGACTCTAAATCAGTGTTTTCTTGTAGTGTTGAATACAACATGCCTGCGGACAAAATTTCTTCTGCCTTCATCTATGCATCTTTCTCCTTTTTGTTTAGTGGCATATCCAATAAAGGTGGTGGGTTTTGATCTGAATTTCAATTTATTAGCATTATATGGTCTTAAGTAAGGAAAGCAAAAGTAGCCAATGTTTTAAGATCGTGATAGTGTGGCTTAATATTATAAAATTTCTCTAGGGCTGTCACATTCTTTAACACTTTTTTTGGCATCCTATTGATTAAATACACGGCAGGGTTAAAAGATCTTGACCAAAATTTAATGGGTAAAGATGCATGTACTAGTAAGGTTAAGCCAGACTCCACTATATGTCAATGCTTGCATTCTACTAGACTATTCTGTTCAGAAGGGCATAGACAGGTGGTTCTATATATAATTCCATTGTTCCTAAAATAATAACCCAAATGTTTATATTCAAACCAGCCATCAGTCTGAATCATTTTTATTTTAATATTTAACTGATTTTCAATCGTGTTCATAAAATTGATTACAATGTCATAGGTTTATGACTTGGCTTTTAGAAAATAAATCCAAGTGTATCTAGTGTGTGCATCATCAAATGATAGGTAATACTTATAACTAAAGTCAGACTATACATGTACAGGTCCCCATAAGTCAGTGGCAACTAATTTAAAAGGTTTCAGGTACATAGTTAAAGAGTTTCTAAATGGCAGTTTATGATTTTTACCTATCTGACTGTATGTACAAACACAGGGAAGAGTAATATCACTATAAGCAATGTTATTTTTACTAAATACATTTTTCACCACATTTACACTTTGGTGACCTAGCTTCTAATGCCACAAATCAAAAGAATTTTTACTACTGTTCTTTGGTTGGATCACAGAAGTTTAACATGATTTTTTCCTTTGTAGGATTGATGTAGACACCAAATTTGAACTTGTAAAGTCCATAGCAATACCCTGTAAGAGAACATCATTAATTAGCGTATATTTGAATAAACAATACTTAGGGTTGAATATAGAGTATACATTGTTAATTTTTGTAAACTGTGATATACTCATTTAATTTTTCTTCATCTTGGGCACCCTTGATAAATTATGTAAGAATAATTGCTTTTTACCATTTACAACAACATTCTAGTATGAGAAATTTTAATGCACTTACCATTCCCTATGCTTATTGATTGTTTATCTCTATACTCCTTGTTTCCTAAATTGAGATTATCAAGATTTTTTGTCATATGATTTGTTTTCCCTGAATAAGGAAATCGATTATCATCTTGAATATGTTCTGCCCTAGCACTTTCATTCTGATTGTAGTCTTTGTTGTTGTCTGGTTGTGCTGTTGAATCATGTCGAGTTTGGGCAAGATTTGCATTTGGGTTAGTCCCTCTCTAGCTGTTATCATCTTAGTTTGGAATAAAGTTTGAGTTGTATCTAAAGTGGAACTTGAATGTAGTGTGGCCTAATTTCTCACAAATTTGACACTTAGGCTGTTCAATTAAAGCGCTTAGCGGCTCTATAGTGACAGAGGTGTAAAAAGGTTGTAGTAAGGATAAAGCGGGAAATAGCGGGATAAATGGGATATGTAAAAAAGTTCATTAAAAGTAAAAATGAATAGCTTGCTATCATTCTTGCATGATCTTTGTGGAAGGATCTAATGATAGTTAACCTTATAATAAAAATTCAAAGAATATTATGGTTGTGCCCACTAGATTTGATGTCTATAATAGACTTTTACTTTATATTGGGCTCTTAAGTCTTAAAAATTAGCTCTTTACAATAAATTTTCTTATTTGTTTTAAAAGAGACTGGTTAAATCAACCTCTATATATTTATATTGCTAAAGCGGGTGTTAAAAATCATTGATTTAGCCGATGCAGCTGAAAATAGTAGGGCTTAATAGGGATTTATTGTTCATCGAGGCTAAATTGGAATAGTGTAGCGGTGGAGGAGTGCTACAGGATATAGCGGTGGAAGAGTGGGGCTTTAACTGCATAGCACTTAGGTTTGTTGTATTAGTCCATCTACTCCTCCTCTTATTCTATTTCGGTAGTTCCTCTTTGATTAGATGTATTCCCTTTATTATCTTGATTTCTGTCTCTATTGCTTGCAACAAAATTGAGGGAGTAATCAGTTTTTAATGACTTCTGGTTATCAATTATTTCTTCATATGCAAAAAGTACGACATTAACATCATCAAGTGGTGGTGTTACACTTTGAGATGTTATAACAGCCACCACCGCTTCATATTCATCTCCAGGGATATTGAGTAAAGAAAAGACTTGTACTGATTCCTCAATGTTACTTCCAGCAGCATATAGCATGTCACATATATTCTTGACTTTGGAAATATACTCTATAATACTCATGTTGTCCTTTGTGCAGTTTTGCAGTTATTTTCTTTGTACAATAAGGTCTTCGCAGCAGACTAAGAGTTAAAGGTTCTGTCAACTATGGTCCAAACTTTATTGGCAGTTTTGTACTCTATCACTTATGATAGCAGATTCAGACTAATTGAGGAGAGTAACCAGGCACTTATTAATCTTTTTTGCCTGTAAATTTTTGCATAATCATCATTACTGACCACTATGTTATCTTTATCAGTGATAAACTTTGATGGAGTTGGCAATGTTCCAAGAACGTATCCTTCGAGTCTGTACCCTTGAATTGTTGTTTCAACTCGTAATTTCCAAAGAAGAAAATTATTTTTATTAAGATGCACTGTGATTAACTGATTTTGTGAGCCAATCATAGTTTTTGTAAGTTGTTCAGCAGTTCGAACCCCATCAGTGCCACCAAATGTTGCTGAATTGTACCCTTCAGATGATTCGATTAACCATGATGCTTTCTGGTTAGAAGGCAAGAAAATCTTATTTTTATTGCCTAGAATTGAGATTTTCCGAGAATTTGTTGAACCTTGATAGTTTCGAATAATGAGATTCTGACTTTCTTGAGTTTTAAGATGATTTTCTAAAAAAACTTTCTTGATTGTGATGATTTCTTAAACTTCTTGATCGACTCCAAAAATGCAGTTTTTGTTTTCTAATTGAATTGTTGATGCAATCAAGTAACACTGGCATGGCACATAAATTTTACAATGATTCTTGTACTCAAATGAGGAGAGGCACTCTTTGATGAGACAAAAATCCAAATGATGAAATTTATCTGATGGAATGTTCAGTGCAATCAGAAAAATGTACAGATTTGAATGGTAGAATGTTGATTGATGTTAAGTAAGTGTAGCTCTGATACCAAGTTGGGAAATAGAAGTGTTGAATTGCAAGGTTAAACTTTGAAATTATTAGTGGAAATTTTATTATGTTAAGGACAAAATAATACCCTCCTTTGAGAAGGGTATTACTATAACTATACTAAAAAATGCTACAAGCCTCCTGTAGATTTTATCTACAGGATTTTGACTAAGTAACGTAATGTTCAATATACTCGTAGATATAATTAATCCACCGGTGGATCAGCCTTGAAAAAAGGTAATACAATTTTTTTTATCGCTAAGTGATTTGTCAAAAAAGAACCTTGAATGTTTTTATCATTATGTTCAAATCAATATTTGCACTTTCAAAAATAGAAAAATAGCAACAAATCAATATAACATTCAGTTCAAATCAATTCCTAATACCTGGAATTCAAGTCAAATAGTAAAATAGCAATGTAATCAAATACAAAGAATCACAAATTTACATAACAAAAACAGAAGCATGAATTAGACAGAAACACGAATTAACTAGAAACACGAAGACGATGCTATAAAAATAGTAAATATTTAAAATTTAAGATTCAAGAAAATGAATGATAGATGGCGAAGGGGTGTTGGAACGAGGCAGAAGTGGTAGAGATCATAAACAAGAACCGATTTGGAGCCGGATTTGGAGAAAATTGAAGACCCTAATCAATTTTTTAAGCGCAGCACAAGTGGAGGCGAAGGGAATGTCATTTTCGTACGAGTCAAAAGCGTGATAAAATGCGGAAAGGAAGAATATGAAAGGAAATGACAACCATATCCCTTGTGTTGATGTGTAAAAGGAAATGCATAGCTCCATCACGGAAATAGGCGTGATAAACCTATGGAACAGTAATAACCATTGTCAATTTCTAACAATAACAAACGTGATAAATTAAAAAAAAGCGTGACAAGCTAGCCTATTTGGTAGTGTGTGATTTGAAGAGGAAGGATTGATTTTACGATGAGCTTGGATTTCGAGATGAATGTCAGATGTTTTCATTTGATGTGTATTCGAATACTTTTAGATAGACGCATGATTAAGTGGTCGTTATCGACTATCATGAGATGATTGATATCAACTGCCATCATTGTTAGCCATTTTAGCATATTTGATGTGGATGATGGTGTGGTTTTGTGGAGAAGGATATGATATTTCATTCAAAAATGGCTTTGACATGATAGCGCTTCGACCAATGGAATTGGAACTGAGGTGATGTAATGCTTCAACACATTGATTCCATCAATCGATGATGGTGATTCCATGGAAGGAGACAGTGACTTCAGTGATGGATGGTTGTTTCTGAGATGTAGGGTAGGCGACAGGGAGCCAAAGAGGAAGTTACTGGCGAGGGTTAACACGTGCTTAAGCTTTACTGCATGTCGGTTTTCTATGCTTAGTCCTAGCAAACGACTCCACGTCGTGAAGCCTAAAAGTAGTTTGAAAGTTCGATTCTGTCGGAGAGGATGTTTTTTAAGGAATCATTATTAAACAAGGTTTTACTGGTTACTAGTGAAGAGAAGGTAGCGGTTGCGATGTCCATTTGAGGCTATATTGGGTTTGTATCTTCATGTCGGTGGATTTTATGGGATCTTCTCAGATCATGTTGGGTCATTTCCTTGGGTTATATGCCGGTGCAACTTAGTAATGGCGTACTAAGTGACATAGATTCAAACATCAAGGAAACTGGGTATTGTCGTGTATCTAATGAAGTGTGTTAGTGAATGTGAGGATGAAGGAAATATGTTATGTTTGTTTAATCATTTTTAACCATAGAGATGTTATGTCACATGGACATTACCGATGCCAATATTTGGATACCCGTAGAGTGCACCAATGATGATTTTCATAGAGTGGTATACATCTTATATGTGCTATGTAATGTCCCGTATTTTTAGTAGTCAGATATTTAAATTATTTTATTATTTTAAATATTGTTTTTGGAATTTCAAATGGATTTATAATATATATTTCATTTATATAACGAAGTTTTAACATTAAAATTATAATTAAATTATAATCAAGCTCGTAACGTCACGGTAGTTCATAATTTACTATTTGAACTTCAATTGAATATACATAATTCATTTTAAGTCGGAATACCTTGAAACAAGAATTGTCTGAATCTATTTGATTGTAATTTTCTAATGAAAGAGAAAAATAGAAATTTCATGTTATAAATTGTTAGTTATGTCCAATTCAAATTTTAAAATAGTCGCTATGGAATTCGTTAATAAACGATAATGTTTATTAAATGAAATATAAAGGATTTTTATATTATTTGAATATCGTTTATCCCAGGATTGTAAATATTAAGTTTAAAATATACATTGGTTTATTCTGAAGACAGTATAATATTTCATTTGGAGATATATGATGATAATAATTTATTATTATTTCAATTGAATTATTTTGGATTTAATTATATTTTATCGATATAATATAAGTCTTAAAAATAGTTATTTTTTCAAACGACCGCCATTTCCAACGAAACAAATTTTATTGGAATACGTATAGCTCGTTATTGCTAGATTTCTAGTTTGGAGTCAATCAGAGTTGTTTTATTTGTATGTGCAATTTAAAGGTGAACTGATAAATTAATTGGAATTAAAATAAAGTCATTGTGCAAATGCAGTCGATTTTCAACGAATTAATTTCATTAGGGCCGGAGCGTTGAGACGCAGTTGTGTGTCTATTTTATTGTGTTTGGAAGAGTGGTAGTACGAATTTGACGGTTAATGTTAAACAACGGTAAGCAGTAGAATTTAATACCATATAAAAATATAATAAATAGATATATCAACTTAATACCAAAGTAAATGAAGTACTCCCTAAACTAAAGTGCACCGGCTACCCTATGTAAATTCTATAATGTAGTCCAACCTACCCTCTGTGCCTTACCCCAAACAATGAATGTACCCCAACCCACAAGCTTAAGAGCTAAGTAAGACAACTTTTATTGGAAAATTGCAAAGCTGTTGTAACGACCCAGAAAATCTGAACCAATTTAAAATTTTTAAATTGGCTAAAATAATGGATTTTAAATATTTAAAATAAATATTTTAAATAAAGGCAATTAAAACTGAGTTTGAATCGACAATGGAAAACGAATATAATTAATTATAATTATAAACAAGGCCTGAAATGGCGTGGCAGTTTCAAAAATTGAATTCAAACTTTGTCGGACTGTACCGGGTGCAAAACAATCCGGATTTTAGTGAAACCAAAAGCATTAGGATCTGCTTGATGATATCTTTCCAATGAATCTGACCAATCGAAATTTGATAGCGGGAATCAAAAGATATGTCCAGTTGAAAATTCTGAATAGTCACTATGGAATTCAGGCCCTTAAAAATGGACATTTTGCAAATGACCTCGGATTTCGACGAAACCACTTTTGTTGGATCCGCAGTGTCAAGTTATTGTTAGGTTTCAAATTTCATATTTTTTCGAATCAATATGTGAGCGGGGCAAAGGAAAACGCGTTTGACCAGTTTCAGTTGATTTTAATCAACTGGTGATTGGCCATTTTTCAAACGGTCTCAGAATTTGACGAAACTAGTTTTGTTAGGACCGTATCGTCAATACGAAGCTAGAAAATATTTTTCTGAAATTTTTCGAGTTCGTATGTGGCCCCACTAAATTGAAATGTGCGTTTAAATTGAATATATAAAGAATTACACTTTAAATTCAACGGAAACTGATTCAAAAGATCGAATCAGCTTACGATACATATTCCATTGTGTTCGGGATGGGGGTAAAACGCTATGGACGACAGGCGGTGGGCCTCGTTTAGAGGTCGTATGTAAAAGTCAACTTTTTGCAAAATTAAATAATTAAATATATATATTTTATATAAACCCTCCCTATTCCCTCTTCTCTCTCCACTTCGAACAGAAAGAAAAAAACCCTAAAACTATCGCGAGCCCCCAGTTCGACGCCACCGACCCACCGCCCCCTCCGTCCAGCCTTCCTCCCAGTGGCGCAACCCCCGAAGACCCCCCCCAGATCGCACGAGCGCGACGAAGACCTCGCCCCCCTGAAGCATCGCGACGCTCGATTCGCGAGCCCCCAGTTCGACGCCACCGACCCACCGCCCCCCCTCGAAGCCAGCTCCGACCCTGACGACACCCCCTTCTTCGCGTTACAGTAAGTTTTTATTTTTTTATTTTTATTTTTAATTCTGAAAATACTGTTTTTCTTTTTAAGATTTAAAACTGATTACGATTTTAAAAGATTTAAAACTGATTTCGATTTTAAAAAGAAACTGATTGGAAAAAGATTTAATTCTGATTTTAGAAAAAGATTTAATTCTGATAAAAGAAAAAGGTTTAAACTTTAAAAAGAAAAAGGTTTGAGCTTTAAAATAGAAAAGGTTTAAATTTAAAAAGAAAAAGGTTTAAACTTTAAAAAGAAAAAGGTTTGAGCTTTAAAATAGAAAAGATTTAAACTTTAAAAAGAAAAAGGTTTAAACTTTAAAAAGAAAAAGGTTTGAGCTTTAAAATAGAAAAGATTTGAACTTTAGAATGAAAAGATTTGAACTTGGAAAAAAAATAAAGATCATATTTTTAAAATAGAAAAGACAGAATTTTTATCAAGTAGAAGAAGTAAGATATGATTTTTATATTTTTAAAGTAATAAAACTATAATTTTTACATCATAGGAATATTAAAAATAATATCTTTATTTTTGAAAATGCGGAATCTATGTTATTAAAATTCGATTTTTTTTATATTGAATAACATAGTAAAAATTCGATTTTTACATATGTAGAGAATACGGGCGAAAGCGACAAAAAGGCGAGAACGGTGAAGATTTATGCAAAGAAGAGTCGTGGGATTGAATTAGCTATTGGTGAGAATTTCTCACTCTTCAATTTCTTTTTCTATATATATATATGTGATGAAATAAAAGTGAATTGCTATATATATATATATATATATATATATATATATATACCCCCCTCGTCCACAAACCATGGACGATATTTATTGATTGAAATTGGTGTGAAAATTGATTGATAGCGAATGGTTGTTTGGGATTGTTTGTGATTGATATTGGTTGATTGTGGTTGAAAAATACCCATTTGTGGTTGAGAAATATTTGGTTGAAACCACATAGGATTAGTTTGTGGAAATGAAATAAATATATACATGCCGCCTGCGTGCGAACTAGATGCATGATCCCCATTGTCAAAAACCACGAGGTTTTAAGGTAGAGCGAGGAGCTGTACTAGGGACGGTCCCGGTTTTAACTACCCTGCCGTTATGCTGCCGAAATTTTGAATAATATTCGTGTGTTTGAATTATTTTCATATGCTTAAACTATATTTATTCATTGAATAGAAAACATTCATGTGTTGAATTGATATTCATTCGTTGATTAGAAATTCATGTGTTGAATGGTATTCATATTTTGAAATAAATTGTTTGATAATAAAAATCACCTTTTATCTATATATAGAAACTATAGAAAACATTCATGTGTTGAATTGAGATTCATTCGTTGATTAGAAGTTCATGTGTTGAATGGTATTCATAATTTGAAATAAATTGTTCGATAATAAAAATCACCTTTTATCTATATATAGAAACTATAGATAACATTCATGTGTTGAATTGATATTCATTCGTTGATTAGAAATTCATGTGTTGAATGGTATTCATAATTTGAAAGAAATTGTTTTATGATAAAAATCCTATTTTTGTCACCTATATGAACTATATAGAAAAATAGTGTTTTGAAATGAATTGTTTTACAATAAAAATCACATTTTTATTGTATGCATAAATCGTTGAAATGTGAAGTGTTAAAAATAGCCACTTGTTCAAAATAAACATATATGAGTTGAAATATTCATTAATTAGCTAATGAAATGATTTGCACCTATGTATGTAACATTAGGATAAATGGTGTTTTTAAACCAAATAGAAATCAAATATGAAGCTGAATAGAAAATGATAAAGGATAAGAACTGTATATATATGTATATGCATATTCATTGAACAGGTTATAACAAAGGGGCTAGAGAAGAGGAATAAAATTTTGTGCCCGACAAATAGGTACACATTTACTGTTTTGTTTGGGTGATGATTTTATGAGCCTGTTGGCTAGTCGCTTGGCTTTTTCTTTTTCTTATTGAGATTAGAAGGACCGGGAAAGCTATTTGCGATTTCCCGATGCTCCCGGTGCAGGGGAGGTTATGGCGAAATTTTCCAAAAGTTTAAGGCGTTAGTAAAATATTTGAAGTGGAAACGATATTTAAATCATTGAATGAACTATATTTATATAAATATATAAATATAAATAAAATTAAAACGAAACGTAGTCGTGCAGTTCGTGTTTTGAAACCGTGATTTCAAACAACTAGTGCGGGGAATCCGACTATTGGATTTTCCCGAAACCTCAACCGTCGGGTTCGCCTTGGAATAATCTTTCCAACGGCACCAACCTTGTAAAAATCCAATGGTTGGATTGTCTGGAATGTTTAATTCAAATCTGAAGAAAAACAGCGCCAGAAACGATTATATTTATATATATATATATATATATATAAATATAATTATATTTAATCGAATAACGACGCTGCAGTTCGTATTTCGAAATCGAAAATTCAAACGATTGTACCGGGAGATCCGACCGTCGGATTTTCCCGAAACTGGAACCGTTGGATTCGTTTTGAAAAGACCTTTCTAATGATGTAAATTTTGTGAAGATCCAACGGTTGGATTTTCAGATATGTGTAAATCAAATCTGAAGAAAAACAGCGCCACGGCCGCTTTATGGCCCGAAGCGTCGTTTTGAATAAATAAAAATAGTGATAAATCATTATAAAGTACCATAAACAATATGGAGTGGAAATAAACTGAATTTGCTCGATTTATGTTGTATTTGATGGTTGAATGTGTTTGGTGTGAAAATTACATTAAAGAACAATATTGGTGTTGTCGAATAATTTAACCATTAAAATAAATTGATTTGAAATTCTAAATATACGTGAATTATTTGAAAAGGCCGAGTTAATTCTCATTTCAAATGATTGACCGATGATTGAAAGTCGAAGATGAAGAAGATGGTCGAAGACCGGAGATCTTCACCTCGTTTGGATGGTAACCGAGGTCCTGATTGGGAGGCATCCCGAAATATGGATAATGAGTGGTGATCGTCCAGACGTACGTGTTGATCGAAGGGTCTGCGAGGTATTTAGTGCCTCCGGTTTCGTTCAGACCCTGAACGGACTTGTAAATGGACTGTTTGTCTGACATTGGATTTTATTCTATGTTGATTGATCTCTATTAAATATACATCTGTTTGGCGGCGGAGAATTTATTCTTTTGCTTAACGCCCTCTCTGAAACGCACGAGCTCAGAGGTTGTATATCGATGGACATCAGTCGCATGGCATGAATTGCCTGTGTGGCATGCTAAGATGCAGTGATCAGGGCTTCTGTTGAAAAGCAAAGTCTTGTGGTGATGATCAAAGCACCGCCTGTGTGGCGTAGCTTTGTGTATAACGTAAATTCGCGAGCCTCACACCCCGGTATGAACCTAAAACGGGAGAAGGACCTCAGGGAGGGCATGCGTTTCTTTCTAGCTAGGGTGGTGTCAGTGACCTACCAGCCCTGACATTTATATACTTTTCACCTATGTGGTTGTTGCTGTTGCGAGGCGCCTCGGTTTGATCGGACGATCCGGGTCCGATGGAGTCATTCGTTGGCTCGTTTACGCCCCAAAGGGCGGGAAAACGTATTGTTCAGGCATAATAATCCACATCGGTGGATCGGCCCTGACGATCCAAGGGGCAGTTGCGGCTGTTCCTGAGGGGCGGGCTAGAGCGTCTCGAATTCGGTACGGACTATCTTTTGCCTTGGTTCATGACGGAAATCCAATTTCCAAATACGTGACTGTGCGGTTTTGATTGTATACCTATATATGGCGACATAGTGGTATGGGGCATTAATGCCGTCTATGATTGATAGTTATGATTTGAAATTGTTTTCAAAACATATAAACACTAGCAATAATATCAAATGCCTTTGTTTTATTCGTATCAATCATATTTTGGCCGTTATAAGGTAAAAACTCTATCCTCCGGTTTGCGTTGCATTGTGTGATGGGAACTGAGTCTTATAACAGCTTCATTTTTATATAAAGCATAGCGATGTTTAAAAGAAAGATTTGTTTTAAAAGCACTGGCAATCCAATGGAGTAAACCCGTTCCACGAAAGTGGCGTGGTCCTGTGATTAGCCAATTATATATGTGTTGAGTGGATTTCTCATACCAGTCCCATGACTGACTCGTAGTTTGTTTCACTTTCAAACTCGGGTGCGCCTTTTTCTACACGGGCAGCCTTGTATTCAGGTTTAGCTGGTTCCTTCTGGATAGCTGGAGCTGAAGATGGATTCTATCATTTATCTCTTTTTATGCTGTTCAGCTCCTATTGTACATATTTTGTTTGTTTTCCGCTGTAGATATTTATGTATAGCTGAACTGTATTTGTACTAAGTAAGATCCTGTATACTGTGTAACTCTGATGATTACTTTTATCCAGTATATTTTGTTGTTTATTATCTGGTGTATTTATTTAATTCTGTTCTGCTATTATCTGTTTCTGTGTTATATTCCAAAGATAACCCTTGTTTCCGTCTGAACGGGATTTCGGGTCGTCTCAACGTGGTATCAGAGCTTTGGTTAAGCTTAGTTCTGGAATATAACATTTGAACGAACTCGTCAGAAATAGAACCAGTAGTGTTCTAGGACGGGCAACTCAATACAGATAGGATTAGTAATATCCTAGTATGAGTAAAGCAGGATGAAATTACACCTCGATAGGCACATTTACATAGAAGTATGTGTTTCTATATTTTAAAATACCTTTTCTGTGACCTGACACTTGATCTGCCATTTGCAGAAGTACTAGAAAATGAGTGTCAGAAGCAGAAGGAATGCAGAACCGGATATTGAGGCCCTATTAATCAAATATCGAAATATGGGTGGAATACCGTTCTCTGGTGAAGAATCTATTATGAAGACACAAGCTTGGATTCGTTCGGCTGAGAAAATCTTCGAAGCATTAAAGCTGAGGGAAGACCAGAAAAGATTACTGGCCTCCTGGGCTCTCAAGGATGAAGCTTTGTTCTGGTGGGATTCGGTTATAGAGAATAATCCAGAAGGTGATATCACCTGGGATAGATTCAAAGTGATTTTCCTGGAAAGATTTACTCCTCCCGAAGCGACTGAGCGCCTTTGTGACGAATTTTCTTATCTAATACAGGGTGACATGACAATTCCCGAATATCATAAGAAATTCAACGAACTTTCTCACTTTGCTCCTCATCTAATTCAAGACCCAAAGAGGAAAAATCTGAGATTTATTAATGGCCTTCAAAGGAAATACCAGAATAAAGTATTGGGGCATGTAAAGCTTCCTTTTTCAGAAATGATTTATATGGCTTATCAATATGAAGATCTAGATAAGAAATGTATGCTACAGTACGAAGAGGAAGTCAACTCTAGTAATAAAATCGAGTCTGAAACTGATTATCCTAAGGCAAGTACAATGTCTGAGATCAGTAAGAAGCCCAGTGCTAAGAGAAAAAGGGCTAAGTCTGGGAATACGATCGCCACATGCTCAAGCTGCAATAGAAAAGGACATTTGGCGATAAGTTGCAAATCTTGGAACGAACAAAGAAAGAGTGGATCTAAACCAAAGAAGGATTTTCAAGGAAAGCAAAGGTGCAATCAATGCGATAAGTTTGGTCATGTAAAGCAAGATTGCTGGAAGAGGAAGAAGCTTGAAGTAGTTCAAGTGAATGAAGTAGCAGAAACTTCTGAGCCCTCAACTAGTCAAGAAAGGGCCGATGTTTTAGAAGGCACGCTAACTGTCAAAAACATTCCAATCAAAGTACTGTTTGACACTGGCGCGTCGCGAAGCTTTATTGCAAAGGATGCAGCTAAGAAACTGGATTTGAATTTGAAAAAGCTCAAGGAACCAATGACTGTCCAGAATCCAGTTGGGGGTTCAATTGATCTCAGTTGGATTTGTAGAGTGCCGGTTTCTTTCTCTCGTTATCGGTTCCCTACCATCGCGGCCGTCATGAATTTTAAAGAGTTTGATCTTATCTTAGGGCTAGATTGGTTGACTAAATATGAAGCTGAAGTTAAATGCGCCGACAGAGTCGTAAAGGCGAAGATTAAATCAGGTGATTATATAACCATTCCCTGTGAAGGTCAGAATGCTGATAGAAAAGACTTCTGGGCAGCTTTGAATGTTTCTCCAGCCCAAATTGAAAATATCCCTGAAGTCACTGAGAATATTCCTGACCTCATCAAAGATATTCCTGTCGTCAAGAACTATGCGGATGTGTTCGAAGAAGTTGTTCGCTTACCTCCGCAAAGAGAAATAGATTTCAAAATTGCTTTAATTCCCAATGCAAGGCCGGTAGTTCATGCTATTCGAAGAATTTCCTTGAAAGAGAAAGAGGAATTAGATAATCAAACACGACAGCTAGTATGGAAAGGTCTGATCAGGCCGGGTTTCTCTGATTGGGGTGCAGCCATGGTATTTGTCCCAAAATCAGACGGTACTCTACGTCTATGTGTGGATTATCATGATCTGAACAAACAGACAATAAAGAACAAGTATCCATTGCCGCGGATTGATGATTTGTTGGATCGATTAAATGGCGCACAAGTATTCTCAAGGATGGACCTAGCTACAGGATTCCATCAACTTCGAATTGCCGAAGAGTGTGTTCCAATGACAGCGTTCAGAGGTCCCGACCTATTCTACGAGTGGTTAGTAATGCCATTCGGCTTATGTAACGCTCCCGCTTATTTCGTCGATCTGATGAACAGAGTGTTCAGAGGAGTATTGAATAAATTTGTTCTGGTTTTTATTGATGATATTCTAATCTTCTCTAAATCAAAAGCCGAACATGAAAAGCATCTGGAACAGGTTCTAGAAATTCTGAGACGGAATGTATTAAAAGCCAAGTTTTCCAAATGTATATTCTGGCAAGATGAAGTAAAATTTCTGGGCCACGTTGTATCGAAAGAAGGAATTGCTGTGGATCCAAGCAAAATCACAGCCATTCAAAATTGGAAACAGCCCAGCACCCCCACTGAAGTCCGCAGTTTTCTCGGATTGGCTAGCTATTATCGGAAGTTCGTTAAAGACTTTCCGAAGATATCTGGTCACTTAACAAAGCTTACAAAGAAGCATTCTAAGTTCAAATGGACTTCAGAAAGTGAGGAGGCTTTCGAAGAGCTGAAGTTGAGATTAACGACCGCTCCAGTGTTAACCATCATCGATGGCAACCAGGATTTAAAAGTATGGACTGATGCTTCTAGAGAAGGCCTTGGCGCAGTGTTAATGCAAAGAGGTCAAGTGATTGCTTATGCTAGCCGTCAACTGAAGCCGCACGAGAAAAACTATGTAACTCATGATCTTGAGTTATTAGCTATTGTGTTCGCTTTGAAAATCTGGAGACATTATCTTCTGGGCGAGAGATTTGAACTGTTTACAGATCACCAGTCGTTAAAGTATCTGTTCACTCAGAAGGACTTAAATTTGAGGCAACAGCATTGGCTGGAGTTTCTTGCCGCATATGACTTTGAAATTATATATACTCCAGGAAAAGCCAATGTCGTGGCCGATGCGCTGAGCCGAAAGAATGTAATGATCGCCAGCTTTATTATCACGACTTCCTTGATTGACAAAATATCTATTCTTCAGAAGGAGGATAACTTTATTAAAGATATGATCAAAAGGATTCAGAAAGGCGAACCCTCGTGTTTTCAAATAGATAACGACGAGACCTTGAGGTTGAAAGGAAGGATTTGTGTTCCTGACATCCCAGAGTTAAAAAGGGAAGTGTTAGACGAGTGTCACTAGTCCAAGCTGAGTATCCATCCTGGCGTGGCCAAAATGTATAACGATCTCAAAAGAACATTCTGGTGGAAGGCTATGAAAAGAGATGTTTCAATATATGTTAGCCGATGCCCTACTTGCCAGCTAGTCAAGAGTGACCAACAGAAATTGGCTGGATTATTACAACCGCTAGAGGTTCCTGGTTGGAAGTGGGAGCATATTTCTATGGACTTCATTGATGGTTTGCCTAGAACCAGAAAAGGAAATGACAGTATTTGGGTGATCGTAGATCGCTTCACGAAGACCGCCCATTTTATACCTGTCAAATCAAACAGAACTGCTCAGAGTCTGGCGCAGATATACTTCAGGGAAATAGTTAGACTACATGGAGTGCCGCTCAGTATAGTAAGTGATAGAGATACAATATTCACTAGCAAATTCTGGGAAGCATTTCAAGTCGAGCTGGGAACGAAGTTAAACTTGAGCACCGCTTATCATCCTCAGACAGACGGACAGACTGAGAGGGTGAATCGCATTTTAGAAGATCTATTGCGGGCTTGTGTTCTAGATTTCGGTGGATCATGGGAAGACCATCTGCATTTGGCTGAATTCTCTTATAACAACAGCTACCAGGCGAGTCTGACAATGTCTCCATTCGAAGCATTGTATGGTAGACCGTGCCGATCTCCTGCTTGTTGGGTCGAGCCTGGAAATAGACTAGTGTTGGGTCCCGATATGATTCGAGAAGCTGCCGACAAAGTCGATTTTATTAAGAAGCGATTACTCGCCGCTCAAAGCCGACAAAAGAGCTATGCCGATAGAAGAAGAAGAGATATATCCTTTGAAGTTGGCGACTATGTATATTTGAAAGTATCGCCGATGAGAGGAGTTATCCGGTTTGGTAAAACTGGAAAGTTAGCGCCCAAATTTATTGGTCCGTTTCCTATTCTGGAACGGATTGGAACTCTCGCTTATAGGGTCAAACTGCCTAATTGGTTGCCTGAAATTCATGATGTATTTCACATATCTCAACTTCGAAAGCACGTTCATGATCCAGACTTGATCGTGGAAGAAGCAGCTCAACAGGACATTGAAATAACCCCAGAACTAGCTGTGAGAAGAGAGCCGCTAAAGATAATAGGCAAAGAAACCAAAGAGCTGAGGAACAAGAAAGTTCACTTAGTCAAAGTGCAATGGAGTGGAGATCCGCGAGATTGTACTTGGGAAACTGAGGAGAGCATTCAGAAAGCTTATCCCAAATGCCGAGTAGATATCTCTGATTGACTCCGGTGCAAGGTACATTTAACCTACTTTGCATTACCATTCAATTCTCTACTCTATTGTTATTTTCTTTTCATAGATATACAATTTTAATTATAGGGTCTGAATGATTTCTAAAAGAGTATAGGATTTGATTAGTATATTTTTGAAGGTTAAAAACAATTGGATTGGTTGTTGTGTTGTGTGATCGTAGATTTATCAAACCACTTTCGACTTTGTTCCTTTTCGGGGACGAAAAGTTTTAAGTGGGGGAGATTGTAACGACCCAGAAAATCTGAACCAATTTAAAATTTTTAAATTGGCTAAAATAATGGATTTTAAATATTTAAAATAAATATTTTAAATAAAGGCAATTAAAACTGAGTTTGAATCGACAATGGAAAACGAATATAATTAATTATAATTATAAACAAGGCCTGAAATGGCGTGGCAGTTTCAAGAATTGAATTCAAACTTTGTCGGACTGTACCGGGTGCAAAACAATCCGGATTTTAGTGAAACCAAAAGCATTAGGATTTGCTTGATGATATCTTTCCAACGAATCCGACCAATCGAAATTTGATAGCGGGAATCAAAAGATATGTCCAGTTGAAAATTCTGAATAGTCGCTATGGAATTCAGGCCCTTAAAAATGGACATTTTGCAAATGACCTCGGATTTCGACGAAACCACTTTTGTTGGATCCGCAGTGTCAAGTTATTGTTAGGTTTCAAATTTCATATTTTTTCGAATCAATATGTGAGCGTGGCAAAGGAAAACGCGTTTGACCAGCTTCAGTTGATTTTAATCAACTGGTGATTGGCCATTTTTCAAACGGTCTCAGAATTTGACGAAACTAGTTTTGTTAGGACCGTATCGTCAATACGAAGCTAGAAAATATTTTTCTGGAATTTTTCGAGTTCGTATGTGGCCCCACTAAATTGAAATGTGCATTTAAATTGAATATATAAAGAATTACACTTTAAATTCAACGGAAACTGATTCAAAAGATCGAATCAGCTTACGATACATATCCCATTGTGTTCGGGATGGGGGTAAAACGCTATGGACGACAGGCGGTGGGCCTCGTTTAGAGGTCGTATGTAAAAGTCAACTTTTTGCAAAATTAAATAATTAAATATATATATTTTATATAAACCCCCCTATTCCCTCTTCTCTCTCCACTTCGAACAGAAAGAAAAAAAAACCCCTAAAACTATCGCGAGCCCCCAGTTCGACGCCACCGACCCACCGCCCCCTCCGTCCAGCCTTCCTCCCAGTGGCGCAACCCCAGAAGACCCCCCCAGATCGCACGAGCGCGACGAAGACCTCGCCCCCCTGAAGCATCGCGATGCTCGATTCGCGAGCCCCCAGTTCGACGCCACCGACCCACCGCCCCCCCTCGAAGCCAGCTCCGACCCTGACGACGCCCCCCTTCTTCGCGTTACAGTAAGTTTTTATTTTGTTTATTTTTATTTTTAATTCTGAAAATACTGTTTTTCTTTTTAAGATTTAAAACTGATTTCGATTTTAAAAGATTTAAAACTGATTTCGATTTTAAAAGATTTAAAACTGATTTCGATTTTAAAAAGAAACTGATTAGAAAAAGATTTAATTCTGATTTTAGAAAAAGATTTAATTCTGATAAAAGAAAAAGGTTTAAACTTTAAAAATAAAAAGGTTTGAGCTTTAAAATAGAAAAGGTTTAAACTTTAAAAAGAAAAAGGTTTAAACTTTAAAAAGAAAAAGGTTTGAGCTTTAAAATAGAAAAGATTTAAACTTTAAAAAGAAAAAGGTTTAAACTTTAAAAAGAAAAAGGTTTGAGCTTTAAAATAGAAAAGATTTGAACTTTAGAAAGAAAAGATTTGAACTTGGAAAAAAAATAAAGATCATATTTTTAAAATAGAAAAGACGGAATTTTTATCAAGTAGAAGAAGTAAGATATGATTTTTATATTTTTAAAGTAATAAAAATATAATTTTTACATCATAGGAATATTAAAAATATAATCTTTATTTTTGAAAAGGCGGAATCTATGTTATTAAAATTCGATTTTTTTTATATTGAATAACATAGTAAAAATTCGATTTTTACATATGTAGAGAATACGGGCGAAAGCGACAAAAAGGCGAGAACGGTGAAGATTTATGCAAAGAAGAGTCGTGGGATTGAATTAGCTATTGGTGAGAATTTCTCACTCTTCAATTTCTTTTTCTATATATATATATATATATGTGATGAAATAAAAGTGAATTGCTATATATAAATATATATATATATATATATATATATATATATATATACGCCCCTCGTCCACAAACCATGGACGATATTTATTGATTGAAATTGGTGTGAAAATTGATTGATAGCGAATGGTTGTTTGGGATTGTTTGTGATTGATATTGGTTGATTGTGGTTGAAAAATACCCATTTGTGGTTGAGAAATATTTGGTTGAAACCACATAGGATTAGTTTGTGGAAATGAAATAAATATATACATGCCGCCTGCGTGCGAACTAGATGCATGATCCCCATTGTCAAAAACCGCGAGGTTTTAAGGTAGAGCGAGGAGCCGTACTAGGGACGGTCCCGGTTTTAACTACCCTGCCGTTATGCTGCCGAAATTTTGAATAATATTCGTGTGTTTGAAATATTTTCATATGTTAAACTATATTTATTCATTGAATAGAAAACATTCATGTGTTGAATTGATATTCATTCGTTGATTAGAAATTCATGTGTTGAATGGTATTCATATTTTGAAATAAATTGTTTGATAATAAAAATCACCTTTTATCTATATATAGAAACTATAGAAAACATTCATGTGTTGAATTGATATTCATTCGTTGATTAGAAGTTCATGTGTTGAATGGTATTCATAATTTGAAATAAATTGTTCGATAATAAAAACCACCTTTTATCTATATATAGAAACTATAGAAAACATTCATGTGTTGAATTGATATTCATTCGTTGATTAGAAATTCATGTGTTGAATGGTATTCATAATTTGAAAGAAATTGTTTTATGATAAAAATCCTATTTTTGTCACCTATATGAACTATATAGAAAAATAGTGTTTTGAAATGAATTGTTTTACAATAAAAATCACATTTTTATTGTATGCATAAATCGTTGAAATGTGAAGTGTTAAAAATAGCCACTTGTTCAAAATAAACATATATGAGTTGAAATATTCATTAATTAGCTAATGAAATGATTTGCACCTATGTATGTAACATTAGGATAAATGGTGTTTTTAAACCAAATAGAAATCAAATATGAAGCTGAATAGAAAATGATAAAGGATAAGAACTGTATATATATGTATATGCATATTCATTGAACAGGTTATAACAAAGGGCCTAGAGAAGAGGAATAAAATTTTGTGCCCGACAAATAGGTACACATTTACTGTTTTGTTTGGGTGATGATTTTATGAGCCTGTTGGCTAGCCGCTTGGCTTTTTATTTTTCTTATTGAGATTAGAAGGACCGGGAAAGCTATTTGCGATTTCCCGATGCTCCCGGTGCAAGGGAGGTTATGGCGAAATTTTCCAAAAATTTAAGGCGTTAGTAAAATATTTGAAGTGGAAACGATATTTAAATCATTGAATGAACTATATTTATATAAATATATAAATATAAATAAAATTAAAACGAAACGTAGTCGTGCAGTTCGTGTTTTGAAACCGTGATTTCAAACAACTAGTGCGGGGAATCCGACTATTGGATTTTCCCGAAACCTCAACCGTCGGGTTCGCCTTGGAATAATCTTTCCAACGGCACCAACCTTGTAAAAATCCAACGGTTGGATTGTCTGGAATGTTTAATTCAAATTTGAAGAAAAACAGCGCCAGAAACGATTATATTTATATATATATATATAATTATATTTAATCGAATAACGACGCTGCAGTTCGTATTTCGAAATCGAAAATTCAAACGATTGTACCGGGAGATCCGACCGTCGGATTTTCCCGAAATTGGAACCGTTGGATTCGTTTTGAAAAGACCTTTCTAATGATGTAAATTTTGTGAAGATCCAATGGTTGGATTTTCAGATATGTGTAAATCAAATCTGAAGAAAAACAGCGCCACGGCCGCTTTATGGCCCGAAGCGTCGTTTTGAATAAATAAAAATAGTGATAAATCATTATAAAGTACCACAAACAATATGGAGTGGAAATAAACTGAATTTGCTCGATTTATGTTGTATTTGATGGTTGAATGTGTTTGGTGTGAAAATTACATTAAAGAACAATATTGGTGTTGTCGAATAATTTAACCATTAAAATAAATTGATTTGAAATTCTAAATATACGTGAATTATTTGAAAAGGCCGAGTTAATTCTCATTTCAAATGATTGACCGATGATTGAAAGTCGAAGATGAAGACAATGGTCGAAGACCGGAGATCTTCACCTCGTTTGGATGGTAACCGAGGTCCTGATTGGGAGGCATCCTGAAATATGGATAATGAGTGGTGATCGTCCAAACGTACGTGTTGATCGAAGGGTTTGCGAGGTATTTAGTGCCTCCGGTTTCGTTCAGACCCAGAACGGACTTGTAAATGGACTGTTTGTCTGACATTGGATTTTATTCTATGTTGATTGATCTCTATTAAATATACATCTGTTTGGCGGCGGAGAATTTATTCTTTTGCTTAACGCCCTTCTCTGAAACGCACGAGCTCAGAGGTTGTATATCGATGGACATCAGTCGCATGGCATGAATTGCCTGTGTAGCATGCTAAGATGCAGTGATCAGGGCTTCTGTTGAAAAGCAAAGTCTTGTGGTGATGATCAAAGCACCGCCTGTATGGCGTAGCTTTGTGTATAACGTAAATTCACGAGCCTCACACCCCGGTATGAACCTAAAACGGGAGAAGGACCTCAGGGAGGGCATGCATTTCTTTCTAGCTAGGGTGGTGTCAGTGACCTACCAGCCCTGACATTTATATACTTTTCACCTATGTGGTTGTTGCTGTTGCAAGGCGCCTCGGTTTGATTGGACGATCCGGGTCCGATGGAGTCATTCGTTGGCTCGTTTACGCCCCAAAGGGCGGGAAAACGTATTGTTCAGGCATAATAATCCACATCGGTGGACCGACCCTGACGATCCAAGGGGCAGTTGCGGCTGTTCCTGAGGGGCGGGCTAGAGCGTCTCGAATTCGGTAAGGACTATCTTTTGCCTTGGTTCATGACGGAAATCCAATTTCCAAATACGTGACTGTGCGGTTTTGATTGTATACCTATATATGGCGACATAGTGGTATGGGGCATTAATGCCGTCTATGATTGATAGTTATGATTTGAAATTGTTTTCAAAACATATAAACACTAGCAATAATATCAAATGCCTTTGTTTTATTCGTATCAATCATATTTTGGCCATTATAAGCTAAAAACTCTATCCTCCGGTTTGCGTTGCATTGTGTGATGGGAACTGAGTCTTATAACGGCTTCATTTTTATATAAAGCATAGCGATGTTTAAAAGAAAGATTTGTTTTAAAAGCACTGGCAATCCAATGGAGTAAACCCGTTCCACGAAAGTGGCGTGGTCCTGTGATTAGCCAATTATATATGTGTTGAGTGGATTTCTCATACCAGTCCCATGACTGACTCGTAGTTTGTTTCACTTTCAAACTCGGGTGCCCCTTTTTCTACACGGGCAGCCTTGTATTCAGGTTAAGCTGGTTCCTTCTGGATAGCTGGAGCTGAAGATGGATTCTATCATTTATCTCTTTTTATGCTGTTCAGCTCCTATTGTACATATTTTGTTTGTTTTCCGCTGTAGACATTTATGTATAGCTGAACTGTATTTGTACTAAGTAAGATCCTGTATACTGTGTAACTCTGATGATTACTTCTATCCAGTAAATTTTGTTGTTTATTATCTGGTGTATTTATTTAATTCTGTTCTGCTATTATCTGTTTCTGTGTTATATTCCAAAGATAACCCTTGTTTCCGTCTGAACGGGATTTCGGGTCGTCTCAGCTGTCCTCCAAGGACTGCAGACCTATGTGTGTGTGCGCGTGTGTGTATGAAAAGAAACACACCTGAAGCCTAATATGCATGAGGTGCATGCAAAATCAAAATCACACAGGCTAAGGAAAAGAAACACAATGCAGGCCATACGTATGAAAGGAAAGAACGTTGCATACCACCCTAATTTTTACAACTACTCTACTTGCCTATCAAAAGATAGTGTTCCTATCCTAATTTCTGCATGTCTATAAATACGCAATAGCCATGGTTCGTTTTTCTTTCTTCGGCAAGTAAGCCAAACTCCACCATTATAAAACGAAACGAAGTTCATTCCCAAATAAATACTACAACCCGCCTCCGTGTTTCATGGAGCTTAGTACAGTGGACTGGAAGAAGGCGCGGAGTTCAAAGGTTGAGGTGATGGGTGGGTTTGTGAAAGTGAGGAAAGATGGGGAGTTGGGCTCGAAAGTGAAAATAATAGGTTTGAAACTGGATCGAGTTCGTTCAGATAGTGGTATGTGTTGATGAGGAAGAGAAGGCGTTGTGGCAGACCTGTTCGAAAATGACTTTGGGGATGAAGCAGTTCACATGGGGAAGGCTTCGTTGGCAGGAAGAAGAAATGCAACTTAGATAGGGAAGAAGCAGCAGCAACAGTGTGCGTGTGTGTAAGTGACGTGCTGGAGTCGTTTTGGTCGAGAAGGCTAAGCACTGGAGCAACCTGAGGGACGGAGAACAGCGGTAAGGTAAGGAGCAGCGATGAAGAATGCGTTTGCAGCATTGGTTCGTATATGAGTTGGAAAAAAAAAAGATATTCGTGGGAAAAAAAAATTGGGTTTGGAGAAACCTTTAAAGGGTAGATTATGTACATCGTGTGTTTTATTCGGTTGAGTAGTAGTGCGAAGGAAGAACAAGGGTGGTTGATATGACATGAGGAGGCTAATCGGGGGTCTGCGCAGCGGTCGTGACCGACCTCGGTAATAGTTCAGTAGTGGAGGATGGACTTACGGTGGAGGTAGCGTTTCGTGGGTCTATAGGTAGAAGACGTTTAGGAAGGAGTCGAGTCAGAGCAGATAGTGGGAAGAAGAATATGAACAGTATGGGTATTTTTTTATTTGTGCCTAAAATAGTTTTGTGCGCCTAATCTTATTTACGTACCTAACCATATGGTGAATAACTGCCTAACTAGGTTATTAATAATAATACTACTTTAAATAGTTTTTAAGGTGACTAAATAACAAGTACATATATAGGACGAAACCTGGAAAGTTGTAAATGTGCCTATTTCCTTTAAAAGTGCCTAACTGAAATTAGTGATATGCCAAATAAAATTTTATAATAACATTAATTAGTTAGCTTAATAATGAAATATTAAGTAGTAAATAATATTAATTCAAATAATGAATACGTATAAATTTCTGTAACCTGTTTCTATGTTATCAGAATTCCACCAGACTAGAAGCGTTGGAACCATACCAGTGAGAACACGACATTTTGGAGCTGGTTTGGATAGAGTGGGGAGCATAATTAAATTAAACGCCAGTTTAATTTAATTAAAACTAACTGTTTGACACCAAATCAAATTAAAGTGAGTGTAACTCATTTAGTTTTTACCCACTTATATTTTATAAGTCAGGATTTATTTTGTGTTCTATGGTTGTTAATTGATTGTTGTTTTCCGAATATTTATATTGGATGAATTAGTTGGTTTACACATTAGTTTAATTTAAATGAAATCTAATCGTTATTCTAACAATTATTTCCAAACAATGTAACTTACCTTGTTGGTTACGTTTACTATAAAATAAACGTATTAAATTAAAATATGGTTGCTTGGTTTGTTGTTATTTATTTATTGTTTAACACTATATTTGTTTATTGAATTGAATAATATTTTTTGAGGCAACATATTTGGATGTAGAGAAAAACAGGTTGGAGGGATCTAATTGGATTCCTAAAATTTATTGTTTATTTCCATATTACCATATATGAACTGTTTAACCAATATTGATTGGATGATTGATTTGATTATTAATCGTTGAATCCGAATTCAACGTTTGTGTTGTTATTAATTAGTGGACAATATTGGTTGGGTAATTAACAACATATGACCTATAAATTAATAATTTTATAAATATTGATTTAACGTCAGGTGAATCGATAGAAATGAAGTTATAAAATTAATTTTAAAACTGAAGATAGATATTGAAATAAATTGTTTCTGTAACATCCCGGATTTCAACAGACCGATTTTTTTTCAAAAATCCAATCTATCGAAACCCGAGTTGGGTGCTCTGGCATCCTGCAGAAAAAGACAGAGATAAAGAAACATGTCAGAACTTGTAAAGCATCTCACAACGGAAGGAAATAAAATACAATATATTCAAATATAGCCTTAACTTATTAACAATACTGCTAAACCAGTATCCGAAGCTATACCATCTCTGTCATGAACCTAATCTGGAAGTATGAAATGAGGAGGGGGTCAAAACATAAGTTTTGTGTGACTGGACTTATAATAAACTTCTGTATAATCCTACATATACCGTTCAGTTACATTTTCTTGGTTATTAGGTTGTTAACAATGTTATCTCTTTAAGCTATACTTATCCATCCACTAGTAGATTAACCTAATACAATGTATATGTAATTACCCCCTTCTCATGTCCTCTTTTCATGTGTACGCAGTCCCTTATCCTACTCGTGTCATCTTGTCATATGTACGCAGTTCCTTATCCAATGATGTACGTCGTACGGGCTTTCATGTATATATGTATGTATGTGTGTATATATATATATATATATATATATATATATATATATATTCTCACTACGTCTGCATAAAACCACCATTCCTATGTTCCGTAAGCGTTTGGATTGCCAACCTAGGTCTTACTAGGTTCTGTTATCGAATACTACCTAGATCCAACTAGGGTTTACCATCGAGTGTTACCTAGGTCCAACTAGATTTTAGTTTATCGAATACTTCCTAGGTTCAACCAGGGTTTACGCTACCTAGGTCCAACTAGGGTTTATGCTACCTATCGAACAATGCCCTCTAGTCTAGGACACACTACCCTGAGCAATATGCGTTTCTAGAATTTACGTCCCAACCGTATCGTTAAACATGCTATATATCTAGTTGCACATGTCCTTTATATGTGCGACCCGAGTCCTGTGGTAGGCAAAATCAAGAAGCATAGAACTCGGTCGATAGCTTTAAATTATCTGCCGATGCAGATGCTAAGGTCTGTTTTTACTGTGGCTATGGTCCCACTTGACCCCTCCCTCAACTAATGAAAGGAACCCAAGAATATCAAGAATGAGAACCGTACGCAGGCCCTCTATGCCCCCACAAACCTATTGGCCAACCTCACCCATAACTAGATAGCAGGTATATGGTCTTTTGGAGTTCTCAGCCTTTCCACTTTTCATGCTCGATTGACTCAAGATGGTAGGTAGCCGATGACGTGCTATCACAGGGCCAACTGGTTATCGCCGACTCACGCTAGTCCATCCTAGTCTTTAGGTTGCCTTATTATTGCAACCAATGCGTACTCTTGGTTCTTCTTACGCAGACCTTAACCTCTGTGAGCCCAGGCGGATCATCTGCATTCTAACAGAGGGATACCAAGAGTATCCTCACGTCCCCTCGAAGCCGCGAGCTTCGTAACCCAGTCCGTTGGAGCCTTCTATATGATTATATGGACGTACACTCCCCCTCGCGCCTTAAGGCACCATGATGATCTACCGAGTTTGGTTATTCATCCCCTATCGTATGGACTGGTCCAAGCGCCTTATCTTTTCGTACTATTAGACCTTACGTCTAAACTTCTGATTACGCGCTTGCTTTGTCTTATTAACTTGGTTATCCTTGTTTATGTTGTCCTTCAATTCTAATTACCAAGTTTCTCTTTAACTAAGGTTTATTACTTAGTCCTCTTCAACTAATGTTTACTTAGTTATCTTTACTGTTGCTTACTTAGTTCTCCAACTAAGGTTCGTTACTTCGGTTTTCATTTTACTTAGTTTTCTAACTAAGGTTCATTACCCAGTTGCCATCATCATTATTTACTTAGTTCTCTAACTAAGGTTCAACACTTGGTTAACTTCATCTTTATTTACTTAGTTCTCTAACAAAGGTTCAACACTTGGTTGCCTTTATCGTTATTTACTTAGTTCACTAACTAAGATTTACCAATGAACTCAAACATGACTTAAGTTTTCTTTATCAAACGCTAGCTTACGGGTGCTTTCCCACATTTTTAGCTTAGATTAACTTATTTCATAGTATAAGTCGTCCCACCCTTCAAGTCATGCACTACATCTTAAGTCATAATCTTCCCTTGTCCCTAGGACAAGTTTACAAATTATTTAATTTCACATTACCGCAACTCTGTTTTATAATAGGTAGTTACCATTCCCCATTACTATGCTTGTTAAGTTTGTCTGTATGTCAAGTTTTACTTAACCCTACCTTCCCGCTCATGCATTACTCGTATATTCCACAAATTTGGTTAAGTGTTGTCTTTCAGTTCATATTGACTTAACCCACCCACGCATCATGTCAAATTGGTTAAGTGTTGTTAACCTAACCTTATCATAATAGCATGTGTCATTAGCATTAATTGATTATTAATGCACCAACCTCCCACATTAGATCTATTGTTGCGGTTGCTGGATGTGCCGAGAGGTTCCGGGCAGTCTTACACCACAACTCAGTCTAACCTTGGGTTTTAGCGCGTTGTGACTAACTTCTCACATTAGACCCTATTGTTTGCGGCCATTGGATATGCCGGGCGGTTCCAGGCAGAATTACACATCAAAACTCATTCTAACCTCGAGTTAGTCATGTTTCATCATTAGCCAATTAACAATTTTTATGAGAACGTTAAACATCAATTTCAGGTTATGAGTTAGGTTTCATAATCACATAAGAGGTCTCATAATCGCATAAGCTAAGTTTTAGCCGTTCCTTTATCAACTTAGGATTCTTACCTTTAGATTCGTTTTTCCCAAAACCCAAAATTTAAACTTATAGTTTAAAACCTCAATCCCGCAATATTAGATTTGAAATAAATCACTTTTTCCCAATCCCATTCCATATTCAACAATTCCAATTAAATTTACACAATTTCAGGTTACCATTATAAATCGGAATTCATAGTTGCACACTATTCAGCATAGATTCATGTTTCCAAAACATACCCAAAGATTCATAATTGAAATACGCTCCAAAATTCCCAATTCAAACTTTATTTCATTGAATAATCCCAATATATAATTCGCCAATTGTCACAATATTTGCAATAACAATTGTTATGCTGCAATCCCCAAATTATATATTATATTCCTCGATTGCATAAAATAAATTATGCCCCGATATTCCCATATTTCAATTGTACGTATGTATAATAAGATTTCGTCTAGGTTCGAGATAACCTAGATCCAAAAATAAAAAGGGGAAGGAGAATAAAAGGGGACAATTATTATAACATGAATCTTGAATTGAATTTATAACTGGGGAATGATGAATGATAATAATACTATTATGCAACAAGTTTATTGTAATTCCACTCACCTTGCTTTTCATCTTCAATTCATGGATTTGATTTAACTTTGATTGATTTTATGCCCCAATCCATAGATCTGATCTATTTTGGTTTCTTTGCTCAACGTAAGTTGTGATATGAATTCCTCCTCCTTACGTAGTGCAAATTGAGGATCTGAATCCCTTTTTCTCTTTAATTTTGAGGTTGTCTTGATTCTAAACTTTTAATTTTAAGAATAGATGTTTTGAAGAGAAAAGGGGAAGAAAGTGGATCTAGAAATCTCTTGGAGAAGAAGAATTAGAGTTAGAACAGAGCCATGGCATCGCCATAGGCTTGGGTGAAGAAAAAGAATGGGTTAAGGGTCATTACATAGCTGTTTAGTCAAAGTATTAGGTCAGAAACCGCGTCTAGGTGCAGAAAATGAATTCTGCCCAGATTTGGGGGAGGGGGGGTGTGGTGGTTGACCCCCAGGTCAGCCTGTTTTAGGAGAGGTCGATCTTCCTGGGGCAGGTCGACCTCCAGGTCGACCTGCCTTGGTATAGGTTGACCTCTAGGTCGACTTGTCTGGGTTATTTTACAATTTAATTTCTGAATTTCTCTTGAATCTTCCGAACGCCATAACTCTTTCATACGGAGTTCAATTTTCGAAAACTTGGACTCTATTTCAAGCAGAATTCCAAGAACGCAATGTTGATGTCCGTTTTACTTAATTATTGATATTTAAATTAAGTATCCTTATTTTTTTATCCTTTTCGTTATGCTCACTGTTATCGAATTAATTTTTCATTCTCTTCCATATATTAATTAATTTTCATTATACATCACCATTATTTATCTATCTATGCATATATACATATTTGTACATTTTTAATTTCAAAATGCGGGGTGTTACAATTTCAAATGAAAGATTATTAAAAAGGAAATTTATATTTATTATATAAGACTTAAGTGATTATTTAATGATTTTATAAAATGATTTCTTATGATTAATCAGATTTAGAAGCAAGTGAGTGGAAAGTAATCTAACGGTTAAGAGTTGGATAAATTGTTTAAAATAGATAGTTAAATGGATTTTTTTTTAAATTAATTATATTATTCATTAATTTAAAGAAATGATTAATTGGATTGGTTAATTAGATAACCGTATTTTGATTTGACTAAGTCAACCGCTTTAATTGGGATTGATTATTAATTTAAAATTTGTTTGTTCTCAATTAATATATTGAAATAGCTTAACGAATTTTTGTTTTAAATTTTAATAAGAGTTTAACAAGAAAATTACTATATATTTTAGTTAATGAGGAATTTAACTACTTCTACGGTGGTTAATGATGAAGTAAATTATTATTATAATTAATAATAATTTATGTGATTACTTTTTAAATGAAATTCGTTTATGTAAGTAATCGAGTTTGGAATGAAATCTAGTTGAATTTTGAGTAAAGGTTATGATTGGACTTTATAATGAAACCCAAATTTTTATAACGAAGTTATAAAAGAGAATTTTGAACTGATGCGATCACTTAAATAAATGTATTATTTAATATTTGAATTAAGCAAGAAGGATCAAGATATAAAGGAGGTTTCCTAGAATGTAAGAGAATATGAATAAAAGGGTTTTGTATTAAAATAGAGTTGTATAAATAAGGTTTATAAAAGCGACGTGAAGTTAAAACGTTGGTTTTAAATTGATGATACTTAATAGTGAAATTAAGTGAAATGAAGGGAATTTGAATGAGATTTTCAAAGTGGGAAATGGTTGAGGGGAACAATATGGGTTAATAAGAAGTTAAGATAGGAAATTAAAGAATTGGAACCTAACTGGAGATTGGTTGATTTGAGTGATTTTTCTGAGTATTAATCTGATGTTGATTTTGGTCTTCGGGGTTGAAACTTAGAGAGTTACCCGCTTACCAATTTACAGTCAGGGACTAATGGATGTTGAAGTAACGAGAATAAAAAGGATTCAAGAATATAAATAAATAATTCCAGTGTAAAGGAAATAGAAGGAGATTTTGTGAAAGTATACGATATTTACGAAGTAAAGGAATTTAAGAGACGAGTTTGAATGGTTTATTCAAAAGGGGATAAGTGTTAGTTATTGTTTCCAAGCAATGAAACTAAAGAGATTTCATAACAATGTCTTACGTTGAATTTGATTAAACCCAAAGTTGGAAGTATGTATAATTTGATTCTAAGTATTTAAAATGGTTTTGCTAATACTCATATAATAAAATAAGAAGTAAATATTGTGTTTTAAAATACTGAAAGATTAAGAAGTTTTAGTTAGTTTTAAATTAAAAAGGTCAAGTGATCCTGTGTACTGAACTAGTAAATCTATTTTTATTTTTATGGTTGAATGGTTGTTTATTTGATAGTTAAATAACCAATTATCAAATCTGACCTATACAATCGTTGGTACGTAAAGATCGGGATCAAATTATATTCGAAAACCATTCGACCAACAAATACGAAATATAGAAGATATCAAATGCTGATCAAGACGGAGCAAATTGAAGACCATAAATCTTTATGAAACGGAAAGACTACTTAGAATCTCTGGTTAACTCCAATATTTTCAAAGTTTACTATATAATAATTTAACCTATATATTATAACTAGAGATATATTGTGGTTTTGTCGTGATTGAAATCTATGAATTTGTAAGGACTACTCGCTATTGATCTCTAGTGTAATTACTAGGTTGTGGTAGGAGGGTAACTTCGGTTCATCAAGTTCCTGGATGACTTGTATGGACGAATGTCTGATAGAGTATTTCTTAATAATCACGTATGTTGATTTTTACAAACATATCTCCATAGGTGGCAGAGAAGACACCTTCGCTTAGCATAAACACCAAGATTATTTTTCTGAACGTCAATTAGTGATTTGGCGGATCTGGAGATGGAACATTCAAAGTGGATGGTGATATGTTGATCAAAGTGTAATGTTAAACCTCAAGCCTCATCAACCGGGAAATGACAAAAATCGGGCAGGCAGCATGGCTAAGTGGGTCACTCCCAAGTAGGGTGTATAATCACCTATCTTGTGAAAATTCATTTCCTTATTTATTTTATTCAACATTGCCCCTTTCGGGAAATGGCTGCTAATCCTAACTATTGGTGATATACATTCGATACACTCAAGCGAAATGAGATGTCGGTCATGTATGGCCGAGTTGCAAGAAATTCTTGTTGAACCCAGTGTATTCCCCTCCAGAGATACACTATCGAAAGGTGGTTCTGTACCTTGTTATAGCTGGAAAACCAATTTCCAATAAGCGCTCGCGGTTTTGATTGTATACTATATACATGGAGTGTGAGATGCAAATGTTCCGCTAGATTGCTATTTATTAGTATCAAACACTATTATAATATCAGAATAAACATGATTTCAACTGGTTTGGGTAATCATAAGGTAAAAACCATATGTGTTTATGAGTTGATTGTTCTTACGATTATCCTTCTTTCGAAAAGAATTGTTTTGACTTAAAAATAAAGTTGGTTGATATTATAAACTTAGCGGATTTTCTCACTCTGGTTCACCAGACTGATCTAGCGTTTGTAATGCTTGGCTTAGACCGGGTTTTTCAATTTTAGGTTTACAGATGTTGTGAAGTCCTAAGGTATACTAGAGGTGTTCAGACGTATTATTATTTATTCCGTTGTATATTGTATATAAGGACAGATTATTATAACTTACCAGATGTATTAATGTACTCTGATGATTGTAAGTATTATTTCAAGCTCTCAATAAAGATTTATTTCTATATTTTATTTTATTTCGCGGCGATGTGAGACTCTGATTCTGTTGTGTTGGTTCTTCTTCTTCTTCTATTCTAATATTTCTTTCTTATCTCACCCTCTAATTTCTTTCTAATAACTATCTGGTGTTTTCGATACGTGGGTTTTGGCAAGTAATACGGGTTTTAAGTATTATTGTCAAATTTCGGGCGTCGAATTCCCTGGGTCGTTACATGCTAACTCTATGGATGCGGGAGCATGACATGATTAATTATCCAAACCCTTCACGCTATATCTTATTACGACTTTAATGGTACTTTTAATTTGTTTATCACTCAAACCAAACTATTGTCTGACTCACAATACGGCGTTTTCTCTTATTAACCTGCGTAATCATCAAGAATGCTGATATGTAGGATAGGTAATTGGTATAAGCATTATCTACAGTTGCACTGTTGGATTAGTAAAAGGTGACGTTTTTTTTCATATTTATACTTATACTATTATTGTTTATTCTGCTATCTAATATTGTGAAGCCTTTACAGTGTTTACTTACTGCTATAAGAGATGGTTTGTAATGACCCGCATTTGCAGAGGTATTATAATTTATTTACTTAATTATATAAATAGTGATATAGTGAATTAAATGGTGGTTTAATTAAATAATTGTGAATATTTAATTAAAATAATAAATTAAATAATATATTTAATTATGAATTAATCAGAATTGGCTGAAATGACGATATGGTCTGTGATATTTAATTCAGTTTAGAATTGAATTAGAATAATGAATATATTATTTGAACGGCAGTTTGAACGTATAATTATATTATAATTAAAATCGAGCTTGAAATGGCGCTGCAGTTCGTAAATTGGCGATTCTAACATCAACTGAATGTACAGGATTCGTTTTAAGCCGGATTTCTGTGAAACAAGAAACGTGTGGAGCTGGTGGAGTATATCTTTCTAGTGGAAGAGAAAAATCGGGATTTCGTCGTGTAGATTTTGATTTACGTCCAAATCAAATTTTAGAAAAGTCGCTGTCGAATTCCTTTATAATTTATAAAGTGATTATTTATATTTTAAAAAAAGGAAATTCATTTTAAATCGAATATCGATTTAATCGGGATGTGAAGTATCGAGTTATAAATCCCAGTGGAGCTGTATGATATTCTGTTATGAATATATACGATAATATTAATTTATTAATATTTTATTTAAATATATTTATATATTCAAATGGGTCATCCAGAGCTTTAAAAATAACCATTTTGCAAACGAAGTCGAAATTCAATGAAAACAATTTTGTTGGATCCACAATGTCAAATAGTCGTTATATTTCCAGTTTCGTGTTTTTTAGAGTCAGTGTGTGGTCGTACGGATTTTTAGGGTTAAAAACAATCAATATTTCAACAGTTAAAAATACGCTATGTGAGCATACGGAGTCGGAATTCGACGAAACCAGTTTCGTTGGGACCGTAATGTTGAACTCTTGCTACATGTCCAGTATCGTAATTTTTGGGTATCATATGAAATCATGGGATTTTTTGAAGACAGATACACGGAGAAAATCGATAAAATCAAATATAAAAATTTCCACCCATTTTTCTTGGACAATATGGAGGCCACGCAACCTATATTCCCAGCCACAAGTGCCACCAACCAAGAACAACATGTATAAAAACACATCCAACGAACATAGCAAGTAAAAATCTCAAAGGGAAAATCAAACCAAAGTGAAACAAAATTCCATAAGTCATCTTATCCAAATATACGGGTTCCTTAAGTGATTTCCTTTCATTCGATACTAGTTTTGAGTCGTGCGACTCATGTTGGAGAGGCTTGGAAATGTACATCGGCTGTCTTTTAGGACTAGGGTTACTAATCAAGCTGGTACAGGCGGTTATACGGGTTTTTGGTATTTGTTTTGAACTCAGGATGGAAAGTTGCACCTTGCGTGCAGTTTTGAAGAGGATCGACGACCCTTGAGTTCGACACCTGAGAACCGAAACGTGGATAATGTGATGGTAACGATGGCATCGGGGTTGAAGTTGTGGGTAGGGATTTAACGAGAGTTTGATGCTATGATTTTTGGTCATTTTTGTTTGAATTTAAAACCATAGGAGGAGGGAGTACGGATGGAAGAATACGGGCGTGGTTTTGAAATGGTGCTGCTGTTAATCGAAGGATTTGGGGGAAAAGAGTATAAAGCTGGTCGGGTTTGGTATTGGGTGGTACTGGGCCGGAAGGAAAAACAAAAAGGTAGAAGCCCAACTGAAAATGAGTTAAAGTTTTATTTAGTTTTAAATAGTGTTAACTTCTGGAATACGTATCTTCTACATACGATACCAGATTGACGAACCGTAAGTTGCGTTGGGATCGTATGGAAGGGAGAGCTGACTGGAAGTGAATCCGAGCTCGTTACAATTTATAGCAAAATAAATTGTCCTTCTGAATCAAATCAAGCAATGGTTATCGTTATTAATGATGACCTCCAATGTGAGTAAAACTCACCAACTCTGAACAGTTCTATATTTATAATGTATTTTTAGAACTGATAAATGATGACTGATTGATGTGTGTTAACTGTTTGGTTGAGTTTCTTGTGTATTAGTTGAAATTATAGATAACGATACATATATAATCGTTAATCGAATATTGATTCTGTTTAAACAGAATATTTTATATTAGCGTTGTTTAACATCTGTGATGCAGGGAAACAGGTTGGAGGAGTCCAACTGGACTCCTCAATATTTATGATACTGTTCTATTCATATATTGTGATATATGATGTGATATATAATCTGTTTGATTATGTGTGTTAGAGTGATGTTGATCATTGTGATTAAATATTTTAAATATCATAAAAGACCGTGGGATGTAAGAAGAATTATTTCAATGTATATTGAAGTAAAGGAATTTTATAAAATCAACCGATTTTATAAAAAGGAAATATTTCGAAAGTAAATAAAATGAAAATGTTTATAAAACGAATAGAGTTTTATAAAGGGGAAAAATGTTGATAAAACGAATAGAATAGAATAAAGGAATATCTACTTAGATAATAAATAGGATGAAGGAATATTTATTTAGTAAATAAATAAATTATAAAAGGAATATTTAGTTGGAAACTAAATAGGATTATAAAAGGAAACTGACGAGATAAAACGGAGTTAATCAGACATAGTTATTTAGGATAAGTTACCATTTAGCACGACTGCTAGCGTAATTCGCAGGGGTGCAGATAGCCTACAACGGTCAGATGTTTTCTGAGGGAATCAGGCGTAACCATTGTGATCGCTGCGATCTAGAGTCAAGCGAATGGAGTTAAATCGAATATTTATTCTAAATAAAGTTAAAACATATATTAGTTATTCGTATTAGAGTAAATCAAATAGAGTTAATCGAATAGAGGTAAAGAAATAGAGTTAAACAAGATTAGAAACTGACTAGAGATTAGTTGAGTTGAATAGTTTTCTGAGTATCGATCTGATGTTGGTTTCGGCCTTCGGGGTTTTATAATTAGGAAATTGTTCGCATACTAGTTTACAGTTAGAGACTGGTAGTTGTAGAAAGAATAGTGATACGAAAATAAGTTTTGGAAATGTTTTCCAGCGTTAACATATATTTTATAAACATAGAAAATAAGTAAATATGAATATATATAGATATATATATGATTGATGATTGATTGATATAATTTCCATCTGGAAATAATATCGTTGTTTGCACACCTGTTTTTCTTTGATGGTTAAATCACAAACTATCGAAGTTTTGACCATTTTAGCATTGTTAATATGGAGAGACCGGTTGGATTATTATCCAAAGAACCACTCTGTATTGGCATAATCATTGCGAATCATATATGCCAAAGATAATTGAAGACGGAGAAAAGTGCAAGGGCTATTGTATAAGTCTTAGATAACAGTGCCTAAGATGGATGTATTGAATAGTGCCTTCGGTTCATCCTGGTCCTGGATGACTTGTATGGATGAATGTCTGACAGAGTATTTCCAGAAAGATCACGTACATCGATTACTTCAACCGTACCAAGAGTGGAAGCGGAGAAGGAAACTTCTTTAGCTAACACGTAATGTACTATTGTAGACTTCAATTAGTGATTTTCGAAGGATCTGACAATGTGGCATTCAAAGTGAATCTGATGTGATGATGAAGCGTAACCTCAAGCCTCATCAACCGGTAAATGACAGAAATCGGGCTGGCAGCATGGCCAAGTCGGTCGCACCGAAGTAGGGTGTATAATCACCTGATCTAGAGTTTCATTTACTTCTAAAAATCAATTGTTGATGTTGTCCCATTCGGGAAACGGTTGCTGATCCCAACCGTTGGTGATATACATTCGATACACTCAAGCGAAATGAGTGGTCGGTCATGTGTGGCCAGGTTGCAATAGGTTCTTGTTGAACCCAGTGTATTCCTCTCTAGAGGTACACTAGCGAAAGGTGGTTCCATACTTTTTCATAGTTGGAAATCCATTACCCAAGACGTGCTTGCGGTTTTGATTATATACTATGTATGTAGAACGTGAGATGAAAGCGTATCTACTAGATGATTATTATATTGTGGTTGATAGACATTATTATAATATCAAAAGGTTTTGGATGTAAAGATATTTTGGATTTTCATAAGAGAAAAAACCGTTCCGTTATACGGCGTGGTCTTATGAGATATCGTTTACTTGTTCAAACCATTTTAAATTGTTTTACTCATACCAGTCCCATGACTGACCCGGAGTTTATTTTGTTGTTTTCCCTAAACTCTTGGGTGCCCAATTTGTACGGGCAGTCAAGTAGTCAGGATTTACAGATATACTGGAGGAGCTTGGAGCAGGAGGCTTCAGGATTATATAGCTATATTTATTTCCGCTCTGTTGTAAGTGTTGTACTTTGGTAATGATGTATATTCAAGTACAGATGTATATTTCAAGTTATGTTGTATATATTATATGTTATTCGTTTGGCTATGAGGTTCGTGTTACTCTGATATTGTGTTCTTCTTCTTCTTCTATTCTAAGTTTCTATCTTATCTTTCCTCACCCTCTAATTTATTTCATTAATTATTCGGTTATTTTCGATCCTTGGATGTTCGATATGTGTTGCATATCGGATAACCAAGATCGCATTTTTCCAGGTTGTTACAGTTGGTATCAGAGCATATGGTTAGGTGAATTCCTTGGCTCTGTGGCGTGACTCAGTAGAGATGGGGTTAGCAATACCCTAGATTGAGTTGAGTGCATATAAACGAGTGAACGTATTTGTTATTGATATAAAAATTTGTTTTATATGGTGGAGATTTATTGGTTGAGTAGTTTAAGAGTTCTGGTCGATCAGTTTGATCCACCGTATCGGTAGGAGTTTATAAACACTCAAATACGATGGGTCAGCACGTTATGTTTTGAAAAGAGGGTAAATGAAAATAATTTTACCCAAAGTATATTTTGATATATATTGGATATATTGGTTGATATTATAATCGAATAAGATTATAAAAATGTGAAATGGTTATGTAAATAACCAATCAGAATTCAGATAAGTAGAATGAATTGAATTAAATCTGAAATTTAAATCAGAATTGAAATTGAAACCCTGGAAATTTGGAACAAAGTTTGTAAATAGACTTGGATTAAATATATGTAAATTTTAAGATCCTGGGAGATTTTAAATTGTATTCCAAGAAATTATGAATGTTATTTTAACTGATTTCAAAATAAAAGTGTTTAAGAATGATTTTGAAAATGATATAGTATTGAACTCACTTCGATAACTGGGAAATAACCCTGGTGATGAGCTAGACATCATCGGTGTTCATTTTCGAGTTGTTGAGTGACGGATTACTACAAAAGGAATTTGTTTTTGAATTTTTTTGAGAAAAACAAAGCTGTTTAGAACTCCCGGAATTTGGTTTGTTTAATTTAAGACAAATTAAAAAGGAATTTGTAAAAGCAAATTGTAATTAAAGTAAAGCCAGTTAAGTGGTAATAGAAATTGATTTGAAATAATATTGTGTTGGTGAGTTAAGGATTCGGTATCAAGAACGAAACTTGAGTTTGAAATGATATTTGGCTTGGATATAAGTGAATGGTTGTGTTGGAGATAAAAAAAATGATTTCAGAATCAGATTGGGATAACATTGGTATATGCTGAGTTGATAGCATATGGAAGTGATAGAGTTGATATGCCCGACAAAAAGGTACAAGTTTATATTTCATATGGTATGAGATTTTGATGAGCCGAATTGGCAAGCCGCTTGGCTGTTTGATTTTCATTTGGGTTGGAGATGGCCCAGAGAGGCGAGTTGAAGTTTGACCTATTGACCAGTACAAAGGAGGTGTTGGCGAAATTTTTCGAAAAGTTAAGGTGTTAGAAAATTTTCAAGATTTTTGAAAATTTTCGTTAATAAGAAGTATTAATAACTTAATTGAATTTAAATTGGTCTAGTTGAAAACTGGAGTTAAAAAGTGAACAAATATGTTCTAACCAGTCGATAGGGTCGTTCTCTACCTTACCAATTTCGAGGACGAAATGATTTTAAGTGGGGAAGATTGTAATGACCCGCATTTGCAGAGGTATTATAATTAATTTATTTAATTATATAAATAGTGATATAGTGACTTAAATGGTGGTTTAATTAAATAATGGTGAATATTTAATTAAAATAATAAATTAAATAATATATTTAATTATGAAATAATCAGAATTGGCTGAAATGACGATATGGTGTGAACCGGATCATCTGTGATATTTAATTCAGTTTAGAATTGAATTAGAATAACAAATATATTATTTGAATGACAATTTGAACGTATAATTATATTATAATTAAAATTGAGCTTGAAATGGCGCTGCAGTTCGTAAATTGGCGATTCGAACTTCAATGAATGTACAAGATTCATTTTAACTGGATTTCAGTGAAACAAGAAACGAGTGGAGCTGGTGGAGTATATCTTTCTAGTGAAAGAGAAAAATCGGTATTTCGTCGTGTAGATTTTGATTTACGTCCAAATCAAATATTAGAAAAGTCGCTGTGGAATTCCTTTATAATTTATAAAGGGATTATTTATATTTAAAAAAAAGGAAATTCATTTTAAATCGAATATCGATTTAATCGGGAAGTGAAGTATCGAGTTATAAATCCCAGTGGAGCTGTATGATATTCTGTTGTGAATATATACGATAATATTAATTTATTAATATTTTATTTAAATATATTTATATATTTAAATGGGTCATCCAAAGCTTTAAAAATACCCATTTTTGCAAACGAAGTCGGAATTCGACGAAACTAATTTTGTTGGATCCGCAATGTCAAATAGTCATTAGATTTTCAGTTTCGTGATCTTTAGAGCCATTGTGTGGCCGTACGGATATTTAGAGTGAAAAACAGTCAATATTTCAATAGTTAAAAATATGCTGTGTGAGCATACGGAGCCGGAATTTGACGAAACCAGTTTCGTTGGGACCGTAATGTCGAACTCTAGCTACATGTCCAATTTCGTAATTTTTTGGTATCGTATGAAATCACTGGGATTTTTAGAAGACAGATACAAGGTGAAAATCGATAAAATAAAATATAAAAATCAAACATAAAAATATCCACCCATTTTTCTTGGAAAATATGGAGGCCACGCAGCCTGTATTCCCAGCCACAAGTGCCACCAACCAAGAACAACATGTATAAAAACCCATCCAACAAACACAGCAAGTAAAAGTCTCAAAGGGAAAATCAAACCAAAGTGAAACAAAATTCCATAAGTCATCTTATCCAAATATACGGGTTCCTTGAGTGATTTCCTTTCATTCGATACCAGTTTTGAGTCGAGCAACTCATGTTGGAGAGGCTTGGAAATGTACAGCAGCTGTCTTTTGGGACAAGGGTTACTAATCGAGCTAGTACGGTTACACGGGTTTTTGTTATTTGTTTTGAACTCAGGATGGAAAGTTGCACCTTGCTTGCAATTTTGAAGAGGATCGAGGACCCTTGAGTTCGGCACCTGAGCACAGAAACGTGGAGAACGCGATGGTAACGATGGCATCGGGATTGAAGTTGTGGGTAGGGATTTAACGAGAGTTAGATGCTATGATTTTTGGTGATTTTTGTTTGAATTTAAAACCAGAGGAGGAGGGAGTATGGATGGAAGAATACGGGCATGGTTTTGAAATGGTGCTGCTGTTAATCGAAGGATTTGGGGGAGAAGAGTGTAAAGCGGGTCGGGTTTGGTATTGGGTGGTAATGGGCCGGAAGGGAAAACAAAAAGGTAGAAGCCCAATTGAAAATGAGTTAAAGTTTTATTTAGTTTTAAATAGTGTTAAATTCTGGAATACGTATCTTCTACATACGATACCAGATTGACGAACCATAAGTTGCGTTGGGATCGTATGGACGGGAGATCTGACTGGAAGTGAATCCGAGCTCGTTACAATTTATAGCAAAATAAATTGTCCTTCTAAATCAAATCAAGCGATGGTTATCGTTATTATCGATGATCGTCCAATGTGAGTAAAACTCACCAACTCTGAACAGTTCTATTTTTATAATGTATATTTAGAACTGATAAATGATGACTGATTGCTGTGTGTTAACTGTTTGGTTGAGTTGCTCGTGTATTAGTTGAAATTATAGATAACGATATATATATAATCGTTAATCGAATATTGATTCTGTTTAAACATAATATTTTATATTTGCGTTGTTTAACATCTGTGATACAGGGAAATAGGTTGGAGGAGTCCAACTGGACTCCTCAATATTTATGATAATGTTCTGTTCATATATTGTAATATATGATGTGATATATAATCTGTTTGATTATGTGTGTTAGAGTGATGTTGATCATTGTGATTCGATATTTTAAATATCATAAAAGACCTTGGGATGTAAGAAGAATTATTTCAATGTATATTGAAATAAAGGAATTTTATAAAATCAATCTATTTTACAAAAAGGAAATATTTCAAAAGTAAATAAAAGGAAAATGTTTATAAAACGAATAGAGTTTTATAAAGGGAAAAAATGTTGATACAACGAATAAAATAAAGGAATATCTATTTAGAGAATAAACAGGATGAAGGAATATTTATTTAGTAAATAAATAGAATTATAAAAGGAATATTTAGTTGGAAACGAAATAGGATTATAAAAGGAAACTGATGAGATAAAAAGGAGTTAATCAGACACAGTTATTTAGGATAAGTTACCATTTAGCACGACTGCTAGCATAATTCGCAGGGCTGCAGATAGCCTACGGCGGTCGGATGTTTCCTGAGGGAATCAGGCTTAACCATTGTGATCGCTGCGATCTAGAGTCAAGAAAATGGAGTTAAATCGAATATAGTTATTCGAAATAAAGTTAAAACTGATATTAGTTATTCGTATTAGGCTAAATCAAATAGAGGTAAAGAAATAGAGTTAAACAAGATTAGAAACTGACTAAATTGAATAGTTTTCTGAGTATCGATCTGATGTTGGTTTCGGCCTTCGGGGTTTTATACTTAGAGAATTGTTCTCCTACTAGTTTACGGTCAGAGACTGATAGTTGTAGAAAGAATAGTGATACGTAAATAAGTTTTGGAAATGTTTTCCAGCGTTAACATATATTTTCTAAACATAGAAAATAAGGAAACATGAATATATATATATATATATGGTTGATGATAGATTGATATAATTTCCATCTGAAATAATATCGTTGTTTGCACACCTGTTTTTCTTTGATGGTTAAATCACAAACTACCGAAGTTTTGACCATTTTAACATTGTTAATATGGAGAGACCGGTTGGATTATTATCCAAAGAACCACTCTGTATTGGCATAAGCGTTGTGAATCATATATGCCAAAGATAATTGAAGACGGAGTAAAGTGCAAGGGCAATTGTATAAGTCTTAGATAACAGTGCCTAAGATGGATGTATTGAATAGTGACTTCGATTCATCATGTTCCTGGATGACTTGTATGGATGAATGTCTGACAGAGTATTTCCAGAAAGATCACGTACATTGATTTCTTCAACCATACCAAGAGTGGAAGCGGAGAAGGATACTTCTTTAGCTAACACGTAATGTACTGTTGTAGACGTCAATTAGTGATTTTCAATGGATCTGACAATGTGGCATTCGAAGTGAATCTGACGTGATGATGAAGCGTAACCTCAAGCCTCATCAATCGGTAAATGACAGAAATCGGGCAGGCAGCATGGCTAAGTCGGTCGCACCGAAGTAGGGTGTATAATCACCTAATCTAGAGTTTCATTTACTTCTAAAAATCTATTGTTGATGCTGTCCCATTCGGGAAATGGTTGCTGATCCCAACCGTTGGTGATATACATTCGATACACTCAAGCAAAATGAGTGGTCGGTCATGTGTGACCGGGTTGCAAGATGTTCTTGTTGAACCCAGCGTATTCCTCTCTAGAGGTACACTAGCGAAAGGGTGTTTCATACCTTGTCATAGTTGGAAATCCATTACATAATACGTGCTTGCGGTTTTGATTGTATACTATGTATGTAGAACGTGAGATGAAAGCGTTTCTGCTAGATGATTATTATATTGTGGTTGATAGACATTATTATAATATCAAAAGGTTTTTGATATAAAGATATTTTGGATTCTCATAAGGGAAAAAACTGTTCCGTTATACGGCGTGGTCTTATGAGATATCATTTACTTATTCAAACCGTTTTAAATTGTTTTACTCATACCAGTCCCATGACTGACCCGGAGTTTACTTTGTTGTTTTCCCTAAACTCTTGGGTGCCCAATTTTGTACGGACAGTCAAGTAGTCAGGATTTACAGATATATTGGAAGAGTTTGGAGCAGGAGGCTTTAGGATTATATAGCTATAGTTATTTCCGCTGTGTTGTAAGTGTTGTACTTTGGTAATGATGTATATTCAAGTACAGATGTATATTTCAAGTTATTTTATATATATTATATGTTATTCGTTCTGCTGTGAGGTTCGTGTTACTCTGATATTGTGTTCTTCTTCTTCTTCTATTCTAAGTTTCTATCTTATCTTTCCTCACCCTCTAATTTATTTCATTAACTATTCGGTTATTTTCAATCTATGGATGTTCGATATGTGTTGTATATCAGATAACCAAGATCGCATTTTTCTGGGTCGTTACAATTGGTATCAGAGCATATGGTTAAGTGATTTCCTTGGCTTTGTGGCGTGACTCAGTAGAGATGGGGTTAGCAATACCCTAGATTGAGTTGAGTGTATATATACGAGTGAACGTATTTGTTATTGATATAAAAATTTGTTTTATATTGTAGAGATTTATTGGTTGAGTAGTTTATGAGTTCTGGTCGATCAGTTTGATCCACAGTATCGGTAGGAGTTTATAAACACTCAAATTCAATGGGTCGACACGATTTGTTTTGAAAAGAGGGTAAATGAAAATAATTTTACCCAAAGTATATTTTGATATATATTGGATATATTGGTTGATATTATAATCAAATAAGATTATAAAAATGTGAAATGGTTATGTAAATAACCAATCAGAATTCTGATAAGTAGAATGAATTGAATTAAATCTGAAATTTAAATCAGAATTGAAATTGAAACCCTGGAAATTTGGAACAAAGTTTGTACATAGACTTGGATTAAATATATGTAAATTTTAAGATCCTGGGAGATTTTAAATTGTATTCCAAGAAATTGTGAATGATATTTTGAACTGATTTCAAAATAAAAGTGTTTAAGAATGATTTTGAAAATGATATAGTTTTGAACTCACTTCGATAGCTGGGAAATAACCCCGGTAATGAGCTAGACATCATCGGTGTTCATTTTCGAGTTGCTGAGTGACGGATTTCTACCAAAGGAATTTTTTTTTGAATTGTTTTGAGAAAAACAATGCTGTTTAGAACTCCTAGAATTTGGTTTGTTTAATTTAAGACAAATTAAATAGGAATTTCTAAAAGCAAATTGGAATTAAAGTAAAGCCAGTTAAGTGGTAATAGAAATTGATTTGAAATAATATTGTGTTGGTGAGTTAAGGATTCGGTATCAAGAACGAAACTTGAGTTTGAAATGATATTTGGCTTGGATATAAGCGAATGGTTGTGTTGGAGATAAAAAATGATTTCAGAATCTGATTGGGATAACACTGGTATATGTTGAGTTGATAGCAAATGGAAGTGATAGATTTGATATGCCCGACAAAAAAGTACAAGTTTATATTTCATATGGTATGAGATTTGATGGGCCGAATTGGCAAGCCGCTTGGTTGTTTGATTTTCTTTTGGGTTGGAGATGGCCCAGTGAGGTGAGTTAGAGTTTGACCTATTGACCAGTATAAAGGAGGTGTTGGCAAAAAAATTCGAAAAGTTAAGGTGTTAGAAAATTTTCAGGATTTTTGAAAATTATCGTTAATAAGAAGTAATTAATAATTTAATTGAATTTAAATTGGTCCAATTGAAAACTGGAGTTAAAAAGTGAACAAATATGTTCTAACCAGTCGATAGGGTCGTTCTCTACCTTAGCAATTTCGAGGACGAAATTATTTTAAGTGGGGAAGATTGTAATAACCCGCATTTGCAGAGGTATTATAATTAATTTATTTAATTATATAAATAGTGATATAGTGAATTAAATGGTGGTTTAATTAAATAATGTTGAATATTTAATTAAAATAATAAATTAAATAATATATTTAATTATGAAATAATCAGAATTGGCTGAAATGACGATATGGTGTGAACCAGATCATCTACGATATTTAATTCAGTTTAGAATTGAATTAGAATAACGAATATAATATTTGAACGACTGTTTGAACGTATAATTATATCATAATTAAAATCGAGCTTGAAATGACGCTGTAGTTCGTAAATTGGCGATTCGAACTTCAACTGAATGTACAGGATTCGTTTTAAGCCGGATTTCTGTGAAACAAGAAACTTGTGGAGCTAGTGGAGTATATATTTCTAGTGGAAGAGAAAAATCGGGATTTCGTCATGTAGATTTTGATTTACGTCCAAATCAAATTTTAGAAAAGTCGCTGTGGAATTCCTTTATAATTTATAAAGGGATTATTTATATTTTTAAAAAAGGAAATTCATTTTAAATCAAATATCGATTTAATCGGGATGTGAAGTATCGAGTTATAAATCCCAGTGGAGCTGTATGATATTCTGTTGTGAATATATACGATAATATTAATTTATTAATATTTTATTTAAATATATTTATATATTTAAATGGGTCATCCAAAGCTTTAAAAATAGCCATTTTTGCAAACGAAGTCGGAATTCAACGAAATTAATTTTGTTGGATCCGCAATGTCAAATAGTCGTTAGATTTCCAGTTTCGTGATTTTTAGAGTCAGTGTGTGGCCGTATGGATTTTTAGAGTGAAAAACAGTCAATATTTCGACAGTTAAAAATACGCTGTGTGAGCATACGGAGTCGGAATTCGACGAAACTAGTTTCGGTGGGACTATAATGTCAAACTCTAGCTACATGTCCAGTTTCGTAATTTTTGGATTTCATATGAAATCACTGGGATTTTTAGAAGACAAATACAAGGAAAAATCGATAAAATAAAATATAAAAATCAAGTATAAAAATATCCACCCACTTTTCTTGGACAATATGGAGGCCACGCAGCCTGTATTCCCAGCCACAAGTGCCACAACCAAGAACAGCATGTATAAAAACCCATCCAACGAACACAGCAAGTAAAAATCTCAAAGGGAAAATCAAACCAAAGTGAAACAAAATTCCATAAGTCATCTTATCCAAATATACGGGTTCCTTGAGTGATTTCCTTTCATTCGATACCAGTTTTGAGTCGTACGACTCATGTTGGAGAGGCTTGGAAATGTACAACGGCTGTCTTTTAGGACTAGGGTTACTAATCGAGCTAGTACAGGCGGTTATACGGGTTTTTGTTATTTGTTTTGAACTCAGGATGGAAAGTTGCACCTTACGTGCAGTTTTGAAGAGGATCGACGACCCTTGAGTTCGGCACCTGAGCACGAAAACATGGAGAACGCGATGGTAATGATGGCATCGGGATTGAAGTTGTGGGTAGGGATTTAATGAGAGTTAGATGCTGTGATTTTTGGTGATTTTTGTTTGAATTTAAAACCAGAGGAGGAGGGAGTATGGATGGAAGAATACGGGCGTGGTTTTGAAATGGTGCTGCTGTTAATCGAAGGATTTGGGGGAGAAGAGTATAAAGCGGGTCGGGTTTGGTATTGGGTGGTAATGGGCCGGAAGGGAAAACAAAAAGGTAGAATCCCAATTGAAAATGAGTTAAAGTTTTATTTAGTTTTAAATAGTGTTAACTTCTGGAATACGTATCTTCTACATACGATACCAATTGACGAACCGTAAGTTGTGTTGGGATCATATGGACGGGAGCAACACCATGGAGCTGACTGGAAGTGAATACGAGCTCGTTACAACTTATAGCTAAATAAATTGTCCTTCTGAATCAAATCAAGCAATGGTTATCGTTATTAACGATGATCGTCCAATGTGAGTAAAACTCACCAACTCTGAACAGTTCTATTTTTATAATGTATATTTAGAACTGATAAATGATGACTGATTGCTGTGTGTTAACTGTTTGGTTGAGTTGCTTGTGTATTTGTTGAAATTATAGATAACGATATATATATAATCGTTAATCGAATATTGATTCTGTTTAAACAGAATATTTTATATTAGCATTGTTTAACATCTGTGATGCAGGGAAACAGGTTGGAGGAGTCCAACTGGACTCCTCAATATTTATGATACTGTTCTGTTAATATATTGTAATATATGATGTGATATATAATCTGTTTGATTATGTGTGTTAGAATGATGTTGATCATTGTGATTCGATATTTTAAATATCATAAAAGACCATGGGATGTAAGAAGAATTATTTCAATGTATATTGAAATAAAGGAATTTTATAAAATCAACCGATTTTATAAAAAGGAAATATTTTGAAAGTAAATAAAAGGAAAATGTTTATAAAACAAATAGAGTTTTATAAAGGGGAAAAATGTTGATAAAACGAATAGAATAGAATAAAGGAATATTTATTTAGAGAATAAATAGGATGAAGGAATATTTATTTAGTAAATAAACAGAATTATAAATGGAATATTTAGTTGGAAACTAAATAGGATTATAAAAGGAAACTGACGAGATAAAAAGGAGTTAATCAGACATAGTTATTTATGATAAGTTACCATTTAGCACGACTGCTAGAGTAATTTGCAGGGATGCAGATAGCCTACGGCAGTCGGATGTTTCCTGAGGGAATCAGGCGTAACCATTGTAATCGCTACGATCTAGAGTCAAGCGAATGGAGTTAAATCGAACATAGTTATTCGAAATAAAGTTAAAACAAATATTAGTTATTCGTATTAGAGTAAATCAAATAGAGTTAATCAAATAGAGGTAAAGAAATAGAGTTAAACAAGATTAGAAACTGACTAGAGATTAGTTAAGTTGAATAGTTTTCTGAGTATCGATCTGATGTTGGTTTCGGCCTTCGGGGTTTTATAATTAGAGAATTGTTCTCATACTAGTTTACAGTCAGAGACTGGTAGTTGTAGAAAGAATAGTGATACGAAAATAAGTTTTGGAAATGTTTTCCAGCGTTAACATATATTTTCTAAACATAGAAAATAAGTAAATATGAATATATATATATAGATATATATATGATTGATGATTGATTGATATAATTTCCATCTGGAAATAATATCGTTGTTTGCACACCTGTTTTCCTTTGATGGTTAAATCACAAACTATCGAAGTTTTGACCATTTTAACATTGTTAGTATGGAGAGACCGGTTGGATTATTATCCAAAGAACCACTTTGTATTGGCATAAGCGTTGCGAATCATATATGCCAAAGGTAATTGAAGACGGAGTAAAGTGCAAGGGCTATTGTATAAGTCTTAGATAACAGTGCCTAAGATGGATGTATTGAATAGTGCCTTCGGTTCATCCTTGTGACGATCCCAAAACCCCGTGACACGGTGTTAAGGATAATCATTTGGAATATAACACATTAATCATCATTAGCAGATCACAGATAATAGCATAAACAGGAAATAGAATAATTTACACACATATGACAGCGGAATCATATAGATATCATCACATCAGAGAAGCACAGTACAGGATACAACTTAGTGCATAATGATACATAATCAGTCACCATCGCCTGAGGCGGGATCATACATAAAGAGTACACAAAAGGAATATCAGTCTACATCGCCAGTGGCGGAATCATAATATAGATACAATAATGGCGGAGAAAATCCAAATCAGCACAGTGTAGTCAAGCCTCGCCGTGAGCCAAAAGGTGCGTCAGAAACCTGTAACTAGGCTGCCCGTGTGAAAATGAGGGCACCCGAGTTTGCAAGGTGAAACAAACTACGAGTCAGTCATGGGACTGGTATGAGAAATCTACTCAACTTATTGACAATAATAATAAGGCAAATCAAAGGACCACGCCACTTTCGCGGAACGGGTTTACTCCAATGAGTGCTAGTGCATGAAATAAAGTAAACGATTAAATCATCGTAATGCTTTTTATAAAATGAAGCCATTATAAGACTCAGGTCCCATCACACAATGCAACGCAAGCCGGAGGATAGAGTTTTTACCTTATAATGGCCAAAGATGCTTCATACGAATAAAACAAAGGTGTTCGATATTATTACTAGTGCATATATGTTTCAAAAGCAATTCAATCATAAATATCAATCCTAGGCGGCATAGCTACCATCTACTATGTCGCCATACTAGTAATACAATCACATTCGCATATTTCGTATTGGAAATTGGATTCCTTCATGAGTCGAGGCAAGGGGCAAGCTCCTCTCCGTTCGAGACACTCTAGCAAATGTCCCAGGACCCCACTATGATCCTTGGAATCGGCTGGGCCGGTCCTCTCTTACTTTTGAGGATTAGTTATTCCTGAACACACGTTTCCCGGTCCTTACAGACCTATAATCGAGGCGCCTCGCATTCCAACAACCACACAGGTGAAAAGTATATATAATGTCAGGGCTGGTAGGTCACTGACACCACCATAGCTAGAAAGAAACGTCGTGCACTCCCAGCGGTCCGTCTCCCGTTTTTGACTCATACCGAGGTGTGAGGCTCGCGAATTCGCGTTATACACAAAGCTACGTCACATAGACCATGCTTTGATCATCAACCACAAGACTTTGCTTTGCAACAGAAGCCTTGATCATATGCCACTTAGGCGTGCCACACAGGCAATCCACTCCATGCGACTGATTTCTGTCAATACATAAACTCTGAGCTCGTACGTCTCAGAGAAGGGCGTTAAGCAAAAGAATGAATTCTCCGCCGCCAAACAGATATATATTTAACAAAGATCAATCAACACAGAACAAAATCCAATGTCAGACACACAGTCCATTTACAAGTCCGTCCTGGGTCTGAATGAAACCGGAGGCACCAATTCCTCGCATATCCGTACAATCAACAGTATGTTTGGACGGCTACTACTTCAATTCCTTCATGGTAGCTACTCCAGTCACGAGTATCAGTAGCGCCCATCCATCCAATGTGGAGATCGTCGGTCTTCAACCGTCTTCGACTCTTCGACTTCTCAACATCGATCGATTATTTGAAATGAGATAAACTCGGCCTTTTCAAATAATCCACGTATATTTAGATTTTCAAACCAATTAATCACATGGTCGAACTATTCAACATTCACATTTCAGTTATTTAGTTATAATTTTCATGTCAAATACATTCAACCATCACATATCATGCAAACACAACAAAATTGGTTTATTTTCACTCTATATCGTCTATAGTACTTTATAACGATATATCGCCATTTTTATTTAATTTAAAACGGCCATATTTAATTAAACGACGTTTCAGGTCGTGTGGATGCACTGGCGCTGCTTTCCACTAATTTTGTTTTACACTTATAGGAAAATCTAACCGTTGGATCTTCACAAATTTCACATCATTAGGAAGGTCATTTCAAAACGAATCCAACGGTTTCAGTTTTGGGAAAATCCGACGGTCGGATCTTCCACACTAACCATTTGAAGTTACGATTTCCATTTACGAACTGCAGCGTCGTTATTCGATTTAATTTAATTATATATATATATATAAATTTAATCGTTCCTGGCGCTGTTTTTCTTCAGTTTTGAATTAAACATTCCAGACAATCCAACCGTCGGATCTTCACAAAGTTGGTGCCGTTGGAAAGATATTTCCAAGGCGAACCCAACGGTTGAGGTTTCGGGAAAATCCAATGGTCGGATCTTCCGCACTAGTCGTTTGAAATCACGGTTTCAAAATATGAACTGCACGGCCACGTTTCGTTTTAATTCTATTTATATTTATATATTTATATAAATATAGTTCATTAAAAATTTCTATATCGTTTCCACTTCAATTATTTCACTAACGCCTTTAATTTTTGGAAAATTTCGCCATAACCTCCTTTGTACGGGAGGGTCTGGGAAAATTCCCAAATAGCCACACGGGCGTCTCATATCAAAAAGAAAAAGAAAAAGCCAAGCGGCTAGCCAACAGGCTCATAAAATCATCACCCAAACAAAGCGGTAAATGTGTACCTATTTGTCAGGCACAAAATTCTATTTCTCTTCTCTAGCCCCTTTTGCTTTAACCTGTTCAATAGATATGCATGTACATATATATAATTTCTAACATTTATCATTTTCCATTCAATTTCATATTTGATTTGCTTTGGTTTAAAAACACCATTCATTCTAATGTTGCATGCATAGGCTAAAATCATATCATTAGCTAGTTAATGTATATTTAAACTCATGCACGTTTATTTGAACGAGTGGCTATTTTTAACACTTCACATTTCAAAGATGATAATTTTGGCGAACTAAAATAGATTTCAACACATGACTATTTTATATAGTTCCTATGCATGTTAAAAATAATATTTCTTTCACAAATATTTATTTCAACGTCCGCATATCTTTAGCATATCACTCATATGATAAAAATGATATTTTTATCGTTCAAAATATTTATTCAACCAATGGATGGTTTCAACACTTCATAGTTTCAATAAAAATGTAATTTTTATCGTTCGATCTTTTTATTCAACACATGAACTTTTCCACTACACACACTTCTCAACAAATGAGCATTTTCCACACATGGACATTTTATTTATGTTGTTCATATTAGAAAGATGAAATTTTGATTGTTGAAACTATTATATAAGGCGAATATTTTTCATACTTCATATATATATATAAATGTGATTTTTATTGTTCAAACGCTTCATTCATTCACAAATGAATTTAATTTTCATACAACACTTTTCAACACATGAATATTTCCACACATGGACATAGTTTCAATATATGACTTTAATTTCTATGCATGAAAATAATTTCAACATATGAAAATAATTCTAACACACAAAGATTATTCAAAATTTCGGCAGCATAACGGCAGGGTAGTTAAAACCGGCACCGTCCCTAGTACGACTCCTCGCTCTACCTTAAAACCTCGCGGTTTTTGACAATGGGGATTCATGCATCTAATTCGCACGCAGGCGGCATGTTTATTTTTATTTCCACAAATATTTCCAATTCATTTCAATCACCAATGGGTATTTTTCAACCACAACCAAACAATATCAACCACAAACAATTATTCAACCATTCGTATTTTTCATCCAATATTTCACACCAATTCACCACAATAAATATCGTCCATGGTTTGTGGACGAGGGGAGTATATATATATATACAATATAATATATATTTGCTATATTTCACTAGCATTTCAACACATATATCAATTATTCTAGGTATGTAAAAATTCATACTTCGCTCATATAACTTACACTACGCATGTACATGAGGTATACAACACGTATGTAATTTATATTTCGCTTATATAAATTATACACGACATTTTCCATTCAATTTCACGTTAATTTAGATTTCTCACCTTGGTTTTCTGAGCGCTAAAAATCGATACGATGTCAGAAAAATCCGCAGCTTCTTCTATTGGGTAGAGAGCTTCCTTGCGGTCTCGATGTTTCCTGTTTCATCGAATTTTGTCAACACACCAAAAAGATATGATTTTTCAAAGTGTAAAGATCAAAGAAAAACGCACTTTCAGAAAGCTTCAAAACTAGGTTTACAGTTTTCGCGAGAACCGGGACACGAGGGGACGATCAGGAAGTTGGAGGTGGAAGAGCTTCGAGAGAGCTACAGGCGCGCGGCGGTTTGGTGGGGTTCGGTGGCGCAGATCGGCGGCGGCGGCGATTTGAAGGTCGGAAGTTTGGAAGGGGATATCTCGACGTAGAGGCGACGATAGGGGGAGCTCCTTATATGGATTTGAAGAGGGGAGGGAGAACTACAAAAAGTTGAACTGGGGGAGGAGCTAATTCGGGCTGTGGCGATCGGAAATCGCCAGGGAAGGGGAAAAGGGTTTCCGCCGTCGAAGTCGGGGTCGGGGGGGGGGGGGGGTTCTGATTTTTTTTTTTATGAATGGAGAAATATGATTGGTCGAGAACTATATTAAATTTTTAAATAGTGTTTTCTCAAACGAACTCCTTTTTAAACCCAACGACTGTCGCCCCTAGCTAAATACCCCCATTCCGGACACAATGGGATATGTTTCGTAGGCCAATTCGACTGTTACAGTCAGCTATTTTTCAAATTAAAGTATAAAACATTTAATTTTTAACTCTGAATGCACATTTCAATTTGCCAGGGCCACAAACTGATTCGAAAAATTCCAGAAAAATAAATCTAGCTATGTTTTGACGCTACGGTCCCAACAAAACTAGTTTCGTCGAATTCTGAGGTCGTTTGAAAAATGGCCATTTTCTGGTCGATCCAATTTAACAGAAATCGACCAAACACATTTTCTTTTGCCACGCTCACATACTAGCTTCAAAAATTATGAAATTTGAAACCCAGCAATAGTTTGACATCCCGGACCCAACAAAAGTGGTTTCGTCGAATTCCGAGGTCGTATGCAAAATATCAATTTTCCAGGGCTATATTCTATATACCGACTCCTCTGAAAATTCATTCGGCCATAACTTTTGATTCCCGTTATGAAACTTCGATTTTTCAGATTCGTTAGAAAGGTATTGACTAACAGATTTAAATATTTTTGGTTTCACTAAAATCCGTTATATTTTCCACCCTGTATAGTCGGTCAAAGTTTGAATTCAAATTTTCAAACTGACTCACTATTTCTAATTCACTATTTTATTGAAATATTCTATTTCAATTGTTCAAATTCCTTTGAAATAACCAATTTAAAAATTTTAAATTGGCTCGTATTTTCCGGGTTATTACAATCTCCCCTACTTAAAACTTTTCGTCCTCGAAAAGGAAACAACAGTGAAGTAGGAAATAAAATGTAAATGCAAAGTATGGTAAAGGTACCTTGCACCGGAGTTAGTCAGAAATATCCACTCTGCATTTGGGGTAAGCTTGCTTAATGCTTTCCTCCGTTTCCCAAGTACAGTCTCTAGGATCACTGCTCCATTGCACTTTAACTAAATGAACCTTTTTGCTTCTGAGTTCTCTAGTTTCTTTGCCAACAATCTTTAATGGCTCTCTTCTGAGTGCTAATTCTGGAGTTATCTCCACATCCCGTTGCGCTGCTTCTTCTACAACAAGATCCGGATCATGCACATGTCTTCTAAGTTGAGATACGTGAAAAACATTGTGCACTCTAGGCAACCAATCTGGTAATTGAACCCTATAAGCAAGAGTTCCAATTCGCTCAAGTATAGGAAAGGGACCAATAAATCTCGGTGCCAACTTCCCAGTCTTTCCAAATCTAATTACTCCTCTCATCGGAGAAACCTTTAAATAAACATGATCACCAACCGTAAATGTCAAATCTCTCCTTCTAGAGTCTGCATAACTTTTCTATCGGCTTTGGGCGGTTTTCAAACGCTTCTTGATGAAGTCCACTTTATCAGATGCTTCTCTAATCATATCGGGTCCTAGTACAAGTCTGTTGCCAGGTTCTACCCAACATGCTGGAGATCTGCAGGGTCTGCCATATAATGCTTCAAATGGTGACATTCTCAAACTTGCTTGATAGCTATTGTTATATGAGAATTCTTCCAAATGCAAATGATCTTCCCATGACCCACCAAAATCGATTATACAAGCCCGCAATAAATCTTCTAGAATTCTATTCACCCGCTCAGTTTGGCCATCTGTTTGAGGGTGATAAGCGGTGCTCATATTCAGTTTTGTCCCCATTTCTGTCTGGAAAGCCTCCCAGAATTTGCTAGTAAATAGGGGATCTCTATCACTGACTATGCTGATGGGAATTCCATGCAGCTTAACAATTTCTTTGAAATATATCTGTGCTAGACTTTGGGCAGTTCTATTGGACCTGACAGGTACAAAATGGGCAGTCTTCGTGAAGCGATCTACGATTACCCAAATGCTGTCATTACCTTTCTTGGTTCGCAGCAAACCATCTATGAAATCCATGGAAATCTGTTCCCATTTCCAACTTGGGACTTCCAACGGTTGCAACAGTCCAACTAGCTTCTGTTGGTCACTCTTGACCAATTGACAAGTAGGGCATCTGCTAACATACAAAGAAATATCCCTTTTCATTGCCTTCCACCAGAAAGTGCGTTTGATATCGTTGTACATTTTACTCACACCTGGGTGGATGCAAAATTTGGATTTATGGCATTCATCTAGCACTTCTCTTCGAAGGCCTGGAATATTTGGGATGCAAATCCTATTATTTAACCTGAGAACCCCCCTATTGTCAATACGGAAACTCGTGGTTTCACCTTCCTTGACTCTCTTACTGATTCTCTGAATGAATTCATCGTCTTTCTGAAGGGCTGAAATCCTATGAATCAATCCAGGTGTAATTATAAGATGGGCAACGATTGCGGTCTTTCTACTAAGTGCATCCGCTACTACGTTAGCTTTCCCCGGCGTATACAGGATATCAAGATCATACGCTGCAAGAAATTCTAGCCAACGCTGCTGTCTCAGATTCAGATCTTTCTGGGTATATAAATACTTCAATGATTGATGATCTGTGTACAGTATAAATTTCTCACCCAATAAATAATGCATCCAGATTTTCAAGGCAAAAACGATGGCTAGCAGCTCAAAATCATGAGTCACATAATTCTTCTCATGGGGTTTCAATTGGCGGCTTGCATAAGCGACTACTTGGCCTCTCTGCATTAACACTGCACCTAGACCTCTAATAGAAGCATCTGTCCAAACCGTTAAATCCTGATTTCCATCAATAATAGTTAACACTGGAGCGGTGGTCAGCTTCGATTTCAATTCCTGGAAGGCTTCTTCATAGTCGGAAGTCCACTTAAACTTCTCATGTTTCTTTGTGAGCTTCGTTAACGGAACGGATATCTTCGAAAAATCCTTAACGAACTTTCGATAATAACTAGCCAACCCCATAAAACTTCTAACTTCTGTGGGAGTAGTGGGTTGTTTCCAGTCTTGAATCGCTATTATTTTGCTTGGGTCCACAGAAATTCCTTTCTCTGACACGACATGGCCAAGAAATTTAACTTCTTCTTGCCAGAAGACACATTTAGAGAATTTGGCTTTGAAGACGTTCTTCCTTAGAATCTCCAATACTTGTTCTAAGTGTTTTTCATGCTCGGGTTTTGATTTGGAGTAGATTAAAATATCATCGATGAATACGAGGACAAATTTATTCAGAACTCCCCTAAACACTCTATTCATTAGATCGACAAAGTATGCTGGAGCATTGCATAGGCCAAACGGCATTACTAACCATTCATAAAATATGTCTGGACCTCTGAAAGCGGTCAAAGGAACACACTCTTCTGCTATTCTCAATTGATGAAAACCTGTAGCTAGGTCCATTCGGGAAAATACTTTCGCCCCATTCAATTGGTCTAGCAAATCATCAATGCGGGGTAATGGATATTTATTTTTAAGCGTCTGTTTGTTAAGGTCTCGGTAATCAACACATAATCTAAGAGTACCGTCTGACTTCGGGACAAACACATCAGCTGCACCCCAATTAGAAAAACTAGGTCTGATTAGACCTTTCCACAACAGTTGACGAGTTTGATCGCCTAATTCTTCTTTTTCTTCGGAGTCATTCTGCGAATTGGATGTACCACGGGTCTGGCATTAGGAATTAGATCGATTCGGAATTCTATTTCTCTTTGAGGAGGTAAGTTTTCAACTTCTTCAAACACATCCGCATAGTTTCTGACAATCGGAATCTTTTCCATGGAAGTGGGGATAAGTTCTAATGCCGACCAAAATTCTTCTCTATTTGGATTCGAACCATGACAGGGAACCGTAATATATCCAAGCTTCGTTCGAATTTTAACGATTCTTTCCGCGCAATTCACTTCGGCTTCATATTTCGTTAACCAATCCAGCCCGAGGATAATATCGAATTCGGGAAAATCCATAACGATTAAATTGAAAGGAAACTGGTATCGGGAGAAAGAAGTTGGAACCTTACAACACGAACTGAGGGTAATAGGACCCCCTATCGGGTTATGAACTTCCACCGATTCATTGAGCTTTCGCTGTTTTAACTTTAATTTGTGCACTGTGTTTCTAGCAATAAAACTACGCGATGCACCTGTGTCAAACAATACAGAAACAGGAATATTTTTAATTGTAAGGGTACCTCCCAAAACATCGGGTTTACCTGCTCCATCGGAAGCAGCTGGCGGGCTAGACAAGTCATAGACATGAGCTACTGTAGCTTTCTTCAGCAAAGGACAGTCTTTGACCAGATGATCGGTCTTGCGACAGTTGAAGCACGAGCGAGGGTTCTGAGAGCCTTGGCTCGAGCCTTGAGAATTCGTTTTCTGCCTCTTTGGAGCTGTGCAGACGTTTGAGTAGTGCCCCGGCTTACCACAGTTAAAGCAATTTCCTCTTGGCGACTTGCCAGTCTGAGGTTTTGAAGATGCTGCTTGGCTTGACTCGCCTTGATTTACAGCAGGCTTGCGCTTGTTTCCGGCTTGGCTCCTAGCGCGATCCTGATCCAGATGCCTTTGATCCAGGTCTTCATAGTTGCATGTCATTTCCACCAGCTCGTTGAAATCCAGCCTGACATGGGCCATGGCTCTATCATGATATTGTCGTCTTAGTCCTAGGATAAACCTCTTATTTTTGGATTTCGCGGTGGCGACGAGTTCCGGAGCATAGGGCGACAACATTGTAAATTTGTTCAGATAATCCTGCACGGAAAGATCCCCTTGCTGGAGATTGGCGAAGTCATCGTGCATTCTTTCTAGAGCTTGTTCTGGGACATATTTCTCCTTGAAGAGTTCTTTAAATCCATCCCATGTTCTTCCAGCTTCTCTATTCCCGACGGTAAGAGATTCCCACCATAATTCAGCTTGTTCCTGCATAAGCCAGACGCCCATAATAGCTTTGTCTTCGTCTCCAAGCCTTAGGCCTTCAAGAATTTTCTTGCATGTTTTGAGCCATGCAAGGGCCTCTATTACGGTGCCAGTTCCCGAGAAGGTCTTGCCTCCTAAGTTCTTATATCTCTTAGCTACGCGGTCAAGCTCGAAGTATTGAGCTGCCGGAGGTTGTATCAAAGGTCCTTCTTGAGCTGGGATTTCTCCCCTTCCTCTGCCTCGGCCGGCATGGCCTCCACTAGCGGCGGCTGCTCTGGTAGCCATTTGTCAAATTCTGTATAAGCAACGAAAAAGTCAGTTAACAGAGATGATAGTCTATTGCATAGTTAAGCAGAAATTCCTACGGAAAGATAATGATGGGCTGATCAATTGTTTTTGCTATTCTGCTCAGCTCATTCTAGGACTTTACTAGTCCTATCTCTAATGAGCGACTCGCCTTAGAATACTACTGATTCTATTTTGACGAAGTGTTTAATGTGTTAGACTCCAGAACTAAGGTTAACCAAAGCTCTGATACCAGCTGTGACGATCCCAAAAGCCCGTGACACGGTGTTAAGGATAATCATTTGGAATATAACACATTAATCATCATTAGCAGATCACAGATAATAGCATAAACAGGAAATAGAATAATTTACACACATATGACAGCGGAATCATATAGATATCATCACATCAGAGAAGCACAGTACAGGATACAACTTAGTGCATAATGATACATAATCAGTCACCATCGCCTGAGGCGGGATCATACATAAAGAGTACACAAAAGGAATATCAGTCTACATCGCCAGTGGCGGAATCATAATATAGATACAATAATGGCGGAGAAAATCCAAATCAGCACAGTGTAGTCAAGCCTCGCCATGAGCCAAAAGGTGCGTCAGAAACCTGTAACTAGGCTGCCCGTGTGAAAATGAGGGCACCCGAGTTTGCAAGGTGAAACAAACTACGAGTCAGTCATGGGACTGGTATGAGAAATCTACTCAAATTATTGACAACAATAATAAGGCAAATCAAAGGACCACGCCACTTTCGCGGAACGGGTTTACTCCAATGAGTGCTAGTGCATGAAATAAAGTAAACGATTAAATCATCGTAATGCTTTTTATAAAATGAAGCCATTATAAGACTCAGGTCCCATCACACAATGCAACGCAAGCCGGAGGATAGAGTTTTTACCTTATAATGGCCAAAGATGCTTCATACGAATAAAACAAAGGTGTTCGATATTATTACTAGTGCATATATGTTTCAAAAGCAAGTCAATCATAAATATCAATCCTAGGCGGCATAGCTACCATCTACTATGTCGCCATACTAGTAATACAATCACATTCGCATATTTCGTATTGGAAATTGGATTCCTTCATGAGTCGAGGCAAGGGGCAAGCTCCTCTCCGTTCGAGACACTCTAGCAAATGTCCCAGGACCCCACTATGATCCTTGGAATCGGCTGGGCCGGTCCTCTCTTACTTTTTAGGATTAGTTATTCCTGAACACACGTTTCCCGGTCCTTACAGACCTATAATTGAGGCGCCTCGCATTCCAACAACCACACAGGTAAAAAGTATATATAATGTCAGGGCTGGTAGGTCACTGACACCACCATAGCTAGAAAGAAACGTCGTGCACTCCCAGCGGTCCGTCTCCCGTTTTTGACTCATACCGAGGTGTGAGGCTCGCGAATTCGCGTTATACACAAAGCTACGTCACACAGACCATGCTTTGATCATCAACCACAAGACTTTGCTTTGCAACAGAAGCCTTGATCATATGCCACTTAGGCGTGCCACACAGGCAATCCACTCCATGCGACTGATTTCTGTCAATACATAACCTTTGAGCTCGTACGTCTCAGAGAAGGGCGTTAAGCAAAAGAATGAATTCTCCGCCGCCAAACAGATATATATTTAACAGAGATCAATCAACACAGAACAAAATCCAATGTCAGACACACAGTCCATTTACAAGTCCGTCCTGGGTCTGAACGAAACCGGAGGCACCAATTCCTCGCATATCCGTACAATCAACAGTATGTTTGGACGGCTACTACTTCAATTCCTTCATGGTAGCTACTCCAGTCACGAGTATCAGTAGCGCCCATCCATCCAATGTGGAGATCGTCGGTCTTCAACCGTCTTCGACTCTTCGACTTCTCAACGTCGATCGATTATTTGAAATGAGATAAACTCGGCCTTTTCAAATAATCCACGTATATTTAGATTTTCAAACCAATTAATCACATGGTCGAACTATTCAACATTCACATTTCAGTTATTTAGTTATAATTTTCATGTCAAATACATTCAACCATCACATATCAAGCAAACACAACAAAATTGGTTTATTTTCACTCTATATCGTCTATAGTACTTTATAATGATATATCGCCATTTTTATTTAATTTAAAACGGCCATATTTAATTAAACGACGTTTCAGGTCGTGTCGATGCACTGGCGCTGCTTTCCACTAATTTTGTTTTACACTTATAGGAAAATATAACCGTTGGATCTTCACAAATTTCACATCATTAGGAAGGTCATTTCAAAACGAATCCAACGGTTTCAGTTTTGGGAAAATCCGACGGTCGGATCTTCCACAATAACCATTTGAAGTTACGATTTCCATTTACGAACTGCAGCGTCGTTATTCGATTTAATTTAATTATATTTATACATATAAAAATATAATCGTTTCTGGCGCTGTTTTTCTTCAGTTTTGAATTAAACATTCCAGACAATCCAACCGTCGGATCTTCACAAAGTTGGTGCCGTTGGAAAGATATTTCCAAGGCGAACCCAACGGTTGAGCTTTCGGGAAAATCCAATGGTCGGATCTTCCGCACTAGTCGTTTGAAATCACGGTTTCAAAATATGAACTGCACGGCCACGTTTCGTTTTAATTCTATTTATATTTATATATTTATATAAATATAGTTCATTCAAAAATTTCTATATCGTTTCCACTTCAATTATTTCACTAACGCCTTTAATTTTTGGAAAATTTCGCCATAACCTCCTTTGTACGGGAGGGTCTGGGAAAATTCCCAAATAGCCACACGGGCGTCTCATATCAAAAAGAAAAAGAAAAAGCCAAGCGGCTAGCCAACAGGCTCATAAAATCATCACCCAAACAAAGCGGTAAATGTGTACCTATTTGTCGGGCACAAAATTCTATTTCTCTTCTCTAGCCCCTTTTGCTTTAACCTGTTCAATAGATATGCATGTACATATATATAATTTCTAACATTTATCATTTTCCATTCAATTTCATATTTGATTTGCTTTGGTTTAAAAACACCATTCATTCTAATGTTGCATGCATAGGCTAAAATCGTATCATTAGCTAGTTAATGTATATTTAAACTCATGCACGTTTATTTGAACGAGTGGCTATTTTTAACACTTCACATTTCAAAGATGATAATTTTGGCGAACTAAAATAGATTTCAACACATGACTATTTTATATAGTTCCTATGCATGTTAAAAATAATATTTCTTTCACAAATATTTATTTCAACGTCCGCATATCTTTAACATATCACTCATATGATAAAAATGATATTTTTATCGTTCAAAATATTTATTCAACCAATGGATGGTTTCAACACTTCATAGTTTCAATAAAAATGTAATTTTTATCGTTCGATCTTTTTATTCAACACATGAACTTTTCCACTACACACACTTCTCAACAAATGAGCATTTTCCACACATGGACATTTTATTTATGTTGTTCATATTAGAAAGATGAAATTTTGATTGTTGAAACTATTATATAAGGCGAATATTTTTCATACTTCATATATATATAAAAATGTGATTTTTATTGTTCAAACGCTTCATTCATTCACAAATGAATTTAATTTTCATACAACACTTTTCAACACATGAATATTTCCACACATGGACATAGTTTCAATATATGACTTTAATTTCTATGCATGAAAATAATTTCAACATATGAAAATAATTCTAACACACAAAGATTATTCAAAATTTTGGCAGCATAACGGCAGGGTAGTTAAAACCGGCACCGTCCCTAGTACGGCTCCTCGCTCTACCTTAAAACCTCGCGGTTTTTGACAATGGGGATTCATGCATCTAACTCGCACGCAGGCGGCATGTTTATTTTTATTTCCACAAATATTTCCAATTCATTTCAATCACCAATGGGTATTTTTCAACCACAACCAAACAATATCAACCACAAACAATTATTCAACCATTCGTTATTTTCATCCAATATTTCACACCAATTCACCACAATAAATATCGTCCATGGTTAGTGGACGAGGGGAGTATATATATATATAATATAATATATATTTGCTATATTTCACTAGCATTTCAACACATATATCAATTATTCTAGGTATGTAAAAATTCATACTTCGCTCATATAGCTTACACTACGCATGTACATGAGGTATACAACACGTATGTAATTTATATTTCGCTTATATAAATTATACACGACATTTTCCATTCAATTTCACGTTAATTTAGATTTCTCACCTTAGTTTTCTGAGCGCTAAAAATCGATACGATGTCAGAAAAATCCGCAGCTTCTTCTATTGGGTAGAGAGCTTCCTTGCGGTCTCGATGTTTCCTGTTTCATCGAATTTCGTCAACACACCAAAAAGATATGATTTTTCAATGTGTAAAGATCAAAGAAAAACGCACTTTCAGAAAGCTTCAAAACTAGGTTTACAGTTTTCGCGAGAACCGGGACACGAGGGGACGATCAGGAAGTTGGAGGTGGAAGAGCTTCGAGAGAGCTACAGGCGCGCGGCGGTTTGGTGGGGTTCGGTGGCGCAGATCGGCGGTGGCGGCGGTTTGAAGGTCGGAAGTTTGGAAGGGGATATCTCGACGTAGAGGCGACGATAGGGGGAGCTCCTTATATGGATTTGAAGAGGGGAGGGAGAACTACAAAAAGTTGAACTGGGGGAGGAGCTAATTCGGGCTGTGGCGATCGGAAATCGCCAGGGAAAGGGAAAAGGGTTTCCGCCGTCGAAGTCGGGGTCGGGGGGGGGGGGGGGGGGTTCTGTTATTTTTTTTTTACGAATGGAGAAATATGATTGGTCGAGAACTATATTAAATTTTTAAATAGTGTTTTCTCAAACGAACTCCTTTTTAAACCCAACGACTGTCGCCCCTAGCTAAATACCCCCATTCCGGACACAATGGGATATGTTTCGTAGGCCAATTCGACTGTTACAGTCAGCTATTTTTCAAATTAAAGTATAAAACATTTAATTTTTAACTCTGAACGCACATTTCAATTTGCCAGGGCCACAAACTGATTCGAAAAATTCCAGAAAAATAAATCTAGCTATGTTTTGACGCTACGGTCCCAACAAAACTAGTTTCGTCGAATTCTGAGGTCGTTTGAAAAATGGCCATTTTCTGGTCGATCCAATTTAACAAAAATCGACCAAACACATTTTCTTTTGCCACGCTCACATACTAGCTTCAAAAATTATGAAATTTGAAACCCAGTAATAGTTTGACATCCCGGACCCAACAAAAGTGGTTTCGTCGAATTCCGAGGTCGTATGCAAAATATCAATTTTCCAGGGCTATATTCTATATACCGACTCCTCCGAAAATTCATTCGGCCATAACTTTTGATTCCCGTTATGAAACTTCGATTTTTCAGATTCATTAGAAAGGTATTGACTAACAGATTTAAATATTTTTGGTTTCACTAAAATCCGTTATATTTTCCACCCTGCATAGTCGGTCAAAGTTTGAATTCAAATTTTCAAACTGACTCACTATTTCTAATTCACTATTTTATTGAAATATTCTATTTCAATTGTTCAAATTCCTTTGAAATAACCAATTTAAAATTTTTAAATTGGCTCGTATTTTCCGGGTTATTACAATCCTGGTCCTGGATGACTTGTATGGATGAATGTCTGACAGAGTATTTCCAGAAAGATCACGTACATCGATTTCTTCAACCGTACCAAGAGTGGAAGCGGAGAAGGAAACTTCTTTAGCTAACACGTAATGTACTATTGTAGACTTCAATTAGTGATTTTCGATGGATCTGACAATGTAGCATTCAAAGTGAATTTGATGTGATGATGAAGCGTAACCTCAAGCCTCATCAACCGGTAAATGACAGAAATCGGGCAGGCAGCATGGCCAAGTCGGTCGCAACGAGGTAGGGTGTATAATCACCTGATCTAGAGTTTCATTTACTTCTAAAAATCAATTGTTGATGTTGTCCCATTTGGGAAACGGTTGCTGATCCTAACCGTTGGTGATATACATTCGATACACTCAAGCGAAATGAGTGGTCGGTAATGTGTGGTCGGGTTGCAAGATGTTCTTGTTGAACCCAGTGTATTCCTCTCTAGAGGTACACTAGCGAAAGGTGGTTCCATACTTTTTCATAGTTGGAAATCCATTACCCAATACGTGCTTGCGGTTTTGATTATATACTATGTATGTAGAACGTGAGATGACAGCGTATCTACTAGATGATTATTATATTGTGGTTGATAGACATTATTATAATATCAAAAGGTTTTTGATATAAAGATATTTTGGATTCTCATAAGGGAAAAAACCGTTCTGTTATACGGCGTGGTCTTATGAGATATCGTTTAAATGTTCAAACCATTTTAAATTGTTTTACTCATACCAGTCCCATGACTGACCCGGAGTTTATTTTGTTGTTTTCCCTAAACTCTTGGGCGCCCAATTTGTACGGGCAATCAAGTAGTCAGGATTTACAAATATACTGGAAGAGCTTGGAGCAGGAGGCTTCAGGATTATATAGCTATAGTTATTTCCGCTGTGTTGTAAGTGTTGTACTTTGGTAATGATGTATATTCAAGTACAGATGTATATTTCAAGTTATGTTGTATATATTATATGTTATTCGTTTGGCTATGAGGTTCGTGTTACTCTGATATTGTGTTCTTCTTCTTCTTCTATTCTAAGTTTCTATCTTATCTTTCCTCACCCTCTAATTTATTTCATTAATTATTCGGTTATTTTCGATCCTTGGATGTTCGATATGTGTTGCATATCGGATAACCAAGATCGCATTTTTCCAGGTCGTTACAGTTGGTATCAGAGCATATGATTAGGTGAATTCCTTGGCTCTGTGGCATGACTCAGTAGAGATGGGGTTAGCAATACCCTAGATTGAGTTGAGTGCATATATACGAGTGAACGTATTTGTTATTGATATAAAAATTTGTTTTATATTGTGGAGATTTATTGGTTGAGTAGTTTAAGAGTTCTGGTCGATCAGTTTGATCCACCGTATCGGTAGGAGTTTATAAACACTCAAATACGATGGGTCAGCACGATATGTTTTGAAAAGAGGGTAAATGAAAATAATTTTACCCAAAGTATATTTTGATATATATTGGATATATTGGTTGATATTATAATCGAATAAGATTATAAAAATGTGAAATGGTTATGTAAATAACCAATCAGAATTCAGATAAGTAGAATGAATTGAATTAAATCTTAAATTTAAATCAGAATTGAAATTGAAACCCTGGAAATTTGGAACAAAGTTTGTAAATAGACTTGGATTAAATATATGTAAATTTTAAGATCCTGGGAGATTTTAAATTGTATTCCAAGAAATTATGAATGATATTTTGAACTAATTTCAAAATAAAAGTGTTTAAGAATGATTTTGAAAATGATATAGTATTGAACTCACTTCGATAACTGGGAAATAACCCTGCTGATGAGCTAGACATCATCGGTGTTCATTTTCGAGTTGCTGAGTGACGAATTACTACAAAAGGAATTTGTTTTTGAATTTTTTTGAGAAAAACAAAGCTGTTTAGAACTCCCGGAATTTGGTTTGTTTAATTTAAGACAAATTAAAAAGGAATTTGTAAAAGCAAATTGTAATTAAAGTAAAGCTAGTTAAGTGGTAATAGAAATTGATTTGAAATAATATTGTATTGGTGAGTTAAGGATTCGGTATCAAGAACGAAACTTGAGTTTGAAATGATATTTGGCTTGGATATAAGCGAATGGTTGTGTTGGAGATAAAAAAAATGATTTCAGAATCTGATTGGGATAACATTGGTATATGCTGAGTTGATAGCATATGGAAGTGATAGAGTTGATATGCCCGACAAAAAGGTACAAGTTTATATTTCATATGGTATGAGATTTTGATGAGCCGAATTGGCAAGATGCTTGGCTGTTTGATTTTCTTTTGGGTTGGAGATGGCCCAGAGAGGCGAGTTGGAGTTTGACCTATTGACCAGTACAAAGGAGGTGTTGGCGAAATTTTTCGAAAAGTTAAGGTGTTAGAAAATTTTCAGGATTTTTGAAAATTTTCGTTAATAAGATGTAATTAATAATTTAATTGAATTTAAATTGGTCTAGTTGAAAACTGGAGTTAAAAAGTGAACAAATATGTTCTAACCAGTCGATAGGGTCGTTCTTTACCTTAGCAATTTCGAGGACCAAATTATTTTAAGTGGGGAAGATTGTAATGACCCGCATTTGCAGAGGTATTATAATTAATTTATTTAATTATATAAATAGTGATATAGTGACTTAAATGGTGGTTTAATTAAATAATGGTGAATATTTAATTAAAATAATAAATTAAATAATATATTTAATTATGAAATAATCAGAATTGGCTGAAATGACGATATGGTATGAACCGGATCATCTGTGATATTTAATTCAGTTTAGAATTGAATTAGAATAACAAATATATTATTTGAATGACAATTTGAACGTATAATTATATTATAATTAAAATTGAGCTTGAAATGGCGCTGCAGTTCGTAAATTGGCGATTCGAACTACAATGAATGTACAAGATTCGTTTTAACTGGATTTCAGTGAAACAAGAAACGAGTGGAGCTGGTGGAGTATATCTTTCAAGTGAAAGAGAAAAATCGGGATTTCGTCGTTTAGATTTTGATTTACGTCCAAATCAAATATTAGAAAAGTCGCTGTGGAATTCCTTTATAATTTATAAAGGGATTATTTATATTTAAAAAAAAGGAAATTCATTTTAAACCGAATATCGATTTAATCGGGATGTGAAGTATCGAGTTATAAATCCCAGTGGAGCTGTATGATATTCTGTTGTGAACATATACGATAATATTAATTTATTAATATTTTATTTAAATATATTTATATATTTAAATGGGTCATCCAGAGATTTAAAAATAGCCATTTTTGCAAACGAAGTCGGAATTCGACGAAACTAATTTTGTTGGATCCGCAATGTCCAATAGTCATTAGATTTCCAGTTTCGTGATCTTTAGAGCCAGTGTGTGGCCGTACGGATATTTAGAGTGAAAAACAGTCAATATTTCAATAGTTAAAAATATGCTGTGTGAGTATACGGAGCCGAAATTGGACGAAACCAGTTTCGTTGGGACCGTAATGTCGAACTCTAGCTACATGTCCAATTTCGTAATTTTTTGGTATCGTATGAAATCACTGGGATTTTTAGAAGACAGATACAAGGTGAAAATCGATAAAATAAAATATAAAAATCAATGTGTGGTTTTGAAATGGTGCTGCTTTTAATCGAAGGATTTGGGGGAGAAGAGTATAAAGCGGGTCAGGTTTGGTATTGGGTGGTAATGGGCCGGAAGGGAAAACAAAAAGGTAGAAGCCCAATTGAAAATGAGTAAGTTTTATTTAGTTTTAAATAGTGTTAACTTCTGGAATACATATCTTCTACATACGATACCAGATTGACGAACCGTAAGTTGCGTTGGGATCGTATGGACGGGAGCAACACCATGGAGCTGACTGGAAGTGAATCCGAGCTCGTTAAAATTTATAGCAAAATAAATTGTCCTTCTGAATCAAATCAAGCAATGGTTATCGTTATTAACGATGATCGTCCAATGTGAGTAAAACTCACCAACTCTGAACAGTTCTATTTTTATAATGTATATTTAGAACTGATAAATGATGACTGATTGCTGTATGTTAACTGTTTGGTTGAGTTGCTTGTGTATTAGTTGAAATTATAGATAATGATATATATATATAATCGTTAATCGAATATTGATTCTGTTTAAACAGAATATTTTATATTAGCATTGTTTAACATCTGTGATGCAGGGAAACAGGTTGGAGGAATCCAACTGGACTCCTTTATATTTATGATACTGTTCTGTTCATATATTGTAATATATGATGTGATATATAATCTGTTTGATTATGTGTGTTAGAATGATGTTGATCATTGTGATTCGATATTTTAAATATCATAAAAGACCCTGGGATGTAAGAAGAATTATTTCAATGTATATTGAAATAAAGGAATTTTATAAAATCAACCGATTTTATAAAAAGGAAATATATCGAAAGTAAATAAAAAGAAAATGTTTATAAAACAAATAGAGTTTTATAAAGGGGAAAAATGTTGATAAAACGAATAGAATAGAATAAAGGAATATTTATTTATAGAATAAATAGGATGAAGGAATATTTATTTAGTAAATAAATAGAATTATAAAAGGAATATTTAGTTGGAAACTAAATAGGATTATAAAAGGAAACTGACGAGATAAAAAGGAGTTAATCAGACATAGTTATTTATGATAAGTTTCCATTTAGCACGACTGCTAGCGTAATTCGCAGGGATGCAGATAGCCTACGGCAGTCACAAGTTTCCTGGGGGAATCAGGCGTAACCATTGTAATCGCTGCGATCTAGAGTCAAGCGAATGGAGTTAAATCGAACATAGTTATTCGAAATAAAGTTAGAACAAATATTAGTTATTCGTATTAGAGTAAATCAAATAGAGTTAATCGAATAGAGGTAAAGAAATAGAGTTAAACAAGATTAGAAACTGACTAGAGATTTGTTAAGTTGAATAGTTTTCTGAGTATCGATCTGATGTTGGTTTTGGCCTTCGGGGTTTTATACTTAGAGAATTGTTCTCCTACTAGTTTACAGTCAGAGACTGATAGTTGTAGGAAGAATAGTGATACGTAAATAAGTTATGGAAATGTTTTCCAGCGTTAACATATATTTTCTAAACATATAAAATAAGGAAATATGAATATATATATATATATAGATATATATATGATTGATGATTGATTGATATAATTTCCATCTGGAAATAATATCGTTGTTTGCACACCTGTTTTTCTTTGATGGTTAAATCACAAACTATCGAAGTTTTGACCATTTTAACGTTGTTAATACAGAGAGACCAGTTGGATTATTATCCAAAGAACCACTTTGTATTAGCATAAGCGTTGCGAATCATATATTCCAAAGATAATTGAAGACGGAGTAAAGTGCAAGGGCTATTGTATAAGTCTTAGATAACAGTGCCTAAGATGGATGTATTGAATAGTGCCTTCGGTTCATCATGTTCTTGGATGACTTGTATGGATGAATGTCTGACAGAGTATTTCCAGAAAGATCACGTACATTGATTTCTTCAACCGTACCAAGAGTGGAAGCGTAGAAGGAAACTTCTTGAGCTAACACATAATGTACTGTTGTAGACGTCAATTAACGATTTTCGATGGATCTGACAATGTGGCATTCGAAGTGAATCTGATGTGATGATGAAGCGTAACCTCAAGCCTCATTAACCGGTCGCACCTTTTGCTTGCATTGTATCATTTGGTCTACGTACCGGAACTGATAACATTCGAGATTATGCAGGATTATACACGAAAGATCCTTTTTTGGCTCTCTCTTCAGCCTTGTTAGCCCCGATACCGATAAGGAAAAGGGTAATGTTTACCAAAGTTTTTTTTTGGTTTCGTCCAGTCATTAATAACTTGATTATTTTTAGATAATAGTAGATGGAAACAACGCGATTCATTCCGTTGTTCGAAATACCTCATTGGTTAGCACATTGTTTGGATACGCTATCTTGGCAGCACAGCTAAGTCGGTCGCACCGAAGTAGGGTGTATAATCACCTGATCTAGATTTTCATTTACTTCTAAAAATCTATTGTTGATGCTGTCCCACTCGGGAAATGGTTGCTGATCCCAGCCGTTGGTGATATAAATTCGATACACTCAAGCGAAATGAGTGGTCGGTCATGTGGCCGGGTTGCAAGATGTTTTTATTGAACCCAGTGTATTCCTCTCTAGAGGTACACTAGCGAAAGGTGGTTCCATACGTTGTCATAGTTGGAAATCCATTACCCAATACATGCTTGCGGTTTTGATTGTATATATGTATGTAGAACGTGAGATGAAAGCGTTTCTGCTAGATGATTATTATATTGTGGTTGATAGACATTATTATAATATCAAAAGGTTTTTGATATAAAGATATTTTGGATTCTCATAAGGGAAAAACGCATTCCGTTATATGGCGTGGTCTTATGAGATATCGTTTACTTGTTCAAACCGTTTTAAATTGTTTTACTCATACCAGTCCCATGACTGACCCGGAGTTTATTTTGTTGTTTTGCCTAAACTCTTGGGTGCCCAATTTTGTATGGGCAGACAAGTAGTCAGGATTTACAGATATACTGGAAGAGCTTAGAGCAGGAGGCTTCAGGATTATATAGCTATAGTTATTTCCGCTGTGTTGTAAGTGTTGTATTTTGGTAATGATGTATATTCAAGTACAGACGTATATTTCAAGTTATGTTATATATATTATATGTTATTCGTTCCGCTGTGAGGTTCGTGTTATTCTGATATTATGTTCTTCTTCTTCTTCTTCTATTCTAAGTTTCTATCTTATCTTTCCTCACCCTCTAATTTCTTTCATTAACTATTCGGTTATTTTCGATCCTTGGATGTTCGATATGTGTTGTATATCAGATAACCAAGATCGCATTTTTCCGGGTCGTTACATGGTTCATCAGTTGAGTTTATTTATTACTTATATAAACTTTATTACTATTATGTATAACTGTATGAACCTCTACTCTGATTATATTTTTCTTACTTTTTTGCTTGTTTTATATCTGTAATTACTGTTATATATTATCTGATGCCCTGCGAGATATATGATAGGTTCAATGACTGTATTTTATATTTCTCTCTTCTTTTTCTCCATTTTCTTCTTTTCTTTTGCGTTTCGCTTCTTTTCCATCTTTACTTTGGAAACTGTTCTACAATGATTAAGTGTTTGTGCAGCACACTTCTTGATAATATAAGCATTGCTGATGTATGTCTGCAGTCTCTTTTTAGTATTAGTGCTTAGGTTGCTTAGTTTTACCAAAGTAGAATAGAAACCGAGGGTTAATATAAATGAGAGAGTCCGTATTTATATATAGAATGTGGTTTTCCAAACAATATAATAGTAGCATATATATATATAGCATAATCTTTTTTTTACACTTGTACCATTGAGGTAGTTATTTTCTTTGTGGGTGATTGATTGTACTTACCACTAGTCTGAGATGATCTAGCAAACGAGGAATACTGCTATTGGCTCTATTTTTGGAGTTAACGATAAGGCATGGTCGAGGGCCATTAGCTCGATTCATAGAATATATTCTTGATGGTGGTGTAAATCACTTTTTGGGATGCGTCAATTTCCCTAATTTGTTTTGGTCCTTAATTGCAAAGATTCGACTACATCAAGCCATATAATTGTTTAGGTGTCTATGAGACAAACCTTCCCTTAGAGCGTGGTCGAATGTTATAGCCAAGAACCATTTTGTTTCTTGTAATGATTTTTTTGACCACTTGGGGACAGATATTGCGGTGATGTAAAAGTTTACCTCTAGAAAACTCCAAGGATGAACATAAATCGATTATGAGTGCTTACATCTTCGATCCCTAAATATATATTTGCTCGAGATCATTTCATGGTTCACTTCAAAAAATGTGTCTTAATTTCCTAAAAGTCAGCGTTAATTGAGGAGTTTCCTATTTTAGTATGGAATAAATTCCATGTTGGAGTATATGATTGAACTTGATATATTATCGAAATATCATTTATTCTACTGTAGATGCTTCATGCAGAAAGTATGGATTTTTGTCACTGGGCCGAGTGATCAACTTGCGGAAGCAATTGCTTTTATTCGATATGGAAATGATGGTTCTGAGAAAATGAGCAAGGAAAGCTCATGATGTGTTATTGCACCTAGTGTACAAATTTATCCTGTTATGCGAGAACAAATCATGTTCTCAATGGATGAGAATGACACAAAAAAGTGCAGGCATCTTAGTGACGTGGTTGAAGAGCACATTTGAAATGGACAACTGATATAGTATGTTTAGAGTAGGATCGGAGCGATGGAATAGAAGCAGTTGTCAGTTGCGCACGATAAGAGCGAGCCTAAACCTGGTTTGCATGTAAGAATCGTCATCAATTGATGGTTTGATGGGATTTGGGCAATAACGGCCAAATGTCTTATCCATGTATGAGATCCAAAGATCCTTGGACATGCTATTAAACAAAGATAAACTATACTTACTTGCATTATGTTTTAATGAAATCTGGAGAAAGTGGCTATGTCACTTACGCTCGTATGGGATTTGCATTTGGTTCCTAGGCGAGCTGATATGAGATAACAAAAAATCATTGGATTTTTGGATTACAACGAACTTTTTTTTTATTTAATAACCCTATTTTGTGAATGTGGATTATGCTTGCGAAGAGTGGAATTGGAAGTCAAACTTTAACTATAATAACTTAACGATCGCCAAATATAGGTTGTGCTTGATAAGGTTCATGTTGCTTCGTTTTGATTTGGAAAAGCTGCTTGGTCGGCCTTCGGGTGTTGATTGCACTTGGTGTGGTTTAAACCATCTCAACTAGGGAGCCACCTAATCCGTCATTGGATATGGATTATGCTCGGCAAAAGCCTAGAGAGGCTACAATTGTCGATTGTGGATTACGCTCGACATGAGCTCGGTGAAGATATGAATCACCAATTGTGGATTATGCTTGGTATGGAAAAATTGAATTGCAATGTTACTCTTGGAGTGGAAGGGCTATTGTAATGTCCCGTATTTTTGGCAGTCAAATATTTAATATATTAAATATTGATTTGGAATTTTAAATGGATTTAAAATATATAATTAGATTATAAAATGAAGATTGAACGTTAGTTTATGTATGATTATAAATCGAGCTCGAAATAGCGCTGCAGTTCGTAAAATGGAATTTTGAACTTCAACTGGATATACCGGATTCGATATGAGTCGGATTTCTATGAAACAAGAAACATTAGAATCTAATTGATGATAATTTTCATATGGAAGAGAAAAATAGAAATTTCATGTTATAGATTGTTAGTTATATCCAAATCAAATTTTAAAATAGTCGCTGTGGAAATCATTATTAAAATATAATGTTTATTTAATTAATTTAAAAGGGATTTTTATATAATTTGAATAACAGTTAACTCGAAATTGATAATATTGAGTTGTATAATTTATATTGGGTGTTGTATATATATTTTGGTTGGATATATATGTTGAAAATAATTTATTATTATTTATGCAACATAGTTACTTTGGAGAGATGAGGAGTATCACAAGGTACGTGGATTCGAGGTGACTAAATTAAATTAAAACATATAGCATATTATATTTCTAAGACAACAATAATCCAAACAAATTGACTTCAACTTCTAAGATCCTGAATTGATTTTCCTTTGCTCGTCCTTGCAGTAATAAGCTTTGAGCTGGGACTAGTTTTTCTCGAGTTCGAACACGGTTTTTTCGAAACAGTATATTGCCGTGGTGGAGACTGTAGACCAGAGTACTGATAGGAGGCTTCAGGTTGGGATTGAAGTCTGGGTTGATGGCAGACAGTGGCGACGAGGATAGGGAGCTCTAGTGGAGGGCGACATTGGAGGTCGGGGCTGAAGCATAGTGCTGTGGGTTTGGCTGGCGGTGTCCTTATTCACTAGTGGAGGTAAGGGGAGGATCGTCGAGTGTGTGGGGCCGCCGACGAGGTGAAGTGGTGTTGGTGAGGGACTATAGTAGTTGGAATTGAGGAGAATGGCGGCTGCAGTCGAGCTGTTTTTGGGGGAGCAATGAGGGTTTGAGATGCGTGAAGGTTAGTTTGGGGGTCAGCGCCGTTGAGCTGCTTCGGGAGGAAAGCATCGAATCAGCCTTCAAGCGACAGGAGGAGGCACAACAACATCGGTGGTCTCTACGGTGTATATGGGTTGACGAAGTGTAGAGCAACGTGTGTTCTGAAGTTCAAACATGAATAATACATAGAAGTATGGCCTCTCTACATAACAAAGTAATTAGCTGTATTAAGTATTAACCATTAGTCAAGGAAATTATTTTATATTAAATCAATGTAAACTTATATTTGCACTAATATGTTGTTGCGAGGTCCAACAATTGCAGTGATAATTGGATGAAGAAAAAATTGTGTTGTACAGTATTTTCAAGCGGAAGAAGAATGAAAACGACGAGCATTCCTAGGTAATACAATTAATCAAAGTAACTAACTTAATGAATTTATCTAATTAAGGAATTTAAACTTATATTAATTGAAATTGTTCTCATATCACTTTGAACAGGAATAGCAGGTTGTTTGAAACCGAGTGAAAACTTTGAACGAAGCAGTGGAGAAAGGGAACAAAACAATGAAGAAGGAAAGATCTTGTTGTTCACTAAACAAGTAATTAGAGAAAACTACTTATATAATTAAATGATTATTATCGTGAACACTTATATATTATAACGTAAAATGATGCAGGACCGGAAGCAGTGTAACGAACTGAAACACCCCACCCTCCATTAAGGTCACTCACAAGGGACTGCCTTAACTTTGGTGGAGGTTTGTAAGTAAAAGTCACAGATAAAACACAAGACAGATATAAACACATATATAAGCAGCGGAAAACATCAGACTTTTATTTCATAAAATACATGTTCATACAAAACATTTCCATAATTGTCTCATAACAACTTCCAAAACATTACAATATCATTTCTGTCTTGGTTTTGAAATAAAGAAGCATAGAATGCGATTAAAACTGCATAAATCCCCATAGAGTGTGTCCAACAGCCATACCCAAGGAAAGAGACTCCAAACCGTACATCAACTATCTTGAAGCTTTTAAAGAATCTGACTATGCTGAGTTGTTTCCTCCCTGTGGACCTTGGGGGGGGGGGGGGGGGAATGGAAGAAAAGAGGACGAAAGAAAATAGGGTCAGACATAAAGCCTGGTAAGTCTAGTGACACTTTAGTATGAGAATAAGAATAAGGGCATGATAGGTATAAACTGGAAACAGGAAAGTATCATAAACTAAGATAAAGTAGTTTTGAAACGAATATACTATCGCACCCCACACTATATCTCTGCACCTACATGCATTAGTTCTAAACTGGCACCCCATGCTGAGGGTGAAGTGATCCCCTTATTCTAAAGACCGGCTCCTACTCGCATAATTACATGTGCCTTACGGCCCCCAAATATTGTAGATACCTATGCTGGCCGCACCATGGGGTGTATCAAGTCCCATGGTGGCGACCCGACACAATACTTAGAATGCATAGGTTATACTACTGGTGCCCCCAGTGCCCTGTTTGTCTGCTCCAAAGTGTGTGCACGCCCGCACTTCGTTAGAACCCACACTGTTGCACCCACCGCCGTCGCTTTTGACCGCTTACAATCAGCCTAGTAATCGTGCCCCACCCTGCCTAGTTTTAGGGTACCATGATACCTAATTGGGTTAGTACTGAAATGGGTCCCCGCTACTATGGTTTTCTAGTCAAACATGTTAAGCGGTTAAGTGTTTGTATTTACCTAACCCCACCCATCAATTTCATTAACACGTTGAATTGGTTAAGTGTTTTAGTTAACTTAACCCTACCATCCTGACTTGTCTGTCCTTAGCCTTTTAAAGCACCGACCACTCACATTAGACAGATATTCTTACGGTTACTGGATGTGTCGGTCGGTTCCGGGCAGATTTACACCGTAACTCAGTCTAACATCGGGTCCTTATTGGGCTCAATGCTTAACCAACCACATTGGATAGGTATTGTTGTGACTACTGGACAGCCGGGCGGGTCCGAGCAGATTTACATCACAACTCAATCCAACCTCGTGTTAAGCATATTCGTATTTTCTAAATTTACATATTTGTCTTTATTACTTAATATATGTAAATTTGTCAACAATTAAATGTTATGGCCCACATTCCAAGTTTAACATTTTTGGTATAAAAATTTATACCGTTTAAATGCCACCAAGTTTGGCATGTGACAAACATGCCAATTCCATATATTTTATGTCAAGTTTTACTAATATTCCCAACGTTACCCCGATTAAACATTAGGCTAACTACCTTAGCCTAATTTTCGTTCGCATAGTTTTAACATATAATATTACGCTAAAAACTTAGCCTAATTAAGCGCACACAAATAGGCATAAGGGAATTCATAAACATAAACATAGCGTAGGTGTAAACTTGGCATTTTTGGCATAGTCAATATGAACAACATAGGTGTGAACTTGCAAAATAGCCAACATGAATGTCATAGATGTGAACTTGCAAAATAGTCAATATACATATATGTGAATTTGCAACATACCCTAAATCAATTTACATATATGTGAATTTTCATTGAAATAAGGGTCTAACCAAATAGGTGTCACATGAATTAGCATATGATTTAGACAACATAAGTCTAAACTTGTTTTTGGATCTAGGCATAACATCGAACATCACTAGCACATGACAAGAATATGAAATTTTAATAAATATGTATAACTTTATGACAAGGGTGTGAACTAGATCCAATTGCATATCTAATTACAACATGGAACATGCACTAAAGTGGATCTTGACATGGATCCAATTAGGAACTTACAACTTTTGTATAAACATAAGGGCATGTATATGAACATAACCATTTAGGCATAAAGATTCTTGCATAAAGTATATACATGAGGTTCTAATCGCAAACAACCTATATAATCACATAAACATGAACTATACAACTTGCTTGTGATGTTGTTTGCCATTCTAAAAGTATAGTAGGATCAACATCAATCTTAATTATACCACAAACATCCCAATTTCATTTGCAACACAATCATTTCAATACATAGATATGAATTAACATCGTTGTTACATAATAGCACAATTCCACTTCCAATTTACATCGAATCAAGTCTTAGTTTTATTCTCATCGGAAAAATCACTATACTTACAAAGAATGACGAACTTGGATTCTGGATTCTGAATTTTGAATTTGATATGCTTTCCTTTGGGTAGACTAATGTTGTTTTGATTCATGTTTTACTTTAGTATTAGCTTGTCTCTAAGCTTTCTAATTGACGGCCACTCCTAGTTTCTTTCCAGCAGCATGGCGTCTCTAGTACTATATTATTTGTGTGAGTTTAGGGTTAGACTTGAGTTGTATTTATAGAATTTTAATCTGGTTAGAGCCGTCGATGAAGCTAGAGTGAATCCAGACCATCCATCTCAAGATAAGCCAATCAGAAAGTGACATGTAAGCCCTAGTGACTCAGCCAAGCCTCAGAAACCGACCAGAACTTGACCAGGCCAGCCAGGGCCTGACCAAGCTGGGTTTCTGGCCTGGGCGTACTTGGTTGGTGCGCCAGTGCAAATTTGTACTGGCGCACTTCCCAAGTGCTCCAGTGCAATTCTTTTCTGGCGCACTTCCCAAGTGCGCCACTGCATTCTGACCTGTTTCTGGTTTTTCTGCCCAACTTCGTTCGTCCATATCTTCTTCATACGGTATCCGTTTTACGCAAACTTGGACTCTGTCTCAAGCAGAATTTCGAGACGAACGCAATGGCGTAACCACTTCCCTTAATTCCATCATTTAGTATTAATTATACTTTAATTTGTTAAGTTATAGTTAACAGAAAACTCGGGGTATTACATTCTCCCCTCCTTAAAGGATTTCGTCCCCGAAATCTTCAAGTCTAAGAGAACGTAAGTCCTAACATCCAATCGTCCATCTACTCAACCATCAAACACAGGCGTCCATTGTCCTTAAATGACTTCTAATGATTTATGATTATATGCACAGTGTGTGTATATGTCCTTAACTAATGCAAAATCAGGCGGTCTACTGATCCAGTTGACCTTCTTAATGCAAATCATGTAAGTGTCATGAGTCCGTTATGTATGCAAATTTGTCCTTACTCATAATTTTACATGAGTGCGCGACCATCAATACGTGCGACATCCATATGACAACATATCAAGTTTCAACCACATACAAATATGAATACATATATGCATATGTAGTATGAAGTGACTGAGCCGATCTAAAACCTAGGTTCTGTGTGTATATGCATCCACGAGCAACCACTAGCAACCACTTGCAGCCATCAACCATAACATGTTTCAAATAGATGTTTACATCCAAAGGGGTTTCTACCTAAGGATAAAAGATTATCGAGAAGATATACCTAAAAAGATAGATACAAGCACAACTTAAGGAAAAAGAGAGCTCAAAGATGTACCCTCAAAAAGAAAAGGGTAGGCCACGCGTATTCTATCCTTAGTTTCCCAAGTCGCGTCTTCCTCGGTGTCGCTCCACTGAACCTTGACGAGCTTCACTTCGCGGTTGCACAGCTTTTTCACTTCAGTTCCTACGATTCTAGTTGGAACTATCCTCATAGTTGCTTCGCGTTCCACTTCGGCTTCTTCTAGAATGCTTGGCTCCACCACTTCCGCTGATTCATGTAGACATTTCCGGAGATGAGAAACGTGAAAGATGTTGTGAATTCCAGCCAATCGTTCAGGCAGCTCTACTCTATATTCCATTTTCCCAATCTTCTCGATGATAGGGAACGGTCCTACAAATCTTGGTGTTAGCTTCCCTGCGGATCCAAAGCGAATGACGTTCCTTAAAGAGGATACCTTAAGGAAAACCCTGTCCCCAACCTCAAACTCAAGGTCGGTCCTTCTTTTGTCGGTGTAGGATTTCTGTCTGTCTTGGGCAGTCTTCATTCTCCTTCGTATCAAGTCCACTTTTTCTGAAGTCTCTCTAATCATGTCTGGCCCAAGTATAATCTTGTCGGTAGACTTCCACCAACAAGTTGGTGATCGACAAGGTCTTCCATACAAAGCTTCGAAGGGCGCCATACCGATGGTGGCTTGGTAAATGTTGTTGTAGGAGAATTCCAATAAAGGAAGGTAATCCTCCCAAGTCCCTCCAAAGTCAAGAACACACAGTCTCAGAAGATCTTCTAGTAATCTATTCACCCTTTCTGTCTGATCATCGGTTTGGGGGTGATAGGCCGTGCTCAAGCATAACTGTATGCCGACAGCTTCTTGCAGACTCCGCCAAAATTCGCTCATGAAGATGGGGTCTCTGTCACTCACTATGCTGGAGGGTATTCCATGGAGTCGAACTATTTCCTTGAGATAAAGAGAGGCAAGAGATGAAGCAGTCCTTCTACTCTTTATAGGTATAAAGTGGGCGCTTTTAGTAAGCTTGTCCACTATTACACAAATGCTAGTATTGCCTCTTCTTGACCTAAGCAACCCATCAATGAAGTCCATTGAAATGCTACCCCACTTCCATTGCGGGACTTCTAGAGGATGAAGCAGTCCTCCAGGTTTCTTTTGTTCCGCCTTGACTTGTTGGCATGTCACACACTTAGAAACGAAATCTTTCACGTCCTTCTTTATGCTGCTCCAATAGAAAACTCTCTTTACGTCCTTGTACATCTTGTCTCCACCTGGTTGTATTGTCATCTTGGAAAGATGGGTCTCCTCGAGAACCTTCTTCACTAAATCCCTAGCTTGTGGGACGCATAGCCTTCCATCCCGTCTCAGCCAACCCTTATCATCGATGGAAGATCTATTGAGGTGACTGAAAGTTTCACCCTTAATTAGTTTATCAATCACATCCACAAGTTGAGGGACTTCTCGTTGTACGGCCCCTATCGAGCCTAAAAGATTGGGCCGTACTTTTAGGGATGCCAATAAACCAGGTATAAAATCTGAGGAGGGCCTAAGTCAAAACAGGCTATATACTCCAAGCTTTTCCTTTCTACAAAGAGAGGGCTTAGGGTCAGTTTCTTTCTACTCAACGCATCTGCTACTATGTTGCCTTTGCCAGGAGTATAGGAAATTTCAAAGTCATACGAGGCAAGGAACTCCATCCACCTTTGCTGCCTCAAACTAAGATCATTCTGCGAAAAGAGATACTTCAACGATTTATGGTTAGTATATAATTCGAACTTCTCACCTAGGAGATAATGGCGCCAAGACTTAAGTGCAAAGACGATGGCGGCCAACTCAAGATCTTGGGTTGGGTAGTTCTTTTCATGCACTTTCAATTGTCTTCCACCATAAGCTACTACTGTAACAACCCGTATTTTGATAACATGTTATAACCATAAATCTAGGCAGAAATAAATTTTAAAATAAGAAACAAGGGAAACGGGTTGCGCCATTGCGTTCATCTCGTAATTCTACATGAAATCGAGTCCGAGTTTTCGAAAATCGGATTCCGTATGACCAAGTTATGGCTCCCCAAAGTTTCAGAAATTTTCAGAGTTCAAATTCGAATTTCAAAACCTAGACAGACTGGGTGGGAAATTTCCCTCCCAGCACCCCAGGTCGACTGGGGAGTCGACTGGGCAGTCGACACCCCCCAGGACAAGGTCGACTGCGCAGTCGACTTGGGTGTCGACCTGGTCCTCGAACCTCGTTTGGGCTTGGTTGCTCCTGCTTGACCTTGTTGGCTTGTTTGAGGGTCTGTGACGATTTTTGGCAGTTCAGATCGATTCTAGGGTTTATCCTATGACCTAAACTAGTTGTTGCAACTATAAAAACACCCTAAGACCTAGGCTAATCCACAACAAATCTTTCTAACACCATTATGCTGCTACATCTCCTCTTGAACCATGGCCGCCGCTTCCAACTTGAAGCTTAAACATTCAAACTAGATCCAAATCGAAGGCCAACGTTTCTACAACAATTCAAGGGAATAGATCAACATGTCAAAAACGATCCTACGACAATTTCTATTCTTAGTTCTCAAAAACCACGATCTGTAAGCCCCTGTTACTCTTAGATCTAAACTCTAAACTTAATATGGACATGTGTAAATTGAAGTTGAACATAAACATGATAACTACTTGAGACCTACTCTTGTATATCTTTGATCTATGACTATTCCTTTTTGATCTATTATTTTAGATCTACTCTTGTTCACCCTAGATCTATTCACCTTGAACCTAGTACCGTTCATATTGAACCTTGATTTGTGGAATACTGATAAGAATTTAATTTAGAGGCCTGTTCATGTCATAACCTAAACCCTATCATTATTTTAACATGCCTGTGATGTTGTGATGTTGAAACTATTGCTAGTCACAAGTTTAGGATTATCATCTTATGTCATTTATTGCTATGTTTATCACCCTACATATGCCAGTGATGTTATGATCATATCTCAAGTTACACCATGCTTGCATTGAAATCACCTTTGCCACTTTGTACCCATCCTTGTTATGTTATTCCCTAGTTACATCTATTGCCTTGATTCGAATTCACGAGCATTGGGGATGCGATTTGGGTAGTTTAGGAAAACCTGAATTTAGTATGAACTTGAAGACATGAATATCGTTATAACTTGAGCTTGGATAGGAACATGAACTTGACATGAAATTAAACTTGAAAATATGAATTTGGGACATGACACTTAGATAACTTGAACGTGGCCAACTCGAGGTTGGGTTGAGTTTGCAGTATAAATCTGCCCGGAACCGCCCGGCGAATCCAGTAACTGCAAACAATAGGACCCAATGTGAGTAGTTGGTCATATCGCACTCAAAACCCGAGGTTAGACTAGGTTATGGTGTAAAACTGCCCGGACCCGCCCGGCACATCCAGCAACCATAACCAAGTCTAATGTGAGAGGTTAGGGGTGCATTAAGTAAATTAATGCCACTGGATAGGGTTAAGTCATGGACCACATGAATATACTTAACCAATTTGACACATTGATTTGATAGGGTTAAGTCATGAACCGCTTGAACACACTTAACCAACCTGACACATGATTCGTAGGACTAAGTCTTGAACTAGAACGACACACTTAGTCAATTTGACATGACACGCAGATGGGGTTAAGTCTCGATTTCAAATGACAACTTAACCTACTGAACGAAACCCTAGTTACGCGGTCCTTTTCAGCAGTAACCCACTAGATGTATCACTGTACCCTGGGACTAGGCAGGGTCGGGCACGATTGCTGGGCTGATTGTAAGCGACCAGAACGACGGCTGAGTTGGTGCGCCATTGTTGTTTCAGGCGGACTAGAGTCGTGCACTTAGTCCGGAGTTGAAAAAGCAGGCATTGGGCATCAGTAGATTATCTGTGCATTCTTGATTCGTGACAGTGGTTGGCACTCTAGGGCTTGATACACCCTATGGTGGACCTAACACAGGTGGCTACATTCGTGATAGGGTCGTATGACACAGGCACACGACGAGCTAGACTTGTAGGGAGCCGATCGATTAGATCATACCGTTGGACCCCGAATTGGGTCACTTCACGATATTGGGCCAAGGGATTATTTCTTGATTTATAGTTGACACGGGATTAGTATACCAGTATAGTTGGTATGGCGAACCTTGAATACGCAATGTTAGACTTGAGTTATCTTGTTAGCTTAGTTATCATGTCAGACTTATCATCATTCCTATGTTTAATTCCAGTTTATTCATGTCTTGTTAACTTTATTAGTTTATATGCTGATAGTCACTAGGGCTTACCAGTCTTTTTGACTGACCCGTTTTCTTTTGCCTCTTTATCTTTCGTTCCCCCCCCAAGGTTCTCAGGGAGGAAACTCTAGCTCTTAGCTTGGATTTTGCTTGCTTTCTGATAGCTCATGTACGGTTTGGTCTTGAGCTATGCTATGGCTGCACTCATGCACTTTTTGGGGAATAATATTTTACTTATGTTGTTTTAAGTACTTTGCTTCTTTAGAACTTGACGTAATGAAATAATGACTTGGCATTTTGATGTAAGAGGTTTTGACTCTATTTTTCAGTAATGAGATTTGGTTTTAAAGTTTATATCCGCTGCTTTATATACTATATTTTATCTATGTTCTGTCTTGTGTTATCTCTGTGCCTGTTTACTAGATAATACCCCTCCAAAACTAGGGCATTCCCTTTGTGAGTGACCCTAGCGGAGGTGGGGTGTTACATTTGGTATCAGAGCAGAAGGTTACCAGACTGGGCAAAAGTTTTAAAAACCTTCTGAAACTATTTTCAAAACCATTTATAAAGAAGCATTTTTCAAGAAAAGTTTTATTTTTAAGAAAAGGCTATTCCTCAAAAGCCATTAGCACTTTCCTTTGTTTCCTCGTTTGAATCTTTTTCCTTTTCGCTTTTCAGCATGTCTGATCTTGACCTTCTTGAGGGAGTACCCATACCTGGCTGGTTCCGAAGATACTTGGAAGCTAGTGCCAACGACGCGGGCCCGCCAGATATACCTCCTCCTTCTCCCCAGGTGGCCACGGTTCCTCCTCCTCCTCCGGGTACCGCCTTCGCCAAAATATGCAAGGACTTTATAGGAATGGTGGCAAGAACTTCGTTGGAACTGAAACCTTCATTGAGGCGCGAAACTGGCTAAAAGAGACTGAAGACTTGTTTGTTATTTTCGATATGGAGGATCATAGGAAAGTTCAGTTGGCAGCATGGTTGTTGAAAGAGGAAGCTGCATTTTGGTGGGAAGTCACCAACACTACCAGGCCAATTGAGACTTGGGCAGACTTTAGAGAGAGGTTTGGGCTTAAGTTTTTATCATCCGCAGAAGCGAGTCTTCAGATGGAGAGGTTCCAGGCACTCAAGCAAGGGGACATGTTAGTTAGGGAATACGTGAATTAGTTTAATCAGCTTGCTCGGTTTGGTTTGGACTTAGTCAACACGGCTGAGAAGAAGGCTCTACGCTTTGCTCGAGGATTGAGCGAGCCACTCCACACTATGGCCATGACTCATGTACCCATGGGGGCGACCTTTGAAATCTTGGTGAATATGGCCCTACTTCATGAAGAAGACGAGAATGGCAAGAAGAAGGTCAAGGCGAATGAGTCTCAAGACAAGAAGGTAGACTCCGAGAAAGGAGGAAAGAACAACAACAACAAGAATGACAAGTCACGTGAGAAAAGAAAATGCAACTTCTGTGGTATTGATGGGCATATAGTCCAGGACTGTAGGAAGAAGAAGATGAAGATAGGAGCATGTTTTCAATGCGGTGAAACTGGACACATCAGCAAGAACTGCCCTAAGAAGCAGAGCAAGCCCCACAAGAAGGACCTTCTAGGGGTACATCTTTAACTTCTTTTCCCTAGATACTCTGTTTTATCTTGTATATCCTTTCGATCCTGTCTTGAGAACCTTAGGTAGAATCCTATGAATGTAAACATGTATTTGAAACATGTTATGCTTGATGTTTGCGAATGGTTGCAAGTGGTTGCAAGTGATTGCACGTGGTTGCATAACACACAATAGGCACTAGATCGGCTTAGACATATTTTCATATTGCATATGCATGAGTGTTTATACTTATTTATGGATGAAATTGAATGTGTTATCATATGAATGTTGCATATGGATGAATGTTTGTGCACACATATAGTGCTTACGTGACTAGGATTATTTGCATACATGTTGGATTCATGACACTAAACATATTTTGCATTAGAAAGATCAATCAGGCCTGATCATTTGCATTAGATAAGGAACATATACACACATTTTCTGCATATGTTCATACAACATTAGAAATCTCTTAAGGTCAATGTTTGCTTGTGGATGATGTTTTGAGTAGATGGATGATGGATGGTAGGATACGTTCTTCCTAACTTAGAGAATTCGGGGACGAAATCCTTTAAGGAGGGGAGAATGTAACATCCCGTATTTTGATAACGTGTTATAACTATAAATCTAGGCAGAATTAAATTTTAAAATAAGAACCAAGGGAAACGGGTTGCGCCATTGCGTTCGTCTCGGAATTCTGCATGAAATCAAGCCCGAGTTTTCGAAAATCGGAGTCCGTATGACCAAGTTATGGCTCCCCAAAGTTTCAGATATTTTCAGAGTTCAAAACAGTTCGAATTCGAGTTCAAATTCGAATTTCAAAACCCTGACTGACTGGGCGGGAAATTTCCCGCCCAGCACCCTAGGTCGACTGGGGAGTCGACTAGGCAGTCGACACCCCAAGACCAGGTCGACTGCGCAGTCGACTTGGGTGTCGACCTGGTCCCCGAACCTGGTTTAGGCCTGGTTGCTCCTGCTTGACCCTGTTGGCTTGTTTGAGGGCCTGTGACGATTTTTGGCGGTTTAGATCGATTCTAGGGTTTATCCTATGGCCTAAACTAGTTGTTGCAACTATAAAAACACCCTAAGACCTAGGCTAATCCACAACAAATCTTTCTAACACCATTATGCTGCTAAGTCTCCTCTTGAACCATGGCCGCCGCCTCCAACTTGAAGCTTAAACATTCAAACTAGATCCAAATCGAAGGCCAACGTTTCTACAACAATTCAAGGGAATAGATCAACATCTCAACAACGATCCTACGACAATTTATGTTCTTAGTTCTCAAAAACCATGATCTGTAAGCCCCAGTTACTCTTAGATCTAAACTCTAAACTTTATATGGACATGTGTAAATTGAAGTTGAACATAAACATGATAACTACTTGAGACCTACTCTTGTATATCTTTGATCTATGACTATTCCTTTTTGATCTATTATTTTAGATCTACACTTGTTCACCCTAGATCTATTCACCTTGAACCTAGTACCGTTCATATTGAACCTTGAATTGTGGAATACTAATAAGAACTTGATTTAAGGGCATGTTCATGTCATAACCTAAACCCTATCATTATTTTAACATGCCTATGATGTTGTGATGTTGAAACTATTGCTAGTCACAAGTTTAGGATTATCATCTTATGTCATTTATTGCTATGTTTATCACCCTATTTCATATGCCAGTGATGTTATGATTATATCTCAAGTTACACCATGCTTGCCTTGAAATCACCTATGCCACTTTATACCCATCCCTGTTATGTTATTCCCTAGTTACATCTATTTCCTTGATTCGAATTCACGAGCGTTGGGGATGCGATTTGGGTAGTTTAGGAAAACCTGAATTTAGTATGAACTTGAAGACATGAATATCGTTATAACTTGAGCTTGGATAGGAACATGAACTTGACATGAAATTATACTTGAAAATATGAATTTGGGACATGACACTTAGATAACTTGAACGTGTCCAACTCGAGGTTGGGTTGAGTTTGCAGTATAAATCTGCCCGGAACCACCCGGCGAATCCAGTAACTGCAAACAATAGGACCCAATGTGAGTAGTTGGTCATATCGCACTCGAAACCCGAGGTTAGACTAGGTTATGGTGTAAAACTGTCCTGACCCGCCCGACTCATCCAGTAACCATAACCAAGTCTAATGTGAGAGGTTAGGGGTGCATTAAGTAAATTAATGCCACTGGATAGGGTTAAGTCATGGACCACTTGAATATACTTAACCAATTTGACACGTTGATTTGATAAGGTTAAGTCATGAACCGCTTGAACACACTTAACCAACCTGACACATGGTTCGTAAGACTAAGTCTTGAACTAGAACGACACACTTAGTCGATTTGACATGACACGTAGATGGGGTTAAGTCTCGATTTTAAATGACAACTTAACCTACTGAACGAAACCCTAGTTACGCGGTCCTTTTCAGCAGTAACCCACTAGATGTATCACGGTACCCTGGGACTAGGCAGGGTGGGGCACGATTGTTGGGCTGATTGTAAGCGACCAGAACGACGGTTGAGTTGGTGCGCCATTGTAGGTTCAGGCGGACTAGGGTCATGCACTTAGTGCGGAGTTGAAAAAGCAGGCATTGGGCATCAGTAGGATTATCTGTGCATTCTTGATTCGTGTCGGTGGTTGGCACCCTAGGGCTTGATACACCCTATGGTGGACCTAGCACAGGTGACTACATTCGTGATAGGGCCGTATGACACAGACACACGACGAGCTAGACTTGTAAGGAGCCGATCGATTAGATCATACCGTTGGACCCCGAATTGGGTCACTTCACGATATTGGGCCAAGGGATTATTTCTTGATTTATAGTTGACACGGGATTAGTATACCAGTATAGTTGGTATGGCGAACCTTGAATACGCAATGTTAGACTTGAGTTATCTTGTTAACTTAGTTATCATTTTAGACTTATCATCATTCCTATGTTTAATTCCAGTTTATTCATGTCTTGTTAACTTTACTTGTTTCTATGCTGATAGTCACTAGGGCTTACCGGTCTTTTTGACTGACCTGTTTTCTTCCGCTTCTTTGTCTTTCGTCCCCCCCCCCCCCCAGGTTCTCAGGGAGGAAACTCTAGCTCTTAGCTTGGACTTTGCTTGCTTTCTGACAGCTCATGTACGGTTTGGTCTTGAGCTATGCTATGGCTGCACTCATGCACTTTTTGGGGAATAATATTTTACTTATGCTGTTTTAAGTACTTTGCTTCTTTAGAACTTGATGTAATGAAATAATGACTTGGCATTTTGATGTAAGAGGTTTTGACTCTATTTTTCAGTAATGAGATTTGGTTTTAAAGCTTATATCCGCTGCTTTATATACTCTATTTTATCTATGTTCTGTCTTGTGTTATCTCTGTGCCTGTTTACTAGATAATACCCCTCCAAAACTAGGGCATTCCCTTTGTGAGTGACCCTAGCGGAGGTGGGGTGTTACAACTACCCTCCCTTCTTGCATCAGAACAACGCCTAGCCCCGTGCCACAAGCATCCGTATATATTGTGAACATTTTGCTTCCATCCGGCAAAGTCAGCACTGGGGCTGTTGTGGGAGCGCTTTTTAATCGTTGGAAAGCAAACTCGCAATCCAAATCCCAAGTGAACGCCAGATTCTTCTTCGTTAGCCTTGTGAGTGGAGCTGAGATTTTCGCGAAACCCCTAATGAACTTTCGGTACAAACCAGCTAGCCTAAGAAAGCTTCGAACTTTGGTTGCATTTCTTGGTGTCTTCCAATCTTGCATTGCCACCACTTTCGCGGGGTCCACAGCCAACCCCTCTTTGGATACTATATGCCCTAGAAATCTTACTTCTTCTCTCCAAAAATGGCACTTGGAGAATTTGGATTTTAGCTGGTATGTGCGGAGGGTATCCATGATCTCTTTCAGATGCTGAGCATGTTCTTCCTCATTCTTTGAGAAGATCAAAATATCGTCTACGAAGACCACCACGAACTTATTGAGGAATTCTCTGAACACCCTGCTCATTAGGTCTACGAAATAAGCAGGTGTGTTTGTCAGGCCGAAAGGTATGACAAGCCACTCAAAGAAACCGTCTGGGGTTCTGAACGCCGTTTTATCAATGCTATCTTCAGCTACCCTTAGCTGTTGGAACCCAGTAGCCAGATCAAGTTCGGAGAAGACCGACGCACCTACAAGCTGATCAAACAAATCGTCTATTCGGGGAAGCGAGAGTCTATTCTTTTTAGTCAGCTTGTTTAGCTCCCTATAGTCCACACAAAGACATAGTAAACCATCTGCTTTGGTGGCAAACACCACTGGAGCACCCCATTCCGAAATACTTCTCCTTATAAACCCCTTCTCGAGAAGCTCCTTAACTTGCTTACTGAGCTTCTTTCTCTCCTTTGGAGCCATGTGTCTAACAGGCAGAGCTACGGGCTTTGCATTATCCACCAGATATATGCGGAAGTCTATTTCCCGCTTTGGAGGTAAGCCTTTCACCTCTTCAATGACATCCGGATATTCCCGGACTACTCTAACCGACTGCATACTCTCAACAGAAGCGTCAAGCGACTCTAGATAACTAAGCATAACAGCATTCAAGGGATTACATGAAATTTCTAGAGTGTTACCGAGCCAAGTCAATAGCCTAACCACTTTTTTCTCACAATCAAGAATGGCACCATTATTGGATAACCAGTCCATGCCTAAGATCAGTCCATACCCTGAGAAGCCCAAAATAAAGGCACTACATCTAAATTCAACACTTAGAATAGAGATTTTCAAATCCAAGCAAACCATCGACAAGTAAGCCGAGACCCTAATTGGATTTAAAGCAACCAAGGGATCTTCTACCATACTAGTGTCTATGTGCAGAGATTCTACTAAAGCAGATGAAATAAAGGAGTGTGATGCACCAGAATCAAAGAGAGTGCGAACCGGATGATCATAGAGATAAACTAAGCTTTCTACATAAATATTTCTACCTAAGGTTCTCAAGATAGGATTGAGAAGATAAGCAAGATAAAATAAAGCATCTAGTAGAAAAAGTTAAAGAGGTACCCCCAGAAGGTCCTGCTTGCGGGCCTTGCCCTTGCTTCTTAGGGCAGTTCTTGCTGATATGTCTAATATCACCACACTGAAAGCATGCCCCCATCTTCATCTTATTCTTTCTACAATCCTGGACTGTATGCCCAACAATGCCACAGAAATAACATTTCCTTTTCTTACGTGTCTTGTTATTATTGTTGTGGCCCTTTCCTCCTTGACTATTATCCGTCTTCTTGTTCTGCGATTCTTCCGCTTGCTGTTTCACGTAGAGGAGGAAGGGGAGTAAAAGCGTCTGTAGCTGGAGAGTAAGGTCCCCAGACATGTTGAAACGAAAAGGAAAGATTCATGACAAAGGAATAGAGGGATAGTGCGTATGGCTTTTGGGGAATTATGCCTTTTAAAAACACCACTTTTTCTTAAAAAAGATGCTTCTTTAAACTTCATTTTGAAAATAGTTCCAATTTTTTTTAACTAGTATGGTAAATCTATACTCTGATACCAAGTGAAACACACCATCCTCCATTAAGGTCACTCACAAGGGACTGCCTCAAGGTTAGTAAGTAAAAGTCACAGATAAAACACAAGACAGATATAAACACATATATATAAGCAGCGGAAAACATCAGACTTTTATTTCACAAAATACTTGTTTATACAAAACATTTCCATAATTTTTTCATAACAACTTCCAAAACATTACAATATCATTTCTGTCTTGGTTTTGAAATAAAGAAGTACAGAACGTGATTAAAACTGCATAAATCCCCATAGAGTGTGTCCAACAGCTATAGCTAAGGAAAGAGACTCCAAACCGTACATCAACTATCTTGAAGCTTTTAAAGAATCTGACTATGCTGGGTTGTTTCTTCTCTGTGGACCTTGGGTGGGGGGGGGGAACGGAAGAAAAGAAGACGAAAGAAAATAGGGTCAGACATAAAGTCTGGTAAGTCTAGTGACTCTTTAGTATGAGAATAAGAATAAGGGCATGATAGGTATAAACTGGAAACAGGAAAGTATCATAAACTAAGATAAAGTAGTTTTGAAACGAATATACTATCGCACCCCACACTATATCTCTGCACCTACATGCATTAGTTCTAAAATGGCACCCCATGCTGAGGGTGAAGTGATCCCCTTATTCTAAAGATCGGCTCCTACTCGCATAATTACATGTGCCTTACGGCCCCCAAATATTGTAGATACCTATGCTGGGCCCACCATGGGGTGTATCAAGTCCCATGGTGGCGACCCGACACAATACTTAGAATGCATAGGTTATAATATTGGTGCCCCCAGTGCCCTGTTTGTCTGCTCCGAAGTGTGTGCACGCCCGCACTTCGTTAGAACCCACACAGTTGCACCCACCGCCGTCACTTTTGACCGCTTACAATCAGCCCAGTAATCGTGCCCCACCCTGCCTAGTTTCAGGGTACCATAATACCTAATTGGGTTACTGCTGAAATAGGTCCCCGTTACTAGGGTTTTCTAGTCAAACATGTTAAGCGGTTAAGTGTTTGTATTTACCTAACCCCACCCATCAATTTCATTAACATGTTGAATTGGTTAAGTGTTTTAGTTAACTTAACCCTACCATCCTGACTTGTCTGTCCTTAGCCTTTTAAAGCACCGACCACTCATATTAGACAGATATTGTTACGGTTACTAGATGTGCCGGTCGGTTCCGGGCAGATTTACACCGTAACTAAGTCTAACCTCGGATCCTTATTGGGCTCAATGCTTAACCACCCACATTGGATAGGTATTGTTGTGACTACTGGACAGCCGGGCGGGTCCGGGAATATTTACATCACAACTCAATCCAACCTCGTGTTAAGCATATTCGTATTTTCTAAATTTACATATTTGTCTTTATTACTTAATATATGTAAATTTGTCAACAATTAAATGTTATGGCCCACATTCCAAGTTTAACCTTTTTGGTATAAGAATTTATACCGTTTAAATGCCACCAATTTTGGCATGTGACAAACATGCCAATTCCATATATTTTATGTCAAGTTTTACTAATATTCCCAACGTTACCCCGATTAAACATTAGGCTAACGACCTTAGCCTAATTTTCGTTCGCATAGTTTTAACATATAATATTAGGCTAAAAAATTAGCCTATTTTAGCGCACACAAATAGGCATAAGGGAATTGATAAACATAAACTTGACATAGGTGTAAACTTGGCATTTTTGGCATAGTCAATATGAACATCATAGGTGTGAACTTGCAAAATAGCCAACATGAATGTCATAGATGTGAACTTGCAAAATAGTCAATATACATATATGTGAATTTGCAACATAGCCTAAATCAATTTACATATACGTGAATTTGCAATGAAATAAGGGTATAACCAAATAAGTGTTACACGAATTAGCATAAGATCTAGACAACATAAGTCTAAACTTGTTTTTGGATCTAGGCATAACATCGAACATCACTAGCACATGACAAGAATATGACATTTTCATAAATATGTATAACTTTATGACAAGGGTGTGAACTAGATCCAATCGCATATCTAATTACAACATGAAACATGTACTAAAGTGGATCTTGACATGGATCCAATTAGGAACTTGCAACTTTTGTATAAACATAGGGGCATGTATATGAATGTAACCATTTAGGCATAAAGATTCTTGCATAAAGTATATACATGAGGTTCTAATCACAAACAACCTATATAATCACATAGACATGAACTATACAACTTGCTTGTGATGTTGTTGTCATTCTAAAAGTAAAATAGGATCAACATCAATCTTAATTATACCACAAACATCCCAATTTCATTCGCAACACAATCATTTCAATACATATATATGAATTAACATTGTTGTTACATAATAGCACAATTCCACTTACAATTTACATCGAATCAAGTCTTAGTTTTATTCTCATCGGAAAAATCACTATACTTACAAAGAACGACGAACTTGGATTCTGGATTCTGAATTCTGAATTTGATATGCTTTCCTTTGGGTAGACTAACATTGTTTTGATTCGTGTTTTACTTTAGTATTGGCTTGTCTCTAAGCTTTCTAACTAACGGCCACTTCTAGTTTCTTTCCAGCAGCATGGCGGCTCTAGTACGATATTATTTGTGTGAGTTTAGCTTTAGACTTGAGTCGTATTTATAGAATTTTAATCTGATTAGAGCGTTCGATGAAGCTAGAGTGAATCCAGACCATCCATCTCAAGAGAAGCCAATCAGAAAGCGACATGTAAGCCCTAGGGACTCAGCCAAGCCTCAGAAATCGACTAGAACCTGACCAAGCCAGCCAGGGCCTGACCAAGTAGGGTTTCTAGCCTGGGCGCACTTGGCAGGTGCGCCTATGCAAATTTGTACTGGCACACTTCCCAAGTGCACCAGTGCAATTCTGTTCTGGCGCACTTCCCAAATGCGCCAGTGCATTCTGACCCGTTTCTGTTTTTTTGCCTAACTTCGTTCGTCCATATCTTCTTCATACGATATCCGTTTTATGCAAACTTGGACTCTATCTCAAGCAGAATTTCGAGACGAACGCAATGGTGTAACCCGTTTCCCTTAATTCCATCATTTATAATTAATTATACTTTAATTTGTTAAGTTACAGTTGATAGGAAACTCGGGGTGTTACACGAACAAAAGAGAACAAAAGTAATCTGCCGTGATTGGAGAATTTGAAAGTAATTAGATTAATTATAATTTTATAATTAAATTAATTTTTCAAAATTTAAATTGTTTGGTTATAATAGTATATCTCATATATATATTGACATAATTTGAAGAAAACAAGCTGTACTGAGACCGTATTGACGAATACTGTATTTTGAAACCACTTGGAACAGAGTTGGAAGCAGCTAGAGTTTTAATTAAATTAAACATATGTTTAATTTAATTTAAATCGAACCGCTCAACGACCAATGAAATAAACGTGAGTTCAACTCACTCAGTTATACCACTTATATTTTTATAAGTTGGGTTTTTATTTTGCGTGCTATGGTTGTTAATGGTTGACTATTTGTTGGTTATTAAATATATATTCATATTCTGATTAAACCAATGAAATTAAACGTTGTTTAATTTCAGTGAAAAACCAAATCGTTATTTTGACGATTGGTCCCAATTATGGTAACTTACCTTATTGGTCATGTTTATCAAATAAACGTGTTAATTTAATGAATTGTTTGAATTGTTTGTTGATGTTAAATAAATTGGTTATTGTTAAATTGTTGTTATTTACTATTATATCAGTTAAATTGAATTGATTGGATTTATGTGAGATAACATATTCATATACAGGGAAGAACAGGTTGGAGAAATCCAACCAGATTCCTCAAATATATTAGATGTTATTTATTTTCATATTATCATTATATGAACTATTAAAACCCATCTATTTGG